>CM033718.1:37701762-39101728 GCA_019671005.1 Hibiscus mutabilis | reverse complement strand
TGCAATTTGGGTGATAGTAGATAGATTCTTTAAATTTGCCCACTTCCTCCTTGTTCGTATGAGCATGAGTCTAGATTAGTTAGCTAAACTGTATATCCAAGAAATAATTAGACTTCATGGCATTCCTACTTCAATAATCTCTGATCGGGACTCTAAATTTACTTCTAAATTTTAGAAATCCTTACAAAAGCCTTTGGAACTAGAACCAATTATAATACATCATTTCATCCTCAATCGGATGGGCAATCGGAAAGAACCATACAAGTCCTAGAGGACATGTTGCGGGCATGTGTAATTGATATCGGGAAAAATTAGGAGAAGGTCTTACCCTTGGCCAAATTTTCATACAATAACAGTTACCAATCTTCTATCAAAATGGCTCACTTTGAAGCCTTTTATGGAAGAAAATGTAAAACTCCTCTGTGTTGGTCAGAATTGGGGGAGAACAAGGCCTTAGGACCTCAATTACTTATAGAAATAGAAGAGCAAGTACAAATAATTTGTAGTCAATTGAAAGAGGCTTTTGACCGACAAAAAGCTTATGCTGACCATAGAAGAAAGGATATTCATCACAGTGTGGGAGATAAGGTATTTCTTAAAGTATATCCTTGGAAGAAGGTATTTAGATTTGGAAAAAAGGAAACTTAGCCCTAGATTCATAGGACCTTTCGAAATAATTAAAAAGATTGGCCCTATTGCTTATCGGTTAGCCCTTCAAGAAGAATTCAACAAAATACATAATGTATTTCACGTATCAATGCTTCATAGATATCGATCTGATCATTCTCATATTCTTGAGCTGGATGAAATTGAATTGAATCAAGACTTAACATATTATGAAGAACCAATTCGAATCCTTGACCGTGAAGATAGACAACTTTAAAACAAAACAATATCACTTGTTAAAGTTCTATGGAGAAATAATGGGAATAAAGAAGCAACTTGGGAGTCCGAATCTTCCATGAGAAAATAGTATCCTCATATTTTCCATTAAGGTAAATTTGGGGATGAATTTTCCTTAAAGGGGGAGGGATTTGTAACATCTCAATCGTAAATTAAATCCCTAATGTGTTATGTCTTGAGTAGAGTAACATTAAATACATAGTAAAGGCTCTTATTGGACCAACTTGAACTCCTTGAGGAATAGGAAAGTAGAACCGAAAGGACCAAAATGTTGGAGTTATAGAATTTGTTAATTCAATGACAATCTTAAAACTCATTTAGAGCTTGATGATGTGGCTCAAGGGATGGTGGACATATGGAATTCCATTCATGATGGGAGACAAATGAATAGTTTGTTCTCCTTCCTTGCCTCTCTCTCGGCCGAAACAAAGTTGAAGAGAGTATGAAGGGTAGAACCACCATTGATGATCTCTTAAGGTCACAGTTATACTAGATGTTAGAATTATTTAGTGTTCTTCAATTGAATATACAAGAAGGATTTGGATCAAGGAGAAGAAAAGTGGAAAGGACTAGTGTTACACGATCAAGATTAGCTCAGAATATCAGTGAGTGTAGCCTGAGTTTAATTAATTCAAGTTATTGTATAAATTCTAATTCTTTTGAATGTCAAGAAGGTTCTATTGCCTATCTTGCTTGTATGCGTGCTTGTAACCTTGGAAGGTAAGTGCCAAGGTAAGATGAATGTTAAGAGTAGATTCATACATGTTATAGATGAATGATTTTAATGCACAAATAGCATCCTGGTTGGTAGATACAATATACATTTACATATCATGAGTGGAGAGTAAGGTAGCTTGAATTAACAAGGTTTACTAGTAAACTGTCTCTGTTGTGATCTAGTCGAGTTGGCATGCCAATAAAGTAATCTGAGCACAGCCTGGAATTTGGACTAAGGTCCCCTGATAGGTACATGAGTACCCCTGAATAATGTATATGAGAATAAATTGAAAATGGGAGAAAAATGGCCATTGTCTGTTGTTGTGTTAAGGGAATCCGAAACTTATATAGGATTTCCAAATAAGGTAAGATTCAACTAAGGTTGTTTGTGTTAATTTCGTTGTAATATAGATAAATTGAATAACTAATCAACTCAAGAAGGTTTGCCTAACATTTAACCTTAATCTTTAAAGTTTGTTGCTCAAATGATTCTGATTGACTGTTGAGCTATGTCTAGTGGAGATATTGCCATTTGATCTAGATAGTCTCAAGCATTAATTGCCTTGATATATATATGTATGTATATATATAGTTATTATGATTTCATTTTGTTATATGTGGTTAATCTAATTACTCACCCTGTTCATCTATAGGTTAGTAGACTTATAGAGTAAATCTGAAGGGTTGAAGCAAGGTCACCAGAAGCACATAAGTACGTTTGAATTTTGTTATTTAGCTTCTAGATGGTGGCACTAGTTTAAGGGGTTGTTATAATCTTTTGGGATATGTTTGATCATTTTGTATTTGAAACACTGAATCATGTTATGTTTTGAAAGATTTGAATGTATTATGTATTGCTCGACTATGTCTTGACCAAAGATAGTCTTCATATAGGTTTATGGATGTATGGTCGATTAACTTAGATTCTCATGTGATCAATTTGTTTAGTATGTTAATACTTGAATAGGTTGATTGCTTTAGTAGGATCATGTTTGTATACTCAGAGGCTAGATAAACTTCTTTGACTATAGATGAGAATGTCCATCGATGAACATGACACAAATAACTCATTAATTGCCAAACTTTTAAAACAAACAAATTAATTCCATTTGAAGGCTAGCATGTTTTCTTGTTTTATTAAACATTAGTAGATAAGTGCATAATCTCTTGATCATGAAAACATACGGTCGGTCATTGATCCTAATAATTTATTTTGTGTTGAGTTCTTTGCTACCTATATGGATAGTCTTTGGTGTCGTGTGTTTGGTAAATATCTCCATGTTCTTCCAATGCTCTCTACATATTGTATTTGAATCTCGATCCAATTCGAACCCTAACTTGTTAGACATGTTAGTTTGTATTCTCTTAGCCTGATAATTCTTTGTAAGTCGGGGAAGGGTATTACATGTTTTGTGTAAATTCATATGTATACATGAGTAATTGAGTTTTTTTGCAAGTAAATGGTTGTTAGGAATTATTCTAATATATGATTGTACTTTTTGTTATGCTTAGAGCAAGAAGTAGTTGAAGGAGTAAGGACTATGGTAGATCAAATTGTAAATAAACAAAAGGGGATTGTGATTCGGGATCAAAACTAGCTTGGAAGAAACCGAGTGTAGTTTAAAGTCTCAGGGATAGGCTAGGAACCTTCTCAACATTTCTTGTTGTTTTTAATTACATTGTTTTTTCTTGAATTATGTTATGCATAAACAAGCTTGGACTTGAGGTAAGTCCCTAAATGTTTAATATGATATGTTATCCAATAATTGATTCAATGATATGATCATAGTAAGAGCAATATATGTTTGTTAAGTAACCATTGTCATTCTATCACTTGACTAAGAAAAGGGTTGTGTTTATAATTATGTATATAAATTATATATGTACTTGATTAGATGGCAATGAGTTATGTTCATACGTTGTTTTGATTAAGGAGTTGTGCTCATTCTGTCTTTGATATGATAAGAATAAAATTAAAGCCATGGTTTCGAGTCAGTCTTAGGTATAGTTGACATGCCATAGAGTCCATAGAGCTCATGTTTGGGGTGGACTACGGTCCTTATGAGGTGACAGTAGGAGGGATGCGTTTTGGTCATTTGGCGACAGTAGGAAGGATTGACCGATACTTCGAGTATCACTTTATTTGGCGATAGTTGGTTAGGGATTCATGTACCTAGGCTACTTGATTCTCAAGGCTATGTTAAGGACAAAATATTTGAATTTGTAAGCTAAACAACTACATTTTTAATAACTTATGCAACAAATAATACATGTTTATGAGATGCTATGTTTGATAATTTATGTGACACGTAATACATGTTTACGAGATTCTATGTTTCAAAACTTATGTGATAAGTAATACATGTTTATGAGATGCTATGTTTGATAACTTATGTGACAAGTAATACATGTTTATGAGATACTATGTTTGATAACTTATGTGACAAGTAATACATGTTTATGAGATATTATGTTTGATAACTTATGCGACAAATAATACATGTTTATGATATGCTATGTTTGATAATTTATGTGACAAGTAATACATGTTTATGAGATGCTATGTTTCATAACTTATGTAATAAGTAATACATGTTTATGAGATGTTGTGTTTGATAACTTATGTGACAAGTAATACATGTTTATGAGATGCTATGTTTGATAACTTATATGACAAGTAATACATGTTTATGAGATGCCATGTTTGATAACTTATATGACAAGTAACACAAGTTTATGAGATGCTACGTTTGATCACTTATGTGACTCGTGAAACATGTTTATGAAATGTCGTAGAGATATATGTTTTGATAGAATGCTTTTATGAATATGTGTTTTGTTTGAATGCTTTTATGCATATGCTTATTCGAATACCATATATAATTATATGCTTTTTTCGAATGAATTACTTCAAAATAACTAGTGTCTTGTTCAAATTTAGAATCTGATGTTTAATAGATTTGTAGTGAAAGGATATAATGTTGTATCATGCTATTAGTCACTTTAATCACATTTCAGGGTAAAGCTTTCTTGTATTTACCTTTGGAGCTTCGAACAGATCACAAGTGTATACAGAAGTATGTTATGTGAACTTTTTGTTAGAACTCCTAGTTGGTGGCATATAGTTTGTTTATAAGCATCATGCATAAGAATGCCATTTTTCTATTTGGGTATGTAAAACTTAAGAGTATTTGTGGTTTTTTTTTTTTTTAGATAATCATAGTATATTACTTGGTAGATTAATAGTTGATTTTGGGATATAATTATGGTCTTTGAACTAAGGTGGTTTATATATGACGAACTTATTAACAATGGATGCAAATGATATAGGAAACTAGATATGGTTGGTCTAATATTGAAATAACTTAATCCTAGTATTTGAGTTAAGAGCAATGTTGGTGTCCGAGGTTGTTCAAATGATCGAATTTTATAAATTTTGTCCCTAGCCAAACTTCACCCCGTCCTTGATTTTAAACATGTATAGAATGAACAAAAAAAAAAATTTGAAAGTCAAGTTAGGCATAAAAGGGCTTATAATGGTTACATGTATTAGAAGTTAAAGAATTTCGAAATCTTAAGTCAATTCTTGAAGAACAAAGTTATGTGCCTAATTTTTTATATGTCAACTTAAGTAAGTATTTTAAAATTTTAGCTACAATTGAGTATGTTATAATTAATCTTGACCTTGAATTTCTTTTAGGACTCAAATTAAGGGCTTACTTATGATAAGTGAATCCTTGTTTGTTTTGTAACAGTTTCTAGCTTTGTTTTTCCCCTAAACTAGGTTAGTGGTGTTACATTTATTGGTATCAAAGTTAGAGTTTAGTAGATTGTAGGACTAAAACGAGTCTTATTGCATCATCATTTGTTACATGTGCCACCTAGGAGTTAAATTTGATAAGTACTTGTGATATGTGTCTGATAAAAGCTCTCTTATGTGCTAATAATTTGTAGGAATGTCTGAAACATATTTGGGTGGGAAAATGATACCCCGGTTGGAACCTCCAATGAAGGAGGTAGTGTGTGGATGAATCAGGAATAACAAAATCCTCAAAATTACGCTAAATAGCAGCAAAGAACTTTTTGTTCTTCCTTGGGTTGTGCGATCAAGGGCCCCCGATAGATAGGATAGCTCAATACTGAAGTTTACATCTTCGCGAGTATAATTAAATTGCACTCAAACCCTGTATATGCCTTGTTTGATTCTGAATCAACTTTTTCCTTCATATATTCTATCCTCATTAAGACGTTTTACGTGAGTACAAAACCTACTAATGGTAATTTGGATGCCAACAATCTTAGAGAGATAGAGTTGTGGTAAATAGAATATTTTGGAATTGTCCTTTGTTCACATTAGGAATTCCATTTTTTTGCTAATTTTTCGTACTAATTTCCCATGAACTTGAACTTATTCTAGGATTTGACTGACTAAGTTAGCACTATGTCTGGGTAGATTGTCATAAGAAAATACCTTTCTTCATGGATTAGGGAAAATCTATATTCTTGTTAGATAAGAAACCCTCTAAATCAAATTTTGTGATTGTTTCTATACCCGAAGTCAATGAGACTAAATTTTTCTTGAATCTATCTTAAATCATTTTTAATTTCATGATATTTATCTCGAAGAACTAATGAAATCACCTCTGACACGGAAAGTGGGATATATAATTGAAGTTTAACCAGGGCTTACCTCGGTCTCCATCACTCCTTATTGTATGGCCCCAGATGAGCTTAAAGAGTTAAAGATTCATTGTAAGAGAACACCATGATAAAAGAGTTATTAGGACTAGTTCATATTTTTGGGAAAATTCCAATTTTTCGTAAAGAAGAAAGATGGGTCGATGTGGCTTTCTATTGACTATCAGAAATTGAACAAGCTTACCATCAAGAACAATTACTCATTACCGAGAATCGAAGATTTGTATGATTAGCTTAAAGATGATACAATACTCTTCAAGATCAATTTTCGATCAAGATATTGTTAGATGAAGATTAAAGAATTAGATGTTCCTAAGGCTACATTCAGAACTTGATATGGTCACTATGAGTTTCTCGTAATGCCTTTTTGGTTTAGCAAATGCTCCAGTTGTATTTATGGATCTTATGAACCAAGTTTAAAGTCTTATTCAGAAAAATTTGTGGTTATCTCCATTGAGGATATTCTCATCTATTCCACAGATAAGGATGAACATTCGAAACTCCTTCGAGACCATCGACTCTATGAAATGTTCAGAAAATGCAAATTTTGGTGATTCGAAGTGTCCTTCCCCAGTCATGTAATATCACAAAAAGATTAAGGTTAATTTTAAGAAAATTCAATCAAGGATTGATTCGAGATCTCGGGAAATGTTAATGAAATTAGAAGTTTTCTAGGCTAGCTGAATATTATTGAAGATTTGTTAAAGGTTTCTCCATTTTTGGTGGTCTCTTTAACCAAGCTTCCTCGAAATGATGTAACTCCTGTTTGGTCAGAGATCCAACAACTAAGTTTTGAAGTTTTTATGCTCTTGATTTGACCTAGACTGAATCTAAAAAAGATTTTACAGTTTCCAGTGGTGCATCACATCTTGGTTTAGGATGTGTACTAATGTAAGAAGAAAAATGGTAGCTTGTACTTTCTGGCGATCGAAGCCTCACGAATTGAACTATTCGACTCATAATTTTGAACTTGTTGCTGATTTTTTGCCCTTATGTTTTTGAGACACTATCACTTTGGAGAAAAGTATTATTTGTTCACATATCACAAAAGTATTAAATATCTCTTGACCCAAAAGGAAGTAAACCTTAGACAAAGAAGGTGCATGGAGTTACTTAAAGATTTTGATTTAGTCATTGATAATCGTTTGAGAAAAGTGAATGTAGTGGTTGATACACTCATCGTAAGCATTCGGTTGCTCTTCATGTGATCAATGCACATTTTAGATTACACAAAGGTCAAAAGATCATAATATAACTTCAAGTTTAATCTAACCTAATCTCAAAAAATCAAAACTCTCCAACAATCAAATATGAAACATCAAAACATAATGTTTAAGCTATAGGATGAATCTAATCTATGCTTTTCTTTTAAGTCAAATGGTTTACTCTATTTTCAAAATAGAATATGTGTATCAAATGATGAAACCCTTAAGAGGGAAATGCTTCAGGAAGCCCATAGCAACCTTTTTCAATTCATCCTGGATCAGTTAAAATGTATTAAGATCTGAAAGAACTGTATTGATGGTCGAGAATGAAGTCTGCTATTACGGAGTTTGTATCCAAGTGTTTAGCTTGTTAGAAAGTTAAAGCTGAACACCAAGTCCCTACAAGACTCTTGCAAACCATTGAATTATTTCTGGGGAAATGGGAACATATAGTTATGGATTTCGTAAGTGGTTTACCTATATCCCCAAATAAAAATATTGTAGTCTGGGTGATAATTGATGGGTTCTCTAAGTCAGTATATTTCATATCTAATGGAATGATTTTGGGTTTAGACAAGTTAGCTAAGTTGCATATCAGAGAAACTATACGTTTGAATGGTATTCTTACATCCATAATCTCAAATCGAGATCCTCAGTTTACCTCAAGATTTAGGAATTCCTTACAAAAGGTAGTAGGAACTAAGATCAATCTCTGTATGGCTTTTCATTCCTAAATTGATGGTCAATCAAAAAGGTCAATTCAAATTCTAGAATATATGTTTTGGGCTTACATGCTTGAATTAGAAATAAAAGAAAACTTAGTCCTCGTTTCTTTGGACCAATTGAAATGGTTGAAAAGATTGGTTATGTTACATATTATTCAGTTCTTCTTAATAAATTCAACAAGATTCATAATGTATTTCATGTCTCGATGATTCACAAATACCAATTTAGATCTTGGATTGTGAGATTAAAAGACTTCATAACACGTCTGTTCCTCTTGTTAAAGTTTTGTGTAGAAACCACAAGGTTGAAGAGGAAACTTGGGAATCTGAGGAAACTATGAAGAAGAAATACTTCACCTCTATACTTTAGATAAATTCAAGGACGAATTTCTTTTAAGGGGAGAGAATTGTAATATTCCAAAATGTGGCATAGAAGTATATTACTATTTTGAATGTGGCATAAATTGATTTAAGATATCATTAGAAATGATGAATTAAAAAGTTAGGACTAAAGTTAAAACAAGGAAAATGTAGGTAGCTATTTAAAAAAGGACAAAATTGAATACTAGGTAAAAGTCAAGGTTTGCATGATAAGGAAATTATCCTAGAAGGGCTTGTACACATGGCCATCCATGAAGAATGCATGTGTTGGGAAAATGGGGTTTCGGACACTTGGGGAACAAACCAAGTATGCTCTTCTCCTTCCCCAAATGAATCGAACCAATGTGAGAGAAAGCTTGAAACTTTGGCCATGGAAAATTTGGGGGATTCAAAGCTTAGTCAATTCAATTTCTTAATGTCATTAGTCGATTGTGAGGGAGAAGGTGATTATACTTCTCCCTTCTTATTAATCAAGCTTTAATTTGAGTAGTTGTTTTCAAATTTTAAGAAGCATGTTGATGATAGGATAATTAGTAAAACTTATCTTGTTCTATGAGGTTCTTGATTCATCTGAATTGTATACATGGTAATTACCATGATTTTGTGAAATTGTAAGTGTAATTAGAGATGCTAAGTTGCTGATTTTGAATTATATAAGTTTCATGGATAGTTGGTTGGTTCGTATGGAATCCAATTAAGATTGATGCCATCAAGTTTTGTTTTAGCAATTTTTTGGATGACTTAGGCCATTGTTGAATTGCATAAGTTGTATTCAAGACTTGAATTGGTTGCCATTGATTTATAGCAATGAATCTCAGATTTTTTCTGCAATAAAATGATTCAATTTGAATCAAACGAATGCTACCTTTAATATACTCTACTTTTGAATGAATTGGATAACCTTACTTGATTGTTAGATGAGTCAATATGGTAAAATTCTGAAAATTTCTAGTTACTTGTTAAAATTTAAACAGAATGTATAGGGTTCAAATGGAGTTGTCAATGACTCGTATGGACTATTTTAAGGGTTGCTTGGTAAAATAGAAATCATGGGCTGTTTTGCATGTTAGGGATTGGTAAAGGGCTATTTTGATGAATAATATATATATATATATATATATATATAAATGTGTGTGTGTATACATTAGAATTGGACGGTTTTGTATATAAATGAGCAAATATAAGGGCTGATTGGGTGATCTAAAAATAGGGGAAATTGTTTTGCTAATAAAGTGGACGATTTTGTAATACCTTCACAAGGATCCTAGAAGGTATTACCTAATTAAAGAAGGAAAAAAAGGTAACTTAATGCCCAACCAAACATTCAAACTACTAAAGAAATGTAGAACAAATCAAGTAATCAAATATACTAATCTATATAGATTCCAAGGTGTTACATAACTAATAAGAGAAGACAAACTAACCTGATAATCAAATTAGGAGAGACAAACATGCATGTTTTAAGGCTATTTGATTGAGATTATGACTATGATTGTTTATCACCACTTAAATTCTAGGATTCACTCAAGCAGTCATTCTAACAAGTTAATAAGGATTCAACATAACATGACTTTAAGAAACAATTAAGATTTGAATTTCCATTACCATAGACCACATTATTGTATCTTAATTCAGTATTTCATGAATAATCACATGATCAAAAGGGCAAGGTACTCATTTATATGAGCATGGGTAATTTTTATCAAGTTGGGTATGTTTTCACACTACTAGTTCAACTATTCGTAATTTGGTACATGGATCTTGTGAAACACCATTCAATAGGTTAAGCATACTAATCAAATAAAACAACAATTCATCAAAAGCTTTAGACTAAACCAAACTATCATGCGTGGACTAAACTATTACTACAATTATCCATAGTTCAACAAAACAAGTAAACATGTCAAACAAGCCGCATACAAGGCTTAAGGACTTTATACAAGCATCCAATATTTACTCAAAACATCCTAGGTTGAGTTTACAAACTAGTGCCACCCTTTCTAGGAGTCTACAAGTATCCTACAAAACATACTTTAGGTGTCTTCTTGTGATCATGCGCAACCTTCCAAAAATTCAACCTAGGTATCCACAACTCCTGAAAGATTAAGGTGAGCAATTAGAAATTCAGCCTTGATATGTTACGAAATAAAATGAATGTAAACTACTTTACCAAGCTACTCCTTGCATAGTCATACTTAAAATAGAATAATTCAATTAAGGCTGAAACCAAGCATTATATCAAACAATTTCTATAAAACTCACTAAACCATAACCCATGTTATCAAGCATTCTTCAACTCAAAGAGATCAAGTACATATCAAGCATTTAGCGAAGAATGAATCATTATATTCGTCATTCAATCATGTATGATCACATGTAAACTAAGCATACACCAATTCATTTTTTTCGAGCAACCCTTGGTTGGTATTAATAGCCTTGATTAGATACTAGCCTAGGATCAATCTTTATCTTCAAGAAATTAACAAGCAATAGTAGATTTACCATTGGAATTTCATAGATTTGAGTATATTCAAGGTACCTTGGTACCGCAAGGGACATTAGTCTGTAACAAGCTGAGCTCAGGAACTTTGGCATGCCAAACAAGCTTGGACCAATACTAATCAAGGCATTTAAGATAGTTTTTATTTTATTAGTTGCATCCTCTAGATAAACAAACATTCAATCAAACTTCTTAATTGATAACAGTCTCCACTTACCTTGGTGTACTTACCTTATTCAACAATTTCAACAATAGCTCACATAGCACTTTAGCCTTAAGAAACAATTCAATTTACTCAATACCATATAATAACATCTATGCTAAACAAGTATGGTTTACTCTCACTGATTTATTCCAAGCTAAGATTGGTCTCGAATCAATACCCCATTTTGCCTAACATCCAAATGATCATTTAATGTCTTTTTCCCACCGATCTCTTCACAATCTAATACAGCAATTTATATACTTATTAGACAACATTCAAGTACCCAAGGCAATTCACATAAACATTGATTTATTACTCATAAACGAGCAATTTAATTGTCCTCACAATATAAAGACACTTTGGACAGTTTTGACACACATTAGTTAACTTAACAGTTTTGAACTCTTCCTAGTCCTTAATTACTTAAAATAAACTCATCAATTTTCCTTATAACATATATAATCCCATGTAAATCATTTTAGTCTGATTTTAGACTCCAATGGACCCGAAATTACTGCTGAAACAGAGCAGTCCCTGTTCTAATCGAAACATACATTCAATTGTGTCATTTATACAAATCCAAGTCATGCATTTCATCCCAATTGATATCTATATCTATATATATATATATATATTCCAACATATAATTCAATTCTAGAATGAACCCTACAAGGTGAATTTTGATAAACTTTTCTTTAAAGACAATCCCAATTCATTCGAACTAAACTAGAATCAACTAGGTGATCAAAATTTATGATAGTTCATTCCAAACATGGATTTGGAAACATTCCATACATCTTTCTACTTCCCCAATTCATTATATCGATTAGCTACCTCCTACAAGAGTTTATATATAACCAAATGAATTCCAATTAACCATTCAAATCACCAAGATATCACTAAGGCACCCATTCGAACAATATACAAGCAACCAACATTCCATAGTTATAGAACAATTGATCAAAGCTCTTAAGAAAAGGTTATAAACTTACCTCCAATCCAATTTTTTCCTATTAACAATGTTTTCTTCTTCAAAGACTCCATCTCTCTCTATCTTGCTTTTGGTATAAAGAAATGGAGAAGAAGAAGTCACTCTTTCTTTCATCCATTCTACCAATTCCTTAAGGAGGAAGGACATGTGGAAAAACCACAATCTTCTAATTGTTTACCATGCAAAACTAGCTTTCTAGTTGCTTTACACATTGGTCACTTACTCTAAGTTCCTTAATTCCTCAACTTTACAATTCGATCCCCATACAAAAACACTAAACTAGATACTTAACTTGTTATTATGCCATTCACATTAACATTTAATATTTTCAATAGAAATCAAGTGTGTGGGTGTTACAGATTTTGTGTAAGTGTGAGTATAAAGTGGACTGTTTCGAGGTGTAAAAATATGTATGTAAATGTATGGGACTGTTCTGAATGTATAGGAACATATATGGGACTGTTTTGTAATTGTATAGCTAGGTAATGGAGTGTTTGGCATGTATATGAACATTTGTGGGCTGTTTTGAGTATGTACATGTGTGAATATGAAAATGGTATTGTTTTGCATAAATGTGAACAATTGTGGACTGTTTTGGTACATATATATGAACATGTGCAATTAGGACTGTTTTGTGTGTAAATGAAAGCATGTAGGTTGTTTTGGTGTATATAAGTATGTATGCAAGTATATGGACTATTTTGCAAGTATATAAAAATGTTAAGGACTATTTTGCATCTATATAAACATTAGGGATTGTCTTGTATATATATGGAAGTGCATTGGATTGTTTTAAGTGTGAATATATGGACATATGAACCTTCATGGATTGTTTTACGTAAATTCATATGTATACATGGGTAATTGAGTTATTTTGCAAGTGAATGGTTGTTAGGAATTATTATAATATATGATTGTACATTTTGTTATGTTTAGACCAAGAAGGAATTGAAGGAGTAAGGACTAAGGTAGATCAAATTGTAAATAAACCAAAGGGGATTGTGATTCGGGATCAAAACTAGCACGGAACAAACTGTGAGTGCAGTTTAAAGTCTTGGGATACGCTAGTAACCTTCTCGAGCATTTCTTGATGTTTCTAATTACATTGTTTTATCTTGAATTATGTTATGCATAAACAAGCTTGGCCTTGAGGTAAGTCCCTAAATGTTAAGTATGATATGTTATGCAATACTTAATTCAATGATATGCTCATAGTAAGACCAATGTATGTTTGTTAAGTAACCATTATCATGCTATCACTTGACTAAGAAAAGGGTTATGATTTGAGAATTATGCATATGAATTATATATTTACTTGATAAGATGGCAACGAGTTATGTTCATAAGATGTTCTAATTGAGGAGCTATGCTCATTTTGTCTCTGATATGATAAGAATAAAATTAAAGCCTTGGTTTTGAGTTAGTCTTAGGTATAGTTGGCTTGCCATCGAGCCCGTACAACTCATGTTTGGAGAGCACTAAAGTCCTGGACTGCAGTCCTTATGAGGTGACAATAGGAGCAATGTGTTTTAATCACCTGGCGATAGTAGGAGGGATTGACTGATACTTTGAGTATCACTTTATTTGGGGATAGTTGGTTGGGGATTCGTGTGACTAGGCTACTTGATTCACAAGGCTATGTTAAGTACAAAATAATGGAATTTGTAGGGAAAACTACTAAATTTGTTTAATAACTTATGTACAAGTAATACATGTTTATGAGATGCTATGTTTGATAATTTATGTGAAGAGTAATAATTGTTGATGAGATGCTATGTTTGATAACTTATTTGACAAGTAATACATGTTTATGAGATGCTATATTTGATAACTTATGTTACAAGTAATACATGTATATGAGATGCTATGTTTGATAACTTATGTGACAAGTAATACATGTTTATGAGATTCTATGTTTGATAACTTTTGTGACAAGTAATACATGTTTATGAGATGCTATGTTTGATAAATTATATGACAAGTAATACATGTTTGTGAGATGCTATGTTTGATAACTTATGTGACAAGTAACACATGTTTATGAGTTGCTACGTTTGATAACTTATGTGACTTGTGAAACATGTTTATGAAATGTCATAGAGATATATGTTTTGATAGAATGCATATATGTATATGTGTTTTGTTTGAATGCTTTTATGCATATGCTTATTTGAATACCATATATAATTATATGCTTTGCTCAAATGAATTACTTTAAAATAACTAGTGTCTTGTTCAAATATAGAACCACATGTTTTATAGATTTCTGGTGAAAGGATAGAATGTTGTATCATGCTATTAATCACTTTAAAAACTACCTCACTAAGTTTATACTTATGCAATCCTTTCATCACATTTCAGGGTAAAGATTTGCTTGTAGTTACCTTTGGAGCTTGGAACAGATCACACGTGTATACAAAAGTACATTATGTGAACTTTTTATAAGAACTCCTAGTTGGTGGCACATAGTTTGTTTATAAGCATCATGCATTAGAATGCCATTTTTCTATTTGGGTATGTAAAACTTAAGTGTATTTATATCATGTGTAAATAAGGCTCATGTTATGTTTTGTGGTTGTTTGTTTGTTTTGATAATCATAGTATACTACTTGGTAGATTAGTAGTTGATTTTGGGATATATGTATGGTCTTTGAACTAAGGTAGTTTATATATGATGGCATGACTAGTAATGGATGCAAATGATATATGAAACTGGATATGGTTGGTCTAAGATTGAAATAACTTAATCCTAGTATTTGAGTTAAAAGCAATGTTGGTGTCGGAGGTTGTTAACATGATCAAATTTTATAAATTTTGTCCCTAGCCAAACTGCACCCTCATCGTTGATTTAAAACATGTATAGAATGAACAAATAAAAAAATATAAAGTAAGGTTAGGCATAAAAGGGCTTATAATGGTTACATGTATTAGAAGTTAAAGAATTTTGGAATTGTTATTGAAATGAAAGGTCTTAAGTCAATTCTTGAAGAACAAAGTTATGTGCCTAAATTTTTATATGTCAAATTGAGTTAAGATTTAAAATTTTAGCTACAATTGAGTATGTTATAATTAATCTTGACCTTGAATTTCCTTTAGGACTCAAATTAAGGGCTTACTTATGATAAATCAATCCTTGTTTGTTCTGTAACACTTCCTAGCTTGGTTTTTCTCTTAAACCGGGTTAGGGGTGTTACAAAATTGATAGAAATCTAAGTATCAAAGAAAAACAAAGATTGAGTAAGGCTCTAATAGAGGTGTGTGCTTAGCTATACAAGAGGTTTAAGATGAAGATTTGTTTACTTCTAATGACCGGGTAAGTTTTCTTTACTTTCCCCTTTTCAATTGAAGATTTCCTTTAGATGAAGGAATTCAATTTCCTAATCCCATGTATGTGGTGATTAGGCTTGAGTAGGGCTAATCGCAAGGTTAGTCACGCACTTTTCAATGCTTTATACTTTTGCTCCCAAACTTTCAATTTTTACAAATTAGTCACTAAATGACTTTCAATATTTTCAATGAAGTCATTAAACAATGAATTGACTCAATTGTTGTCCAATGTCAATATAATTGACCATACGGTCTAAGTCAATGCAATATTTGGACCTTTTTGGTGTAGGGTTTCCGATCGCTGGAACCCAATTCCGACTAGATTAGTTTTTAGGGTGTTACAACTCTCCCTTAAGAAAAATTTGGCCTCGAATTTTACTTGAACCGAAGAGATGAGGGTTTTGCTCTTTTATCTTCTCCTCTGGTTCCCAAGTTTCTTCTTCAACAGTGTGGCTCTCTGAAGCACTTTGACCAATAGGATAGATTTATTGTGAAGTCTCTTTACTTCCCTTGCAAGAACTTGAAACGGATCCTCTTCATAGGAGAAGTTAGGCTGAATCACTACAGACTCTGACTTGATAATATGCAAAGGGTCGGAACGGTACTTTTGAACCATCGATACGTGAAATAAATCATGGATTTTACTCAATTTTGAGGGTAACGCGATAAGCTACAGGGCCAACTTTCTCGATGACCTTAAAGGGTCCAATGAATCAGGGACTCAGTTTCCCATTCTTGCCCAACCTTAGAACTTTCTTCCATGGTGAAACCTTGAGAAAGGCTTTCTCACCAACTTCATACTATATATTGCTTCGCTTTATACCAACATAGGCCTTTTACCTGTCGAAGGCAGCTTTTAAACAATCATGGATGATGGTAACCCGTTCTTCAGTTTCTCGAAGTATGTCATGGCCCAACATCTTGTCTTCACCAAGTTCAAACAAACATAATAGAGTTCTACAGTGTCTGCCATACAACGCTTCTTACGGTACCATCTTAATGGAAGCTTGATAACTATTGTTGTAGGCAAACTCGATGAGAGGTAGGGATTTCTCCCAATATCTACCAAAATCGATAATGCACGCACATAGCATCTCTTCCAAAATCTGTACGAAAGGGTTCAATAACGATACACAATTTCAATGATTCAATGGGAGGTATTTTCAATGATTACCTGAATTACCCTTTCTAACTGGCCGTCAGACTAAGGGTAGAAAGTAGTACTAAGGTTAAGTCTGGTGCCCAGAGCTCCTTGAAACGTTTTCCAGAATCGCGAAGCAAATCGGGGATCTCGATCAGAGATGATGGATTGTGGTACTCTGTGGAGTCAGATAACATCCTTGATGTGTAAGTCAACCAACTTAGGAAGATAGTAGTCCATTCTAGCCTGTAAGAAATGGGCTGACTTGGTGAAATGGTCCACAATGACCCAAATGCTTACTAGGAGTTAGAGGCAGACCACTAACAAAGTCTATAGTGATCTTTTCTCGCTTCCATTATGGTAAATCAATAGGTTGCAATAACCCAGCAGGGACACAGTGTTCTGCTTTAACACGTTGGCACGTAAGGCACATGGATACGAAGTCAATTATGGCTTGTTTCATGCCTGGCCACCAATAGAGTTCCCAAAGGTCCTTGTACATCTTCATAGATCCCAGGTGAATGGAAAAGAACTGGAATGAGCTTCTTTAAGAATATCAGTGCGAAAAATATTCATCATTGGGCACACAGACCCTATCACAAAAACACACAAGTCCTTCAGTGTAATACCCCAAATATGACTTAGAATTTTATTTAATAGTTCAATGTGACTAAAGTTGATGGAAACATCTCTTGGATTAGTCTAATAAGAAAAAATAGGATATAAATAGAAATCGAAGCAAAATGAGAGTTTTTTTATAAAAGACTCAAAATATAATATAACAAAATGTTAGGATTGCATGCTTAATCCTTATCAACCAAAGGCTGTAGACACTTGTCCAACTAAAATTAAGCCAACCTTGGGAGATGATGACTCGATTAAGTCCATTAAGGACTAGAGGAGAAAGAAACATCATCTTCTTCCTCCTATAATTCTCCATGACCGAACCAAGAGATTGAGAGAGAACTATATTTTGGATAAGATAGCTCAATTTGGTGGATATGTGTGCTTATAATTTTGCTAGAAGGTATTTATTGTACTTCCTTTCTCTAGTTAGAAAGAAAATTTATGCTTGATGATTTGCTATGTTGTAATAGAGCAGATCAAGAAATTGTTTGATTGTTCTAAGCATGAGTGTATTAAATTGAAAATTCTTATGGACTTGATAGTATAGAATTAGATGATTGGTGTGAAATGTTTCGAATGAATGCATGAGTATTCATGAGAATTGATGATTGATATGTAAATCGAGATTCTTGGTTGTTAGAAATATCATCAGGAGGCTACCTTAAAGAATTTAATGGAATGAGATGGTTCATGTGCCCTGTTTTGAAACTATAGGCTGTCATGTACCTTATAGGGATATTTCTATAAACTTGTGAACTATTTTATGGGCTAAATTGAGGGGTTAATTTTGCAAACAAAAAAATGGACTGTTTTATGGATACAAAGACAATTTTTGAAATTGTTCTAGAAAATCAAAACATGGAAAACTGTTTTTGCTCAAATAGGGGTTGTTTCAATGAAATTAAATATATGTATACGTATGTATAAGAATTGGAAATGTTTTGTTTATAAATGAGTAAAAATAGGGGCTGTTCGGGTGATCCAAAGACAAGAGAGATGTTTTGTTAATATGAGGACTGCTTGATACAAAAATGAGCATAAAATGGACTAATATAGAGTGAAAAAAGAAATATGGGACTGCTTTGTGTATAATGATGTATATAGGTGATTTGAGCTGATATTTATGTGCATAGAAGTTTACGGGACTGTTTTGAGATCTACAAATATAAATACATGTGTCTTAGACTGTTTTGAACAGATAAAGGAATGAGTATGCTGCTCGGAATGTACATATATTTATAGATAAACAACCTACCCTTTTAAGTGTATAAATGTATAAATTGGACAATTTTGAGTGCGTGAATGTTTATATATTTCTAAATTGCCCTATTTTGTGAGTGAATATATGTTAGGTGGACTGTTTTTGCAATAAAAATGATTAAGGGAAAGACTATATAGATGCATATAAATGTATATATGAAAATTGGGACTAAATTGCAACTATATGTATATTTATTGTGGATTGTTTTGAAGTGTTTGAACCTGAGTGCTAATGTATGGACTGATTTGTGTAAAGATATATGTACCCTTGAATATGAATAGATTTGTATGTGTTGGAGTGTTAGGAATTTTGCTAATACATGGTTGCAATTTTGTTATATTAGACAAGAGGAAGCTAGGAAGGGGATTGAATAAGTAACAAATTCAATTAAGAATCTAGGTATCTTGTAACTTTGGGGTAAGAGGTGAGTGTAGATTAAGTCTCAAGATAGAGTAAAACTATCCCGAGCACCTTTATTATGCTTAAATTGTTTTATGTTTGCTTTAAAGGAATAATTGTGCTAATATGGCTAAGCTTGGAGATGGGGTAAGTGCTTTTATGATAAGTACTATGTGGCATAAAAAAATTTAATTGAGAAATTTGACTTGCGGTTGGATTTTTATACTAAATCTGGATATGTGGTAACATTTGTCTATTAGTATTTGATGTCTTGGTTATGAATTAAGATCTTTGATATGCCATAAGATATTAGCTAAATTCGAAAGTCGCTTGTGAATAAAAATGCTTGTTATTTAACTAAGAAGCAAGTACAAATTGAAGATCACATTTGAACCATATATGTATATGCATTTCAATCAAATGACTCTTAGCTAAAATAAAGAGAAACCTAGAAGGGCATGTAAGTTAAGTCAATGATCTTTGAAAATGACTTGTTTAACAAGTAAAAATTTCCTTGTGATTATTTGAGTAATTTTGAGAGTATGGATATGCTAGTTCGATTGATACCTTATGTATATGTATGTTTAATTCAAATATTCTTGTAAAAATATAAGAAACTATGCTCAATTATAATTCTGATTCTGATATGAATTAAACATATTAATCGAATGAGATGAGAAAAGTGTATTGAGAAATTCACAAGAAGTGAATAAATTCCTAATATAAAATAGCAATAAGCTTTGATGATATGATACTTTGATAAGCAGTTGTTCTTAATCTGATCTAAATAAGATAAGATAAATGTGATAGCCTTGGTCTCGTGTCAGTCTTAGGTGTAGTTGGCATGCCATAGAGTCCATAGAGCTCGTTTTTGGGGTGGACTACGGTCCTGGACTATGGTCCTTATTTGGCGACAGTAGGAGGGAAGTTGTGTGGTAACTTGGCGATAGTAGGAGGGATTGATCGGTACTGCGTGTACCATTATTTGTTTGGCGACAGTTTGTTGGGGATTTGTGTACCTACATTGTTATTCGATTCTCAAGGCTATGAAAGAGTTAATTAATGAAATTCACAACAAATTGAAGGAATAAATCTGATATTTCACGTGACAAAAATCTAGACCTATAATATGTTATGTTTATTATCTTTATTGTTAAGCATCACTTGATTGTGACATGTTATGTTTAATAACTTGTTTGATAAGTAAAGGATTAGGAAATTATGTTTTAAGATGAGCTTTGTTTGATTACTTGCATGATAGGTAGCATATGTAATGCTACCCTGAAATGTATATACATGTCTATGTTGGACTGTTTTTAGAGTATTAAACATACACGTACGTAATGCTGCCCCAATTGGTATGTACATGCATATATGGACTAGTTCGCTATGTATAAATGTGTATATGTTTTTGTTGGACAATTTGGTATAGGAAAATGAAAGTATGGATTGTTTTGTCACAAAAGAACATGCCTTGGACTGTTCTGAAGGATTGTATGTGCAACCATGAACCTTGGATTGTTCAAATAAACATAAAAATATCTTGGTAGATTAAAAGGATAAGACAAAGAATTGTTTGATATAATTTTACTAATCATGAATTAGTGGAACTGAATGACATAGGTGTTTGGTAGATTAAAAGATGTCTTGTGGTTAAAATACTAATCAAACTAAGGAAATTGGTTGCTTGCATGTTAAGTAAGGAAAATGATGTTATATCTCATTCCATTCTTTTGTACATCTTGAAAATCGAATGGGGTACATATATATATATATATATATATTTGAATGCCTTTGTACATGTATATTCATGCTTAAGTGAGAATCTTTGTAAATATGATTAATTGGAACTGTTTTGGATCACCTAAATGTATGATATGATTAAAGTGGACTGTTTTGTGATAATAAATGACTAAGTGGACTGTTTTGACATGTCTATTTGTGAATACATGATTATGTGGATAGGAAAGTGGATTAAAGAACCTACTGGTTAAGCCTCGTTAAATATCTTATATGGCAAGTAACTAATGATCTTATAATATTAAGTTATTAAAGGATTTAATAAGTCATAAGACAAGTAATTCATGTATGAATAGGTTAAGTTAAAAAGGATCCAAGAAAGTTTTTATGTTAAATGAATGAACTATAGAAATGACTTGCATAATAAGTAAAATGGGTGTTTTAATCATTAAATACCTTTATAATAAATGATAATTTATGTTAGAATGCTTGTATAACCATGGTTATTGAACGCATAAGTTCACATTCATATGTTATACGTAAAATACAGAGTAATTATGAATAGCTTTAATTCTTAGATCAGCACTTCTATATCGTATCTGAATTCCCTTATGTGAAGGTTTCTAATGGTTTGGGGCTAAGAATCTCAAGGCTAAGATTTGATATATTTAATATTGGCATATTAAGAAAGCTATGAATTGTGTGTTAACCTAATGTCTTAAGTAGTAAGAAAGGTAGGAATATATATATACACATGTATGATGGATTTCATATGTAGTAACTTGTGTGATGAGTATTATGTTAGTGAATTCGTGTGATAGATTGTTTTGGAAAGATTATTAATGAAATCTTTTGACTTTTTTTATGTATTCAATTACAATGGTACTCTTGAACCTCGATTAAACTTGAGAAAGGAACGGGATTAAAATACTTAAGGCCTTTTTTTTGTTTTAGGTCCTTAGGACTACCTCGCTAAGCATAAGCTTACCCTATCTTTTCAGCATCTTTCAGGACATCAAAACTTCTTTTTATCAAAGGGGCTTTGATGGGATCACAAGTATCGTTATGTACGTTTGAATTATTGTACTCCTAGGTGGTGGCACATGGTTATTAGTAGTGCGTTGAGTATTTAGCTCTCCCTTTTTGTTATATATATATGTGTGTATAAGCTTCATTTGTTTAAAGGTGATTGTAAAAAGGGCCTTTAATTATCTCTTGGTTGCTTGCTCTATAAGTTAAATAGTTATCATGTTTGTATTGTTGCCATAGAGCTAATTGTGCCTTTTTGACGTTGGTCCACCTTATTGGCTTGTGTATAGGTGAATTGATATATAAATCTTTTTCCAAGTTTTAAACCTTATAGGGTAAGGTAAAATGGAAATAGGCATGATACTAGAACTTTTGGTAACTATTAATAAACATGTATATGGTTGATATGGCAAAATTTCTTGAATCTAGTTATGAATGGTTTGAACCTCAAAGTAACCTTAATAGTGCATTCTAGTATAACTTTCATATTTCTATAATGGGTTTGGTATGTTTCATGGTTGAATTGTCGACTAGGGTAAACTTGTATGGCTTTCAAACGATTTATAATGTTAAAATACATATGACAAAAATGTGGATGATTCTTGTTTATGGTTCATGATTGGTTGTCATGAAGGAATGCTTAGTGGAGGTCTTGAATAGACTGAAATTTCATAATAGACTTGATTGCATGAACCTTGTTTGACTAAATCTCTTAAGTTAGTACTGGTTAAATATCCAAGTAATTGTTTCAAGAAATTCTCATTTGATTAATTCTTGAAGGAAATACCCAAAGAAATATATCATAATGCTACCAGAATTCTTGAGTATGATTTAGTGCACATGTTGTTATAATAAGCAAGATAGTAGAACTATTTTTGGAAGGCATGATACATTGTTTAATAGGCACTTTTGTTTGTATTATGCTATTCTATAAGAAGTTCATCTTTTTGGATAGGTCTATGATTTCCTTAGTAAACTGAAAATTTAGAATAGTGTTTACTACAAACCCTCAAATGAAAAGATTTGTTAATGTGAGAACATCTTCGTCAATTATGAAAATTACTCTAGAAATTAATTACTTTGTTGCTATATAAAAAATGTTCCCTGACTTTTGGTTGCTTGCTTGCTTTGAAAGTGATAAGGTTTTGAAAGTTTGTTTTATTTCGTCCTTTAACATTTCCTAAACGATTTATCTTTTAAACCGAGAAAAGGGGTGTTACATTCAAAACTAATTCTAAAGTTGAGATTTTTCTTGCAACTTAGAAACAATAAATTATAATTTAGGGTCTTGATTTTGTAATGCTTTGATTTTTGAAACAATAGTAGACTAAACCTAAAGCTCAGCTACGAGACAATGATGCTTCTAGAGTCAGAAATGAACATTAATAGCTCGAGGGGCTACAATACAATAGACTTTACAATGAGTCATTGTACAAAACAATGCATAGGATTTCAATGTTCTTTAACAATACTTATTAGGCAAAGGTTTGCGGTTGAGTGCACCAGCAACAACGTTGACCTTGCTCCGGTGATAGTCAATGACAAGATCCTAATCTTAATGGAGTTTCATCCATCTCTGTTGCCTAAGATTCAAGTCCATTTGAGTAAATAGATATTTTAGGCTTTTGTGATCGGTGAAAGGTAGCACTTCTCTCCGTAGAGATAATGTCTCCATATTTTCAAAGAAAAGACAACCAAAGCCAACACCAAGTCATGAGTGGGATAATTCATCTCATGTGGCTTTAGTTGTCTCGAAGCATAAGCAATAATGACCTTCTTGCATCAATACACATCCTAACCCAAGATGTGAAGCATCACTATAGACTGTATAGTCCTTTCCGGATTCAGGTTTGGTTAGAACTAGTGCATGAGTCAAGACTTGTTTCAATTGATCGAAACTTCTTTGTTGTTCCTCGATCCAAACAAATGGAATTTTCTTCCTCAGTATCTTAGTTAATGGAGTTGCTATCATAGAAAATCCCTTGACGAAATAATAACCAACAAGACCATGGAAACTTCTTAGTGCACCAATATTCTTCTGTGGATGCCAATCAAGAATGGCTTGAATTTTATTCCTATCTAATTCGATGCATGAAGTAGATACAATATGCCCACGGAAGGCAACTTTGGTAAGCCAAAACTCACACTTAGTGAACTTGGCAAACAATTGTTTCTCCCGAAGGAGTTTGAAGCACGATGAGGAGATAATCACGATGCTCGGCATCATTCTTAGAATATATCAAAATATCATCAATGAATAACACTACAAACTTATCAAGATAAGGCCTAAAAACCTAATTCGTTAAATCCATAAAAGTTGTCGGTGCACTGGTTAGCTTGAAGGGCATTACGAAGAATTAGTAGTGACCATATATTGTACGGAAAATAGTTTTGGGTACATCACATTCTTTGACTCTCATATGATAATACTTGAACCTTAAATCGATCTTGGAAAACAAAAAGGTATCCTTAAGCTGATTGAATAGGTTGTCTATCCTTGGCAATGGTTATTTATTCTTGATGGTCACCTTATTCAACTATTGGTAATCCATGCATAGTCTCATAGAACCATCTTTCTTCTTTACAAAAACTAATGGAGCTCCACAAGGTGAAGAACTTGGTCGAATGAATCCTTTATCAAGCAATTCTTGAATTTGGGCTTTTAATTCCTTCAGCTCAATGGCTGCCATTCGATAGGGTGCAATAGAAACTGGGGAGTTCCAGGTTGTAGTTCAATGCCAAATTCTACTTCATGGGTTGGAGGTAAACCTGGAAGTCCATTAGGAAATACATCGAGGAATTCACACACAGTGTCAATGTCTGACAATCAAGGTTCATCCTTGGCTTCCAATGCCAAAGCATACAATGAAGGATTTCTCGAATTCATTCAAAACAATGCTCTCCTTGACAAGGCCTTGAAGGTACAACTTCCTCTTGATACAATCTACCCAAGCTTGATGTTCACTGAGACAATCTAATCCCAGTATAAGATCAGACTCGTGGATCGGTAGTGCAAATAAATTGGCGAAAAAAATAATCCCTTGAATCAATAAGGGAAAATTCTTACACACAAGATTCACGGTGACACAATCACCCATTGGATTAGTTACAAAGATTCTTGATACAATAGGTTCAAAGGACAATCTATGTTTTTAACTAATACAATGTTTACAAAAGAGTGAGTAGAACCAGGTTCAATCAATGCATATAAGGAATGTGAATACAACTCAATGGTACCTGTAATGATATTAGATTAATCCTTCTCCTCCCTGCTCCTCACAACGTACATCTAGTCAAGGGCCTTTGATTCATGCTTGTTCGATGGTTTTCCTAAGCTGCTAGGACTCCCTATAGCTCCCGATGATCTTGGTCTTGATCTCTTGCCTCAAAAGGATTGAGCAGGGGATGCAATGTTAGCCGGTGTAGTAGAAGATTTACTTGCATTGGGAGGGCAATCTAGAATGAAATGGCCTTGCTTGCCATAATAGAAAAAAGCCCTAGATTGCTTGCGACATTGACCTGTTGGATCTCGGTTTTGACAACAGTTGCAAACAGGATACTGAGAGCTTCGATTCGAGCCTTCAGTGCTATCAACGGAAGATACTTTAACAAAAAAATGAGCCATAGTCTTTGTCTTTTTTGTAACACCCCAAAATTTGGCCTAGTCAAAATTAAGATTCGGCGACCAAAAACCCTATATCAGAATTGCTCAAATATTGTACTAACATGGACCATAAGGTCAATTGTATCGATATTGGACTCTAATTGAGTCAAATTATTATCTAATGACCTTATTGAAAGTATTGAAAACCTATTTAGTGGCTAAATTATAGAAATTAAAAGTTTTGGGGTACAAGTTTAGAGAATTGAGAGTTAGGGGACTAACCTTGTGATTAGCCCCTCCTCAATTTATAATTACCCATATGTGGGTTAATCTCGTGAGTTTCCTTCATATAAAGGAAATCCATTGGTTAACTAATGGATATAGAAAGAATGAAAAAGTAAATAAACTTACCCAACTCATTAATTAAGCTAGCACCTTTATCCTATCTTCTTTTTCCTTGAAGCACACACCTCCATTCATGTACATCGAAAATCTTACGTTCCTTCGATTCATCGTTAACAAACCATTGCTATTGATTGGGTAAGCTTAATCCCCCAAACAATTGTTGAAACCCATAGAGGATTTGGAGTAATCTCAAGCTAGGTTTTTTCTATCCATGGATACTTCATAGATATGGTTTACATTGTGTTTAGATATTGATTTTGATATAGTTATATTAATTTTGATATCGTAATATTTATTCTAACATGATCCTATTGTTTACCTAGCTCAAGAAATTGATAAAGAGCATCCATCATCTCCACCGAAAGCTAGGAATAAGGGGATTTCTATTCGAGAGCCGTAAGAGCTTCGAATTATCAAGGTAAGTGTAGTTTGAGTCATGAGATTAGGCTAGGTGCCTTTCTCGATTCCATTGTCATTGTATATAGCATTGCTAACACCATTGATAAGGAATATTGCATCGAACCACTTAGTGGATATTGTTGGTAAGAAGAGGTAAGTCACGGTTTTGAGTATCGGACATCGATATCATAATAGACATTTCCATCGATCATTGTTATTGATTTTGCCATTGATATAGTCATTGAATTGTTGAAGCATTGAGCATTTGATAGAGAGTATAGTCATTGTTATTGTTATCGTCATTGTCATTGTCATTGTCATTGTCATTCAACATTAATATCGAAACAATTATTTTCATCGAAACATTGTAAGTGAAGCATCGACTATTGCTATTGTCATTGAGATCATTGAATATTGCCATTTTTATTGATATTGCTATTGAACATTGACATCGGAACATTGCTATTGTTATTGAATATTGATTTTCGATATTGTCATCGGACCTTTGATTCGAGAGGACTTTTGATACAATTGGCATGCCATAGAATTTATGAGCTCAATGTAAGGGTGGACTATGGTCCTTGGGATATGACAAATATTAATTTGGTGAGGCGGAGGGATGTACTGTGATGATGGTCATATTGGCAAGGCAGAGGGACTAGACCATTCCTTAATTTGGCGAGGCGTAGGAATTCACGTATCCACTATTCTGAATCGATTGAAGGGTATTGTTAAACTATGGACTTATTGCAATTGAACATGAACATTGCATTGCTACTATTGATTCATTGCATTTCACTGAATAAAGTGTTTAGTTGTGACTACCTCACAAGGCAATGTATGCCTAATGCATTTCTTTTCATACATTTCTGGTTAAGGATTCCGCTGTTAAAGATCAGAGAATCGACGTAATATGTTTTTCCTTAATGAACTCCTAGTATGGTGGTAAAGTAGTTGAACTAGTCATTTATAACCCTTTTGATATGTGTGTAATATGCATGACATGTGGAAGCCATAAAGGCTCTAAGTAACCTTTTAAAATTGTCTAAAAGCGGCTAAATATGCATATTTGGCACTAAAAGGTGAAAAAATAGTAAATGGATGCAAATAACCCTAAAATCTGGCATGCAAGTAGATTAAAGTATTGAAATATTGTTGGTAAAGTTTCATTGCATTTGGACATTGATTTCTAGGTCAAAAAGACTAAAAAAAGATAAAAATTAACATTAGCGTACCGATACAGGTCAAGCTGTATTGATATGACCATGCATATTTGGCCTGAGAAAGCATGAGTTAACCATAGCGTATCGATACAAGTCTAAAGTGTATCGATACAGGTTTTGGCAGTAAGGTTTGGGCATTTAAATGCATCGATACGGTCTTGGGGTGTATCAAAATGAGTCACAATCAAAGTCAACATTAGTCAACCCGTATTGATACAGGTCAAGCTATACCGATACGAGTTCTTGAATTGCTGAGAATTAGGTTCTCACCCTTACATGCGTTACGGATACGGTCCCCGACCGTATCGATATGTGTTTGGATAGTTTCATTTGGAGCTCAATTCATGTACACTCATACCAATACAGCACCAAGGTGTTTCGGTACGGTGGTAGTTAATTATATTAAAAGAAATTAAACACAGTTTGAATAGTTTACATAATGGTCACTAATTATTGTATAGTCTAATTGAATGGATAAATGATATCAGAATGACATAAAAATTTACAAGCTTACTATTAATGTACTGAATTTCATTATTGCATAGTAAATTAAAGAAAGGACTTCTAAGTTATCAAATTTAAAAATTAGTCCCTAGAACTCGTGAAAGTTAAAATTTAGTCCTAATTGATTAGTCATTGCTTCAAATGGGATAAATCGAGCTAATATTGATCTTGGGTAATGTTTGAAAGGTATAATGATTAAATGTTATGCATTGTTGAAATTTTATCACACCAATCACCATTTTGTTCACTGGTAGCACTCTTCTCTAACCTAGTTTTTAACTTGGCTAGGAAGGGGGTGTTACATTTGTGGTATCAGAGATAGATTTTAGTCGATTCTAGGACTAAATCGAAGATTATTGCATTGTTTTTGTGTTACTTTGCCACCTAGGAGTTGTATATTGTGTGTATTATGACTTGTCGACTAATCCGATCTCTTTATGTTATAGATATGTCCGAGACTAATCAAGCTCGCATCATTGAGCCTGCTACCAGCTTCTTGACTCATGGCAAGGAAGTAAGAGGGGAGACCCACCGAATCCATCAAATCCCCCACCTCATAATGTCAAGCCGGAGCTACCTAACACTCCGGTTGAGTGTTATCGAAACATGGCTGACATGTTCAAACAATTTATGATGTCTGTGAGGGCCGAGGTAGTAGTGCATCCTACCCCACCAGTTGTCCAATATGCCCAAGCCCCTATTGACAAGTTGGCATCACTTAGGTCATATACCTTCACCGGTCAAGATAATGATAATTCTAGGATCATCGAGTACTGTTTGGACAACACATTGAGAATTTTAAACAAGCAATTGTAGTGTTCTGATGAGCACAAGCTAGAGTGCACCCTTGCATTGCTAGTTGATGAAGCACTTTAGGGGTGGGAAACCACTATTCTTATCGTTCCTAAGGAAACTGCCTCTTGGGAGTTCTTCCTTCAAGAATTCCGAAAGAAGTATGTTAGCGAGTACTACCTTGCATAAAGTCGTTGTATCTTCCTTCATCTAAAGCAGGGTGGTCGACCTATCAAACAATATATCCATGATTTTTGCAAATACTACCAGTATGGTACATAATACACAAAGAAGGAGGAAGATAAATGCAAGATGTTCATTGCTAGACTTAGCGATGAGCTACGCCCTATATTTACTACTTTGGGTATCATCGACTATCAAGACCTTATAAACCGAGTTAAGGCCACCGAAGCTTCAAAAGGGCTCAAAGATCGGGTGGATCTAGTAAGTTTGAGAAAAGGTTCAGAGATGATCCTTGACCTCTAAGTGGAACAAGAGGAGTAAATATAAAGGCCCCAAGGAGAACACGTACTCACAGCCTTCTCATTCTGGGAACATTGAGAGACCTCCAACTGTAACGCAATATTTTGCTAAGACAGTTTTATTTGAAAGCACTAGAGGCTCCAATCGAAGTCTACATAATACAATTTGCAACTATTGTCACAAACATCAACCAGTGGGTGAGTTTCGTAAGCAAATTAGAGCATTCTTCTATTGTGGAGAACAAGGTCATTTCATCCGTGATTGTTCTCTTGGTGCTGCCAAGTCTACTACTACACTAGCAAGTAATGCAACTCCTACTTAGTCCTTCCGAGGTAAGGGTCAAGGCAAGTTTTATCAGGAGCTACAAGGAGACCTAGTGGCTCTAGCAAGGCACCGAGTAAGCAAGAATCCAAGGCTCCTGCTTAGATGTATCTGGTGGGGAGCAGGGAGGAGGAAGATGAGTCTGATGTCATCGCACGTATCATTGAACTGTACTCTCATTCTTTATATGAATTGATTGATCCTAGTTCTATTCATTCATTCATAAGTATTGTGCTAGTTAAGAAACATAGATTATCTCCTGAACCCATGGCACCGAGGGTCACCGTAACAAATCCACTAGGTGATTATGTCACCATAAGCCTTGTATGTAAGAATTGTCCCTTAGTGATTTAAGGGATTCCTCTTATGGCCAACCTATTGACTTTACCGATCCATGAGTTTGATGTTATATTGGGTAGTTTGTAGTAAGAGGAAACTGTATCTCTAAGGCCTTGGCAAGGAAAACATCGTGTTGATGAGTTGAAGAAATCCTTCCTTATATGCTTTGACATTGGAAGCTAAAGATGAACCTCGATTACAAGATATTGATACTGTGTGTGAATTTCCTGATGTTTTCCCTGATGAAATTTTGGGCTTACCTCCAACCTTTGAAGTTAAATTCAGTATCAAAGTGCAACCCGAAACTGCCCTAGTTTCCATTGCACCCTACCGAATGGTAGTCGTTGAGCTGAAGGAATTGAAAGTCTAGATACAAGACTTTCTTGATAAAGGCTTTATTCAACCAAGTTCCTCGCCTTGGGAGCTCCGGTTCTCTTTGTGAAGAAGAAGGATGATTCCATGAGGCTATGCATCGATTCCCGGCAGTTGAACAGGGTGACCATCAAGAACAAATATCCATTGCCAAGGATTGATGACCTATTCGATTAGATTAAGGATGCCACTGTGTTTTCTAAGATCGATTTGAGGTCTGGATATTATCAAATGAGAGTTAAAGATTGTGATGTGCCTAAAACTGCCTTCCGTACGAGATACGATCACTACAAATTCTTGGTGATGCCATTTGGGCTAACCAATGCACCGGCAACTTTCATGGACCTAATGAATCGGGTTTTTCAATCATACCTTGATAAATTCATGGTGGTGATTATTGATGATATCTTGATCTACTCCAAGAACTCTACTGAACATCAAGACCACCTTCACATTGTGCTTCAAACTCTTCGAGAGAAACAATTATATGCCAAGTTTTCTATGTGTGAGCTCTGGCTCACCAAAGTTTCCTTCCTTTGGAATATTTTATCGATTTCGGGTATCTAGGTGGACCCGAAGAAAATCCAAGTCATCGTCGATTGGCACCCACTGAAGAACATTGGTGAGGTGAGAAGCTTTCTTGGTATTGTTGGCTATTATAGAGGGTTCGTCAAAGGATTCTCTATGATAGTAGCTCCCTTGACTAAGTTGTTGAGAAAGGATGCTCCATTCGTTTGGTCTGCTGATTAACAAAAAAGTTTCATCCAGTTAAAACAAGTGTTGACACATGCAGCGGTCCAAACCCAATTCGAATCTGGAAAGGAATACACTTTCTATAGTGATGCTTTGTATCTCGAGTTAGGATGTGTGTTAATGCAAGAAGGCAAAGTCATTGCTTATGCTTCTAGACAACTAAAGCCACATGAAATGAAATACCCCACTCATGACCTAGAGTTGGCTGCAGTTGTCTTTGCATTGAAAATTTGGAGACATTATCTCTATAGAGAGAAATGTTACCTCTTGTAACACCCTCAACCCGATTTAGAAGAAAACTGAAATTGAGGATATCGATACAAGAAAATTTCAGGAACCATGTCACATTTATCAAATTTTTTTATTTCCTTTTTAACTTTTATTACTATGAGAGTCTTACGAAACAATCGTACAATTTTTTAATACTTTTTCTTATATAACAAGGTAACCTTCAACAAGAGAAGGACGTATCTTGTCTCACAAGACACCATTCAATCATGTGCTTAAAAAGAACATCTTAACCTATTTATTCTGTACATAACAACCGACCCAATTGTTTTGGTTACACTCGTAATATGTTAGGCAACAAATATGGGATTAGCTTGGGTTGCAAGATAACCAATAACCAAGATACCATCTGGACACAAACCAATTTCTTATTACAGTCAATCTTTTCACTAACCATATAGGTTAACCATATATTCGAGCTATCAAGATTTAATGACACATAATCTAGCTTGATTTTTTAAGCATGTAACCGAAAAGCATTAGGACTTATCTTGGATCTTAAGTCATTATTCGAATCATATATCTTTCCATCTTTAACCATTTCATAGATTAAAACAAGTTCAATCGATGCATGTTTTAATCACTTAATCCATTTCTTTAATAAACAGCATATAAGCTTCAAAGTCGATCAAACATCAATCTTTTAAACTTCTTACAATTGTTTACAATAATGACATCATTTTTAAGACGTTACTTTCCTACGATTTAACAATTTTTATCCATAACCTTTAATTACCCGAACTGATTTAATTAAACCAAGGTCATATTTTATTATTTTAAACGCCCAAATTGTTTTCACAATCTCTGGGAAACAAGAATCACACACATGAATCGGGTACTATAATCACGGAATCTATTCATTATTTAGATCATGTAGGCATCACCTTACAAGCTATCCTAGATTATACAAGATTTTTCAACATTCGAGTCATTAATCTTTTTTACGTCATAGCTAGTCTTAACAAATTTTTAGCATATACATATATATATATATGTATACACCCAACCAATTCTTTTTCCAATATAATTTTAACAAGGATGCTTAACCGTGACCTCACAAAAACTAATTGTCTAACCCTTGAACATATAACTACCAATCATCCATGTAACTAATCATAATAAGTTATCCATACGATAAACTTATACAATCAATCATGGCATATAACTATCCATTCAAATCAGTCATCACTATAGATATTCAACTACTACTCGAATCATTCAAGCATCGTAGGCATTTATTAACCACGCAAGGATATACTAAATTAACTCCCACTTTAATATTTACATGCCAAAATGATTAAAGCTAAATTCATTGACAAATACTAAGTGCCACAATCCTAGGAGTATTAACTAAGAAAGATCCAACTCTACTTTAATCTTGAGTAAAGACTTGCAACTCATACACGATTGAACACATAGGCTTTAATCGACCTGTAATGCATGAGAATGAGTGCATTAGGCTTATATAACCTAAGTGAGGTTGTGACATCAATAATGACAAGCAAATAATACATGATTTTTAATGAAAACACATCAAGATATACAATTGTATGTTAGCAATTGTTATTTAGATATTGATTTAACTTATATAAGGTTTATGGAGCTCAATAAATTAATCAAGCTTCATTACATTTATATCAATCTTATCAAAGATCGACTTATCACATTGAAGTCTTCTCAAGACTTAACAAATACTCATTATAGCTTTTTGAATTTCTTATTAACTTATCAAAATATTTAACAAGGATTCAATTCAATGTTTATTGCCTCTTATAAAAGGAGCACATATTCATCTCTTGTGAGACTCATATCATAGAGGAGCACTTTCCACATCTTATTACGATGCCACCAAGGCCTTATATTCATAACTTGTCACATTTTCAACTTATTCAAGTCTTTTACTTTATTTGCCTTGGATCACTTTTGGCCATGAGTAACATTGGTCCATAATTGACCGTAATGGTCCAAGCGATACATAGCCCCAAAGCACATAGCAATGGCATGTATCGAAAACATATCAATCCTATCTTCTCAACTATCCAAACAACTATCGCCAGTCACTGTACATCTCCCATGTTACCTCCTATTGTCGCCAATATACATATCACATATAAATAGGGCGTCCCCCGTGCCATAGCTTATGGACCGTAGTCCCAAAAATACCAAGTACTATGCCAAAATGTCCAAGGACTTCCATTGAATAGACAACTTAAGTATCTTATTCTTTAAGGTTAGGAGAGATTTCTTGTGATTCAAGTAACTTATTAATTCTTCTTTTCATTATCTTGTAACACAAGTTGAGCTTCTAGTTCCTTTGGGCTTTATAACTCATGAACTTATGACTTTGGTATTCAAGTCTTTATTTAGTACTTTATGGCCTCATTGGCTAGTAATTTGCTTCAACCTTCATGATAAACTATACATAATCGTTCAATACAACATAGCATAGCAAAGAACAAGGTGCATATGTAATGCAACATAACCAAAACATCTATCAAGGATGCTATGCTATTAATGCACTCTCACATTGTGCTCGATATGAGCTTTATGCTCATGGTTACACTTAACACTTAACAGAAACAAAGATTTGGATGACACCGTATCATCCGAAACGAATGCAACTACACTCATCTGTTATTCCAAAGTTATGAAATACCTGAACCACAATCACTATAGCTCTCACATGATTTATTCCCTTTTTCCCTCTCCTTCATCAACAATTACCTCAAAAAGATAGTACATCATTAAAACTAATTCCATGTATTCATTTAGGTAACTATTGTTATAATAATTATATGGTAGATACATTAACTAAGCATACTATTCCTTAGACATTTAAAGCACAAACAAATTCTTATTATACATTCTAATATTCAAACTCTTCATTTATTATTCGTTCTACTTAACTAAACACAACATTTCAGTTTTCCAAATCAGCATCTAATGCTTTAGTACAAAACAACACATCAAACAACATTTCTCTACTCATCAATTCAAGACACAAATCAGCATTCTTTTCATTATTCAACTATATATATATATATACACTGGAGCGGCTGAGTTCGAGTCTGGCTTTGGAGGATCAACGTTCGGCTAAAAAAAGGAAGGAACTCTGATGCTGTTGAAGTCGTCCTGGATGACTCGACTCTGATGGAGTTTGAAGCTAATGGATTGCAGGTTGGAACCAACCTTGATGAGCAGGTATCAACTGCCCAAATTTTTGCTCCTGCTGGTGCCTTGGGAGCGACGGAAAAGGTTTCATATGCTAGTAAGGTCAAGGGCTCTGGTTGCTCGGATAAAGATCAGCCTGATGTTATTGATTTTACTCAGATAAAGTCATAGTACGCGATGAAGATTGTGTAGTGGATCGGCTTGGAGCCTTTTCGAAAATTACATTTTCTGGTCATGTTCATGAACAGATTGATCTCAGCATGAGTCAATCTATTATTGTTCGCTTATTGGGTCGTAACATTGGTTATCAGACCTTTTTGAATAGAATCCACGTGCTTTGGCGTCTGGTGGGCGAGATTCAACTTATTGATCTTGCGAACAATTATTTTCTAGTCCGTCTAGAGGATCCTCGTGATATGAGAAGGCTTTGACTGAAGGGCCATGGACAATCTATAGGAGTTATCTCACGGTTCAGCCTTGGAGTCACTCTTTTTCAATATCTGAAAAGCTTCCATCGCATGTGGTGGTGTGGGTTCGTCTACATGGTCTTCCGTATCGTTATTATGCTAAAGCTTTGTTTCGTCGTACAGCAGTGATGCTTGGAAAGGTCATAAAGGTTGATTATAATACTCAGGCTGGAGAGCGGGGGAAATTTGCAAGGCTTGCTCTGATGGTTGATCTGAATAAACCTTTGCTTCCATGTATAAGTATTGACGGATTTGTACAAAATCTTAAATACGAGGGTTTACAGAACATTTGCGTTTCATGTGGTATCTATGGACATGGGAAGGAGTTTTGCCCTAAAACTACTCCTTCTGAAAGTGATGTTAATCATGCAGCTCCTATTGTTTCTGATTTGGACCAGCTTGACTCTATGGCCGAAGGTTTAGATGGCCTTTTTGGCCCTTGGATGGCTGTCGATAATAGATGTCGACGTTTTCAAGTTAGACAACAAGGGAATAAGGGTAAGTATGTTGTTTCGACTGGTGATGGAGGCTCTCGTTTTTCAGCGTTAGAGTTGGATGTTATGGAGGTGGGCGATGGCCTTGTTTTGAATAGAATGGATGATGACTCTCATATTGTGGATGATGGTGCAGCTGTAGCTATCAAATCTCCTACTATTCGACAGGATGTGCCCGAACCAATGAAGGTGGTCAAGAACACTGCGTACATGGCTTCTAATCCGTCTAGAAAATCAAAGTCTGGCCAGAACATGGCTGCAGCTGCCATGATTGTGCCATTAGGGCCTGGTCATTCGGTGAACATGATTGAATATGGAGTAGCCGATCCGAATTTGGCACATCAGTCGGTGACTATCATGGAGCAGGGATTTGGAAAGAATATTGTGGATGGAGGATCGGCACCCAAAGGTCGAGGGTTTAAGGTTAAACCGGCTAAGGAAAATGCTACTAAAGGATTAGCTACCCGTAAACCAGCATCGGCAAGAACTGTTATGCGACTGGTTCTCACTGAGTGGGTCGAGAATGTCCACTCCCAACTTAATTTTATAGCTATACAGCAGGAAATTGAGCCGGGTGGAGTCTCCAAAGTGATTGTCAATGATGTGGGTAATCTTGAAGTTTTATCAACTGATCGGCTTCCCTCTAGCCCAGCTGAGAGAGCTTTGGATTCAGGCATAACTATGGAAGATGAGGCGCTGGGTCTCGGCCAGTAAATGTTGATTATCTTCTCTTTTATTTATCAATGTTTATGCTTTGGAACACTCAAGGTGCCGCGAGCACCACCTTTTGTAGTTACCTCAGAGCTTTTGTTCGGGAACATTCTCCTAAGGTTATGGCCTTTTTTGAACCACAGATTAGTGGGCAACGTGCTAACAGGGTGATCGCCAAGTTTGGTTTCTCACAACTCCTCCAGCATCTTTCACTACTTGACCCTTCTGCACTCGAGGACTTATTCCTCGGTCGCATATCACGATTTTCCCGGAAACAATATGTGGATCCAAGGTTCCCTCTAGACATAATGAACTTGGATCAGGGCTACTTGAATTACTCCCCATATACACAACAGGGTATTGCTTGTTTGCCTGGAGAAACCTCCGGCCTTTGTAGAGTGAAACTCCTGCTATTGTTCTTCCGGTTCCCAGCTTAACACTTGCCGGAAAGTCTCTATCCATGGTACTAGCACCGACGGTGGTGATCCATGGTGATACATTTGTGAGGCTGACAGGGTCTGGCCCTCCATTGCCAGCTGAACAAGAAACAAAAACACCCATCTCCATTGCTCCAAAAGTTGCTATCGCCAAACTGTCATGAGAGTAAGACGATGCCCCACCACCCAAAGATATTGACAAAACATTTACTCCATCCGCTACCGCTCTATCAACCGCCGATAGAATATCCGAGCTGAAACACCCACCAGTCCAGCAAACCTTGTAAGCTGCAATTCGTGCACCAGGCGCCATTCCTCTAGCAATTCCATAGGCATAACCAAGAAGATTCGCGCCACGTACCGGAGAGCCAGCAACAGTGGCTGCCGTGTGAGTACCATGCCCATCTTGATCTCGAGGCGACTTATATTCAGTTTTCTCGTTGATTTTCCCAGCGGCAGCTTCATATCCCCTGTAGAACACCCTTGCCCCCACAATTTTCCTATTGCAGAGATGCTTTTGAAAGCCTCGTCCAGTTTCACAATCTCCTTTCCAGTGAGAAGGAACCGGAGTCATTCCTGTATCATTAAAGCTTGCACTTTCTGGCCAAATCCCAGTATCAAGTACTCCAACTATGACATCATGATCTGCAGTTTTTTGAGACCAGATGCTAGTACTTACGTCTGGTTCTAATCCAAGGAACATGGGACTCCTCGTAGTGTGAAGTTGATACTTTGTCTCGGGAATTATAGCAACAACACCATCTTCTTCTTTCAGCCTCTCAGCTTCTTCTTCAGTTAACTGAGCAGCAACTCAATGAAAAGCATTCTGGTAGCTATAAATGATCCGATCTTCATCGTCTTCACTCTGGGTCTTGGACATAGCCGACTTCAATTTCGACGAGTACCATTCCAAAGGATTGGCGAATGATGCTGGCATTGCAGGCTTGTGCATTTGGACAATGTAGGTCTTCTTCATTAATGAGTTGCTTTCCGAGACAACGGAAACAAAATACAGGCAGCTTGTTAGAACGAGAAACAGCCATTTTCCTGTGTTTTCAGCCATAGCAAGCTGATAAAAAGAAACAAAGTTTGGTTTTCAGGGGTGCAGAAGAACAACGAGAAGGCGAGCGGAGCTGTGGAGGTGATGTTTTTAAGACTAGAAATTAAGATAGTTGGTGATTCATGAATGCGTGTCGGGTTTGGGTGGTAAAACAAGTTAATCTCGTTCCAAATCCAACGGTTCTTGTTTGCAGAAAGCTAGCTGTTTTCTCACACTGTTGTTAATGGCTTCCTTCCTCCCATGGTTACATATGGGCTGTTAATACATTAAAATATATTGGACTATTTTTGGGGTAAATTGTGACTGTTTTCATTAGAATTTAATGAATGTGTGATAGTTTATTAGGATGTTTAACTGTGATTTGTAATAGAATGTTAAAAGCATATAGAAGTTACTTTAAGGGCTGTTTTGTTTGTATGGAAATAAGTATAAAGGCAATAAAACTGTTTATGTCTGAAAATGATTCTTAATGGACAGTTTTGGATGAATCAAACATGAATTGTTTTGAGTAAAAGTGCAGTCTCATATAGATGTAGTTTGGACAGTTTAAAATGTATGAAGGTGCAGATTTATTAGGTTAGAAATATAGTCCGATATATATACAGTTTCAAATGCTATAAAAATGAGTAAAGTGCAGTGTATAATATAGTTAAGCAGTTCCAACATGATACTAAAACTAGCTAGTAAAATACAGTTTGGAATTTGTATATAATAGTGCAGTCTTGTATGTTAAAATCGTGCAGAAATGTGTCTAAAAACTGTGCAGAAATGTGTCTATAAAACTGTGAAGATTGGTAGAGTAAAGTTGTGCAGATTTGCATTTTTAAAAACAATACAGATTTGAGTATAAATATTGTAGTCTTTGAATTTGATAGAAACAGTCATAAAACTGCTTTGAGAACAGTTAAAGATTTGTTTAAGTTGATAAAACCTGAATATTTTGATTGATTAAATTCATGTTTTGATAAGTTAACCATAATGTGAAATGATAATATTGAAATAAATCCCGAAATTATTTGATTAGTTAATTTTTAGATGAGGTTTTAGTGGTTTTTGGTGTTGTTGTGAATATTCTTGAGTTGCTGGAGGTATAAGGTTGTTTAGGTGGTGTTTTTGGTTGTGTTTTGAGGTGGATTGAATGTTAGATTTTTTTTGTGATTAGGTGTTGATCGAATGAAGATTAATGTTGATTTTGGTAGTTTTGACAAATTTCTTGAAGGGTTTTGTTAAGGATGCACGAGATTGTTGTTTAACAGTGTTTAGAATGCATAATGATGTATTTTCCCTCTGGTTTTATGTGATTAAAATAGGGGACAATCAAGGGAAGTTTTCTTAGTGAAGTACGTTGCATTTCAGAGGCTCGATTCGCGTGGGCGTGTGAAGTGAGGTGTATCCGTGAGTGTACAAACACGTTAAAGCTCTTTAAATGTTTGATCTATGAATCATGGGGGTTTAGTTATAGCCTAATGTAAATACTAATTTTATCTGGGTTTTAATTTTATTATCATTATCTTTATTTATTTATTTATTTATTTTATTATTATTATTATTATTATTATTATAAATAAACAGATCCGAAATATTAAGACCCAATTAACTTTAATTAATATAAAAGTTCATTACAACCTTAACCAATCTAATATTACAAGTGGCCCGTTTGGCCCAAATTTGGATAAACCATAATCTAATAACCTAATCTAATATCTTCATCCCTTTTATTGGCATAGTCGATTCTGAGCCGTTGGATCAAATCTGATCCAACGATCCAGATTGAAGAGAGAGAGACCCTTCATTTATCGCGTATGATGCACGCACAAGCTTCCTTGTTTCCCACGCATGTGTGCGAGGCACGCTGAGGCTCTTCATTTCCCACGAGCCATGTGGCTCCATCTAATGCTGCCACATCACCCCTCAGATTCCATATGGATCGTCCATTTCAGGCGAGATCTCAACCATTGGATCAAATCTGATCCAACGGTCCATATCAAATCTAACTGTGATAGACTCTTCATCTTCCTTTCGCTGATAGCCGCCACGTGTCTAAATCAATGACCTTTTGATGTTGGAGAACACGCTGCCACCGCACAACCACCATATCTCTCTCCCAACCACCATTATACGCAAAAATAATTAAAAAGAGGGACATCAGAGCCCAAATCATCAACAGCTTTTGCATTTAAAGTTTAATTATTCTTGTAAACAAGAAGTCAGATATGAATGATGTAAAGATTATATTTTTAATGAGCTTTTTTGGATAATAAAAAAAAGGAAAATTTAGAAGGTATTCTCTTTCCTTTTTCTTTGCATATCGAGCATAAATAAACAACAATAAAAAGAGATTATAGTCTTTACCTTCGACGTTGAGTCATTTTTGTCCAAGTTTAGTGACAAGCCCATCGTTTTCCTTCAAGATAAAAGGGTAAACAACGATGGCTTGTGGTGGCCAGCACGACCAAACCTCGCCAGATTCTGGGTTTGAACCCTAAAACAACAGAACAAACGGTGGTTTCATCCTCTATCAGAGAGGATTGAGAGCTTTTTGTGAACAAGTCAAAAAATGGGAAAGGAGTTACTTTTTCTGATTAAATATCTTATATAATTGATTTAAATTTTAAAATGGTCTTAAAGCATAATAAATCCCTCTGCCATTTTTTATTTACAAGCCTAGTCCTTCTGAATTTTTTAATCACGTTCGCAGTCCTTAAAACTTTTCCAAGATTTTCAATTGCATCCCTTTCCTTGATTTAGTCAATTTCCGAACGGTTTAATCCCCCTTTTCGTCCTTGTAAATTTGTTTTGTTTTTAATTTTGACCCCAAATCTAGTGGGTTAATTGCTTGTTTGTCCTTTGTTCTCATACATAATTTCAATTTCATCAATGTTTTTTTTTATTAAATATCAGCACTTGTACGTGTATATATATATATTATACATATGGTTTTATATACTATATAGTATATCATATAGTTTATATGTACATGTATAGTATTTACGTTTGTAATGTATATGTATTATGGTGTTATTCCCTTTTCATATAATACTACATATGTTATAGTTCATGCTTGCATATGTATATGTGTACTTTGCCTTGATATATATTGATGTACAAGTTTAATATTTATGCTTTCATTCATGCTTTTATGTTTTATGCTTTCATTTGTATATCATGCCATGTTATCATTGTTGTATTCGAAATATAAACTATCAATGCGACACTCACTTTTTCGAGGATAAACTTCGCTGCTATCTAAGAGGTAGGTGATGGTTTTCGTTTATTCCTCAAACACTGGAGCCCTTTAAAATGAACTCGCATTATAACCAAATTCTAATTTAATCATCACTTTAACTCGCAAAATCTAATATTATTAAAACGATAATTGATTTGGTACCAAGTTTGGGCGTGGTGGGGGTGCGAACCCTTCCCCACACGTAACTGACTCCTGAACCCAAAAAGAAAAGAATCTCTAGTTAGTTTTTTGGTGCTCGGGCTACACAATCTAAGTGATTGATGGCGACTCCAATTTTATTGTCAAAAATACGAATTTCTAAAGAAATCCCCTTAAATACAATCTTTTCATAAAAAGGGGGATACTTATTAGGATTTTTTTAGTCGCTACAGCATGGGGACTCCTCTAGGGAAATAATTTTTATTTTTACAAAAAAAGAAGAGTGAGACCTAAAAAATTTACCATTTTAATAATATCGGATTTTGCGAGTTAAAAATGACAATTAAGTTAATATTTGTTTATAAATGCGAGTTTATTTTGAACGCGTTTAAAATTTGACATACAAACTTGACTGTCTAACTGAGGGGAAAATGCTATTGCTTTTGTGGGGATATTGTTCCTCCATATGGGCCTAGCAACGACCTTTAGGGCTTGAGTACCTTATGTTTTCGTGAGAATATTGTTTCCCCATATGGACATAGCTAATGGGTCCCCCCGAATTGAACTCGATTGAAAGGAAACTATAATGGGTGATGATCGTGGGCTTTGCTACCCTTAGTAGGGGACAACAAGGACAGTTCGAGTACCATTTAGCACCCAAACTACATGTAGAGATCATAGAAAGCCCACCCCTTTTAGAGTTATGCGAATAACCTAGGTGTTTTAGATGGAATGCAAATAAGGTTTTTTGATGCTTTGTTTATTTATTTCCCTGCTTTATTTCTTCATTTATTTATTTTATCTGGCACTAACTTATTTCTTTTTGTGTTTTATTTTTGTTTTTGCATATATTTTTGTTGCTTCTACATTACATGACACAAAGGTGTTGATTCAGAGTTGGTTGCCACGATTAGAAATCTTTCATGAGGGAAATGGGGTATCTAAAAAAAGAGGAATAATTCAGGAACATCCAGCATTGGTCCAAAGTCAAGTAACGAGAGATCGGGGACAATTTACCTAGTGAACGTGTTTTGGCCGGTTACACTTATGTCAGCCTCTTGTAAAACAGCCTCCACAAATTGAGAGATATATGGGATAGTTGGGGTTGGAGGACGGAGTAGTTGTTCCACGAAAATTATGTGACATATCTTATTTGTTGTACGTCTGGGTAAATCAACCGTTACTTCACACTTTATTATAGTTTCGGAACCTGGGGTTTTGTTGTTTCAATTTCAATGGTGAAAATATGATGCCCACGGTGGAAGAATATTTTGCTCTCTTTAACTTGAATGATGTAAAGAAAGATTGGGTTTATATGAAGCCGATGAAGTCTCAAAATTACACTTCTAAGCTAACCAAGAGTGCAAGTATGAGCGATGATTGGGTGAATGGTTTAATTTAAGAAAAGGGGAATGGCTTCACCTTTTCTTGGGAAAGCATTCAAGATGTAATCTATCATCACCCTGACGAGAAGATAAGGGTTGACTTCTTGGCACTCAGAATTTATGGTTTGGTCATCTTCCTGAGAGTGTTGGGTAACATCGAGGTACATATTCTTGATTTGTTTGAACACTTAAAGTTGGGAACAAATCCAGTGCCAGCAGTCTTAGCAAAAACTTTTAGAAACTTGAATGCTTGTTGAAGACATGAGGAAGGCCAATTTCAGAGGGTGCGCCCAGTTGCTTCTAGTATGGTTTTGTTGTCACTTTTGGTATACGCCAACTCGAGTGTTGTATGGTGTTAGTTTGTCAACATTTTCTCCTTTACAAGAGTTCTTAGCAAAAAATGGGCGAGAATACCTATCTAAAAGGAGGTGGATTGCAATTCTTTAGGATCTACAGGAAAAAGACATAGTTTGCCGGGTACCTTGGCTATGTAGTGTCATCCATTTCTTATACAAGTGTAGAGATTTTAATTGGCTAATGTTGATAGGCTTGTATGGAGGAATCAGATGTGCTCCCTTGTTGGTGTCTAGGCAATTTGGATCTCGATAGTTTGTGTCGGTTACTTTTGGGTTAAGCAATACCAATTTGAGTTTAAAAAGGAGTTCAAAAGGGAGGTTCAAACGATTAATGATTCTTAGAAGCATTGCTATCGTGTGAAAGTTGCTTATAATGAAGACAATAAGTTTACCCCTGATTATGATCTTTAGAGGCATATGAGAGTGAATAACGATGTCTCGAGGTCGACTCAGGGGCCAACTATGTCTCTCGAGGAACATATGAGGATAGTACCTTTCGAGGTCGATATTGCAAGGGATGAGTTGGAGTTGGAAAAGATCAGGATCAAGATGGAAGTCCAGCAAGCCAAGCACGTAAGTGACCCTTATAAGGTGAGTTCGGACATGGATATGCGTGATGGGACAATCAAGGATTTAAGGAAGGAAAATCTAGATTTAAAAGAGAAGATGGCCCTTTATGAAAATGATTCTGTTAAGCTTCAAGCATTGGTGTGAAATGCCAACAGAAAGAGACTCATAGTAGTTGAAAAAGAAAAAGAAAATGGCATGTGGTTGGTCAAAGAGGAAAGAGAGAAGAATAAGCAATTGGTCGAGAAAGAAAGGGAAAGCAACAAGTTAACCAATGAGAATGAGAGGAAGTCTTCTAGAAGGGCAATCAATCGAGAAAGAAAAAAGCCAAGCTCGAGAAATAGAAGGGTAAACAATTGATAGATGGAGAGAGAGAATAGTGCCATATGGAAAAGAAAGTCTCACAACAATATGAACCCGACGCAGGAAATGCAAGGTCTGTATAACACTACTTTTGAGAGTTTGAACCAGAGTCATGCTCAGAAGGTTGAGACAATTATTGGTTAAGGAGGCTTCATGATGCTACTTGGATGATTCAAGACCGAGATCAATACAACACGACTTTGATGGTTCAGGTACAAAAGGTAGCCCAACACGTGAGGTCTCTAGCTACAGAAGCCGAAGCTCTTCGCTCTTTTATTATCCAGAGATGGATGAGGCACTGAGGTTCTTTCAACTGCTTGAAGCCATCAAAGAATTAGGAGTCAGGGTTAGGGCCTATCTGTAGGAGTTTGCTGTATATGATTTGTAATGAGAACCTCTTTAATTTCAATGAACATTATTCTAGGGTGATCTCCTAGAGAATCAATGCCTTTATCTGCATACATTATCATACCTATTTTATTATATCATTTGTTCCATGCACTTCATGACATATATACCATGCATCGATTATTAAAACAATAAAATTAATTATGGAAATGTCATGGTAGAAAGTTTAAACTTAAACTGCAACCATTTCACACCCGCGCAGTACTCGTTTACAAGTAAGAAAGATGGAAGATAGGGTAGGTAACTTAGAACAAGGTTATAAAGACCTCGAGACTTGTTTTGATCGAGCCGAATAGAGCATCGGTGATAAGACTGCACAGTCACAAGCTGTAATTGTGGCTCAAATGGTTGCTTTGCTTGAAAAAAAGAATGGTAAAGAAAAGGTCTCTAATAGTACTGTTGAAGAGCCAGAGAGGACTGCAGCTCACGTTAGGGTTCAACTAGAGGCACTCGAGAGAAGAATGTCTACAAGCCACCAAGTAGGGGCATATCCAGGGTAGCCCGTCGATTTAGAGGCAAGCCATGAGGATGAAATTCCAGACCTGAGCGTGATAGAAAAGATTAGGGTCGAGGTAGAGAAGAAATATGAAGAAAGGTTTCGTTTCTTCGAAGAAAAATTAAAAGCCATGCAAGAGGTTGATGAACAGGGGAATGATGTCAGTGATCTGAGCCTCGCGGTAGATCTAGTTCTCCCACAAAAATTTAAAGTGCCAGACTTTGATAAATATGACGAAACTACTTTCCCATCCGCTCATAAAACTATGAACTACCAAAAGATGACATGTTTTTTAAAGGATTAAAATTTGTTGATTCATTGCTTCCAGGACAGTCTAATTGGGTCAACAATTCGATGGTATACCTAGCTTAGTCGGGTTAACATCACGTCATTGAAGGACCTCTCAAAAACCTTCGTTGAGCAATACAAGCATGTGTCAGACATGACCCCAAACTGAATCATGTTGGAAGGAATGAAGCATAGATTGAATGAAAGTCTACATCAGTGTGCCCAAAGATGGCGTGATGTTGCTGCCCAAATTCAAACACCCATTCCCAAACATGAGATTACACCCATGTTTGTGAACACTTTAAGCTGTGCATTGTTTGAACGCTTGATAAATAATACCACTAAGACTTTTGTCGATATGGTGAAAATAAGAGAATTAATTAAAGTGGCGATAAAGAGCAAAAGGATCGACAATGGAGAGAACTTCCAAAAAACTACAAGAAGAAAGATAGCAAGGTGAACTCTACGAGCTCTTATAGTGTCCCGACAAACATTACCATTTCACAACCATAGGGTTTGATTGAAAATTTGCAAAACTCGAGCAAGATAGATGATAGAGATTCTAAGAAAGAAAGGGAGAAAATGTCTTTCACCCTTTATCGGTATCGTATGCTAGTTGTACTCACAGCTGTACAAGGACAAGTTGGTCCGGCCATATCATGTTACTCCATTTAAACCCCTTTTCCCTTTGTGGTATGATGGCAAGGCACATTGCGACGATCACTCTAGTGTCCTGGGTCACTTGTTAAGTGTTCAAAGGTACTATTTTTATTACCATTTTTACTCATATTATTGTTAGACTTAGGCTCATATTAGTTGCATAATTAGTCATTCATGCATTAATTCATGTTTCTTTTCGCCGTTGAGCTTGATTACATAACTTGGTGATTTTTGTGGAAAAAGATACTGCTTTGGTGTGCTTTTGTGAGCAGGAACTAAATGCCCAAGCAAGGCCGAAACCAGTTTCCAGAGCAATACAGGAAGGATATGCCGAACCAGTTGCCAGAGCAATGCAGGAAGGATATACCGAACCAGTTACCAGGGCAATTGTCGACAAGAAGGGATAAGCTAACGTGGCATCCGATTGATGACTGGATAAATCCAATATGATGTGGAGCAAAGATAAATCCTAAAGGAGATTAAATTCCAAGAGTTTAATGAGGAGTTTTAGGAGGAATAAAATAAAAGAGATTTATTTCTTTTATTATATTGTATTTAATTCAAATTTAACTTCCTCCTCAAGAAAGACTTTGACCTATCCATCTCCTATAAATACAAGCCTAGCCGCCAACTACAAGGGAGTTCGATTGAGAGAGAGTTCGACTAGGGGTTGCACCAATTATTCTTCTTCCTCTTCTTCTTCTTTATTTTATTCGATTCATGTTAGGGGATTATGCTTTGTATATCTTTCGAAACCCAACCATGAATTGATGTGAATTGGCTTGGGTTATTTTGGGTTTGTGGTTTTGATAAACGATTAGATTTGTTTAGGTTTTTGACTTTGAAATTTTAATTCAAGGTTTGTTCATTCTTGGTTTTTAATCTTTTTTGTGAGTGAATTGGGAGAGGATCTCTTCAATTCATCTATTTATCTAATATCGGGAGAGTTAGATTCAAGAAACGAATGAGCATGGTCTTTATTCAATCAATTGATGGTGAAGACTAATCCGGCTTAGGAATAAGTTTAGGATTTCAACGGCTAAGAGGAGCGCAAGATCAATTGTTGTTCACCCTTGATTCACGCAGGGATGTATTATCAAGCCATGCACAATTAGCTAGAGTTTTGACTTAGGGATAAGAAGAAACCATTGAAGAACGCTTTGCCGAACCTTGAAGTTTGCTGCCCAGTCGCCCAAATAGTTGCTCAGTCAGTTGCCCAGGCAACCATTCTACTAGTTACCGAGGCAACCCAACTGTGTAAGTTACCACGACAACCGAGTTGTTGCTGCACTCATCTACCAAGACAATCCTTCCAACTATCAAACCTCAACTCACGATAACCTGTCCTACTCTCTCTCTCTCTCATTTAATTACATCTTTATTTTATTTAATTACTCTTTTATTTTATTCGTTAGTTAGAACTCCTACAATTATCAATTGTGTTTTTACTTTTATAGTGCGATAACTAAAACAAAGTGGCCCAAACCAATCCCTGTGGAGATGATACTCGATACTTATCATATCACTTTATTACTTGCGACGTGTATACTTGCACCCTTTGTATAGTTGTTTTTGCCGTTGTCGAGGATTGGCAATTAGTGTTAGTTGTTTTTGTTATTGCATTTTTCTTATTAGTTTTACTAACTTTTCTTTTTGTTTGTTTTATCAAAAAAAAAAAAATTCAGGTGCGCTACAAGTTAAGGGACATCAACATATGAGAAAATAAAAGAAAAACCATTCGAGAGTTGATGTTGGAAGATAGGAATCAATCCACTCAAGAATTTCTTGCACCATTCGATGATTACCTATACCAACTGAGAAAAGCCCAAAGAGCCTATACCGTGGAAAACTCTTGTGCTTGTTGTGGAGAACATCATGTGTTTGAAATTCGCTCTCACATTTTCTATGCATATGACTACATGGAGAACCATAGATGGAACCAGCAGCAAAATCCTTCATAGTATGACCAAAAAGCTAAAATTGTTTTTACCATAACAATTTTGCTGCAGCAACAGACATGCCTCAGCAATGGAATCCTTATCAGCAGCCTAGTGTCACAGCAACAGATATGCCACGGTAATGTAGTCCTTTTCAAGAGCATTCCAATTCCTTGGATGAAACGTTGCTAGCTTTCTTGGCTAGACTTGGATGCAACCTTGGTGGATTCAGAAGATCAATTGAGGAGATCCACATATGCCTTGGATAACATGCACCAACAATCCATTCCTGAGGATACTGATGTCCCAAGGCAAGAGGATAAGGATCAATGCGAAGAGAGGCCCCTGATGTGTGGGGAACAACTAGAATCTCCAAGTCAAGAGGATGCCAACGAGAGAGACTGCCCAACACATGATGAGCCTGAGCAAAAAGTTGCCTCGGCAATGATTGAGGAGCCTGAACAGAGCAATGTCGCGACAACACTCAGTGAAGCTGAGAATAGCAATACTATAGCAATTTTGAGGAACCTGATGCCCAAGATGTTACAACATTGATGTTGAAGCAGGAATCTGTAGATTGCTCTCATCCACAGTTGTCACGGTAATTGCACGACCACATGCAAGATCAACGAGATGGCAATACTTTGCCAATGGAATATGAGTAGGTAATGGTTGAACCTTTTGAATTCTTTAAAAACTTGAAGCCATCGAAATCTCTACTGATGGAGATGATTGAGAGGCTAAAAGAAACAGTGTTTGGATTCGTAAAGCTTTTCAGAAAATTGGTTTTTCCCTTGACTTACAGTGAATTTTGGCAACTGATTGCCACGGCAATTGGCTTGAGCAACAATTTCCACAACAACGAAAGCTACATCCAAACATGATGGAGGTCGATGACATTGAGGTAATTAAATGGTTGGGTGTTGATATAACTTTTTCTACTAATATATTCATGCCTTCAGGAATAGTAGCAAGGTGGAGAGTATACATGGACTACAAGAGAACAAGGAAAAGAGATACCTCCACCATGGTAACACAAAAGAGAGTAGCTGCGAGCATATTGCCCCAATTATTTTTGGGCAATATTGTCACTCGATGGAGGGTGCGGATGGACTATAAGAAGTATCGGAAATGACCCTCCTCAAGTTTTCTGAGATCTGCAGTAACATTAGAAGATGCATAAAAAATGCTCTTTCTAAGAATTTTTAATTTTTGTTTTTTATTTTTAGAACTTTATTTTATTTTCGGTTATTTTTTGTTCTTTATTTATTTTGGAAAATTTAGGAGATATTTTATATTTTGTCTACAGTGTTTTTTAGTTTTTAGGTTTTCTTTTCTTTTCCACAAAAAGACTCACAACCACCATGCTAAGGAAATTCCCTGCCGACTACTTGCCACGACAATAGAGGATGCCCCAGCAACTACCCCGACAACTACCTTAGCAGTTGCCACGGAAACAGAAAGTGGCGATGCCCAGGCAACAACAATGGCTTCGGCGACTACTGATGCCTAGGCAAGTGAACCTGCCTCAGCAAACATGGATCAAATCAAAGCAATGCTATTCACGCGGTACCAGCCACAAGCATTCAACCACCGACCGGAAAATGAATCAAGTAAACGGCACAAAGGAAACTTATCACTCGAGGTGATGACCTCTCCGACTAACTCATTTCATTTAGTTTCTTTTAAATTTTGTTTCACTTTTACATGCATTGAGATGCTTATCTCGAGTTTGGGGGGTGTTGGTTTCTAGTTAGTTTCATGTTTAGTTGCATTCATCTTTAGCAATCACATATAGGTTGCATATGTTACTTGCCATGCCTTTGATTGGATTTAATTGCTTAAGTCTTGTTGAATATCCAATGATGAATTTTTGCCACTGCACTTAATTGAAAGAACCTTTAATTTTAGGATTGCATAAAAAAACTTAGAATTTTGCTATGATGCTAAAACTTTTTGTTACACGGTTGTGGCTTGTTGATTGAAAGAAACTTAGTGAACTTAGGTTGCTTAAAATTTGGGTAAATTTAAAATTGAAAATTAAAAGTTAATTTCTTGCTAGAGGTGCCCGAAACTGGCTCTAGTAGTTAATGCACATTAAAGAATCACTAGAGGTGCCCGAAATTTGCTCTAGTCGACCAAAATAAAATAAGAAATTGTTGAATCACTAAAGGTGGCCGAAATTGGCTCTAGTGTTAACAAAATAAATACCCAATAATTAAATTGTTAAAAACCTATCGTTCACATAGAATCTTAAAAATCAACTTGCACACAACTACGCACAAACTTGTCACGAGTATTATAGTTTGGTTCTGGGTAATTTTTGTGCTATCTAAAAAATTAAAAGGTGATCATACTTTGTGCCTTGGTTCTGAGGTTTGAATTCAAGTTTGAAGCATGTCTGAGATGATTAAAGTCTTGGCAGGTAATTTTTAGTTTTGCATTGCTTGAGAACAAGCAATAGTTCGAGTTTGAGGGTGTGTTAAGTGTTCAAAAATACTATTTTTATTACCCTTTTTACTCATATTATTGTTAGACTTCGGCTCATATTAGTTGCATAATTAGTCATTCATGCATTAATTCATGTTTCTTTTCACCGTTGAGCTTGATTACATAACTTGGTGATTTTTTTGTGGAAAACGATACAACTTTGGTGTGTTTTTGTGTGCAGGAACTAAATGCCCAAGCAAGGCCAGAACCAGTTGCCAGAGCAATGCATGAAGGATATGCCGAACCAGTTGCCAGAGCAATGCAGGAAGGATATTCTGAACCAGTTGCCAGGGCAATTGTCGACAAGAAGGGATAAGCTGATGTGCCAGCTGATTGATGACTGGATAAATCCAATATGATGTGGAGCAAAGATAAATCCTAAAGGAGATTAAATTCCAAGAGTTCAATGAGGAGTTTTAGGAGGAATAAAATAATAAAACAAAAGAGATTTATTTCTTTTATTATATTGTATTTAATTCCAACTTAACTTCCTCCTCAAGAAAGACTTTGACCTATCCATCTCCTATAAATACAAGCCTAGCCGCCAACTACAAGGGAGTTCGATTGAGAGAGAGTTCGACTAGGGGCTGCACCAATTCTTCTTCATCTTCTTCTTCTTTATTCTATTCGATTCATGTTTGGGGATTATTCTTTGTATATCTTTTGAAACCCAGTCATGAATTGATGTGAATTGGCTTGGGTTATTTTGGGTTTGTGGTTTTGATAAACGATTAGATTTGTTTAGGATTTTGACTTTGCAATTTTAATTCAAGGTTTGTTCATTCTTGGTTTTTAATATTTTTTGCACGTGAATTGGGAGAGGATATCGTGAGTTCATTTATTTATCTAATATTAGGAGAGTTAGATTCAAGAAACGAATAAGCATGGTCTTTATTCAATCAATTGATGGTGAAGACTAATCCGGCTTAGGAATAAGTTTAGGATTTCAACGGCTAAGAGGAGCGCAAGATCGGTTGTTGTTCACCCTTGATTCATGCAGGGATGTATTATCAAGGCATGCACAATTAGCTAGACTTTCGACTTAGGGATAAGAAGAAACCATTGAAGAACGCTCTGTCGAGCCTTGAAGTTTGCTGCCCAGTCGCCCAAACAGTTGCCCAGTCAATTGCCCAGGCAACCGTTCTACTAGTTGCCGAGGCAAGCCAATTGTGTAAGTTGCCACGACAACCGAGTTGCCATTGCACTCATCTACCGAGACGATCCTTCCAACTATCAAACCTCAACTCATGATAACCCGACCTACTCTCTCTCTCATTTGATTACATCTTTATTTTATTTAATTGCTATTTTATTTTATCCGTTAGTTAGAACTCCTACAACTATCAATTGTGTTTTTACTTTTACTGTGCGATAACTAAAGCAAAGTGGCCCAAACCAATCCCTGTGGAGATAATACTCGATACTTATCATATCAGTTTATTACTTGCGACATGTATACTTGCACCGTTTGCGTAGCACTCAATACGCGCTTTTAAAAAGTTTGTCCAAAACTTGATAAACATCAGGGTTTTGAAGTTTGATGAACCAAACATGGCCGCTAATCCGTTACCAAACCACAGTGGTCATGGCATGAACTCTATCAAAGATGAAGGTAACATGAAATCTAAGGGAAGTGTTTATGAGGTTAAATCCCCTTTAAGGTGGGTGTTTCAACAATTGTGATGGCACGTCTAATTGAAAAAGGCATGGAAATAGTACAAGAAGGATGTTGGCCTTACTGTGAGTTTCATCAGGAAGGAGGGTATGAGATCCAACATTGTGTAGAGTTTACATAGGTGGTCTAGGGAAAGTGGACAACAAAGAAATCAAATTTTTCAAGAAAGTTGAAGGAGGGAAACAACTTAACGTGTGTGCGTCGGATTAACCCAAATACGAAGTGTATAGGCCATTTGTCATCTTGTCCAAACCGAGGGAGAAGAACTCATCCCTAGGGGAAAATTCAAAGATGGCATATAAGCTTATAATCTCAGCCCCAACTCCTTTCTAGTTCAAAGACACCTGAAAAATTCCTTGGAATTATATCGCCAATGTATATATGTAGAAGGTTCAAAACCAGAAAAAGATGAGAAGTCTCCTAAAGAAGCGAAACCCACACAAGAGGAAGAACTGATGGAGTCTAAAACTGGAACAGTGAATGAAGTGGGACATTTCACAAGAAGTGGGAGGTGTTATTCGCCGAAAAACTTGGAGACAACAGAGGCGGTAAAGGACAAAACCAAGAGTGCGATGACTGGGCTGGATAAGATATTTGGTGATGAGCCTCCTATAAAAATCAACGAACTTGTCACCGAAGCACAAGCACAAGAATTTTTAAGGTTTTTAAGGAACAACAAGTCCAATGTTGTTGAGCAGCTGTGTAAACAACAAGCAAGGATTACAGTATTAGAGTTACTACTGAGCTTAGAAAAGCATCGTAATGCATTGCTGAAATTGTTGAATCAGACGATTGTTCCAAATGATATCTCTGTGACCAAGTTGGACTGAATAGTAGGTCATAGTGCTACAGATAACTATATCAGGTTCACTGATGATGAAATCCCAGAATGAGGTATGAGGTCTACTAAGGCTTTAAACAACACCACCTACTGTAAAAAGGGCATTTCTTGCCTAGGGTGCTCATTGACAATGGGTCTGCATTGAATGTATTACCAATGGCAATTTTGCAAAGGTTACCTGTAGACAGTTCCCACTTGAAACCATGCCAGAATTCTCTGCCAGCATTCGATGGAACTCAAAGAGAGGTGGCGGGGAAGATCGAGATACCCCTATTGATTGGACCAATAGAGTACACAATTGATTTTGTGGTAATGGATATTAAGCCGACTTATAACTGCTTACTAGAAAGACAATAGATTCATTCCGTCGGTGTTGTTTCTTCATCGTTGCATCAGAAACTGAAGTTTGTAATCAAAGGAAAATTGGTGAGTGTTGGGGTAGAGCAAGACATCATTGCTTTGGTAACATCCGGTGTTCCCTATATCCCACATGATGAGGATGTCATAGAGTGTTCCTTTCGGGCTCTCGAATTTGTGAATGTGACCTTTGTTAAAGAACGAAGTAAGATCCCATGCCCCAAGTTATCTAATTGTACCAAGATGACCGTTTGGGAGACCCTAGGACGAGGAGCTAAAACTGGAAAAAGTTTTGGAAAGAACTTGCAGGGAAGCTTACGTACAAAAAATGTTATCTTTAAGAAGGGCCGATACGGGCTTGGTCATAAGCCTAGTATGCTGCAAAGAAAAGAAGAGTACAGAAAGAGGAAGGAATGAAAGAGAGACAAGTTTAAGGGAGAAGATATCCCATGGAAGCCAATGACTTTTCCTCACCTCAGAGATATCTTTGTGTCCGGTGAGATTGTCAATGCCGAGCAGAGGGTACCTAAAGCAAACCAAGAGAATGACAAGCTTAATGATGAAGAGATGTTTAGTGAATCACTAGAAGGGTTTCTTGTCAACATGATATTGGATGGTGGAAATGTAAACAAGTTTTTAATCGGGATCCGCCCTTGCCTTCCAGGGGAGTCGCTCAATAATTAGAGTAGTATTGACTTGCATGTAGTTTTTAGGACATAATTAGAGTAATGCTTCGAACAAATCCTTTTACTTTTTCCCGTGAGCATTAAGGATCTTTTGTAATGGGCTACTATGTTATTCTATTTAAAATGCAATGAAAAAGTTGCTTTCCATATTTTCTCAAATGGAAAACATTTCATACATTTATTATTTATTTATTACCTATTCTTTCATTCATTTCATATGATTATTGTTTTTCTCCCAAATACATATTTGTTTCTTTAATTCGTACAGGGTCCCTACGGTTAAATGTATGAATCATTTTGATTTTGATCCTGAGATAGATTTCGAGCAACCCTTGTGTCTTGCAGAAATCTATGAGGGGGAAACGATATAGAATACAAATTCCAAGAGGAACTGTTAAGGTTGATGGCAAGTGAGGAAAAACAAATCCTACCTCACAAGGAGAAAGTATAGACTCTTAATTTGGGGACTGATGAAGATAAAAGGGAAGTGAAGATTGGCACCACCCTCTCCTCAAAGACTAGACACGACTTGATGTTTCCGCTTCAAGAGTTCAAAGATGTATTCGATTGGACTTACCAAGATATGTCAGGGTTGAATACGAACATTGTTGTACATAAGTTACCAATGAGGCCCAAATGTAAGCCAGTTCAACAGAAGCTCAGGAGAATGAGGACCGATATGTTGTTGAAACTTAGAGAAGAAATAAGGACACAATTTGATGCTAGTTTTCTGAAAGTTGCCAAATACCTATAATGGGTTGTGAACATAGTCCCGGTACCAAAGAAGGATGGAAAAGTTCGCATGTGCATAGATTATAGAGATCTCATTAGAGAGAGCCCAAAGGATAATTTTCCTTTACCTCATATTGACATTTTGGTTGACAATACGACGGGGCATTCATGGTTCTCTTTCATGGATGACTTTTCGGGATACAATCAAATAAAAATGCGCCTAGAAGATATGGAGAAGACTACATTTGTGATAGAGTGGGGCATGTTGTATTATAAAGTGATGCCCTTAGGGCTTAAAAATGCTGGGGCAACTTATCAAAGGGCCATGGTGACTCTCTTCCACGATATGATGCACAAAGAGATTGAGGTATATGTGGATGATATGATTGCTAAATCTCGAATTAAGGAATAGCATATTCAGAACCTGAGAAAACTTTTCCAAAGATTGAGAAATTATCAGCTGGTGCTCAACCCTGCTAAATACACATTTACAGCCACGTCTGGAAAACTCTTGGGATTCGTGGTTAGTAGAAAGAGAATCAAGATTGGCCCTGATAAAGTGAAGCTATTCAAAATCTTCCGCCACCTCAAACAAAAAAGGAAGTCTAAGGCTTTTTGGGAAGACTAAATTATATATCCCAGTTCATTTATCAGTTGACCAACAAGTGCGATCCTATCTTTAGATTACTTTGAAAGAACAACCCAGGAGTATAAGATGAAGAGTGTCAAGAAACTATAGAAAAATCAAGAAGTACTTGACAAATGCTCTAATTCTAGTGGCATCGGATAGACCATTGATATTGTACTTGACGGTCTATGAGAATTTGATGGGTTGCATACTGGGGTAGCATGATGAATCCAAAAAGAAAGAAAAAGCCATCTACTATTTGAGCAAGAAGTTCACTGATTGCGAAACACAATATCCATCTATTCATAAACTATGTTACGCTCTAGTTTGGGCCACCAAAAGGATCATGTAGTACATGCTGTATCACACTACTTGGTTGATATCCAAGTTATACCAATTGAAATTCTTGATGGAAGCACCAACACTGACCGAGAAGATGGACTTTTGGCAAATGTTATTGCCTAACTTTGACATCGTGTATTTGAACCAAAAAGCGACAAAAGGGAGTGCCATAACAAATTTCTTAGCAAGTCGTGCTTCAAAGGATTATGAATCCTTGAACTTTAATTTCTCATATGAAGATTTGATGTGTATCACTCTTGAAGAAAGGATTATTCGATATGAGAAATCATAGAAGCTTTATTTCGATGGAGCATTCAATGCCCTAGGTCATGGAATAGGGACAATGTTAATTTCTCCAGAGAATGTCTACTACACTTTCACGAGTAGACTAGAATTCTTTTGTTCGAACAATATAGGCGAGTATGAGGCATGTGTCATGGGATTGTATGCGTCCATTGAGGGAATGATAAAGGTGCTTCAAGCCTTCAGAGATTCATCCTTGGTAATCTATCAGCTTCGAGGAGAATGGCAAACAAGGGACCCAAAGCTAGTCAAGTATTATGACTTGATCCAAGAGCTAATTAAAGAATTTGAGAAGGTCAGTTTGACCTACCTTCCTAAAGAAGACAATTAGATGACGGATGCTTCGACAACCTTGGTCGTAATGTTTAAGGCAAATACAAAAGCAAAAATGAAACCGATTGAAATGTTGGCTCATTGTTGTAGCCTGAAAGAGGAACTGGATGGCAACCCATGGTACTATGATATCTTGCAGTAAATCAAGTTCCAAGCCTACCCTAAAGAAGAAGACGAGAATGACAACAAGACTATTAGAAGAATGGTAGCTGGTTATGTCCTAGATGGTGAGGCCTTATATGAAAAGGGTAGAAACCAAGTACTATTGAGGTGTGTTAATGCTCGAACGACCAAAAATATTCTCGTAGAGGTACATGATGGGTTGTGTGGGACACATGCCCATGGCTTCTCGATGTCACAAAAAATTATGAGATATTGCTATTCCTGGTTAACCATCGAAGGGGATTGTATTGACTATGCCAAGAAATGCAACAAATGTTAGATATATGCCGACAAGAGCCATTTTCTGCACACAATGAATTCTCCATGGCCTTTCATAGTCTGGGGCATGGATGTTATTAGACAGATTCATCGAAAGGCTTCCAATGGGCATCGTTTTATTCTGGTTGTCATTGATTACTTTAATAAGTGGGTAAAAGCTGTAACACCCTAAACCTTAGCCTAGGAGAAAGCCACTTTGAACCTTACATTAAATTACCAGAGTTTGTTAAGGTAATTGAACTTACTAAGGACTTTAGGACCAAATCAGAACTAAGGAGACTTGAATGGTCAATTTTGAATGGACAAAATTGAATTATGAGCGAAATAAGTAGTTTGCATGAGGAAAGAAGAAGTCGTGAAGGATTCTACACTTGGAGCTCGTTTGTGATGCCAAGAAGGGGGAAGAGTCAGCCACTTGGGATTTTAATCCCAAAGTGTTGTCTTCTTCTCCAAAGAAGATGCCGAACCTAGTGAGAGAGAGTGGGAGAAAGAGAAATAAAGCTTTGGCTTTGGAATTGTGGAAATTGAGCCATGTTAACTTAATTCATTAATTAATGCTCGGTGTTGCGCGTAATAAGTGCTACGCAATTGTGCAAGTATACACGTCGCAAGTTATAGTATAAAAGATATCGTCTCCACAGGGATTGGTGCCACTTCAAGAATCTAGTCTCTTGCACTGTAAAAAGTAAAAACACAAGTGAAGGATTATAGAAGTTTTAACTAATAACTAATCTAGAAAGCAATTAAGTAAAAGAAAAGATGAATTCGAATGAGAGAGATAGGCTAGGTTATCGTGAGTTGAGGTGTGATAGCTGATTGGATTGTCTTGGTAAAAGAGTGCACGGGCAACTCAGTTGCCGTGGCAACTTGCACGACGGGGTTGCCTTGGCAACTAATTGATGGTTGCCTGGGCGACTAGTTGGGCAACTACTTGGGCGATCGGGCAGCAACTTCAAGGTTCGGCGGAGCGTTCTTCAATGGTTTCTTCTTATCCCTAAGTCGAAACTCTAGCTATTTGTGCATGCCTTGATAATACATCCCTGCGTGAATCAAGGGTGAACAACAACCAATCTTGCGCTCCTCTTAGCCGTTGAAATCCTTAACTTATTCCTAAGCCGGATTAATCTTCACCATCATTGGATTGAATAAAGATCATATTCATTCGTTTCTTGAATCTAACTCTCCCGATATTAGATAAATGGATGAAATCACGAGATCCTCTCCCAATTCACTCGCAAACAATAATAAGAATCAAGAATGAATAAACCTTGAAATAGAAAAGTGCAAACTCTTATTACCTAAACAAAAACCAATAGTTTCTCACAACCACAAAACACAATAACCATAGCCAAGTAAGTTTAGTTCATGGCTAGGTTCCAAAGAAACACAAGATAAACAATCCCTAGCATGAACCCAATCGAACAAGGAAGAAAAGATGAAGCTTGTCGAAAATCCCTTGCCCTAGATGCTTGCCGAAAATTCCCCTTGCTTCCTCTCTTGGAGTTGTCGAAATTCCCTCTTGCTCTCCCTCTTGGAGTTTTCGAAATCTCCTTGATATTTATAGGGCTAGGCCAAAGTCCTTCTTTGAGGAGGAGTTTGAGTTGGAATTAAATTATCTTTAAAGAATATAATTCTTTATTATAATTTTATTCCTATTAGAACTTCTCCTATCCTCTTGGAATTTAATTCTTCTTTAATCTCTGCATGGCAATCAAATTCCTTTGGGCTTGGGCCTTGCTCCATGTCATCTTGGGCTTGTAAAATCATGAATTTCGACATCCATATTGCTTTTAGTCTTTGTCGACAAATGCCATGGCAACTGGCTCGGCGTCTCCTTCATGCATTGCCCTGGCAACTAGCTCGGCATATCCTTCATGTATTGCCCTGGCAACTAGCTCGGCATTGCTTTGGCAAGTGATCCTGCACATACACACACAAAAACACACCAAAGCAGCATCTATTTCCACAAAAATCACCAAGTTATGTAATCAAGCTCAACGTTTGAAGGAAACATGGATTAATGCATGAATGGCTAACTATGCGACTAATATGAGCCTAAGTCTAACAATAATATGAGTAAAAAGGGTAAGAAAAATAGTACTTTTGAACACTTATCACACCCCCAAACTCGAACTATTGCTTGTCCTCAAGCAATGCAAACTCATAATTACCTGCCAAGACTCCAAATTTTCACAAACTTAGCTTTGAGCTTGATTTCAATTCTCTGAACCGGGGCACAAAGTATGATTGGCTTTTTATTTTTCGGAAAAATGAGGAGTTACTCGGAATCAAACTATAATGCTTGTGCGTGTGTGCAGAGTTGTGTGCTAGTTGATTTTTTGGATTCTATGCAAACAATAGGTTTTCAAATTACTTCTTTGGGTTCTTTTTAACATGTTTTAACTAGAGCCAATTTCGGGCACCTCTAGTGTTTTATTTTTAGTTTTCTTAAGTTAATTTAATCGACTAGAGCCGGTTTCGGGCACCTCTAGTAAAAAAAATTTAACGCCTCCTAGAGCCAGTTTCGGGCACCTCTAGTGATCAATTTTTTAGCATATGCTAGAGCCAATTTCGGGCACCTCTAGCATTCATCCAATTTTTATTCTAATCCCCCAATTAGTTAATTATCAACCTAAGTTTACTAGAACTCCTTAAATCAATCAAACCACAACCGTGTTTCATCAAATTTAGCATCATAGTAAAATTCTAAGTTTTTCATGGTTATCCTAGAATAAAAATTCTATCAATTAAGTGCATTGGTAAAGTCATCATTGAATATTCATCAAATCTAAGTAATTCTTGTTCCAATTAAAGGCATGGCAAGCAATTTATGTATCCTAAATGTAATGCTTAAGATTAATGTAACTAAACATGGTAATTACTAATAACAATCCCCCCCAAACTCGAGTGAGGCATTGTCCTCAATGCATGCATAAAAATAACGAAAAATAAAAATAAAAATAAAAATGCATACGAGGACTTACTCCGAGAGTTCGTCATCGTAGATGATTAGTTTCCTTCTAGTTGGCGTCTTGATTTTCTTGCTTGAACGCGATGGTTGTTTTCTTGTTGCCGGGACGTCTTGAGCTTTGGTTGCCGTGGCATCTTCATGGTTGGTTGCCGTGGCATCAGCTTGTGCAGGCACGATGTAGGTTGCCACGGCATCTTCTTCATTGGTTGTCGGGGCAAAGGTCTCGGCAGTAAATTTCCTTAGCATAGTAGTTGTGAGTCTTGTTGTGAAAAAGAAAACAAAGAAAACCTGAAAACTAAAGATAATAAAATATCTCCTAAAAATGAAAATAAAAAGAAAAAGAAAAAGGAAATACTGAAAGGAGAGCATGCTCATGCATCTCCTAAGTTGACCACTTCCTTGTTACGTTCCACATGGGCACCATTGTAGTGCTTCAATCTTTGTCCATTAACTTTGAATTCATGGTTGTCAAAGATGGACTTGATTATCACGGCGCCATGGGAGAATGGTTTGACGACTTCAAATGGTCCCGACCATCTTGATTTCAGCTTTCCCGGGAAAAGTTTTAGCCGAGAATTGAATAGGAGAACTAGTTGCCCTGGCGTGAATTGCCGTGGCAATAGTTTCTTGTCATGCCATCGCTTTGTTTTCTCCTTGTAGATTCGTGCATTGTTATAGGCGAGTGCACGAAATTCTTCTATCTCATTGAGATCCATCAAGCGCTTTTGTCCGGCACTTTCCCAATCCATATTCACGGTCTTGATTGCCCAGTACACCTTGTGCTCGATTTCCACCGGTAGATGGCATGTTTTACCATAGACAAGCCGGAAGGGGGACATACCTAATGGTGTTTTGAATGCGGTGCGATATGCCCCAAAGTGCGTCATCTAGTCTTAATGACCAATCCTTCCTTGAGGGATTTACAACTTTCTCGAGTATTCCCTTCAACTCCCGGTTGGAAATTTCTGCTTGCCCGTTGGTTTGTGGGTGATATGCCGTGCCGATCTTGTGTGATATGCGAGCGTTGCAACATCTTGGCAATTAGTACATTGTCAAAATGCTTGCCCCCTCGCTGATAATTGCTCTCGGCATCCCAAACCGTGTAAATATGTTTTTTGCAGGAATCGTTGCACGGTCTTGGAATCGTCGTTGGGAAGCTGCATTTGCCTCTACCCATTTAGACACATAGTTGACGGCAAGTAAGATGTAGAGGTTGCCGAATGAAGATGGGAAAGGTCCCATAAAATCAATCCCCATACATCGAACAGTTCCACCTCGATGATGTTCGAGTGGCATCTCATGTCGCCTAGAGATATTGCCCGTCCTCCGCAACGATCACATTGCTTGTAAAAGTCTTGGGCATCTTTGTACAATGTTGGCCAATACAAACCGGATTGCAAGAATTTGGCCATGGTACGAGTTCCTCCAAAATGTCCTCCATAGGGTGAAGAATGGCATTGCCGGAGTACATTCTGTTGCTCTTCTTGAGGACACATCGGCGTATAACCTGATCGCACATTGTTTAAACAAAAGAGGCTCGTCCCAAAAGTAATGCTTAGCATCATGGCGGAACCGCTTCTTCCCTTGGTGAGTAATGCCATACGGAAAAATACCACAAACAAGGAAGTTAACTAAATCTGCGTGCCGGGGTATTATTGCCGGGGCATGTCTTTGCCGTAGTGTCGCTCCCAAAATTGCCGAGGCGTCGCGCGTCAAAGACCGCTGCGGCGTCGAGAGTTGCCGAGGCGTGTGCTTCCATGGTTGCCGAGGCGTCATGGGCTGTCGAGGCGTCAAGGGTTGCCGAGGCGATTAGAATTTGTTCATCCGGGAATGCATCGCATATCTCTAGATCCGTCCTCTTCCCTATTGCGTTCCAAACGTGATAAGTGATCGCCACTTGATTTTCTGTTCCTTTTCTCGTCCTTAATTTCAATATCAAATTCTTGTAAAAGTAATATCCAACGAATCAAACGAGGTTTAGCATCCTTTTTAGCAAATAAGTATTTGATTGCCGAATGGTCCGTATGAACAATTACCTTTGTACCGATTAAATAGGATCAAAACTTGTCAAATGCGAAAACTACAGCTAGTAACTCTTTCTCCGTTGTTGTGTAATTCACTTGAGCATCATTAAGAGTTTTACTAGCGTAGTATATCACATGGAAGGTCTTACCTGTGCGTTGGCCTAGGACTGCTCCTACCGCGAAAGCACTTGCATCCCACATGCGCTCAAAAGGTAGCGTCCAATCTGGTGGAACGACAATGTGTTTGAAGTGCTCTTTTGGTTTTTCTTTTAAATGACATCTTGAACTTCGGTTTTTCTTCTAAGCCGAGTTGAGGACGTTACGCTGACATACCCAAGACTACATTTAGGACTCGTTATGGTCACTATGAGTTCCTGGTAATGCCGTTTGGTCTAAGCATTCTAAACATCTCAAAATTGTGCTACAAACGCTCAGAGAAAAACAACTCAATGCCAAATTTAACAAGTGTGAATTTTGGCTACCTGAAGTATCCTTTCTCGGACATGTAATTTCAGCTGCAAGAATTAAGGTCGACCCGAAAAAATCCAATCTATGTTAGAATAGAGATCTTCGAGGAATGTTAGTGAAGTTCAAATTTTCCTTGGCTTGGCCGGATATTATCGAAGATTTGTTAAGGGGTTCATTATTCTGGCCGCACCCTTAACCAAAGTTTTCCGTAAGGATGTGCCATTTATTTGGTCTGAAGAGCAGCGAAGAAGCTTCGACCAATTGAAAGAAGTACTTACTCAAGCTCCAGTGTTAACTCAACCGGAATCGGGGAAAAAATTTACGGTGTTTAGTGATGCCTCTCACTTGGGTTTGGGATGTGTTTTAATGCAAGAAAACAAAGTGGTAGCTTATGCTTCTCGATAGTTAAAATCTCATGAATTGAATTACCCAACCCATGATCTTCAACTAGCTACTATAATCTTTGCCTTAAAAATATGGAGACATTACTTGTATAGAGAGAAATGTTACCTTTATACTGATCACAAAAGCTTGAAATACCTCATAACCCAAAAGAAACTTAATCTTAGGCAAAGACGATGGTTCGAGTTACTCAAGGATTACGACCTAATCATAGATTACCACCCGGGCAAAGCCAATGAGGTGGCTGATGCACTCAGTCGCCAACATTCTTGTGGTAAGTGTTCGATCAAACTATTCTTTCCGTAGCATCTAAACGGAAAAATTAATGACCACATTCTAAAAGTCACCTTGCTAATTTTTGTAGCCTCAACCTCTATCAATGCCCATCTTCGATTATGCAAGAAGCATGGGTTCTTGGCTTCAATCCAAATCCAATCAAATGTAATGTCCATAATTCAATTGTTACAACAATCTGATCCTGAATTGCGAAAGACTTTGCTGAAGATCGAAGTAGGTGATGAATCTGATTTTGTTTTAAAGGAAGATGGGTTACTCTATTTTCGAAATAGAGTATGTGCTCCTAATAATCTAAATTTGAGAAGAGAAATCTTACAACAAGCCCACAACAGTTCATTCTTTATACATCCTAGATCAGTAAAGATGTACAAATATTTGAAAGGTCTTTACTGGTGGCCGAGAATGAAATCTGCAATTATAGATTTTGTGTCTAAATGCTTGGTACGTTAGAAGGTGAAAGATGAACATCAAGTCCCATCAGGTTTGTTGCAGCCTATCAAAATTCCACGATGGAAGTGGGAGCAGATAACGATGGACTTCATTAACGGATTGCCCCTATCACCGAAAAAGAATGATGCAATATGGGTAATTGTGGATAGTTTTTCAAAATCAGCCCACTTTCTTCATGTTTGAATGAACATGAGCCTAGATCAGCTAGCAGAACGTTACATTCAAGAGATAATAAGGATACACAATATTCCTACTTCGATAATTTCTGATCAAGATTCTATATTTACTTATAGATTTTGGAAAACTTTACAGAAATCTCTTGGGACTAAAACCAATCTCAGTACCGCCTTCCATCCTCAATCGAATGGCCAATCTGAAAGAACTATACAAGTCTTAGATGACATGCTTTGAGCTTGTATAATAGATTTTGGGAAGAATTGGGAGAAAGCTTTACCTCTAGCTGAATTCTCATATAATAACAGTTATCAATCTTCTATTCAAATGGCCCCCTTTGAAGCCCTTTATGGGAGAAGATGTAAGACTCCTTTATGTTGGTCAGAGTTAGGGAAAAACAAAGCTTTTGGACATTAATTTCTTCGAGAGACAAGAACAAGTGCAAATCATTTGCAATCAATTGAAGGAAGTCTTTGATCGATAGAAAGCTTATGTTGATCGTAAAATAAGGGATATTCAACATAATGTGGGAGATATAGTGTTTCTCAAGGTATCTCCATGGAAGAAGGTGTTTAAATTTGGAAAGAAAGGAAAACTTAGTCCTCGATTTATAGACCCATTTGAAATAATAAAGAAGGTTGGTGATAAGTGTTCAAAAGTACTATTTTTCTTACCCTTTTTACTCATATTATTGTTAGACTTAGGCTCATATTAGTCGCATAGTTAGCCATTCATGCATTAATCCATGTTTCCTCCAAACGTTGAACTTGATTACATAACTTGGTGATTTTTGTGGAAATAGATGCTGCTTTGGTGTGTTTTTGTGTGTGTATGTGCAGGATCACTTGCCAAAGCAATGCCGAGCTAGTTTCCAGGGCAGTGCATGAAGGAGACGCCGAGCCAGTTGCCATGGCATTTGTCGACAAAGACTAAAAGCAATATGGATGTCGAAATTCATGACTTTACAAGCCCAAGATGACATGGAGCAAGGCCCAAGCCCAAAGGAACTTGATTGCCATGCAGAGATTAAAGAAGAATTAAATTCCAAGAGGATAGGAGAAGTTCTAATAGGAATAAAATTATAATAAAGAATTATATTCTTTAAAGATAATTTAATTCCAACTCAAACTCCTCCTCAAAGAAGGACTTTGGCCTAGCCCTATAAATACCAAGGAGATTTCGACAAGATCAAGGGGGAGAGCAAGAGTTAATTTCGACAACTCCAAGAGAGGAAGCAAGGGGAATTTTCGGCAAGCATCTAAGGCAAGGAATTTTCGACAAGCTTCATATTTTCTTCCTTGTTCGATTGGGTTCATGCTAGGGATTGTTTTTCTTGTGTTTCTTTGGAACCTAGCCATGAACTAAATTTACTTGGCTATGGTTATTGTGTTTTGTGGTTGTGAGAAACTATTGGTTTTTGTTTTGGTAATAAGAGTTTGCACTTTTTTATTTCAAGGTTTATTCATTCTTGGTTCTTATTATTGTTTGCGAGTGAATTGGGAGAGGATCTCGTGATTTCATCCATTTATCTAATATCGGGAGAGTTAGATTCAAGAAACGAATGAATATGATCTTTATTCAATCCAATGGTGGTGAAGATTAATCCGGCTTAGGAATAAGTTAAGGATTTCAACGGCTAAGAGGAGCGCAAGATTGGTTGTTGTTCACCCTTGATTCACGCAGGGATGTATTATCAAGGCATGCACAAATAGCTAGAGTTTCGACTTAGGGATAAGAAGAAACCATTGAAGAACGCTCCGCCAAACCTTGAAGTTGCTGCCCAGTCGCCCAAGCAACCATCAATTAGTTGCCAAGGCAACCCCGTTGTGCAAGTCGCCACGGCAACTGTGTTGCCCGTGCACTCTTTTACCAAGACAATCCAATCGGCTATCACACCTCAACTCACGATAACCTAGCCTATCTCTCTCAATTGAATTCATCTTTTCTTTTACTTAATTGCTTTCTAGATTAGTTATTAGTTAAAACATCTATAATCCTTTACTTGTGTTTTTACTTTTTACAGTGCAAGAGACTAGATTCTTGAAGTGGCACCAATCCCTGTGGAGACGATATCTTTTATACTATAACTTGCGACGTGTATACTTGCACAATTGCGTAGCACTTATTACGCGCAACAGTTGGCCCCATTGCTTATCAGTTGGCTCTACCGGAAGAATTTAGTAAAATACATAATGTATTCCATGTATCTATGTTGCGTAGCTATCGATCGGATCCATCTCATATTCTTGAGCTGAATGAAATTGAACTGAAGCAAGATCTTTCATATGAAGAGGAACCAATCCAAATTCTTGATCGTGAAGTTAGAAGGCTTCAAAACAAAACAATCTCCACTCTCAAAGTCTTGTGGAGGAATCATGAGAGTAAATAAGCTACTTGGGAACTTGAATCTACCATGAGAGAATAATATCCACAACTATTTTCTTCAGGTAAATTCGAGGACGAATTTCCTTTTAGGGGAGGGATTTGTAACATCCTAACATTTGATTTAGAAGGGTGATCTTTAATAATTTGTAAAGAATCAAATTAGGTGACTAAATTGTGACTTTATGTGTGACCAAATTGAAAGAGGCTACAAATTAGGATGCTAAATTGAAGTGACTAGATTGTTTAACCATACAAATTGGAGTTTTGCATGTTAATGTAATAATTAGAGTTAACTAAGCCATGTGGCTTAAGATGAGGAAGCCACGTAGGATTTGTAATCCTTAATGGGATTTACCAAACAAACAAATCCTTCCCATCATCTTCATTCTAGCCTTTAGCCGAATATGAACTTGAGAGAAAGGAGAGTTTTCCATGGTGATAACTTTATTTGAAGAATTGTTCTTTGATGCTTGAAGTTTTAATTACTAGCGAAGGAAGTAAGTTTCCTTCTTGTAGTATCTTTCCAAATTAAGTAGTATGATTAGATTGGGTCGAACTAAGTAGTATGATTAGATTGGGTGGAACTACTAAAATACTATGATCTAATCATTGATTAGCACCCGGCCAAGGTAAATGTCGTGGCTGATGCGCTCAGTCGCAAACATTCAATTGGTAAGATCGAATACGAATTTCCAACATTGTTTATCCCCCTATTCGAATGTATGATAATGAAATCCACTAATTGAAATCCTTTAATTGTAGATTCAACTACTTTCAAAGCCTATTTTAAGCTCCTAAAGAATCGAAGATATGTGGCAGAACTTCAAGTTCAATCCGACTTGAATTCAAGGATCAAAGAGCTTCAACAAAATGATCTCGAACTTTAGAAGATATTGAAAGAGATTAATTCAAAATTGAGCACTGAATCCTCACTTCAATCGAATGGTGTGCTCTACTTCAAGAATCGGGTTTGTGTACCCAATGATCCAATCCTTAAGAGAGAAATGCTTCAAGAAGCACATAGTAGTCCTTTTTCAATACATCCGGGAGTGATCAAGATGTATAAAGACTTAAAGGAAATCTATTGGTGGCCAGAATTGAAGGCTGATATTGTTGACTTTGTATTGAGGTGCCTCACTTGCCAGAAGGTGAAGGCCGAACACCAATTACCTACTAGACTCCTTCAACCCATCGAATTACCTCAATGGAAGTGGGACTGTATAACAATGGACTTCGTATCGGGATTGCCTCTATCACCGAGGAAAAATGATGTTATTTGGGTGATCGTTGATAGGTTCACCAAATCGGCTCACTTCCCAGCTGTTCGAATGAACATGAGCCTCAAACAGCTAGCTGAATTATACTTGAAAGAAGTAATCAGACTACATGGTGTTCTTAGATCCATCATATTAGATTTGGACTCTCATTTTACTTCTCGATTCTACAGGGCACTTCAAGGAGCTATGGGAACTAAGCTGAACCTTAGCACTGCCTTCCATCCACAAACTGATGGACAATCTAAAAAAGTAATCCAAGTGCTTGAAGACATGCTTTGAGCTTGCATTACTGACTTCGGTAAAGACTGGGAGAAATCTCTATCATTAGCCGAGTTTGCCTAAAACAAAAACCATCAAGCTTTTATCAAAATGGCCCCATTCGAAGCATTGTATGGCAGGAGATGTAGAACTCCCCTATGATGGTCTGAATTGGGGGAAAACAAGGTCTTAGGACCTAAATTGCTTTGTGAACCCGAAAATCAAGTTTGGGTGATACATAGTAGACTAAAAGAGGCCTTTGATAGGCAAAAGGCTTATGCCGATCTCAAGAGAAGAAACATTGAATATCGTGTGGGAGATTACGTGTTCTTGAAGGTATCTCCTTTGAGGAAAATCCTCAGATTCGGGAAGAATGGTAAACTAAGCCCTCGAATCATCGGACCCTTTGAAGTCTTGGAAAAGATCGGTCTAGTTGCTTACAAGCTAGCACTCCCTGCTGATTCAATAGAATCCACAACATCTTCCATATATCAATGTTGAGAAAATATCGATCAAATCCATCACATGTTCTAGAACCTAATGAAGTGGAACTTAATCCTGATCTTTCATACGATGAAGAGCCAATTCAAATACTTGATAAAGAAGTCAAGAGGCTTCACATGAATTTGTATTTCTTATTGATTCTTAAGTATAAATTGTATAATGAGCTTGCTATGTAGCATTAGCAAGGTAAGTGCTCTTTTGAGTGGTTACTTGATTGTGAAGCATGCTTGAATTGCTATTGATTGTCATGATATGCTTATTGCCTAATTGAGCTATATTGAAATAAAGCATGATGTTATATATAGAAGTAACTCAATTTATTATTTAATGACATATTGATTCACACAACTTCATTGACTATAGAAACATTGATATTGGTATTGGCTTGAGCCCTGTTCGATTGAAAGGGGATATTAGAACAAAGTGTGCACATTGAATTGAATCATGCTTCAAATTGATTGAAAGTGATAACTATTGTAAGCCTTGGTCTCGAGTCGGTCTTAGATATAGTTGGCATGACATAGAGTCTATAGAGCTCATTGTCGGGGTAGACTATGGTCCGGGACATTGGTCCCTAATTGGCGACAGTAGGAAGGAAGTATTGTTATTGGTCATTGGCGACAGTAGGAGGGATTTGAATAGGTACTTGGTACCATACTGACTATTGTTATTGGTGACAGTTTGGTTGGAGACTCGAGTATCTAGACTGAGTAATCGATTCTCAAGGCTATACCTAAAATGAACTAATAACTCATGTACATTGAACCTACTGCTACATTGAATTACATTGATTGATAGTAAAGGAAAATTGAATTCCATGAACTATTGATATTGAAACATTGATTGAACATTGCTTATGAGATTGCTTGATTGTAAAGAAAACATCAAATGCCATGAACTATTGAACATTACTTATGAGATTGATTGTGTATTGAGACATTGATTGTGTTCAAAGGATATGTTATGCCTAAAGTAGTCAACTTGGATGATTAAGCATGTCTAAACTTCAAGCCTTGTATTGATATTGGATTGAAAATTAAGCAATGCACCTAGTATTGTTTGCCTTGTTCGAATGTTTCCTCATTGATGGGGGAACCATACCATCTATTTGTTTGTTCGTAGTTGAGACTTTTTGTATTGATTGCCTTGTTAATTTAACTCACTCACTAAGATTTGGTTATTGAAGTCTGATTTCTACGATACAAGTTGATATTGGATTCTATCCCGAAGTCTAAGCTCGTAGAAGTCACATTTTGCTTAAAGAGTATGTTTCCATCTTGTTATAGTTATCCTAGGATGTTTCCATCTTGTTATAGTTATCCTAGGATGGTGGAACCTAAGGCATGTATATTCATGGTCACTTAGTTATGGTTTGTATAAGTTAATTCCATCTATGATCTATGAGGAGTTTGGTATGTATATAAGAGCATGTATGCACTTTAATGAACTTGTATCTTGTTAGCCTAATGTTAGATTTCTGTGGTTGAATTATGCATGGAATGGTTGAATAGATCTTTTGAAAATGGTTAGTTAACATTAAGTAAATGTAGTAATCTACATGTTAGACATGAACCACCTTGATCACTTAGAGAGTTAGCCGAAAGGTATGTATAACATTGTAAGCATATATCTTTGATTAAGGTCACATAAGTAAATCATGTAAATCACTTACTTAAATGCTTGATAATTACATGGAATGTTGAAATTATCTAATAGGCTTCTCATCTAGTTCCAATGGTTGCTTGGGAATCAAGTAAGTCTTAAATGGTTTTGATTATGATAATATATTGCATTATGGGTCCTAATATATCAAATAGATGCATCATGCATTGTTTATTGAGTCCTCACTTAATCGAAATGTTTCTTAATGAGCAAGAAAGACTTAAAACAAATTTAACACTCTACCTTTAATTGTATGAATGATTGATAGAAATTGTGGTAACTTACCTAATCCTACTAGGGTGGTTAGAGTATGTTACTGAATGGTATCATAGCTTATGGTTGCATGATTCTAGGGTCTATTGCATGAATAGGCTATTGGTATTGATCATTTAGGTGCCACCTAAAAGTTACTTGAATATTGATTGGATTGTGACTTGAGCTTGATTTCTCTTATTCCTTATACATAGAATGTTTAAAACAAGATTGGGCAAGGATAATGAAAGCCCGACTAGACCCTCCAACAAGGGAGGGAGCATAAGGATGAACCAGGATCCCCTGAAGCCTGCTGAACCCCAACAAGTTTAGTAGGAAGTTCCCGTGATTCATCTTATTCAACGAGAATGCTTCTCCAGTCTGAAGGAGATGTTTGATCAGATGATTTTCCCAATGAGACAAAGTACTTCTGACTCTCCGGTAGCAAAACCGGCAATAGCGCCTATTGATAAGTTAGCTCAACACCGAGCTTACACCTTCACTGGAACAGGTGAGGACAAGCCAGAAGAAGCGGAGTATTGGTTGGAGAATATGATAAGAATCTTATCTAAGCAACTGTAGTGCTCAGATAAACACAAGCTGGAGTGTGCAGTAGTTTTATTGGCTGAGGAGGTAGTGAATTTGTAATACCCATCGCCTGGGTTAGGAGCGAGGAGCGTTAATGCAGAGAATTCACTAATAAATTATTACGTAGCAATTTACCATTTGAATCATTATAATTTTACTACTTGCATTTGTTACCTATTAAACTTATGTAGATAGCTTAACCATACTAAAACTATTAGAACATCACCATCAATCAAGACCCGATTCATTTCAAACCAAAACATGAAATAATTCAAACAAGATTAACCGGTTTTATTCAATTTAAACTCTTAATTAAATTTATGTGAAATGAATTAATCTCCTTAGGATCATGATACTCATTGAATATCATAAAAATTAATTAATCAATTTTACAGACATTTGAATTCCAGGTATAACATTATAGCTACTTGTTCCATTTCATGTTATTTCTAGCAATCTTTTTATTTCATTATTTAGAAATGTACCAACAAATCATAGTTCTATACGAAAATTCTCTACATGTTATTTTGCAATATTTGCAATGAAGGCAACCAATTACACAAAATGACATATTTTATATACCAACTATGTGGATAAGTGCTAGATCATTTACAACCATACTAGGCAAGTTTATAAACAAAATATTTACATAACACAAAATGCATGGATCTAACATATTAAGGTTATTACATTACCATACTTATCAAGTATATATAATTATGATCCTTAAAGTTCCAAACGTGAGAATTAGCATGAGTTCTACAGTTAACTCTAACTGCCACCAACTAGGAGTATCGATAATGAGTACCAAATTCATACTTGATTATGCTCGGTTCATGCTTCAAATCTAAGGAAGATAGCTTAACGATCAAATTTCCGGTTCAAGTATCCTTAAACCTGTAGTTTGGGAAGAGAGGAAAAACCAGAGTGGTAAGTACACAAGGTACTTAGTGAGGTATTTCCTAGATCTATCAATTCATTAAAATTATTAACTTAGAGTCCTCATTCATTTTAATCAAGCTTATCCTAGCTAGTATGTCATATACCATTCGATTACTATAAGCCAAAGAAGCAAAATTTCATTTCATCTACACAATAAACAAGTCAAGCAAGTATCAAACAATTCAAGCAAGATAAACATCAAGTCTCATTCGAATAGAGTTCCATTTTGCCATATAAGTTACCTTTCAAGTTATAAGCATTTTAAGATAACAAGTACTTCAATCATTTATGTAATTTTAGTTCATTTCGATAGCATTAGTCAGCATAAAGATTTGCTCATTCACCATTCACGTTTACAAGTCTTTGATTCAAGTTCATTTATTATTGCTTTGCCTTGGTAGGTAGTAGGACTAGGTAATCAAGTCTCAAATCGGTACACAAAGTACCTAGCATGTTATCGTATTAAGTTGGCACGCAAGGTACCTAAACAAGAAGGTGTCTGCTACACCGCATATTAGGGTACATAAAGTACCAAACATGTTATCGTATTAAGTCGAGCTCTAGACTCTAAGGCATGTCATTCCACCTATGACCAACTAGCAACCAAGGACTTGCTGAGTCTTTTATTTGCAAGCAATTGCACATCAATTGATTAAGCAACAAGCATAACAAGATCAATTTCATTTTAGATCTTTAATCCATATATTTCTTATTTCAATTCATAGGTGATCAAGCATTCTCAAAATCACACAAGATCATTCGATCCAACATTGCATTCGAACACATCAAGCATTACTAGTAAGCACAATTCAGTCAGTCATTATCCAGCTTCATTTCCAAGTTATTAACTTATCAAATATTGATTATATCCTTTCTTCCCTTTATTAACCAAGTACCAATAGAATTTAGATTCATTTCAAGCATAAGGCACAAACAAGTATTTAGACATGCTGATCTGGTTAGGACTTAAGTCCCAACCCTAAATGTAACTACACTCACAATACTCCAAGCTAGCTAGTCTTGAATAGCTATTCCTTTTTGCCCATCCTTTGAAGATCCAACTCTATTGCCTTCAGAAATCTCTTCTATTCCTTACTCTAGCAAGTCACACAAAACATAGAAATACCATTAGAATCAATACATCAATAAACAAGCTCATTTTATACTATATTACCAAAACGGTTTTGATCCTGGCAGTTTGCACACCCTTCACTAATATGTTTATAACTTTTAATCTACAAGTCAGATATCCAATTAATTTACACCGTTAGAAAGCTAATTCAATTATCTTTTCAACCGTGTACGGCTCATATTTTGATCCTTTCTAGATCAATAATTTTTTTTAATTAAAGTCAGGTTAATTTTACAGTCCCTAATCTGCCAGTTTTTCACTTAAGTTCACTTTAGTGAGCTAATCAACCTAAGATTCATACAAGTTCATTTCAGTGCTTTTTACCATAAATTCCCTTGTTTTCCCTTGACTTTTCATGTCCAGCTTAGTTCCTAATTTGTATATCTAAGTCCTTAAATTAGCCAACTTTCCAGATTAGTCCAGACTCACCTATTCTGTCAATTAGTCACTTTAAACAGTTCATTTAGCCATAATGCATGCAATTCAATTTATCTAGTATTTATTTTAATCCTTCCCCTGTTTTTTTAACTAACATTTCCAGCATTTATTTATGTCTAATTCATTCCCAAGTCTCTTAATTCAATCAAAACAGTCCTTATAGTGATTTAAGCTACCTAAGTGACTAACTTCATTACTAATTTAATTTATTTCAATCCTATTATCAATCTAACTCAATCATGGACAAAATTTCTCAATTGTTCATTATTTCAACTAGGTGATTACTTGCTAACATTATTTCCTATCCAATTCATTCATCAGTTTCATCAATTGTACCAATACACCATTCGGCTAACATAACATCTCAAGGTTTACGCAAATTAGCATAACACCCAAGGTTCATCCTTTCCATTCACCTAACTAAAACATTAATTCAATCACTAATAGGAATGTATAATCATCTATAAACATCAAGCATTCCAATTCAACCAATATCGCTAACTATTCAAATAATTCAAGGACAATAGTGATCTTACCTTGCTTCCTAGTTCAGTTTCATGCAAGATGATGAACATGCAACTCCAATTCAAGCATCAATGTGAGTTTCTCTCAATTTTAGTCTCTCTCTCTCTAATTCCCTTTTCATTCGGGTAAGTGGAAGAAAGAATGAAGATGACAAGGTTATCATCCAACTAGTGGAATTAGAAAATGACCTAATTAACCCTTGACTAAGCATTAATCATGTAATTGGACAAGGGCATTAGGAGAATTGATGATTTTAACATGCAATCTCCAACTCCTTCATTCTATTCGAATAGGTCACTCAAAATTTGTGACTAATTTCTTTTAATCTTTCAATTAAGTCCTTAACTAATCTAACTAGTCTATATTCAAGGTTAATTAAATTAACAATTGAGGTAATTAGTTCTATTACTACTAAGCTAGGATTTAGGGCATTACAACTCTCCCCTCCTTAAAAGAAAATTCGCCCTTGAATTTTACCTGAATCGAATAGGTGAGGATATTGTTTTCTCATTGTATTCTCGGGTTCCCAAGTTGCTTATTCCTTCTTATGGTTTCTCCATAAGACTTTCACCAAGGAAACGTTCTTGTTTCGAAGTCTCTTGATCTCTTTATCGAGGATCTGAATTGACTCTTATTTGTAGGATAGATCGGGATTCAATTCTACTTCTTCAGGCTCTAAAATATGAGATGGATCAGATCGATACTTTCTGAGCACTGAGACATGGAAGACATTGTGGATCTTATCGAATTCACCAGGGAGTGCTAATCGATAAGCCACGGGACCAATTCTTTCAACAACTTAAAATGTTCCGATGAATCGACGACTGAGCTTCCCCTTTTTGCCAAATACTTTGCCTCCAACATCGTACTGAATATCCCTTCGTTTCAAATCTGCACAAGCTTTCTGCCTATCAAAAGCTTGCTTCAATCGATTGTGAATGATTTGGACTTGCTCTTAAGTTTCCCTAAGCAATTCAGGTCCCAATACTTTATTCTCTCCTAGTACGGACCAACATAGGGGGTTCTACATTTCCTTCCATACAAGGCTTCGAATTGAGCCATTTGAATCGAAGATTGGTAACTATTGTTGTAGGCAAACTCCACAAGAGGTAGAAATTTCTCCCAGTTCTTTCTAAAGTCAATGATGCAAGCTCTCAACATGCCTTCAAGGACTTGAATCACTCTTTTGGATTGGCCATCACTTTAGGGGTGGAAGGCTGTGCTTAGATCTAGCTTAGTTCCAAGAGCTCGTTGCAAGGTTATCCAAAATCAAGCTGTGAATCTAGGATCTCGATCCGAGACAATTGAGGTAGGGACTCTGTGCAAACGAATCACTTCACGAATATACAAATCAGCTAGAGTTTCCAAGCTATAGTTCATTCGCACAAGGATGAAGTGAGCTGACTTTGTGAATCGATCCACTACCACCCACCAGCATCATAATTTCTTAGAGTGCAAGGAAGACCGTTTACGAAGTCAATTGTGATCCGATCCTACTTCCACTAAGGGAGTTTGAGTGGTTGAAGTAATCCGGTGGGAGCTTGATGTTCGGCTTTGATTCTTCGACAATTTAAGCACTTAGATACGTAATCCGTGATGGTTGATTTCATGCTAGGCCACCATTATAAGGATTTAAGATCTTTGTACATCTTGACAGATCCAGGATGTATCGAGAATGGGCTTTTATGAGCTTCTTGTAAGATTTTATTCTTCAAATTATCATTGTTCGGAACACACACTCTATCCTTAAAATAGAGCACGCTATTCGAATGAATAGAGAAATCTTGGTTGGCTTTTGAATCAAGCTCCGAGATGATAGCTTGAAGTTCAAGATCGGTTTGCTGAAGATTTTTTATTCTCGAGATTAAGCTAGATTGGATGTGAAGTTCAGACATGAATCCTCATTTTTGATATACTCGAAGGTGAGCATTAATTGCATTGGAAGTCGAGTATGGTCTTCGACTAAGGGCATCAACAACCATATTTGCTTTTCTCGGATTATAGTCGATAACTAGATCGTAGTCCTTAAGCAGTTCTAGCCATCTTCTTTGTCTTAAATGCAAGTCTTTCTGAGTTAGGAGATATTTAAGGCTCTTGTGATCGTGAATAGGTAACACTTCTCACCGTACAAGTAATGCCTCAAAATTTTGACTACAAACACGATAGCAGCAAGTTCTAAATCGTGTGTTGGATAGTTGAGCTCGTTAGGTTTCAATTGTCTTGATGCATATGCTACCGTATTATCTCCTTGCAACAATACACAACCTAACCCCGAGTGTGAAACATCGCTATACACCATGAATTCTTTACCCGATTCTTGTTGGATAAGGACCGGGGCATGGGTCAATGATTGTTTAAGTTGATCAAAGCTTCCTTGTTGCTTTCCCAACCACTCGAATGGTTAATCTTTTCGTAGAAGTTTAGTTAGGGGTAGAGCAATAATAGAAAAGCCTTTAAAAATCTTCGATATTACCTGGCTAAATCGAGAAAACTTCGAACCTCACCAATATTCCTTGGAGGCTCCAATCGAGAATAGACTAAATTTTCTTTGGATCCACCTTAATTCCTTTGGCTGAAATGACATGACCAAGAAATGAAACTTCCGATAGCCAGAACTCGCACTTGGAGAATTTTGCGAACAATTGACATTCTCGAAGAGTTTGTAAGATGAGTCGGAGGTGTTCCGCATGTTCCTCATTGCTTCGAGAATAGACCAAGATGTCGTCTATGAATAAGACCACAAATTTGTCGAGATAGGGCTAGAATACTCAGTTCATGAGATCCATGAATGCGGCTGGGGCATTGGTTAGCCCGAATGGCATTACAAGAAATTCAAAATGCTTTAACGAGCATGAAAGGTTGTTTTAGGCACGTCTTCTTCTTTCACCTTCATTTGATAACAACCTGATCAAAGATCTATCTTTGAGAATACAACATCACCTTTAAGTTGGTCAAATAGATCTTCTATCATTGGCAAAGGATACTTGTTCTTAATGGTAAGTTGATTTAATTGTTGATAGTCGATACAAAGCCGCATTGCGCGATCCTTTTTCTTCACAAACAATACAGGTGCACCCCAGGGAGATGTGCTAGGCCGAATGAAACCTTTGCCTTGTAGCTCTTTAAGTTGTTTCTTGAGTTCCTTCAACTCCACTTGTGCTATTCGATATGGTGTAATAGACACCAGGTTGGTTCCAGGTTATACATCAATCCTGAATTCCACTTCTCTAGTCGGAGGAAGACCAGGGAGTTCCTCGGGAAAAACATCAACAAATTCAGATACAATAGGAATAGATGGCAAGCCAAATTTGTATTCATCTTTTAAGACCATAGAAGCAAAGATTGGAGTTGGTTTCTTATCAATCAAGAGAATGGATTCCTTTCCTAATCCCCAGAGATATAGTCCCCTATTTTGGCAATCTATCCAGGCTTGGTGTCTTCCCAACCAATCTAATCCAAATACTATATCAAATTCAAATTTTGGAAAGACATATAGATCAATAGGAAATGGTACATTTCGAATAGACATAGGACAAGCTTTACAAAGCAAATTGATTGGAATATTTCCTCCTATGGGATTCGAAACTACAAGACTAGATTTAATAAGTTCGGGTTTCAAGTTTAGCTTAATAGTCAAGGATGAGCATATAAAGGAGTGCGTAGACCCTGAATCAATTAAAGGATAAGCAGGACTTGAGTTTAGTTCAACGGTACCAACGATAACGTTGGGAGACTCTTCATCCTCCCTACCACAAATGTGGTATATTCGAGCAGGGGCTCAAGATTCCTGATAAGTAGGAGCATTCGAATGGTTTACCTTACCTCTCCCTTGATTCCCTGATTGAGCTTTCTTAGGGCCTTTGTTTTGGTTAGATGTTGCAGGACTAGGATTTACGAAATTTCGAGTTGGAGCTTTATCGACATTTTAAGGACAATCTTTGATGTAGTGATCATCCCCACCACACGCATAACACAAGTTTGATTGAACTCGGCATTGGCCACGATGAAGTTTTTTACAGAACTTGCAAAGAAGGATTTTCTCTGAATTTCCTGTGCTATTAACAAAGATAACCGGGACTGAGGGCTTATTTAGCGATTGAGGTTTCGGCATATAATTGCTCTTCGGAGTAGGAGTATAAGTCGAGGAGCCTTCTTTTTTATACTTATCCATCTTGGACTGCCAATGAGGCTTATCATCATGTTTCTGCTTCTTATCGCTTCGGTTACCACTCTTTCTTCTTTCCGCATCTTTCATTTCAGCCTCAGTTGCAATAGCTCAATTAACAAGAGTTTGGAAGTCCGTAATCCCCAGAGCTGTGAATATAGGACTCAGTTCAGCATTCAAGCCATCAATAAACATCTGGCACTTATCTTTTTCAGTCTTGATGTATTCCGAACCATACTTGCAGTATTTGCTAAAATCGGCAACGTGTAGTTCAATGGGTCTATTAGCTTGCTTAAGGTACAAGAAACATCTCCTACACTTAGCTAGATATTGCTCGCTGATGAATTTATTCTTGAATTCTTCAACGAAGAATTTCCAGGTGACTGAGTCAGCGGGAGCAGTTAGGGTTGTGGTTTCCCACCAACTCAAGGCTTCGTCAGCTAAAAGTGCTATGGCACATTCAAGTTTGTGCTCATCCGAGCATTGCAATTGTTTGGTCAGGATTTGAGTTGTATGTTCTAGCCAGTATTCTGCATCTTCAGGTTTCTCCTAGGTAAGCAAGTCTCGTCTTGGACATACTACGATTGAGTAAACAAGAAGGAGTTTAGGTAAGCAAGAACACAAGCATATTAAGATATAACTCCTAGGTGGCACAATTCAACCCTATATGATGCATGCATACTCAGTTTAGTCCTAGGATCTAAACCTTTAGCTCTGATTACCACTTTATGTAACACCCCTTGAGGAGCGTTAATGCAGAGAATTCAATAAACAAGCATATAAATAAGGGCAATTTTAAACCATTCTTTAAAAACTCACCACTAATAAATTATTACGTAGCTATTTATCATTTGAATCACTATAATTTTACTACTTGCATTTGTTATCTATTAAACTAATGTAGATAGCCTAACCACACTAAAACTATTTGAACATCACCACCAATCAAGACCTGATTGATTTCAAACCAAAACATGAAATAATTCAAACAAGATTAACCAATTTTATTAAATTTAAACTCTCAATTAAATTTATGTGAAATGAATTAATCTCTTTAGGATCATGATACTCATTGAATAGCATATAAATTAATTAATCAATTTTACAGACATTTGAATTCCAGGTATAAAACTATAGCTACCTGTTTCATTTCATGTTAGTTATAGCAATCTTTTTATTTCATTATTTAGAAATATACCAACAAATCATAGTTCTATACGGCAATTCTCAAGATTTTATTTCCAATCAAGGCAACCAATTACCCAAAATGACATATTTTATATACCAACTATGTGGATAAGTGCTAGATCATTTACAACCATACTAGTCAAGTCTATAAACAAAATATTTACATAACACAAAATGCATGATCTAACATATTAAAGTTATTACATTACCATACTTATCAAGTATATATAATTATGATCCTTAAAGTTCCAAATGAGAGAATTAGCATGAGCTTTACAGTTAACTCTAACTTCCACCAGCTAGGAGTATCAATAACGAGTGTCAAATTCATACTTGATTATCCTCGATTCTTGCTTCAAATCTAAGGAAGATAGCTTAACGATCAAATTTTCGGTTCAAGTATCCTTAAACCTGTAGTTTGGGAGGGAGGAAGAACAAGAGTGGTAAGTACATAAGGTACTTAGTGAGGTAGTTCTTAGATTTATCAATTCATTCAAATTATTAACTTAGAGTCCTTGTTCATTTTAATCAAGCTTATCCTAGCTAATATGCCATATACCATTCGATGAATATAGACCAAAGAAGCAAAATTTCATTTCATGTACACAATAAACAAGCCAAGCAAGTATCAAACAATTCAAGCAAGATAAACATCAAGTCTCATTCGAATAGAGTCCCATTTTATCATATAAGTTACCTTTCAAGTTATAAGCATTTTAAGGTAACAAGTACTTCAATCATTTATGTAATTTCATTTCATTTTGAGAGAATTAATCAGCATCAAGATTTGCTCATTCACCATTCATGTTTACAAGTTTTTGATTCAAGTTCATTTATTCTTGTTTTGCCTTGGTAGACAGTAGGACTAGGTAATCAAGTCTCAAATCGGTACATAAAGTACCTAGCATGTTATCGTATTAAGTTGGCACGCAAGGTACCTAAACAAGAAGGTGTCTGCTACACCACGTATTAGGGTACATAAAGTACCAAACATGGTATCGTAGTAAGTCGAGCTCTAAACTCTAAGGCATGTCGTTCCACCTATGACCAACTAGCAACCAAGGACTTGTTGAGTCTTTTATTAGCAAGCAATTGCACATCAATTGATTAAGCAACAAGCATAACAAGATCAATTTCATTTTAGATCTTTAATCCATATATTTCTTATTTCAATTCATAGGTGATCAAGCATTCTCAAAATCACACAAGATCATTCAATCCAACATTGTATTCGAACACATCAAGCATTACTAGTAAGCACAATTCAGTCATTGTCATTATCTAGCTTCATTTCCAAGTTATTAACTTACCAAATATTGATTATATCCTTTCTTCCCTTTATTAACCAAGTACCAATAGAATTTAGATTCATTTCAAGCATAAGGCACGAACAAGTATTTAGACATGCTGATTTGGTTAGGACTTAAGTCCCAACCCTAAATATAACTACACTCACAATACTCCAAGCTAGCTAGTCTTGAATAGCTATTCCTTTTTGCATATCCTTTGAAGATCCAACTCTATTGCCTTCAGCAATCTCTTCTATTCCTTGCTCTAACAAGTCACACAAAACATAGAAATACCATTAGAATCAATACATCAATAAACAAGCTCATTTGATACTATATTACCAAAGCTGTTTTGATCCTGGCAGTTTGCACACCCTTCACTAATCTGTTTATAACTTTTAATCTACACGTCAAAATTCCAATTAATTTACACCGTTAGAAATCTAATTCAATTATCTTTTCAACCGTGTATGGCTCATATTTTTAGCCATTCTATATCAATACAGTTTGTTTATTAAAGTCAGGTCAATTTTACAGTCCCTAATCTGCCAGTTTTTCACTTAAGTTCACTTTAGTGAGCTAATTAACCTAAGATTCATACAAAGTTCATTTCAGTCCTTTTTACCATAAATTCCCTTGTTTATACCTTGACTTTTCTTGTACAGATTAGTCCCTAATTTGTATATCTAAGTCCTTAAATTAGCCAACTTTCAAGATTAGTCCAGATTCACCTATTCTGCCAATTAGTCACTTTAAACAATTCATTTAGCCATAATTCATGCAATTCAATTTATCTAGTGTTTATTTTAATCCTTCCCCTGTTTTTTTAACTAACATTTCCAACATTTATTTATGTCCAATTCAATCCCAAATCTCTTAATTCATTCAAAACAGTCCCTATAGTGATTTAAGCTACCTAAGTTACTAACTTCATTACTAATTTAATTTCTTTCAATCCTATTATCAATCTAACTCAATCATGGCCACAATTTCTCAATTTTTCATGATTTCATCTAGGTTATTACTTTCTAACATCTTTTCCTATTCAATTCATTCATCAATTTCATCAATTGTACCAATACACCATTCGGCAAACATCAAGAGATAACATTACAAGGCTTACACAAATTAGCATAACACCCACGGTTCATCCTTTCCATTCACCTAACTACAATATTAATTCTATCACTAATAGGCATGTATAATCATCTATAAACATCAAGCATTCCAATTCAACCAATATCACAAACTATTCGAATAATTCAAGGACAATAGTGATCTTACCTTGCTTCCTAGTTCAATTTCATGCAAGATGATGAGCATGCAACTCCAATTCAAGCATCAATGGTGAGTTTCCCTCAATTTTAGTCTCTTTCTCTCTCTAATTCTCTTTTCATTCAGGTAAGTGGAAGAAAGGATGAAGATGACAAGGTTATCATCCAACTAGTGGAATTAGAAAATGACCTAATTAACCTTTGATGAAACATTATCATGTAATTAGACAAGGGCATTAGGAGAATTGATGATTTTAACATGCAATCTCCAACTCCTTCATTCTATTCAAATAGGTCACTCAAAATTTGTCACTAATTTCTTTTAATCTTTCAATTAAGTCCTTAACTAATCTAACTAGTATAGATTCAAGGTTTAATTAAATTAACAACTAAGGTAATTAGTTCCATTACTACTAAGCTAGGATTTAGGGCATTACAGAATTGGTGGGAAACTACAACCTTGGCAGCATCTGAAGAAGCTGTCACCTAGGAATTCTTCCTTAAAGAATTTAAAAAGAAGTATATAAGTGATCAGTATCTTGCTGATCGCAAAAAGAAGTTCTTGTACTTGAAACAAGGAGGAAAGCCTTTCGAGCAGTATGTTAGCGAATTTTGCAAATATTGCAAATACGGCTCGAAATTCATAAAAAAAGAGGAATATAAGTGTAGAATGTTCTTCGACAGTCTTAATGATGAGTTAGGTCCCATGTTCACTGCTTTGAGGATTACTGACTTGCAAGAACTGGTCAACAGAGTTAGAGAAACCGAAGCCAAGATGAAGGCTTCGATAAAACGATCAAAGAATCAGTCCTGAGATAATAAAAGATCGAGGGATGATCACAAGTCTCATTGGCACAACAAGAAACAAAAGCATCAAGGAGGAAACTCTTCCAATCAAGGAAATTGCTCTAAGGGTAGCTATATACCCAAGCCACAAGCTATGTCCAGATCCTCAACGCCTATGGTGTCCTTGTATAGCATCGAGAATATCGGGAGGGAGAACCAAATCCCTACTTGCAAGACTTGTCAAAAGCACCATACCAGAGTTTGTAGAAAGCTCAATAATGCTTGCTACTCGTGCGGAGACACAACGCACTATGTCAAAGATTGCCCCCAAAATCTGAACAAGTTGCCTTCTCATGTTTCTCACAAATCGAATCAAGCTCCTTCACCCATTGGAAAGGGTTTGAAGCAAGCTAACTCAGGAAACTACGGGAAGAGCAAAGGCCAAAGGTCTAATGCTACATATCAAGAGTCTCGGGCACTTGCTCGAGTTTATCATATCCGTGGTCGGGAGGAGGAAGAATCTCCTAATGTAATTGCAGGTACAATCTACCTCGATACTTATCATGTTTATTATTTATTTGATACGGAATCAACTCATTCATTCATAAGATCTCCTTTAATTGAAAAGCTTAAATTGAAGCCTGAGTATGTTAGTTGTAGCTTAACTGCTACCAATCATTTAGGAAACAATGTAATAGTGAACCAAATATGTAAAGATTGCCCTTTATTCATTCAGGGCATTCGGTTCCTAGCCAACTTTTTATTGTTGCCTTTTGTTGAATTCGATCTCATTCTGGGATTATATTGGTTAGGAAGGCATCAAGCTTGGGTAGATTGGCAAAAGAGAAAATTGTTTCTCCGAGGTATAAGAGAAAAATCCATTACCTTGATCGATAAGAAACCTATTAGAATCTTTGATGCTATGATCAAAAGTGATGAAATTGAATTCGGGGTGAGTTCATTCCCTATTTTTTCTGACTTCCCTTATGTTTTTCCTGAGGAATTGTTGGGATTGCCCCCTATTCGAGAAGTTGAATTCAACATTGAAGTTCAACCCGGGAGTGATCTAGTGTCTATCGCTCCATATCGAATGGACCCTATTGAACTCAAAGAGCTTAAGCAAAAATTGCAAGATCTTCAAGACAAGGGCTTCATTCGACCTACCTCTTCACCCTGGGAAGCACCCGTATTGCTCGTTAAGAAGAAATACGGGTTGATGAGGCTATGTATCGATTAACGTTAGCTAAACTGGCTCACTATCACGAACAAGTACCCATTGCCGAAGATTGAGGACTTGTTCGATCAATTCAAGGATACCAAAGTCTTCTCCAAGGTCGATTTGTGATCGGGGTACTATCAGATGAGAATGCAAGACTCAGATGTACCCAAAACGGCTTTCAGGACTCGTTATGGTCAATACAAGTTCCTAGTTTTACCCTTGGGGCTAACCAATGCTCCAGTGGCTTTTATGGGCTTAATAACCGAGTGTTCAAACCCTATTTGGACAAATTTGTGGTTGTCTTTATTGATGACATTCTTGTCTATTCAAAGGACAAGGAAGAACATGCTAGTCACCTTAGAAATGTATTCCAAACATTGAGAGAGAATCGGCTATATGCCAAATTGAGTAAAAACGAGTTCTGGCTCTCGGAAGTATCCTTCTTGGCCATGTTATCTCGGCCGAAGGGATAAAGTTTAATCCTAAAAAGATTCAAACCAACATCGAAAGGAGACCTCCAAGAAAATTTAGCAAGGTTAGGAGCTTTCTAGGTTTAGCAGGGTATTATCAAAGATTCATGAAAGGGTTCTCGATTTTTGCTACTCCATTGACTCGACTCCTTCAAAAGAATACTCCATTTATATGGCCTGAGGACTAACAAAGGAGCTTTGATCAATTGATGCAAGTCCTAACTCAAGCTCCTATTCTAATCCAACCTGAACTGGGAAAAGACATTACAGTCTTCATTGATGCTTCCCACCTCGGTTTAGGGTGTGTTTTGATGCAAGATGACAAGGTCATTGCCTATGCTTCTTGGCAACTCAAGCCACATGAATTGAACTATCCAACACACGACTTGGAGCTAGTTGCAGTCGTGTTTGCTTTAAAGATCTGGAGACATTACCTATATGGAGAGAAATATCGATTATTTACGAATTATCAGAGTTTAAAATACATCCTAACTCAGAAGGAGTTAAATCTTCGAAAATGAAGATGGGTGGAACTATAAAAACACTATGATCTAATCATTGAATACCACCCGAGCAAGGAAAATGTCGTGGCTAATGCACTCAGTCGCAAACATTCAATTGGTAAGATCGAATACGAATTTCCAACATTGTTTATCCCTTATTCGAATGGATGATAATGGAATCCACTAATTGAAATCCTTTAATTGTAGCTTTAACTACTTTCCACGCACATTTTAAGCTCCTAAAGAACCGGAGATATGTGGCAGAACTTCAAGTTCAATCTGACTTGAATTCGAGGATCAAAGAGCTTCAACAAAATGATCTCAACCTTTAGAAGATATTGAAAGAGATTGATTCCAAACCGAGCACTAAATTCTCACTTCAATCAAATGGTGTGCTCTACTTCAAGAATCGGGTTTGTGTACCCAATGATCCAATCCTTAAGAGAGAAATGCTTCAATAAATGCATAGTAGTCCTTCTTCAATACATCCGAGAGTGATCAAGATGTATAAGGACTTAAAAGAAATCTATTGGTGGCCGGGATTGAAGGCTGATTTTGTTGACTTTGTATCAAGGTGCCTCACTTGCCAGAAGGTGAAGGCCAAACACCAATTATCTAGTAGACTCCTTCAACCCATCGAATTGCCTCAATGGAAGTGGGAGTGTATAACAGTAGACTCCGTATCGGGATTGCCTCTATCACCGAGGAAAAATGATGCTATTTGGGTGATCGTTGATAGGTTAACTAAATCGGCTCACTTCCTACATGTTCGGAGGAACATGAGCCTCAAACAGCTAGCTGGATTACACTTGAAAGAAGTAATTAGACTACATGGTGTTCCTAGATCCATCATATTAGATGGAGACTCTCGTTTTACTTCTCGATTATGGAGGGCACTTCAAGAAGCTATGGGAACTAAGCTGAATCTTAGCACTGCCTTCCATCCATAAACTGATGGACAATTTGAAAGAGTAATCCAAGTGCTTGAAGACATGCTTCGAGCTTGCATTGTTGACTTCAGTAAAGACTAGGAAAAATCTCCATAATTAGCCGAGTTTGCCTAAAACAACAGCCATCAAGCTTCTATCAAAATGTCCCCATTCAAAGCATTGTATGGCAGGAGATGTAGAACTCCCCTATGATGGTCTGAATTGGGGGAAAACAAGGTCTTAGGACCTAAATTGCTTCGTGAAACCGAAAATCAAGTTCGGGTGATCCATAGTAGACTGAAAGAGGCCTTTGATAGGGAAAATGCTTATTCCAATCTCAAGAGAAGAAACATTAAATATCGAGTGGGAGATTACGCATTCTTGAAGGTATCTCCTTGGAGGAAAATCGTCAAATTCAGGAAGAAGGGTAAACTAACGCCTCGATTCATTAGACCCTTTGAAGTCTTGGAAAAGGTCGGTCCAGTTGCTTACAATCTAGTACTCCCTGCTGAATTCAATAGACTCAACAACATCTTCCATATATCAATGTTGAGAAAATATCGATCAGATTCATCACATGTTTTAGAGCCTGATGAAGTGGAACTTAATCCTGATCTATCATACGATGAAGAACCAATTCAAAGCTTGATAAAGAAGTCAAGAGGCTTCACAATAAGATTGTACCATTGGTGAAAGTTCTATGGAAGAACCACAATGTAAAAGAAACCACTTGGGAACCCGAAGCAACAATGAGAAAGCAGTACCCTCATCTATTCCACTTAGGTAAATTTGAGGACGAATTTCTTTAAGGGGGAGGGAATTGTAATATCCTCAAAACTATTATAAAAGAAGTTACTACAATGCCTTCATTTGATCCTTAATTGATTGAAAACAAGATACTAAGTCTAGTTATTAAAGACTAGAATGCTATAAATGAAAAAGTGGTAACCTAATGTATAAGTGACCAAATTGAAATAAGTGACAAATTGAAGGAAAGCATGCAAAATTCTTACATTCCTAAAATGCATCTACACATGACATTAATTAGTGGATAATTAAGGACAAATTAGTCATTTTAGGGAGTAATTAATTGATGATCTATCATCATCTTCCTCCTTGTGGCCGAACCATATGAACAAAATAGAGAGGAAAGAAATTGAGAGAGAAAACTCCATGTTTATTGATGCAAGCTTGAAATTTGGAGAAATTGGAGTTGCTAGCATTCATATTACCTGGATAGGAAGATCAACTGGAGAGGAAAAAGGGGCTCACTTAGATCAGCAAGCTAGTAGAGGGAAAGGGATTACAATCCGGGATCGACAATAGCTCAAAAAATTCATGTGAGTGTAGTTTAAAGTTTGGAGAGGGCGGTAACCTCTCCAAGTCTAATTCTAATTTGTATTTCTTATTGGTTCTTAAGTATAAATTGTATAATGAGCTTGCTATGTAGCATTAGCAAGGTAAGTGCTCTTTTGAGTGATTACTTGATTGTGAAGCATGCTTGAATTGCTATTGATTGTCATGATATGCTTATAGCCTAATTGAGCTATATTGAAATAAAGCATGATGTTATATATAGAAGTAACTCAATTCATTGTTTAATGACATATTGATTCACACAACTTCATTGACTATAGAAACATTAATATTGGTATTGGCTTGAACCGTATTCGATTGAAAGGGGATATTGGCACAAAGTGTGCACATTGAATTGAATCATGCTTCTAATTGATTGAAAGTTATAACTATTGTAAGCCTTGGTCTCGAGTCAGTCTTAGATATTGTTGGCATGCCATAAAGTTAATAAAGCTCATTGCCGGGGTGGATTACGGTCCGTGACATTGGTCCTTAATTGGCGACAGTAGGAGGGAAGTATTGTTATTGGTCATTGGCGACAGTATGACGAATTTGACCAGGTACTTGGTACCATATTGACTATTATTATTGGCGACAGTTTGATTGGAGACTCGAGTATCTAGACCGAGTAATCAATTCTCAAGGCTATACATAAAATGAACTAATAACTTATGTACATTGAACCTACTGCTACATTGAATTGTATTGATTGATAGTAAAGAAAAATTGAATTCCCTGAACTATTAATATTGAAACATTGATTGAACATTGCTTATGAGATTGCTTGATTATAAAGAATACATCAAATGCCATGAACTATTGAACATTGCTTATGAGATTGCTTGATTGTAAAGAAAACATCAAATTCCATAAACTATTGAACAGTGCTAATGAGATTGATTGTGTATTGAGACATTGATTGTGTTCAAAGGATATGTTATGCCTAAAGTAGTCGAATTGGGTGATTAAGCATGTCTAAACTTAAATCCTTATATTGATATTGGATTGAAACTTAACCAATGCACCTAGTATTGTTTGCCTTGTTCGAATGGTTCCTTGTTGATGGGGGAACCATACCATCTATTTGATGGTTCATAGTTGAGACTTTTTGTATTGATTGCCTTGTAAATTTAACTCACTCACTAAGCTTTGCTTATTCAAGTCTCATTTCTACGATACATGTTGATATTGGATTTTATCCCGAAGTCTAAGCTCGTAGAAGTCACATTTTGCTTAAAAGAGTATGTTTCCATCTTGTTATAGTTATCCTGGGATAGTGGCACCTAAGGCATGTATATTCATGGTCACTTAGTTATGGTTTGTATAAGTTAATTCCATATATGATCTATGAGGAGTTTGGTATGTATATATGAGCATGTATGCACTTTAATGAACTTGTATGCTTGTTAGCCTAATGTTATATTTCCATGGTTGAATTATGCATGTAATGGTTGAATAGATCTTTTGAAAATGGTTAGTTAACATTAAGTAAATGTAGTAATCTACATGTTAGACATGAACCAGCTTGATCACTTAGAGAATTAGCCGAAAGGTATGTATAACATTGTAAGCATATATGTTTGATTAAGGTCACATAAGTAAATCATGTAAATCACTTATTGGAATGCTTGATAGTTACATTGAATGTTGAAATTATCTAATAGGCTTCTCATCTAGTTCCAATGGTTTCTTTGGAATCAAGTAAGTCTTAAATGGCTTTGATTATGATAACATATTGCATTATGGATCCTAATATATCTAATAGATGCATCATGCATTGTTTATTGAGTCCTCACTTAATCGAAATGTTTCTTAATGAGCAAGAAAGACTTAAAACAAATTGAACACTCTACCTTTAATTGTATAAATCATTGATTGAAATTGTGGTAACTTACCTAATCCTACTTGGGTGGTTAGAGTATGTTACATTCAGCCCGAACTCTATAAGTATGCACATACTTGAAACACACGCAACCAATATAAAACCATACATCAACATCATCCATTCGGATAAGTAAGCTTAGGATATCTTCTAAATCATTGAATCCAACAACGAAGCGAAGTCAAGCAAAATCTTTCACCCATAAGCACAAAAGACCGAACACATAGATATATATAAATATTTACAAGCCCTTAATAAGTTACTATTTACAACCCCTTTAATAGACAAAATATTATAGCCTAAGATTCCAATCTAGTGCCACCTTCTAGGAGTTAACTTAATAAACAAAACATACTTTTGGTGCTTTTGATGACCTTGCAAAACCTTCCAAAGCTTGATCAACAATCTATATCTCCTGTGAAATATTAGAGTGAGGAGTCAATAAAAGTCTCGTAATCAACATCGTAAATGAGTGTAAAGGTATCGAATTTAGCTAATGATTAGTAATTTAATCACAACAACTAACTATCGAGACTAGCATTTCATTAACAGTTTCATAATAAGTTTTAGGCCTTACATACTTAACAGAATTTCATTCTTAGCCCAATGAAACATACATAATCATGATTCAATAGATATACATTACAATTTCCAAGCAACTTCTCTTGAATTGTATGAATGACAACTGTTCTTTCATAAGTGAAGCTAAATCAGGCAACCGTAGTTGAATATCCATACTGTGTCCAGTATTAATCTAGACTTCTAACCCCAAATCATCATATTAACAGGCAATGGCATTTATTTCCATTGAACTAGAATTGTAACCAAATCAATCAGGGGTACATTGAACCTTTTAGGGGACCTTGGTCCAATGTTATTCAGGCTGAGCTCAAGACACATTAATGGCATGCCAATTATACTACTGTTTACTCTAGATAAGATAATCTCTAAAGGAACCTCATTATCCTAAATCAATCATATTTCGAGACACTATCTTGTATTCGAAAGTCAGGATGCCACTTGTGACATTATTATTACACATTCTTGAACATTATTGTACAAATTGAGTAACAATCCACATACCTTGGCACTTACCTTGAAAGGACTCAAGCAAGCATAAACAAGCAATGCATTTAGCCTCTTTATACATTCAGTAATTTGAATTATGAGCAATAAAATTTACTTAGATTACAGGTTACACTCACAGATATTTCCAGCTATACTTGGTCTTGAATCACAACTCCTTTTTTCCTCTCGTCTTCTTGACCAAATTATTTGTTGTCTAATTAACAATGATTAAATCATACATTAGAACAATTCAATATCTCTTGAATTGTCTATGTGCTTCACACAAATGCTTTAAATCAAGTTTCAAGGTGATACATTCAAAGCATCTATATAACACTAAATTCCTAGCCAAAGATGTAGCTCAACAATGTGGGCATTAACATATACATAAAATAGTCCTTTAGATCCCAAACAATTCGAGTCTGCCCCTATTGCACTTAGGTGCTCTTTTATGCCAAATTATCCATCTTTCTGTCGAGTATAATTTAAATTTTATATATCCATTTATCCAAATCTAGCCATCATCAAGTTAACACCATAGTGACCCCTAACACTAACATAGGCAAGTCGAAAAGCAACTGACCAGTCCCCAAACTATCCTGCTTAAAACATGGCATAATCCTATTGAATTAGATTGATTACAAACTATTAAAATCCATTCGATTAATCCCTTAATTTAGGTATAGTGTTACCAACAAATTAGCCAATAAGCATGCTACCACAATAGCTTCGGTTCTATACATAAGTATATATATATATATACTAGTTAAATCTTATAATTTCCATCATTGATAATTTTAAACATCTAGATAAACATATCAGTATATATACAATATTCACATCAATGCCTCAACTAGCATCTTCGGCTTCTATAGATACTACCATCAACCATTCTTACAAACATGCATACAATATAACCCTCCAACTAACAATCAAGGTCTAATTACATAACATTTCTCATAGCGTAAGATTTCAAAGTCCAAACAATCTAACTCTAAATTTCTAGCTCTAAAGAGGATTATAAGAAGGACTTGCTTCCTTTGATAAACAATTTCCCCAAGTCAAGCATCAAATCTAACCGAAAACATAACAAGCTAAAGCCATGGTAGATTTCTCCTCCCTCTCTCTATTGCTTATTTTGGCTAAGAGGATAATGGAGAAGATCCCAAAGTATTTGTTTGCTTTTATGAGAATGTGATAACATTCCACATGTTCAAGAACTATGGATTTAATTTGGTCTTTACCTTCCTAGTTCTATAGGATTCAATTTGGTCCTTTAGAATCTCTTAATAATCATACAACTACTCTAAATAAGGAGTACCATAACATCAATTTAACTTGCGGTCTAGGATGTTACAAATCCCTCCCCCTTAAGGAAATTCGTCCCTGAATATACCTAAAAGAAAAGATGAGGATATTGTTCTCTCATAGAAGATTCAGACTCCCATGTTGCCTTCTTAATCCCATGATTCTTCCACGGAACTTTGGCACGAGGTATTGTTTTGTTTTGAAGTCATCTAACTTCCTGGTCGAGGATTTGAATTGTTCTTCGTTATAAGACAAGTCTTGGTTCATTTCGACTTCATCCGGTTCAAGGATATGAGAAGGATTAGATCGATATCTACATAGCATTGATACATGAAATACATTTTGTATTTTTCTGAATTCTTTCAGAAGAGCTAGCCGGTAAGCAACGGGGTCAATCCTTTTAGTTATTTCGAAAGGTCCTATAAACTGAGGACTAAGCTTCCCTTTCTTTCCAAATCTAAACACCTTCTTCCACGGAGACACTTTGAGAAATACCTTATCTCCCACACTGTGTTGAACATCCTTTCTTTTCCGATCAACATAAGCTTTTTGCTGGTCAAAAGCCTCCTTCAAGCGATTACAGATTATTTGTACTTGCTCTTCTGTTTCCCGAAGTAATTGAGGTCCTAAGGCCTTGTTCTCCCCCAACTCAGACCAACATAGAGGGGTCTTGCACTTTCTTCCACAAAGGTCTTCAAAATGAGCCATCTTGATAGAAGATTGGTAACTATTGTTATAAGAAAATTTGGCCAAGGGTAAGGCCTTCTCACAATTTTCCCCACATCAATAATACATGCCCGAAGCATGTCTTCCAGGACTTGTATAGTTCTTTCCGATTGCCTATCCGACTAAGGATGAAATGTTGTACTGAGATTGGTCCTAGTTCCAAGGGCTTTCTATAAAGATTTCTAGAATCCAGAACTAAATCTAGAATCACAATCAGAGATTATTGAAGTAGGAATGCCATGAAGTCTAATTATCTCTTGGATATTTAGTTCAACTAACAGATCCATACTCATACCCATTCAAACAGGGAAAAAGTGGGCCGACTTAGAAAATCTGTCTACAATTACCCAGATTGCATTATTCTTCTTAGGAGACAATGGTAAACCGCTGACAAAGTCCATCGTTATCTGATCCCATTTCCATTGCGGAATCTCAATGGGTTGTAAAAGTCCCGAGGGAACCTAATGCTCGACTTTCACCTTTTGACATACAAGACATTTAGACACAAAGTCGATTATAGGAGACTTCATTCCAGGCCTGTAACACCCCAAATCCTAGCCTAGAAGTATTGAAATCAATTGCATAAGTTGATAGCTAAACTGAATAGTCAAGGATCTAATTGAAAGAATAAAGAAAATTGTGACCAATTTAGAATGACCAAATTGAATTAAATGGAAAAGATGATGAGTGCATGCTAAATTCCTTGATTCCTCTAATACCCTTGATTAATTCTATGATTAACAACTAATTAAGGCTAAGATAGTAAATTCCTAAATCCATTACAATTGATGTCATCTTCGTCCCTTTTCTCATTATACCGATTGGAAGAGAAAGAAATTAGGGAGAAAGAGAGAATTGAAAGATCAGCCATTGATGAAGGGAAATTAAGCTTGCATGTATAGGATTTTCTATGGAAATTAAAGCTAGAAGCAAAGTAAGTATGATTCTACTCTTGTTCAATCGAATAGGCAACTATACTTATTGATTTGGGTTGTTTTGATGATTGTAGATGAAATTAACTATTGAATATGTTGTTAGATGATTAAATTGTCATATAATTATGCAAATTTGGAGAAAGAACACTAGGTATTATGCTGGAAATTATGTGTAAGTGATAGTGTAACAAAATTAGGTTGCTGAAAAATTTGAAATGAGATGTTATTGTAAGAATTGAATTGTTAGAACATGTAATTGAGATATGGAACTAATGAATTGAACATGATCATGATTAGGTAATGTAATTAAGGTGTTGAACAAGCTAAATTGTTAGCAACCAAATGCTGGAAAAGAAAGATAAAAGTATGAACAAAGTCATATAGCCTAAAAACTGTTTTAGTAAGAACAAATTGTGCAAACGTGCAAAATTAAGCAACCTAACCAACTTACTATGTTTTGGTCACCTTTAAAAATGAATTAAAATTGACTAAAGATGTTTAGGATTTCATATGAAATGAATTATAGGGCCAAAACATTGGTTAAAATGAATTTAAGGAATTAAAATGTGAATAGGTGCAGTCTGGCCAGAATTGCTCTGTTCTGGGCAGTAAATTTGAAAATTCACCAAAATTTGTATAGATCAAATTCAGGGCTGAAATTTTAGTGACATGATCCTTAGTATGTCTACTTTCATTGGGTGAAAATGAACTAGAAACTGGGTCCTATGCTGGCAACTGTAATTAGAAATAGCTCACTAAGTACATAACTTGTACTTACCATTCTACTCTTCATTCTTCCCATAACAGATTAAGGATACTTTCAATAGAATATCTTGAACTCGAAGCAACATTCTGAAGCAAGCTGGAAAGTATGATTTCATACTCTTTGTATGCTCCTAGTTTGGTGGCACTAGAACTTGTAATAGTTAGCTTTGAACATGCATTTTGGGTGTATATATATGACTAGTATATGTAATGTTTTGTCGGGTCTATCATGTAACCAACCTTGAATACCTTAAACTGTGTATATGGACTATGTTGATATGTATATAATAAGTAAGATGCTGCGCAAATTGTGAAAGTAATTCAATGCTTGTTGAACCTTGTATCATTCGATTGCTAGATCAAAATGTATGTCCATGCATAATTGTTCTTGTTGCCATTGGTATGATTCGGCAATGCTTGGATTGAAGCTAAGGTATGTATTGATCATGCATATGTAATTACATGATATTGAATATGCCTAGAAAAGCTACTTGATTTATTAACTTGAAAATGAAATGAAATGAACCATTCTTGTATATGCTATGGCCATTCGAATGATAGAGGATACCTTGTATTGATCATGTTGATTGGTTAAATAAGTAGTATCTTGAGATGCAAGTAAGCTAATTGAAAGAATAAAGTTAGGCTTAGTTCTTGCTAATGGAATGGTAAATTGAAATATGTTAGTGGTAACTTAGAATACAAGTATGAAATGAAACAAATTAGTACCTAAATTAGCATGCTAAGAATGTTTGTTTTGATTAATGTGGATTACTTGTATGACTTGTATAGTTGTGTTTAGGTTACTTGTGTTGCAAGTCATGTATATTGAGGTTACTTGTTCGACAAGTAACCTATCTTTTGCCTTGCTTTCGCCTTGGTAAAGCTCCTGAACTGGATTACAGCTAACCCTGGGATGAGGTGTTACATTTATTGGTATCAGATCTTTTTAGTTGGTTCTAAGACTAAACTAAGCTCACTTGCATCATATAGGATATTGTGCCACCTAGGAGACTTGATATAAGCTAGTATTGTTGCTTAAATGTGAAAACTAAAACTCTTATTGTTCTGATTGAACTAGAATGTCAAAAACGAGACTTGCTCAGGATGACGAGAGTCTTGTAGGCTCCTCGAATGTAGGAGATAATATTTCGAGATGAAACTTGAAATTGTAAAGCAAAGTCTTGTAGTTTCGAACCCAATAGGGGGAATTACATCCATTAACTTCCTTTGCAAGGAATGTTCTATAGTCATTCGAAACATACCATTTCCTATTGATTTATATGTATAGCCAAATTGTGAGTTTGATCTAGTGTTAGGACTAGATTGCTTAAGAAAACATGAAGTCTGGATAGATTGTCAAAATATGAGACTTTATCCATGGGGTTTAGGAAATGAATCAATCCTCCTAATTGATAGAAAACCGACCTCAATCTTTGCTGCCATGACTATGCAATATAAATTTGAATTCGGCCTAGCTCTGCACCCCAAGGAGCACCCGCATTGTTCTTTAAGATGAAGGACGTGTCGATAAGGCTATGTATCGATTATCGTCAGCTAAATTGGCTCACTATCAAGAACAAGTATCCTTTACCGAGGATTGAAGACTTGTTCGATCAATTCAAGAATGTTAAAGTCTTCCCCAAGATCGATTTGCGATCGGGGTACTATCAGATGAGAATACAAGACTCGGATGTACCCAAAACGTCTTTCAAGACTCGTTATGGTCACTACGAGTTCCTAGTTATGCCCTTCGGGCTAACCATTGCTCCAGTCTTGTTCGTGAAAAAGAAAGATGAGACTGTGCGGCTTTGTATTGACTATCGTCAGCTAAACAAGCTGACTATCAAGAACCGGTATCCCCTACCCAGAATTGAAGATCTTTTTGATCAACTCATAGATGCTTCCTTATTTTCAAAGTTCAACCTTCGATCAGGGTACTATCAAATGAAAGTGAAAGAACAAGACGTGCCTGAGATAGCCTTTCGTACTTGATATGGCCACTTTGAATTCCTCGTAATGCCATTCGGGTTAATGAATGCTCCAGCTACTTTCATGGATCTCATGAATCGGGTATTTATGCCCTATCTTGACAAGTTCGTGGTCGTATTCATCGACGACATCCTGATGTACTCTCAAAATAAGGAGGAACATACTGAACAACTGCGAATTGTCTTACAAACACTCCGAGAACATCAATTGTATGTCAAGTTTTCCAAATGTGAATTCTAGTTACCAGAAGTTTCTTTGCTTGGCCACGTTCTCTCAGCTAAAGGAATTAAGTCGATCCAAGCAAGATTCAATCTATTCTAAATTGGAGACCTCTGAAGAATGTAAGCGAGGTCTGAAGCTTTCCCGATTTAGCTGGTATTACAGAAGGTTTGTTAAGGGCTTTTCCTCTATTTCCGTAAGCCTTACTAAGCTTACCCACAAAGATACGCCTTTTGTTTGGTCAGAAAACCAACAACGAAGCTTTCATCAACTTAAGCAAGCTCTGACTCTTGCCCCGATACTCATCCAACCAGAATCGGGTAAGGAATTCACTGTTTACAGTGATGCTTCTCATCTAGGACTCGGTTGTGTCCTGATACAAGATGGGAAAGTAATTGCTTATGCTTCAAGCCAACTGAAGCCTCATGAGTCTAATTATCCAACACATGATCTAGAACTAGCAGCTATCGTATTTTCTCTCAAGATATGGAGACACTACCTATACGGAGAGAAATGTAATCTATTTACCGATCACAAAAGTCTCAAATACCTCCTAACTCATAAGGACTTGAATTTGAGGCAAAGAAGATGGCTCAAATTACTTAAGGTTTACGACTTGGTTATCGACTACCATCCGGGGAAACCAAACGTAGTTGCTGACGCCCTTAGTCGCAGACCATACTCGGGTAGCTCGTCAATCTAGAATTCTGATTAAATTCATTTGAATCATGCCTTCTCTTATTTTGCAAACAATGAATCTAGAGCTTCCTTAAGTGACAAGTTACCATTTGAACACTCCTTGAAAAGTAAATTATCATTCGAATAAGAATTTTACCTAAAAAACATGTAACCATTGAAATTGAGTCTTTCTTAGCTTGTAAGAAAGAATTAGTTCAATGCCTTGTTCTTCAATAAACAATTTGAACAATGTCTTGCATTGCAAGAAATCTATTGAAATTATTCTAATGACCTTGTTAATTCTTTCGTAGCTAGTATGGCTATCAATGCTCATTTCTGACTATCCAAGGGCCGGAAATTTTTGTCTGAACTTCAAGTTCAATCCGATTTAATGTCGAGAATTAAAGAACTCCAACAAGTTGATCCAGATCTTCAAAAAATCATGTCTAAACTTGCTTCTGAGTCTAGCTCTGACTTCTCTCTCAAGTCAAATGGACTCCTCTATTTCAAAGATAGAGTGTGTGTTCCTAACAAGGACCTAAAACCACTATACTGGTGGCCAGGCATGAAATATGCAATCACGGACTTCCTATCCAAGTGCTTAATGTGTCAAAGAGTCAAAGACGAGCATCAAGTTCCTACTAGACTGCTCTAACCTATTGAACTTACCCAGTGGAAGTGGGATCGAATTACTATGGACTTTGTCACCGGTCTTCCTTCTATTCCAAGAAAGAATGATGTTGTATGGGTGATTTTGATAGATTCACTAAATTTACTCACTTTATCCCTGTTCGTATGAGCATGAGCTTGGAAACCCTTGCTGAGTTGTACATTCCTGAAGTGATTCGGTTACACGGTGTACATACAGAAATCATCTCCAATTGTGACCCTCGATTCGCTTCTCGATTCTAGAATTCTCAGTAGAAAGCTCTAGGAGCTAAAGTACATCTTAGTACGGCCTTTCATCCTCAATCGGATGGCCAAACTGAGAGAATTATTCAAGTGTTAGAAGATATGCTACGATCTTGTGTTATCAACTTCGGGAAGTGATAAGTGTTCAAAAGTACTATTTTTCTTACCCTTTTTACTCATATTATTGTTAGACTTAGGCTCATATTAGTTGCATAGTTAGCCATTCATGCATTAATCCATGTTTCCTTCAATCGTTGAGCTTGATTACATAACTTGGTGATTTTTGTGGAAATAGATGCTGCTTTGGTGTGTTTTTGTGTGTATGTGCAGGATCACTTGCCAAAGCAATGCCGAGCTAGTTGCCAGGGCAATGCATGAAGGATATGCCGAGCTAGTTGCCAGGGCAGTGCATGAAGGAGACGCCGAGCCAGTTGCCATGGCATTTGTCGACAAAGACCAAAAGCAATATGGATGTCGAAATTCATGATTTTACAAGCCCAAGATGACATGGAGCAAGGTCCAAGCCCAAAGGAATTTGATTGCCATGCAGAGATTAAAGAAGAATTAAATTCCAAGAGGATAGGAGAAGTTCTAATAGGAATAAAATTATAATAAAGAATTATATTCTTTAAAGATAATTTAATTCCAACTCAAACTCCTCCTCAAAGAAGGACTTTGGCCTAGCCCTATAAATATCAAGGAGATTTCGACAAGATCAATAGAGAGAGCAAGAGGGAAATTTTGGCAAGTCCAAGTAGGGCAAGAGGAGAGAATTTTCGACAAGCATCAAGGGCAAGGAGGATTTCGACAAGCCTCTTCCTTCATCTTTGTTCGATTGGGTTCATGCTAGGGATTAATTATCTTGTGTTTCTTTGTAACCTAGCCATGAACTAAATTTACTTGGCTATGGTTATTGTGTTTTGTGGTTGTGAGAAACTATTGGTTTTTGTTTAGGTAATAAGAGTTTGCACTTTTCTATTTCAAGGTTTATTCATTCTTGGTTCCTATTATTGCTTTGAGTGAATTGGGAGAGGATCTCGTGATTTCATCCATTTATCTAATATCGGGAGAGTTAGATTCAAGAAACGAATGAATATGATCTTTATGCAATCCAATGATGGTGAAGATTAATCCGGCTTAGGAATAAGTTAAGGATTTCAACGGCTAAGAGGAGTGCAAGATTGGTTGTTGTTCACCCTTGATTCACGCAGGATGTATTATCAAGGCATGCACAAGTAGCTAGAGTTTCGACTTAGGGATAAGAAGAAACCATTGAAGAACGCTCCGCCGAACCTTGAAGTTGCTGCCCGATCGCCCAAGTAGTTGCCCAACTAGTTGCCCAGGCAACCATCAATTAGTTGCCAAGGCAACCTACAGCAAGTCGCCACGGCAACTGAGTTGCCCGTGCACTCTTTTACCAAGACAATCCAATCGGCTATCACACCTCAACTCACGATAACCTAGCCTATCTCTCTCAATCGATCTCATCTTTTCTTTTACTTTATTGCTTTCTAGTTTAGTTATTAGTTAAACTCCTTTAATTGTGTTTTTACTTTTCACAGTCAAGAACTTAAGCAAAGTGGCCCAAACCAATCCCTGTGGAGACGATACTCGATACTCATATCACTTTATTACTTGCGACGTGTATACTTGCACAATTGCGTAGCACTTATCACACGCAACAAGTTTTTGGCGCCGTTGCCGGGGATTGGCAATAGCGACTTTGTTTTTACTTTCTTGCACTTTCTTTTTATTTTTCTTGTTTAAAATTCAAAGGGCTAACAAACTTTGGTTTTGCATTGGTATATGACGGCGAAACCGACTTCTGAGAATATCCCTTTGATCCAGAAATCGAACGAACCTTACAAAGACTTAGACGAAGGATAAGAGAAGCAATGGCAAATCAAGACGGCAATATTAATCAAGATGTTCGAGCAGGAGGAGGAGTGATTCTTGCACGAAACAGAACTATTCGAGACTATCTTGAAGAAGATCTTGATGGACTTAACCCAGGAGTTGTCGCACCCGAAATTGAAGCCGACCACTTTGAGTTGAAACCGGTAATGTTTAATATGATCAACACAATAGGTCAATTTGGCGGCTCAAAGAATCGAAGATGCACGACAACATCTGAAATCTTTCCTCGAGATTTGCAACTCGTTCAAGATACACGGAGTCACCCCGATGTCTTACGATTAAGATTATTCCCTATTCACCGAGGGATAGGGCGAAAGCATGGCTAAATAGCATTCTGCCGGATCCATAGCATCTTGGACTGATCTTTGTCGTGATTTCCTTGCTAGATTTAATCCTACAAATTTAATCGATAAGCTTCAGAACGACATTACTTCTTTTTCGGCAGCGGATGATGAATCCATGTACGAGGCTTGGGAGCGATATAGAGAACTTCTACATAAATGCCCTCTACACGGATTCCCGGTGTGGACTCAAGTGAAAATGTTTTACAATGCCGTGAATACACCAACAAGGATGATGCTAGACGCCTCGGCAAACGGCATACTCCTAGATAAGTCACCGGAAGAAGCAATGCAAATTTTAAACAGGCTGGCCAAGAATGATTATCAATTCCCATCTACTAGAAGAGGAGGAGTTAGACGCCAAGCCACAATACATGAACTAGGATCATCAGATTCAATTTCGGCACAATTGGCCGCTTTAACCAAGATGGTCCAGAACATGCAAAAACCAAACAACACACATGAAGTCAAGGTAATGGATTCTTTTTGTGAGTTATGTGGCGATAACCATAATTCTTCTGAATGTATGCAGAATCCGGAATCTAGCTTCTATGTGGGGAATTACAATCGGGGCAACAACATGATGTCAAATACATACAATCCAGCTTGGAAGAAGCACCCAAATTTTTCATGGAGTAATCCCAACAATGCTCTAAACCAGAACAATCAGAATGCACAAGCATCGGGATTCCAGCAAAATATGCCACGGCAACAGATGCCGCAGCAACAACCGACAACATCTAGTTCTTTGGAAAATTCTCTAAATGCTTTTATGATGAAAACTGAATCTTATATGGCTGAGAATAGTAATTTCATAAAAAGAACTGATGCTGCTTTTTTAACAGACCGAGATGAGATTGCAAAACCAAGAGGCGGCAATCAAATCATTGGAAAATCAAGTCGGACAATTTGCTCAAAATCAACACTAGACCACAAGGAGGTTTACCTAGCGATACTGAAGTCGCAAGAGGAACGGCCATGAGCAATGTAAGGCAATCACCACCGAAGTGGCCAACAACTTAGAGAGGTTCAAACCCGCTCGTCAAACAAAACTCCACAAAAAGAGCAAGACGAACCTAGCGGCCAAGTCTCAGATGCTGAACCAAGAATTGCTGCGGCAACCGGCAATAAGCATACCTCGGCAGCCCATGACGCCTCGCAAACTTGCGATAAGCACGCCTCGGCAACCCCGGTTGGTAACGATCGGCAACTCGGATGTCCTGTAATGCCGTCAATCAGGTTTCAAACCAATGAAAGGATAGAAGATATCCGACTTCCACCACCATTCCCACAAAGATTGAAGCGACAAAAGCAAGAATACCAATTCAAGAAGTTTCTTGATATCTTAAAGCAAGTCCACATCAACTTGCCATTGGTGGAAGCAATTGAACAAATGCCAAACTATGCCAAGTTTCTTAAAGACATTGTGTCCAAGAGAACAAGGCTAGGAGAGTTTGAAACAGATTTTGATGAGAGGGATGCATGGCAATGTTGCACAATCGCATGCCGCCCAAGTTGAAGGATCCCGGAAGTTTCACAATACCTGTTCTATTGGAAATCACTATGTCGGGAAAGCACTATGCGACCTAGGGGCTAGCATAAACTTGATGCCTAAATCGGTTTTTCGAAACTAGGAATCGGGAAGGCAAGACCTACAATGATTATCTGCAGCTAGCGCCCAGATCCTATGTGCATCCAGAGGAAAAATCGAGGACATCTTGGTAAAAGTTGATAAATTCATTTTTTCCGCTGACTTTATTGTTTTGGATTGTGAAGCGAGATGAGCATGCACCTATCATTCTCGGGAGACCATTCCTAGCGGCATGGGAGAACCTTGATCGGCGTTGAAAAGGGAGAACTCACAATGAGGGTGAATGACCAGCAGGTAAAACTAAATGTGTTCCAAACGCTAAGGCATGCCGATGATCCAGAAGAATGCCAACTACTTCATGCCACGGCGAATTTAACCGATGAGGAATTTAGTTGCCTCGGCAACTACATTGCCGATCAAGAGGAACCTGGTGAGTATGAAGAGAGCGGTCGATGAGGAACAACCCGAAGAGGTAAATTGGCTAGTCAATCGACCAGGTACATACTTTGAACCTTTGGACTACTCGGGTAAGGAAGGTAAGATCGAAAAACCCTCTATCGAAAATCCACCAATTCTTGAGTTGAAACAATTGCCAGAGCAACTGAAATATGTATACTTAGGGACTGATAATACATTACCTGTAATTATTTCTTCTAAGTTACAGCCTGAGCAGGAAAAGAAGCTGATCAACATGTTGAAACTACATAAAAAGGCAATAGGGTGGACAATTGCCGACTTGAAGGGAATTAGCGGCGGTGTGTGCATGCACAAGATCTTGTTGGAAGATGATCACAAACCTTCAATTGAGGCCCAGAGGAGACTGAATCATGCCATGAAAGGGGTTGTAATGAAAGAAATCATCAAGTGGCTTGACGCCGGCATTATATACCCTATCTCCGATAGTACGTGGGTAAGTCCGGTACAATGTGTGCCGAAAAAGGGAGGTATAACAGTGGTGAGTAATGAAAATAATGAACTTATCCCAACCAGATGTGACCGGTTGGAGGGTTTGTATGGACTATCGAAAGCTAAACAAAGCCACTAGGAAAGATCACTTCCCATTACCCTTTATTGATCAAATGCTTGATCGTCTTGCGAGTAAACCCTTTTCTTGTTTTCTTGATGGTTATTCAGGTTACAATCAGATTGCCATAGCACGAGAAGATCAAGAAAAGACAACCTTCACATGCCCCTACGGTACTTATGCCTTCCGAAGGATGCCGTTCGGATTGTGTAACGCCCGGCAACCTTCCAAAGATGCATGATGGCGCTCTTTTCAGACATGGTCGAAGACTTCCTTGAGATCTTCATGGATGATTTTTCGGTTTTGGTAATGACTTCGACGGCTGTCTCGGCAATTTAGAGAGGGTGTTGGCAAGATGCGAAGAAGCAGATTTAGTCCTCAATTGGGAGAAATGCCACTTTATGGTAGATGAAGGAATAGTGCTCGGCCACAAGATTTCATCCAAGGGAATTGAAGTAGACAAAGCCAAGGTGGACGTGATCGAGAGATTACCCCACCAATTTCGGTTAAAGGAATTGAAGTTTTCTCGGACATGCGAGGTTTTTACAGGAGGTTCATTCATAACTTTTCTAAAATCACTAAACCTTTGTGTAATCTGCTTGAACAGGATAAAGTCTTCGATTTTGATGATTCTTGCACTCAAGCATTTGAAACCCTAAAGAAAAAGCTTGCCTCGGCACCCATTGTTGTTCCACAGATTGACGCTACCTTTTGAGCTCATGTGTGATGCAAGTGATTTCGCGGTAGGAGCAGTCCTAGGCCAACGCACACGGTAAGACCTTCCATGTGATATACTACGCTAGTAAAACTCTTAACGATGCTCAAATGAATTACACAACAACGGAGAAAGAGTTACTAGCTGTAGTTTTCGCATTTGACAAGTTCGATCCTATTTAATTGGTACAAAGGTAATTGTTCATACGGACCATTCGGCAATCAAATACTTATTTGCTAAAAAGGATGCTAAACCTCGTTTGATTCGTTGGATATTACTTTTACAAGAATTTGATATTGAAATTAAGGACAGAAAGGCGAGAAAATCAAGTGGCGATCACTTATCACGTTTGGAACGCAATAGGGAAGAGGACGCGGATCTAGAGATATGCGATGCATTCCCGGATGAACAAATTCTAATCGCCTCGGCAACCCTGAGCGCCTCGACAGCCCATGACGCCTCGGCAACTCTCGACGCCGCAGCAGTCTTTGACGAGCACGCCTCAGCAATTTTGGGAGCAGACACTACGGCAAAGACATGCCCGGCAATACCGTACGCAGATTTAGTTAACTTCCTTGTTTGTGGTATTTTTCCGTATGGCATTACTCACCAAGGGAAGAAGCGGTTCCGCCATAATGCTAAGCATTACTTTTGGGACGAGCCTCTTTTGTTTAAACAATGTGCAGATCAGGTTATACGTCGATGTGTCCTCTGAAGAAGAGCAACAGAATGTACTCGGCAATGCCATTCTTCACCCTATGGAGGACATTTTGGAGGAACTCGCATTACATGCCAAAGTCTTGCAATCCGGTTTGTATTGGCCAACATTGTACAAAGATGCCCAAGACTTTTACAAGCAATGTGATCGTTGCGGGAGGACGGGCAATATCTCTAGGCGACATGAGATGCCACTCGAACATCATCGAGGTGGAACTGTTCGATGTATGGGGATCGATTTTATGGGACCTTTTCCATCTTCATTCGCAACCTCTACATCTTACTCGCCGTCGACTATGTGTCTAAATGGGTAGAGGCAGCTGCGCAGTTCCCAACGACGATTCCAAGACCGTGCAACGATTCCTGCAGAAAAACATATTTTACGGTTTGGGATGCCGAGAGCAATTATCAGCGACGGGGGCAAGCATTTTGACAAAGACTAATTGCCAAGATGTTGCAACGCTTGGCATATCACACAAGATCGCCACGGCATATCACCCACAAACCAACGGGCAAGCAGAAATTTCCAACCGGGAGTTGAAGGGAATACTCGAGAAAGTTGTAAATCCCGCAAGGAAGGATTGGTCATTAAGACTAGATGACGACTTTGGGCATATATCGACTGCATTCAAAACACCATTAGGTATGTCCCCCTTCCGGCTTGTCTATGGTAAAACATGTCATCTACCGGTGGAAATCGAGCACAAGGCGTCTTTGGGCAATCAAGACCGTGAATATGGATTGGGAAAGTGCGGACAAAAGCGCTTGATGGATCTCAATGAGATAGAAGAATTTCGTGCACTCGCCTATAACAATGCACAAATCTACAAGGAGAAAACAAAGCGATGGCACGACAAGAAACTATTGCCACGACAATTCACGCCAGGGCAACTAGTTCTCCTATTCAATTCTCGGCTAAAACTTTTCCCGGGAAAGCTGAAATCAAGATGGTCGGGACCATTCAAAGTCGTCAAACCATTCTCTCATGGTGCCGTAATAATCAAGTCCATCTCTGACAATCATGAATTCAAAGTTAATGGACAAAGATTGAAGCACTACAATGGTGCCCATGTGGAACGTAACAAGGAAGTGGTCAACTTAGGAGATGCATGAGCATGCTCTCCTCTCAGTATTTCCTTTTTCTTTTTATTTTTATTTTTATTTTTAATTTTAGGAGATATTTTATTTTTTCTTCATTATCTTTAGTTTTCAGGTTTTCTTTATTTTCTTTTTCACAACAAGACTCACAACTACTATGCTAAGAAAATTTACTGCCAAGATCATTGCCCCGGCAACCAATGAAGAAGATGCCGCGACAACTTACTTCATGCATGCACAAGCTGATGCCACGGCAACCAACCCTGAAGATGCCACGGCAACCAAAGCTAAAGACACCACCGGCAACAAGAAAACAACCATCACGTTCAAGCAAGAAAATCAAGACGCCAACTAGAAGGAAACTAATCATCTACGATGACGAACTCTCGGAGTAAGTCCTCGTATGCATTTTTATTTTTATTGTTATTTTTCGTTATTTTTATGCATGCATTGAGGACAATGCCTCACTCGAGTTTGGGGGGGATTGTTATTAGTAATTACCATGTTTAGTTACATTAATCTTAAGCATTACATTTAGGATACATAAATTGCTTGCCATGCCTTTAAATTGGAACAAGAATTGCTTAGATTTGATGAATATTCAATGATGACTTTACCAATGCACTTAATTGATAGAATTTTTATTCTAGGATAACCATGAAAAACTTAGAATTTTACTATGATGCTAAATGATGAAACACTGTTGTGGTTTGATTGATTTAAGGAGTTCTAGTAAACTTAGGTTGATAATTAACTAATTGGGGATTAGAATAAAAATTGGATGAATGCTAGAGGTGCCGAAATTGGCTCTAGCATACGCTAAAAAAATTGATCACTAGAGGTGCCGAAACTGGCTCTAGGAGGCGTTAATTTTTTTTTTCGGTTAACTAGAGGTGCCAAAACCGGCTCTAGTCGATTAAATTAACTTAAGAAAACTAAAAATAAAACACTAGAGGTGCCCGAAATTAGCTCTAGTTAAAACATGTTAAAAAGAACCCATCAAGTAATTTGAAAACCTATTGTTTGCATAGAATCGAAAAATCAACTTGCACACAACTCCGCACACACTCACAAGCATTATAGTTTGATTCCGAGTAATTCATCAGTTTTCTGAAAAATAAAAAGCCAATCATACTTTGTGCCCGGTTCGAAGAATTGAAATCAAGTTCAAAGCTAAGTTTGTGAAAATTTGAAGTCTTGGCAGGTAATTATGAGTTTGCATTGCTTGAGGACAAGCAATAGTTCGAGTTTGGGGGTGTGATAAGTGTTCAAAAGTACTATTTTTCTTACCTTTTTACTCATATTATTGTTAGACTTAGGCTCATATTAGTTGCATAGTTAGCCATTCATGCATTAATCCATGTTTCCTTCAATCGTTGAGCTTGATTACATAACTTGGTGATTTTTGTGGAAATAGATGCTGCTTTGGTGTGTTTTTGTGTGTATGTGCAGGATCACTTGCCAAAGCAATGCCGAGCTAGTTGCCGGGCAATGCATGAAGGATATGCCGAGCTAGTTGCGTGGCAGTGCATGAAGGAGACGCTGAGCAGTTGCCATGGCATTTGTCGACAAAGACCAAAAGCAATATGGATGTCGAAATTCATGATTTTACAAGCCCAAGATGACATGGAGCAAGGTCCAAGCCCAAAGGAATTTGATTGCCATGCAGAGATTAAAGAAGAATTAAATTCCAAGAGGATAGGAGAAGTTCTAATAGGAATAAAATTATAATAAAGAATTATATTCTTTAAAGATAATTTAATTCCAACTCAAACTCCTCCTCAAAGAAGGACTTTGGCCTAGCCCTATAAATATCAAGGAGATTTCGACAAGATCAATAGAGAGAGCAAGAGGGAAATTTGGCAAGTCCAAGTAGGGCAAGAGGAGAGAATTTTCGACAAGCATCAAGGGCAAGGAGGATTTCGACAAGCCTCTTCCTTCATCTTTGTTCGATTGGGTTCATGCTAGGGATTAATTATCTTGTGTTTCTTTGTAACCTAGCCATGAACTAAATTTACTTGGCTATGGTTATTGTGTTTTGTGGTTGTGAGAAACTATTGGTTTTTGTTTAGGTAATAAGAGTTTGCACTTTTCTATTTCAAGGTTTATTCATTCTTGGTTCCTATTATTGCTTATGAGTGAATTGGGAGAGGATCTCGTGATTTCATCCATTTATCTAATATCGGGAGAGTTAGATTCAAGAAACGAATGAATATGATCTTTATGCAATCCAATGATGGTGAAGATTAATCCGCTTAGGAATAAGTTAAGGATTTCAACGGCTAAGAGGAGTGCAAGATTGGTTGTTGTTCACCCTTGATTCACGCAGGATGTATTATCAAGGCATGCACAAGTAGCTAGAGTTTCGACTTAGGGATAAGAAGAAACCATTGAAGAACGCTCCGCCGAACCTTGAAGTTGCTGCCCAGTCGCCCAAGTAGTTGCCCAACTAGTTGCCCAGGCAACCATCAATTAGTTGCCAAGGCAACCCCGTTGTGCAAGTCGCCACGGCAACTGAGTTGCCCGTGCACTCTTTTACCAAGACAATCCAATCGGCTATCACACCTCAACTCACGATAACCTAGCCTATCTCTCTCAATCGATCTCATCTTTTCTTTTACTTTATTGCTTTCTAGTTTAGTTATTAGTTAAACTCCTTTAATTGTGTTTTTACTTTTCACAGTGCAGTAACTTAAGCAAAGTGGCCCAAACCAATCCCTGTGGAGACGATACTCGATACTCATATCACTTTATTACTTGCGACGTGTATACTTGCACAATTGCGTAGCACTTATCACACGCAACAGGAAGAATTGGGAGAAATCCCTACCTCTTGTAGAGTTTGCCTACAATAATAGCTATCAATCTTCTATTCAAATGGCACCATTCAAAGCTTTATATGGTAGAAGATGTAGAACTCCTCTATGCTGGTCCGAATTGGGAGATAACAAGATTCTAGGACCTCAATTGCTTCGGGAAACTGAAGAACAAATCAAGATCATTCACGATCGATTGAAGGCATCTTTCGATAGACAGAAGGCATATGCTGACTTGAAAAGGAGAGATATCTAGTATGCTATTAGAGACAAAGTCTTCCTAAAGGTCTCACCTTGGAAGAAAGTGCTTGGATTTGGAAGAAAAGGGAAGCCCAGTCCCCGGTACACATTGGCCTATCGAATAGATCTTCCTAGAGAATTCGATAGAATACACAATGTCTTCCACATTTTAATGCTCAGAAGGTATCGATCTAATCCTTCACATATTCTTGAGCCCGAAGAAGTAGAATTGAATCCTGATTTGTCATACGAAGAAGAACCTATTCAGATTCTTGACTGGGAAGTAAGGAAGCTTCTAAACAAGATTGTTCCCCTTGTTAAGATCTTATGGAGAAATCATAAGGTGGAAGAAGCTACCTGGGAATCTGAAGAAGTCATGAGGAAGCAATATCCTCACCTATTCGATTCAGGTAAAATTTCGAGGATGAATTTTTCTTTTAACGGGGGGAGAATTGTAACACCCCAAATCCTAGCCTAGAAGTATTGAAATCAATTGCATAAGTTGATAGCTTAATAGAACCTATAATCTAAGCTAAATTGATTAGTCAAGGATCTAATTGAAAGAATAAAGAAAATTGTGACCAATTTAGAATGACCAAATTGAATTAAATGGAAAAGATGATGAGTGCATGCTAAATTCCTTGATTCCTCTAATGCCCTCGATTAATTCTATGATTACCAACTAATTAAGGCCAAGATGGTAAATTCCTAAATCCATTACAAGGGATGCCATCTTCATCCCTTTTCTTATTATACCGATTGGAAGAGAAAGAAATTAGGGAGAAAGAGACAATTGAGAGATAAGCCATTGATGAAGGGAAATTAAGCTTGCATGTATAGGATTTTGTAAGGAAATTAATGCTTGAAGCAAAGTAAGTATGATTTTACTCTTGTTCAATCGAATAGGAAACTATACTTATTGATTTGGGCTATTTTGATGATTGTAGATGAAATTAACTGTTGAATATGTTGTTAGATGATTAAATTGTTGTAGAATTATGCAAATTTGGAGAATGAACACTAAGTATTATGCTGGAAATTATGTATAAGTGATAGTGTAACAAAATTAGGTTGCTGAAAATTTGAAATGAGATGTTATTGTAAGAATTGAATGTTAGAACATGTGATTGAGACATGGAACTAATGAATTGAACATGATCATGATTAGGTAATGCAATTAAGGTGTTGAACAAGCTAAATTGTTAGCAACCAATGCTGGAAAAGAAAGACAAAAGTATGAACAAAGTCATATAGCCTAGCAACTGTTTTAGTAAGAACAAATTGTGTAAACATGCAAAATTAAGCAACTTAACCAACTTACTTTGTTTTGGTCACCTTGAAAAATGAATTAACATTGACTAAACATGTTTAGGATTTCATATGAAATGAATTCTAGGGCCAAAACATTGGTTAGAATGAATTTAAGGAATTAAAATGTGAATAGGTGCAATCTGCCTAGAATTGCTCTGTTCTGGGCAGTAACTTTGAAAATTCACCAAATTTTGTATAGATCAAATTCAGGGATGAAATTTTAGTGACATGATCCTTAGTATGTCTGATTTCATTAGGTGAAAAAAGAACTGGAAACTGGGTTCTATGCTAGAAACTGTAATTAGAAATAGCTGGACAGTGCAAATTGTCCAAACAGTGAAAATGCCCTATGTTTGAACAATAAACTGTATTAATTGGCTAAGAACTAAAATGCAAGCCTTATATGGTCATAAATAAATGTTTTTTAGCTTTCCAACGGTGTAAATTAATCGCAATTCTGACGTAAGGATTAAAAGATATGACCATTTAAAGGGACAGTGTGCAAACTACCAGGCAACAGTATCCAGGGCAGTTTGGGACTATTTTTACACCTAGATGCATACTGTTTTGAGAACAGTTTTGGGACATTGTAACCTATCCAGTTATGTCTTAGAATGAGGTAATAACAATATGGAGATGAACTAGTAATAAATGCTTAAAAAAGCATAAAAACAATAGCTAAATGTTAGGTACAATGTGGTAGCATTGCTACTTTACATGTATGACATTATGTGCTTGTTTTGATGAAATGTATGTGTTATGCTTGTTAGACCAAGGGCAGCAAGTTGTGGAAGAGTAAGATAGGAGTGGTCATCCCAAAGCTAGAGGCAATGGGATTTGGATACAAGACAATTGATTTGCTAGGAGTATTGTGAGTGTAACTATCCTTAGGGTTGGGACTAGGTCCTAACCAACCTTGTTATTGTCTTAATTCAATGTCATTTCCATGTAACATGACCTAATACATATTTGGCTAATTAAGGGAAGAATGACTTGTATGCAACTTGTTTGATGCCAGCTTCTATGTGTTTACTTGAGTGTTAAGCAAATGAAATGAAATGCTTGACATGTTGCATTGCTTATGCCAAAGGTAAGAAATGGCTTGCTTGCTTGGAGAATATGGTACGCACATTGCATACATATGCATGTGTTTGTGATTGATATACATGGCTGGTTGAAATGAATTGAACAATGGTACCACTTTGTATTCATGTCATTCAAATGGCATGGATAGATTTTTCTTGGGAGTTAAGACTCCATAAGCCTAAGGGCTTGGCCTTTGAATGGCATAATCTTGTATTGGATATTGAAATGTATAAAGCTTGAATGAAATGGATAATCAACAACCTTGGTAGCTAGTTTGGATAGATAGGAGGGCATGCCTTAGAATCGTGAGCTCATATTGGCAATACGGTGCATATTGGCACTACAGTGCATATTGGTACGATGGTACATATTGGCGCTACAGTGCATATTGGCACGACGATGCATACTGGAACTTCGGTGCATATTGTTGAAGATTTGAATATCTAGTAAACTACTTACCAAGGGTGTTATAAGATGACTTAATAACTTGAATGAACATTGTTTGCTTGGATGTGTGATATGAACATTGCTTGAATTGTAAGATTCTTGAAAGAACTTCCTTGCCTCGAAAGATGACACATGAATGGTTGTATAACTAGTTACTTCTCATGAAAGAAATGTATAAATGACGACTTTGTGCAAAAATTCCTACTTGGTAATTGGAGTATTTGGTTGCTTGTCTTCTAAGCATTATATTCGAATAGCATATGGGTATTATGATGGATGTTGCTATTTCGATTTTGTATGATTTGTGAAGATTGCCTAAGTTACTCCTTGAATTCGAATGGTATGTGTCTTGTAGAGATGATCTCGATTCTTTGAAATACATGAAAACATGGATATGTATATTTGAAATTGGCTAGACTTAGTGTTACCTCACTAAGTACATAACTTGTACTTACCACTCTACTCTTCATTCTTCCTATAGCATATTAAAGACATTATCAAGAGGATATCTTGAGATCGAAGCAACATCTTGAAGCAAGCTTGAAAGTATGATTTCATACTCTTTGTATACTCCTAGTTTGGTGGCACTAGAACTTGTAATAGGTAGTCTTGATCATGCATTTTGTTGTGTTGTTAAGGCTAGTAAATGTAATGTTTTGTTGGGCCTATCATGTAACCAACTTGGATGATTTAAACTATGTATATAACCTTGTTGATATGTATATAAATTAGTATAATGTTGTGCAAATTATGAAATAATTCAATGTTTGATGAAACCTTGTATGATTCGAATGCTAGACTAAAATGGTATGATCATGCATTTGTTCTTATGGCTATTGGCATGATTCGGAAATGTTGAGATTGAAGCTAAGTGTTGCGCGTAATAAGTGCTCCGTAATTGTGCAAGTGTACACGTCGCAAGTTATAGTATAAAAGATATCTCTCCACAGGGATTGGTGCCACTTCAAGAATCTAATCTCTTGCACTGTAAAAAGTAAAAGAACACAAGTAGAAGATTGTAGGAGTTTAACTAACAACTAAACTAGAAAGCAAATAAGTAAAAGAAAATGTAATCAAATGAGAGAAAATAGGCCTGGTTATCATGAGTTGAGGTTTGACAACCGATTGGATCGTCTTGGTAAAATAGTGCAAGGGAAACTCAGTTGCCATGGCAACTTGCGTAGCGGGGTTGCCTTGGCAACTAATCGACGATTGTCTGGGCAACTGTTTGGGTGGCTGGGAAGTAACTTCAAGGTTTGGCGGAGCGTTCTTCAATGGTTTCTTCTTACCCTAAGTCAAAACTCTAGCTATTTGTGCATGCCTTGATAATACATCCCTGCGTGAAAAAATGGTGAACAACAACCAATCTTGCATTCCTCTTAGCCGTTGAAATCCTTAACTTATTCCTAAGCCAGATTAATCTTCACCATCAATAGATTGAATAAAGACCATACTCATTCGTTTCTTGAATCTAACTCTCCCGATATTAGATAAATAGATGAAGTTACGAGATCCTCTCCCAATTCACTCGCAAATAAGAATAAGAACCAAGAATGAGTAAACCTTTATCTGAAAGTGCAAACTCTTATTACCTAAACAAAATCCAATTGTTTCACACAACCGCAAAACACAATAACCTTAGCCAAATAGATTTAGTTCATGGCTAAGTTCCAAAGAAACACAAAACAAAGAATTCCTAACATAAACCTAATCGAACAAAGAAGAAAAAGATGAAGAATGGTTGAAGCCTCTTTGTCGAAATCTCTCCCTTGCTCTTGACGAAATCTCCCACTTGCTCTTCATTGAGTTGACGGCTTGGTCCTCAATTTATAGGGCTAGGTCAAAGTCTTTTTTTGAGGAGGAAGTTAAGTTGGAATTAAATACTTTAAAAGAATATAATTCTTTATTATATTTAAATTCCTTCTAGATCTTCTTCTATCTTCTTTGGATTTAATTTCTCTTTAACCTCTTCATGGAAATCAAACTCCTTTGGGATTTAACTTTGCTCCATGTCATCTTGGATTTATCTAGTCGTCAATTTTTACTGCCATATCATCTTATCCCTTATCGACAATTGCCCTGGCAACTAGCTCGGCATCTCCTTCATGCATTGCCCCGGCAACTAGCTCGACATCTCCTTCATGCATTACCCTGGGAAATAGCTTGGCATCTCCTTCATGCATTGCCATGGTAACTGGTTCTAGCCTTGCTTTGGCAAGTGATTCTGCACACACACAAAACACACCAAAGTAGTATATTTTCCACAAAAATAAGCAAAATATGAAATCAAGCTTGTCCACCAAGGAAACAATGCAAACATGCTTGAATGGCTAATAATGCAACTAATATGAGCCTAAGTCTAGCAATAATAAGAATACAAAGGGTGACTAAAATAGTACTTTTACACACTTAACACACCCTCAAACTCGAACTATTGCTTGTCCTCATGCAATGCAAACTAATAATTACCCTCCAGGACTTCAATTTTCACAAACTTAGCTTTGAACTTGATTTCAATTCTTAGAACCGTGGCACAAAGTATGATTGGCTTTTCATTTTTCGTAAAACTTAAGAGTTACTCGGAATCAAACTATAATGCTTCTGAGTGTGTGCGGAGTTGTATGCAAGTTGATTTTTCGGATTGTATGTAAACAAGAGGTTTTCAAATTACTTCAATGGGTTCTTTTAACATGTTTTAACTAGAGTCAATTTTCGGGCACCTCTAGTGTTTTGTTTTTAGTTTTCTTAATTTAATTAATTTATTCGACTAGAGCCGATTTTGGGCACCTCTAGCGATCAATTTTTAGCACATACTAGAGCCAATTTCAGGCTCCTCTAGCGATCAAATTTTTTTTCCACATACTAGAGCCAATTTCGGGCACATCTGGTATTCATCCAATTTTTATTCTAATCCCCCAACTTTTTAACTATCAACCTAAGTTCGCTAGAATTTCTTAAATCAATCAAGCCACACAGTGTTTCATCAAGTTTAGCATCATAGTACGATTCTAAGTGTTTCCATGTTTATCCTAGAATAAAAAGTTCTATCAATTAAGTACATTGGTAAAGTCATCATCAGATATTCATCAAATCTAGGCAATTCTTGTTCCAACTAAAGGCATGGCAAGCAATTTATGTATCTTAAATGCAATACTTAATATGAATGAAACTAAACATGGTAACTAACTAATAACAATCCCCCCAAACTCGAGTGAGGCATTGTCCTCAATGCATGCAACAAAGAAAAATAAAAATAATGAAATGTAAAATGCAAATGAGGACTTACTCTGATAGGTCGTCGTCATGGATGATTAGTTTCCTTTTGGTCGGTGTATTGATTCTTTTGCTTGAACGCGGTGGTTGCTTCCTTGTTGCCGATGGTGGAATCGATCCTCGTACGGGGTTGTCCTCATCGTCCTCTTCATCAATGTCATTGGCTTTTCGCTTGGGCTTGGAGGATTCGATTGCTGCGGTCTTTGTTGGTACAATGGAGGACTTGTCCGAATCTGAAAAATCAGACAATGATTCAGTATGAGTTGATTTGAGCATAGGTGCTTTACCTTTGACGTTTGTAGTGGTTGTCGGGGTGTCTTTAGCTTTGGTTGGCGCAACATCTTCAGTGTTGGTTGTCATGGCAAACTGCTTGGGCAGGCACAGTGTAGGTTGCCGCATCATCATCTGTTGCAGTTTCTATGGCAAGTACTTCATTGGTTGTCGTGGCAAGGATTTTAGCAGGAAAGATGGGGAACGACATACGGCTGTCCGGGTACTTTTCCCGGATGACTTGGGTGATGGCATTGTTGTGATCCTTCATGTACCGCATGAACATTAATTGTCAGTCTTCAATTTGCCTAAGGCGATTCTCCAACGGTTGTAAGAGTGCTTCAAGTTCTCCTAGGGTTGTTGGCCTAGTTGCACGGGCATCAGTTACTTGGGCATTAGGGGCTGCCGAGGCGGCAGGAGTTGTCGCGGCAATTGAAGGCGTTTGGGGATTTTACCAGTGCCTCTCCCATTAGCTTTCAGATTTGTGCTCGATTCCAACCGGACTTTGTTAGGGCCTTCTCATTAGTGGACTCACTTGGGACATGCATCTCCTTGCAAATATTGGAAATTAAGCAATGGAAGAAAAGGGAACCCTTTTCTTTTGTGTTACATACAAAAATCTCATCACAAATAATTTTTCCAATGTTAATGATGCGATTATGCAAGATAGAATGTATGAGCAAAAGACGAGGTGTATCAATAGTAGTATTGTGTGTGGTGGGCATTAATGAAGTTTTAACAAACTTATTCCATAATTTTTCCTTGGGTTTAAGCTGAAGGCGATTTACCGTGCCCTTGTATTTACTGTCGTTCCAATGAGTTCCCGGTAGAGTAAGTTCTTGAAGCACCTTGTCGAGTTGCTTGGGCGTGAGTTGATCAACAAAGGCTTGATGCTCGTCCTTCTCAATGTAGAGCCCGTAAAAGGTGTTGATGTTTTTAGGACTTATGAGTAAAGCCCGGTTCCGATTGATGGCAAAAGTTTTCCACTTTTGATATGCAATCCTTTCGAAGATGAATGGTTCAAGGCCGAAATCTTGATGAGAGTTGGAGTATTCAAAGCCTTGTTCTTCGCAAATCTTCCGGCTTTCAAACTTGGAGTGAAATCTTTCTTGAACGACCAGTGTATCAAACTTCTTGTGTCTTGGTTCTTTGGAGGAACTTGGATGATCCAAAAATTGGATTTTGGATGCCATGGATGATCTTGGTTGTGAGTTTGGTAGAAACAAAGAAAAGAAAGCAAAAGAAACTAAAGAGTTGCAAGGTGAAAAGTAGGAATAGGTTTCTTGGAAGTTAAGGGTGATGGGTTATATAGAAAAGATAGGTAGTAAATATGGTGGGTGGGATTGATTGGAAAGAAAAAAAATAAGGGATTTGATTGGGGGAAAGGGACGGTTAAGGGATTTGGGGAAGGGTTTGGCCGGCTAATAGGGTTTTTTAGGGTAAATTGGAGGCTTAATATAAGCCTTAGATTTAGCCCATTAATTTCATTGTTGAAGAAGTTTCCTTCTTGAATCAAATTCCTCTTTATCTTGAACTATTTTCCTACAATTCAAAAACAAATAAAATAAAGATTAAAATTAATGATAAACTAATAAAAGAAAATAAATAAAGATGTGCAAAGAAATTCTTAAAATTAAAATTTAAAAACAATTAGATAAATATGAAAGAAAGATGTAATCTTAATCTTAAAGATAATAAATAAGTCTATCCTAAAAAGAAAAAAATAACAGAAATTAATAAAAAAATAAATAGTTTGAAAAAAATAAAAATAAAATATCGAAAGGAGAGCATGCTCATGCATCTCCTATGGTGACCACTTCTTTGTTACGTTCCACATGGGCACCATTATAGTGCTTCAATCTTTGTCCGTTGACTTTGAAATCATGTTCGTCAGTGATGGACTTGATTATCATGGCACCATAGGAGACATACCTAAGGGTGTTTTGAATGCAGTGTGATATGCCCAAGGTGCATCATCTAGTCTTACTGACCAATCCTTCCTAGAGGGATTTACAACTTTCTCGAGTATACCTTTTAATTGTCGGTTGGAAATTTTTGCTTGTCCATTGGTTTGTGGGTGATATGCTGTGGCAATTTTGTGTGACACGCCGAAGCGTTGCAACATCTTGGCAATAAGTCTATTGTCAAAGTGCTTGCCTTTAGAACTGATAATTGCTCTCAGCATCCCAAACCGTGTAAATATATTTTTCTGCAAGAATCGTTGCACGGTCTTGGAATCGTTGGTGGGAACTGCAGCTGCCTCAACCCATTTAGACACATAGTCAACGACAAGTAGAATGTAGAGGTTTCTGAATGAAGATGGGAAAGGTCCCATAAAATCGATCCCCTATACATCGAACAGTTCCACCTCGATGATGTTTTGGAGTGGCATCTCATGGCGTCTAGAGATATTGCCCGTCCCCTGGCAATGATCACATTGCTTGTAAAACTCTTGGGCATCTTTGTACGGTGTTGGCCAATACAAACCGGATTGCAAAACTTTGGTCGTGATACGTGTTCCTCCAAAATGTCCTCCATAGGGTGAAGAATGGCATTGTCGGAGTACATTCTGCTGCTCCTCTTCAGGGACACATCAGCGTATAACCTGATCTGTACATTGTTTGAACAAAAGAGGCTCGTCCCAAAAGTAATGCTTAGCATCATGGCGGAACCAATTCTTTCCTTGGTGAGTAAGGCCATAAGGTAAAATACCATAAACAAGGAAATTAACTAAATCCGTGTACCAGGGTATTGTCGAGGTATTTGTTGCCGTGGCAACTGCTTCCATGGTTCCCGAGGCATACGCGTCTGGAGTTGTCGAGGCGTGCACGTCAAGGGTTGTCGAGGCATGCGCGTCTAGAGTTGTCGAGGCATCAAGGGTGCACATCCATGGTTACCGAGGAAACTAACAGTTGCTTATCCGAGAATGCATCGCATATCTCTAAATCCGCGTCCTCCTCCCTATTGCATTCTAAGAGTGATAAGTGATCGGCCACTTTATTTTCTGTTCCTTTAATGTCTTTAATTTCAATGTGAAATTCTTGTAAAAGCAATATCCAACGAATCAAACGAGGTTTGGCATCCTTTTTAGCAAATAGATACTTAATTGCCGAATGATCCGTATGAACAATTACCTTTGTACCAATCAAATAGGATCGGAACTTGTCAAATACGAAAACTACGGCTAATAACTCTTTCTCCGTTGTTGTGTAATTCACTTGAGCATTATTAAGAGTTTTAGTAGCTTAGTATATCACATGAAAGGTCTTACATGTGCGTTGGCCTAGGATTACTCCTACCGCGAAATCACTTGCATCACACATGAGCTCAAAAGGTAGCGTCCAATCGGGTGGAATGACAATGGGTACCGAGGTAAGCTTTTTCTTTAGGGTTTCAAATGCTTGAGCGCAAGAATAATCTAAATTGAAGACTTTATCCTATTCAAGCAAATTGCACAATGGTTTAGTAATTTTACAAAAATTATGAATGAACCTCCAGTAAAAACATGCATGTCCAATAAAGCTTCAGATTCCTTTAACTGAACTTGGTGGGGGTAATCTCTCGATCACGTCCACCTTGGCTTTGTCTACTTAAATTCCCTTGGATGAAATCTTGTGGCTGAGCACTATTTCGTCATCTACCATAAAATGGCACTTCTCCCAATTAAGGACTAAATCGGTTTCTTCACATCTTGCCAACACCTTCTCTAAAAATTGTCGAAGTCATTACCAAAAACGGACAAATCATCCATGAAGATCTCAAGGAAGTCTTCGACCATGTCTGAAAAGAGTGCCATCATGCATCTTTGGAAGGTTGTCGGGGCATTACACAATCCAAACGGCATCTTTCAGAAAGTGTAAGTACCGTATGGGCATGTGAAGGTTGTCTTTTCTTGATCTTCTGGTGCTATGAAAATTTGATTGTAACCTGAATAACCATCAAGAAAATAATAAAAGGGTTTACCTGCAAGACGGTCAAGCATTTAATCAATAAAGGGTAACAGAAAATGATATTTCCTAGTGGCTTTGTTTAGCTTTCGATAATCTATACAAACCCTCCAACCGGTCACAGTCCTGGTTGGAATGAGTTCATTGTTTTCATTACTTACCACCGTTATACCTCCCCTTTCCGGTACACATTGTACTAGACTTACCCATGTACTATCTGAGATAGGGTATATGATGCCACTTGATGATTTATTTCATTTCAACCCCTTTCATGGCAAGATTCAGTCTCCTCTAGCCTCAATCAAAGGTTTCTGATTATCTTCTAACAAAATCTTGTGCATGCACACTGCCGGGCTAATTCCCTTCAAGTCGGCAATTGAACACCCTATTGCCTTCTCGTGTAGCATCAACATTTTGATCAGCTTCTTTTCCTGCTCAGGATGTAACTTAGAGGGAAATAATTATAGGCAATGTATTATCGGTTCCCAAGTAAGCATATTTTAGATGCCCTAACAACTGTTTCAACTCAAGAATCGGTGGTTGTTCAAGGGATGGCTTTTCGAGTTTACATTCCTTACCTGAGTAATCCAGTGGTTCAAAGCATGTACCTGGTTGATTGACTAACCAATTTGCCTCTTCTTGTTGTTCCTCATCGACCAGTTCTTCATACTCCTCAGGTTCCTCTTGATCGGCAATGTAGTTACCGAGGTAACTAAATTCCTCGTCAAAGTCAAACTCTGCCGTGTCATGAAGAATTTGGCATTCTTTTGGATCATCCCCATGCCTTAGTGTTTGGAACACATTTAGTTTAGCTTGTTGGTCATTCACCCTCATTGTCAGTTCTCGCTTTTCAACATCGATCAAGGTTCTCCCTATTGCTAGGAAGGGTCTCCCAAGAATGATAGGTGCATGCTCATCTGCTTCACAATCCAAAACAATAAAGTCAGCGGGAAAAACAAATTTATCAACTTTTACCAGTATGTCTTCGATTGTTCCCTCTGGATGCACATAGCATCTGTCGGCTAGCTGTAGCATAACTGTTGTAGGTCTTGCCTTCCCGATTCCTAGTTTTGGAAAACTGATTTAAGCATCAAGTTTATGCTTGCTCCAATGTCACAAAATGCTTTCCCGACATAGTGGTTTTCGATGGAACAAGGTATTGTGAAACTTCCGGGATCCTTCAACTTGGGTGGCATGCGATTGTGCAACATGGCTATGCATCCCTCTATTGCGGCAACTGTTTCAAACTCTCATAGCCTTGTTCTCTTGGACAAAATGTCTTTCAGAAACTTGGCATAGTTCGGCATTTGTTCAATCGCCTCAACCAATGGCAAGTTGATGTAGACTTGCTTTAGGATATCAATAAACTTCTTGAATTGATATTCTTGCTTTTTTCGCTTCAACCTTTGTGGGAATGGTGGTGGAAGTCGGATAACTTCGATCCTTTCATTGGTCTGAAACCTGATTGACGGCATTGTTGAGGCAACTAGAGTTGTCGAGGCATTGTCAACTGGGGTATCCGTGGAGTCCCTATCATTGGTTGCTGCGGCATCCTTATCACTGGTTACCGCGACAATTCCTGGTTCAACATCTGAGTCTTTGCCGTTGAGTTTGTCTTGTTCTTTTATGGAGTTTTGTTTGATGAGCGAGCTTGAGCCTCTTTAAGTTGTTGGCCACTTCTAGTGGTGATCGCCTTACATTGCTCATGGCCAGTTCCTCTTTCGACTTCAGTATCGCTAGGTAAACCTCCTTGCGGTCTAGTATTCAGGTTTTGAGCAAATTGTCCGACTTGATTTTCCAATGATTTGATTGTTGCCTCTTGGTTTTGCAATCTCATATTGGTCCTGTTAATAAAAGCATCAGTTCTTTTTATGAAGTTACTATTCTCAGCCATATAAGATTCAGTTTTCAACATAAAAGCATTGAGAGAATTTTCTAAAGAACTAGATGTTGTCGGTTGTTGCTGCGGCAACTGTTGCTGTGGCATATTTTGCTGGAATCCCGATGCTTGTGCATTCTGATTGTTCTTGTTTAGAGCATTGTTGGGATTACTCCATGAAAAATCCAGGTGCTTCTTCCAAGCTGGATTGTATGTATTAGACATCATATTGTTGTTCCGGTTGTAATTCCCCACATAAAAGCTGGATTGTGGATTCTGTATATATTCAGAAGAATTATGGTTACCACCACATAACTCATAAAAGGAATCCATTACCTTGACTTCCAGTGTGTTGTTTGGTTTCTGCATGTTCTAGACCATCTTGGTTAGATTGGCCAATTGTGCTGAAATTGAGTATGACGATCCAGTTCATGTATTGTGGCTTGGCGTCTAACTCCTCCTCTTCTAGCATATGGGAATTGATAATCATTCTTGGCAAGCCTGTTCAAAATTTGCATTGCTTCTTCCGACGACTTGTCTAGGAGTATGCCGTTTGCCGAGGCATCTAGCATCATCCTTGTTGGTGTATTCACAGTGTTGTAAAACACTGTTACTTGTGTCTACACTGGGAATCAGTGTAGGGGACATTTGTGTAGAAGTTCTCTATATCGCTCCCAAGCCTCGTACATGGATTCATCATATGCCTGCCGAAAAGAAGTAATTTCGTTACAAAGCTTATCAGTCAAATTTGTAGGATTAAATCGAGCAAGGAAATCACGACAAAGATCGGTCCAAGATCCTATTGATCCGGCAGGAATACTATTCAACCATGCTTTCACCCTATCCCTCAGTGAATAGGGGAATAATCTTAGTGGTAAAACATCGCGGGTGACTCCTTGTATTTTGAATGAATTGTAAATCTCGGGAAAGATTTAATTTCATGCTAGGTTCCAAAGAAACACAAAACAAAGAATTCCTAACATAAACCTAATCGAACAAAGAAGAAAAAGATGAAGAATGGTTGAAGCCTCTTTGTCGAAATCTCTCCCTTGCTCTTGTCGAAATCTCCCACTTGCTATTCATTGAGTTGACGGCTTGGTCCTCAGTTTATAGGGCTAGGTTAAAGTATTTTTTTGAGGAGGAATTTAAGCTGGAATTAAATACTTTTAAAGAATATAATTCTTTATTATATTTAAATTCCTTTTAGATCATCTCCTATCTTCTTGGGATTTAATTTCTCTTTAACCTCTTCATGAAAATCAAACTCCTTTGGGAATTAATTTTGCTCCATGTCATCTTGGGTATATCTAGTCATAAATTTTGACTGCCATATCATCTAATCCCTTATCGACAATTGCCCTGGCAACTAGCTCGGCATCTCCTTCATACATTGCCCTGGCAACTATCTCGGCATGTCCTTCATGCATTGCCCTGGCAACTGGTTCCAGCCTTGCTTTGGCAAGTGATTCTGCACACACACAAAAACACAGCAAAGCAGTATCTTTTTCCATAAAATTAAGCAAAATATGAAATCAAGCTTGTCCACCAAGTAAACAATGCAAACATGCATGAATGGCTAATAATGCAACTAATATGAGCCTGTGTCTAGCAATAATAAGAATAAAAAGGGTGACTAAAATAGTACTTTTAGACACTTAACACTAAGGTATGTTTAAGCATACGTTAACAATGTACTAACCAAGTATGCCATGAAATAGTATGTCTTGATTGAAAAAGAAACAAATGAAATGTGATTACGGATCACCTTACAGTTTGAATAGGTGTATGAATATGTAATAAGAATGTAAGTTGGATGCTTTGTATTGATCATGTTAATTGGTTGAATAAGTAGTATCTTGAGATTCAAGTAAGCTAATTGAAATAAGTTAGGTATCCTCCTTGTATCAATCGAATAGAGTACATGAATTTGTAACCTATTGTGAAGTATACCACACTTGTGATTGTTGTTGAATGATGTATGTGAATTGAATGGAATGGTAATACGATAATGGTAACTTAGGTTATAAGTATGAAATGAAACAAATTAGCACCTAAATTAGCATGCTAAGTATATTGGTTTTGTTTAATGTGGATTGCTTGTATGTCTTGTATGGTTGTGTTTAGGTTACTTGCGTTGCAAGTCATGTATATCGAGGTTACTTGTTCAACAAGTAACCTATCTATTACTTTGTTCTCTCTTTGGTAACGCTCCCAAACTGCGTTACGGCTAACCCGGTGAGGGGGTGTTACAAGGCCACCAATAAAGACCCTTTAAGTCCTTATACATCTTCATAGAACCGGGATGTATTGAAAAAGAACTATTGTGGGCTTCATGCAAGATTTCTCTTCTGAATTCTGGATCATTAGGAACACATATCCTACTCTTGAAATAAAGCAACCCATCCTCTTTTAAAGTAAATTTTGATTCATAATTTTCATCCAGTTTGAGCTTAATTCTAAGTATTTCAGGATCCGATTGTTGTAACATTTGGATTCTTGATACACCCTCAGACTAGATTCAAATTGAAGCTTGGGTCCCTTTATTTATAACCAATCGAATATGGGCATTGATGGATGATGAAGCTACATTAGATTACAAGGAAATTTTCAGGTGACATATGTATGCTATAAATCGAATAAGATTAGGGAAAGGTTGATTAGATCGAATTCTTACCACAGGAATGTTGTCGACTGAGTGCATCAGCCACAACATTGGCTTTCCCCGGATGATAATCTATGATTAAATCGTAGTCTTTAAGGAGTTCAATCCATCTCCTTTGTCTGAGGTTAAGCTCCTTTTGTGTCAATAAATATTCCAGGCTCTTGTGATCTTTGTACAGATAGCATATTTCTCCAAACAAGTAATGTCGCCAGATTTTTAAAGCAAAGATTATGACAGCAAGCTCCAAATCATGAGTTGGATAGTTTAATTCATGCGACTTTAATTGTCGGGAAGCATACGCCACTATATTGCCTCCTTGCATTAGAACACACCCTAAGCCCAATTGGGAGGCATCACTAAATACAGTGTATTCTTTCCCCAATTCTGGTTGAGTCAAAACTGGAGCTCGGATCAGAACTTCTTTCAGCTGATCAAAGCTCCTTTGTTGTTTCTCAGACCAAACAGACAATATATCTTTAGGGAGTAGATTAGTCAAAGGTGCGGCTAAAATTGAAAAGCCCTTAACAAATCTTCGATAGTGTCCGGCCAAGCCAAGGAAGCTTTGGACTTCATTTACATTCCTCGGAGATCTTCATTCAAGCACATATTGGATCTTTTTCGGGTCAACTTTGATCCCTTGGGCTTAAATTACATGCTTGAGAAAGGAGACTTTAGGCAACCAAAATTCACATTTGTTGAATTTGGCATAGAGTCTATTTTCTCTAAGGGTTTGTAGAACAATTTTGATATGTCTTGAATGTTCATCTTCATCTTTCGAGTAAACAAGAATATCGTCAATGAAGACCACTACAAATTTATCCAAGTAAGGTTTAAAGACTCAGTTCATAAGATCCATAAATGCAGTAGGGGCATTTGTTAGACCAAATAGTATTACTAGGAACTAGTATTGGTCATATCGAGTCCTAAAGGCAGTTTTGGGAATGTCAGACTCCTTTACTTTCATTTGATAGTACCCCGATCTAAGATCAATCTTAGAAAATACTGAAGCACCCTTCAGTTGATCAAACAAATCTTAAATTATCGGAAGCAAGTCTTTATTCTTAATCATGACTTGATTAAGTTGTCGATAATTGATAAGTGTTCAAAAGTACTATTTTTCTTACCCTTTTTACTCATATTATTGTTAGACTTAGGCTCGTATTAGTTACATAATTAGCCATTCATGCATTAATCCATGTTTCCTTCCATCGTTGAGCTTGATTGCATAACTTGGTTGTTTTTGTGGGAAAAGATGCTGCTTTGGTGTGTTTTGTGTGTATGTGCAGGATCACTTGCCAAAGCAAGGCTAGAGCTAGTTGCTAGGGCAATGCATGAAGGAGATGCTGAGCTAATTGCCAGGGCAATGCATGAAGGAGACGCCGAGCCAGTTGCCAGGGCAATTGTCGACAAAGAATAAGGTGATATGGTAGTCAAAATTGATGACTAGACAAGCCCAAGATGACGTGGAGCAAAGCTAAATCCCAAAGGAGTTTGATTTCCATGAAGAGATTAAAGAAGAATTAAATTCCAAGAAGATAGGAGAAGTTCTAGAAGGAATATAATTATAATAAAGAATCGTATTCTTTAAAGATAATTTAATTCCAACTTAACTTCCTCCTCAAAGAAGGACTTTCACCTAGCCCTAAAAATTAGAGGCCATGCCATCAACTCAAGGGGGAGAGAGGAGAGAATTTTCGACAAGCATCTAGGGCAAGGAGATTTCGACAAGCTTCATTCTTCATCTTTTTCTTCCTTGTTCAATTAGGTTCATGCTAGGGATTCTTTATCTTGTGTTTCTTTGGAACCTAGCCATGAACTAAATCTATTTGTCTAAGGTTATTGTGTCTTGTGGTTGTGAGAAACTATTGGATTTTGTTTAGGTAATAAGAGTTTGCAATTTTCTATTCAAGGTTTATTCATTCTTTGTTCTTATTCTTGTTTGCGAGTGAATTGGGAGAGGATCTCGTAACTTCATCTATTTATCTAATATTGGGAGAGTTAGATTCATGAAACGAATGAATATGATCGTTATTCAATCTATTGATGGTGAAGATTAATCTGGCTTAGGAATAAGTTGAGGATTTCAATGGCTAAGAGGAGCGCAAGATTGGTTGTTGTTCACCCTTGATTTACGCAGTGATGTATTATTAAGGCATGCACAAGTAGCTAGAGTTTCGACTTAGGGATAAGAAGAAACCACTGAAGAACGCTCTGCCGAACCTTGAAGTTGCTGCCCAGATGTCCAAGTAGTTTCCCAACTAGTCGCCCAAGCAACCATCGATTAGTTGCCAAGGCAACCCCGTTGTGCAAGTTGCCACGGCAACTGAGTTGCCCGTTCACTCTTTTACTAAGACGATCCAATCGTCTATCACACCTCAACTCACAATAACCTGGCCTATCTCTCTCATTTAATTACATCGCCTTTTACTTATTTTCTTTCTAGATTAGTTATTAGTTAAAACTCCTATAATCTTCTACTTGTGTTTTCTTTTATTTTTACAGTGCAAGAGACTAGATTCTTGAAGTGGCACCAATCCCTGTGGAGACGATATCTTTTATACTATAACTTGCGACGTGTATACTTGCACAATTGCGTAGCACTTATTACACGCAACAAGTTTTTGACGCTGTTGCTGGGGATTGGCAATAGCGACTTTGTTTTTATTTTCTTGCACTTTCTTTTTACTTTTCTTGTTTAAGATTCAAAGGGCTAACAAACTTTGGTTTTGCATTGGTATATGAACAGGGCGAGACCGATTACACTAGAATATCCCTTTGATCCAGAAATCGAATGAACCTTACAAAGACTTAGACGAAGGATAAGAGTAGCAATGGCTAATCAAGACGGTAATATGAATCAAGATGTTCTAGCAGGAGGAGGAGTGATTCTTGCACGAAACAGAACTATTCGAGACTATCTTGAAAAAGATCTTGATGGACTTAATCCAGGAGTTGTCGCACCTGAAATTGAAGCCGACCACTTTGAGTTGAAACCGGTGATGTTTAATATGATCAACACAATTGGTCAATTTGGCGGCTCAGCAACTGAAGATGCACGACAACATCTTAAATCTTTCCTCAAGATTTGCAACTCATTCAAAATACACGGAGTCACCCCTGATGTTTTACTATTAAGATTATTCCCCTATTCACTGAGGGATAGGGCGAAAGCATGGTTGAATAGCATTCATGCCGGATCAATAGGATCTTGGACCGATCTTTGTAGTGATTTCCTCACTCGGGTTAATCCTACAAATTTGATTGATAAGCTTGGAAGAAGCACCTGAATTTTTCATGGAGTAATCCTAACAATGCTATAAACCAGAACAATCAGAATGCATAAGCTTCGGGATTCCATCAGAATATGCCACAGCAACAGTTGCTGCAGCAACAACTGACAATATCTAGTTCTTTGGAAAATTCTCTAAATGCTTTTATGATGAAAACTGAATCTTATATGGCTGAGAATAGTAACTTCATAAAAAGAACTGATGCTTTTATTAACAGGACTGAGATAAGATTGCAAAATCAAGAGGCAGCAATCAAATCATTGGAAAATCAAGTCAGACAGTTTGCTTAAAACCTGAATACTAGACCGCAAGGAGGTTTACCTAGCGATACTGAAGTTGCAAGAGGAATTGGCCATAAGCAATGTAAGGCGATCACCACTAGAAGTGGCCAACAACTTGAAGAGGCTCAAGCTCGCTCATCAAACAAAACTCCACAAAAAGATCAAGACGAACCTAGCGGCAAAGCCACAGATGCTGAACCAGGAATTGTCGCGGCAACCGGCAATAAGCATGCCTCGGCAACCCCAGTTGATAAGGATGCCTCGACAACTTGCGATAAGTATGCCTCGGCAACCTCAGTTGATAATGCCTCGGCAACTCCAGTTGTCCCGGCAATACCGTCAATAAGGTTCCAAACCAATGAAAGGATCGAAGATATCCGACTTCCACCACCATTCCCACAAAGGTTGAAGCGACAAAAGCAAGAATATCAATTCAAGAAGTTTCTTGATATCCTAAAGCAAGTCCACATCAACTTGCTATTGGTGGAAGCAATTGAACAAATGCCAAACTATGTCAAGTATCTTAAAGACATTGTGTCCAAGAGAACAAGGCTAGGAGAGTTTGAAACAGTTTTTGCAACAGAGGGATGCATGCCCATGTTGCACAATCGTATGCCACCCAAGTTGAAGGATCTCGGAAGTTTCACAATACCCTGTTCCATTGGAAACCACTATGTCAGGAAAGCATTATGCGACCTTGGGGCTAGCATAAACTTGATGCCTAAATCGGTTTTCCAGAAACTAGGAATCGAGAAGGCAAGACCTATAACAGTTAATGCTACAGCTAGCCGACAGATCCTATGTGCATCCAGAGGGAAAAATCGAGGACATACTGGTAAAAGTTGATAAATTTATTTTTCCCCCTGATTTTATTGTTTTGGATTGTGAAGCAGATGAGCATGCACCTGTCATTCTCGGGAGACCATTCCTAGCAACATGGAGAACCTTGATTGATGTTGAAAAGGGAGAACCCACAATGAGGGTAAATGACCAGCAAGTTAAACTAAATGTGTTCCAAACACTAAGGCATGCCGATGATCTAGAAGAATGTCAACTTCTTCATGCCACGACAGAGTTCAACTTCGATGAGGAATTTAGTTGCCTCGGCAACTACATTGCCGATCAAGAGGAACCTGAGGAGTATGAAGAACCGATCGATGAGGAACAACAAGAAGAGGCAAATTGGCTAGTCAATCGACCAAGTACATACTTTGAACCACTGGATTACTTAGGTAAGGAAGGTAAGCTCGAAAAGCCCTCTATTGAACAACCACTGATTCTTTAGTTGCCTCAGCAACTCATTGCCGATCAAGAGGAACCTGAGGAGTATGAAGAACCAGCCGATGAGGAACAACAAGAAGAGGCAAATTAGCTAGTCAATCAACCAGGTACGTACTTTGAACGACTGGATTACTCAGCTAAGGAAGGTAAGCTCGAAAAGATCTATATTGAACAACCACCAATTCTTGAGTTGAAACAATTGCCAGAGCAACTAAAATATGCATACTTAGGAACCGATAATACATTGCCTGTAATTATTTCTTCTAAGTTACAGCCTGAGCAGGAAAAGAAGCTGATCAAAATGTTGAAGCTACACAAAAAGGCAATAGGGTGGACAATTGCCGACTTGAAGGGAAATAGCCCAGCAGTGTGCTTGCATAAGATTTTGTTGGAAGATGATCACAAACCTTCAATTAAGGCCCAGAGGAGACTGAATCATAAATTGAAAGAGTTGTAATGAAAGAAATCATCAAGTGGCTTGACGCCGGCATTATATACCCTATCTCTGATAGTATATGGGTAAGTCTGGTATAATGTGTACCGAAATAGAGAGGTATAACGGTGGTAAGTAATGATAACAATGAACTCATTCCAACCAGGACTATGACCGGTTGGAGGGTTTGTATGGATTATCGAAAGCTAAACATAGCCACTAGGAAAGATCACTTCCCATTACCCTTTATTGATCAAATACTTGACCGTCTTGCAGGTAAACCCTTTTATTGTTTTCTTGATGGTTATTCAGGTTACAATCAAATTGCCATAGCACCAGAAGATCAAGAAAAGACAACCTTCACATGCCCATACGGTGCTTATGCTTTCCGAAGGATGCCGTTCGGATTGTGTAACGCCCCAGAAACTTTCCAAAGATGCATGATGGCACTCTTTTCATACATGGTTGAAGACTTCCTTGAGATATTCATGGATGGTTTTTCTATTTTTGGTAATCACTTCGACAACTGCCTTGGCAATTTAGAGAAGGTGTTGGCAAGATGTGAAGAAACCGATTTAGTCCTCAATTGGGAGAAGTGCCATTTTATGGTAGATGAAGGAATAGTGCTCGGCCACAAGATTTCATCCAAGGGAATTGAAGTAGACAAAGAAAAGGTGGACATGATCGAGAGATTACCCCCACCAAGTTCGGTTAAAGGAATTCAGAGCTTTCTTGGACGTGCATGTTTTTATAGGAGGTTCATTCATAATTTTTCTAAAATCACTAAACCCTTGTGCAATTTGCTTGAACATGATAAAGTCTTCAATTTTGATTATTCCTGCACCCAAGCATTTGAAACCCTAAAGGAAAATCTTACCTCAGCACCCATTGTCGTTCCACCAGATTGGACGCTACCTTTTGAGCTCATGTACGATGCAAGTGATTTCGCTGTAGGAGCAGTCCTAGGCCAACGCACAGGTAAGACCTTCCATGTGATATACTACGCTAGTAAAACTGTTAATAGTGCTCAAGTGAATTACACAACAACAGAGAAAAAGTTACTAGTTGTAGTTTTCGCATTTGACAAGTTCCGATCCTATTTGATTGGTACAAAGGTAATTGTTCATACGGACCATTCGACAATCAAATATCTATTTGCTAAAAAGGATGCCAAACCTCGTTTGAGTCATTGGATATTACTTTTACAAGAATTTTATATTGAAATTAAGGACAGGAAAGGAATAGAAAATCAAGTGGCCGATCACTTATCACATTTAGAATGCAATAGGGAGGAGGACGCAGATCTAGAGATATGTGATGCATTCCTGGATGAACAACTTTTAGTTGCCTCGGAAACCATGGACACGCACGCCTCGGCAACTCTCGACGCCGCAGCAGCCCTTGACGCGCACGCCTCGACAATTTTGGGAGCAGTCGCCACGGTAGCACATGCCTCGGTAATACCTACGCGGATTTAGTTAATTTCCTTCTTTGTGGTATTTTACCTTATGGTCTTACTCACCAAGGTAAGAAGCAGTTTTGCCATGATGCTAAGCATTACTTTTGGGACGAGTCTCTTTTGTTTAAACAATGTGCAGGTTAGGTTATACGCCGATGTGTCCCTGAAGAAGAGCAACATAATGTACTCCGGCAATGCCATTCTTCACCGTATAGAGGAAATTTTGGAGGAACTCGTACCGTGGCCAAAGTTTTGCAATCCAGTTTATATTGGCCAACATTGTACGAAGATGCCAAAACTTTTACAAGCAATGCGATCGTTGCCAGAGGACAGGCAATATCTCTAGACTAGATGACGCACTTTGGGCATATCGAACTGCATTCAAAACACCCTTAGGTATGTCCCCCTTCCGACTTGTCTATGGCAAAACATGCCATCTACCGGTGGAAATCGACCACAAGGCATATTGGGTAATCAAGACCGTGAATATGAATTGGGAAAGTGCCAGACAAAAGCGTTTGTTGGACCTCAACGAGATAGAAGAATTTCGTGCACTCGCCTATAACAATGCACAAATCTACAAGGAGAAAACAAAGCAATGGCATGACAAGAAACTATTACTGCGGCAATTCACGCCAGGGCAACTAGTTCTCTTATTCAATTCTAGGCTAAAACTTTTCCCGAGAAAGCTGAAATCAAGATGGTCGGGACCATTCGAAGTTGTTAAACCATTCTCCCATGGTGCTGTGATAATCAAGTCCATCACTGACAAACATGAATTCAAAGTTAATGGACAAAGATTGAAGCACTACAACGGTGCCCATGTGGAACGTAACAAAGAAGTGGTCACCTTAGGAGATGCATAAGCATGCTCTCCTTTCGATATATTTTTTTATTTTTTTTTATTTTTTTTTTATTTTTATTTTTTTATTACTTTCGATTATTTGCTTTTTTAGGATAGATTTATTTTCTTTTGTTTTATCTTTCTTTAAGTTTAAGAATCTCTTTACACATCTTTATTTATTTTCTTTTATTAGTTTATCTTTAATTTTAATCCTTATTTGATTTGTCTTCGAATTGTAGGAAAAGAGTTCAAGATAAAGAGGAATTTTGATCCTAGAAGGAAAACATCTTCAACAAGGAAATTTATTGGCTGAATCTATGGCTTATATAAAGCCTTCAACTTACCCTAGTTAAACCCCCTTGCCATCACCCTTCCCTTAAACCGAAACCCTCTTTTTCGTCTTTCCAAAAATTAATCCCACCCACCATATTTACTACCTATCTTTTCTAAAAAACCCATCACCCTTAACTTCCAAGAAACCTATTCCTACTTTTCATCTTACAACTCTTTAGTTTCTTTTATATTCTTTTATTTGTTTTTATAAAACTCACAACCAATATCATATATGGCATCCAAAATTAAATTTTTAGTTCATCCAAGTTCCTCCAAAGAACCAAGATATAAGAAGTTTGCTACACCGGTGGTTCAAGAAAGATTTCAATCCAAGTTCGAAAGACGAAAGATTTACGAAGAATAAGGCTTTGAATACTCCAACTCTCATCAAGATTTCGGCCTTGAACCATTCATCTTCGAGAGGATTGCACATCAAAAGTGGAAAATCTTTTGCCATCAATCAAAACAAGGTAACATCTCATGGGTAAGAGAGTTCTATGCTCACTCACCTAACCCGGATAATCCTTATGTGTTTGTTCGTGACAAGCCATACTCATAAGCATTGAAAACGTCAACGCCTTTTACGGGCTCTACATTGAGAAGGACGAGCATCAAGCCTCTGTTGTTCAAATCACGCCCAAGCAACTCAACAAGGTGCTTCAAGAACTCACTCAACCGGGAACTCATTGGAACAGCGGTAAATACAAGGGCACGGTAAATCGCCTTCGGCTTAAACCTGAGACAAAACTATGGAATAAGTTTGTTAAAACTTCTTTAATGCCCACCACACACAATACTATCGTTGATATACCACGTCTTTTGCTCATACATTCTATTTTGCATAATCGCATCATTAACATTGGAAAAATTATTTGTGATGAGATTTTTGTATGTAGCTCAAAAGATAAGGGTTCTCTTTTCTTCCCTTGCTTAATTTCTAATCTTTGCAAGGAGATGCATGTCCCAAGTGAGTCAACTGATGAAAAGGCCCTACCAAAGTCCGGTTGGAATCAAGCACAAATCCGAAAACTAATGGGAGAGGCACCAGAAAAATCCTCAAGGCCTCCAATTTCCGTAGCAACTCCTGCCGCCCCGGCAATCCCTAATGCCCAAGCACCTAACGCCCGGGCAACTCAGCCATCAACCCTGGGACACTTTGAAGCACTCTTGGAACCATTGGCGAGCCACCTAAGGCAAATTTAAGACCGGTAACTAATGTTCATGCGGTACATGAAGAAGCACAACAATACCATCACCCAAGTCATCCTAGAAAAGTACCCAGACAGTCGCGTGCCATTCCCAATCTTTCCTGCCGAGATCCTTGCCCCGATAACCAATGAAGCAGTCACCACGACAATCGCAACAGATGATGCCACGGCAACCAACCCTGATGATACCGCGGCAACCTACATCGTGCCTACACAAGTAGATGCCACGACAACCAACCCTGAAGATGGCACGACAACCAAAGCTAAAGACATCCCGGCAACCACTACAAAAGCCAAAGGTAAAGCACCTATGCCCGAATCAACTCCTACGGAATCATTGTCTGATTTTTCAGATTCGGACGAGTCCTCCATTGCACCAACAAAGACCGCACCAATTGAATCCTCCAAGCGAAAAGCCAATGACATTGATGAAAATGACGATGAGGACAACCCCGTACGAGGATTGATTCCACCACCGGCAACAAGGAAACAACCATTGCGTTCAAGCAAGAGAATCAAGACACCGACCAAAAGGAAACTAACCATCCACGATGACGAACTCTCAGAGTAAGTCCTCGTTTGCATTTTATTTTTCGTTATTTTTATTTTTCTTTAAAGCATGCATTGAGGATAATGCCTCACTCGAGTTTGGGGGGATTGTTATTAGTAGTTACCATGTTTAGTTACATTCATCTTAAGCATTACATTTAGGATACATAAATTGCTTGCCATGCCTTTAGTTGGAACAAGAATTGCCTAGATTTGATGAATATCCGATGACGACTTTGCCAATGCACTTAATTGATAGAATTTCTATTCTAGGATAACCATGGAAACACTTAGAATTTTACTATGATACTAAATTTGATGAAACACTATTGTGGTTTGATTGATTTAAGCAATTCTAGTGAACTTAGGTTGATAGTTAAACAAATTGGGGGATTAGAATAAAATTTGGATGAATGCTAGAGGTGCCCAAAATTGGCTCTAGCATGTGCTAAAGAATTGATCACTAGAAGTGCCCAAAATTGGCTCTAGTATGTGCTAAAAAAATGATCGCTAGAGGTGCCCGAAACTGGCTCTAGACGAATAAATTAATTAACTTAAGGAAACTAAAAACAAAACACTAGAGGTGCCCGAAACTGGCTCTAGTTAAAACATGTTAAAAAGAACCCAATGAAGTAATTTGAAAACCTCTTGTTTGCATAGAATCCGAAAAATCAACTTGCACACAACTCCGCACACACTCACAAGCATTGTAGTTTGATTCCGAGTAACGCATAAGTTTTCCGAAAAATGAAAAGCCAATCATACTTTGTGCCCCGGTTCTGAGAATTAAAATCAAGTTCAAATCTAAGTTTGTGAAAATTGAAGTCTTGGAAGGTAATTATTAGTTTGCATTGCTTGAGGACAAGCAATAGTTCGAGTTTGGGGGTGTGATAAGTGTTCAAAATTACTATTTTTTCTTACCCTTTTTACTCATATTATTGTTAGACTTAGGCTCTTATAGGTTACATAATTAGTCATTCATGCATTAATCCATGTTTCCTTCCATCGTTGAGCTTGATTGCATAACTTGGTTGTTTTTGTGGGAAACGATCCTGCTTTGGTGTATTTTGTGTGTATGTGTAGGATCACTTGCCAAAGCAAGGCTAGAGCTAGTTGCCAGGGCAATGCATGAAGGAGATGCCGAGCTAGTTGCCAGGGCAATGCATGAAAGAGACGTCGAGCCAGTTGCCAGGCAATTGTTGACAAAGAATAAGGTGATATGGTAGTCAAAATTGATGACTAGACAAGCCCAAGATGACGTGGAGCAAAGCTAAATCCCAAAGGAGTTTGATTTCCATGAAGAGATTAAAGAAAAATTAAATTCCAAGAAGATAGGAGAAGTTCTAGAAGGAATATAATTATAATAAAGAATTATATTCTTTGATAATTTAATTCCAACTTAACTTCCTCCTCAAAGAAGGACTTTGACCTAGCCCTATAAATTAGAGGCCATGCCGTCAACTCCAGGGGGATAGAGGAGAGAATTTTTGACAAGCATCTAGGGCAAGGATATTTCGACAAGCTTCATTCTTCATCTTTTTCTTCCTTGTTCAATTAGGTTCATGTTAGGGATTCTTTATCTTGGGTTTCTTTGGAACCTAGCCATGAACTAAATCTATTTGGCTAAGGTTATTGTGTCTTGTGGTTGTGAGAAACTGTTGGATTTTGTTTAGGTAATAAGAATTTGCACTTTTCTATTCAAGGTTTATTCATTCTTGGTTCTTATTCTTGTTTGCGAGTGAATTGGGAGAGGATCTCGTAACTTCATCTATTTATCTAATATCGTTGGAGTTAGATTCAAGAAACGAATGAATATGATCTTTATTCAATCTATTGATGGTGAAGATTAATCCGGCTTAGGAATAAGTTAAGGATTTCAACGGCTAAGAGGAGTGCAAGATTGGTTGTTGTTCACCCTTAATTCACGCAGAGATGTATTATCAAGGCATGCACAAGTAGCTAGAGTTTTGACTTAGGGATAAGAAGAAACCATTAAAGAACGCTCTGCCGAACCTTGAAGTTGCTGCCCATATGCCCAAGTAGTTGCCCAACTAGTCGCCCAGGCAACCATCGATTAGTTGCCAAGGTAACCCTGTTGTGCAAGTTGCCACGTCAACTGAGTTGCCCGTGCACTCTTTTACCAAGACGATCCAATCGGCTATCACACCTCAACTCACGATAACCTGGCCTATCTCTCTTATTTAATTACATCGCCTTTTACTTATTTGTTTTCTAGATTAGTTATTAGTTAAAACTCCTATAATCTTCTACTTGTGTTTTCTTTTACTTTTTACAGTGCAAGAGACTAGATTCTTGAAGTGGCACCAATCTCTGTGGAGACAATATCTTTTATACTATAACTTGCGATGTGTATACTTGCACAAATGCGTAGCACTTATTACGCGCAAAAATAATCTATGCATAGCCTCATTGATCCGTCTTTCTTCTTGATAAAGAGTATCGGGGCTCCCCATGGTGCAGAGCTTGGTCGAATGAACCCCTTGTCTTGCAGTTCTTGTAATTGCTTCTGAAGTTCTTTTAATTCCACGGGAGCCATTCGGGAAGGAATAATAGATATGGGATTAACTCTCGGTTGAATATCGATCTTGAATTCAACTTATCGATTCGGTGGCAATCCAGTAGTTCCTCAGGCAAAACATCAGGGAATTTAGATACAGTTGGGATTGAATTTATATCAGACTCCGTTTGGACAGTTCTGAGCATATTAGCAGGTAAAGCATTTAATCATGTTGGCTTTTGACTAATAAAGGATATCGACTCCTTTTTGAAACCCTCTAAGTACAATTTTCTCTTATTACAGTCTACGCAATCCCGATGTCTTCCTAACTAGTCTAAACCCAGAATTAAATTGAATTCACAGAAGGGAAGTACATAAAGATCAATAGGGAAATGAATGTTCTGAATATGCAAAGGAGAGTCCCTACAAAGAACATTTAGGGCTAGATATTTACCCATAGGGTTCGAAATTAGGAGTTCTCGATCAACAATTTTAGAATTCAGGTTCAACATTTCAATCAGAGGAGAGCGAATAAATGAATGAGTAGATCCCGGATCATATAAAGCATATACATGACTATTATTTAGTTCAACAATACCTGCTATAACATCAGGTGCCTCTTCATCATCACGGCTTCGGATCTAATACATCCGAGCAGGGGCCCGAGACTCATGGTGAGTAGTAGTAACAACCTAGCCCCAAGATCTTCCCCAGTTTCTTCATTGAGCTTGTCTCATCCCTTTTCCCTTAGGGGGTGGAGCTTGATTCGAATTGGAAGCTAGCTTAACCGGAGGCTTATCAAAGGGTTGAGGACAATCTCGAACATAGTGATCCATACTTCCACACTGGAAACTGGCATTTGATTGTCTCGTACACTTACCAGAATGGTAATTCTAACAAATATTGCAGTGTCGAGATTGAGGCTCCCTGCCCAAATTTCCCGAGCTATTAATAGAGTATACAAGAGCAGAAGATTTAATTATAGTTTAAGGCTTCGGAATGTAGTTATCTCTCGGTGAAGCAACTTGGCTTGAATAATTCCCTCCTTGACTCTTCGGCCTCTTAGAAGGCCACATTGATTTGTTATCGCCCCGGGGCCTTTTGTCCTTCTTGGAAAAGTTCTCCCTTCGTTTATCAGTAGCTATCATCTGAGATTTCGTGGTAATTACTCAATTTACCAGATCTTGGAAGTCAGTTATTTCGAGAGCTATAAACATCGGGCTCAACTCATCATTCAACCCTTCAATGAACATTCTACATTTGTCCTCCCCTTTCTTGATATATTTAGCTTTATACTTACAATATTTATAGAATTCATTAATGTACTGCTCAGCAGTCTTCCACCTTGCTTAAAATGCAAGAAATGTATTCTTCTTTCAGCTAAATATTGTTCACTAACATACTTCTTTCAAAATTCCTTCAGAATGAATTCTAGGTGACAGAATTCTCTAGAGCAGTAAGGATTGTGTTTTCCCACCAATTCAAGGCTTCATCAGCAAGTAAGGCCACATCACACTCTAGCTTGTGTGGATCACAACATTGAAGCTGTTTAGTTAAGTTTCAGATGGTGGTCTCCAACCAGTACTAAGCCGCTTCTAGGTTTTCTTCATCCGATCCTGCAAAAGTATAGGCTCAGTGCTGAGAAAATTTATCAATATGAGCTTTCAAATAGTCACTGCAGGTATAGGATAATTATTTTGCTTCATTATAGTAATGAACTGATTAAACATCTCAGTCATGCTGAGAAAACACTCTTTTGTATTTGATTTATTTAAGGAACCTCTGGCTGTTGTTCTGCAGCCTTCGGAGGATTTACTGGTTCCTGATTCAACCTAACACTCCCCCTTCATTGGAGGATCCAGCCGGGCTATTTCCATCCCGAGCCAGATGTGTCTCAGACATCTGAAATTAACATTCAAAGGAGATTCAATCAAACAAGGTCATAAGCACAATTATTCAACTCCTAGGTGGCACTTAGTACAATAGATAACACAACCTAGACTGGTTTAGTCCTAGGATCGACTAAACCTTAGCTCTGATTACCAAATTGTAATACCCAATCCCTTGGCCTAGATGATTATATTGATCAAGGAGGAAACAATCTAACTTGTCTAACAAGTTAGTTATCGAACAAGGAAAAGACTTATGTTAAGACCTTTAGAGCACAAGCATTTGAATAGATAATCTATGAAGTATCAAAGACATCACATTTCAATCATCAGAATTTAAGATAGGAAACATATTATCATTCTGAAGTTTTACAATTAAGAAGAATGTGTGTAAAAAGTATACTAATCATTTTAAGTCATGATACTCGACTAAGAACCAATATGTCCATGGCGTACCAATTGAAGGATTATAAGGTTATTTAGTAGCAATATAGGTCCAAGATTCTCCTAACCATATGATCTAACCAAATTGTTTTACATTGACAAAGGGACTTCTAGTTTGTAATCGTTGATAAGCTAAGCATGCAAAGCTCAAATTAAGTCCTGACTCTATAAGTATTCACATACTTGAAACACACGCAACCAATATAAAACCATACATCAACATCATTCATTCGAATAAGTGAGCTTAGGATATCTTCTAAATCATTGAATCCAGCAACCAAGCTAAGTCAAGCAAAATCTATCACCATAAGCACAAAAGATTGAACACATAGATATATAAATATTTACAAGCCCTTAATAAGTTACTATTTACAAGCCCTTTAATAGACAAAATATTATAGCCTAACATTCCAATCTAGTACCACCTTGTATGAGTAAACATAATAAACAAAACATACTTTTGGTGCTTTTGATGACCTTGAAAACCTCCCAAAGCTTGATCAACAATCAATATCTCCTGTGAAATATCAGAGTGAGCAGTCAACAAAAGTCTCGTAATCAACTTTGTAAATGAGTGTAAAGGTATCGAATTTAGCTAATGATTATCAATTTAATCACAACAACTAACTATCGAGACTAGCATTTCATTAACAGTTTCATAATAAGTTTTAGGCCTCACATACTTAACAGAATTTCATTCTTAGCCCAATGAAACATACATCATCATGATTCAATAGATATACATTACAATTTCCAGGCAACTTCTCTTGAATTGTATGAATGACAGACTGTTCTTTCATAAGTGAAGCTAAATCAGGCAACCGTAGTTGAATATCCATACTGTGTCTAGTATCGAGCTAGACTTCTAACCCCAAATCATCATATTAACAGGCAATGGCATTTATTTCCATTGAATTGGAATTGTAACCATGTCAATCAAGGGTACATTATACCTATTAGGGGACCTTGGTCGAATGTTATTCAGGCTGAGCTCAGGACACATTATTGGCATGCCAATTATACTATTGTTGACTCTATACTAGATAATCTTTAAAGGAACTTCATTAGCCTGAATCAATCATATTTTGAGACAATATATTGTATTCGAAAGTCAGGATGCCACTTGTGACATTATTATTACACATTCTTGAACATGCTTGTACAAATTGAGTAACAATCGACATACCGTGGCACTTACCTTCCAAGGACTCAAGCAAGCATAAACAAGCAATGCATTTAGCCTATTTATAATTCGATAATTTGAATTATGAGCAATAAAATTTACTTAGATTACAGGTTACACTCATAGATATTTCCAGCTATACTTGGTCTTGAATCACAACTCCTTTTTTCCTCTCGTCTTCTTGACCAAATTCTTTGTTGTCTAATTAACAATAATTAAATCATACATTAAAACAATTCAATGTCTCTTGACTTGTCTCTGTGCTTCACATAAATGCTTTAAATCAAGTTTCAAGGTGATACATTCAAAGCATCCATATAACACTAAATTCCTAGCCAAAGATACAACTCAACAATGTGGGGCATTAACATACACATAAAATAGTCCTTTAGATCACAAACAATTCGAGTCTGCCCCTATTGCACATAGGTGCTCTTTTTATACCAAATTAGCCATCTTTCTATCGTGTATATTTTAAATTTTATATATCCATTTATCCAAATCTAGCCATCATCAATTTAACACTATAGTGACCTCTAACACTAACATAGGCAAGTCGAAAAGCAACAGACCAGTCCCCAGACTGTCCTCCTTAAAACAGGGCATAATCCTATTTGAATTAGATTGATTACAAGCCATTGAAATCCATTCGATTAACCCCTTAATTCAGGTATAGTGTTACCAACAAATTAGCCTATAAGCATGCTACCACAATTTCAAATACCTTGGGTTCTATACATAAGTATATATATATACTAGTTAAATCTTCTAATTTCCAGCATTGATAATTTTAAACATCTAGATAAACATATCAGTATATATACGATATTCACATCAATGCTTCAACTAGCATATTCGGCTTCTATAGATACTGCCATCAACCATTCTTACAAACATGCGTACAATATAACCCTTAAACTAACAATCAAGGTCTAATTACATAACATTTCTCATAGCGTAAGATTACAAAGTCCAAACAATCTAACTCTAAATTTCTAGCTCTAAAGAGGATTATAAGAAGGACTTACTTCCTTTGATAAACAATTTCCCCAAGTCCAGCAGAAAATATAACCGAAAACTACACAAGCTAAAGCCATGGTAGATTTCTCCTCCCTCTCTCTCTATTGCTTATTTCGGCTAAGAGGATAATGAAGAAGATCCCAAAGCATTTTTTTGTTTTCATGAGAATGTGATAACATTCCACATGTTGAAGAACTATGGAGCCACTCCATCAAACAACTCTTAACTTAAAAATTACCATGCAGAACCCAAGTTTTATAATTCAAACTATTTAGTCATTTTCGGTCTTTACCTTCCTAGTTCCGTAGGATTAAATTTGGTCCTTTATAATCTTTGAAAAATCATACAACTACTCTAAATAAGGAGTACCATAACATCAATTTAACTTGCGGTCTAGGATGATACAAATTAGGTATTATATACAGAGGTATATTAGAGGATACTACCTTAAAGGCTTGGCTAAGCATGTATGTGTAACAAGAAGATAAATCAAGTGATAGTGAATTGATTCTAATGCATTGTTAAACTATTGTTATAATTAGACAACAAGGGAGTCGATCAAGAGGACAAGAGGAAAAAGGGAGCTGTGATCCATGATCAAGAATAACTTGGAGTATTTGTGAGTGTAACTATGTTTTAATTAAGCATAGATTTTTAACTTAGTTAAGTTATTCAATTGTATCATGAGGCTTAAAATGACTATGCTTGCTTTGGGTTGCTAAGGCTTGGTAAGGTGAATATCTCCAGGTATGTATGGATAATTGTTTGTGTAAATTATAACATAACATGAATTGGTTGCTTATAATGCTTAATGTAACATCATGTGCATGTGGCTAAGTACTCGAAGAGTTAAGGGTATATAGAGTGAATAATTGAAAAGTTTGTAAGAGCCTGGATTAGTTTTAGTTCTAGATAGATTGGCATCCCATTAGAGATTCCTGAGCTTAGCCTGAACTGGACTAAGGTCCCCTGAATGGTACGAAGGTACCCCTGAATGACTTGAAACGATTATATGTTTCAATGGTACTAGATTGCCATTGCCTGATAATGTCTCGATTGAATATGTACTTCTAGACTAACAACTAGTCAAGGTTGTGGTATACAACTAAGGTTGCTCGTGATAAATTGATTGTTAAAAGATTGATTTGTTTACTTGAACAACTAAAGGTGTTGCTTGATGATATATTCTTCTTCTTAGAAGCATGTCACCGTATATGAATTAATTAAGCTTAGAGTAAGCCTCTTGCAGGATAAGTAGAGAGTATGTAACTCAAATGGTAATTGCCAACTGAATGGAAATAATCTCGATGGCCTATTTTGTAAAACCCACTATCTTACTTCGAATATTTACTATTGAAAGTACAAGTCTAACTTGATAATCAAGCAAGTATACGGAAATTAGAGACACTAAGTTTTCTGAAAATATACTTTAAACGACAAAACCATACAACCAAACTATGATTCTTAATTTAATATTTACAGACCATAAAAGGATTAATAAAATAAAACCATACTAATTATAGACTAGTGCCACCTTCCAGGAGTCCAAAATGTAAATACGAAACATACATAATCGAACTTTAGTGATCTTGATGTACTCTCGAACTTTGACAAGTCTCAAGATGACCTGAAACACAAGGTGAGCTATTAATATGGTTAATCTTGCATCAATAGCAATATGAGTGTAAGCAGTTTAACTAGATTATTCCTAGATCAAATCGATGGGTGCATAGCAATGTAGTTACAAAGTTACATATCTTTAATGTATAAATATTCAATCAAGCTCGCGGCTCATCCACCAAATGGTACTAATTCCCTATAACATTCTTTAGTGTTTTCCAATCTACAACAAGCTCCTAACAAGGAGTTACAATCCCGATATTCTCAAGCAATCACATTCTATTGTGTTTACAATATCTAATTCAAGTTCTTTTTGATCAAGCAACAATATGGTTGTAGGACAATAGCCTTGACTAGCACTAATCCTAGAAAATAATTCTCATATAGAGACAATCAACTAGCAATGGTGAATACAACCATTGAAATCTCGTCTTATGATGATTTAAACAAGGGTACTTTGGTACCGACAAGGACCGTAGTCCGGAACAAGTTGAGCTCGGGGAAATTGGCATGCCAAACAAGCTAGGAAGATACTAATCAAGGCATTAACTTAAATTTTTAGAACTTCATTCTAGATCATCGAGTCAATGATGCTGCTTAATTGTTCTATTTTAACAATCCTATGACCATAGGTCCCATTGGAATACCATATGTCTAAAAAGAAATTTTGTTAGATCATAACCTTGCCATGAAATTCTTGGATCCTATAGTTACTAAATGATTCAAAATGCTTAACTTGTTATGCCTTGCTTGTAATGGTTTGTATAAATTAACATGGCCTAAACCATTCGATCTATCCTATGATGAACATCTTGTCTAATTCTAAAAATTAAATTGTTTACATGTCTTCCTCGCCTCAATTCGTATGATTTGAAATTTAAATCTTATTTGGTGACGATAATTTATCTTTACGAATGCTTCTTCTCCAAGGATCTTGGTGGTATATCCTTGCCTTGTTCGAATACTAACTTGCCAGACACGTTAGTTGTCTACTTCTAGGCTAGTTTTACTTTCTAGTCTTGGGTTGGGGTATGACACTTACTCCATCAATTCCTTCTTGATCTAAATGTAACAAATATTGCAACCATATATTAGATCAACCCCTAATAACCAATTACTTGCAAAACAGTTCAACCACTCATGTGTACATAAATTCACACAAAATAGTCCATAATTGATCACACGTATGCAAAACAGTCCACCCAGGTTTATATGCATGTCAAAACAGCCCCTTATACCTGTATACATATTTTTACACATCAAAACAGTCCTCATCATATTTATATACATGTAGAACACTCTATATATTTGCATATATACTTATATACATCAAAAACAGTCCACGTGCTTTCATTTATACACAAAACAGTCCTAATTACACATGTTCATATTTATGTGTACCAAATCACACCCTAATGTATAGGCGCATACAATTATATATGCTTAAAATAGTCCTTAATGCTCATATACATATACAAATATTCCTACTTTCATGTGCACACATATCTCTATACCAACAATCCACGAATGTTCATGTATATGCAATTCATTCCCATTAAATTGTATCCAAAACAGTTCTAGTTTTAATCGTCATAAAACAGTCTACCTTGATTCCAAAGCTGTTCTTATTTTGCTTGCAAAACAGTCCTTGATTTCCCTTCCATTTAGCAGTTTATTTGATCTCATAACAGCCCCTGTTTTGTTAGCAAAACAGTCCCTAAACTTAAATTTTATCCAGCAGTTTGTTTACAACACAGAATAGCCCCTAGCTCTACTTAATTATATTCATTTAACCACTAGATAGCTTTGTGACTATACACTAAAATTTGCAGCATGTTTAACATATTCTAACATGCTTTAGGGTTGTCTACAATTTCTTAATACATTACAAATTTCAATCAACCACTTAATCCATTATAGAGGCATTGGGATATAGTGTTAAGTAAATTCAACACCCTAACACATTCTACCTGATCACAAGAGATTTACATGTTTCATCTTATACAATTAGAATGATTTTAATACAATTTAACAATTCCTAAAACAATACATGATCAAGGCAACCTTTATTGTTTTCAATTAAACAAAGCAGTCAACAATGATACAAGAATCTCATTATCAAACAAGTTTAGTCCCTCATACTATACCAAGGATTCAATAGTCCTATTAACCAAAATTCTCAAGTAATTCTTTCATCAAACATGATTGTTTAAAAGAAAAATACATATATAAAATCAATCCAGCATACCGTTCACCAAATCTTGAGCATATAATCTAAGATTCTTCTTCCCACAAATCTATTAGCACAAAATTCTTATGTAATTAAACTAAGATATCTTGAATTCACTTATAATTCTCAAGAGGGAAAGGGATTTTGCTTACCCCTTTAAATCCAATTGTCCGAAACTAAGCTCCCAAATGGATCCAACAATGGAGCTTAATCAAAGCTTTCAAACTTTCCTCTCTCAAGGAAATGGTTCGGCCAAATGGATTAGATGTTGGTAATGGAATGTGTATGAACCCTTGAAATAGTTTCCTTTAGCATGCAAACTCAATGTTTGATATCTTGTACAATTTGGTACTTTAAAAATTTGTCATTCATTCTTCCATTTCCTTCGATCTGGTCAATACTTTAATTTAATTTATGCTTATGCTTATGCTTATGAATACATATAAACCAATTAATTGATCCTACTAAGATGCATTAGCATACATCCAAACCGATATTTGGGGTATTATAGATATCAAACCATAACATTCAACACAAACTACTAAGCCTTAGATCAACCAAATTGAATTCCCGTTCTAACACTTAATTAGGCCAACATGAAACAAAATGTGACTTTTTACGGAGAGCAACAACATGGGCACAAGCTATGTCCAAGCATAAACATTCAATCTACCATACTCAAACATATCAACCATAAACCTAGTATCTACTTAACTTATACAATCATCTAAGCTTCTCATACCCAAAGCATCGAATCACACAATTCAAGCATGCCAACACAACAAGAACGAAACATAACAACTTCAAAGCTGATCATTAAAGGATTTACAGGCCATTACCAAAAGGAATGCTTAGTCATATTTAAATACACATATAATTAAAGACAAACTATATGCATGATGCATATTTGCTACTATATATGCCACATATTAGGAGTTTTCAGAAAATGATTTACAAAACGTACTTCTTTCTCTCGTGATCTAGCCAAGTTCCAGGAGGCAAGGGCAGCAAAATAACCTGAAGGATGGAAAAATATGAGATTTGGTAAGCACATAGGCTTAATGAGGTAGATTCTAAACAATAAAAATGAATTAGAAATCGAAGCATGGTGAATTTATCCATCCCATGATATAAAACCGAAGCATAAGCTGTGCTAAGGTCTGAGTTAAATTCTATATAATATATTAGTACCAATTTAAATATCATACATTAAGTAGTATCATCAAGGCATCAATTACAACTCAAGCTAGGTTCAAATCTTATCATTTTCGAAACTACCAAAGCACATCATCATATAGCATTTGATCATGAATCAGTAATATGTATACATAGCAAAACATCATCCCATGTTAACTTCTTATTTAAGGTACTACAAACTTAGAGTTAATCATTCATACTGTGCACTTCTCGATTATTAAGGTAGCATACTTATTTAATTAAGTAATCTTGTAATTATCTTGTTACTATTATTTATCATAGCCTTGAAATCATGTATCAGCCTAGGTACTCGAATCCCCAACCAATTGTCGCCAACAGAAATAGAAAAAGGTACCATTGGTACCGGTCAAACCCTCCTACTATCGCCAAGTGACCACAAACTTCCCTCCTTCTATTACCAATATATGGACCGTAGTCCCCCTAAACACAAGAGCTCTATGGACTCTATGGCATGCCAACTATACCTAAGACCAACTTAAGACCAAGGCTACATATATTCATAATTATCAGATTCGGATTCAATTTAATTCCATGCTCAAATATACACGAATCATATTTCACATTTTGTGACATAGCTGACAAAATTTGAGGATTTGCTCCTTAACTGAGTCTCAAAATTTGCCATTCATGTGATTTAATTCATAGTTCATCCACATACATAACTTATCTATCACAGATTCAAACCAAGGATCAAAGGACATCATTCATAGTTTAAGTTTTCGTCTAATATCTCATGATCTATAGCATCCGAACATGCTTGTTTTCAACAAAATTTCCAGCCACAACAAACATAGTAAGCTTGAATGATAAGTGACATACCTTACTTCCAACTTAGCTTACCATTATATATATATATACACGCATACACAACTTTTCAAGCAGCAATTTCAATAACAAAAATTGCTCGGAATAGATTTTAACTATTTCGAGACTACAACTACACTCACAGTAATGCCAAGCTAATTTGACTCCTGAATCACTACTTCGGGCTGTCCCTCTATAGCTTTTCCCGATTTGGTCCTTGCTTCTTCAATTATCTCTTGGTCTAGCCATGAAACTATGTATACGCATTAATTCTCTACTACATTCGAATAATGCAAAGACAGTACAGTGAAGCTATTAATTTTATAAGCAATCCAATGTTTACTAGATCTCACCATTAAACATAAACTACATTTGTATTCTATAAACCACAAATCATACATTCCTGAATCATTGAAGAATGTTTAAGCATGCGTTACAAAACCACCAAACTGTCCAAAAAAATACAATTAGAAACAATTCAAACCCTTATAAATTGTTTTGGTACCAATTGCCCTGTTTACTATATTTAGTTTCTATAGCCTCGAAGCTTTTAAATTATCCATAAAACCGATTCAAACAGCCTGCACTGATTAATTCACCAAAACAGTTTATTAATTAACCAATTATGCCCTCCTTCAAACTACAAAAAATTTCAGAATTTCATTTTCAGTTACACAGCTTTTATTAACATAAAATTCTGCTTCCTACTAAAATTTCAGCCCCAAAACAAAGTTACACTAACTTCATTAATCAGTAGTCAAAACAATACAAAAAACATTTCCAAACGGTCCACCAAATGCATTTGATCTCTGGTGTTCACATTCAAAAATTCATTACTACACAAATCTATGCAAAAGTAGTCCTTAAACCCTCATATATCCATTTGAACAATTTGCCCAAAATCTCCTATTATCAAGATGTTCTATTTGACCGTTTCTTTGCATTTATGTGATTCTTATCAAGTTCAAAACAAAGATTTTACTCCTTTGTATATTACCTAACATCTAACACCATCACATAATCACTCCAAACTACAAAATCACAAGCTCATGATCAGATCCTTCGGACAAACAAGAATTTCATAGCAATTCAAATATTTCTCAAGCCATTATATCAATGAATTCCCTCATGCATGAACTCAAAGTCACAAAAAAAAAAATAGATTCAAAGCAACAAGGAAGGAGATGAAGGTTCTTACTCTTCCTTTTGAAATTACTATCAAAATGCCAAGTCCACAATTCAACCAACAATTGGACCTCTTGCCTTCATCAATGGAGTTTTTCGGTCAAGTGTAGGAAATGAAGAATGAAAATGATTTTCTTCTCTCCCTTTGACCGATCAAACCCACCAAAACATGTCTAAACATGTGACATGTGTAATGACCCTTAAGTTCTTAAATTTTACATGCAAAACCTTTTATTTTTATGATAGACTTTTCGGCCCTTACATCTTTGGTCACTCTATTTCTTTAGTCCTCTAATTTGACCCTTAGTCCATTACACATTATTTATTTCTTGCATTTAAGAAGCAAAAGTTATATATTTTGGGGTATTACAAAAAGCCCATATCGAATTTGACCGTGATAGACTCTTCATCTTCCCTTTGTCGATAACCGCCACGTGTCTAAATCAATGACCCCTTGATGGCGGAGAACACGCTTCCACCGTACGACCACCATATCTCTATCCCAACCACCATTATACGGAAAAATGATTAAAAAGATATCAGAACCCAAATCATCTATAGCTTTTGCATTTAAAGTTTACTTATTCTTGTAAACAAGAAGTCTAATATGAATGATGTAAAGATCTTATTTGTAATGAGTTTTTTTGGATAATAAAAAAAAGACGAAAATTCATAAGGTATTCTTTTTCTTTTTTTCTTTGCACATCGAGCATAAATAAACAACAAAAAAAGAGATTCGATTATTCACCTTTGCCATTAAGTCATTTCTGTCCAAGTCTAGGGACAAGCCCATCATTTTTCATAGGGAAAACAGGGAGAACCGGACTGAGTGGCTGTTTTCTAAAAAAAGGGTTCGAGTACTTGATTTTAAAGAGAGGTGGTTTGATATAGTTTTAAGTAAAATGGGAGGATTTCTAGGGTTTTAGGATGTCAATAGTGCCAATGAACGGTGGCTATCGCGGCCAGGCCTCGCCAGATTCTAGGTTTGAACCTAGAAACGGTAGAACACACGATGGAGTTCATCCTTTATCATAGAGGATTGAGAGATTTTTGTGAACAAGTCAAAAAAATGGGGAAAGAGGTTATTTTTTGCCTAATAAATATCTTATATACTCAATTTAAATTTTAAAATGGTTTAATAGCATAATAAATCCCTTCGATCCTTTTTATTTACGTGTATGATCATTCCGCCTTTCTTAATCATGTCTGCAGTCCCTGAAACTTTTCAAGATTTTCAACTGCAACCCTTTCCATGATTTAATCAGTTTTCAAACGGTTTAATCCCCCTTTTGTCGTTGTAAATTTGTTTTGTTTTTAATTTGGTCCCAAAATCCAGTGGTTAATTGCTTGTTTGGCCTTTGTTATCATGCATAATTTCAATTTCCTCACTTTTTTATTTTTATTAAATTTCAGCACCTTTACATGTATATATATATATATATATATATATATATATATATATATATATATATATTATACATATGGTTTTATATACTATATAGTATATCATATAGTTTTTATATACATGTATAGTATTTACGTTTGTAATGTATATATATCATGGTGTTATTCCCTTTTCGTATAATGTTACATATGTTATAGTTCACATTGTCGTATGTATATGTGTAGTTTGCCCTGATATATATTGATGTACATGTTTAATATTTATGTTTTCATATCATGCTTTTATGTTTTATGCTTTCATTTGTATATCATGCCATGTTGTTATATTATTGCATTCGGAATATAAACTTTCAATGCAACGCTCCCTCTTTCGAGGAAAAATTTGTCTAGTATCTGAGAGGTAGGTGGTGGTTTTCGTTTATTCCTTGAACACGAAGCCCTTTAAACTGAACTCATATTATAACCAAATTCTAACTTAATCATCACTTTAACTCCCAATATCAGATATTAATAAAATGATATTTGATTAGGTACCAAGTCTAGGCGCGATGGGGGTGTGAACCCTTCCCCGCACATAACCGACTCTCGAACTCAAAAAGAAAAGAATCTTTTGTTAGTTTTTTGGTGCACGGTCTACCGAATCCAAGTGACCGATGGCGACTCCAGTTTTATTTTCAAAAATACTAATTTCTAAAGGAATCACCTTAAATACAAAATTTTCATAAAAAAGGGATATTTTTTCAGATTTTTTTAGTCACTACACCTAAAAACCTTAACTATGCTCAAACATAAGTTTCTCTTATTTCGCTTGAGTATTGATGAGATATGAGCTTGTAGATTTCATGTTTTTGTTTTAAACATGGTTTGATTTACTTACTGTAAATGCATTGTTTTGGATTAATATGCAATGTTTATCAAAGTATATGAATGCCTATGAGCATTGGGGTTTGTTCCTTGAAGGAATGTGTTGTTGCCTTTGGCAATGTGGTTTAGCATATGAAATGGATTTGAGAATTGCATTGGAAAATAGTAAGTAAATGTATTTGAAATGATATATTGGCTATGTGACATAAATGAGAAAGTATCGAATATTGTTGGCATGTCATAGTATTAAGTGAACTATAAAAATAAAGTTGATCGCTTCGCGGCTCTTGAGGTATAGCGGTGTGGCTACTCGTGCTGATGGTATTCTTCGGTCTCTTACAATAGGGGTAAGCTTATTGTTGTGTGGTAGAGGTAAGTCTATCACGAAGGGGTAGGGGTAAGCCTATTCCTGGCCGAAGTGAGATTTGGTGGAGGTAAGTCCATCATGAGAAATTTGTGTATCTGATGTGGTAATTAACATTCTATTTTTTAATGGAAGGATAGAGGTAAGTCTATTCGAGGTCACCCTTAAAGCCAATATATTTGACATATGAGATATATTAAAAGTTTTGTTTTTGCATATGGATGGTATGCATCATTTTGTTTTGGAAACAATTGAGAAAATGCTCTGGTTTATTCAAGCATGCTTGTACTTCCCATGTTATATGGTTTAAAATGAACTTTGTATTACATCTACATTTTTTAGAGCAACCTCACTAAGCATATGTGCTTACGCTCTCTTTTTCTATTGATGCAGAGCAATAGAGTTGTGGGGCAATGTTATCTCAGCAACCTCACTAGGACATTTACATGAGTATGGAAATCTAGTTTTAAATCAGTTAGTAAGGCAATGTGTTACAATGTTTTGGGGGATTTGTAAATTCAATTTTGTGGTATTGTGGAGGTTCACATTCTGCAATTTGATGGCTTTTATGTTGATGTATTTGATGCATGATTGATGATGACATGATTTTATGAGTTTATGCTTAATGACTATCATAGTATGCATATATGTTGGTAATGGTTATGGTTATGTTTTTCTAGTTCTAGCATGTCTAAAATGTTGGTTTAAGTCCATGGATGTGATGCCTTTGCTAAAACGTACCTTGAATTCCTTTTTGTATGATGAGTTGAATGGTACCGATACGTTGGCCACCATATTGGTACGGGAAAGTGATAATTTGGCCAGGATTTCGGTACGCGTAGGAGTGTATCGGTACGAGTTTTAGCTACTATAATCAATATTTTTGCAAAATGAGCATAATTACCGATACGATCCCTTTGATACGCATACTAGTATCGGTACAGTTGGCTGGGTACAAATACCAGTGGTTGTTTCTTGTAGTTGATGTGTCTTTGTGACTTTGGATTCTTTCATTTTGGTCTTCGATGTTAATGTATGAAATTATATGAGTTTGGTTGATCGTATAGACCAAAAAATTGACAAGTATGCACGTAACCTAACAAATTAAGGATTGGTAACTTTGAATTTAATTAAGTCCTCATGATTTCCCAAATTTGTAATTTGTTCCCTAAATTGAAAATACACACAATTGGATGTCAATTCGACGCCCGATTTTGTTGAGATTTCACCTGCCGCAAGCTTGCACACTTTAGGATATAATATTGCATCTAGATTAGGTAAAGAGAAAAAAATGGACCTAATATTAGTTAATCAGTTTAGGTTGTTTTAGCAAACTCAATGTAGTTCACTCGGTTCGGTCTGGCGTCTAGGCCGGTTGAGGGGGTTACATTTGGTTGTATTAGAGCTAGGTTTACGGTTGTTGGGTGTTGATTGTTTATTATTTTTTTTATTAATTGTATACATGTCTATAAGTCGTGCTAAAGATATTTGCTATATTATGGTAGGAACAATAACACATTACCGATTACAATGGGTTGAAAATGATTTTTAAGGTTATCTTGGATCATTCGTCTAATGCTAGCCTAATTTTATTGTGTTGTGATGTATGGTATATGCCATTGTAAGTATGGGTCTGTGTTGTGAGAATCGATCTTTAAAGAGTAATGACGGGGATGGGTAGAACGTTAGGGATGTATTGGTTCCTCACAATCCTTTACCTCCTCCTCCACTTGTTCCTCCTGTTGGTGATTGAGTTGGGGTTGGTGGCGTACCTCTAGCTCTGCAAGTGCTAGTTTTAGGAGATATGACACCATTGATTCAAGCAATAATGGGAGCCTTTCAGGCGATGATAGTTGGGGTGCACGTGCAAGCACTAGCGTCTGTTATGGTTGTTAACCATGTGTTACCATTAGAGAGCCTTCGTAGCTTAGGAGGTGTGGAATTTAGATGATTGAATCCTGAGGCTACTGCAGAATAGATGGAGAGTACTATTTGCATTCCGGGTCAGATGGAATGTAATAATGCGCGTAAGCTAGGTTATATCGTATCCTTATTACACAGTGATGTGTACCATTGGTGGGTAACCATGATGGCAAGAGTTGCTAATGCTGACGTGAATTGGGAGTTTTTCTGAACAACTTTCAAGAGGATGTATCTAGGTTTGTAGTATCAAGATGCCTAAAAGCGTGAGTTTATGTCATTGGTGCAAGGTGGCATGACGGTGTTCGAGTATGAGGTGAATATGTTCGGTTGAGCCAAGACAGAGGTGTGACAGGTTCCATTACGGACTTGTTAAGGACATCAAGACATATTTTTTGGCCACATATTACATAGACTTTGATATGTTGGTCATCAAGGCCAAGGATAATGAGCATTCTTTGGTTTGTTCGGTGCAAGTAGTGAGTGCGGGCATGGGAAAGAGAACCGCAAAATCAGGCTATACTGGGAGACAAAAGAAGAGGTCGCGTGATAAACGATACAAGCCAGATTATAAACGTGGTGTCAACGGTGGCTATAATCAGGGTGTACGTGTTGCAACCGATTGTGAGCGTTGTGGTAGACACCATGTGGATATATGCTGGGGAGCAACACCTGGATCTTGTTGGTAGTGTGGATCACCTGAAGCACAGTTATCTGCGTGTTGCGAGAGATGCACCAATACAGGAAGCTGTTATTTCTGCTAGGGGCCGAGGCCGTGATAGGGTTAATTTTAAAGGCGTGAAAATGGTAAGAGGACTGTAGCTCAATATTTTCTTTGTGACGGAAGAATGTTTGGCCGGTTCAAATCTATGCTCATCACGAGGGCCTTAATGACACCGATGCAGTCACAAGTACTTTCACCTTGCAATCTTTGTCATTATTTTCCTTAATTGATTCTGGTTCCACTCATTCATACATTTCATGCGAGTATGAACATTTGTTAGACGCCCCTGTTGAGATCTTGGATGTTGGCATGTTAGTAACTAGTTCCTCTTGTGAGATGGTTATGGGTAGAAGATTGTATAGGAGATGTCCTTTCGTTGTTCAAGGTCATGAGTTTTCTACATATTTGATGGAATTGTCATTTCATGGTTTTGGTGATATTTTGGGTATAGATAGGCTAAGCGAGCATAAAACGGTTGTGGATTATGAATCTAAAAGGATTTCTTTGAGGCTTATCGGTGATTATCAGGTTATAGTACTTGGCTACGCAAGCTGAAAGGATGTTGCAAGAGGGTCGTCAAGTGTGTCTATTGCTTCGTATCGTATGACACCAAAAGAGCTTAAGAAGTTAAAGACTCAACTTCAGGAGTTGTTGGATTGAGGGTTTATCCGACCGAGTGTTTTGCCTAGGGGTGCACCGGTTCATTTTTTGAAAAAAAGGATGGAACAATGTGAATGGGTATTGATTACTGGCAATTGAATAAGTTGATGATTAAAACAAGTATCTGTTGCCTCAAATAGATGGCTTGTTTGATCAATTCCGTATGGCAGTTGTGTTTTCAAATATTGATTTGAGATCGGGGTATTATCATTTGAAGTTTAAGAATGAGGATGTACTGAAGACTATTTTTCGCACAAGGCATAGGCATTATGAATTTCTAGTAATGTCGTTTGGTTTGACAAACTCCCCAATTGCTTTCATGGATATGATGAATAGGGTGTTCCATGAATATCTCTTTCAATTTGTAGTGGTGTTATTGATGATATTCTCGTGTACTCTCGTACTGAGGAGCATCATAATCGGCATTTGTTGATTATTTTGCAAGCTTTGAAGGATCATCAATTATTGGGTTGGCTTGAAGAAGGATGTGGCCAAGTTTGTTTCTGATTGTATAGTGTGTCAACAGGTTAAGGTTGAACATTAGTTTCCTTCTAGGTTGTTGCAACCAGTTTAGATTCTAGAATGGAAATGGCAAAGGATCATTATGGATTTTGTGACATCTTTGCATTTGACACCGTCCAAAAAGGTTTTGATATGGGTGAATGTTGATCGTTTTATAAAGTGTGCGCATTTTCTTGTTGTGCATATAACGTATACGATTGGATAAGTTGGCAGATTTATATATTGCTGAGATTATAAGGTTACACAGAGTTCCAAAGTTGATTATATCGGATAGGGATCCATATTTTACATCATAGTTTTGGGGAAGTCTACACACAGCTTTGGGTACAAGGCTTAATGTAACACCCCCTTTCCGGCCTAGTCGAGAACCAGGTCAGAGTATGCTACCGATGAACTAAACAGTGATTGATATGATAGTTCCATGCAATAAATGATGATATTAGGCCTAAAATTCAATAATAAGCAGTAAAAAGTTTCAATTAATCTATTACGAGTCTATGATTATCCAATTAGGACCAAATTATAACATTAACAAGTTTTAGGGACTTAATCGTAACTTTGGTATTTTAGTGGTCCATTTCTGAAACCTATCTTACTACCATGAAATTCATCATGCAAAAAGTAAGCATACAAATTTTCATATTATTCAAAGTTCATATGCCCATTCAATTAAGCCATGCAATAATCAGTGACCATTCTGCAAACTATTCAAAATTGTGTTCTTTATCTTTTAACAAAATTAACTGTCACTGTACCAATACCCTTATGGCAGTATCGGTACGGTAAACTTAATTCCCAAATTCCAGGTTTGGTGATAATAGGACTGTGTCAATACGGTTGAGACCTTACCGATACTGGTTGACCATGTTGACTTAGTATCGATACGCTTTGACCCCGTATTGATACCATTTTTACGCCCAAAATTCAGTAGCCAAAATTTGTACCGATACGCCTAGGCCGTATCGGTACGCCCCTTGTTAACCATCGTTGACCTAGCCAAATTTGCAAAGCCGTATCGATACGCCATCAAACGTACCGATACGCCTTGCCTTGTAATGACAGATTTTTGCTGGTTTTTATTCGATTTAACCTATCAACCAGGGTCCAAATGCAATGAAATTTTACCAATAAGTTTTGAACATTATAAAATACTAGCTTGCCAAATTTCGTGTTGATCCCAATCCATTTACTATGTTTTCACCTTGTAGAGCCAAATATGCACATTTAGTCCATTTAGGCCATATGAAAAGTTCATTTTTAAGCCTTATGCAGTAACATACCACAAGCACAAAATATACATGTCAATAGGGCCTTATATGACTCTTCTAAGCACTTTCCCACCCTACTAGGAGTTCATAAGTTCGATATACATTACTTCAAGCTTGCTTGTGACTTGTACAACGCAACAACTTCTCTGATCTCCGACGTTGAATCTCTTAACCTAAAATGGATGAAATGCAATGTATTAGGCATACTTTGTATAGTGAGGTAGTCAGAAATAAACACTATGTCATGGAAATGCATTACAACTCATATCTTTACAATAACAATGCAATAGATCCATGAAAGCAATGCAATGATCATGTTCAATAACAAGAAAATCATATTTCATCAATAACCCTTGGATCGATTCGGGATAGTGGATACGTGAATTCCCACGCCTCGCCAAATCAATGAATGGTCTAGTCCCTCCGCCTCGCCAATATGACCAATATCACAACACAACCCTCCTCCCCGCCAAATCAATATAGGTCGTAGCCCTAGGACCGTAGTCCACCCATACACTGAGCTCATGAATTCTATGGCATGCCAACAATATCCAATGTCATTAGAATCCAGGGTTAGGTGACAATATCAATAATTCATGTTCATTACCAATAGCCATGTTAATTTTTCTTACCAAAAAACAATATTCTGGTGTCTATGTTTAATGACAATATCAATAACAATGGCAATGTCCAATGATCCCAACGACATCAATAATGATCAATGTTTCATTTACAATGTTTCAATAACAATAATGATGTTGACTTCAATAATCAATGCCAATGGCTATATCAATGGCTATATCGATGCTCTATATCAATGTCCCATACTTTCATGATTCAATGACAATGGTGATGCTAATCGCAATAACAATACTCGATGAAAACAATGATACCTATGTCCGATGCTCAATAACAATAATGATGGCATTGGTAATGCTCAATAATCGATGCGATAATTTACCAATAGTTACCATAATGTCCGATAAGTGATTCGATGCAATAATCTTTAACAATAGCAATCCCGAGACTCTGACTACACTCACTTCAATATTCTGAAGCTTTCAAGGCTATCGGATAGCAATCCCCTTGTTCTTAGCTTTTGTTGGTGACGGTGGGTGATCTCTACCAACTTCTTGAGCTAGGGAAAACTAGTAGGATTCAGTTAGATTCAATAATACGATACCAAAATCAATATAATGATATCAAAATTAATATTGAAGCTTAAAATAGCTATCAAACTCCATGGATGGCCAAACCCTAGCTTGTGATTAAGCTTGATATATCCATGGAATTTAATGAATGTTTATGGATTATAGCTTACCCGATCAATAGCAATGATTCTATAACAATAAATAAAAAGAAACCAAGCTTTTCACCCTACAACAATGGAGGTGCTAGCTTGCTTGGAGAAGATAGAGGGAGGTGCTTTCTGGTGGGATGCCCCGGTGCCCCCATATGGAATTCGCATGTGCTACTCGAGTCAAAACTATGGGCATACGGATCAGGTGCAATCTTCATCGGCCTAGGAACAAGATAGTGACCCTCTACCAGATGAGGCCAAATGTCTGAGATAGATGTCCCAAACACTTCCAAATTTGCGCTCGTCCGAGGAATTTTCCTTGATGAGCCCGATTTGTCAGTCTGTCTCCTTCTTTTACGGCCACGCGAACCTTGGAGATGACACTCATTTACCTCTCCATCCTTATCTACCTTATCTTCGCTTCGGTCCTTAGACTTAGGCCCCAATTTTCCTTCTTTGACTGCGTATTCTATCATCTCTCCAATCGTCATGAAATCTTTGAATCTATTTCTCGATTTTTCCAACATCATATCGAAGAAAAAAGAGGGAAGTGTTGCATGGAACAAGGGAGTCAACTCTTCTTCTGCTATAGGAGGCTGGACTTGGGTCGCCAAACATCGCCATCTTAATGCATATTCCTGAAGCTTTCACTCGGCCTCATTCTCTCATTCTGAAGAAACTGGCGACAGGGTGCTAAATCTAAAGCATATATGTATTGACCCAAGAAGGCATTAGCGAGGTCACCCCATGACCCAACTTGGTTTCTGTTCAAATGATTATACCACACTGCTGCTGGTCCCATCAGGCTATCATGGAAATGATGGATCAACAATTCTTCGTTCTTCATGTATCCTTCCATTTTTCTACAAAACATGGTTAAGTGAATCTTCGGGCAGCTGATTCCGTCATACTGCGCAAATCTGGGAACCTTGAAATCCGGAGGAATGACCAAATCAGGGACTAGGCAGAGTTCCCTCGTATTGAAGACATTTATCTTTTCTTTCTTCTTAAGCTCTTTCTCGCTTTTTTCTTCTAACTGGTCAAGCCTCGACTCTTCAATTCGTTCTATTTTTTGATTAATTCACACATACACACTCGCATCGAACCCCAAGTATTAAATGATGAAGTGTCATACGATGATAAAATTATTAAACAATGCACAGGACGTGATGCAAATGCAATGCATGAATGCAATAAAGCATCGATTCCGCAAGTCATTTGTCCCTATAGGACATCTTTCATTCAGACCAAGAGGTTTCATTACATCCGGTATTAGGGTTTTACAGATAGCGGTGAGCCCTGGCACCTAATGTCTTGACCTCATTCAACAGTCCCCTCAGCTTTCCTTCGCGGTCCAATGCTGGATCCATATTCTGGCTTATTGGTGCTGCTGCATCGGCTAAATCTGCTACCTGTTGAGCTACTTGTCGGGCTTGAGTCGTAACCATCTTCATGTCCCTGTCTTTCTCCCGTATTGTTTGCTCGGCCTTTTGTAGCTTAACGATCATTGCCCCAGCACGGATCTCACTGGTATGTAAAGCAGTCTCGAGCCTCGCTATCTATTCTTTGAGTGCTGCGTTTTCCATTTGAAATGCTTGCGATTCATTCCTTTCCTGCTGCAGACTTGATTTCAGGATATCTTCCATGGCCAGACTGCTTTCCAACTCATTTTGGAGAATGTCGCGTTGGCCCTCAGCTTCTTCCAGCTTCTGTGATAATGATCTGACTTTATTCTTATTATTCTTGCATTTCTGCTTCCAGCATTCTGAACCGTTCCTCAGCTGAATCATACCATTGACCCACTCTTCCGCGCTGTCACCCAGACCAAAACTCTTGAATTCAAAGTGCATCTTCTGCTACTCGTCTTGTACATTCTTTAATTTCATGCTCAGATTGTGCCACTCATGCTCGAGCTGGCCGCGCTTGCGTGCAAGTTCACCTTCTAAGACGCTTTTATTCTTGACTCCTAACTTTATCCCGCTTGAGTGACCCACTTCTGTGTTATCCGAACCTTGGGTTGGGTATTTACCTTCCTTCAACTTTGCCCCTCGGGCAACGGCTGGCTGGCTGAAGAATCGGGGTTGTCCGTCTTCGAAACCCAAAATTCCCATTCTGATAAGATCTCGAACTCTATCCTTCAGGGCCCTACAATTTTCAGTGTGATGACTCGAATCGCCTATGTGGTAGCTGCACCAGACACGACTGTTGTAATCTTTCGGATAAGGAGGTTTTCTTGGTACAGACTTCATTGGTATGATAAGGTTCCTTTCGACAAGCAACGGAAGTAACTCGGTGTATCTCATGGGTATAGGATAATGTCTTCTGATGTCATTAGATTCTCGAACTTCCCCTGGTTTTGCCTCTGTTCCCTGGGTATCTACCCCAGATACGCTACTTGTCTGCTTCTTGAGATTGATCACAAAGGGATTCGATTTGTCATATTTAACGGTGTTGTCTAATTTGACATTCTGACCATTCTGTTCCACATTCTGCTCCCCGACCGAATCTTTTCTGAGTTCGACATGCTGCTTGCCTTTCATCATGGCATTCATCTGGTCCATCATCTCAGACATCTGCTTCTTTAGTTCTTGTATTGCATCTTGTTTGTCACCAGAATTGACACCGCTTACTGAATCTGTTCTGGTGTCCTTGAATGGTTCTTCTTCGGCTGTCCCTGACCTAGTCTTGGGATGGAGCTTTGGGATTGGACCCCCTTCCTTCAGGTCAAAGAACATTTGGTCCATCATGAACAATCTTCTACTATGGGAGAAATCACTCGGGAATCAATGCCCGCACACACTAATGTGAATGCAATGGTATGCAAAAACAAAGCAAAAGAAAACAAGTCAGTACCGGACAAAAATGATAAGTACGTAATAAAAGGGCAAATTAAATGCGATAAGCAAACAAGGCAATCCTATTTACATTCCATCTAAGACACCTAGGTTATCTGCATGGCTCTAACAGGGTAGGTTTCAATGTATTCTCTACATGCAGTGTTGGTTCTAGGAGGTACCCGAATTGTCCTTGTTGTCATCTACTAAGAGTAGCAAGGCCCCCGATCATCACCCATTATAGGCTCCTTTCAACCGGGTTCAATTCAGGGGGACCCATTCGCTTATGCCCGTACGAAGGAACGATATCCTTACGAAAGCATAAGGTACTCGAGCCCCGAAGGTACTTGCTAGGCCCATACGAGAGAACGATATCTCCACGAAAGCATTAGCGTTTCCCCCCATTTAAAAAAGACGGGTTTATATGCCATATTTTAAATGCGTTAAAATAAACGCGCAATTATGACCGAATGTTAATTTAATAGTCACTTTAATCTGGAACTTCCAATATTAGTAAAGCGGTAATTATTTTAAAAGCTTGACTCTCATTTGTTTTTTTTTTTGAAAAAAAATGTCCCCAGCGGAGTCACCATCTATAGCGATGTCTTTTTTATCGCTAAAAAAACGAGGATTTTTTAAGGTGTTTGAAAGGTGTTTGTAGCGATGTCCCTCTTTTTTTCTCATCGCTAAATAAAAACGAGGTTTTTTGAAGTTGTTTGAAAGGTGTTTGTGATTCTTTTGGATATAAAATGTTTATTCCATGGGGTTTAAAAAAACCGTATTTTAAAAAATGGAGTCGCCACCGGCCACTTAGGTAGGCCGGACACCATAAAACCAGAGATTCAAAAAGATTGGGTTCGGGAGTCGGTTACGGATGGGGAAGGATTAGCACCCCCACACCGCCCAAAATTGGTACTTTAATAATTACCGCTTTATTAATATTGGATTTTCCGGATTAAAGTGACAATTATTTTAAAATTCGGTCATAATTGCGAATAAATTTTAAGGGCCCCGTTGTCCGAGAATAAACGCCCAACCACTAACACTACGCCTGATACTGGCCCCGTTTACGCTCGGATAAAAGGGCACCCCATTAACAATTTATATACCATATGCAATTTTAGTGACAAAAATATAAGACATAGCAGATAATTTAAGAACAATAAATATATAAGACATACATACTAGTAATAAAACATATTTCAACATATATGGGACAATATATCCTACAAAAAAAAAATACACTAACATGTAACCTAAAAAAACCAAGAGAACATACACATATAAAAATATATAAAACATGTTATGTACGAACCAACTAGAATATAACATATTTAATGCGAATAACCAGATAAAAAGATACGTAACTATCATAAGCTTAATACACATATACATGTAAACATAAAAATACAAGGCGTATACGAGGGATATAAAATAAGACAAAAGAATACATTAACATATACAATTATAATACGAACATGAGTATTTACAAAGAAACAGGACTGAAATGAAAGAAAAATAAAAGTCACAAGTGTAAATTAAAGAACAATAATAGGTAATTTAAGGACTAAAATGCGAAGTAAACAGAACCTAAAAGGATCAAAACTGTAATTGGACCAAGGGGCAGACCCAAAATGAAAAGTTCAAAAATGCGGGATGGTTAAAGGGGTAATTTTACCATTTAAAAACTGATTCGGTGTAATTTAGGGACTGGATTGCAAGATTTTGAAATACAAGAGGGACCAGAGTTGTAAATATACCATGCGGCAAGACAAAAATGAAAATATTGGAAACGTGGGGGGATTTAGTGTGTGATTTTCCCATTTCACGAAATAATAATAACTATAAAAACCCTCTTTTTAGGCCGAAACCAAATTTTCGGCCATTTGTTTCATTTTTCGGTTTTATAACTCAAACCCCCTCTTTGTTTTCTCTCAAATCTCCCCTGTAAAACCTAGAATCCGGCGGCCGGCCGCCGTGTTCTCCGCCGCCGGCCGCCGCTAACCGGCGCCGGCGAGCCTCAAAAACCTAACAAAATAACCCCCGTCTCACCCTAGACACGAATCCGAGGTTGGATTCAGAGGAACAGCCTCTATTTTCCCTAGATCTAGGAAATACGAAATGAAAAAACCATTTTTTAGACCCAAAACGAAACTACAAGGGGTATCCCCCTCCCTTCAGTTCATCGTATCTGGCTTGGGGAAACCGAAAGGGTTGTCACTAAGGAGGGAAGACCCACAAACGGCGATGGTAAGACGACTCTCTCTCTCTCTTTTTACCTTTTTTGTATATGCATGCAAAAATAAAAAAAGGGGAAACGAGTATTTACCACTGGACTTTTTCTTTCGATTATAACTTGACTGGTTACAACTTTGTTCCTTTCGATTACAACTCTCTGTTACAAAATATTTGTTTCCTACATATATATGCTTGTCTTTGTTTTGGTACAAGTTGCATAATATTTGCCTTTTTTCAGATCTGGACTGACATTTCTTTTCTTGCTGTGTTTGACATGTTCTGAGCGCGGTGGTTGAAGATCGGCATGGTGGCGGTGTGGGGGTTCTGCCAGCGGCCAGACGTGTTCTCGGCCGTTAGATCAGATCTGATCTAACGGTCTAGATGGCTTGAAGGATGGATGGCCTAGATAAAGCCTCGATTTGTTGAAACGGCTCAAGATCATGCCACGTGGAGCTCAGCAGTCGAGGAGTCAGAGCGCGTGGGGCTCACGCACGCGTGGGATATCAAAGCGTCCGCGCATGGACCGCACGCGCGCGTGGCACTCGAACTGTCCAAACGTGTGGAGCATGCGGCTGGCAGATATTTTGGTCCTTGGTTAGATCGTGGACGTTGGATCAGATCTTGATTCAACGGCCCACAGTCACCTGCACACAATAAATGTAATTAGATAGGGTTTGGGTTTAGGCCAACCGGGCCTTGTAATTATTTGTAATTGGACTTGGACTTCAATTTATTTATTTGGTTTTATATATATAATTTTGGATTTCATTTTATATATTAGCCCAATAATAATAGTAATAGTATAATTATAACAGCAATACACATACATACGTATATAACATAACATACTAGCATACGTACGTATAATCATACACATAATTGACTTAACATCTATACACATTAAACAAATACACTCGTACTAAATAGATACATATGCGACACACATACACCATTAATACGTATACATACATAGCTTATAATATATATGCACACACCACACCTTATATATATATTAGTAACACTCATGCAAATAATAAACATATAATATGATATGTATACATGCAACACTAATATGTATTTACATGATAAAAATGAGTGATTACAGATACTCGAGTCCCCAACCAAACTGTCACCAATAACAATAATCAATATGGTAAAAATTACCGGTCAAATCCCTCCTACTGTTGCCAATGACCAATAATAATACTTCCCTCCTACTGTCACCAATGACCAATAACAATACTTCCCTCCTACCGGTCAAATCCCTCATACTGTTACCAATGACCAATAACATTAGAGATCGATACCAATCACAACACCAATTGCTCAATGATCAATATTTTACAATAAATGAATGCATATCTATCATTAAGTCATTAGGTCAATAGATTGAGTTGTCTTTGAGTTAACAACTAGCATGATTCAATACAGTGGAAATCAAAATAGCAAAGATCATGCTACGACAACCAATTTAATCAAGGAAGCATGCTTATCAATCAAGTAATCATTCAATTGCTTCAATCAAGTAAACACACCAATGTTCCTCAAAGGAACACTTACCATACAATTGCTTAAGAGCATGTATATTATACCATTCAATCTAGAAATCAATAAGCAATTTAAACTACACTCACAGGAATTTTCTGAGCTATTATCGATCCCAGATTGAAATCCCTTTCCTTCTACTAGCTTGCTGATCTATGTGAGCCCCTTTTTCATCAATTTCCACTTGATCTTCCTTTCAAGATAATATGAATGCTAGCAACTCCAATTCTTCCAAATTTCAAGCTTGAATCTATGAACATGGAGTTTTCTCACTCATTTCTTTTCTCCTTAATTTTGTTCATCAATTCGGCACTAAGGAGGAAGAAGATAATGATCATCAATTAACTCCTTCCAAAATAACTAATTTGCCCTTGACTATCCACTAATTATTGACATGTGTAAGGGCATTTATGAATATAAGAATTTTGCATGCATTCCTTCATTTTGTTACTTGTTTCGGTTTGGTCACTTATAATTTAGGTTACCACTTTTTCAATTATAGCATACTAGTCCTTATAAACTAGACCTAGTACCTTGCTTTCAATCAATCAGGGATTAAATTAAGGCATTGTAGTAACTTCTTTTATACTAGCTTTGAGGATATTACAATTCCCTTCCCCTTAAATAAATTCGTCCTCGAATTTTACCTCAGGGGAATAGATGAGGGTACTACTTTCTCATCGTTGCTTCAGTTTCCCAAGTGGCTTCTTTGACATTGTGGTTCTTCCATAGAACTTTCATCAATGGCAAAGTCTTATTGCGAAGTCTCCTGACTTCTTTATCAAGTATTTGGATTGCTTCTTCATCATATGATAGATCAGGATTAAGTTCCACCTTATCAGGTTCTAAAACATGTGAGGGATCCGATCCATATTTTCTCAACATCGATACATGGAAGATGTTGTGGATTCTATTGAATTCAGTAGGGAGTGTTACCTTGTAAGCAACTGGACCGATCTTTTCTAAGACTTCGAAGGGTCTGATGAATCGAGGGCTTAGTTTACCCTTCTTCCTGAATCTGAGGATTTTACTCAAAGGAGATACCTTCAATAATACGTAATCTCCCACTTGATATTTAAGGTTTCTTCTCTTGAGGTCGGCATAAGCCTTTTACCTATCAAAGGCCTCTTTCAGTATACTACGGATCACCCGAATTTGATTTTTGATTTCACAAAGCAACTCATGTCCTAGGACCTTGTTTTCCCCCAACTCAGACCAGCATAGGGGAGTTCTACATCTCCTGCCAAACAATGCTTCGAATGGGGCCATTTTGATAGAAGCTTGATGGTTGTTGTTGTAGGCAAACTCGGCTAATGGTAGAGATTTCTCCCAATCATTACCAAAGTCGATAATGCAAGCTCGAAGCATGTCTTCAAGCACTTGGACTACCCTTTCAGATTGTCCATCGGTTTGTGGATGGAAGGCGGTGCTAAGGTTCAGCTTGGTACCCATAGCTTGTTGAAGTGCCCTCCAAAATCGAGAAGTAAAACGAGAGTCCCGATCTTATATGATAGATCTAGGAACACCGTGAAGTCTGATCACTTCTTTCAAGTATAATTTAGCTAGCTGTTTGAGGCTGATGTTCATTCGAACAGGTAGGAAGTGAGCCGTTTAGAACTGAAATTCGATGAGTAGGCATGTAACCTGACTAATTAAGAATTGGTAACTTCGAATTTAATTAAGTATTCGGAATTTTCCTGATTTGTATTTGGTCTGTAAATTGCAAATATGCGCAATTGGATGTCAATTTTACGTCTGATTCAATTGAGTTTTCCCCGCTACCCGCTTGCACACCTTAGGATATAATATTGCATCTAGACAAGATAAAGAGAAAAAAATTGACCTAATATTAGTTAATTGTTTCGAGTTTCTTTCAGCAAACCCAATGTAACTCACTCGGTTCGGTCTGGCGTCTAGGCCGCGTCGAGGGGGTTATAGGTGGTACCAGTATCGGTATGGTTGTCCACGTACCGATACCGGTGGCCGTTTCAGCAGTTGATGTGTCTTTGTGACTTTGGATTCTTTCATTTTGGTCCCCGATCTTAATGTATGCAATTATATGAGTTTGGTTGATCGTTTAGAACTGAAATTCGATGAGTAGGCATGTAACCTGACTAATTAAGGATTGGTAACTTCGAATTTAATTAAGTCTTCATAATTTTCCAAATTTGTAATTTGGTCTGTAAATTGCAAATACGGGCAATTGGATGTCAATTTGATGTCTGATTCAATTGAGTTTTCTCTGCTGCCCGCTTGCACACCTTAGGATATAATATTGTATCTAGACAAGATAAAGAGAAAAAATACCTAATCTTAGTTAATCGTTTCAAGTTTGTTTCAGCAGACCCAATGTAACTCACTCGGTTCGGTCTGGCGTTTAGGCCGCGTCGAGGGGGTTATAGGTGGGACTCGGTGCTGCCGGAAAAACAACAATCCTTTACAAGTTGAAACTTCGAGAGATTGTTACTACCATGCCAACAATTGGTACAATTCTTTCTGCCTAACTCTGACAGATTGATACTTGAACGCCAATTTTCATTTGAGTTTTCATTAGATTTGTTATTCCAATTCCAAACTGTGATTATGTTACGTACATGCATTTGTTGTCAAAACATCAGCTTCCTGCCCTCGATTCAAGCATAAAATATATTTCAAACATTGTTTTTTTTTTCTTTCTTTTTGATATTTTAATCTAGGATTTAATGTTGAAACTGTTGAGTACAAAAATGTTAGCTTCACCTTGTGGTATGTTGGAAGACAAGATAAGGTAATAAAAATACAATTGCCAGTTCTTCTACAAGAATTAAAGAGAGACTATTTTATACTTTGCTTTATAGATATGACCCCCTATGGAGACACTACTTTCAAAACACACAAGGCCTTATTTTTGTGGTGGATAGTAATGAAATAGACAGGGTATCAGAGGCTAGAGATGAGCTTCACAGGATGCTAAGCGAGGTTCATAATTTCATTTCCTTCAACTTTGTTAACATTTTTTACAGCTTTGCTGGGTCGGACTCGGGGTCAGGCTAATTTCAAAAAAAACTCTTGTTGAAAATTTCATTCACAGCATGTGCTCAGAACATGCTCAATTGATTGTGATATGTTCTTCTTTCAGGATGAACTACGCAACGCAACCTTACTTGTCTTTGCTAATAAGCAAGATCTTTCAAATTCCATGATCGTTTCCGAAATCACCGATAAACTTGGCCTGCATTCACTTCGCTAACACCATTAGTAATTTCTATGTTTACTAACTTATTAGTGAGCCAAAAAAAATCAGATTGTGGTATCATAGCGGTATTAATTATTTTTAATGATATGTCAAATTTATTTTTAGTATTTTAATAAAAATATTTATAAAATATTTTTTCAGAAAAATTTTAGGGTGTCGGCTTACATCGTATCAATGTGGTTCTACCAATAGATTGGCCTAAGCTCTATATGTATACTATACTCAGGCCTGTTTATGAGGTTTTCAGTGGTATAAGGAAAAATCTAAAAAATTTAGTCCACTAATAACAAGTATAGTTTTTTTAAGAATAGACAAAATAATTAATGTGTTTCTAAATTGGGCTCCAAATAACAAGCATTAAAAAATAAATTTTAAAAGTAGACAAAAATATGGTTATTAACTGGGGAATTATAATCGCAACAACCCTTATTCTAACACTTACAATCCTGGTTGGCATCAACATCCTAATTTTAGATGGGGAAATCAAGGTGGAAACAACTCTAACAAAATATGCCTAAGCAGAACCTCAATCAGGGAGTCTCTGTAACATCCCAAAAGTGGGCTCAGTAGAATGCTACCATTCTATTGCCTCTCATTTGTTTCTTGTAATATTTTTTTTAAATAAAAGTTAAATTGTAATCTAGCAATTGATTGAATGTTATTTACTAGGCTCATTAAATAGTATGACTAAATTGAAGCAATGAGAAAGTGTATAGCTAATTTGAAAGGAACAAATAGAACTACTAAGGAAACAAATGAATTACATGCAAAATAATAAAGTAGAAAGGGTCTTTACACTTGTCGACTTAAGGAAATGTGAAAGGAGGGAAAGTAGTGGTGAGAACTAGTCATTGTAAGAGAAAAACAATGTCTTAAGTTCTCCCATCCTCGCGAAATCGACTAGGAAACCGAAGGGTGAAATTTAAAGGAGAAGAGTGTATGTTGAATCGAATTTAGCTGCATGTTTGAATCACAAGTGTAGATGCATTGCTAGCAAGGTTTAACCATTTGTGTATAATCAAAGGTTATTGTTGGATAGAATGATTTAGAGGGCTATTACACTCCTTGTTCGAAGGATGGAATCATTGTTTGAAATGGAAAATTATTGAGTAGAGTTGTAGATTGTAAAGAATTATCAAGAATTCAATGTAGGAAGGAATTCTATTTTGAAACACATGGATATTCGATGTTATCACTAAATCGGTGGGTTCATGAGAGAACTTAAATTGAAAGAAAAGAACTATACTAGTTCTAAAAGAGTGAACTCACAATTGGATTAGCTTAATGTATACAAATTGATTAAATGGAATAATTTCCGAAAGTATAGATAAATTTGTTAGTCTTGCAATGGTGATTAAATTATGTTTGGAAGGATAGTATAAGTGGTGTAGATTTTGAGAATACATTGGTAAGGCTTCAAGTCTGCCCTGTTTTGAATGTTTGTATAAGATACTTGCGTAAACAGTTGTAGAATCTGCACTAGCTATGACTTTGAAAAAAATGGCTATAAATTGTATTGGTAGATTTGGAACCTATAATTTATATAGTTGAAAAGCTTGTCATGTCTAGTTTCATTTAAAATAAATGAAACTAAAATTCCTAACTATATATAGCAGTTTACAGAACAATTATTCAAAGACAGTGTAATCTGCCTTGTGGCAGAATTAGGTGTATTTTTATCTTAAGATATGTATTAATTCATAAGGAATAATAATTCAAGGCATATATGGTTAGAAAGCTAGTTAGTCAGCTTTCCAACGGAGTAAACGATTCGAAAATTCTGATATACGAAATGGAAGATATGCAATTTTAATTGAATGATGCGTAGTCTGCCTGGTAGCAGCAGCCATTTAGGATATTAGAAAATATCATTGAAAAACATAAATGTATGGAACCTGTTTTGAGATTATACATAAACATATGTGATTTTGGACTATCTTGAGTATGTTTATATACTATAGGTTGTTTGATAAAATATAAACGTGTATGCATCTGAATTGGATTGCAATATAACATGTTTGTAAACTGATTTTTAAGGCAATAAAACTGCATGGGGCTGCTTGACATTTTGGGAACTGTTTTGCTATAAATAAGTACATTTATGTGCTGAATTGATGCTAAAATATGTACTCATGTGACAAAGATTGTTTTACACTGAATAATGAATGGTTAGGGAATGTTTTGAATATACTTTTCTGTGTGCTAAACAGTTCTTGTGCACAAGTTTATGATCATAGAATAATGAATGTTTTGGTGAAGAACTGAAAGTTTGATCGACTGTAATAGATGGTCATGTTGTTTGATTTTGATAAATTAAGAAAAGATTAAGAATTTATTGGGATCAAGATGGACTGTTTTTACTTGAATACAAATGTATATAAACCATCTTGAGTAATTTACTTCTAAATGAGTATAAAAAGGACTGTTTTTACTTGTATAAAATTTATAAGGGCTGCCCCATAGTAAAGACTGATTTGGTAGAATGATTTATACACTTATAATTGAGGTTGTTTGATAAGCTTCTGAGTGATTAAAGGGCTGATTTGAATGTGTATAGTTAAGTGATCAAATGGATTGTTTTGTGGAAGCCTAGGGGATGTTGATGTATTGGTGGAATTTAGATAGATTTTAATGGTTTGTTACTCTTGTTTGATGTACAATTGTGATCAAGGAAGGCTAGGAGGGGATTCGGGGAAATGAAGTTAGGTTTGTGGTTCGGGTATTCCATAACTTTAGAATATTGAGGTGAGTGTAGTTGTATGGTTTCAGGTGACACGATGTCACACTGAATTTAATTTCTATGTAATATCCTCAAAACTAGTATAAAAGAAGTTACTACAATGCCTTCATTTGATCCCAAGATACTAGGTCTAGTTATTAAGGACTAGAATGCTATAAATGAAAAAGTGGTAACCTAATGTATAAGTGACCAAACCGAATCAAGTTACAAATTAAAGGAATAAATGCAAAATTCTTACATTCCTAAAATGTCCTTACACATGTCATTAATTAGTGGATAATTAAGGACAATTTAGTCATTTGGGAGGAATTAATTGATGAACCATTGTCATTATCTTCCCTTGTTGGCCGAGTGAATGAGCAAAGAAGAGAGAAAAGGGGATTGAGTTAGAAAACTCTATAATCATAGATTCAAGATTGAATTTGGTGAAATTGGAGTTGCTAGCATTCATATAATCTTGATAAGAAGGTAAAACCTCTTCCTTAATGTGTTATAGATTCAAATGATGCATTTAGATTTAGGGTTCTTTCTTGAATTACATGAATTTGATGAATAGATAGTGAATTGATGCTATGAACTAGTTAAGAAGTTCAAGTGATTGATCAATCCATGAAATTGATTGTGCCATTCGAATGAGTAGGAGAAATTGATGTTGTCAATAGCCAAATTGATGGTGAAATCTATGCTAGTTGTTGGGAAATTTGGACGATGATAAGAATGGATGATTGATACGTGAATTGAAATTGTGGTTGCTGGAAATTCTAGTGAAATGATGTCTTAATGAATCAAATTGAAAAAATTGCTCAATTGCCTTGTTTTTATAGGATTGACACATAATTGGATTGACTTAGACATGTATGAATGAGTTTATATATTGAACAATCATGTTAGGATCCTTGTCTAAGTGATTAAATAAGCTAGAATCTAGCTAAAGGAAAGCTGTCCAGAATACTCTGTTTTGGGCCCTGAGTTTTAAAATCTATAGAAAAACATGTCTAAGTTATGGAGCAAATCTTATATGAACAGAATCATGTGTATGTCCAGTTTCGTATGCAACAAACGGAATCAGAGTCCGAGCTATAAAACAATTTGTAGAGACTAATCTCTAAGGACAATGCAAACTATCTAGTGACCCAATTTGGGCTGCCTTTAAATAAAAAACTGTATTAATTCACTATGAGTAAAATTGTAAGGCCTATATGGTTAAAAGGAAAATTAAGTTAGCTTTCTAACGGTGTAAACGGTTCAAAATTTCGACGTACGGAATAAAAGATATGAACATTTAAGCAAGCAGTGCACATGCTGCCAGACAGCAACAACCTTGATGTTTGTATTGAATTGAATGCTTGAGTATATTGAGTCACATAATGACTCAATTGGTTGCTGGATTGCATCTAATACACTATGCATTGTATGAATGTTAGATCAAGTGGAAATTGAGGAGAAATGGGCTCACTTAGATCATCAAGCTAGTAGAGTGAAAGGGATTACAATCCGGGATCGACAATAGCTCGAAAAATTCCTGTCAGTGTAGTTTAAAATTTGGAGAGGGCGGTAACCTCTCAAAGTCTATTTCTTATTTGTAATTCTTATCGATACTTAAGTATAAATTGTATAATGAGCCTGCTATGGAGCATTAGCAAGGTAAGTGCTCTTTTGAGTGGTTACTTGATTGTGAAGCATTCTTGAATTGCTATTGATTGTCATGATATGCTTATTGCCTAATTGGATTATATTGAAATGAAGCATGATGTTATAGATAGAAGTAACTCAATTCATTGTTTAATGACATATTGATTGACACACCTTCATTGACTATAGAAACATTGATAATGATATTGTCTTTGAACCTTATTCGATTGAAAGGGGATATTGGCACAAAACGTGCATATTGAATTGAATTATGCTTCTAATTGAATGAAAGTGATAACTATTGTAATCCTTGATCTCGAGTCGGTCTTAGATATAGTTTGTATGCCATAGAGTCTATAGAGCTCATTATCAGGGTGGACTACGGTTTGGGACATTGGTCCCTAATTGGGGACAGTAGGAGGGAAGTATTGTTTTTGGTCATTGGCGATAGTATGAGAGATTTGACCAGGTACTTGGTACCATATTGACTATTGTTATTGGCGAAAGTTTGGTTGGAGAATCGAGTATCTAGACTGAGTAATCAATTCTCAATGCTATACCTAAAATGAACTAATAACTCATGTACATTGAACCTATTTCTACATTGAATTGCATTGATTGATAGTAAAGGAAAATTGAATGCCATGAACTATTGATATTGAAACATTGATTGAACATTGCTTATAAGATTGCTTGATTGTAAATAAAACATCAAATGCCATGAACTATTGAACATTGCTTATGAGATTGCTTGATTGTAATGAAAACATCAAATGCCATGAACTATTGAACATTGCTTATGAGTTGCTTGACTGTAAAGAAAACATCAAATGCCACGGACTATTGAACATTGCTTATGAGATTGCTTGATTGTAAAGAAAACATCAAATTCCATGAACTATTGAACATTGCTTATGAGATTACTTGTGTATTGAAACATTGATTATATTAAAAGGATATGCTATGCCTAAAGTAATCAAATTGGATGATTAAGCATGTCTAAACTTCAAGCCTTGTATTGATATTGTATTAAAAATAACCACCTTTTGAATGGCTTGGTTCCTTTATAGCCTTATTCATTATTTTATGTATTGTTATTGCTACGTCACTTAGGCTATATAAGCCTAATGCACTTCATAATCATGCATTGTAGGGTTTATTAAAGCTCATTTGTATTCAAGTAAGGACATGGTTTGCTAGCCTTTATCCAAGATCAAAGTAGAATATGGTCCTATCTTAGTTAGCGTACTCCTAGGATGGTGGCACACAATACTAGATTGACACATGTAAAGCATCCTCTAATTTTTATAACTGATTGATACTTAATTCTTCATGAAATTGGTATTGTATGTGTATGTAATTTGAAAGATGCCTTAGTATAAGTTATATATATATGCATGGTATTTTATTATGAGGACTAGGTTATATGTTTCAAAAAAAATGATGGCAGGATTAACCTAGTGATAATAGCATCTGAATGGATACTTGTCAAATAAGTAAAGAAGGTTTATTATTATATATATATATAGTAGGATCTGATTCAATGATTTGTTAGGATAATTGATATTAAAAGAGTTTGGTAGGATTGGTATACTTAGAGTCTTCTGGACTTAAATGCTTGTACATTAAGTAATACTTCCTGTTTATGGCATAGATTGGTAACTTTTTTGAAATCTATTTTGTTAATCAAGAAAATTGTTCATGGAATTAATGAAGTTTACAAGCTATGTTAGTATGTGATTGTTTGAAGAATGGTGTTGTAACATCCTAAATTTATAATTGTAACATCCTAAGTGTATAAATGTAATCTTTAAGTTGTTATGTCTTAAGTAGAATTATTGTTAATTCTTCTTAAATATTTAATTTGGACCAAATTGAACTACTTGAGACTCAGGGGATGTAGAACCGAAAGGACCAATGTGTTAGAGTTCAAAATTGGATGTTTGCATGGCAAACTTGAAACTCATATAGAGCTCGGTGACTTGGCCCTATGAGTGTAGGACATGTAGTCTTCCATTCAATGAAGGGAGACAAACAAATAACTTGTTTCTCCTTCATTCTTCTCTTGGCCGAAACAAGAAAGTTGAGAGAGAGGGATTAAAAGAACCACCATTCATGAATCTTAAGGCCATGGTTATGTTGAATGCTTGAGTTAGTTATATTCTTCAACTAAGGTAAATAATCTTCTTATCAACTTTGTTAGATTGTAACTATGCATGATCAATTGGTTGTTATAGTTGGATTCGATTTTGTGTGGTGAGAAAACTATTACATGATCAAAGAATCTAGTGTTAGATGATTAGCAAAAGAATGTAGTTTTTACTAGTTGAATCATAATTGGTAAATTAGAAGAGATGTAGTATCAATTTTGGAATTGAATAGCTAGTTCTTGATGTTTGAAATTTCATTACAATGTATGCCGTGCTAAATAGGGGATTTATAGAGCATTCAGAAACTGTTTGTTCAATGTTAACTATGAATGACACTGTTTTAAACAAATTCGAAATCCTTGGACTGTTGAGCTTCATTTTCATGATAAATTGTTAATCGAATGAAATACAAATATATGTATATATATAATGAACTGGGAAAACAAGGGAAAAGCTTAGAAAGGAGTTGGATAACCATTTTAAGATGATTACAATGAATCGGAAACTGTTATGTATAAGCATTTTATTTTGGGGCTGTTTTGATGAATCGATTGTTTAATTGTGTATTGTTAATGGTAATTTAAGCATTAAAATATGACTTGAGATTGTTAAGTAGTTAACTAGTGTTGTATGCTTATGTACGTGATAGAAAGGTGCTTGAATGAATAAAGTGAGAAAGTCATTAAGGGCAGTTTCGAACCATATATGATTCAGGATAGGGGTTGTCCTGTACGATTATTATTGAATACAATATATGAAATTACTTAAGTTATGAATAAGATGTTTTGGATTGATAAATTACATGTAAGCATTAGAATTTCAAGCTTAAAGGCTTGATCGAGCATGCATAGATAGATAGGTAAACGAATTAAGTAATAATAAGATGATTCAAGTGCACCACTGAATTGTTGTTACAAATAGACAACAAGGTAGTCAATCAAGAGGACGAGAGGAGGAAGGGAGTTATTATCCACGATCGAGAATAGTTTGGGACATTTGTGAGTATATTTATGTTTAAATAAACATAGAATTGTTGAATGTATTGAGATTACTTGGTTGTATGGCGAGGCTTAAATTGCCTATATATTGCTTGGAGTTGCCAATGTTTGCTAAGATGATAGTGGCCAAGGTAAGTGGAACAAATACTTGTGCCTTTTTTCTTTTGGTCGAACCATGACTTGGTTCCCTGAAATGTTTAACGAAAAATTTAGCATAATTGGCTATGTACTCGACCAGTTATGAAGAATAAGGATTGGATAACTAAATAGTTTACATGAAAGCTCCGATAGTATATAATATTATTTCCTGGAATGGAATGACCAAGTGAATCGTATACTTCAATGGTATTGACAACCATTGCCCGAAAATGTTTGAATAAGATATATACTTCAATGGTACTAATTACCATTGCCTGATTATGCTTAAACAAATGGAATTTATGCCTCAATGGAATCGATCGCCATTGTCTGATAAAGCTTGGTTCTGTAGATTATAAATATCAATGGTATAAGTTACCATTGCCTGGCAAAAATTCGATTAAATTGATGATATGTTCAATGGCTCAAGTTCCATTGCCTGATATTGCTTGGGCGTTTAAGTTCTTCTATGATTTAGCTAGTCAATCTATATTAAACGATGTTGTATGTCCATGATCGATTTGGTTACTAAACTGACCAACTATAGTAGTTGTTTGATGACACACTCTCCTTGGAAGTATGATTCTTTTGTTTGGTATTTATGTTTAAATGAGTTTTTTGCTAGGTGAATTAAGAACTTACATTATATTGTTATTGACTATATTTGAAGCCAGCAACCTAATTACTCAGCCTGTCCCTTTTCAGGCGAATCTAGTCTATAGTTAAAAATCGTGGAAGCAAGGCAAGGTTACTAGAGGCAACAAATGTATGTTATGTTTTGTTATGTAAACTCCTAGAAGGTGGCATTAGTTGCCGAATTTAAGAATCTTTAGGGTTCTAAGGGGGAAATGTAAAAACTACTTGAATAAGTTAAGGCTTTGAATATATTCATGTTTTGTGTTTGGTTGATGATTAGATTTTCACTGATTTTCTTTGCTAGTTTAGTTATGGTTGAACATTCGTATGATGAGGTCTCGTATTTGGAGATGTTTCGATTGATTACAAATCACATAGCTTGGTTACTTGATCATGTACTCCTTTCATTATAACTGCTTGATAAAATAGCATAATTACCTTCGAATGGTTAGCCTATTGTGAATGCTTGACATTGTTGATATGTTAATGCATTGTCGTATGACAGTATTGAAAGTAATGACAAATGAATTCAGGCATAGAAGTCTCATACTTGTGCTTAAGAGTTTATATAGTTGTGCCTTATTAATGAACTCGAATTGCTCATAGCCTTATATAGCCTCATAGTCTAAATCCTAAAATACGTACTTTTGATAGCTAATTGATCGATTATGATAACCTTAACTATGTGAGTTGTCATAGAATTATCTGATGTGTTGAATCTAAGGATACCTCGTTTGCTTTCTCTTTATCTTTATACACAATTGATGTTTTGGTAGCTTATATTTGAATGCTCTTGTATAGGCCTCACCATGAGTCCTCTTCTTCGAGTACTAACTTGTTGTCAAGTTAGACTGTCTTCTCCTAGATCTCCACTATCTTCTAGGCATGGGGTTGGGGTTTACAGGTGTTACGAATAATGAAATTGTTAGAGATTCCTAATTAGTATTTGTAATCCCTAGGTAGCATAAATGTGCTAATCTTTATTGAGGCCATCGAATGATTTAAATGGTTAAGATTATGTCAAATGATTTGAAGACTAAAGTACGTTGTGGAAAGAAATAATTATTTGATGCTTGGATGTATAAAATTTAGAATATGTTAGGTTAGATCCTTCCTAGTGAAGGGATCGATCCCTTGTAACTTAAAAGATTGTTAAATTAATTCTTATATGTTAAAAAGTTATAATAATCCACACTTTCATTCGATGAGATAAATAGTTTCATTTGGGGTTAAGGAATTGAAAATACTTGATGTGTTTGCTTGATAAGATTATGTCTGGATTGAATGAATAATCAAGTTGATAATAATAAGAAATGTGAGTCAAAGACTCTCGTATGGTCCTCTGATTGGAAGTTGTTGTTGAAATTGCGATTCATTTGTAATTCTTATAATGAAAGTGAATTGATTCAAGGTATGATAGTCTTGTTCAAGTGACTATTCCACAAATTATAATAATGGCAATTCATGAGCATTTAAATTTGACCAATAGAATTGGATGACTATATTGTTTGCATTTGATGAAATTTAAATTTTATGATTCGTGTTTTCGGTTTTCTTTGCAGTAGCATTCTTAACTTTGGTTTTCTTCTAAGCCGGGTTGAGGATGTTACGAATTGGTATCAAAGCATGGTTTAGTCGATTCTTGGACTAAACATGGGCTCACTGCATTGTCATAAGTTTAGTGTGCCACCTAGGAGTTCAAAATTTTTTCCGTACTGTAACTCGTAATCAATAAAGTTGGATTACTCTGTTTGAAAATTTAGAGTATGTGTAAACATTCTGAATTTGACAATGCTAATTTGTTGTCGTTAAGGAAATTCGAGGGCAAATTTCTATTAGGGAGGGAGAATTGTAAGAACCCAAAAGTGGGCTCAGTAGAATGTTACCATTCTATTGTATTCCTCTTATTTGTTTCTTGTAATCTTTTTTTAAATAAAGGTTAAATTGTAATCTAGCAATTGATTGAATATTATTTACTAGGCTCAATAAATAGTATGACTAAATTGAAGCAATGAGAAAGTGTATACATAATTTGGTAGGACCAAATACAACTACTAATGAAACAAATGAATTGCATGCAAAATAATAAAGTAGAAAGGGTCTTTACACTTGTCGACTAAAGGAAATGTGGAAGGAGGGAGAGTAGTGGTGAGAACTAGTCATTGTAAGAGAAAAATAACGTCTTAAGTTCTCCCATCCTCTCCAAATCGACTGGGAAACCGAAGGGAGAAATTTGAAGGAGAAGAGTGTATGTAGAATCGAATTTACCTGTATGTTTGAATCACAAGTGTAGATATATTGCTAGCAAGGTTTAACCATTTGTGTGTAATCAAAGGTTATTGTGGGATAGAATGATTTAGAGGGCTGTTACACTCCTTTTTCGAAGGATGGAACCATTGTTTGAAATGGAAAATTGTTGAGTAGAGTTGTAGATTGTAAAGAACTATCAAGAATTCAATGTAGGAAGGAATTCTGTTTTGAGACACATAGATGCTTGATGTTATCACTAAATTGGTGGGTTCATGAGAGAACTTGAATTGAAAGAAAATAACTATACTAGTTATACAAGAGTGAACTCACAATTGGATTAGCTTAATGTATACAAATTGATTAAATGTAATAATTTGTGAAAGTATAGATAATTTTGTTAGTCTTGCAATGATGATTAAAATTTGTTTGGAAGGATAGTATAAGTGGTGTAGATTTTGAGAATACATTGGTAAGGCTTCAGGTCTGCCCTGTTTTGAATGTTTGTATAAGATGCTTGTGTAAATAGTTGTAGAATCTGCACTAGCTATGACTTTGAAAAAAATGGCTATAAATTGTATTGGTGGATTTGGAACCTATAACTGATATAGTTGAAAAGATTGTTATGACTTTGAAAAAAATGGCTATAAATTGTTTGCATTTGATAATATTGAAATTTTTTCGTTCGTATTTTCATTTTTCTTTGAAATAACGTTCTTAACTCCGTTTTTCTTTTATGCCGGGTTGAGGATGTTACAAATTGGTATCAGACCATGGTTTAGTCGATTCTCGGACTAAACATGGGCTCACTGCATTTTCATAAGTTTAGTGTGTCACCTAGGAGTTCAAAATTTGTTCCGTATTGTTAGCTCGTAATCAATAAAGTTTGATTACTCTGTTTGAAAATTTAGAGTATGTGTAAACCTTCTGAATTCGGCAATGCTAATTTGTTGTCGTTAAGGAAATTCGAGGGTAAATTTCTTTTAAGGGAGGGAGAATTGTAACATCCCAAAAGTGGGCTCAGTAGAATGTTACCATTCTATTGTATTCCTCTCACTTGTTTCTTGTAATATTTTTTTAAATAAAGGTTAAATTGTAATCTAGCAATTGATTGAATGTTATTTACTAGGCTCATTAAATAGTAGGACTAAATTGAAGCAATGAGAAAGTGTATAGCTAATTTAGAAGGACCAAATAGAACTACTAAGGAAACAAATGAATTGCATACAAAATAATAAAGTAGAAAGGGTCTTTACACTTGTCGACTAAAGGAAATGTGGAATGAGGGAGAGTAGTGGTGAGAACCGTCATTGTAAGAGAAAAAGAATGTCTTAAGTTCTCCCATCCTCTCCAAATCGACTAGGAAACCGAAGGGAGAAATTTGAAGGAGAAGAGTCTATGTTGACTCGAATTTAGCTGTATGTTTGAATCACAAGTGTAGATATATTGCTAGCAAGGTTTAACCATTTGTGTGTAATTAAAGGTTATTGTAGGCTATAATGATTTAGTGGGCTATTACACTCCTTTTTCGAAGGATGGAATCATTGTTTGAAATGGAAAATTGTTGAGTAGAGTTGTAGATTGTAAAGAACTATCAAGAATTCAATGTAAGAAGGAATTCTGTTTTGAGACACATGGATATTCGATGTTATCACTAAATCGGTGGGTCATGAGAGAACTTAAATTGAAAGAAAAGAACTATACTAGTTCTAAAAAAGTGAACTCACAATTGGATTAGCTTAATGTATACAAATTGATTAAATGGAATAATTTATGAAAGTATAGATAAATTTGTTAGTCTTGCAATGGTGATTAAATGGAATAGTTTTTGAATGTATTGATTAAATGCCATAGATTGGTAACTGTTTTGAAATCTATTTTGTTAATCAAGAAAATTGTTCATGGTATTAATGAAGTTTACAAGCTATGTTAGTATGTGATTGTCTGAAGAATGGTGTCATGAATCATGAAATTGTTAGGGATTCCTAATTGGTATTTGTAATCCTTGGGTAGCATAAATGTACTAATCTTTATTGAGCCTATAGAATAATTGAAATGTTAAGATTATGTCAAATGATTTGAAGACTAAAGTTCGTTGTGGAAAGAAATAATTATTTGATGCTTGGATGTATAGAATTTATAATATGTTAGGTTAGATCCTTCTTAGTGAAGGGATCGATCCCCTGTAACTTAAAAGATTGTTGAATTAATTCTTATATGTTAAAAAGTTATAATAATCCACTCTTTCATTCGATGAGATAAATAGTTTCATTTGGGGCTAAGGACTTGAAAATACTTGATGTGTTTGCTTGAGAAGATTATGTCTGGATTGAATGAATAATCAAGTTGGTAATAATAAGAAATGTGAGTCAAAGACTCTCGTATGGTCCTCTAATTGGAAGTTGTTGTTGAAATTGCGATTCATTTGTAATTCTTTTAATTAAAGTGAATTGATTCAAGGTATGTTAGTCTTGTTCAAGTAGTTGTTCCACATATTATAATATTGGCAATTCATGAGTGTTTAAATTTGATCGATAGAATTGGATGACTATATTGTTTGCATTTGATAAAATTGAAATTTTCTAGTTCGTGTTTTCGGTTTTCTTTGCAGTAATGTTCCTAACTCTGGTTTTCTTCTAAGCCGGGTTAAGGATATTACAGTCTCTTCTTCAAATTTCAGTTCCTTTGAATCCTCATACAAAACTTTATGGATACAACTAGGATCATACTTCAAGATCATTCTAAAAATGTTAAGAATCAAGGAGATGTAATCCCCTCGACTTGGCCTAGATGCCAGACTGAGCCGAGTGAGCTACATTCAGTTTTGTTGAAACAAAACCCTGAACGATTAACTAAACTTAGGTTCATTTTTTCCTTATTATCTTGTCTAGTTGCAACATTATATCCTAAGGTGTTCATGCTGGCAGCGAGAAAAATCTCAACCAAATCGAGCGTCAAATTGACATCGAATTGAGCGAATTACAATTTATTGCAAATATGGAAAGTTACGAGGAATAAGTTAAAATTCGATTTACCAATCCTTAATTAATCAAATTACATACCTTCTTGCTAGATTTCAGCTCAAAACGATAATCCAAACTCATAAAATTGCATACATAAGACCTTTGGACCAAAATGGAATAATCTCAAACAAAAGCTGCCTATAACTAACATAACGGCTAGCCATACCTATATGGTCCCAAGGCGTATCGGTACGGGGGCTACACCGAGCAAAACCAGATTCTAGTGGCTTAAAGGTGTATTGATATACGTCCTTGTGTACCGATACGAGGCCACCAATTTTCTTGGTTTTTCTTTCGAACATGGATTCAAACATGCTTCAGCAAGACATAAACAAGTATACCATGAATCTAAAGGTGAAACCATGCTAGAACATCAAAGGAATGTGATCATAGCATAGCAATAAATCCCAACACAATTCTAGAGGCATGCATCCTAAAAACCAAGCCATCCAAGAGCACGAAATATAAATCCATCTCAAAACCAACCATATAGAGCTTCTTACAACACCACAACCACATTATAAACTTGCACAAATAGGGAGTTTGGAGAAAACCCTCCCAAACAACAATGAACCCATTGCCTTTATTACTACAAGTCTAGTTTGGAAACCATACTTTTGTGTTATTCAAGTCCTTGGATTTTCCCTTGCTTGCTAGCTGCCTTTACTTCTCTGCATTGATGGACAAAGAGAGCGTAATCATACAAGGCTTAGTGAGGAGTGCTCAAAACACAACACCATCAATGCACTTAAAACCATTTTCCAACTCATGTGAGTTCAACATTTAAAACAATCTTTCAAAACAACATGCCTTTCAAACTATGCACTTTCCCATGCATATTAAACCATATGCAACATGTATCATGGATCAACATTTCCAAGACATGCTTATTAAACCATATGCAACATGTATCATGGATCAATAGCAAATTCCCATTTGCTACCCTCAATTTAAGCTTTCCCATGCATAACAACCCATATGCAAGACTTAAAGAGTAGACATGTATAAATCAACATTATACAGCATAATTCATCAACATGAAACATTATCAATTATATTGCCTTTCAGGTGATCATGAACCAAGTTCCACTTTACAAAGTATTACATCAGATACAAAGATTCAACAAGTTTCCTCTCAAGACTTCATGCCATCTCAACCGGAATTCAAGGTACATTTACAATCGGGTACCATCACAACACAATCATCAGTTAGACGCATAACCCACTAACGGGTGTTTTCGGTACCATATAACCGCTCAACCGTTAGGATACTAGATGTGGAGTATTTTGTACACATAAACCACTCAACACCTGAGGTGACTTATTTATAGTGCACTATCAATCCTATGGCTGACCAGCTATATTTGATAACATTTTAAACCAAATCACTTGCCAATATAATTAACTTTTAACCATGTACCTCATTTTAAACCATTTTCCAATGCATTACAAGTATTCCACATACTTACATGGATCATTTACCAAATGCATCCATCATCAATATATGACCAAAAACAATATAAACCACACACAATTCATGCATAAACATTAGGTGCCATGTAATTCAAAACAAGTGCATAAAAACAATTTTGCCAAAGCACGACCGAGGGAGAAATCTCTTTATACTTACTTTCGAGTTTAAATCCACATTTCAAGCTTAATTTAAACTCTTGGAATAACCTTTAAACCATTTCAAAGTTGAAATCAACGTTCTCACTCACTGACTTCGCAACACCTCGTTTGCCGATGCGAACTACTCCTCCAAAGCTTCCGTAACGCTACCACAAGCTTGAGGATCAAACTCCCCTAATTTAACCACACAAAAACATAGGATTCAATGCATCAAAATGCATTCACAAATCCAACAACAACAATCCACAACAATCCTCCCCAAACTCTAACCAGAACCCCTCCACAACAACCGAAAACAACATCAAAAACCTTCCACGCTTAACCCATCCAAAACCTAAAGGTTTAATACATCAATTAACTTCAACTAACACCTAAAAACAACCTAACATCATCCTTATACCTCCGACATTCATAAAACAACCATAACTCACTAAAAACATATCACTAGCAACCTAAGAAATTAGAGGCTCACCTAGTTTCGGGATTCCAATTTTAAAACCAACTTATTAACATTATAAAACATCTAAATTAGAATTAGAATCAATCAATAAGTCAGAAAAATAGACCCGAAACGAAAATCACTTAATTACATTAATTAAACTTTGATTTAACCAATTTCCATAATTAAGTCATAAAATTCATTAGAAAGCATTAAACAAGGTTCAAATGCTTGGGAATTTCAATAAAGAACCATTCATTATAGGAGAAGAATGAACCTTACCTCTAATGAGTGAATTTCCTCTCAATTAGATGTTTACTCTTGAAAAATAAAGAAATACAATGAGATTTTGAAAATATGATTAAAGAATCCATTAGAAATCAAAGGTTTAAGAAATCAATAACATTACCTCAAATCTTTGATGCAAAAGAAAATGTTTGGCTGAAGAGAAGTTAAGAGAAAAGTTTGGGAAAGAAGTTGCGTCAAAAATGATTTATGGAAATAACTACCTTCCTTTAATTAACTCCCTTTTAATTTCCTTAATTAAAAATTATTAAAATAATCCAAATTAAGAGAAAATCATGTTAAAAACATTAGGTAAAATAGATCCTTAAGAATTCTAAGATTTGATCCCATTTACAAAATAGTCACTAAAATAGTTTTCATTGTTTACATTGTGGTCACTAGCCAAAATGTCCAATTTCCAAAACCCATTTTCCAAAATTGACTTCACCAAAAACATCCATATATTAAATAAGGATTTTTAGATATTTTCCAATATTTTTGTCACACCAAAAATATTTATTCCGATTTAAATCCCTAATACAACTCGAATCTCTAATCTCGGTCCATTAGACCATTTAATCAACCTAGAAACTACTAGGCCCAATATTGGGGCGTTACAGGAGATATGTTGTAGAATCAGTAAGCAACACTTCAAAATTATACTACTTGAGAGAATTAGAGTCTCAAATAGGTAGATTGCCCAAGCCTTGAATGTTAAACCTCATGGTGGTTTACCTAGTGATACTGAAGTCACTAAGAATCATGGTAAGGAGAATTGTGATGCTATCACCTCGAGGAGTGGTAATCAAATCAACAAGGAAGATAAGCTTCGGGGTGGCACCTTGATGCTTCTAGACCTAACAGGAAGCCTGAACTACTAGAATCTATAACAGATCTATCATTTGTGTAAGAAGAAGAAATCGTAGACCATCTAGTTGAAAGTATATATAGCTTAGTCTAGAATGCAAAAGCATAAGAAATACATCGAGAGGAACCTAGACTTCCACCACCATTTCCATAGCGATTGAAGGCACAAAAGCACATTCAGTTTCAAAAAATTCTAGAGGCCATTAATTAAATCCCAATTTATGCGAAGTTCCTCAAGGATATCATGAATAAGAAGAGGAAGGTAGAAGATTATGAAACATTTGCCACATTAGAAGATTGTATGGCTATGTTGAGCAACTTACCACCCAAGATGAAAGACCTTGGTAGTTTCACTATTCCTTGCTCAGTATGCAGGAATTATGTGGGGAGAGCTCTATGAGATCTTGGAGCTAGTGTGAATATGATACCGAAATATGTCTTTATGAAGTTTGGGATAGGAGATGCTAAGCCCACCATAGTGATTTTGCAATTGTCAGACTGGTCTCAAGTTTATCCACAATGGAGAATAGAGGATATTATTGTGAAAGTGGACAAGTTTGTGAGGTAAATGAAAATGCTTCCATCATTTTGGGGAGACCATTCAAAGCTATAAGGAGAATTTTGATAGATTGTGAAAAAAGGGGAGTTCACTACGAGGGTGAATATTTAGAGAGTCGCCATCAATGTCTTCAACAGAATGAAATTTACTGATAAATTTAATGAGTATCAGCTTATACAAAACGATGATCTAGTTGTTGAAGAAGAAGTGTTAACTCCTTAAAGTACTGTTTTTCATATAATTATTACCATAACCCTTTACCCAGCTTGAGAGAAAACCGGGATTGAAGGTGTTACCAAAACACATTCTAGATAATTTCAAGACTAAATTATAAGATTTGGTACAATGTCATTTCCAAGTTAAGAAGTTCAGGGTAATTTAAAACCTTTTCAACTACAAAGACATACAACATGATTCCAACTAAATTGGTAACCAAAACACATACCGGTAAATGATTATGCAATTACAAGTGTGACTCTACTCCAAAACGATATATACTCTGAACTATGAATTCTTCACAGATCAAATTTACTTAATCTGAATAACAAAGCCACAATTGGCAAACTCTCAAATTGATTTCAAGCTCACATTACTTAATGCTCGAATAATGATTCTCTTCACAATACTTGCAACCAAGATTATTCGTCAATGAGAATAATTATTCAATTATTCATAGTATCAATGACTAGATAATAAGCCAACCTAAACAACAACCATCAATCTGTCGATTGAAGTGATATGTCAATTATACTAGCAATTTTCCATCAAACAAGTCTGAATTACTACAAAACCTATGATATTAATTCCAAATACAAGAATTTATCTCCTTAATATCATAAATCTTTATATGTCTTCCTACATCCTCACCTAAAAGCTCATTCAAGGATTTACCTTAATAACGAATGTCTATCCTATTATTGTTCTAGCAATTACGAATAGATTCCTATTTCTAATAGTCTTTTGTAATTATGACAGGTTGATTACCTAAGCTTAGATTTATCTTCTTAACACACAAGCCTTATCAGTCCGTTTCCTAATGAATCAGTCAAAATCATCTAACCATCATAAAAATCAAATCAAGATATTAAATAGCCCATTACAAGCCAAAATTAATGCATAAGCATACAAATATACAAGAAGAAATGACGGAATGATCGAATGCATGATGAGTATAAGAATTCTATGTGCCACCATCTAGGAGTTCTAAAACTTAACTTCAACCACACTTGAGAGCCCATGATAGAGTCCATGCTTGAGCGGTAAAAATGAGAGTATAAAATCCCTGAAAGTATAGAAAGATAAGGAGAGTAAGAATAGCTTGTGAGGTAGTTCGAAACCTTACAATGATTCTTAAGTATTTATCGTAACTTTAGACTATTGCCTCGTTAACCATATTAACTTCTAGATAAGTATTATTGTGATCATTTTATCCTTTATCACCTTGCAAGGTTTCAACTGTAGTTATTCTAGAGATGAGATCATGACTCCTGATCTCTAGATTACTTGACTCATAAGTCATTATAACCCAACAATCATCCAATCTTTTATTTGAGTTTTTTAACATTCCTTTTACACATCACAAGTCTCAGTTATTAAGATTCATATTACCCAACTCTAAATTATATTCATTAAATTAAGTCATCCAAGCTTAATAAATCATCCTTCCCAAGGTCGTCCTCGCTTTATAGGTTAGTTGATACCAACAATTCATCTTACTTATTATATAAGTCATTTCTATAATTCTTGTATGATTTCAAAACAATTCCCATACTTTCATGTTTTTCAATGATATTTTCTAATATCCTATAGAGCTGCTGCGGTCAGGCAGACTGAGTCTCACTCGGTTAAAAATTCATATCTTTCATTCCATATATTGGAATTTCAAACCGTTTACAACGTTGGAAAGCTAAATCAATTATCTTTTTAACCATATAAGCCTTATATCTTTACTCCTTATGAATTAATACAGAATTTAGTAACAAGCACGCCCAATTCTGCCACCGGGCAAATTACACTATCCTTAAGAAATCATCTCTATAATATGTTTTATTGCTCAGAATTCAATTAAGTTTCTTTTAAACAAAACTCTACATCATCTTCTTTCTAACCATATAAATTGTAACCTCCAATTCACCTTGTACAATTTATAGTGAATTTTCAAAGTTACTATTAATGCAGATTTTAAAACAGCTTTACATGTCGGTTGTAACAATATCAATTATAGTTACTTCTTCCATACTATCAAACTGTCTAATTTTCTAGTAACCAACATTTTACTTAATTAACATTCCATCAAGCATTCATGCTAAATTAACATTTAATCAACGAGCATTTCCTTGCCCACCTATACCCATTCGAACAAGTCATAATCATGTTCCTTCAGTACATATTCTCAAAATATCATTCAAATCCCCTCATTATTGCATGAATATAAATATAATTGTATACAAGCATGACATTTGGTTCACATCCCTCAAGAATACACAAATTTATCAAAGCAAGACATTTGATTCACACCATTCAAGCATACATAAATTTATCAAGGCTTGCCATTTGATTCACTCTATTCAAGAATATATAAATTTATCAAGGCTTGTCATTTGATTCACACCATTCAAGCAAACGTAAATTTATAACTTAGTTCTGTTTAGTTTAATTTAATTATCATTATTTATAGCAACTCTCCTTTATAAGAGACTTATCGAAGAATTAATATACATCAAGCTGCTATATTCAAGTTGTTTTTAACAAACTACATTCAAATTTGTTATTTTAACATAGACTTGCGATGCAAGTCAACTGAATCCAATATCAAACAGGAGCACACCATGTACTGAAATAGGGGTATACAAGATACAGAAACAAGGGTACACAAAGTACCATTTAACCATTACCGAACAAGGGTACTAATAGTACCAACAGATCATTTGATCTTTATCGACAAGGGACCTATGTCCTGGACTGTAGTCCACACTACCAAGCTCGACGGACTCTATGGCATGCCAACTGTACCTACGACTGACTCGAGACCATGGCTTTTCACTTTTATTTATTTATTTGGTTAATAACATTCTGAACATAACTTCTATTCAATATAAAGTCACATTGCATATTGCCTTTTAATGTGAGCAAGATTCACTACATGTTAATTTTATATTCAAGATGAGCCTTGCCCATAATCTTATCAACATTGCCATCAAGGCTTAATTATTAATCATTGAATCAAGAGTTGCCACATATACTCTTTACAAAACAGATTTCATTCATATATTCCTTTTCAATCTATTCGAATGAACACCTTAAGTAACAATGGGTTCTTTAAGGTATGTATCATTCGATCTAATATATACTTTATAACAATCCATTCAATCGACCACTTCTAACTTCCAAAACTAACATGAATTATCATGACATTCAAGCTTATTTAATAGTTAACAAGAACTTATTTTCATTAACAATTCTCTTTCAATCTATAGTCGAATATGTATAAATATAATCCAGTCACCAATAATACTATCAACTTACTCATTTTATCACAAGGTACTCTTTTTTATATAAAAGTACTTACCTCGGATCCCAAGCTTAAATGCACACTGTTACATAAGTTATCTAGCAAGCAAATAAATTAAAGCAATTAAGGGTGTTCGAGATAGATTTCTCCTATCTCGACACTTTAACTACCCTCACCTCTTATCTTGATGTTACGAGATACCTGAGTCCTCACTTCTTCATGCCACTTATCAAATCCAATCCTAGCTTCCTCATGGTCTATGCATAGAAAAATTATAACTATATATATTAGACTGAATTCACTCTTTCACATATACCAATCAAGGAAGCTTAATCACACGCATTTGGTCACACAAACATGCCCTTTTAATCTTTATTTAACCCAAATCTGCCTTGTTAACATGTATACTCAAACACACAGCAAAAACAATCCCTTAACATTCCTTCATACATTCACAAAATAACAACTCAAGCATCAATGCTCTTCTATGATTTCCAAGACTATTTCTGCCCATCTATACGTTTATAACACTCAAACTGAATGTATTTTACATAAAATAGAGCAACCCCTAGATGATATGCACATTCTTATAAATGTATCAACCAAATCAATGTATGTGCACTAAACTCAAATAATTCATTCACACGACATAAAACAAGGTATTATTATACAAACATATATTTACTCATTCAAGCCAAACTATTGGATGTTTAGATACTCTCAACTCAATCTCTACAAATCATTATTCTCACAAAGCAGTCCACATAAATTATTATACATTCAAATAGCTCACTTATGATTTTATTTCACATTAAGCAATCCATCATCTTGATGTTACAATAACAACCCTTAACACTTATATACATACATACTCTAAGCAGCCTTAGATCAATCAAGTTATCCTTGATTAGCCTCAATTTTAATAAAAACAGTCATTAAATCAAGCTGCACTCCATTAACAACTTCTTAAGCTCTCTAATTGTATCCAAATTAACAAATTAAGCTCGTTATTCATAAATATTCAATTAGTAAAACAGGGCAGCCTTTTTATTATCTAGATTCCTTGGATTAGAACAGCCCATGAATATATATAAACACACAACAAGCATTGCATACATTAAACTTTTTCTATTCGGTTCAAGATAAAAATTGACACTTATGTGTTTAACAAGTATTCCATGCATTCAACCATCCATTCTAAACATTCAAACAACAATCAAAGCAAAGCACAACCAAAAGGGAGATGAGATTAATATACCTTCACTTTAATATCTAATTAAGAACATCCAAAATGAGCCTAGATTAAACCTTTAAAAGCTGAAATTTAGGCCTACGTTTTTATCTCTTCTCTCCCTTTTCTTTCGGTTAAAACCAAATGAAGAAGATGATTAAATGATCCTTAGTTTGGCTTTAACCCTCTCAAGCCTAATGTGGACTCCCACAATGCCACATGGACATTTTACTATAATGACACATCATATAACCACTTTCATCTCTATGTTTTGCATGCAATGGAATAAGTTCTAATCTTTAACTAATTAGTCACTTAAAATTAGTTACTACTTTTAAAAGTCTTATCTTGGAAGCACTGTAACACCTAAATCCTAGCCTAGAAGTATTGAAACCATTTGCTTAAGTTGATAGCTTAATTGAACCTAGATTTTAAGCTAAATTGATTAGTCAATGATCTAATTGAAAGACTAAATAAAATAAGAGACCAATTTAGAAGGACTTAATTGGATAGCATGGAAAATATGGGGAATGCATGCTAAATTCATTGTTTCCCCTAATGCCCTTGATTAAGTTAATAATAAGGATTAAATAAGGGACATTTTAGACATTTCATAAATCCAATAACTTGGATTAAGTGTTATCATCTTCTTCATTCTCCCTTAGTTGCCGAATTTGAAGAAGAAAATAGGGAGGGAGTGTTCTTGTGAGAGAAAGCATAAATCCATGGTGTTATAGTTGAAATTGAGCTAAATTCAACTTGGTAGCAGCATTACTAAGGTAAATTCATGCTGTCCAGACTGATTTATGCTTAAAATTCTGATTTAGATGATGTTTAAATGCTTAGTTGACTTATTAGGTTGTTTGAAATGAAGAGAATGATGAAATTGAACATGTATACACTATGGATAACTTGAATTAGAGTAGAATTTGTGTGTAAGAGATGGTGTAACAGAGTTAGGTTGCTGGAAATTTGAAATGAGATGTTGTAAAAAATTTAACTGTTAGAACTTGTAATTGAGTTATGGAATTAATGAATTGAGCATGATCATGATTAGGTAATGTAATTAAGGTGTTAGACAAGCTAAATTGTTAGTAACCAATGATGGAAATGGAAGATAAAGTATGAACAAAATCATATAGCCTAGAAACTGTTTTAGTAAGAACCTATTGTGTAAACATGCAAAATTAAGCAACTTAGCCAACTTACTATGTTTTGGCTACCTTGAAAAATGAATTAACATTGACTAAACATGTTTAGGATTTCATATGAAATGAATTATGGGGCCAAAACATTGGTTAAAATGAATTTAAGGAATTAAAATGTGAATAGGTGCAATTTGCCCAGAATTGCTCTGTTATGGGCAGTAACTTTGAAAATTCACCAAAATTTGTATAGATCGAATTCAGGGATGAAATTTTAGTGACATGATCCTTAGTATGTATACTTTCATTAGGTGAAAACAAAATTGAAAACTTGGTCCTATGCTGGAAACTGTTATTAGAAATAGCTGGACAGTGCAAACTATCTAGACAGTGTAAATGCCCTGTATTTGAACAATAAACTGTATTAATTGGCTAAGAACTAAAATGCAAGCCTTATATGGTCATAAATAAAATTTTTTATCTTTCCAACGGTGTAAATTAATCAAAATTCCTATGTACGGATTAAAAGATATGACCATTTAAAAGGACAGTGTGCAAACTGCCAGGCAGCAGTGTCCTGGGCAGTTTGGGACTGTTTTTTCAACTAGAAGCAAACTGTTTCCAAAACAGTTTTGGGATATTGTAATCTGTCCAGTTATGTCTTAAAATGAGGTAATAACAAGTTAGAGGAACAAGTGAGAAATGCTTAAAAGAAAGCATAAAAATAGTAGCTAAATGTTAGGTACAAATGTGATAACATTGCTACTATATATGTGTGACATTATGTGCACGTTTTGATGAATTGTATGTGTTATGCTTGCTAGACCAAGGGCAGCAAGTTGTGGAAGAGGAAGATAAGAGTGGACATCCCAAAGCAAGAGGCAAAGGGATTTGGATACAAGACAAGTGATTAGCTAGGAGTATTGTGAGTGTAACTATCCTTAGAGTTGGGACTTAGGTCCTAACCAACCTTGCTATTGTCTTAATTGAATGACATTGCCATGTAACATGACCTAATAATATATATTTGGGTAATTAAGGAAAGAATGATTTGAATGTCAACTTGTTTGATGACATGATCTATTTGTTTACTTGAGTGTTAAGCCAATGAAATGAAATGCTTGACATGTTGCATTGTTTATGCCAAAGGTAAGAAATGGAATGCTTGCTTGGACAATAAGGTACGCACATTGCATACATATGAATGTGTTTGTGATTGATTTACATGGCTGGTTGAAATGAAATGAGCAATGGTACCACTTTGTATTCATGCCATTTGAATGGCGTGGATAAACTTGTCATGGGAGTTAAGACTCCATAAGCCTAAGGGCTTGGCCTTTGCATGGCATAATCTTGTATTGAATAATGAATTGTATAAAGCTTGAATGAAATGGATAATCAACAACCTTGGTAGCTAGTTTGGATAGATAGGAGGGTATGCCTTAGAATCTAGAGCTCATATTGGCACTATGATGCATATTGGCACCACGGTGCATTTTGGCACTACGGTGCATATTGGCACGACGGTGCATATTGGCACTACGGTGCATATTGTTGAAGATTTGATTATCTAGTGAACTACTTACCAAGGGTGTTATAAGATGGATTAATAACTAGAAATGAACATTCTTTGTCTTGGATGTGTGATGGGAACATTACTTGTTTTGTAAGATTCTTGAAAGAACATCCTTGCCTTGAAAGATAACACATGAATTATTGTATAACTAGTTACTTCACATGAAAGTTATGCATATTTGATGCTTGTTGTGTAAGAATGACTATTTGGTACTTGGTGTTTTTGGTTGCTTGTCTTCTAAGCAAGATGCTCGAATAGCATGACGGGTATATATGATGGATGTTGCAATGTAGAATGTGTTATATGTGAAGCTTGCCTATGTTTACCTTATTCAGTCGAATGGTATATGTTATGTAGAGATGACCTTGATTCTTTGAAATACATGTAAACTTGGATATGAATGCTTGGAAATTGGCTAGACTTAGTGTTACCTCACTAAGTACATAACTTGTACTTACCACTATACTCTTCATTCTTCCCATAACAGGTTAAAGACACTTCCAAGAGGATATCTTAAACTCAAAGCAATGTTTTGAAGAAAGCTTGAAAGTATAATTTCATACTCTATGTATGCTCCTAGTTTGGTGGCACTAGAACTTGTATATTTAGCCTTCATCATGTATTTTTTCATGATCTTAAGACTTGTAATTATGTATAACATGTATGGACCTATCTTGTAACCAACATGGATGACTTAAACTATGTATATGAACTATGTTGATATGTATATAAATACGTTTGATGCTGCGCATAATGTGAAAGTAATCCAATGAATGTTGAACCTTGTATAATTTGAATGCTAGACCAAAATTGTATGATCATGCATTTGTTCTTATTGTCATTGGTATGATTCGGAAATGCTTGGATTGGAGCTAAGGTATGTTCATGCATGCATTAACAATGTTACTAGTTAAGGATTCCATGCAATTATATGTCTTGTTTGAAAAAGAATCAAATGAAATGTGTTAAGCGACCACCTTGTATCGTTCGAATAGGGTACATGAACTTGTAATAAGAATGAAAGTTGAATCATGTCTAATAGTAACCTATTGTGAAGTATTCTATACTTGTTATTGTTGTTCGAATGATGTATGTGTATTGAATGGAATGGTAAATTGAAATATATAGTGGTAACTTAGAATATAAGTACGAAATGAAACAAATTAGTACCTAAATTAGCATGCTAAGTGTGTTTGTTTTGATTAATGTGGATTACTTGTATGGTTGTGGGCAGGTTACTTGTGTCGCAAGTCATGTATACCAAGGTTACTTGTTCAACAAGTAACCTATCTTTTGCTTTACTTTTGCTTTGGTAACGCTCCTAAACCGGATTACGGCTAACCCAGGGACGGGGTGTTACAAGCACTTTATTCTTGTTTCATTCATTTGGCCCTATTTTTAAGTTCTAAACTTACACAAAATAACATAATTCTCCTATACCCCATTTCGGGGTGTTACATACCATGCTTTTGTTTGACTTTGAGTATATGTTCATGCATGTAGTTAGTAGAATCATGCATTTGCATTAAGGAGTTATGGAAAGTTTCTTTTGCCAGAGTAAAGGTGTATTTCTTTGATGTGGTGAGCAGGGCAGGTTAGGAGGGGGAGTAGGATAGGAGTAGTTGCCAGAGCAGAGCGAAGGAGCAGAAGAGAAATGTCGAGCACTATTGGAAAAATTAGGATGAGGATTGCCAAGCTTGGTTGGCAAAAGAAGGGTGACTGATGTTTGATTAGTTAGTTGTTGGTCAAAGAGTCTAGTCAGCCCTAATTTTTAAACGAGAAGATAAGCGAATGAAAAGATAACGCGATTTATCCTAAGTGCGTAACCAATTTTCAAATTCAAACCTCATCTAGCGTTTCCACGAAGTGCCTTTAAAAAGTAAGTTGATTATTGAGCCAATGGGGTTGCACCGTGGTGAAGAAGGCAGACTATGGTTCGATCAGGCTAAGACCAAGAGCTCTAGATCCATTGAAGAGCTACATCGATGGGTCTCATTCTTTATCCATTTCTATTTAATTTAATTCACTTTTTACGATGGTGTTGATTTCAAATGATATGGTGTTGATGGTTCCCCCAATTATGAACTAATTTTCTTAGGTTGGTTGGGGATGTTTTTGCGATGAACGCTCAACTATTTTTCAGCTTTTAATAATTGAATGCCTTGGCATTTTTGTATATCTTGCTAGCGCTTACTTTACCTAATTTCTTTGCATATAAGAGTTGACATTCCATGCCTATCATCTCTTAATATCTTGACAAACTTAGGGGATATCGATTAATTGCTAGGTACTATGGTGAGAAACTTAGACAAAAGATGTTCAAGTAGATGGGCTTACTTTACAAGTGAGTGTACCCCTTAGTAGTAGAAATTAAAATTTTGTCAAGTTAATTATGAAAGATATCACTATAGACATACATGAGTTAATCGTAATTAACTTAGTTTATTCCCATCAACAAAGGTAATACTAATTAAAACCTACTCAACAATAAAACCAAGGCTGAAAGTTATTAATTGCTGTCATAGCTAGTTTAAAATCCAAGCATCCCTTGCTAAGGCCAACCATCTATTTGAATATATCTATTCGCCAAACTTCCAGAATTTTCATTGCATTTTCCTTAATCATTTTCAGAATCCAAAATCCAAATCAAATTCTTTTTCCCCTTTCACAAGTAAAATCGTGGCATTTAATTCGTGGACAATCCTTGAGGATACGATACTCAGCTTTCTACTGTATTACTTGCTGACCGTGTATACTTGTATGTAAAAAGACCTAAACTTGGCATTATTTACTGCATATTTACACCCATTCATCGATCATTTGCCAACCGTTAGTCAGTCGACAAGTTTTTGGCGACGTTGTCGGGGATTGAAACAGAATTTATTGTTTTTATTTGTACTTGTGTTTGTTTATTTTACTTATTTTGTTTTACTTGGTGTATGACCAAGAGCCACACTGCGACGGGAGACTGGCTATACGGCCCAAAGATTGGAAGAACCCTATGCATATTGAAAAAGAAAGTTTGAGAAATGGCTCTTAATGGACAAGTAGGAGAGGCTGGTGTCCCAAACAACCATGAGGATCCATCAATACATATGACAATCTGCCTGCTCCTACTACTATTGTTGTGAAAGAAGAAAGACTTATTACATAACACTTGGCACCAAATATGGATAATTTAATGCCATGCCTAATTGGTCCCAGGGTAAATGTAGCTAATTTTGAACTTAAACCGGTAATGATTCAGACTCTATTAAATGTAGGTCAATTTGAAGGATCACCTACTTGATACCCAAGACAACAGTTGAAGCAATTCATGGAGGTTTGCAAACTATTTCAGCAACCTGGTGTAGTTGAAGAGGCATTTAAGCTAAAACTATTCTTATTTTCTTTGAGGGATAGAGCAAAAATGTGGCCAAATTCTTTGCCACCTAGTTCAGTCACTTCATGGGCATAACTATGCCGGAAATTCCTTTTGAGATTGTAGCCCCCTAAACTTAATGCCAAGCTTGAGAAGTGAAATCATTACTTTTAGGCAGGCTGATGATAAGACTTTGTGTGATGCCTGAGAGCATTTTAAGGACATGTTGTGGAGCTGTCCTATGCATGGATTCCCTGCTAGGACCAGATGGAGACCTTTTATAATGGACTCAATGCTCAAGCTAAGATTGTAGTTGATGCTTCGGCAAATGGTTCATTGCTAGACAAAAATTACACAGAGGCATTTGACATCCTTGAAAGGATTTCCACCAATAATCTCCAATATCCTACTGCCAGACTAGGAACCGAAACAAATACTGCTGGAAAATTAGAAGTAAAAGCATTGTGAAGACAATGCAAAAACCTATTGACGTTCGAGAAGTAGAAGCATTGGAACCTTCCACACTACTTGTGGAGAAGATCATCATGTTGTTGAATGCCTATTACACCCTAAATTGGTAAATTTTGTTTAAAATTTCAATCACAATTAACCCACATTCCAATACTTACAATGCAGGTTGGAAGAAACATCCAAACTTTTCTTGGGAAATCAGGGAGGTAACCAATTTAATGCCCAACGTCAAAACAACAATGCACTGCCTGGATTCAACTAGAATGTAATCCCACAGAGAGCACAAAACAATTTCCAATCAGGGAAGAGATTTACCCAGGGAAATTCTTTAACGAAGTACATGGAACGAAATTATGCAATTGTTCAAAGTTTAGCAGCATCTATACGAAACTTAGAGGTTCAACTAGGGATGATTACCAATACACCCAATAACATACCCTAGGGAACTTTGCCTTGTGATACTGGGAATGTTCGACAAAAGGTCAAGAACAATGCAAAGTAGTTACTTTTCGGAGTGGAAGACAATGCAAGACTGAGACATCTATTAAACAATCAACTAATTATAGGGTGAGAAGATGGTACCAGTAGATAAACCCAAAGAAGCAGAGAAAAAAGGGGGTAGGCACTAGTGATGTTAGACCTGAATCTAATGACAAAGCTTAATCTGATGCCAGCACCACTTTGGCATAACTTGCAGAACCAATATTCACATATCCACCACCATCTTTTCCATAAAGGCTCTAGAAACACAAGCAGGATTAGCAGTTTAAGCGCTTCTTGGAAGTTCTTAAACAACGGCAAATCAACATACCATTAGTGGAAGCTCTCAAATAAATGCCCAACTATGTAAAATTCATGAAGGACATCTTGTCCGAAAAGAAGAAGTTTGGTGATTTCGAGACTTTTGCTCTTACTAAAGGATGTAGTGCAATGATAATCAATATATTGCAATCAAAATTGAAAGATCAAAGAAGTTTCACAATTTCCTTTACGATTGGCAATAGATTCATGGGCAAGACACTATGCGACTTGGGAGCCAGCATCAATTTTATTCCAATGACTTTTTCCATAAAGCTTGGAATTGAAGCAAGGCCTACTATAATAACACTTCAATTAGATTATCGATCCTTTGCACATCCCAAGGGTAAGAATGAGGATGTATTGGTAAAGGTAGACAAATTCATATTTCCTACTTATTTTATTATTTTAGAATAAAAGGCTGATGATAATGTCCGAATTATCTTTAAAAGACCATTTATTGCCACGAGTAGGACCTTAATTAATATTAAAAAAGGTGAGCTTATTATGCGTATGAATGACCAACAAGTTATGTTTAACATATTTCAAGCTCTTAAGTGTGCAGATGAACCTAAGGAATGCCAAGCTGTTGAAACAATGGAAACCATTCTCAATGTGGAGGTAGCAAAATTATGCCAGGACACATACAATGATGTTATGGAGCTAGATGATGAAGAGACAATGAGTGAAGAATCTAAAGAACCGATCATGTTGAACCAGGTCGTGAGTTATTTCGGTAGACCTGAGTCACTTGAGTTGGCTGATAGAGAGATCATGGCACCTAAACCATGAATAGAGGAGCCGCTAGAACTGGAACTGAAATCTTTGCCAAGCCATCTCAAATATGCTTACCTAGGAGACAACTCAACTTTTCCAATGATCATTGTTGCCAATTTGACCGATGACAATGAGGAAAGATTGTTGGAGACATTGGGCAATCACAAGCAAGCAATATGTTGGACGTTGGTTGATATTTGAGGTATAAGCCCAACAATTTGCATGCACAAAATCATTTTTGAGGATTACCATGGCAAAGCAATTGAGGTCTAGAGAAGAGTATACCCGAGCATGAAAGAGGTAGTCAAGAAAGAAGTTATAAAGTGGCTGGATGCTGGGATAATTTATCCTATTTCTAATAGCTCAAAGGTCAGCCCAGTGCAATGTATTCCAAAGAAGGGTGTAATGACCATGGTCCAGAACAACAAAGATGGATTGATCCCCTTGAGAACTGTGACGTGATGGAGGGTGTGCATGGATTATAGGAAGCTAAAAAAATGCAACGCATAAGGATTACTTTCCACTGCCCTTCATCAATAAGATGTTGGACAGATTGGTAGGCAAGGCTTTTTATTGTTTCTTGGACGGCTACTCGAGCTACAATCAGATTGACATACTGCTAAAAGATTAGGATAAAACTACGTTCACTTATCGATAAGGGTCCCCTGTTCGAAGCTATTTTAATAGCTAAATTGAAGGAAATGAAGAGTAAGGTGCTGAGTCACTTCCTTGCTGCCTCCCACACATGAATCAACTCAGACTAAGTGATGAGTGGCCATCAATTGCCTAGAGTTTGGGAAAAGAAATGAAAAGATGGAAATAGTTGCCTAAGTAAACCCTCACCCAAGGGCAAGCTTCTCATTGGCCCTTGGGGAGGTGGGACATTGATAAAAGGGTTTAATCCCTTAAATTAGAAAGCTTTCTTCCCCATTTGAATCTTCCAAAAACAAAACTCACCATTTGCCATCCAACAAGCAAGCACCACCATTGTTGTCTTCAACCTCAAGCTAAACAAGCATCTCGATTCAATCCTCAACCTTTGATCGATTTCAATACTTCGTTTGAAAGCCTATAACTCAGTGAGCAAAACCTACTTATCGATTCAATGATTCCCTTGATCTTTGAGAAGTAATTTCAAGAATTAAGCTTTTGATTATCCGATTCAAGCCCATGTGTTAGTAGGCTAATTTCCTTGTTTTGATGTTGTCTACAAGCTTCGGTAAGCTTTAAAAACATTTTCGGATTCTTAGTTTAAATTCTAAAGCAACCCCTAATGTTTTGCTAGCTCAAGAACTAGAGAAGGTCCCCTCGTCATCTCCAAAAAAGCTACGCATCAAGGAGTCGTAATCCAATAACCTTGAAAGCTTTGGAGTCAAGGTGAGTGTAGTCGTGTCAAGGGATAGGCAGGGTGCCATCCTGTTGCATTTGTTTTGTGTTATAATTTGCATTTTGTTTAAAGGCTCAAGTAGAGCAAGCTTGTGTGGATGCTAATAGTAAGCATGGTAAGTTTCTGACATGGATTAATATGTGTAAGTTCATATACGATACTTGAATTTTCCTATGTGTGAATTCAATATGGATATGTTATGATATGATATGTGGAGCAAAGGCTCAATTTGACGTCCGATATGATATAGCTTACGAGCATAAAGGTAAGTTTATGTTGTGATATGTGATCCGAAAGGTAAGAGTTATAATGAAATATGTGACCTTGGACATCTGTGGGCATTGGATACAATTGGCATGCCATAAGGTTATTTGAGTTCACCAAGTAAGGGATTGGACTACGGTCCGGGGCTACGACTTATATGCGGGGAGATAAGGTTGTTTTGTGTAAGGGATTTTTTCCAGAGCTACGACTCAAGGCTACGACCTATTTTTGATATGTGTGGTGTACAGGGGAATCCACATATCCATTGGTTACCATGTCCAAGGAAATGACATGTTTATATGATTTATAATTGCTACATGGAATCATGACTTTTGATTTGAGCATGATCTTATATGATTGATGCTTTATAGATTGTTAACCAAGCATGCCTATATGTCATCCATGTATTTGATAAATTTATTATGCATTTGTTATGACTATCTTGAAGTATTCTAGGCTCCGATTGTGTAGTTGTGGTTGTAAGTCACTTCTAATCATATGTATGCTTAACTTTTGCCTTCAATTCCAAGTAAGGTGGCATATTGCTGAAACACGTCATGTTTGCATATTTTTATGTGTGTAATAGCCTAGTAGTGCCTAAATGTAGTTTGTGAAAATAGGCATGTTTTGGAATGACTAAACTAGTCAAAATGAGCTTACATGCACCAGAAGGTAAAATCCTAGTAAATGGATTTGAAACACTCTAAAATTTTGTATGCTATTAAAAATATGGATATTAGACTTGTTGGTAAAATTTGGTTAAGTTTGGACAAAGTTCAACAGGTTAATTGATTAAAAACCAGCTAAAATCTGTCATTACATGGCATGCGTATCGGGACGGAGTAAAATAGGGAGTATCGATACGCAAATGGGGGTGTATCAGTATGGATTTGGATTGTAAGGTCTAAAAATTAAATTGTATCGATAAGGCTTTAGGCTGTACCGAAATAGGCCAACCTTAGTGAATACATATCGATACGGGCTTAGGGGTATCAATACCGTCTTGTTACACTTGAACCTGGAATTTGGAAATCAGCTTAGCATACCGATATGGCCTTAGGCGTACCGTCACGGAGTCAGTTATCTTTGTTAAAAGTCTAAAATTATAGTTTTAAACAGTTTACGAATTGGTCACTAAGTTTTAAATAGCCTAATTGGATAGCTAAACGATATCCATTCGTAACGAAACTTCATGGGTTAACAATTAGTAAGTTCAATTGTATTTTAATGAAAATAAATCCCAATAAGGACCTCTAATTTGTAAAAAAATTATGATTTAGTCCATAAGTTCGAAAAAGTTTGAAATTGACCCTAAATCGAATAAGTAGTTAATAAATAGATCTTCCATGCCTTAAAAGAGTTTAATAAACTTCCTGAATAAGTATCTGAACTCTGAATTCAACTCCGAACCTCTGATATATTTTCTGGTAGCACTTTCCAGCCCGGTTCTTTACTAGGCCGGGAAGGAAATGTTACAGTCTTTATTTCATGGCCTTTTACATGTGTCATTTCTTGTTTTTGAGCTCATATATTTGAATTTAGTATCATATTGCATGCATATTTCGGAGTTTGTGCATGAGCTTTAAAGTTTTATCAATAGATGATTTTATGGTTAAAAGGTAGGGCTTTTGGTAACTACTTTTTAGATTTTCCAGTAAGCCATGCAAAGTGGTGTGCTATTGTGGCATTCTAAGGAAAAAAGGAAGAGGAAGTTGTCTTTGCTGAAGCATTATTTGTGTGCTAGCCGACAAACTTGTGAGAAAAGATGTCATCACACTTAATAAAAAAAGGGAACCAAAAGGCTGTCACACTCTGCACGTAAAGGGAATAATTCCAAAAGGACAACCAAAAATTTTGAGGGCAGCAAACCCTAGGAGCCTTACCTATATAAAGGACAAGAAGGACATTTTCTAACAGAGGGGGAGCCAAAACTTTAGAGACAATAACCCTTCTTCTTTCTCCTTTGGTAGACCACCATTGTTGAGTGGAAGGAATGTGTGGAGCATACCAGACACTTGGAAGAGGATGTAAACCTGCAGCAAAGCACGTTGACAACACAAAGGATTCATTGTCTCTAAGATTTCCCTTCGTGTAGCACATATTATTTTCTAAAAATGTTCTTTGAATACAATATTGTTGATGATATTTTCCAAGCATTTTCTATAATTGTGTTGCTTTTTTTATTCATCTTTATTCTTAAGGTTATAAGAGTGCTTGGATGAGGCCTTAGCCTGTCTTGTTTTCTAAGATTAAAAGATTTTTGTTTAGAACTTGAATGAATAATGAGGTTTTGCTGGGAAGCTTGATCCTAACTCACCACTATAATAGGGTACAGCTTCAATGACTAAAAGGAGCAGGGATTGTATGGGTAAAAGCTTGATAGGGTTGAGACAAGAATGAGACGCTTTAGCATGCCTTTATCTAGTCCCTGGAGCTAGGAATAGTGAAGTGACATTATAGTGGCTCTGTCAAGTAGCATAGTTGCAGTTTTGTGCTAAGTGTTTCATATTGATGACCAAATGATTCTTGGGGTAAACACAACCTCCATACCATCTTGATTTAGGTGAATTTATTAATCTGTAACATTCCAAAAACTGAGTTGGAAGAACGAGATGTATAGATTGGGTCGGTATGGTATTTTAATGAGGTTTAAAAATGAGTTTTGGGATCATTTCATAAGTTTAAGTCAACTCATAATTATTTACTTAATATATTAGATGATGAGTTTTGTTCGAATGACTTTAGTTGATTTAAATCATTTTAACATGTTTTTAGTGACTAAATAAAAAGGAATACATGATAATAATCTTTGGGAAGCTATTATACCATGCACCTTTCAATTAGATTTAATTGGGGTTTAACTAATTCTTTTGACATTTAATTCATTTTGTTGAAAGAATGATTTTCTTGAGAATATTTTCTCGCTAAATTCTATTTTAATGATTTCCCAATTCCTAAATCCTTCATTTGATTTGCTAAGATTCATACTCAATTATTTTCTTAAATCTTGTTCTTTCACTTTGATTTCATTTCCAAATATCTATTTTCTTCAAAATCCTATTTCAAAATTTGAAGAAGTTACACCAATTTTCATGGGGTTCTCTTCAAGTTCTTGATTCTCCAATTACAAGGTATAACGATAGTTCTTATTGAAATTCCACGTGTTATGTATTCCTAAATAATTGTTTTAAACCATTATGTGTTGGGTTAATTGGAATTAAAGTTAGAAATGAAGATTTTTGAGGTTTGATCTTAAAATATTGAGTTTAGGTAAAAACCTAAATATTTTAATTGGGTTGTGAGTTATTCTTATGAGTTAGAAGAAATCTAATCCTAATTTTGTGAAATTAATCCCTACATCAATTAAATTGGTTAGCTTAAGTTAGCTGTTCTTAAGAATTGTGGAAGGTTAATGGTCATTTGGATTCTTTGCAGTTATATATTGTTATTGAGGAAATTTTGATGGTGTTTAGAGTTGTTTAGAATTATGAAGTGATGAGGTTTGGTTGAAATGATGTTTTTAAAGGTTGGATAATAAATTTATTGGATTTTCGGTTATTTGGTAGTAATTTGGATGAGGAATCAGAAACTTTGTGGTTCTTGAAAATTATTGGATATATTTTTATGAAAATTTATGTTAATGTTGAGTCTTAGAGCAACCGAAATTGAATCTGGAAGCATAACATTGATTTCAGACATTTTCGGCAATCGACAAGGCTTCGGCGTTAAAACTAAAGCTAGTTGGTGAGTGCAAATTGTGTTTCATCTTCAAACATGGTTTGGAATCATGTTTTGGGAGTTTGGTTTAAGCCTAAAAAGCTTTACCAATCTCAGAAGTAAAATGGATATGAAAAAAATAAGTAAATGTGAATTTTTGGAAATATATGCTTGTTAATGGATATAAAAGTTTGTTATGGACTTATTAGTCGAATCGATCGACCGTCTATATGTGTATATATTCCACAAGGTCGGGTGATTATAGTCATTAATTTGTAAGGTTGGGTGACTACATTCATTTTGTGAATGTGAATCATAAGGTCGAGTGACTAATGGCTACGAAATATATAATTTTATTTTGTGGGGGTGGGGACCTAATGTTAGAGTATGTTAAAACACCAATCATAAAATGGTTGTAAATGTCCTTAGTCAAGTATTATTGTGGGCATGAACAACAATAATACATTACGACTAATATGTTGTTTATTAATGACAAAGTGTAGTCATTGGCATGGAGATGTCAAAATCAATAATATCCACAATCGATCCACAATCATAAGATAGAGAATCCTTTAACAAATCTCTGATATTATCTAGCTAATCACGGAAAACATCTAATTTCACCAATATTTCTCAGAGGTCTCAAATCAACAATTGATCAAATCTTCTTAGAATCAACTTTAATCCCTTCTGCAGATATCACATGGCCGAGGAATGACACTTCGGATAGCCAAAATTCACATTTGTTGAACTTTGTATAAATTTGGCTGTCTTAGAGAGTTCGTAGAATGATTAGAAGGTGTTTCAAATGTTCATCCTTATCGTCGATGAAGACTACTACAACTTGTCCAAATAAGGTTTAAAAACTCGATTCATAAGGTCCGTGAATACGGTAAAAGCATTCGTTAAGACAAAAGGCATCACAAGAAATTCATAGTGACCATATCGAGTCCTGAATATAGCTTTAGGAACATCAGATTCCTTGACGTTCATCTGATAGTATCCTAATCAAAGATCAATCTCGAAGAATACTGTAGCATCGTTAAGTTGATCAAACAAATCTTCGATTCTCAGAAATGAGTACTTGTTCTTGATGGTGAGCTTGTTTAATTGTCGATAGTCGATGCAAAGCCTCATCGATCCATCTTTATTCTTTACAAACAACACTGGGGCTCCCCAAGAAGATGAACTAGGTCTGATAAAACCTTTATCTTGTAAGTCTTGCAACTGATTCTTGATTTCCTTAAGCTCAATCGAAGCCATAAGATAAGGAGCGATTGAAACTAGAACAAATCTCGGTTGAACTTCGATTCTAAATTCAACTTCTTGTGTTGGAGGTAATCCAAAAGTTCCTCGGGAAATACATTAGGGAATTAAGAGACAATTAGGATAAACTCAAGGGAGAGTTTGGTTTCATTAATATCAAATAAAGCAGCAAATACATGAGTTGACTCATATGATTTCTTATATAACAAGATTATTGATTCATTTCCTAACCCAAGGAGAAAAAGTCTTCTCTTAGAACAATCTACCCAAGCATGGCGTTTTCCTAACCAATATAAACACAAAATAAGATCAAATTCATTAAATGGTAGGGCCATACAAAAGCATAACAAGGATTTTCTATGTACTTAGACATACAAACAACCACATCAAGATCATGACAAGCATCTATGCACACACACTAGTTTTACTCAATTTACCTAGATACCACATTCATTCATGCATGACCTTAACTCATTGATTAACAAAACATTCAAACCAAGACTAAGCTACTTAACCATTACCAAGTATTCGATAGGCCATTTACAAATATTTACAAGGATTTCGAATACTCACAAGCATTACATATTGGGAACTTATCAAACATTCTACATGCATTACAAACATGTTGCCACCTATCTAGGAGTTCTAACAAAAGGCTTACAAAACATACTTTGATGTACTTGTGATCTGAACCAAGCTCCAAGGTAACTTCAACCAAGCTTTACCCTGAAAATGTGGTGAAGAAATAGATTAAGTAAACACTTAGTGAGGTAGTTTAAAGAAATCATAAACACAGTTCAAACAATTCATCAAGTAATGTAAGTTTCTAAGTTTGAACAAGAACTAGTCATTTGGAATTAAAGCAATCGAACAAGACATACAACTTGACTCGAAAATTTTACCATAATCAGCTAGAAGAACTTTAGTTTTTATCATGCAATTTATTAAGATAATTCATTATTTTCACTTGTAAGTAATCATAGTTTTTCTTTAACAAAGCATTGGACATCAAGTAGCATAAGGTACACGAATCCCCAACCAACTGTTGCCAAATAAAGTACATAAAGTATTGGTCAATCACTCTTACTATCGGCAAGTGACCAAAACACACCCCTCATACTGTCGCCTCATAAGGACCGTAGACCAACCCAAACACGAGCTCTATGGACTCTATGGTATTCCAACTATATCTATGACTAACTCGAAACCATGGCTTTTCAATTAAGTCTTATCATTTCAAAATCGGAGTTGAGCTTAGCTCCTTATCCAAATATTCGAATAGCATGTCTTACATCAGAGTTGAGCGTAGCTCCAATTTCATATAATCACAAGCAAGCTTATATCTTATAATATCAAACATTTACATAAACACATGTAGAACTTTCAAATATCATTGGCTTATTAACCAAGTAATTCATATCATATAGTACTTTACAATTAAGTACTCACCTCAAATCCCAACTTATATTTGCACACATAATGCGATTATAGAACAATGAAATTAAACATTAAAGAATGCTAGGGGAAGGTTTGGAGCCTATCCCGATACTTTAAACTATACTCACAATTTGATCCAAGCTAGGTATGCTCCCAAATTACAATTCCTTTTTGCTTTTCTACAATTTGATCCTCCTTGGACTTTACTTCCCCAATTATTTCTTGGTCTAAGCATAACAAAGAATATAACCATGCATCAAAATCCATTTTCTTATCTCATACATAAAAATGCTATGCATATGCCTTATGAATGAACTTAACATATCTCACTTCAAATGCTAAAATAGTCCCAAAATAGTTTATAAATACAAAACAGTCGTAAAATAATTTATAAATACAAAATAGTTTATAAACACAAAACAATCCTTATATTATTTCAGAATAGTCCCCCTTTCACTTACAAAACAAACCCCCTGTTTCTAGATTTACAAAACAGTCTGTTAAACTCTTCAAAATAGTCCCTATATCTTGCAAAATAGTCCCCATTGATTTTCAAAACAATCCCTTAATTTCTAGTTTTCAAAACAGCCCAAATCATTTCAAAACAGTCCAATTCACTTGTACACACACACACACACATATATATATATATCAAAATAGTCCAACATGCTTTCACATATATAAAACAATTTAATTCACTCGTATATATATATACATCAAAATAGTCCACTATGTATATATATATATATTCATACACAAAACAATCCAATTATACTTATTTACATATATATATATATATATATATATATATATATATATATATATATATATACCAAAACTATAACACCCTCTAACCGAGAGTAGGAGTAAACCGAATTATGATGTGTTTTGAAGCAACACGAGCAACCATTTGTAATAAACCTAATACAATCAACTGATCATGCCCTAAAAAACAGAGTAATTCAAAAAAAAAATTTAAGGTATTCATAAGTCTATCTTCAACTCTTCATTTATACAAACAAATATCCATACAATAAGCATCACACTTCAACCACTAGTTCGTATCATACCATTAATTTATCTCATATACCCTTACTTATCTTTTGCACACATAAATAAATAATTACCAAATCGGTTACCAACTTATAAACTATTACTAGATTATATCTTAGGCTTAAAACAAAGAAGATCACATCTTAATCACCATGCTATTCAAGTTACGACTAAGACCTCAACACCTTGGATAGCAATCATTCGAACCATGTAAAAACTACTTAAGCATTATCTCATGATTCAGTTGGACATGAATCAATTCAAGACCTTTAGTTCCTTAGTAAAATTTTATACCTTTATTACCTATTAACAAGTAATCATAACAAAGCCTCTTTTATAAGTTATCCGTAGTCCATTTTCTTAGTTTTAAATTGTTTCAAGACTCAAATCATTCGTATCTAGTGTATATAATATATATATATTGCATCATACAATACCATTTCCAATTTGGGAATACACTATCAATTACTCATTGCAATCATCAACGATTCATACGAACGACTCTACCTTGATAGGATTTATCACAAGATAGTAGATATACTTAACCTACTATTATGCACATCAATACGATAATCTAGTAACATAAAGCACATGTGAATAGCTAATCTATTAAACTAACATCATAACTATATAACTTAAATGGCAAGCAACCAAAAATATATAAAGGCCCATTACAAACTTAGAACACCTTTTGTAGAGCATCATATATATACATACATGATCAAATATGCTCTTAAATGCACAATGCATACAAATCAATTATGTGCCACCATCTATGAGTACTTAAGAGGTTACAAACATACTTTCTAATACTTGTAAACCCATCCAATCTTGATAGATATTCAGAAGCATTGATACCCTGAAAGGTGATGAAAGAATAGAGTAAGCTAACACTTGGTGAGGTAGTATATATTCTAAAAAACAAAATAATAGACCTTATATAGTCTATTCCTATTCTTTCATCAAATCTAATCAAGGTCCATGATAGAACCAATATGTTCAAATGATCACACAACATAGCAACAAGGTTCCAATCATACACTTCAAATGATTTATTATAGTAACTCATAAACAAGCATTGCTTGTCACATAAGATATCATAACAAGCATCGAAAAAACATATCATAGTCATAAGTTTCATGTCACGCAAGGCAGCAAGCAAATTTATCATTAACAAAGAATGTCATAGCAAGGCATATCGTAGTCATTAGCTACTCTTCATATAATTTCAAGGTAGTCCTTAATTTACTTTGGTATTTAGTTACTTCAAATTTAACAAAGTTTTGAGAATCAAGAAACCTAATTCACTGGCACATCTCTTGTTTAAACATCCAACAATACCTCTAACTCATGAGTATTCATTTATATATTCAAAATATACCATGAACTCTTATATTTTATTTCAAAACTGTCCACAAACAAGTATATACATTTATATTTTTCAAAACAGTCCCTGTATACTTATATTATACTCAAAACTGTCCCCAAAACATGTATATACATTTATACGTCCAAACCAGCCCATGTATACTTATATTATATTCAAAACTGTCTCAATATACGAAACTGTCTCCAAAACATGTATATACATTTATAAATTCAAAACAGCCCTTGTATACTTATATTATATTCAAAACTGTCTCCAAAACATGTATATACATTTATACATTCAAAACAGTCCATGTATACTTATATTATGCTCAAATCTGTCCCCAAAACATGTGTATACATTTATACTTCCAAAACAGCCCATGTATAATTATATTATATTCAAAACTGGCTCCAATACATGTATATACATTTATACATTCAAAACAGTCAATGTATACTTATATTATACTCAAATCTGTCCGCAAAACATGTGTATACATTTATACTTCCAAAAGAGCATAGTATACTTATATTATATTCGAAACTGTCTCCAAAACATGTATATACATTTATACATTGAAAACAGTCCATGTATACTTATATTATACTCAAATCTGTCCCCAAAACATGTGTATACATTTATACTTCCAAAACAGCCCTTGTATACTTGTATTATATTCAAAACTATCTCCAAAACATGTATATACATTTATACTTCCAAAACAGTCCATGTATACAAAATTTTCATGTATAAATCAGTCCACTATGACTCAATTTCGAGCAAAAACAATTTCAAATATCTTTTAAACGTTGCATTTCACATGCATGTCTGAATAGGTGCTACTTATCCTGTAAGTTATCAAGCATGGCATATTTTTAACATAATATTACTTAGCATAACAACCATTTGACTTAATATAACACAGATGTGAATTATTTATCACTTAATGTATCAAACATAAACATAAGTTACTTGTCATAGAAGATAACAAACATATCATACCGTAGGCATGAGTTACATATCCCCAAGGTATTAAACATATCATCTCCTAAACACACGTTACATATCATGTAAAATATCAAGTATAGTATACATAATCATGGTCTATTGATCCTAAGCAGTGTTTAGGTGATTCTTAACTTGATTTTACAACTTCCTTAATGATCATGTATATTCAACCATCAAGATTAAACAATCAATCAATTCATACTAACACATAAACTTTCATTCAAAACATGTATTTCCATTATAGAATTATTCAAATTTTATTTAAAATCATATTACTTGTCAAGCAAGTATCCCAACTCTTCATTATTTTAGTTTATAAACTCATGCTTTCTTAGTAACATAGCCTTGAGAATCAAACTTCAGCCTAGGTACACGAATCCCCAACCAATTGTCGTCCATAAAATGGTACTCGCAGTACTAGTTAATCCCTCCTACTATCGCCAAATGACCACAAAACACCCCTCCTACTGTCGCCAAATAAGGACCATTGTCTCGGACAGTAATCCACCCCAACACCGAGCTCTATAGACTCTATGGCATGCCAACTATATTCTTTCATAGTAATAAAAATTTCAAATTCATATCAACTTATCATGAACAAGGTATTCGAATATCATGTTTCATTATCTCAAAGATGAGTATAGATCTATGATCAAAATATCATATAGTGAAGCTTATGTTTTTTCATATCAAGAATGTTTTCAATTCATGCATTTCTCAATTATTCATCATTCTATTCGAATTATTGTAGCGAGGATCAACACCATTTATGCACAAGTATGTATCACTTTCATTGTAGGCATATTCTCATGATCAAGAGTTGTGCTCCATTTTACAAAACAAACATTTTCAATTATTTAAAGCTTTTAAATCTTAGCAAACATTTCATTGCATATCAAACACATTCAACCACAACCAAGGCATCAAGTAATAATAACTTATTGTCTTTCATTTCAAGATTGAGGATAGAATTCAACTATATATCATGCTTTCAACCAAATCTCATGTTATAAAGTACTTTTTACTAAACTACTTACCTTGTATCCAAGCTTAGTCATACTAACACAATTTAATCATTGAGAACCAGCAAAACAAAACCAATTAAAGCAAAAATAAAGATGCTTGCGATAGTTTCACTCTATCCCGAGACTTTAAACTACACTCACAGATTAATCCAACTAATCTTTTTCTCAGATTACAATTCCCTTCTGCCTTTCTCCAACTTGATATACTTTATGCATCACTTGATCAATTCCTTATTGTCTAATTATAACAAGAGTTCAACCAGCATTAGAAACTATTCTTGGCTTTCAAATTCTCAAAACAAATCACCAATAAGCATTTGGTCACAAACAACCCTTAAATTCATTTGATCATTCATACACTCATTGAATAATCTTTTATGCATGAATGTGCCTACACATTTTCACCAAACAACTTTTTATATTCATTCATGCTCGTGATAATTATCTACATGATTTTGTACTCAAAAGAGGGTAGCCTTCACACACATGTATATATTGAACCAAAACAGTCCCTATAACGCCCCTCACCCGGGTTAGGAGTAACCCGGCCAAGGAGTGTTAAAACAAGCAAACAAGCAAGCACACAAAAACTCAAGCCATTTAAAACTTCTGGACTATAACATACTCTAACCACCCTAGTAGGATTGGGTAAGTTACCACATTACAATCAATGATCCATACTATTAAAGGTAGTGAGTTCAATTTGTTTTAAGCCTTTATGCACATCAAGAAAGGTTTCGAATAGGTGAGGACCCATAATGCACTTTGTTATCAAAATCAATACCAATTAAGACTTTCTTGTTTTACAAGTAACCGTTCGACTAGATGTATAACACAACAACAAATTTAAACATTTCATGTAGCTATTGGGCATACCAATAGGTGATTACATCTTTTACTTAAGTGACCTTAATCAAACATATAAGCCTTCAATGTTATATACATCATTCGGTTAGTACCATATATAACCAAAGAGGTTCAAGTCTAAACATGTGGATTACTACATTTACCTATTGTTAACTAGCCAATTTCAAGAGATCTATTCAATCATCACATGCATAATTCAACCATGAAAAATCTAACATTAGGCTAATAAGCATTCAAGCTATATAAAGTGCATACATGCTCATATATACATTCAATACTCATTATAGATCATAGATGAAGTTATTATATACAAACCATAACTAAGTGATCATGAATATACATGCCTTAGGTGCCACCATCCTAGGAGAACTATAACAAGATGGAAACATACTCTTTTATGCAAAATGTGACTCGTACGAGCTTAGACTTTGGAATAGTATCCAATATCAACATGTATCGTAGAAATAAGACTTGAATAAGCAAAGCTTAGTGAGTGAGTTAAAGTTACAAGGCAATCAATAAAAAAAGTCTCAACTACGAACCATCAAATAGATGGTATGGTTCCCCCATCAATAAGGAACCATTCGAACTAGGCAAAGAATACTAGGTGCATTGCTTAATTTTTAATCCAATATCAATACAAGGATTGAATTTTAGACATGCTTAATCATCCAATTTGATTACTTTAGGCATAGCATATCCTTTTAACATAATCAATGTTTCAATACACAAGTAATCTCATAAGCAATGTTCAATAGTTCATGGCATTTGATGTTTTCTTTACAATCAAGCAATCTCATAAGCAATGTTCAATAGTTCATGGCATTTGATGCTTTCTTTACAGTCAAGCAATCTCATAAGCAATGTTCAATAGTTCATGGCATTTGATGTTTTCTTTACAATCAACCAATCTCATAAGCAATGTTCAATAGTTCATGGCATTTGATGTTTTCTTTACAATCAAGCAATCTCATAAGCAATGTTCAATCAAAGTTTCAATATCAATAGTTCATGGCATTCAATTTTCCTTTACTATCAATCAATGCAATTCAATGTAGCAATAGGTTCAATGTACATGAGTTATTAGTTCATTTTAGGAATATCCTTGAGAATCGATTACTCAGTCTAGATACTCGAGTCTCCAACCAAACTGTTGCCAATAACAATAGTCAATATGGTACCAAGTACCAGGTCAAATCCCTCCTACTGTCGCCAATGACCAATAACAATACTTCCCTCCTACTGTCGCCAATTAGGTACCAATGTCCCGGACCGTAGTCCACCCTGACAATGAGATCTATAGATTCTATGGCATGCCAACTATATCTAAGACTGACTCGAGACCAAGGCTTACAATAGTTATCACTTTCAATCAATTAGAAGCACGATTCAATTCAATGTACACATTTTGTGCCAATATCCCCTTTCAATCGAATAGGGCTCAAGCCATTACCAATATCAATGTTTCAATTGTCAATGAAGGTATATCAATCAATGTCTCATTAAACAATGAATTGAGATACTTCTATATATAACATCATGCTTCATTTCAATATAGTTCAATTAGGCAATAAGCATATCATGACAATCAGTAGCAATTCAAGCATGCTTCACAATCAAGTAACCACTCAAAAGGGCACTTACCTTGCTAATGCTCCATAGCAAGCTCATACAATTTATACTTAAGAATCAATAAGAAATACAAATCTGAATTATACTTGGAGATGTTATCCCCCTCTCCAAACTTTAAACTACACTCACAGGAATTTTCTGAGCTATTGTCGATCCTAGACTGTAATCCCTTTCCCTCTACTAGCTTGATGATCTAAGTGAGCTCCTTTTCCCTTAATTTCCATTTGATCTAACATTCATAAAACTCATAGTGTATTAGATACAATCCAGCAACCAATTGAGTCATTATCTGACTTCAAATACTCAAGCATTCAATTCAATACAAACATCAAGATTGTTGCTGCCTGGCAGCATGAGCACTGCTTGCTTAAATGTTCATATCTTTTATTCTGTACGACAGAATTTCGAATCGTTTACACCGTTAGAAGGCTAACTTAATTGTGCTTCTAACCATATAGGCCTTACGTTTTAAGTCATTGTGAATTAATACAGTTTTTTATTTAAAGGTAGCCCAAATTGTGTCACTGGACAGTTTGCACTGTCCTTAGAGATTAGTCTCTAAAAATTGTTTTATAACTCGGAATTCGATTATTTTCTTGCATACAAAACTAGACATATACATGATTCTGTTCATATAAGATTTGCTCCCTAATTTGGTCTATGTGATTTTGTATAGAGTTTTAAACTCACTGCCCAAAACAGAGTATTCTGAACAGCTTTCCTTTAGCTAGATTCTAGCTTCTTTAATCACTTAGACAAGGATCCTAACATGATTGTTCAATATATAAACTCATTCATACATGTCTAAGTCAATCCAATTATGTGTCAATCCTATAAAAACATGGCAATTGAGCAATATATTCAATTTGATTCATTAAGACATCAATTCACTAGAATTTCCAGCAACCACAATTTCAATTCACATATCAATCATCCATTCTAATCATAATCCAAATTTTCCAGCATCAGCATAGCATTTCACCATCAATTTGGCTATTGACAACATCAATTTCTCCTACTCATTAGAATGGTACTATCAATTTCATGGATAGATCAATCAATTGAACTTCCTAACTAGTTCATAGCATCAATTCACTATGTATTCATCAAATTCATATAATTCAAGAAAGATCCGTAAATCTACATGCATCATTTGAATCTATAACACATTAAGGAAGAGATTTTACCTTCCTATCAATATTATATGAATGCTAGCAACTCCAATTTCTCCAAATTCAAGCTTGAATCTATGATTATAGAGTTTTCTCACTCAATCCCCTTTTTTCTCTTCTTCGCTCATTCACTCGGTCAACATGGGAGGAAGATGACAATGGTTCATCAATTAATGCCTCCCAACTGACTAAATTGTCCGTAATTATCCACTAATTAATGACATCTGTAAGGGCATTTTAGGAATGTAAGAATTTTGCATGCATTCCTTTAATTTGCCACTTATTTCGGTTTGACCACTTATACATTAGGTTACCACTTTTTCATTTATAGCATTCTAGTCCTTAATAACTACACCAAGTATCTTGTTTACAATCGATTAGGGATCAAATGAAGGCATTCTAGTAACTTCTTTTATACTAGTTGTAGCGATATCCTTGTTACGCTAAAAAATGTATTTTATCTATTGTTTTGTTTTGAAAATAATGTATTCCGTGGGGTTTTGTAAAAACCATATTTTATTTAAGAAAATGGAGTCGCCACCGGCCACTTAGGTAGGCCAGACACCATAAAACCAGATATTTGAAAACTGTTGGGTTCGGGAGTCGGTTACGGATGGGGAAGGATGAGCACCCCCACACTGCCTAAAATTGGTACTTTAATAGTTACCGCTTTATTAATATTAAACTTTCCGGATTAAAGTGACGATTAAATTAAATTTGGGCATAAGTAAAATTTAAAAGCCCCATTATCCGAGAGTAAGCACCCAACCACCATCACTACGCCTGATACTGGCCCCGTTTACGCTCGGATAAAAGGGCACCGCATTGACAATTTATATTCCATTATGCAACATTAGAAAGCAAAAATAAAATATGGCAAATAATTTAAATACAATAAAAATACAAATAAATATTAACATAATAAAATACTAATCTAACATAAATAAGATACTAATCTAAAACATACATACATAAATATTAATCTAACTCATAAACAAATCTAATATAAATAAAATTCTAACATTCATAAATATTAATCTAACACATAAATTTAAAACATAAATAAATATTAATATAAAACGTACATACATAAATATTAATCTAACTCATAAATAAAAACAAATATAGCATAAATAAAATATTAATATAAAACATAAATTTAAAAAATAAATACTAACCTAAAGCATAAATATACAAACTAAAAAACACAATTTTAAATTAACTACTACTTCATTAAATCATAAAAATTACAACACAAATAAAAGGAAGGAAAATATACCTAACTAGGAGCTCGAATGAAGAACCCCGACTGTACCCCACCGAGATCTACCACGACTTCTCCAAAAATTAACTAGATTGGATCAAAAATAAGACCCCGATCGAACCGGTTAGGACCATGGGGACTGCCCCGGGTCCTTGGCTACCCGAGAGCATAGCTCTTTTATGTGGGCATGCCATTGCCGGCTCCTGCTTCTTTGCTGCCCCCCCACGACCCTTTTATAGGCAAAGTGAGGCGTGAGGAGGGTGACGTGGAGCCTTGTGCTCCACTCCCCTCCCTTTTTTTATTTTTTTATTTTTTTATTTTTTGCTTTTTTAAATTTAATTTTTTTTACTTATTTTTATATTATATTTTTATTGTTATGAATATTTTATATTAATAATATTACTATTAAGATAATACTAAAACCCGATAAAAAATGAGTGATTACAACTGCCCCTATTTGCTTGTTCTTGTGAAACGAGAACAAAGCAAAGATCAAAAGCACTCAGTTTTGTCCTACTTCCTTGTCTTTGGCTTCAGAATCACGTGTTCTTCTAGAACTCTCCGCTCTTCCTTAGCTGAATCTTCAGGCTTGTAGGCTCTTCCTATATAGAACTTCGTCACCTTCCGATCTTGGAGCTATAGGCTCTTCCTATATAGAACCCTTCACTCTGAAGCCTTGAGTTACGATTCCCTCCTATATTGAACCTTTCACTGTAAGACAGTAGAGCTCGGAGTCCTTCCTATATAGAACTCTTCGCCTTCAACACTGGTTTCTCTTATATAAAACCTTATGCGTCATAGATAGATTTCTCGACTGGAGTTCTTCCTATATAGAACTGTTAATCTTCAAACCCTAGAGCCGCAAGTCCTTCCTATATAGAACTCTTAGCTTCTGAAATCTTAGAGTTACAGGTTCTTCCTATATAAAACCTTTCACTCTAAGACAGTAAAGCTTAGAGCCCTTCCTATATAGGACTCTTCGCCTCCAACACAGCGGGTTTTCCCTATATAAAACCTTATGTGCCATGGGTGAATTCCTTCGGCAGGGAGTTCTTCCTATATAGAACTGCTAGTCTTCACCCTGGAGCCGCAAGCCCTTCCTATATAAAACCTTTAGCTCCTGAAGCCTCGGAGCAACGAATTCTTCCTATATAGAACCCCTCGCTGCGAGCACTTGAAAATATAGGCCCTTCCTATATAGAACCTTTATCTTCTCATTTGGGATTCACACCAAAATGGCTACCGATCTGGACTTACGCTACCTAGGCTGCCATTATCTCTGGACTCACGCTACTAAGGCTGCCCATCATTATTCAATTTTGGGGATTCACACCGACAATGGCTACCTATCTTTTTGGACGCACGCTACTATGGCTGCCGAAATTTTTCTTCAATTTTTGAGATTCACGCTGACAATGGCTACCTATCTTTCTGGACTCATGCTACTGAGGCTGCCAAAATTTTTCTTCAAATTTAGAGATTCACGCCGAAAATGGCTGTCGATCTTTCTTTCTTTAGTAAATTCTTTGACAATTCTTCAAATACCTGTCTAAAAACAAGCAAAAATTGACATGCCCCTATCTATGCAATGTAATGCTTTCTTTCTCCTTTTTTTTCTTTTTTCTCTCTTCTCTTTTTCTTTTCCTTTTTTCTCTTTTTTCCTTCAATTTCTTCTTATTTTTTTCCTTTTCTTTTTCTTTTTTTCTTCTCCCTCCCTCTCTTTCTTTCTTTTTCTTTTTTCTTTTCTTTTTTCTTTCATCCCTTTTTTGTTCTAATGTCTTACACCCTGAAAGGTCGTTCCTCAGATTTCTTCATCTCTTTACTTATTCACTGTATGCTCTTAAATCCTCATTTGATAATCACTTCGAATCTAGATTAACATGCTTTCAAACCTTTTGTGCGGAAGGCTTTCTTGTCTTCAGGGTTATCACCCGTCTTCATAAATGGTCTTCTGGTTCTTATATTATTCTTATAAGAACCCTTGTCATCTTCTTCGCTTGGCGTTGCCCCATTCAACCACGGGTTCCACTACTTTGAATTTTCTGACCCATCATACAGAGCCTTGATCTATTTCTAGTCACCAAGGTGAGCCAAAATTCTTCCATCCCCTGAGCTCATCCTTGATCTTCTCGTAGCATTTAGACGGGAACTAACTCTCAGTATTTATGCTTTAAATCTCATCATCATTCATTTTTAAAGTAGTGCAAAAGGAAATTTATTTGTGTATATTTCAAAAAAATAATGATTGTTTGAAAAGATAACAGTCATTTTGAAAATCACAACTTAGAGGGGATACCAAACATTTTGAAAACATTGTTTCGATAATGATTGCACTGTCCAGCTATTTCCATTTACACTTTCCAGTATAGGACCCAGTTTTTAGTTCTGTTTTCTTCTAATGAAATTAGACATACTAAGGACTATGCCATTAAAATTTCAGCCCTGAATTTGACCTCTACAATATTTGGTGAATTTTCAAAGTGACTGCCCATAACAGTGCAATTCTGGGCAGCTTACACTAGGTTGCAATTCTAGTTCTTTATTTCATTCTAACAAGGTCCTATCATGACAATTTAATTCATAAACATGTTCATACATTTTTAGGCCATCATAATTCACCTAACAATGTTCTCAAAACAGGGCATAGTCATGTTGAACCTAGTTTAATCCAATTGATCACAATTACACATCAATTCATCAACTAGGCAGTCCATTACCTAATTTACTAGTTCAATTAGGTGTAGTCATTTTTCCAGCAAGTTACCAATTCAATTAAATCTCTATTTTACCCATCAACATGTTCAAAACATAGTTTTAAGCTCATTTAGCATGCTTACACATTTTTTAAATCAAAATAGACCCCCAATCTAAACTATTTTGAACCATGTTCATGTTTCTCAATTTTCCAGCAATTACACATGAGTTTCATTAGCCAGTTGATTGCTAGCAATCAATTTCCAGGTTCTAATTGTACATAGCATGACCTAAACACATAAAGAAATCATCTAATTCATCAATACAACCAAGAACATCATCAAACAATCATTCAATCAATCTACAACATGTTCATCACATTTTCCAACATCTATACATTCAAACCACATTTCCATTTCAATTCGAACATGAAATTTACAAAGGAAACAAGTAATTACCTTAATCGCTAAACTATCTAGGCTTAATTTGGAGCTAAATCAAGGTTGTAGGGCATGGATTCAAGCTTTCTCCTTCAAGCTTTCTTTCTCTTTTTTCCTCTAGTGAGTTTCGACAATTTGGTATAATGGAGAAGATGACAACATCTAATCCATGTTATTGGATTTGTGCAAAGTCTAAAATTTCCCTGAATTAATCCTTAATATTAACTTAATCAAGGGCATTTAAGAGAAGTAGGAATTTTAGCATGCATTCCTTGGAATTGTTAGAGTTTACAAGTTGGTCATCTTAATTTGATCACTTGTTCTTTCATTCATTCAATTAGACCGTTGACTAATCAATTTAGCTTAATTTATAAATTCAATTAAGCTATCAATTTAAGCAATTAACTTCAATATTCTAGGCTAGGATTTATGGTGTTACAATTCTCCCCCCTTAAAATAAATTCGTCCTCGAATTTACCTGAATCAAACAGATGGGGATATTGTTTCTTCATGATTTCTTCAGATTCCCAAGTAGCTTCTTCTATCTTGTGGTTTCTCCACAAAACCTTGACAAGAGGAAAAAATCTTGTTCCTAACCTTTCTTACTTCCCTATCAAGAATCTGAACAGGCTCTTCTTATAGGACAAATCAGGATTCAATTTAACTTCTTTCGGTTCAAGAATATGGGATGGATCTGATCTGTATCTTCTGAGCATATATACGTGGAATACATTGTGGATTCTATCGATTTCTCTAGGGAGAGCTAATCGATAGGCCACCGGTCTAACTCTTTCAGTGATTTCAAATGGACCAATAAATCAGGGGCTGGGTTTCCCTTTTCTTCCAAATCGAAGTACTTTCTTCCAATGTGAGACCTTTAGGAAGACTTTGTCTCCAATAGCATACTGGACATCTCTTCTTTTCAAGTCAGCATATACTTTTTGTCTATCGAAAGCTATCTTCAAATGATCATGAATGATTTTCACTTGTTCTTCGGTTTCCCGAAGCAATTAAGGCCCTAGCACTTTGTTTTCCCCCAATCAGACCAATATAAGGGAGTTCTACACTTCCTCCCGTATAGAGCTTTGAATGGTGCCATCTGAATTGATGCTTGATAGCTATTGTTGTAGGCAAACTCTACAAGGGGTAGAGATTTCGCCCCGTTCTTCCCGAACTCTATAACACAAACATGAAGCATGTCTTCTAGTTCTTGAATAATCCTTTCAGATTGTCCATCAGACTGATGATGGAAGGCTGTACTTAGATTTAATTTGGTCCCTAGAGCTTTCTGTAGAGACTTCCAAAATCAAGAAGCAAATCTAGGATCACGATCACAGATTATTGTTGTTGGTACACCGTGTAATCGAATCAATTCATGGATGTATAGCTCATCTAAGGTTTCCAAGCTCATGTTTATTCGAAAAGGGATGAAATGAGTAGAATTTGTGAATCTATCTACAATCACCCATACAACATTGTTATTTCTTGGAGTGGAAGGAAGACCGTAACAAAATCCATTGTAATACAATCCCATTTCCACTAAGGGAATTTGATTGGCTGGAGTAATCTAGTAGGAGCTCGATGTTCGGCTTTAACTCTTTGACAAGTCAGGCATTTTGATACGAAGTTTGTAATAGCTGATTTCATACCCGGCCACCAGTATAGTGGCTTAAGATGCTTGTACATCTTAACCAATCCCGGGTGAATCGAGAATGAGCTTTGGTGAGCTTCTTGTAACATTTCTTGTCTTAGTTCTTCATTGTTAGGAACGCACACTCTATCCTTGAAATAGACGAGTCCATTTGACTTAGGGGAGAAGTCAGAAATTGACTTAGAGTCTAACATGGATATGATCTTCTTTGGATAAACGAAAATGAGCATTGATAGCCGGAGTAGCTACAAAGAATACATAGTATCATTAAGGAAAATTTTGAGTGATTACTTGCAAAACAAGTAAGTGTTCGAATAGCTTTCTTGTAATCCAAGAAAGTCAAATTCAATAGAAATATACTAGAATTTAGATTTAGGAGTTTTCCCGAGTATGGTTTACGACTAATGGCATCAGCAACCACGTTTGCTTTCCCCAAATGGTAGTCGATAACCAAACTGTAGTCTTTAAGCAATTCAAGCCATTTTCTTTGTCTCAGATTCAAATCTTTCTGAGTCATGAGATACTTGAGACTCTTGTGGTCTGTGAACAGGTTATATTTCTCCCCGTACAAGTAATGTCTCCAAATTTTGAGAGTAAACATGATAGCTGCCAATCCTAGGTCGTGTGTTGGATAGTTTGACTCGTGTGGTTTCAGTTGCCTTGAAGCATAAGCTACCACTTTTCCATCTTGCATTAGGACACATCCGAGTCCTAAATGAGATGCATCACTATAGACAGTGAATTCTTTACCTTATTCTGGTTGGATAAGAACCGGTGCATGAGTCAGGGCTTGTTTAAGTTGATCAAAGCTTCGTCGTTGGCTTTCCGACCAAACAAAAGGTGCATTCTTTCGGGTTAACTTTGTCAAACTTGCGGCAATGGATGAGAATCCTTTGACAATTCACTGATAATATCTCGCTAAACCGAGAAAGCTTCTAATTTCACTAACATTCCTCGGAGGTCTCCAATCCATGATGCACTGAATTTTTTTTGGTCTACTTTAATCCTTTCTGTCGAGATGACATGGCCGAGGAACAAGACTTTCGATAGCCAAAATTCACATTTAGAGAACTTCACGAACAAGTCTTGGAGTGTTCTTCCTTGTTCTGGAGTAAACTAGGATGTCATCAATGAAGAAGACCATGAACTTGTCGAGATAAGGCTTGAACACTCGATTCATGAGATCCATGAAAGCAGTCGGAGCATTGGTTAGCTCGAATGCAATTACAAGAAATTCATAGTGGCCATATCTAGTACGAAAGGCTGTCTTGGGCACATCTTCTTCTTTTACCCTCATTTGATAGTATCCCGATCAAAGATCGATCTTTGAGAATACCGAAGCATCCTTGAGTTGATCGAATAGATCTTCTATCCTTGGGAGAGGATACCTATTCTTAATCTTAAGCTTGTTCAACTGTCTATAATCAATACAAAGTCTCATACTCCCGTCTTTCTTCTTCACGAACAAGACTGGAGCACCCCAAGGAGATGAGCTAGGTCGTATGAAACCTTTATCTTGTAGCTCTTGGAGTTGCTTATTGAGTTCGTTCAACTCAACAAGTGCTATTCTATACGGTGTAATGGACACCAGAGCTGTTCCATGATGAACTTCTATCCTGAACTCTACTTTTCTGGTCGGAAGGACACCAGGGAGTTCCTCGAGAAAAACATCAGTGAATTCAGACACAATTGGCATACTAGGTAAACCGAATTCAATTTCATCTTGGAGAATCATCTTAGCAAGGATTGAAGTTGGTTTCTTGTCTATTAAGAGAATGGATTCTTTCTTTAAGCCCCGAAGATACAGTCTCCAATTTTGGGAATCTATCCAGGCTTTGTGTTTACTTAACCAATCTAACCCCCATATCAAGTCAATTTCACAAAAAGGTAGAACATAAAGATCAATAGGAAAGGGTATGTTTCGAATGGTCAAGGAAGCTTGCTTGTGGCGCAAGTTAATGGGTGTTTTCCCCCTAATGGATTCGAGACTACAAGACTTGATTCAATAATTTTGGGTTTTAATTTTAACTTGTTGATCAAGGTAGAACAAACAAATGAATGGGTAGACCCTGAATCAATTAAAGCATATACAGGAATGGAATTTAACTCAACGGTACCTACGATAACATCAGGAGCTTCTTCATCATCTTTACCATAAATATGGTACATACGAGCAGGGGCTCGAGATTTCTGATGAGTTGGAGCATTCGAATGATTCCCTCTACCTCTCCCTTGATTTCCAGACTGGGCTTGCTTAGGACCCTTGTTTCAATTGGAGAGAGCTGAGCTTGCATTTCCAGGTGTTCGACTTGGAACCTTATTGGGATTTTGGGGACACTCCCAGATATAGTGATATGAGGCTCCATATAAGAAACACAAGTTTTGTTGAGTTCTGCATTGTCTGTTGCTGTTCTTCTGACAGAACTTGCAGGTAGAATACTGAACAACATTACTAGAATTCCTCGTACAATCAATTGAGATAATCGGCGCTGAGGCCTTGATTATCGATTGAGGTTTCGGTATATAATTGCTCTTTTGGACATGAGTATAATTTGAAGAGTGATCTTTAGAGTGTTTAGCTTTCTTCGACTGGCAGTGTGGCTTGTCTTCATTTTTGGATCGTTTATCTTTCCAGGTGTTTCCACTCTTACGTTTCTCAGAGGCCTTCATCTTCGCCTCTATAACAATGGCTCAGTTTACCAAATTTTGGAAGTCGATAATACCCAGAGTAGTGAATAAAGGACTTAATTCATCATTTAACCCGTCAATGAACATTCGGCACTTGTCAGCCTCGATTTTGATATATTCCGACCCATATTTGCAATACTTGCAGAAGTCTCTTACATATTGTTCAATAGGTCGACCCCCTTGCTTGAGGTACAAGAAACATTTTCGGTGCTCAGCCATATATTGTTCACTGATATACTTCTTCCTGAATTCATCGATGAAGAATTTCCACATCACGACTTCTGCAGGGACAGTAGTGTAGTAGTTTCCCACCAACTTAAAGCTTCATCAGCTAACAAAGCTATAGCACATTCTAGTTTGTGTTCATCGGGACAAGGTAGTTGCTTGGTTAGGATTTGAGTAGTGGCTTCTAGCCAGTACTCGGCTACTTCTGGGTTTGCTTCATCGGTGCCAGTGAAGGTATAAGCTCGATGTTGAGCCAGTTTGTCAATTGGGGCTCGATTTGGCACAACAACAATATGAGCAATAGGGTGATCTTGTTTTAAGGTAGACACTAGAAGATTAAACATCTCCTTCATACTTAGAAGGCATTATTGCTGCACAGGATTGATACCAAGAGCTTCCTGTTGAGCAGCAGCTTGAGTTTGATGTTGAGCTTGATGTTGAGGAGGAATCTATTCTATCCTCGCACTGTCTCCTTCATTGAGGAGCCTTCAGGACTTTCATTATCCCGACTGAGTCTTGTTTTGGACATACTTTGTTTAAATAGAACAATTAGGGGTTCGGTTTAATAAGCAAGACATAAGCTATTCAATACACGTCTCCTAGGTGGCACAAGTATCCTATATGATGCATGATAGCCTGGTTTAGTCCTAGAATCGACTAAACCTAAAGCTCTTATTACCAATTAATATGTAACACCCCCTACCCGAGTTAGTAGTAACTCGGTTCGAGAGCGTTACTTAGCAAGCAAGCAAAGACAAGACAAGGCATGGCATTCGAACTATACTAGAACATAAACAAGGCAAGGACAATACATGCATTACACATTCAAACTTGATTCAATAATCAAGCATTACATTCAGCAATCAACAACCAAGAAGACAAAATCATTTATACTTGCTTACTTAGATAACAAGAAAGCTCACCCTTGACTCATAAATCATCCTATCAATCGAACTAAGCAAGCAATGAGGAACAAGCATTCGAACAAGGCATAGGCAACCACTTATGCATATCTTATCATGCAAGTAATCTCAAATGTACTTCAATTTTATCCTCAGCATCCGACTATGATTACAATACCACTAGATTAATTCCTTTCATGCTTACATTTCAAGTTACTACTTTATCATGTAGATTACACTTCATTATTCCTTAGCTTGTATACCTTTAGACATCTTAATCATATTCTTACTAAGAATGATCATCTAAGCATTCATTGACATAGAATTTGTTCCATGCTAGCCTTACTCTAACTCATATTACAAGGCATGTAACTAGTACCTAATGAATCATAACTATTGGATCATGCATCAAACAAGTGCACACTACTCATATAATCAAGGCATGAACACACAATTTATTCATATACTTATCATGACCATTCCAATAGAGCTTAAGCAACCTATTTTATCATATTCGAATTATAACCCAAGCATACACATGATCATTTCAAGGCTTTTACATTTCTTCATATCAACTAGATCAACATTAGATCATTCATTCCATCAACATAAGCGCAGCAAAACATTCAACCATTACAAGTTACATAAGTTCATTACAAACCTTAACTATATACATATCATAGACAGGCCCATCAAGCATTATATACAATCCTTCAAAATGCATGTTCAACCTATCTATATACATCTAGTGCCACCATTCTAGGAGAATACAAAACAAGTATGGAATCATACTTTAACCAAAGCTTGTGTAGGATGCTTCTTGCTCAAGAAATCAACTTCAAGATCAAGCAACATTGATGAAACATAAGTGATAAGTACAAAAATGTACTTAGTGAGGTAGTAACTAGTCTAACCATTTGTTATTTCAAGTTTCATGTCTTTTAAGTCAAGTGTAAACCTAACTAAGGCTTCCAAGCATTAGAGTAGACTTAGCTATTCATTCAAACATCAAGAGTGACCTTATCTAGTCTTTCAAGCATCAAGATTATCCTATCTAGGATAGCATGCATTCGACCAACAAGATTAGGCATCAAGAAATCATAATTCCTGAATCAAGCAACACGCTTGCAAAACAAGAAACTAAGGTGTCATGCTTTCAAATCAAGTAACATACATCTCATGGCATTCAAGACAAGTATCATATATAATTGAATTGTTATTCATTTGTTAATTTATTAAAAACCCCTTGGTACTTAGTTCGCATAGGTAACTGAGTCTTTAACCAACTGTCGCCACAATATGCATAGTAGTGCTGGTCAACCCTCCTACTGTCGCCAAAGACCACATACGTACCCTCTGTCTGTCGCCAAATAAGGGCCTTAGCCCTAGACCGTAGTCCACCCGTACACAATGAGATCTAGACTCTAAGGCATGCCTTTCTACCAAATCCAACTAGCTACCAAGGTTGGTTGAATTACCATTTATTCATGTTATCATGTTCAAGATCATGTTCATGTCAAGTAAGATCATTTCATGTTAAGCCCTTAGGCTATTGATCCTTAGCTCATAAGTCAAGTGGTTTCAAGATTCATTTCATCATGATGAGATAACATCATATCTCAAACAAGTCATTAGCATTCAATCATGTTGTATCATAACACATACAAGCATTCAAGCTATCATCAATCATGCATAAGCATTTCGAATTGACATATAAACAATACTAGGATCATGTTTCATGTGTTTCTTTAATCATCATTTCCTTATTAGGTCAAGTTCAAGATTAGATTCATTTAAATGTCAAGATTGAAACAAGAATGCAATGGTAGGACCTAGTCCTAATCCTAGAGGTAACTACACTCACAAAACAATCCAAGCAGGCTAGCAATTGTCTTGTATATCTATTCCTTTGTTCTTAGCCTTTGAATGATTTCCTTTTCCTCCATCCTCCAAGTTCAAAGCTGGTTCTAAAACATTATACAAGCAGATGAATATTAAAACAAGTCCAATATGACCATTTAAGCAAGGCATTATTACTTGTACTTATCATACACAATTATGGCAGCAAGACTTTGCTCATATAAGTACAATTCAGCCAACATTTCAATAAACAAAGCTAGGAAAAATCCATTTATCCCAAACTGTTACAAACAGTCCAATAAAACTGTGTACAAAACAGTTTATAACTAGCTTAAGTGCTGCTGCCTGGCAGCTTGCACACTACATGCTTAAACAGGCATATCTTTCAATTCATACGTCGGAATTTCAATTAATTTATACCATTGGAAGGCTAAAAGTTTTTTATTTAAAACAATAACAGGCTTGCATTTTAGTTCTTAGCCAATTAATACAGTTTATTGTTCAAAGACAGGGCATTTTATACTGCTTGGATAGTTTGCACTGTCCAGCTATTTCCATTTACAGTTTCCAGTATAGGACCCAGATTTTTGTTCTGTTTTCTCGTAATGAAATTGGACATACTAAGGATTATGCCATTAGAATTTCAGCCCTGAATTTGATCTCTATAATTTTTGGTGAATTTTCAAAATGACTGCCCAGAACAGAGCAATTATGGGCAGCTTACACTAGGTTGCAATTCTAGTTCTTTATTTCATTATATCAATCAATTTCCAGGTTATAATTGCACAAATAATGACCTAAACACATAAAGAAATCATCTAATTCATCAATACAACCAATAACATCATCAAACAATCATTCAATCAATCTATAACATGTTCATCACATTTTCCAACATCTATACATTCAAACCACTTTTCCATTTCAATTCAAACATGAAATTTACAAAGGAAACAAGTAATTTTTTTAATCACTAAGCTATCTAGGCTTAATTTGGAGCTAAATCAAGGTTGTAGGACATGGATTCAAGCTTTCTCCTCCAAGCTTTCTTTCTCTCTTTTTCTCTAGTGAGTTTCGACAATTTGGTATAATGAAGAAGATGACAACATCTAATCCATGTTATTGGATTTGTGCAATGTCTAAAATGTCCCTTAATTAATACTTAATATTAACTTAATCAAGGGCATTTAAGAGATATAGGAATTTTAGCATGCATTCCTTGGAATTGTTAGAGTTTACGAGCTGGTCGTCTTAATTTGATCGCTTGTTCTTTCATTCATTCAATTAGACCCTTGACTAATCAATTTAGCTTAATTTCTAGATTCAATTAAGCTATCAATTTAAGAAATTGACTTCAATACTTCTAGGCTAGGATTTAGGGTGTTACAGAATCTTCGATAGTACCCGGTTAAACCGAGAAAACTCCTAACCTCGCTAACATTTCTTGGAGGTCTACATTTGATGATGGTTTTAATCTTCTTAGGATCAACCTTTATCCCGTCAGCCGAGATAACATGTCCAAGAAAGGATACTTCCGAGAGCTAGAACTTGCATTTACTCAATTTGGCATGTAGTCAATTCTCTCTCAATGTTTAGAGTACAATTCGAAGGTGATTAGCATGTTCTTCCTTGTCCTTTGAGTAGACAAGAATGTCATCAATAAAAACAACCATGAATTAGTCCAAATAGGGTTTGAACACTCAGTTCATTAAGTCCATGAAAGCCGCTAGAGCATTGGTTTGCCCGAAGAGCATAACTAGGAACTCATAGTGACCATAACAAGTCCTATAAGCCGTTTTGGGTACACCCGAGTCTTGTATTCTCATATGATAGTACCCCGATCAAAAATTGATCTTGGAGAAGACTTCTGTAATACCAAAAATCATGGCCTAGTAACATGTCACAAACTAATTAAGACTTAATTGTACAAACAATCTACAAATTAGAAGAATTGATTAAATCTAGTGACCAAATTAAATGGATTTGATAACTAAATAGCCGAATCATGAAGGATTAAATAGTAACAACGTTTAAATGTTGTTTTTCATGTAACTATAATGTATAACTAAGGATTTGTGAAGCAATTAGGCCCTTGAATTGCCATGTGGAGGCATTCGGTCAATCCAAGTGATAACAACATGGATAGGAGTCCATTTTCCTATCATCTTCTCCACTCATCCTTACTCCTTCGTTGGATGAAACCCTCTCAACCCTTTAGGGAAAGAAAAGCCACCATTGTATAGATTGGAAGCTTGCATGTGAACCTATTTTTCATGTACTTGGATAAGCTAGGAAGATTGTATGTGATTTCTAAGTCATTCCTCCCTATCAACTTGTTCGAAATGAATGTTTGACGATAGAAATTGAACTTGGATTCATAGAAATGTATGTTAGATGTTATGCTTGAAACTAACTTGAATTGTAGCTTGAATATGGTTGAAATGCTATTGAAAATAGGATGAAATTATGCTTAACCGAATGGTATATGTACATGAATGAAACCATTGTTTGATTGATCACGTAACTGGATAAGGTAATTCGAATTGAATGAATTGGTACTTGAATTGAGTAAAAAGCTTGCTGGAAATTTAGAAACATGTTAAATTGAGATGTTAATCAATTGAAAATCATGGTTGGATAGTGAAAATTTAGCTTAAAGATCAAACTAGTCACAACTGATTGTTAAGTAGCTAACTAGGGATTGTTTTGAAAGAATTGATAAATTCTGGACTGTTTTGGCAGGATTGAGGGCTGGAATTTATGAACTTAAAATAGGGGAAAGTCAATTTAAATGCTTTATGGATTGAAATGCTTGAATAATGATCAATTGGACTACTATAAGATGCTTGTTGAGATGTATGTGAAATAGGGACTAGAATTGAAACCATGAATGATCTAGGGAATGAATTGTATGAATTAGGGGGTGGAAATAGTTACTTAAAAACATGGGAAGTTGATTAAAAGTTTGTTATCATGAATTTTATGAGATAATCACAATTTGAATTGTTTTGTAGAACAAAGAGAAGGGTGTAATTGTAAACTATTTTAGTGGACTGTTTTAGCAAAAATCCAGACTGTTGGGACTGTATTGTATAACATTGTAAATACAGTTAAAATAGGATTGTTTTGGGCAGTTTAAGAGCAGGCAAAACTATTTTAATAATATTGAAAGGATGAAATTGTTTTGCCATGTTATGCAATGGCTAAGTTAACATGGATGAAAATGCTAAATAGAAATGCTTAAATTGTTTGATTTTTAGAAATACAATGCTTGACTCTGGTTTCTTGTGAACTTGGATTGCTTGAAATGTATTGTTTTGTTGTTGATTTTGATTTTGATTCCATTATATTGGATGTATGTTAGAACAAGGAGTGGATCTTATGGAAGAAGATAGAGTTGGACAACCTAGTAACAAGCAAAAAAGGATTTGGATCGAGGATCAAAACCAGCTTGGAGCATTGTGAGTGTAGCTTTTACATAGGGTTAGACCTTAAATGGAAACTTGGCAGTAAGATATGAAATGAATCTAAACTATGCTTGGAAATGAATTAAGGGAATAATGGCTTAAATGGAAACTTGGTAGAAAGATATGCTTGATATATGAGTTGGCAATGCAAATGGATCATGTAACAATGGATTGATCTTCTATGGTTTCTTGTATTGACCTAATCAAATGAATCAAATATGCTTAGACGTAATCTTGCTTGATGCTAAGATAACTTAAAATGCAAACTTGCTTGAATTATAATGAATGCATGATATATTGAGCTAAGGCTCGAATGGCCTAAGGGCTATCTTGATGTTGATAGATAAACACTTGAAAGGGATGCTTGAATAAGTTACTAACTTCCCTTGATCTTGTTGTGAGTACTTGCCATGACTTGAAATATTGAAGCTTACTTAATTGACAAGTAATTCAAATAGAGCCTTGTTTTCTAGTTGGTCATAGGTAGGATGGCATGCCATAGAGTCTAGAGCTCATTGTGATTGGGTGGACTACGGTCCTAGGCTAAGGCCCTTATTTGGCGAAAGTAGGAGGGATGTGAGTTATGGTCACTGGCGATAGTAGGAGGAATATAACCAGTTTCTAGTTTTGGCGACAGTTTGGTTGGTGACTCGATTACCTAAACATGCCTCTTGTCGTGATATAATACTCGATCCAACTTGAAATGGAAACAACCTTCCTGATAATTGTTGTTCGAACGGTATTAAAGCATGAATTAATGTGTATTACTTGAGATTAAGGTCTAATTATATGTTCTTGTGCTTGTGATGATGTATAGAAATGGTAATAGCTATACATGACTACTTGACTTCCTACTTGTCTTGAAACACTTGCAACCTTATGTTAGACTTAACTTCACATGCTCAAACCTTAGCTAGGTTGTACTTGATTTAAGACTACCTAAATTTGATAATTGGCTAGTAAATAGTTACTACCTCACTAAGTACATTATGTACTTTCACACTTGTTTCCATCCTTCCCAAACCATAGGTTTAAAGAGATCCTAAAGCTATCTTCCTTGAGCTTGAAGCAAGATACAAGCAAAGCTAGAAGTATGACTTCGAATCTATCTTGTAACTCTCCTAGTTGGTGGCACCTAGATATGTACATAATTAAGCTAGATCATGCATTTTGTTCATTTTGAATTTTGTATATATATATGGCCTTGACCTTTAGAAGCGTGTAATGACTTGGTTGGCAACGTTTGATGCCATGATATCTAGATGCTATGTGAATGAATTAGGCATGACTTGTTGATTATGGAGAATGGAACTTGGTTACATGATCTAGTTATACTTGAATATGCTTAATAATGGGATACTATGTGCTTAACTATTGTATGTTATATTCGAATTGATCACTTGGATGATTAGGTTGCTTCTAGTTTAGGTAATTAAAGTTATGATAAGTTAGTCATGATTTTTAGATGATGTTAAGCTTGCTTGAAGGCATGTTGATGGTGATATGATTCAAACGAATACATTGGTGACCATGTCTAGTAACCAACATTATATGTAACCTTATCTTGAATGTAAAATGCTAAGAGATTATGCTTAGTTAACTTGACATGAATATGACATTGAAACCATGTTTGACATTGTCTTGAAATAGATCAAAGCTGTGCATACTTGAATAAACTTGAAGTGCATTTGAGTCTTGCCTTGAGTGTATTCGATTTCATAAATGTATAAGGGTGTATGTTACATCTCCCTAATTGATACTCGGAGGCCTATGTCTATACTTGGTAAGCCATAATGTTTGAAAAGCATGATCTTGATGATTGTTTGGCTTTCTTGTTAGGCAAGTAACTCATCTAATAGGATGAGTTCAAAAGTTATAAATGGCTTGAATTCTTGTGTGCTTGCTTGTTTGCTTGTTTTAACACTCCTTGGTCGGGGAGTTTTATTTCAAGTATGCTTGCGTTCTTACTTAAACCGATCCCTTCTTGTTCTATTTGAACTAGAAATGTCTGAAACGAGACTTGTCTAGGACGATGAAAGCCTTTAGGTCTCCTCGAATGAAGGAGACAGTGTGAGGATGGAACAGAATCCTCGAGATCAGACAGAACCTCGAGAACAACCTCAACCTCAGCAAGAAGCCCCTGCTATTCATACTGTTCAAAGAGAATGTCTCTTTAGCATGAAGGAGATGTTCGATCATCTTGTAACCACTCTAAAATGAGACCATCGTGTTACGCCTCCTGCTGTTGTACCAAAGAGAGATCTAATCGACAAACTAGCTCAACATCGGGCCTATAAATTCACTGATACTGATAAAGCCAATCTTGAAGTAGCCGAGTACTAGTTAGAGGATACTACTCGAATACTCACCATACAACTTTCGTGTTTTGATGAACACAAACTTGAATGTGCCATAACTCTCTTGGCAGATGAAATCCATAAGTTGGTGGGAAACCACAACCTTGACTGCCCCTACTGACATCGTTACTTGGAAATTATTTATTGAGGAATTTAAGAATAAGTATATCATCGAGCAATACCTAGCTGAGCATCGGAAGCGTTTCTTGTACTTGAAGCAAGGTGGTAGACCCATTGAGCAATATGTGAGTGATATCTGTAAGTACTGCAAGTACGGCTCGAAGTATATAAAGACTGATGCAGATAAGTGTAGAATGTTCATCGATGGTCTCAACCATAAACTAAGTCCCATCTTTACGGCTCTGGGGATTACAGATTTCCAAAATCTGGTTAATCGAGCCATTACAACCGAGGCAAAGATGAAAGCTTCGGAGAATTGAAAGGGTAGTAGCCACCGGAATGATAAGAGATCCAAGCATGATGATAAGCCTCACTAGCAGCCTAAGAAAGCTAAGTATCATAAAGAAAGCTTTTCAACCTTCACTCATGCCTAGAAAAGTAACTACATACCGAGACCTCAATCGGTATCCAAGCCCTCAGCCCCGGTTATCTCTGTTAATAGCACGGGGAATCATGGGAAAGTTACTCAAGTCCCTACTTGCAAGTTCTACCGAAAGCTCCACTCGGGTCAGTGTAGAACTCAATCCAACTTGTGTTACTTGTGTGGAGGCTCGGATCACTACATCAAGGATTATCCACAAAATCCTAACAAGCTCCTGACTCGAGCTCCGGTAAATGCTAGTGTCGCACCTTCCAATCGTAGCAAGGGCCCGAGACAAGCCCAATCAAAAAATTAAGGCAAGGCCAGAGGTCAGCAACTGGCTTCTACACATCAGGAGTCCCGAACCCCTGCTGGAATCTATCACATTCGGGGAAAAGAAGATGAAGAGTCTCCCGATGTCATCGCAGGTACTGCTGAATTAAATTCAAGTCCCGCTTATGCTTTAATTGATTTGGGGACTACCTATTCTTTTGTTTTCTCATCCTTGATTGCTAAATTGAAATTGAAACCTAAAATTGTTGATAAAGGCCTTGTAGTTTCTAACCCTTTAGGGGGAATCACGTCCATAAACATCCTTTGCAAGGAATGTCCCATAATCATTCGAAATATACCTTTCCCTATTGATCTATATGTCTTGCCATCTTGTGAATTTGATCTAGTAATGGGACTAGATTGGTTAGGGAAACACCAAGCCTGGGTAGATTGTCAAAATCAGAGACTTTATCTCTGAGGTCTAGGAAAGGAATCCATCCTTCTTATTGATAACAAACCTACATCCATCTTTGCTGCTATGATTAAACGAGATGAATGTGATTTTGGACTGTCAACTATCCCTATTGTATCTAAATTCATTGATGTTTTTCCCGAGAAACTCCCTAGTCTCCCTCAGAGAAGTAGAGTTCGGGATTGATGTCCAGCCTGGAACGAATACGGTGTCCATTATGCCCTATCGGATGGCCCTAGTTGAGTTGAAAGAACTCCAAAAGCATCTTCAAGAGCAACAAGACAAGGGTTTCATCCAACCTAGCTCATCTCCTTGGGGTGCTCCTATCTTGTTTGTTAAGAAGGAAGATAGCACGATGAGACTTTGTATTGATTATCGACAATTGAACTAGCTCACTATCAAGAATCGATATCCTTTTCCAATGATTGAAGATCTTTTTGATCAACTTAAAGATGTTGTAGTGTTTTCAATGATCGATCTTCAATCTGGATATTACCGAATGAGGGTGAAAGAAGAAGATGTACCCAAGACACCCTTTCAAACTCGATATGGTCTCTATGAATTCCTTGTAATGCCATTCAGGTTAACCAATGCCATAGTTGCATTCATGGACCTCATGAATCGAGTATTCAAGCCCTATCTTGATAAATTTGTGGTAGTATTCATAGATGACATCTGGGTCTATTCTCAAAACAAGGAAGAACATGCTAACACCTCTAAATTATTTTACAAACTCTCTGAGAACGACAACTATTTCCAAAGTTCTTCAAATGTGAACTCTAGTTTTCAGAAGTTTCATTTCTCGGACATATCATCTCGGCATAAGGGATCAAAGTAGACCCAAAGAAGATTTAATCTATTTTGGATTGGAGTCCTTTGAGGAATATAGGTGATGTTAGAAGCTTTCTTGGTTTAGCGGGGAATTATCAGGGATTTGTCAAGGGATTTTCAACCTTAGCCACACCCTTGACCATGCTCCTTCGAAAGGATGAACCATTCGAATGGTCAGAGAAACAACAGAGAAGTTTCGACCAGCTTAAGTAGGCCTTGACTCATGCCCCAGACCTTATACAACCAGAATCGGGAAAATAATTCATTGTGTATAGTGATGCATCTCATTTAGGACTAGGATGTGTCTTGATGCAAGGAGGCAATGTTATAGCATATGCATCCCGTCAATTGAAGCCTCACTAGTTAAACTACCCTACACACTATCTAGAAATGGCTGCTATCTTGTTTGCTCTCAAGATATGGAGCCACTACTTGTATGGTGAGAAGTGTTACCTATACACCGATCAAAAAAGCCTCAAATACCTCTTGACTTAGAAGGATTTGAACTTGAGATAAAGAAGGTGGATGGAATTGTTAAAAGACTATGACTTGGTCATTGATTATCATCCTAGAAAAGCCAACGTAGTTGCTGATGCTCTTAGTCGTAAATTGAGCTTGGGTAAGCCATTTGAAAGCCTTGTAAATGGTCATATCCTTGAAAATTTTCTCTTGAATCCATGAACCTAATTCTATAACTCTCCTTGTATCTTCTCATGCAATCAATGCACAATTTCGAGTGTACAAAAAGCATGGACTCTTGTCTAAACTCCAAGTTCAATCCAACTTGATCTCTAGAATCAAAGATCTTCAACAAACCGACTCTAATCTTCAAGTTATCATGTTGAAACTAGATTCATAACCAAATTATGATTTCTCCATTCATTTAAATGGGTTGCTCTATTTTAAGGATAGAGTTTGTGTTCTTAACAATTAAGAATTGAAGAAGGAAATCTTGCAATAAGCTCACCAAAGCTCTTTCTTGATACACCCTGGATCAGTCGAGATGTATAAAGACCTGAAACAGCTATATTGGTGGCCAGGCATGAAGTCAACTATCACAGACTTCATATCCAAACGTCTAACTTGCCAAAGAGTCAAAGCCGAGCACAGAGTCCCCTATGGGATTGCTTCAACCTATTGAATTACCCAAATGGAAGTAGGATCACATTACCGTGGACTTTGTGAGTGTTCTTCCTTGTACTCCAAGAAATAGTGATGTCGTGTGGGTGATAGTGGATAGATTCACTAAATCAGCTCATTTCCTCCCTATTCGAATGAACTTAAGCTTGGATGCCTTAGCTGAGTTATATATTCGTGAAGTAGTACGTTTGCACAAAATTCCTACATCCATAATCTCTGATATAGATCCTAGATTCACTGCTCGATTTTTGAAATCCTTGCAAAAAGCCCTTGGAACCAAAGTGCATTTGAGCCAGCTTTTCATCCACAAAGTGATGGCCAATCAGAAAGGTGATACAAGTACTTAAAGACATGTTAAGAGCTTGTGTTATAGACTTCAGGAAAAATTGGGAAATGTCTCTACCTCTTGTAGAATTTGCTTACAATAACAGCTATCATACGATGATTCAAATGGCACCATTTAAAGCCTTGTATGGAATAAAATGTAGGACTGCTTTGTGTTGCTCTGAATTGGGGAAAACAAGGTGTTGGGACCTCAATTACTCAGAGTAATCAAGGAACAAGTTCAAATCATACATGATCGATTGAAGCAAGCCTTTGATAGGCAGAAAGCCTATGCAGACTTTAAAATGAGAGACAATCAATACAATGTGGGAGACAAAGTTTTTCTCAAAGTGTCTCATTGGAATAAGGTTTTAAGATTTGGAAGAAAAGGAAAGCTTAGTCCCGGGTTCATTGGACCATCGAAATTATTGAAAGGATTGGTCCAGTGGTTTATCGATTGGCACTCCCTAGTGAATTTGATAAGATCCACAATGTCTTCCATGTTTCCATGCTTAGAAAATATTGATATGATCCATCTCATGTTCTAGAACCTGAAAAATTTGAAATGAATCCTTACCTATCATATGAAGAAGAGCCAATACGAATACTTGACAATGAAGTTAAAAGACATCAAAACAAGAATGTTCCCTTTGTGAAAGTATTATGGAGGAATCATAAGATGGAAGAGGCAACTTGGGAACCTGAGGTTACGATGAGAGATCAATATCCTCACTTGTTCAACTCGAGGAAAATTTGAAGGAGAATTTATTTTAGGGGGAGAATTGTTATACCCCAAATCATGTCCTAGTAACATGTCACAAACTAATTAAGACTTAATTGTACAAAAAATATACAAATTAGAAGAATTGATTAAAGTGACAAAATTAAATGGATTTGATAACTAAATAGCCGAATCATGAAGGATCAAATAGTAACAATATTTAAATGTTGTTTTGCATGTAACTATAATGTATAACTAAGGATTTGTGAAGCAGTTAGACCCTTGAATTGCCATGTTAAGGCATTCGGTCAATGCAAGTGATGACAACATGGATAGGTGTCCATTTTCCTATCATCTTCAACACTCATCCTTTCTCCTTCCTAGGTCGAAACCCTCTCAACCCTTTAGGGAAAGAAAAGACACCATTGTAGAGATTGGAAGCTTGCATGTGATCCTATTTTTCATGTACTTGGATAAACTAGGAAGATTGTAAGTGATTTCTAAGTCCTTCCTCCCTAGCAACTTGTTCGAATGAATGTTTGATGATAGAAATTGAACTTGGATTCATAGAATTGTATGTTAGATGTTATGCTTGAAACTACCTTTAATTGTATCTTGAATGTGGTTGAAATGCTATTGAAAATAGGATGAAATTATGCTTGACCGAATGGTATATGTACATGAATGAAACCATTGTTTGATTGATCATGTAACATGATAAGGTAATTCGAATTGTATGAATTGGGACTTTAATTGAGTAAAAAAATTTCTAGAAATGTAGAAACTTGTTAAATTGAGATGTTAATCAATTGAAAATCATGGTTGGATAGTGAAAATTTAGCTTAAAGATCAAACTAGACACAATTGATTGTTAACTAGCTATCTAGGGATTGTTTTGAAAGAAATGATAAATTTTGGACTGTTTTGACTGAATTGAGGGCTGAAATTTATGAACTTAAAACAGAGGAAAGTCAATTTAAATGCTTGCTGGATTGAATTGCTTGAATAATGATAAATTGAACTACTATAAGATGCTTGTTGGGATGTATGTGAAATAAGGACTAGAATCGAAACCATGAATGATCTAGGGACTGAATTATATGAATTAGGGGTTGGAAATAGTGACTTAAAAGTAGGGGAAGTTGATTAAAAGTTTGTTAACATGAATTGTATGAGATAATCACAATTTGGACTATTTTGTAGAACATATAGAGAAGGGTGTGATTGTAAATTGTTTTAGTGGACTATTTTAGCAAAAATTAGGACTGTTGGGGACTATTTTGTATAACATTGTAAATATAGTTAAAATGGGACTGTTTTGAGCAATTTAAGAGCAGGGAAAAACTGTTTTAATAAGATTGAAAAGATGAAATTTTTTTACATGTTATGCAATGGCTAAGTTAACATGAATCAAAATGCTAAATTGAAATGCTTAAATTGTTTGATTGATGGAAATACAATGCTTGACTCTAGTTTGTTGTGTACTTGGATTGCTTGAAATGTATTGCTTGGTTGTTGATTTTGATTCCATTATATTGGATGTATGTTAGAACAAGGTGTGGATCTTGCTAAACAAGATAGAGTTGGGCAACCTAGTAACAAGCAAAAAGGGATTTGGATCAAGGATCAAAACTAGCTTGGAGTATTGTGAGTGTAGCATTTACGTAGGGTTAGGACTTAGGTCCTAACCAAATCTGCACAACTACTATTCCATTGATATGTTTATGCTATGAAATGAATCTAAACTATGCTTGTAAATGAATTAAGGGAAGAATGGCTTAAATGGAAACTTGGTAGTAAGATATGCTTGATATACGAGTTGGTAATGCAAATGGATCAAGTAACAATGGATTGATCTTCTATGGTTTGTATTGACCTAATCGAATGAATCAAATATGCTTAGACATAATCTTGCTTGATGCTATGTTAACCTAAAATGCAAACTTGCTTGAATTATAATGAATGCATGATATATTGAGCTAAGGCTCGAATGGCCTAAGGGCTATCTTGATGTTGATAGATAAACACTTGAAAGGGATGCTTGAATAAGCTACTAACTTACCATGATCTTGTTGTGAGTACTTGCCTCGACTTGAAATCTTAAAGCTTACTTAATTGACAAGTAATTTAAATAAAACCTTGGTTGCTAGTTGGTCATAGGTAGGATGGCATGCCATAGAGTCTAGAGCTCATTGTGATTGGGTAGACTACGGTCCTGGGCCAAGGCCCTTATTTGGCGATAGTAGGAAGAATGTGTGTTATGGTCACTAGAGAGAGTACGAGGAATATGACCAGTTTCTTGTTTTGGTGATTGTTTAGTTGGTGACTCGATTACTTAGACATATCTATGTACCAAGGCTTAATCTAAAATGAGTAAGAAAGAAAGAAATGAATAGCCTAAAGCTTGAATGGTACTTGACTTGATAGCTTGAATTTGCTTGCTTACATGATACTTGAAAAGTGATCATACTCGAATTGATATGCTTAAACATGGCTCTTGTCTTGATATAATACTCGATCCAACTTGAATTGGAAACAACCTTTTTGTTAATTGCTATTCAAATGGTATTGAAGCATGAATTAATGTGTATTACTTGAGATTGAGGCCTAATTATATGTTATTGTGCTTGTGATGATGTATATAAATGCTAATAGCTATACATGACTACTTGACTCCTACTTGTCTTGAAACACTTGAAACCTTATGTTAGACTTAACTACACATGCTCAACCCTTAGATAGGTTATACTTGATTTAAGACTACCTAAACTTGATAATTGGCTAGTAAATAGTTGCTACCTCACTAAGTTCATTATGTTCTTATCACTCTTGTTTCCATCTTTCCCAAACCACGGGTTTAAAGAGATCTTAAAGCTATCTTCCTTGAGCTTGATGCAAGATACAAGCAGAGCTAGAAGTATGACTTCGAATCTATTTTGTAACTCTCCTAGTTGGTGGCACCTAGATATGTACATAATTAAGCTAGATATTTTGTTCATTTTGAATTTTGTATATATATATGGCATTGACCTTTAGAAGCTTGTAAATACTTGGTTGGCAATTTTTGATGCCATGATATCTAGATGCTATGTGAATGAATTAGGCATGACTTCTTGATTATGGAGAATGGAACTTGGTTACATGATCTAGTTATACTTGAATGTGCTTAATAATGGGATACTATGTGCTTAAGTCTTGTATGTTCTATTCGAATTGATCACTTGGATGATTAGGTTGCTTCTAGTTCAAGTAATTAATGTTATGATAAGTTAGTCATGATTTTTAGATGATGTTAAGCTTGGTTGAAGGCATGTTGATGGTGATATGATTCAAATGAATACATTGGTGACCATGTCTAGTAACTAACATTATATATAGCCCTGTGTTGAATGTAAAATGCTAAAAGATTACGCTTAGTTAACTTGACATGAATATGACATTGAAACCATGTTTGACATTGTCTTGAAATAGATCAAAGCTGCGCATACTTGAATAAACTTATATTCTTGCCTTGAGTATATTCGATTGCATAAATGTATAAGGGTCTATGTTACATCTCAATCATTGATACTCGGAGGCCTATGTCTATACTTGGTAAGCCATATTGTTTGAAAAACATGATCTTGATGATTGTTTGGCTTTCTTGTTAGGCAAGTAACTCATCTAATAGAATGAGTTCAAAAGTTTTAAATGGCTTGAATTCTTGTGTGCTTGCTTGTTTCCTTGGTTTATCACACCTTGGTCGGGTTACTCCAAACCCAGGTGAGGGGTGTTACAACTTTGCCATCCTTGAATTGATCGAACAAGTCCTCAATCCCTAGCAGTGGATACTTGTTATTGATAGTGAGCTGGTTTAACCGACAATAAGCAATACATAGCCTCATTGGCCCCTCTTTCTTCTTAAATAACAATACGGGTGCTCCCTATGGTGAAGAGCTAGGTCGGACGAAGCCCTTGTTTTGAAGCTCTTGCAATTGTTGCTTAAGCTCTTTGAGTTCAATAGGGGTCATTCGATATGGAGCGATAAACACTGGATCACTCATAGGTTGAACTTCAAACTTGAATTTGACTTCCCAAATAGGGGGCAATCTCGGCAATTCCTCAGGAAAAACATTAGGGAAGTCAGAAACAACAGGGAAGGAAGTCACACCGAATTCAATTTCATCACTTTTAATCATAGCAGCAAAGATGCTAATAGGTTTCTTATGGATCATGGTAATGGACGTTTCTCCTAAACCACGGAGAAACAATTTTCTCTTTTGGCAGTCTACCCAGGCTTGATGCCTTCCAAATCAATCTAATCCAGAATGAGATCAAATTCAACAAAAGGCAATAACAATAGATTGGCTAGGAAAGGGATGCTCTGAATAAACAATCTTATTGTATAAACAATCTTACTTGTCATTTACTTGATGTCTTTTTAAAAATTCAATTAATCATTTCAGTTTCTTCCGATGTCTTTCATTATCATGGCTCTAAGATTCAATATTTGTAGGGTAATTGATTATTTCTCTCTTTAATAAGAGACTTCAACATTCATAGTTAGCTGCCCTATGCGAGTCTTCAGTATATGATCATGATTCACACATATCACATGACCAAGCAATAATCGGAATGACATTGTGTCACCCGAGACATATGCAACTACAATTACGTTGAATAGGATGGATCACAATAACTTTTTGCTAAACTTGTTGAGGTTCAGTAGGCTTCTGGGGATCCTGGTTCATCCTTATGCTCCCTTCTTCATTGGAGGAGCTAGTCAGGCTTTAATTATCCTTGCCCAATCTTGCTTCAGACATTCTATGTATAAGAAGTAAGAGAAGTCAAGCTCAAGTCACAATCTAATCAATATTCAAGTAACTCCTAGGTGACACCTAAATGATCAATGACAATAGCCTATTCATGCAATAGACCCTAGAATCATGCAACCCTAAGCTCTGATTACCATTCAATAACATACTCTAACCACCCTAGTAGGATTAGGTAAGTTACCATAATTACTATCAATGATCCATACTATTAAAGGTAGTGAGTTCAATTTGTTTTAATCCTTTCATGCACATTAAGAAAGGTTTTGAATAGGTGAGGACCCATAATAAATTTTGTTACCAAAATCAATACCAATTAAGACTTTATTTTTTAAAAGCAGCCATTCGACTAGATGTATAACACAATAGCAAATTTCAACATTTCATGTAGCTATTAGGCATACAAATAGTTGATTACATCTTTTACTTAAGTGACCTTAATAAAAAATATAAGCTTTCAATGTTATATACATCATTTGGTTAGTACCATATATGACCAAAGAGGTTCAAGTCTTAACATGTGGATTACTACATTTACCTATTGTTAACTAGCCAATTTAAAGAGATCTATTCAATCATTACATGCATAATTGAACCTGAAAAATCTAACATTAGGCTAACAAGCATTCAAGCTATATAAAGTGCATACATGCTCATATACACACACAATACTATTTATATATCATAGATGAAGTTATTATATACAAACCATAACAAAGTGATCATGAATATACATGCCTAGGTGCCACCATCCTAGGAGAACTATAACTAGATGGAAACATACTCTTTTAAGCAAAATGTGACTCGTACGAGCTTAGACTTCGGAATAGTATCCAATATCAACCTGTATGCACTTGGTTAGGACCTAGTCCTAACCCTAGAGATAATTACACTCAAGATACTTCGAGCTTAGCTAGTCTTGGATTCACACTCCTTTGTTCTTGGCTTTAGGATGATCCACTCTCTCCTCTTCCACCAAGCTTACTCCTGGTTCTATCACATTACAATTACAAACATGTCAAAACATGGTCATATGATCATCAAATCAAGACAAGGTTACAAGCACATAACATACACAAATTTGGAGGCATGCTCATATACATCCTCCCTTACACTTAACTACACTTGCCTATACTCTAGTTCATGTAAAACAAGGTAGAATCAATGGCCTAAAACTGTTTACAAGACAGTTTACAAATTGCCACAAGACAGCATGCAATTGCCTATACTACTGCTGCTAGGCAACTTGCACTCTAGTCACTTAATCATGCATAACTTTCATTCCGTACGTCGTAATTTCAATTTGTTTACACCGTTGGAAAGCTAAAAAAAATTTCTTTATAACCATATAAGGCTTGGATTTTAATTCTTTTCCAATTAATATAGTTTTTATCTTAAAGACAGGGCATTTTGCTACACAGGACAATTTGCACTGTCCCTAGTATTTCTTATGTACATTACATTCTCAACCCAGAATTCAGCTCTGTTTTCACAAATGCGTTTAGACATATGAAGGTGTTTTCCATAAAAAATTTAGCCTTAAATTCATTTTATACAATTTATAGTGATTTTTCAATGTTCTGCCCAAAACAGAGCATTCTGGGCAGATTACACTAGGTTGAATTTCTAGCTTCTTAATTCACCTAATCAAGGTTCTAATATGGCAATTCAATTCATTTTCATGTTCTTACATGTCAATGTCATTCTAATCCACCTATCCATGAGCTTAAAATAGGGCATTATTATGTTGAACCCAATTTGATCTATTTGATCACATTGTACATTCAATTTACCAATTGAGTAGTCCATAGCCTAATTTAACTAATCTAATTAGGTGCTTTTACATTTCCAGCAGCATATTTACTCTATTCAGTCTTCATTTCATCTAGATACATGATCAAAACAGGATTTTAAGTTCAATTGACATGTTTACACATTTTCTCTATCAAAACAGTCCCTAATCAAGACTGTTTTCAACCATATACTCATTCTCAAATTTCCAGCAACTATATGTATATCCTTTATCAAATTGGTTACTAGAAATCACAATTTCAAGTTCAAATTGAAGCTAGGATGCTCCTAACACACATAACAATCATCCAATTCAATTCATACAACAAGACATCATCAATTCATTCATTCAACCATTCAATGACAAGTTGGAATCAAGCATTATACCTTCTCCAAGCTAAATTTGATCAATGGTTGAATCAAAAAGTATGAATTGAAGGTGTTCGCATGAAGCTCGTCTCTCCCCTTTCTCTATCAAGCAATTCGGCCAAGGAGATAATTTTGGGTAGGAAGATGACAATACATTTGGCTATTTTCCTCCCTTTGGCCCTGAGTCACCATAACTTGGCACTTGTTCTCTTCATTTGAGAACATGTGTCAAGGCCCTTAATCTTACTACCAATTGCATGCAAACTCTAATGTTTTGTATGTTCACATTTCAATCCTTCTATTTATGCCTTCTAGTTTTAATTTCAATTAAAGTTGGTTCTAATTTCACCTATTTGATCTTAAGGATAGCTAACGCCCAATCTTCTTTAAATGGATTACCACATATATTCAATTAGCCTATAGTTTAGATAGTGGCAACATTTCTAGGCCAATTTTAGGGTGTTACAATTATTCTCCCCTCAAAATAAATTCGTCCTCGAATTTACCTGAATTGAATAGGTGAGGATATTTCTTCTTCATGTTTTCTTCAGATTCCTATGTTGCCTCTTCTACCTTGTGATTTCTCCACAAGACTTTGACAAGAGGAACGGTTTTGTTCATGAGCTTTCTAACTTCACAATCAAGAATCTAAACTGGTTCTCTTCATATGACAAGTCAGGATTCAATTCCACTTCTTCAGGCTCAAGAACATGAGATGGATCAGACCTATATCTTCTGAGCATAGAAACATGGAAGACATTGTGGATCTTATCAAATTCACTAAGAAGTGCCAATCGATAAGCCACTGGACCAATCTTTTCAATGATTTCAAATGGTCCGATAAGCCGAGGGCTGAGCTTTCCTTTTCTTCCAAATCTAAAAACTTTGTTCCAAGGAGATACTTTGAGGAAGACCTTGTCTCCAACATTGTATTGGATGTCTCTCCTTTTCAAGTCAGCATAAGCTTTTTGCCAACCAAAAGCTACCTTTAATCGATCATGTATGATCTTCACTTGTTCTTCGGTTTCTCTGAGCAATTAAGGTCCTAAAACCTTGCTTTCTCCCAATTCAGACCAGCACAAGGGAGTTCTACATCTTCTTCTATATAGAGCTTCCAAGGGAGCCATCTAAATAGATGTCTGGTAGCTATTGTTGTAAGCAAACTCTCCTAGAGGTAGAGATTTCTCCCAAATCTCCCCTAAGTCTATAACACAAGCACGTACCATATCTTCGAGCACTTGAATGATACTTTAAGATTGTCCATCTGATTGAGGATGAAAGTCTGTATTAAGATGCACTTTAGCTCCTAGAGCCTTCTACAAAGAATTCTAGAATCGAGAAGCAAATCTAGGATCACGATAAGAGATTATAGCTATAGGTACACCGTGTAATCGTATCACTTCACGGATGTATAGCTCGGCTAAGGTTTCCAAGCTCATGTTCATTCGAACAAGGATGAAGTGAGTATACTTTGTGAATCTATCAACAATCACCCATATAACATCATTCTTTCTTGGAGTGGAAGGAAGACCAATAACGAAGTCCATTCTAATCTGATCCCATTTCCACTGATGGAATTCGATAGGTTGGAGCAGTCCAGTAGGGACTTGATGCTCGACTTTAATCCTTTGACAAGTTAGGCACTTTGATACGAAGTCTATGATAGCCGATTTCATGCTCGGACACCAGTATATTGGCTTTAGATCCTTGTACATCTTAACCTATCCCGGGTGAATCGAGAAAGAGCTTTTGCGAGCTTCTTGTAACATATCTTGTCTTAGTTCCTCATTATTAGGAACACATACTTTATCCTTGAAATAGAGGAGTCTATTCGACTTGAGGGAGAAGTCAGAATTAGACTCGGAGTCTAATTTGGATTTGATCTTCTGAAGATCTGGATCAGTTTGCTGGAATTCTTTGATTCTCGAGATTAAGCTAGATTGAACTTGAAGTTTAGACAAGAATTTTCGTCCTTTAGATAAACGGAAATGAGCATTGATAGACAAGGATGCTACAAAGAATACACAATATCACTAAGAGATATTTTCGACTAGTTACTTGTAAAACAAGAAAGTATTCGAATGGATTACTTGTAATCCAAGAAAGATTAAATTCAATGAATTTTTATAGGATTTAGATTTAGGAGTTTACCCGAGTATGGTCTACGACTAAGGGCATCAGCAACCAATATTACTTTCCCCGGATGGTAGTCGATAACCAAATGGTAGTCTTTAAGCAATTCTAGCCATCTTCTTTGTCTCAAATTCAAATCTTTCTGAGTCAGGAGGTATTTGAGACTGTTGTGGTCTGTGAACATGTTACATTTCTCCCCGTACAAGTATTGTCTCCAAATTTTGATATCAAACACGACAGCTGCCAATTCTAGATCGTATGTAGGGTAGTTTGACTCGTGTGGTTTTAGTTGCCTTGAAGCGGAAGCTACCACTTTTCCATCTTGCATTAGGACACATTCTAGTCCTAAATGAGATGCATCACTATAAACTGAGAATTCTTTGCCCGATTCTAGTTGAATAAGAACCGGTGCATGAGTTAGGGCTTGTTTAAGTTGATCGAAGCTTCGTTGTTGGTTCTCTGACCAAACAAAGGGTGTACCTTTGCGATTTAACGTAGTCAAGCTTGTAGCAATGGATGAGAATCCCTAGACAAAATGCCGGTAATACCCGGCTAAACCGAGAAAGCTTATGACTTCACCAACATTGCTCAGACGTCTCTAATCCATGATGGATCGAATTTTCCTCAGGTTTACTTTAATTCCTTATGCCGAGATGACATGGCCAAGGAATGAGACTTCCGATAGCCAAAACTCACACTTAGAGAACTTTGCAAACAATTGATGATCTCGGAGAGTTTGCAATACAATTCGAAGGTGTTCGGAGTGTTCTTCCTTATTATGAGAATACACCAGAATATCATCGATGAAGACGACCACAAACTTGTTAAGATTGGGCTTGAATACATGGTTCATGAGATCCATGAAAGTAGTTGGGGCATTCGTTAACTCGAATGGCATTACAAGAAATTCAAAGTGGCCATATCGAGTATAAAAGGCTGTCTTGGGTGCATCTTCTTCTTTTACCCTTATTTGATAGTATCCCGATCAAAGATCAATCTTTGAGAACACCGAAGCATCCTTGAGTTGATCGAAGAGATCTTCTATCCTTGGGAGAGGATACCGATTCTTGATAGTGAGCTTGTTCAATTGTTTGTAATGAATACAGAGTCTCATAGTCCCATCTTTCTTTTTCATGAACAAGACTGGATCACCTAGTGAGATGAACTAGGCCGAATAAAGCCTTTGTCTTGTAGCTCTTGGAGTTGCTTCTTGAGTTCTTTCAATTAAACAGGTGCCATTAGATAGGGTGTGATGGACACCAGAGTTGTTCTAGGTTGAACTTCAATCCTGAATTCTACTTCTCTGGTTGGAGGGAGACCAGGGAGTTCCTCCTGAAAAACATCAATGAATTCTGACACAATTGGCATACTAGGTAAGCTGAATTCAAATTCATCTTGCATAGTCATGGAAGCAAAGATTGAGGTTGGGTTTCTATCAATTAGGAGGATTGATTCCTTCCCTATACCCAGAGATACAGTCTCCTATTTTGGCAATCTATCCGAGCATCATGTTTTCTTAGACAATCTAGTCCTAACACTAGATTGAATTCACAAGAAGGCAAGAGGGGAAAAGGCACATTTCGAATGCTTACAGGGCATTGCATACAAAGGAAGTTAATAGGCATATTCCCTCCTACAGGGTTCGAAACTACAAGGATAGTCTTAACAAGTTGGAGTTTTATGTTTAACTTAGCAATCATGGAAGAACATATAAAAGAGTGGGTAGATCCCGAATAAATCAAAGCATATGCAGGACTTGAATTTAATTCAGCAGTACATGTGATAACATCTGGTGTTTCTTCTTCCTCTTTACCAAGAATGTGGTAGATTTTAGCAGGGGCTTGGGATTCTTGGTGTATAGTTACCGAATGTTGGCCTATACTTTTGCTTTGATTCCCGGACTGAGCTTGTCTCGGGCCCTTGTTTTGATTAGATAGGGCTGAACTAGCATTTGCAGGAGTTCGATTTTGAACATTTTTAAGATTCTAAGGATAATCCCAGATATAATGATTAGAGGCTCTACATAAGAAACACAAATTCTGTTGAGTTCTGCATTGCCCGGTGTGGTGCTTCTCACGGAACTTGCAAGTAGGATATTGAGTAGCTTTGCCAGAATTCCTTGTACTATCAACATAGCTGATCGGGGTTGAAGACTTGATTACCGATTGAGGTTTCTATATGTAATTGCTCTTCTGAATAGGAGTGAAATTTGAAGAGTGATCTTTAGAGTGTTTAGATTTCTTTGATTGCTAGTGAGGCTTGTCATCATTTATGGATCGTTTGTTTTTCCAGGAGTTACCACTCTTTCTTTTCTCATAGGCCTTCATCTTTACCTCGGTTGCAATAGCCCGGTTCACTAAATTCTGGAAGTCAGTGATATCCAGGGCAGTGAAGATTGGACTCAGTTCATCATCAGTCCATGAATGAACACTCGACAATTATCAGCTTCAGTCTTAATATATTCCGACCCGTACTTGCAATACTTACAGGAAGCACTCACGTATTGTTCAATGGCCAACCACCTTGCTTAAGATACAAGAAACATTTCTGGCGCTCGGCCGGGTACTGTTCATTGATGTATTTTTTCCTGAATTCCTCGAGGAAGAGTTTCCAGGTTACCGCTTCAGTAGGAGCAGTTAGGGTAGTGGTTTCCCACCAGCTTAAAGCTTCATATGCTAACAAGGCTATGGCACATTCGAGCTTGTGCTCATCAGGACAAGGTAGTTTCTTGGTCAAGATTCGAGTAGTGGCCTCTAACCAGTACTCAGCTACTTTGGGATTGGCTTCATCAGTGCCAGTGAAAGTATAGGCCCGGTGTTGAGCCAGCTTATCAATCGGAGCTCTATTTGGCACAGCAACAAGAGGAGCAATAGGATGATCTTGTTTCAAAGCAGTTACTATATGATTGAACATCTCTTTCATACTCAGGACACATTCCTGATGCAAAGGATTTATAGCAGGAGCTTCCTGTTGAGCAGCAACTTGGGCTCGGGGTTGAGTTTATTGTTGTGGAGGATTATGCTCCATCCTCACACTGTCTCCTTCATTCGAGGAGCCTTTAAGACTTTCATTATCCTGGCCAAGTCTTGTTTCAGACATTCTACATGCAAATAGAACAATTAGGGGTTCAGTTTAATAAGCAAGACACAAGCTATTCAGTAAAAAGTCTTATAGGTGGCACAAGTATCCTATATGATGCATGATAGCCCGATTTAGTCATAGAATCGACTAAACCTAAAGATCTGATACCAATTAAATGTAACACCCCCTACCCCGGGCTAGTAGCAATCCGGCTCGGGAGCGTTACATAAGCAAGCAAGGACAATGAACAAGGCAATACAAAACAAACAAGCAACCAAACCTACTTACTTATACAAGCAACTCACATTTCGATTCTTACTTCAACCTAAACCATTTGAATAGGTCAATAACTTAATTCCTTTCATGCTTTCATTACAAGTTACTACATTATCAATACACTTTACTTCATTTTATCCTTATCATTAGAATGACCCTATGTGTAACATGCTTCCATTCAATTCTTTGATCCTTAGTTTGTATACATCTTAACATTACATACTTAGATTTCTAAACATGAACATTTGGACATATTAAATTTACATGTAAGTCGTTTCATTCAAGACTTATTCCATGCCTAACCATTAGGCAATCCTCATGCTAAAACCTAAACACGTTCATCATGGTATATACATACACACAAGTAACCATATAGTTTACAAGGCATTCGATTATAATACAAGCAAGCATGGTTCGATCATCCTAGGTTCAATTCAAGCAAGACATGTACTCAAACAAAGCATTCGAGTGTTATCAAGGTAAACTAGATCAACATTTGATCATTCCATGATTAAATCTATATATGCGCAGCAAAACATCATCCATTACATGAAACTTAAGTTCATTACATACTTGTTTCTCATTTGTTAATCAAAATCATAAACATAATAGGCCTATTCAAGAACAAGAACATATATACAAGTTGAAGTGTATCAAAATGCATGAACATGATAAACTATATACAATCTAGTGCCACCATTCTAGGAGATATACAAAACCAGTATGAAATCATAATTGTGTGACTTGCTTCGAGCTCAATAAATCAGGCTTCAAGATCAAGTAACACTCGTATCCTTTATCGTGTACTTGGGAAGAATAAAAACGAGAGTGATAAGTACAAGAATGTACTTAGTGAGGTAGCAACTAGATCTAACCATTTGTTACGTCAAGTTATGTGTCATTTAATCAAGTATAGTCCTAGCTAAGGATTTCAAGCAATGAGATAATCCTAGCTAAGGCTTTCAAGCATCAAGATAATCCTAGCTAAGGATATCAAACAATCGGCTATCAAGGAACAAGAACATGAAATCATACTTTATTTATTCATATCAAGAATCAAGCACATCATGTTTACAAAACAAGTAATCAAGTTAAGTCATGCTTACATGACAAGTAGCATACAATACATGGCTTTCAATACAAGTCATATTCAATATATAGCTTTCAAGAAAAGTAACTTGTGTTATAGGATTGTTATTACATGTGTTATCAACTAAACAACCCCCTTGGTACTTAGTTTGTATAGGTAATTGAGTCTCCAACCTACTGTAGCTACAAGATGCACCGTAGTGCTGGTCAACCCTCCTACTATCACCAAAGACCACATACGTACCCTCTGTCTGTCGCCAAATAGGGACCTTAGCCCTAGACCGTAGTCCACCCTAACACAACGAGCTCTAGACTCTAAGGCTTGTCCTTCTACCTAGTCCAACTAGCTACCAAGGTTGTTCGATTTACCATTTATTCAAGTGTTTTAAGATCAAGTTCATGTCAAGCAAATTCATTTCATATTAGGCCATTAAGCCATAGCTCACATGTCATGTAGTTCTCATGAGTTCATTACATCAAGTGTGATAACATTAAAAGCAAGATCTTTAAACATTGATCACAAGCCACATGAAGCATACAAACACTAATGTTACCACTCAACATGCTTATCAATCGAATCAAACATGTATACAAGGTTGAGATCAAGTTTTATGCATTACTTTAGTCATTCTTCCCTTATTAAGTCAAGTCCATGATTAGATTCATTTAAAATTCAAGAATATAACAAGTATGCATTTGGTTAGGACCTAGTCCTAACCCTAGAGATAACTATACTCACAATACTCCAAGCTTAGCTAGTCTTGGATCCACACTCCCTTGTTCTTGGCTTTAGGATGATCCACTCTATCCTCTTCCACCAAGTTTACTCCTGGTTCTATCACGTTACAATTACTAACATGTCAAAATAGGATCATATGATCATCAAATCAATACAAGGTTACAAGCACATAACATACACAAATTTGGCGGCATGCTCATATACACCCTCCATTACACTTAACTAAACTTATTTATACTCTAGTTCATGTAAAACAAGGCAGAATCAATGGCCTAAAACTGTTTACAAGACAGTTTACAAATTGCCACAAAACAGTGTTCAACTGCCTATACTGTTGCTGCAAGGCAGCTTGCACTCTACTCACTTAATCATGCATAACTTTCATTCCGTACGTTGGAATATCAATTGGTTTACATCATTGGGAAGCTAAAAAAATTGTATTTATAACCATATAAGGCTTGCATTTTAATTCGTTTCCAACTAATACAGTTTTTACATAAATACAGGGCATTTTGCTACACTAGACAGTTTGCATTGTCCCTAGTGTTTCTTCTCTACATTACATTCTACAACCCAGAATTCAGTTCTGTTTTCTCCTAATGAATTTATACATATCAATGTGTTGTCCATAAAAATTGCAGCCTTAAATTCATTTTATACAATTTATAGTTATTTTTCAAAGTTACAGCCCAGAACAGAGCATTCTGGGCAGATTACACTAGGTTGAATTTCTAGCTTCTTAATTCACCTAGTCAAGGTTCTAATATGGAAACTCAATTCATTTTCATGTTCTTACATGTATAGGTCATTCTAATTTACCTAGCCATGAGCTTAAATCAGGGCATTATCATGTTGAACCCAATTTGATCTATTTGATCACATTGTACATTCAATTTACCAATTGAGCAGTCCATTGGCTAATTTAACTAATCCAATTAGGTGCTTAACATTTCCAGCAACATATTTACTCAATTAAATCTTCATTTCATCTAGATACATGATCAAAACAGGATTCTAAGTTCAATATATATGTATACATATGAAATCTAGACTGTTTTGTGTATACATAAATATATAGTGGACTGTTTTGAGTATATATGTATACATATGAAACCTGGACTATTTTGTGTATATATAAATATATAGTGAACTGTTTTGAGTATATATATAAATGTATACATATGAAATATGGACTATTTTGTGTATATAAATATATAGTGAATTGTTTCAAGTATGTATATATGTATACATCTGAAATCTAGTTTGTTTTGTGTACATATAAATATATATTGAACTGTTTTGAGTATATATATAGGTATACATATGTAATTTGGACTGCCTTATAAACTTAATTAAGTAGTTGTGTTACAATTTGAATAAGGGTTGTCTTGTGCTTGTGAAAGACTTATTTTGGAACTAGTTTAACATAAAAATTTAGAAATGTGTTAAAACTTGTTCATAATGTATATGGATCTCGTAGTTAAGATTAGAATGGAAGTAATTTTAATATGTGATTATGTTCCTTGTTATGATTAGACATGAGAGAGTTGAGGAAGTAAGATCCAAGGTGGGTCAAGCTGGAGAGAAGCAGTATGGAATAAGAATTCGAGATTAAAAAAAAGCTTGGAAACACTGTGATTGTAGTTTAAAGTCTCGAGATAGGCTTTTAACCTTCCTGAGCATCTTTTGTTGTATTTTTAATTACGTTGTTTCTATCTTTGAATTAAGCTATGCGTAAACGAGCTTGGATTTGAGGTAAGTACCTAGATGTTATGTATTATGTGATATGTAATACTTGATTTAATATTATGCTCATAGTAAGACTTATACATTCTTAATAAGTAACCTTTTTCATGCTATCCTTCGATTAAGAAATTTGTATGAATTTGAGAATCACATATGAATTGTAGATGTACTTGTTATGATAACAATAAGCCATGTTCATATGATACTTCGATTAAGGAGTTGTGCTCATTTTTTATTCTGATATGATAATATTAAAAGAAAAGCCTTGGTTTCGAGTCAGTCATAGGTTTAGTTGGCATGCCATAGAGTCCCTAGAGCTCTAGTTTCGGGTGGACTACGGTTCTTATAAGGTGACAATAGGAGGAATGTGTTTTGGTAAGTTGGAGACAGTAGGAGGTATTGACTAGTACTTTGAATACCTTATTATTGGCAACAGTTGGTTAGGGATTCTATTAACCTTGTAAAAATGATACATTTCATGCCTTTTTCTTAGGTTATTGCTTAGTTTCAAGCTATTTCATTGCATATAGTTGCATATAAATCATATAGTTGTGTATGGTGGTGTTTGCTTGGTTGTTTTTATTTATTTATGAAATTGGTGCTGCTTGGGAGAAGTTTGTTTTGGCGTGGTGATGTACATGGAAGCTGAGGAGCATTTTTTGGCAGAGGGAAAATGCCACAACATTTTGGACGGCATTTCTGGGTGCACTAGAAGATAAAGAATGAAGATATTTTGTAGCCCCCCCCCATACATGATTCCACCAGCCAACTGTGCCCCCACATGTGAAAGGAATATTCCCTAGGAATTAAGAGCACAAAACCCTAGGAGCCCCCACTATATAAAGAAAAGGACACCAATATTAAAGGGGGCTGAAAAATGAGCTTTGTGAGCTAAGAAAGAGAAAAAAGGAAGAGGTGGCCACTCTTCTTCTTCTTCCTCTTTAGTGCGTCCTTCATTGTTGAAGATCCAAAGGGAAGATCTTGCTGGCCTCTAAGAGAAGCAGCAAGCTTAGGATGGTTCACGGCAGTCCACAGCGGCTTGGGAGTTTCCTTCACTGTTAGATGTTCTTTGTTGTTGCATTTTTATTTTTTGATGGGTTGCTTAAAATGGTTGATTATGGATGATGTTTGCCCAGCCATGAACTAACTTTAAGTGGCTGGGATTTGTTTTGGATGATTATGTTATAAGCTTTTAATGGATGTTTAGCTTATTTTCCAGTTCTTTACGTGCTTTGTTCATTGTTTTATTGCCATAAGTTTGTAAGAGCTTTCGAGAGTTAGCCTTTACTTAGGTGTTTGATAGCTTAATGGTGGAGAGAGTTAAGCTTAGATCGATGTGGATAATGGGGTTTGATGCTGAGAGGCAAAACCCTAACTCACCTTAGAGATAAGGATAAAGTTTCAACGACTAACAGGAGTATAACTTCAAGGATAGTAGCTTGCTAGGGTTCACGGTGAGAGATATTGCCATAGCATTATGGCTGTCAGGTTTCTTGCTAGAGATAGTTTAGAAACACATTAGTAAACTTTGTCAAGCATGGTGTGAGCTGAAAGGTGCTAAATATTCTTGAGGCTTAGACATAGGAGTCCCTAACAAACCTGGCCTATCATCCAGTTGAGAGTTTCACACACGTGAGAGGACGTACAAAGTGTATTCAGTTCAGCCCAATTTTCATTACAATTGTTTGCTACAACATTTCTGAACTTGTTGCCTATTGCTACCGCATTTACTTTCAGTTCTAGTTTTGTGTGTTAAGTTAAGTTAAATTTGGCCTCCAATCCCTATGGAGACGATACTCACTAATCACTTTAGTACTTGTTCGATGTGTATACTTGCACTATTTGTGTATCATTTATAGTACATCACAACACACAACATGTAACATCCTCAACCCAGCTTAGAAGAAAATTGGAGTTTAAGATGTTACTTGAAAGAAAAATCAAAGAAACTCTTCTAACACTTTGAAACTTTCCTTGCTAAACAAGTAAGCTAACAAAAAAATTTCCCAACTAACTTGTTAGCTAAGGTATCATCCATTGATCTTACAAGAAATCTAACTTGTTTTCAAGTTAGAACTTAGTAAAACTAAGGTATAACCAGGACTTAATCTACTTGGTTCCATGATTACCCAAAAAAATTACATTATCAATTCAATTTCTTATAATACTTGACTTTTAAAATGACTAACACACTAGTGCATTATCATGACATATACATATGTGTTCATAGCATCTCAAATCAATTGTTTAGGTAAGTGATGCAGTTAAGTTATATGTACATAGTTATTCAATGAAGCATTCCTTAATCTTATACTTTTACATAACATACAATAACAACCGAAAAAACCATTGACGTCTATGGCAGTCCATATTTGAATACGAATCCTTTTTTACTTTGGACAAATATACCTTTACATATAATACAAGTACAATTACCCTCCATGATAACCTTAACTTATGTCATATGTTCTAGTCAAGAGTAATCATATTTATATCATAAACAAGATATTTGAACTGGTTAAAGATTAATTTCTACTTCTTGAGTAATTATTGTATAAAGATTATTGACCAATTTTGATCATATAAACACATAGCAACCAGTCAATTTGAAGTGAACCAAGAGAAGAATAATTTGGCTCATTAACATGTCAATCCCATAATTTAGAACTCTCTAAACTTATCTCTTAATAGTCGAACACAAATTGAGCATTCATGGAATTTATTTAATATAAGCTTTGAATATCCCCAAGCAAAAACTGAATAGTTCCTTCATATTTACCATTTAATCTTGATGAATCATACCAATTTTAATTATAAATTATACTAAACAGGCCAATTACCAATTGAACCAAGCAATGTCATAAAATGGGGACACCCAAATTTGATTCAAGCCCATCTTACACTACAACCATTCAAAACAAATAGTTATTCAAATAACAAATCACCAATCACATTCCATACCTAAATATTTCAAACTCTAGGCAACTATTAACCCATGACTACTTCTATAATCATTATACTTGAACGAGGCTTGAGATTAAATTATTTGAATCCAATAACAGATTCCAAATATGATAGCTTTAATTACAGTTGTTTCACTTCGTGGTTTTCAAATGATAAGAAGTTTATGTGATTTACCTATCAATTTAAAACAACCATTTGAACTCACCACTACCACACATGTCATTTATACGTTCAAATCACACAATCAATCATGGATATTTAACTAACTCTTAGTTTAAAACAAGGATATACCAAATAACTCTTAGTTTAATAGTTACATGCCAACATGATTTAACTAACTTCATAAGTAAATACAAGGTGCCACCATCCTAGGAGTCTTAAAAAGAACTTCTAAATCCTACTTGAATTTGAAGCAGCAATTTGTTACCTTTGAACATAAATAGATTACATGGACTTTAAGGATTCTGCAATGCATGATTATGAAATGCATAGGCTTATATAGCCTAAGCGAGGTAGTGTAAACAAGGTAATAAGCAATAATAGATAAGGCTTAAATAAGAGAAGCCAAATAGTTCAAGTATGTAATTATACAAGTTAGTTTAAACATATTGTAACATACTCTAGCCACCATAGTAGGATTAGGTAAGTTACCACATTTCCAATCAATAACCCATAACTTATAAGCTAGTTAATTCAATTTGACTTAAGCCTTTCTTGTACATTAAGAAACAATTTGACTAGGTGAGGACCCAATATACAATGTATGATGCACCTATTAGATATATTAATACCCCTAATGCAATTTGATATCACATTCAATACCATTTGGGACTTACTTGCTCTTCAAGTAACTATCCGATTAGTTGGATACATAATAGAAAATTTTCAACATTTTAAGTAGCTACTATGCATACCAATAGGCGATTAAATCTTTTACTTAAGTTACCTTAATCAAACATATATGCTTACAATGTTATACACCACTCGACTAGTACTATATGTGACCAAAGTGGTTCAAATCAAAACATGTCGATTACTTCATTTACTATATGTTAACTAGCCATTTTCAAGAGATCTATTCAACCATGACATGCATAATTCAACCACGAAAAGTCTAACATTAAGCTAACAAACTTTGAAGCTCAAGAAGGTGCATCCATACTCATATATATACATACCACACTGGTATAGATCATAGATGGGCTTAATTTATACAAAACATAACTAAGTGATCATGAATATACATGCCAACAAAGCTATAGCACATTCGAGCTTGTGCTCATCAGAACAAGGTAATTGCTTGGTAAGGGTTCGAGTAGTGGCTTCTAGCTAGTACTCAACTATTTCTAGGTTCGCTTCATTGGTGCTAGTGAAGGTATAAGCCCGATGTCAATTAGGGCTCGGTTTGTCACAACAACAATAGGAGCAATAGGATGATCTTGTTTTAAAGTAGATACAGATGATTGAACATCTCCTTCATACTTAGAAGACATTCTTTCTACACAAGATTGATAGTAGGAGCTTCTTGTTGAGCAGCAGTTTGAGCTCGGTTTTGAGATTGTTGCTTCACACTATCTCCTTCTTTTGAGAAGCCTTTAGGACTTTCACTATCCCGACCGAGTCTTGTTTCAGACATTATACGTTCAAATAGAACAATCAGGGATTCGGTTTAATAAGCAAGAAACAAGCTATTCAATACAAGTCTCCTAGATGGCACAAGTATCCTATATGATGCATGATAGCCCGGTTTAGTCCTAGAATCGACTAAACCTAAAGCTTCGATACCAATTAATATGTAACACCCCCTACCTGGGCTAGTAGTAACTCGGTTTGGGAGCATTATTTAGCAAGGAAGCAAGGACAAGACAAGGTATGACATTCGAACCAAGCAAGACATAGACAAGGCAAGGACAATACAAGAATTATCATACTTGACTTCAATAATCATCCAAAGTATTCGTCAATTATCAAGCAAGAATAAACAATCATTCGAACTAAAACAAAACAAACAATGAACACGGCTAGCAAAGCAACCAAACATACATTTCTTAGCATACAAGTAACATACAATTGCTTCATACTCATAGAACATCCATTTGAACATGGCCTTTAAATTTTTCTTCTTTCATGCATATATTACTAAATATTACTAACATGATTCATATTACAACATTTAACCTTTGTTACCTATCCTATTCGAATTACCTTAGTATTACATGCTACCAATTCGATTCAATTGTTTTCTAGCTTATTATATGTACATTTTATCCTTAGGCTTCTAACATGTTTCTTGAACGTCCAATATTTCATGAAGTTAGTTCTATTCAAGCCTATTTCAAATCCTACCATTCGGCCATATCACCAAAAGCAAACACAAGGCATGTATCTAGTTACATTCAAGCTTAATTCCACCCCATGCATTTGGCAATCACATCCACAAGCATACATCTCACTCAAAACAAGTATTATTACATTCAAGTGACCTTATATGTCAAGGCAATTCGATTAGGGTATAAGCAAGCATCATGGCTCATCATCCTACTTTCCATTCAAGCAATCCCATATACAAGATCATAGCATTCGAAAGTCATCAAGATAGCTAGATTAACTTTAAGTCATTCCATTTAAATCATCTTATGCGCAGCAACACATCAACCATCACATGTTATCAAGGTTCATCACATACATGATACTATATACATAACATGGTGGGCCCATCAAACATTATATACAAACTTTCAAAATGCATGTTCAAGCTATTTAAATACATCTAGTGCCACTATTCTAGGAGACACAAAACAAGTATGGAATCATACTTTAACCAAGCTTGTGTGAGATGCTTATTGCTCAAGGAATCAAGCTTCAAGATCAAGCAACGTTTGAATCCTTTAACCTGTAGGTTGGAAAGAATGAAACAAGAGTGATAAGTACAAAAATGTACTTAGTGAGGTAGTAACTAGTCTATCCATTTTGTTATTTCATGTTGCATGTCTTTAAAATCAAGTGTAAACTTAGCTAAGGCTTCCAAGCATTAGGGTAGTCTTACCTAGTCTTTCTACCATCAAGAGTGACCTTATCTAGTCTTTCAAGCATCAAGATTATCATATCTTTCTTAGCAAGCATTCGGCCAACAAGTATAAGCATCAAGAAGTCATAATTCATAAATCAAGCAACATGCTTGCAAGACAAGAAACCAAGGAGTCATTCTTTCAAGTCAAGTAACATACATTTCATGTCATTCAAGACAAGTATCATGTATATTTGAATTGTTATTGCATTTATTATTTCATTAAACAACCCCCTTGGTACTTAGTTTGTATAGGTAATCGAGTCTCCAACTAACTGTCACCACAAGATGCACTGTAGTGCTGGTTAACCCTCCTACTGTCGCCAGAGACCATATACGTACCCTCCGTCTATTGCCAAATAGGGGCCTTAGCCCCGGACCGTAGTCCACCTGCACATAATGAGCTCTAGACTCTAAGGCATGCCCTTCAACCTAGTCCATCTAGCTACCAAGGTTGTTCGATTTACAATTTATTCAAGTTATCACGTTCAAGATCATATTCATGACAAGCAATATCATTTCATGTTAAGCCCTTAGGCCATTGAGCCTTAGCTCAAAAGTCAAGTTCTTTCAAGATCCATTTCATCAAAATGAGATAACATCATATATTAAACAAGTCTTTAGCATTCAATCAGGTTGCATCATAGCACATACAAGCATCCAAGCTATCACCAATCATGCATAAACATTTCGAAATAGACATGTATTCAATACTAGGATCAAGTTTCATGTGTTTCTTTAATCATCCTTCCCTTATTATGTCAAGTTCATGCTTAGATTCATTATCATGTCAAGAATGTAATAAAATACATTGGTTAGGACCTAGTCCTAACCCTAAAGGTAACTACACTCACAATATAAGCCAAGCAAGCTAGCAATTGTCTTGTATAGCTATTCCTTTGTTCTTAGCCTTTGGATGATTTCCCTTTTGTCCTTCTTCCAAGTTCTCTCCTTGCTCTAGCAAATTCATGATTAAACACACTCATCAATATGTATACGCAAGACAATTCAACATGGCAGCAAGGTTATTTCAATACATATAAACATATACATACAATTCTGTCAACATTTCAATAAACAAGACTAGGCAGGATCTAATTATCCCAAACTGTTACAAAACAGTCCAATAAAATTGTGTACAAAACAATTTCCAACTAGCTTAACTGCTGCTGCCTGGCAGATTGCACACTACATGCTTAAATAGGCATATCTTTCAATTCCTGCGTCAGAATTTCGATCATTTTATACCATTGGAAAGCTAACAAAATTTTCCTTAAGACCATAGTAGACTTGCATTTTAGTTCGTAGCCAATTAATACAGTTTATTATTCAAAGACAGGGCATTTACACTGCCTGAACAGTTTGAACTGTCCAACTATTCTTATTTAATGTTTCCAGCATAGAACCCAGTTTTCAGTTCTGTTTTCACCTTATGAAAGTATACATACTAAGGATCATGTCATTCAAATTTCAGCCCTGAATTTGATCTATACAAATTTTGGTGAATTTTCAAAGTGACTGCCCAGAACAAAGCAATTTTGGGCAGATTGCACCTATCCACATTTTAACTCCTTACATTTATTTTAACCAATATTTTGGCCCTATAATTCATTTAATATGGCATCCTAAGCATGTTTAGTCAATGTTAATTCATTAATCAAGGCAGCCAAAATAGAGCAACTTGGTTACAAAGCTTAATTTTGCATGTTTACGCAATAGGTTCTTAATAAAACAGTTTATAGGCTATATGACTATGTTCATACTTTTATCCTTCATTTCTAGCATTGGTTGCTAACAATTTAGCTTTTTTAACATCCAATTTACCAATTTCCAGCAACCTAGTTTTGTTACACCATTCCTTACACATAATTTCCAGCATATAACCATAACATGTCATCTAACAATTTTGAGATCAGTTCCAACAATTATACATGAATCTGTTACATGTTCATCACATTTCTAGCATCCATACACTCAAATCACATTTCCATTTCAATTCAAACATGAAATTTACAAGAGGAACAAGTAATTACCTTACTCACTAAGCTATAAAGACTTAATTTGGAGCTAAATCAAGGTTGTAGGGCATGGATTCAAGCTTTCTACCTCAAGCTTTCCTGTCTCTCTTTTTCTCTTCTTCAATTCGTCACTAGTGTAATGAAGAAGATGATGACAATCATCTAATCCAAGTTATTGGATTTGTGAAATGTCCAATATGTCCCTTAATTTATCTTTAATATTAACTTAATCAAGGGAAGCTATGGAATATTGAAACTTTAGCATGCATCCTTTAAAATTGCTAGAGTTTACAAGTTGGTCACCTTAATTTGGTCACTTTGTTCTTTCATTCTTTCAATTATATCATTGACTAATCAATTTAGCTTAAATTCTAGGTTCAATTAGCCTATCAACTTAAGCAATTGGTTTCAATACTTGTAGGCTAGGATTTAGGGTGTTACATTGGATTAATATGCAATGTTTAAACAAAGTAATGAATGCTTATGAGCATTGAGCTTGTTCCTTGAAAGGAATGTGTTGTTGCCTTTGGCAATGTGGTTTTGCATATGAAACGGTTTTGAGAAATGCATTGGAAAACAGTAAGTAAGTGTATTTGGAAATGATATATTGGCTATGTGGCGTATTGTGAAAGTGTCGGATATAGTTGGCTAGCCATAGGATTAAAGTGCACTATAAGATATAAAATCGTTCATGCCATAGTCCTTAAGGAAAAGCGGTTTAACTAGGCTACTCAGACTATTGGGTTATCACTTGGGTATGCGGTTTAACTAGGCAGTCCATTTTGATGGTGTCTTGTAGCTTAACTAGGCAATGTATGAGATTTGGTGGAGGTGATCCCACCATGAGAAATCCATGTATCTGAACACGTAAGGATATAAGTAGTACAATCCAATGATAGAGGTGAGTCTATACGGGTCACTCTAAATGCGATTATATGAGGATATATGTGATTAAATAGTTTATAAACGATTTGATGCATATGGCTATTATGCATGATTTGCTGTGGAAACAAATGAGATAATTCTTGGGTGATAAGCATGTTTTAAAAACAAGATGGTTTGTGGTTTTCAAATGGTTCTTTCTCACATGTGTAATGCTTAGGAAGTAAGCATGTTTTAATAACAAAAGGCTTAATGGTTTTTCAAACGGTTTACAATTGCATCAATGTTGTTTATGAGCATCCTCACTAAGCATTTGTTCTTAGGCTCTCTTTTTCCCATTGATGCAGAGCAATAGTGTTGAAGGGCAGCATTGGTTTGGCAAGGAAGGTCCAAGATTAAGACATTTTCTTAAGTATGAAACTCGGTTTTAAATTTGGTTAAAAAGGCAATGTATATGTGAAATTTAAGCAATCTTACAAACTATGCAACCATATGACATTTGCAATCTCATAAGTCTGAAATCAAACTTCCAATTGAAATACTTTACAGCATAAGTCTAAGTCATAGATTGATTTTGTTATTTAGCTCCTTTTTACTCAAACTACTATGGAGAGATGAATTTGATTAGAAACTAAACTATCAAGTTCGACTAGACACTTTCGTTGTCTTATCCTCATGTGCTTAACTTTTTCTTCATTATTATCAAATAAGTTATATTACCTTATTAAGGTTATTCAGATGATGATAGATATAATTAGGCTCTTCTTCATGCATGTTATCTAAGTGATATAAATACCTTAACATATGAAAATTTCCATCTATCATGCACACCCCATCAACATGACTTAGATAGCAAGCCATCAAGCAACAAATAAAGGCCATTACAAAGCTTGAATAACTAAATACTTATATACATATACCACCAATTAAAAGAATCTAGATGCTCAATGCATTTCTATCAATTATGTGCCACCATCATGGAGTTCTTAAGGGGTATTACGACGTACACTTTGTACTTGTGATCCGACTGAGGCACAAAAGATAATTCCAATAAAGCTTTAACCTGAAAGGTGGTGAAAGAAACTTATAAGTATATACATACTTAGTGAATAAAAGTATGATACAATCAACCCTTCATTTCACCAAAATTCTACTATTAAAAAACACAAATCCAAGCTTGGTCTTGGAGTTAACCATTCTAGTTTTAAGCTTCCGAACAACTAAGTGCACATGATCACGAGTATTCAAACCAACCAAGTTCTACAGTTCTCATAGGTGTTCTAACAAGACAATCATGAACATACACACAAAGGTTCGAATAACCACTTGAAATGAACTCATGGTATTCGAACAAAGGGTATCTACTTCCAGTGACATATTCGAAAATCGATTAATACATATTACTTATTGTACAAATTATCACAATTATCTATTGTCTTGGCATATAAACTTTCATAGGTTTCCCAAACCTAACCCATCATAACATAAGTCATTTGACTCTTTGTTAATCAAGTAACATGGAATATTCTGAGTATGGTTCTCTTTATAACAAGCATCTCATGTCATAATGGTAAAATTCAACAAAGCATGTATGTAGGTCTATTAAACCCGAACCAACTGTATGATTTCATCATTACAAGTCTATAATCAAGTTCACAAACATGTCTTTACTTCCACAAACAATTATACTCAAACATTATTTAATCAATAATTACTTAAGGCACAAGTTATCTAAGTTGTTTATAGAATAGCTTACGAATTTAACATTTCCTTAAACATAACCCTTTAGGAGTATGTAATACTTAACATACACATACGTTTCTTGTCATAGAAGTTATCTAATTCATCATATCATAAGCATAAGTACTCTCTGGTACACAAATCACGATCATAATATATATTTCAGTTATACTTTTCTTAGCATATGAAATATTAAGATGAGTTCTCTTTTTTTAACAAATTTCATTGTTGTCTTTTATCATAGCCTTGAGAATCGAATTACAGTCTAGGTGCACGAATCCCCAACCAACTGTCGCCAAACAAATTAGTACTTGCAGTACCGGTTAATCCCTCATACTATCACCAATGACCACACAACTTCCCTCCTATTGTCACCAAATAAGGACTGTAGTCCACCCCAAAATTGAGATCTATGGACTCTATGGCATGCCAACTATACCTAAGACTGACTCGAGACCAAGGCTTTAGCGTATATCTTTCTTTATCTTAACATAGTGAGCATAGCTCCACATTATAAGGACATCTCAATATCTCATTACCCTTCTTTTTTTTGTTACACATACGTTCACTTCATGTGAACCTTTCATACTTTTATCAAAGTGAACATTGTTCCAAGTTCTTGTCACCATGCCACCAAGACATTAACATATTTTATACACTAATTAAACACAATGAGAATAACTTCTTAATCAATTGTCAAATGGATTGAGTCTTTTGTTCATCCCCATCAAGTATGTATTTAATTCGTGTATTACTTAATACCCTATCCCTTCAATTCGAATGGGACATAGCAAGGATTACATCATTCATAATTCCAAAATTCATATTAGGCTATTATTCAAATGATAATCTAAACATTTCTTTATCTATCTAGTAAGCAAAGTTTTTCAAATAAGTTGCATATCAATCACAACCTTAATTCAAGATCAACAAATTATGTAATTGTTTTAAGAATTGAGCATAAATTCAATTTCTTGAACTTACATAAGTAATTCTCATATCTTTGCATATCATTCATGTAATATTACACATTTTCTTTTAACTGCAAAACATACCTCCAATTTCCAAAAATATTCGTATACTAACAAGTATAACATAGGTTTTTAGCAACTAAGTACCATTCGATCTATCATGTATTTCATGACAATGTACACATAATCAACCACATCAAATCAAGCTTTTGAAGCTACCATAGTTTCATAATATTTCAAACATTTTAATTCATGAGTACTTTTAATGTAACACATACCTTGTAGTACAAGCATATAAGCTCATGCACCATTTTAACTTGTTAAAACGACAAAGAAAATAGACTAAACAAAATAACATGCTCGAGATATATTCAATCTACCCCGAGACTTTACCACACTCACAGATTTCTCCGACCTATGCTTGTTCTCAACTTCCTATTCCTCTTTTTATTTTATCCACTACTTGCTCTATCGTGGTCCTTACACCTTCAATTTCTTCTTGATCTAATATACCAAGAAGGGAAATTAGGAATTAGAATCATTCCCTAACATTTAGTTACTTGTAAAGTTACACAAGTACTCAAACACATAATTTCCCACAAACAATCCATTAGCCTTCAAAATCGATGCAAAACAATTTCCAGATCACAACATATACATGTAAACATACTCAAAGCAATCCACAAGACTATAAATATTCGAAACAGACGCTAACTGTGTGATAACAGACCCTAAAACCAAGTTGAACAATCCCCCTAATTTAAATCATTCGAACATCCTCTTAGCTTAATCAAAACAACCCCTCTTTAATTCCAAATCTATGAAACAGTCCACCATTCTTAAATTTGATGCAAACTAATCTAGCATGCATATTTTCACACACATAACTACCAAACAACTCTCATATGCTCATATTCACAATTTATGCCTACACAATTAGTCCTAATATCCAAATATAGTTTCTAAACATTTCAAGGCAATCCTTTCCCTGTTTTTCCGATCCAAAATAGTTTTCAATTGACCACTACATGCCATAAACCAACCTTAACATTGAACCAACAAATCCATGATTCTATCTATATATATATGTCCATCCAAGTGACCATAATTTGAGTTCCATCATTAATTTCATATTTAACAAAGTATATCTCGATAGTTCAATCTAATTAAATCAACCAATTTAACAACTTAATCTATCATACCATTCCTAAATCATACTAGATTATCATACATACATTCGGCATTCAAGAATTTGCTAGCATAATTTATCCCTTCAACCAAACTAGCTATCAAACAACATGCAAAGGAATTGCAACCTTAAATCACCACTTAAACGTTGAATTGAGAGAAAATGAAGAGATTTCTTACCACAGTCCTTAAGCTATTCGGTGAAAATTCAAATAGTAGATATAGATGAAGCAATTGTTTGAAAACTCTCTAGTCTCTCTCTATCATGGACTTTCAGTTGAACCATCTGGGAAGGAAGAAGATGAATCTTTGAGTTTTCCCCTCCCAATGTTGTGACTCGTCACACCAACATCTCCAATAAGCAACATGTGTAATAGTCCTTGAACATCTTTCTATTTAGCATGCATACCTCAAATTGGCATCATGTTTGGTTGAGTCATTTCCCAAAATGGCTATTGATTTCCTCTTTACTTCCTTTTGCTCCTAATTAAATGGTCACCTTAATTTCCTTTTATTCAAAAAGATCTTATTTCATTTAGTAGATTTAATAAGTTATAAATCGATAATATTTTAATCTTATGTTCAAATAGAAAATACTTTTAGGTCAAAAGTTTAGGGTATTACATTATAGATCCAGACGTACCAATATGCAGGACTCCATTTTGGTATGGGTATGGTATTTTGGTAGCCTTGTATCGGTACATAGTAACGTGTATCGGTACGCTTTTCGAGCTACTAGTTTTTGGTAATTTAAGCCCGTGTATTAATACACCTAGGGACTGTATCGATACAGCTAGATGTTTTGTTAGTTATGGGGTGTTTCATGTCTTGAGATTCTTTTGTTTTGGTCCCTGGTGTATGCAATTGAATGAGTTTATATGTTTGTTTTGAGCTGGATTTTGATAAATAAGCTTGTAACACGACCAATTGAGGATTGATAACTTTGAAACGACGTAAGTCCCTTTAATTTCCCTGATTTGTAATTTGGTCCCTAAATTACAAACACAAACAATTGGATGTCGATTTGATGTCTGATTGAGTTGATACCTTCACCCGCAGCCAACATGGTCACCTTAGGTCATAATGTTATATCTAGACAAGATAAAAAAATGGACATAATCTTAGTTAATCATTTTAGGTTTTGTTTCGGCAAAACTCATTGTAGCTCGCTCAGTTTGGTCTAGCGTCTAGCTGGGTCGAGGGGGTTAAACTTTTCATTTAATTTTTGGTCATTGCCTTATCAGTTTTATTGGAAGCATAACTTTGAAAATCAGTTAACACATACCGATACCCATATAGGCATATCGATACGAGTACTAATACCACTGGCCACCAAAACAACATTTATTGAGGGGAAAATACAATACAAAGGCTCTATTCAATATCTCGACTACCCAAACGGCTAAAAAACAATGAGGGAGTATATATTCAAGTCTCCAAAGCATCAACAATAAAATTGTTATTCATAAAATTGTCAATATCCCAGGTACCGATACGATTGCTCAAGTACTGATACCAATTGCCACCAAACTATAAATCTTGTGTCCCAATCTTTTTTACCTTTCCAATTGCTTCCACCAAAAATTTAAATTTTCGATTCACCCCCTCTTGGCCATCTTGCTTTGATTTTTCATCCCAATAGCCTATACTAAGAATCCTTAGAGAGCTATATTTTCCACATGTTTTAGTAAGTTTACCACCTTAATTGGATAAAGGTTTTGACGGTTAATTGGTTTCTTCAAATCATTTTCTTGATTTCTCAACTTCCTACTATTTTTTCTTCACATTTTCTCTCATTTCTTTCTCACTTTCTTTCTCATAATTTCCATATTTTTTTATGGTTTTCAATGGAAATTATCTCATTTGATTCAACTTTCTTTGATTAACAAAACCTCACAAAGAATTTCCAAAGACCTCTTATGTTTTTCCATTTTCTTTCCAAAAGAAAAGTTACGTCAATTTTGGTGGTAAGCTCCTAAAAGGTGATTTTCATCTTCTATCTTAAAATAAAGGTTCTTTATTGATATTCCCTAGTAATTGGCTCTGGTTTATTGTTTTTTAATTTGATTTTGTTATTTAATTCAAGAAATTGATGTTTAATGGTGATTTTGGTGTTTTGCCTAAATTCTTAATTCAGAAGATGAATGCTGGTGATTTCTATTGAGTTAATTTATAGTTTAGTTAAATAATCATAATTTTAAATGAGTTTTTATTTAAATACCGAAACTATTTAATAGCTTGATTTTTAGGTTGATGTTTAGTTGGTTTTTGGGTTGTTATTGGTGATTTGTGTTTTTTGGAGGTATAAGGATGATTTGATTATGTATTTGGATGATAATTGATGAATTTTAGTTGATAGAATAATATATTTATGGCTGATTGATGATTGCATGAAGTTAGGGGTTGTTTTCAGTGTTTTCGGATAGGTTTTGGAAGTGTTATGTTGAGGTTGAAGGGGAATGAATGTTTGTGGATGGTGCTTGGATGCATTTTTATGCATTATTACTTTAGTTTTATGTTGTTGAAGTAGGGTAAGAGCAATGAGAAGTTGGTTCGTAGTTTTCGGATCGTTTAGGTAGCTCAAGACGCATCAACGACCAAGGCAATTACGTATCAGTGAGTGAAAAAAGTTTAAGAGGATTACAAAGCTTGATGGATCTATTTTGGAGACTTATGGAAAGTGTGAAAAGCTTTCTTAAGTCCAAGAGTAAGTTGAAATTGTTTATTTTCGAATACCTTGCAAGTTTATTATGGTGTAGCATATAAATGATTTATCATTTATTTGATTAAATGCATGAGGAAGAGACTTATTGTGACAATGCATCTTAATTATGATTTACCTTTCTTTATAAACATGAGATTGGTTTAAATGAGTATATATTGCACTGTCATTGGTATAAATGCAATGAGCATGATTAGAGTAAAAGAGATGAAACATATTGATGTACCATTGAAAAACAATAACTTCCATTCATGTATGATCTATATTGGCTATGTGACACTAAAAGTGTATCACGTATAGTTGGCATCACATAGGATTAAAAACGTACTGTAAATTGTAAAGGGCTTAGAGCTTAATTGATCGATCGTTTTGAGGCTTTGAGGTAACTGAAAGACATTATTTGGGCTGGAGGCATGACAAGGTAATTAAAAGACTATTACCATCGTTAAAAAGGCGATTGAAATACTATTGCCACCTAAAAGGTGATCGAAAGACTATCACCACCGTAATCTGATTATCTGATGATATTTATGATTAAATGATATGGTTACTTTTACTTGTCACATTAATTGCCAATATATGAGTATATGATGGACAAAAATAATGAAAGCATGATGCATATGTTTTAAACAAGCATGTTTAATTAAGATGCACATATGTTTGCATAAATGGTTTTATTATTGCATTGATGAATATTTGTTGAGCTCCCTCACTAAGCATGCATTGCTTACTCTCCCATTTCATATTTGCAAAGAAATATATGTTTGGGGCAGTATTTGAGGCAAAGGGAAAATCCAAGATCGACGTTAAACTTTGAGTATGAAACCTAATTCGATTTTATGGTTAATAAGGCAATGTGTCATTAAGCTTTTGGGGATTTTTGTAATGTGTTGTTATTTTTTTAGACTTCCATATCTTGTTGTTTGATGATATTTGAAGCATGTTAATGATATGTTTTGGTTGAAAAATGTATGAGAACTTTATGCCTTTATATGCCATGATATGTGATTGTTCTCTTAAGAGCATGTATTTTCCCCTAATAATCAATTAATTTGTCCCCACATTGATGTCTCTTGCATGCATTTCTGTATTATCAACTTAAAATTTGCATCTTTTGTAACTTAGTTATCTTTTCGTGATTTATTCTGAATTGTCATTTTGTAGCTCTATCGTCGCACTACCAATGTCGCAGTAAAAGCATCTCTTTATTTACAGCCAGATATGTTGTTGTAGCTGTCAGCTGTATGGAAGTTTTTTAAGATAAGGATGAAGAGCGTCAGGCGTACTATCTGTTATAATAGATATTGCACGATATTTTCAACCCAATTTCACATGAAGAACATGTGTCCTCTTAGGATCGGGATATAAAAGGACCATTTTGAAGAGAGAAAATGAGATAAATATCCGAACAACCTCAATTGTAAATTTTCCCTTTCTTTGGAGCTTCATCCATGGCAGCTTGAACTTCTTGTTGGTGAACCGAGGTGAATCAAGGTAGGACAACTCTGAAAGGAGAAGGCCTGAGTGCTACAGAAAGGGAAACTCATGAAAATATATAGAGACTATTCAATAATGGAGGTTTCCATTTATTTTCACTAGTTTTTTGTATTAATCGATTGGTGTTTCATTGTTTTCTTTCTTTAAGTGTGGAAATACTTTTGGATTGTGAACTTCGGTTGATTTTATGAATCTTTCTTTCTTGTTTCGATTATTGGGTTTGAATGCTATTTTGCAAGGAAGTGTTGAATGCAGCCGCTAACACTCGAAGGTGTCGTCACAGTTCAAGTTAACGGGCATCACAATGGATGTTATGTGAGAACAAAAATGAATTTGGTTCATCCATTCTTGTGCGTGCAGTATTTACGAACATTGGAAAATATGGTCGATGTGTATGTAGAAGTCTTTAGTTTAGATTTGATGGAAAGCGAGTAAGATGAACTTGATATTCATTGTTGGTAAACCATTTAATGTCATAACCTTGCCGCACTTGGTAGTCTGTTGAGAATCACCAAGGGGATCCAATCCTATCATGACCTTGAGTTTTTCACCTTTTATTTTCAGTAATATTGCATTGACAATTATAAGCGACCAGAATCTCATCCCCCAAGATCAATATCTAATAGGATTAACCTATCAACTATACTTGCATCGACATGTGTACACTTGCACAATCAATGTGACGTTATACAGAGCTAAACAAGTTTTTGCACTGTTGCTGGCGATGGTGATCATTTAGTGCTTTTTTTGCAAGTTAATTTGATTTATTTAGTATCTTTTTGTTGTTATTTTTTCTATTTATTTTCTTTGTTTTGTGACTAGGAGTTATACGTAACAACTTCTGCATACTAATCTAGAAATTGAAAGGACTATTAAAAGAAGACTTCGAGATCAATGAGAAATGGAAGAATAGGGTAACAATGCTGCCATACCGCCATTACAACCATAAAATCATAATAACCCACCATTGCATCAGGGTATTCTAGTTCAAAATATAACAAAATGAGATGTTGTTCCTATTTTGGATGACCTACAACCATGAGTTGTTAGACCACAAATTCAAGCAGGGAATTTTGAAATTAAACATGTCATGTTCCTAATGCTAAACTCTAATGGGCAATATGCTAGATTGCTACATGAAGATGCGAGGGTGCATCTTCAATCATTCTTATTGACTTGTGCATCTTTTAATCAACAAAGTGTTATAGATGATGTCTGACGTATGCAATTATTTCCTTATTCTTTGTAGGGAAAAGCTTCTACATGGTTTTGTGGACTTCCTACTGGAGGTGTCATCTCGTGGAATGATTTAGCAACGTTGTTTGTTTTATGATTTAATCCACTGACATTAAACTCTCAGTTGAGGAATGACGTTACTGCCTATCATCATCTGGATGTTAAAGATCTTCATATCACATAGGAACATTACAAGTCATTGCTGAGACATTGTCCCAATCATGGTATTCAAAAGGAAACTAAATTTGAGATTTCATTGCACCAGACTTGTCGCAAACTTTCAAAGCCATGTGTGATGCGTGTGATTTTGTTGTTGGAATTGTTATAATACAAAGGAAAGAAAGGTATTTCATGCAATTTATTACAATAGTAAAACTCGAACCGAGGCTCAAATAAATTATACAAGCATGGAGTAGGAATTATTGGCTGTAATTTTTTGCTTTTGACAAGTTTTGTTCATATATTGTCGGCGCAAAAGTTGTTGTTTTCACTGATCATTCTGCGTTGAGATATCGTTTGTGGAATTTAGAAAATCAGGTTGTAGTTAAGGAACGTAAGAGTTTAGAAAATTAGGTTGCAGACAACTTATCAAGACTAGAATTTGTCAGTAAAGATGTAATCAAGCTCAAATTGTCGATGCATTCCAGATGAAAAATTACTGGAACGAACCTTATTTGTTTAAGATTTGCAATGACAACATCATTAGGCTTTGCGTTCTAGAGAAAGATATGCTACCAATTTTGAAGCATTGTCATGATGATTTATGTGGAGTTCATTTTGGTTGTATAAGAATTGCCGTGAAGGTTTTTCACTTTGGATTTTATTAGTTGTCACTAGTTAACGATGCTCACGAGTTTGTACAACGTTGTGATTATTGTCAGCGCACTGGTTCAATTCTTAGACGCAATGAAATGCCAAAATAACAAATTTTGGTTGTTGAGTAACTTAATGTTTGGGGCCTGGATTTCATGGGACCTTTTCCCAATTCTTTTGGCAATCTCTATATTTTTGTCACTCTCGATTATGTCTCTAAATGGATTGAAGTTGTTGTTGTTCTAGATGATGTTGCAAAGATTGTGCTTAAATTTTTCCACAAGCATATACTTACTAGATTTCGGGACCCCTAAGTCTTTGATTAGCGATCGGGGAAAGCATTTCCATTGCAACCATGTTGTTGATGCATTAAGAAGGTACAGAGCAAACCATAGACTTACCACCACTTATCGTCGACAATCAAATAGGCAAGCTGAAATCTACACCCGAGCCATTAAAAATATTATGAAGCTTGGTTAACACCACTTGGAAAGATTGGTCTTTGCGATTGTATGACGCTCTATGGGAACTCCGAACAGCTTATAAGGCCCCACTTAGGATGTCACAGTATCGGTTGGTTTTTGGGAAATCGGGTCACTTGCCTATTGAGATGGAACATGAGGTGTTTTGGGCTATCAAGCAAGTGAATATGGACTATGAAGCTGTTGGAAAGAAAATAATGTTTGACCTTACAGAGCTGGAAGAAATTTGGCATTATACCTATGAGAATGCTTTGGTTTACAAGGAAAAAAGAAAACGTTGTCACGGTGACATCATTTTGCAGTGACAATTCAATGTTGGACAACAAGTTTTGCTTTTCAATTCAAGGTTGAAGCTACATCCTGGAAAATTATGGTCACGATTGTGTGGACCGTTTCAAGTAGTAGAGGTTTTTCCACATGGTTCAGTCACAATAAAAGATTTACAAGATGGGCATCAATTCAATGTCAATGGACAAAGGCTTAAACATTAGTTTGGGGACTTCAATCAAAAATCGGTTGAAATCACTAAAAGGGTCGAATTTCTCTTATTAATTCTTTTATTTTCCTTCTGTAGAATATTATTTTCGTAACACCCCAAATTTGGGCCTAGAAGTTAGTTAGATAGATTAGACGGTTCGAACTAGTTTCGGGAATTAATTCATAATAAATTGTTTTAGGCTAAAATAAAATATGAAAAATGGTCTAAAATCTTTAATCGTTGTATTGAGGGTGTTGCTAAACTCAATTTGATAAAATAAATTCGGATTTGATAACATTTTGGTTTGGTGACTAAAATGCAAAATTTTCAAAACTGTTATTGATGACTTAATCGTAAAAGGGTCAAAACTTAGAATATTTAAGGAGCTAAACTGTAACATACTCTAACCACCCTAGTAGGATTAGGTAAGTTACTACAATTACAATGAACAATTCAATCAATTCTAGGTAGTGAGTTCACTTCGTTTAAAGTCATTCTTGCACTTCAAGTTACAATTCGACTAGGTGAGGACCCAATATACAATGTGTGATGCACCTATTAGATACATTAGTACCCCTAATTCAATTTGATATCATATTCAATACCATTTAAGACTTAATTGATTTATAAGAAACCATTCAAATTATATGTTTAACAAAATAGAAGTTTACAAGATTCATTGTAGCTATTAAGCATACCGATAGATGAACTACGTCATTTACTTAAGTTACCTTAATCTAACATATATGCTTACAATGTTTATACACCATTCGGCTAGTAGGATTATCAAACATATGTGCTTATAATGTCATATACATCATTCGGCTAGACCATAAGTGACCAAGGTTGTTCAAGTTTAAACATGTAGATGACTATGTTTACTAAATGTTAACTACCCATTTTCAAGAGATCTATGAACCTCTTAACTAGTTCATAGCATCAATTCACTATCTATTCGTCAATTTCATATAATTCAAGCAAGAACCCTTAATCTAAATGCATCATTTGTATCCATAACACATCAAGGAAGAGATTTTACCTTCCTATCAAGATTATATGAATGCTAGCAACTCCAATTTCATCAAATTTCAAGCTTGAGTTAAAGAATCATGGAGTTTTCTGTAACACCCCTAAATAGGGCTTAGAATGTTACCACTATTTATAACTCCTAAATGGTTAAATCATCTTGAATTAGGTAAAGTCAATTAAAGGTTGAATTGAATAATTAACAAATATGAATGCCAAATTAAAGGACTTAAGTAGAAGAATGAATGAAATAAGTGATCAATTTAAAGTGACTAAATTGAATTAAATTAGAAAGATGATGATTGCATGCTAAACTCTTTAATTCCCCTAATGCCCTTGATTAATTCTATGACTAATAACTAATTAAGGCTAAGATGGTAAATTCCTAAACCCATTAAGATGGATGTCATCTTCATCCATTATCTCATTTAGCCGAAATTGAAGAAGAAATTGGGGAGAAAGAGAGTTTGAGAGATCAGCCATTGATGAAAGGAAATTAAGCTTGCATGTATAGGATTTTGTAAGGAAATTAAAGCTAGAAGCAAAGTAAGTATGATTCAATTCTTGTTCAATCGAATAGACAACTATACTTATAGACTTGGGCTGTTTTGATGATTGTAGATGAAATTGACTATTGAATATGTTGTTAGATGATTGAATTGTTGTAGGGTTATGTAAATTTGGAGAATGAACACTAGGTATTATGCTGGAATTTATGTGTAAGTGATGGTGTAACAAGAATTAGGTTGCTGAAAATTTGAAATTAGATGTTGTAAGAATTGAATTGTTAGAACATGTAATTGAACTATGGAACTAATGAATTGAACATGATCATGATTAGGTAATGTAATTAAGGTGTTAAACAAGCTAAATTGTTAGTAACCAATGCTGGAAAATCTGGGAATTATGAACATGATAGAAAACAGTCTTGTTAAGGACTGTTTTGGTTATAAAAAATGAGCAAACATGTTAGATGAACTTAGAACTCTATTTTGATCATGTTACTAGGTAAAGATAAGATTGAATTGAATACATGTTGTGCTGGAAAATGTGACTACACCTAATTGAACTAGTTAAATTAGGTAATGGACTGCCTAGTGGATGAATTGATGTGTAAACATGCAAAATTAAGCAACTTAACCAACTTACTCTGTTTTGGTCACCTTGAAAAATGAATTAACATTGACTAAACATGTTTAGGATTTCATATGAAATGAATTATAGGGCCAAAACAATGGTTAAAATGAATTTAAGGAATTAAAATATGAATAGGTGCAATCTGCCCAAAATTGCTCTGTTCTGGGCAGTAACTTTGAAAATTCACCAAAATTTGTATAGATCAAATTCAAGGCTGAAATTTTAGTGACATGATCCTTCGTATATCTACTTTCATTAGGAAAAAATAGAACTGAAATCTGGGTCCTAAGCTGGAAACTGTAATTAGAAATAGATGGACAAACTGTCCAGACAGTGTAAATGTTATGTCTTTGAACAATAAAGTCTACTAATTGGCTAAGAACTAAAATGCAAGCCTTATATGGTCATAAATACAATTTTGTTAGCTTTCCAACGGTGTAAATTAATTGAGTTTCCAAAGTACGGATTAAAATATATGACCATTTAAATGGACGGTGTGCAAACTGCCAAGCAGCAATGTCCTGGCCAGTTTGGGACTATTTTTGCACCTAGAAGCAAACTGTTTCCAAAACAGTTTTGAGATGTTGTAATCTGTCCATTTATGTCCTAAAATGAGGTAATAACAATATAGAGGAACAAGTAACAAATGCTTAAAAGAAAGCACAAAAACTGTAGCTAAATGTTAGGTACAACTGTGGTAACATTGCTACTATATATGTGTGACATTATGTGCATGTTTTGATGAATTGTATGTGTTATGCTTGTTAGACCAAGGGAAGCAAGTTGTGGAAGAGGAAGAAAAGAGTGTACATCCCAAAGCAAGAGGCAAAGGGATTTGGATACAAGACAAGTGATTAGCTAGGAGTATTGTGAGTGTAACCATCCTTAGGGTTAGGACTTAGGTCCTAACCAACCTTGCTATTGTATTAATTCAATGACATTGCCATGTAACATGACCTAATATATATTTGGCTAATTAAGGGAAGAATGATATGAATGACAACTTGTTTGATGCCATGATTTACTTGTTTATTTGAGTGTTAAGCAAATGAAATGAAATGAAATGCTTGACATGTTGCATTGCTTAAGCCAAAGGTAAGAAATGAAATGCTTGCTTGGAGAATAAGGAATGCACATTGCATACATATGAATGTGTTTGTGATTGATATGCATGAATGGTTTGAAATGAAATGAACAATGGTACCACCTTGTGTTCGTGCCATTCGAATGGCATGGATGAACTTGTCTTGGGAGTTAAGACTCTATAAGCCTAAGGGCTTGACCTTTGAAGGGCATAATCATGTCTTGATTAATGAATTGGATAAAGCTTGAATGAAATTTATAATCAAACAACCTTGGTGGCTAGTTTGGATAGATAGTAGGGCATGCCTTAGAATCTAGAGCTCATATTGGCACTACGGTGCATATTGGCACTACAATGCATATTGGCGCTACGGTGCATATTGCAACGACGGTGCATATTGGTACTTCAGTGCATATTGCTGAAGATTTGATTATCTAGTGAACTACTTACCAAGGGTGTTATAAGATAAATTAATAACTTGAAATGAACATTGTTTGTCTTGGATGTGTGATGTGAACATTACTTGTTTTGTAAGATTCTTGAATGAACATCCTTCCTTGAAAGATAACACATGAATGATTGTATAACTAGTTACTTCACATGAAAGAAATGCATAGATGTTGTTATTGTGCAAGAATGCCTATATCAAGGTTAACAGTTTCCAACTAGCTTAACTGCTGCTGCCTGGCAGCTTGCACACTACATACTTAATTTGGAGCTAAATCAAGGTTGTAGTGAATGGTTTCAAGCTTTCTCCCTCAAGCTCTCCTTTCTATCTTTTTCTCTTCTACAATTTGGCACTAGTGTAATGAAGAAGATGATGACAATCATCTAATCCAAGTTATTGGATTTGTGAAATGTCCAATATGTCCCTTAATTTATCCTTAATATTAACTTAATCAAGGGAAATTATGGAATATTGAAACTTTAGCATGCATTCTTTAAAATTGCTAGAGTTTACAAGTTGGTCACCTTAATTTGGTCACTTTGTTCTTTCATTCTTTCAATTAGATCCTTGACTAATCAATTTAGCTTAAATTATAGGTTCAATTAACCTATCAACTTAAGCAATTGGTTTCAATACTTCTAGGCTAGGATTTAGGGTGTTACACTGGCATGACGGTGCATATTCGCACTACGGTGCATATTGGAACTTCGGTGCATATTGTTGAAGATTTGATTATCTAGTGAACTACTTAGCAAAGGTCTTATAAGATAAATTAATGACTTGAAATGAACATTGTTTGTCTTGGATGTGTGATGTGAACATTACTTGTTTTGTAAGATTATTGAATGAACATCCTTGCCTTGAAAGATAACACATGAATGATTGTATAACTAGTTACTTCACATGAAAGAAATGCATAGATGATGTTATTGTGCAAGAATGCCTACTTGGTACTTGGTGTTTTTGATTGCTTGTGTCCTAAGTAATAAATCGAATAGTATGTTATGGATACATAATGGATGTTGCAATGTTGAATGTGTGATATGTGAAGCTAGCCTATGTTTACCCTATTCATTCGAATGGTATATGTCATGTAGAGATGATCTTGATTCTTTGAAATACATGTAAACTTCGATATGTATACTTGGAAATTGGCTAGACTTAGTGTTACCTCACTAAGTACATAACGTGTACTTACCACTCTACTCTTCATTCTTCCCATAACAGATTAAGGACACTTTAAAGAGGATATCTTGAACTCGAAGCAACGTTTTGAAGCAAGATTGAAAGTATGATTTCATAGTCTTTGTATGCTTCTAGTTTGGTGGCACTAGAACTTGTAATAGTTAGCTTTGAACATGAATGTTGGGTGTATATATATGACTAGTATATGTATTGTTTTGTTGGGCCTATCATGTAATCAACTTTGATGACTTAAACTATGTATATAACTATGTTGATATGTATATAAATGAGTAAGATGATGCGCGTATTGTGAAAGTAATCCAATGAATGTTGAACCTTGTATCACTCAAAAGTTAGGTCAAAATGTATGTCCATGCATAATTGTTCTTGTTGCCATTGGTATGATTCAGCAATGCTTGGATTGGAGCTAAGGTATTCATTGAACATGCATACGTAATTACATGAAATTGAAGATGCCTAGAAAATCTACTTGATTGATTAACTTGAAAATGTAATGAAATGAACCATTCTTGTATATGCTATAGCTATTCGAATGAATAAGGAATCCTTGTATTAATCGTGTTGATTGGTTAAATAAGCAGTATCTTAAGATGCAAGTAAGCTAATTGAAAGAATAAAGTTATGCTTAGTTCTTGCTAATGGAATGAATATGTGATATGTAAATACATTTGTTAATTATGCGTGAAAAGTGGTAACCTAAATGCATACTTGAAATGAAATGAAAAGGAATAAATTTGTACCCTATTTGGCATGCCTAATGTTTAAAAGTATGCTTTGTATGTTTGTTTTATATGTCTTGTATGGTTGTGTTTAGGTTACTTGTGTTGCAAGTGTAACACCCCTCGCCCGGGTTAGGAGCGAGAAGCGTTATGGCGAGAAAACAGGACGAGACAATCGTGAAATTCAGTGCCAAATAAAATTTTTCCATTTAACTTAGCTTAATATATTACCTATAGGCAATTTAGTTCATTCAACCACTAGAATCAAACTCACCCATTTACTTAAGGAATAAGCCATTATTTGAGCACTACCCATTAATTAATTCATCCATTTAGTTAGTTTCATTCTTTACCTATTAACATTATATTTCATTCGTTATCTAGAATCAAGTTCTCAATATAATTTTACCTATATGCGCAGCATTCGTACCAATTAGATTCATTTGAATTACTCTTATACAACTATCATTCAACACCATTCGGTTAGGCCCAATACAATAAATCTTGTTATCTATTAAACTTAGCTATTAGCATGGACATCTTATGTGTTTGAATTCTTAACATCAATTAAGTTCATATTCACTACTATTCTCTACCCATTATGTGCAGCTTTTAGACCTTTAGGTTCATTGAATTCATATGTCCTATTCACTTAACAATATCTAGACTTATAAAGTATATAAGTGATTTTGGTAAGCAACCGTGTAACTCATAATTCATTCGATTAGGGTCTTACCTAAAGTACATTGATACATCATCAATCTAGCAAGTTCAATTTCTTAATTTCAAATCCATACTCAGTCATAACAAGCTCATATGCAAAGTCTAATTCATTCATTCATTAGCCATAACCAAAGAGTTCACAAAAGGCTACTATTTACATATATTTAATTATAAATCCAAAGTACCATTTCATTACAAGACTTTAACAAGTTCAACATACACACTTTATACATATAAGCCAAATGCATGGTCTATTAATGCTAGGCACAATCTAAGGCCACCATCTAGGAGTACATCGAAGTAAAATACAAAGTCAAACTTCAAGCTTTGCATGCCTTACCTCGAACCCAAGGAAGCTCACTTCAATACCAAGGTACTGGTTGGGATGGCTTTTACCTGAGGTTTGGGAAGAATGCAAACAAGAGTGATAAGTACAAGATTGTATTTAGTGAGGTAGCACCTAAAGTCTAGCAAGATTTTCAATTTATCAATTTGTCAAGTTATGTGTCCTTTATTTCAAGAAACACCTATCTAGGCTTTAGACAATCTTAAAAGATTTAGCTAGTTTTATCCAAGCATAATTAAGCATTCATGTTATTCAATCAAGCAACTCAATTCGTAGATTACCACCATGAATCAATCAAGAAACAACTCGTACAAGAACAAGGCTAATCAAGCATGCGTATAATTATTTCCATTCAAACAAGAGGATGAATCATTTTCATGTATCTTATTTCTCAAGGGATAAACAATCCAAACATTCATTTTCATCATTTAATTCCATTGATTATCCATTTCATTAACAATATCAAGAGTACACTTTCATTCATGTATAACAGGGCAGTAACCACTGTCCCAAAACTGTTTTCAAAACAGTTCACAAACTGTCGAGGACACCAATACTGTTGCTGCCAGCCAGCATAAGCACTGGTCACTTAAATACTTATAACTTTCATTCCGTACGTCAGAATTTCAAACCATTTATATTGTTAGAAATATTATTTAGCCCTCTTTACAAACATTTAGACTTTTCATTTTAATGCTTTTCCAATTAATACAGTTTTTAGCTCAAAGATAGGGCAATTACATTTCTGGACAGTTTGCACTGTCTAGAGGTTTTCATTTCCAGATTCCAGCTCACAAATCAGAATTCAATTTTGTTTTCTCCTAATGAAAGTAGACATACTAAGGTTCATTCCATATAAATTTCATCCCTTAATTCGACCTACATAATTTATGGTGATTTTTCGAAATTGCTGCCCAGAACAAAATTTCCTGGGCAAATTACACTAGGTTGCATTTTAAGCTTCTTAATTCATTAGGACATGACTCTAAAATAGTATTTAGTTTATAACCCTTTTTCCTACAAGTTTAAGTTATTCTAACTTTGTATCTAACATGTCATTCGAGTAGGAAGCCTTTTATTACATTTTATCAATTAAGTATAAACTAGCTCAAGTTATTAAGTTCATTATCCTATTCTTGTAAGCTCATCATTTTTCAGCTTATTTAAAAAGGTTTATTCTCATTTTAAATACCATTTAACCATGTTATCCATAGGGTACTATAGGCAACCCTAATTTCACCTATTCATTCGAATACAATCATCATATAAAGACTCTATCCATTTCCAGTTCAAACATGTTCTTAACTCTACCTTAATTAGTTTAATTCCAATTAGACTAGACACTTAAATCTTTTTCGGTTGAATTAGACCAACATTTGAGACCATAGAGTCCTTTGAACAACTTACTTACCAAGTAAGAAACCTTATAAACAATCATGTTGCATACATACAAGGCAATACTTAGTCTTGTTTAAATTCTAATCTTGATTACCTATGATGTCCATTCAAACATATACCAATCGAATAGTGAGATAGGTTTAAGATACCTAATAATTCATTGTTAAGCAAGACTAGTAAGCAATACTCAAACACACTAGATCAAGATTACATTCAATTTCATTTAACAAGTCTAGCATCAAACATCCATTATCAATACCATGACAAGCTTGTTCACATAATCAAGATCATCAATTCAAGCATTTTCACCACAACAATCAAGTAAAGAATGAATCCTTAAGCAATAAGCAACTCATCAAGCAATTAGCCAATCTCAAACTCAAGCAATCAAACAAGCAAGATTATATCAAGAATCATAAAATGAGCACAATGGGCACAAATCCCCTTATTCGAATAGGGTCACTTCCAATGTAATTTATCTTTCAAACAATGAGCCAATAAAGATATTATCTATCTCATCTTATTCATATATTTGCATTTTACTAGAAGCTCAATAGCATGTATCAATTTTCTCATTTATTAGCAATGTATCATGTCTTATTACAAGTTTAGATATTATCTAAAACATAAACATAAAAAATAAGACTACAATTTTAAAATAACTAATACTTCATTAATTTAAAAAAATTACAACACTAATAAAAAAGGAAGAAAATATACCTAACTAGGAGCTCGAACGACGAACTCCGCCGAGATCTACCGCGACCCCTCCAAAAATATTAACTAGATCGGACCTAAAATAGGACCCCGATCGAACCGGTTAGGACCGAGGATATTACCCCGGTCCTGGGCTAGCCGAATTGGCCTGCCCTTGCCGATTCCAATTGTTGCAATTGCAATTGCCAAAATTTCTCTTCAATTCGCGTCTTTCTCTTCAATTGGGGTGCCTATTTATAGGCAAATGTGATGGAAAATGGGTGACGTGGAGCACCCGCCCACATAAATTTCCCCTTTTTTTGATTTTTTATTAATTATTATTATTTTTATTTTTTTGATTTTTTTACTTTTTATATATATAATTTTACTATTATAATAACACTAATAACACTAAAACCCGGTCAAAAATGAGTGATTACAGTTGCCCCTCTTTGCTTGTTCTTGTGAAACGAGGACAAAGCAAAGATCAAAAGCACTCATTTTATCAGACTTCCCTGTTTGTAGCCTTGGAAAATCGAATTCTTTTGGACATCTCCGCTCTTCCTTGGCTGAATCTTCGGGCTCGTAAGTTCTTCCTATATATAGAGCTTCGTCACCTTCCGATCTTGGAGTTTTATCAGACTTCCCTGTTTGGTTTGTAGCCTTGGAAAAGCGAATTTTTTTTTTGACATCTCCGCTCTTCCTTGGTTGAGTCCTCAGGCTCGTAAGTTCTTCTTATATAGAACTTCATCACCTTCTGATCTTGGAGCTACAGGCTCTTTTCGACCCAGAACCCTTCGCTCTCATTGTAGCTTTGGAAAAACGAATTCTTTTGGACATCTCCGTTCTTCCTTGGCTGAATCTTCAGGCTCGTAAGTTCTTCCTATATAGAGCTTCGTCACCTTCCGACCTTGGAGCTACAGGCTCTTTTCGACACAGAACCCTTCACTCTCATTGTAGCTTTGGAAAAACGAATTCTTTTGGACATCTCCGTTCTTCCTTGGCTGAATCTTCAGGCTCGTAAATTCTTCCTATATAGAGCTTCGTCACCTTCCGACCTTGGAGCTACAGGCTCTTTTCGACACAGAATCCTTCGCTCTCATTGTAGCTTTGGAAAAACGAATTCTTTGGGACATCTCCGTTCTTCATTGGCTGAATTTTTAGGCATGTAAGTTCTTCCTATATAGAACTCTTGACGTCTGAAGTCTCAGAGCTGCAGGTTCTTTTCGACACAGAACCCTTCACCCTAAGACAATGAAGCTCGGAGTCTTTCCTATATAAGACTCTTTGCTTTTGACACAACAGGTTTCCTATATAACCCTGTGTCATAGGTGAATTGCTTTGACTGGGAGTTCTTCCTATATAGAACTGCGAGTCCTCACCTTGGAGCCATCAGTTCCCCCTATATAGAACTTTTTTGGCGTCTGGAATCTCAGAGCTACAGGTTCTTTTCGACACAGAACCCTTCACCCTAAGACAATGAAGCTCGGAGTCTTTCCTATATAAGACTCTTTGCTTTTGACACTGTGAGTTTCCTATATAACCCCTGTGTCATAGGTGAATTGCTTTGACGGGAGTTCTTCCTATATAGAACTGCGAGTCTTCACCCTAGAGCTGTCAGTCCTTCCTATATAGAACTTTCAGCTTCTGAGGCCTTGGAGAGGTAGATTCTTCCTATATAGAAACTCTCTCTAGAGCTTGAAAAAATGTGCCTTTATGTAAAAACATTGCCTTCTCATTTGGGATTCACATCGCGATGACCCTCGATGTCTCTTTGGATCTGCAGATACCTGTTCGAGATGAAAACAAAATGCTACGACAAATGAATGAATTGACATGCTCCTAATCCTAGTGATGTCTGACTATTCATGATGCATGAGATTCAATATCTTGGTGGGCTTGTTTTGGTCCTTATTTGACGTTCACTTTCTCCTTTCTTACGGGCATCGATACCCCGCTTCACTGCCAAGTTCAACCATCTCGACCTTTCTTTTTTCCTCCAATTATGATTTGGAATTTTAAAGCGCCCTTTCGGGTTTTCACTTTAAAGAGATTTTTTTTTGAGATAGTATTTCTTGACGGCATCAGAATTTACGGAATTTTTCAGCTCGTCCCCGTCCATTTCTGTTAGGATCAGGGCTCCTCCTGATAAGGCCTTTTTTATGACGTATGGTCCTTCCCAGTTGGGCATCCATTTTCCTCGAGAATCTTTCTGGATAGGGAGGATTCTTTTGAGTACCAGATCCCCTTCTTTGAATTCTCTTGGCGCACCTTTTTGTTGTAAGCTTTGCACCATCCACTTTTGGTACATCGACCATGACAAATGGCTTTTAGTCTTTTTCGTCAATGAGATTTAGTTGGTCGAGTCCGCCTGCACCCATTCAGCTTCTTCCGTTTTACCGTTTAAGACCCGGAGGGACGGAATCTCTACCTAAATTGGGAGTCTTGCCTCGGTACCATACACCAAGGAGTAGGGTGTTGCCCCCGTTGATGTGCGAATGGACGTCCTATAGGCGAAAAGGGCAAAAGGCAACTTCTCATGCCAATCCTTGTAGGTATCCGTAGTCTTTGCTATGATCTTCTTTATATTCTTGTTCTTTGCTTCCTTTGCTCCATTCATTTTAGGATGATAGACTGTGGAATTATGGTGTGTTATCTTGAATTGAGTGCACACGTCCTTCATCATCTTGTTGTTCAGATTAGGCGTTGTCGGTGATGATCCTCTCGGCAATCCGTATCGACAAATAATTTCCTTCTTTAAGAACTTACAAACTGTAGTCCTGGTGATATTGGCGTAAGACGCTGCCTCTACCCATTTAGTGAAGTAGTCTATGGCGACCAAAATGAAACGGTGCCCATTGGAGGCTTTCGGATGGATCTCGCCCGATGACGTCCATGCCCCCATCTTTGCGAAAGGCCACGGAGAATTCATGGTGTGTAGAGGTGATGGGGTGCATGAATCTTGTCGGCGTAAATTTGGCATTTGTGACATTTCTGGCGTAATTGATGCAATCTCCTCCATGGTCAACCCGAAATAACCGTACCTCATAATTTTTGGGCTATAGACAGCCCGTTGCCGTATGCGTTCCACAGATCCCGTCATGTACCGGCTAAGATTTCCTTCGCCTCCCGGGCATCCACACATCTCAGCAATGTTTGATCATGACTTTTCCTATATAGGATTTCCCCATCTAGGACATATTTTGTTGCCATTTTTAAAGAGCGCTTTTCGTCATTGTCGTTTGCCCTTTCGGATACTTTCGAAGCTTGACATATTGCAGGATATCATAGTACCATGGATTCCCGTCAATCTCTTCCTGCACATTACAACAATGAGCAGGCTTTTCAAACGTCTGCATCTCAATGGGTCTCATTTCTGCCCAGGTGTTTGTTTTAAACATGGACGCCAAGGTTGCCAATGCATCTGCCATCTGATTTTCTTCTCGGGGCAGGTAATTGAAGCTGACCTTTTCGAACTCTTTGACGAGCTCTTGGATTAATTTGTGATATTTGACCAACTTCGGGTCTCTGGTTTCCCACTCCCCGCGCAATTGGTAAATGACTAAGGGACGAATCTCCGAACACTCGAAGTTCCTTAACCTTTCTCTCGATGGCTGAGTTTAGTCCCATGATTCAAGCTTCGTATTCAGCTATATTGTTTGTGTAGAAGAATTCCAATCTGCTGGTGAAAGGATAATAGGCGTCCTCGGTGTGAAATTAGCACCGCGCCCTATCCCATGTCCGAGGGCGTTGGAGGCTCCATCAAGTAAAGTTTCCATGACTTATCATCGAAATCTCTTCTTGGTTGTAATGCACATCAAGTCTTAAATGCGGGAAACTAAAGTTCAATGTCTCATAGTCATCCGAAGCACGACTAGCCAGAAATCTGCTCACGGCGCTCCCTTTACGACTTTTCGATTAACATATACGATGTCGAATTCGGATAATAGCATCCGCCATCGAGCCATCCTTCCCGTTAGTGCTGCCGCTTCCATTAAGAACTTTAATGGGTCTAGCTTGGATATCAACAGGTAGTATGGTACAACATGTCTTGTCGAGCCGCTTGGTAGCCCAAACTAGAGCACAACACAGCTTCTGCACTGGCGGGTACCGTGTTTCGCAATCATTGAATTTCTTGCTTAGGTAGTAGATGGCCTGCTCCTTTTTTCTTGACTCATCGTGTTGCCCCAGCACACATCCCATTGAATTCTCGAAGACTGTTTAGTGGTGGACCAGGCACTGGTGCGACTAAAATTGGAGCATTTGTCAGGTACTTTTTTGTGCGAAAGGCTTTCTTGTCTTTAGAGTTATCACCCGCCATCATAAATGATCGTCTGGTTCTTATATTATTCTTATATGAACCCTTGTCATCTTCTTGGCTTGGCGTTGCCCCATTCAACCACGGGCTCCCTTTGCTTTGAATTTTTCGGCCTATCATATAGAGCCTTGATCTATTTCTAGTCACGGGGTGGGCCAAGATGCTTCCATCCCTTAAGCTCTTCCTTGATCTTCTCGTAGCATTTCGACGGGAACTAACTCTCGGTCCCTATGCTTTAAATCTCATCATCATTCATTTTTAAAGTAAAGTAAAAGGTAATTTACTTGTGTATATTTCAAAAAAAATAATGATTGTTTGAAAAGATATGATCATTTGAAAATCACAACTTGGACATTTTGAAAACATTGTTTGGAACAAATGGTAAACATCATAACTTTGGGAGAAAATGTCAACCTTTTTAAAACATGTTTGCCCCGAAATATCAAACACCATAGCGCATCTGTTTCAAGTTGCAGAGACCAACTCTAATGAAGCGCATATTTAGAAGATCTTGACCATTGTGGAGATATATGCCAATGTATAGTTTTTCGGTGTAATAGGCTTTTGAGAGGAACAACCCTACCTAGTTTCTACCCGTTTAAGGTGGCTCTCTTAATCTCACTATCTCACCATGCCCCATCCTTCCCTCATTTGGGTGTCGATCAAGCACTTCAAGTTTGGCGTTCCTTGAAGAAAAGTTAACCCTTATAGGCGGAATGAAAATCAAGACATTCTCATTCAACTTGGATATCTATGGATGACCAGAATGGTCTTTGGGGCTTGTAATGTAGGCCTTTGGTTTATGGTTAAGTGAAACAGTATTTTTGTACTTGTGTAACTTGGATATGCCCATTGTTGTTTTTTTTTTGATCACTCTAGATTGCCCGTTTGGGTTTTCACCCTAGAGTTCATTTCCTTTCTTTTTCTTGTATGCCTTGCATTCGGCTATATACTTGATGTTCGTTTTCTGTCCAAGAATGTTTGATCCTCCGAACTCCTCGGGAATCGAGATTTCTTGAAGGACTACGAATACATTTCGGGAATTCTTGTGATTGCACGCCTGGATGAAATGTTATTCTTGCCTTCTTTTTTTCTCTTTTTTTCTTTTCACTTTTTCTCTTGGATCGCTCTAGACTGCCCATTTTTGGGTTTTCACCCTAGAGGTCACTTCCTTCTTTTGTACCTTGGATCAATGTATTTTGGCTGGATATTGATGCAGTGAGCTCGTGTAGACTACTCTTTTTCTTCATTTTCAGGATCATTCTAGACTGCCCATTTTTGGGTTTTCACCCTAGAGGTCATTTCCTTTTTGGCGATCTTCGGGCCGACTTGTCTTGACTTGGCTTCAATTCGAGCTTCTATTCTAATTTTCAAAACTGATGTTTACATGAAATGTGGATTCCTTCTGTCTCTTGCTCATAGTTGAAGTCTCGTTCTTGTATTGTTTGATATGTGTGTGAAGCATAGACTGTATTCTTTCTTTCTTTCTTTCTTTTTCTTCTTTTTTTAGACTGTTCACTATGGGATTTTAGCATTGAATCTCTTTCTTCTTATTCGAGTCTATGAATGTATCCTCGAATCAACACGGATCTATATTGGTATTGATGCGATCTTCCGCTCGGAGTTAATTGCCTCTTCTAAATATATGCAACTTAGAGTTGATCTTTGGGTTTGAAGCAAATGTACTGTTGCATTCAAAATTCGAGGACCTGGTATAAAAATGATATATACATATGTCCATTCAAAAATGTGTGTATATGCATATGGGAAAACTACCCCATAAAAATGAAATATTTAAAGAATCAAGAATGTAAAAATGCTTTTCTAAATGGAAATGTGATTTTTAATTCTAATAAACAATTATTTTTTTGTTGAGAATTTCTTTGTGAAATGATGAGAAAACCGTAGGGACCTTTGGATTATCTCCAGGGTGCTAACTCATTCTGCCCCTTCCAAGGTAGTGTAGGCTTGCCTCTTCTCTTGTTTTTCCACCGCTGGATGACTATTTTGTCACGACTCCCTTATCGACCAGCTTCTTAATTTTTTAACGACCCCAAATTTCTTAGTATCATGCCCAGTGCCTCAATGTTTTGAAAGTGATACACATTTATCTCTCTGTTTCCTTTTGCTCCTAGGCAGGTCTGGTCTTTAAACTAAGGTCACGGAGTGCATGTTTGTTTCTCGCTTTGACTATCATTAAGTCCTCAAAGCTGACCTTCATTTTCTCGAGCATATTATTAAAGAATAAATATAAAAGATGGCATAGAAGTCAATTTCCTCTTCATCTACGGGGGTTGCACTTGGGTCACTAAACACAGACACCTCAAAGCACATTCCTTGAAGCTTTCATCAGGTTTCATCTTCGTACCCTAGAGATACCGACGACTTAGTGCTAGGTCCAAAGCACATCATATCACGGTAGGTCCTGCTAGACTGTCGGGGAAGTAGTGGATCGGTAATTTTTAATGCATCCCTCCATATTTTGCAGAATATGGCCGCGTGAATCTTGAGGCATCTTGTTCCATCAGCATGTGCAAATCGAGAATCTTTGGAATTGAAGGAACGACCAACCAGGGGTTCAAACAGAGTTTTCTTGCATTAAAGACATCAAACTTCTTGTTTTTCTTTTTCCTCGAGCCCATCTTTTAATCGCTCGGATCTGGATTTTTGAGTGTCTTCAATTCATGATAAAACTCTAATTGTTCTTTGGATTACCCCTCAAAAATTTTATGCAAGGTGTAAAATATGTCATGATTGTACAATGTAATGCAATGCAATGCAATGTAATGCAATGCAATGCATGAATGCAAATGCGGTGTTGATTCTCGAACAGTCCTTAAAAGACTTTCAATCAGTAGAAAAATGTCTGGTTGCAAGAAACTAATAATGAATTACAGGTGACATTTAGCTTCCTTCTGGAGATCTTGACTTCGGGAAGCAAAACATATGCTCCATGTCTCGACGTCGTCTTCAGGATGATGGATGACTTCGTCTTCTCTTCTTATTCTATTTTATGGACTTGTGATGTCATGATCTTTATTTTTGTGGCTTCTAAAAATGACATCAACAAGTGCAGGCATAATGCAGATAAGATCTTTTCTGGGTGCAAACGAATAATACGTCTAAACAGGGAGGGATTCTATCGGTCCTAAGGGAGTACTTTAAAAATTTTAGGGTTTAAATTAAAATTCTCAAAGATCATTTGGTTCAAAAATTTTAACTTACTTAAAAATGAAACTTTTAGGTTTCTTTTTGTTATTATTATTCTTCTGAAAGTTTTATGAGAGAAGAAGTTTCAAAGCAAAATAATAATATTTTTAATTTTTTTTGAGTTAAATTAAAATCGAGAATTTAAAAATGGTCAAATGTGAAGATTTAAAATTAGGATTCTGCGTTTTTATTTGAATCTTCTGCGTCATACGTGCCTTATTGTCGCACCGTCTTCTTTCGCGATTGGTCTTTGCTCGACCTAACTTGATCTTTCGTAATATTATCGTCCCCGGCAAAGCAGACTTTTTCTATTTTGAAAGCCTTTTAATGAACTGTTCTTGAATCAACACCATGTCATGATATGCAACATGAATGCAAATAAAGGCGTTGATTCGCTGGTAATCATCCTTTCGAACGACTTTCATGGGAATTAAAGGGTCCAGTTACAAAAAGATCCATATTACAAAAGGAGTCCCTATTACAAAAAGAGTCTATTACAAAGTCTTAATTACAAAATAAAATTCTACACATAAACTCTAGCTCTACCTCCTACCTCCTCGATGACTCCGAGCAACTTGATAAACCTTGGTGCTTCTTCCATGTCCGGGGTTATGAAAGGTCGGAGAGTCGTGGCTTCCGGTAGCTAAGTCATTCACACACCTTGTAGCTCGTTGTATGTCCACCATTAGGTCTCATGTGTATACTTTGGCACTACACGCTCGTTCGCAAATTGTTACGTCGGATCTGCATTTGAGTAATCTCGACCGATGTCACGCGATTGGATCGATGTTGTCCTTCCTAAGACACCTTTTTCCATGATGAAAGATTTTCTAATCGGGCAAACCACTTGAATCAACGCCTCTATGTAATGTGGATGCAATGATAATGCAACAAAAATATGTGTAAAAATAAAATAAAACACAAAAAGAAATGAGTTAGTATCGGATAAAAATAATAAATACATAAATAAAAGGACAAATTAAATAAGGTAAATAAACAAAACGACCCTATTTATCTAGTCCAAAACACCTAAGGTTATCCACATGGCTCTAACACGGTAGGTTTCTATGTTCTCTACATGCAGTGTTGGTGCTAGGAGGTACCCGAATTGTCCTTGTTGTCCCCTACTAAGGGTAGCAAGGCCCCCGATCATCACCCATTATAGGCTCCTTTCAACCGGGTTCAATTCGGGGACCCATTTGCTTATGCCCGTTGAAGGGCGATATCCTTACGAAAGCATAAGGTACTCGAGCCCCGAAGGTACTTGCTAGGCCCATACGGAGAACGATATCTCCACGAAAGCATTAGCGTTTTCCCCACTTAAAAAAAACGGGTTTATATGCCATATTTTAAATGCGTTAAAATAAACGCGCAATTATGACCGAATGTTAATTTAATAGTCACTTTAATCCGGAATTTCCAATATTAGTAAAGCGGTAATTATTTTAAAAGCTTGACTCTCATTTGTTTTTTTCGAAAAAACAAAAATGTCCCCAGCGGAGTCGCCATCTGTAGCGATGTCTTTTCCTGATACTTCTCATCGCTAAATAAAAACGATTGTTTTTCGAAGGATTTTTGAAAGGTGTTTGTGACTCTTTTGGATATAAAATATTTATTCCGTGGGGTTTTTAAAAGAAACCGTATTAAAAAATGGAGTCGCCACCGGCCACTTAGGTAGGCCGGACACCATAAAACCAGAGATTCAAAAAGAGGGTTCGGGAGTCGGTTACGGATGGGGAAGGATTAGCACCCCCACACCGCCCAAAATTGGTACTTTAATAATTACCGTTTTATTAATATTGGATTTTCCGGATTAGAGTGACAATTATTTAAAATTCAGTCATAATTGCGAATTAATTTTAAGGGTCCCGTTATCCGAGAGTAAACGCCCAACCACTATCACTACGCCTGATACTGGCCCCGTTTACGCTCGGATAAAAGGACACCGCATTAACAATTTATATATCATATGCAATCTTAGTGGTAAAAATATAAAACATGGCAAAATATTTAAATGCAATAAATATTGACATAACAGAATACTAATCTAACATAAATGATATACTAGACTAAAACATGCATATAAACATATTAATCTAACTCATAAATAAAAACATATATAGCATAAACAAAATACTAATATTCATAAATATTAATCTAACATAAAAACAAATTCATAAAATACTATTCTAAAACATACATACATAAATATTAATCTGACTCATAAATAAAAATATATCTAACATAAATAAAATATTAATATAAAACACAAATTTAAAACATATTAAATATTAATCTAAAACATAAACATAAAAAATAAGACTACAATTTTAAAATAACTAATACTTCATTAATTTATAAAAATTACAACACTAATAAAAAAGGAAGAAAATATACCTAACTAGGAGCTCGAACGACGAACTCCGCCGAGATCTACCGCGACCCCTCCAAAAATATTAACTAGATCGGACCTAAAATAGGACCCCGATCGAACCGGTTAGGACCGAGGATATTACCCCGGTCCTGGGCTAGCCGAATTGGCCTGCCCTTGCCGATTCCAATTGTTGCAATTGCAAGAGCAATTGCAATTGCCAAAATTTCTCTTCAATTCGCGTCTTTCTCTTCAATTGGGGTGCCTATTTATAGGCAAATGTGATGGAAAATGGGTGACGTGGAGCACCCTGCTCCACGCAAATTTCCCCCTTTTTTTGATTTTTTTTATTAATTATTATTATTTATTTTTTTTGATTTTTTTTTTACTTTTTTATATATATAATTTTACTATTAAAATAACACTAATAACACTAAAATCCGGTCAAAAATGAGTGATTACATATGTATGATACGTTAATCATCAAAGGAGACTGCCATTGGTGAGAGAGTCACTGCTACTATACATGAATGGCCAGAAGAAGATGAAGTACTTGTCAAAGAAGTTGACGAGTCTATAGAAGAGATATCAAGAGAAAGAAGATGTAACACCCCGATTTTAGGCCTAGGACTTTCTAGATTAATTAGATGGTCTTAGAGATTCAAGTAAGATTTGGGTTTTAAATCGGAATAAATATTTTTGGCACGTGAAAATTTTGAAAAAAATATATAAAAATCATTTTTAATATATGGATATTTTTGGTAAGGTCAATTTTGGAAAATGGAATTTGGAAATTGGACATTTTGGCTAGTGACTGAAATTTAAAGACTGAAAACTATTTTTAGTGACTGTATTGCAAAAGGGTCAATACTTTGAATCTTTAAGGAGATATTTTACCTAATGTTTTAATCTGAGTTTCTTTTTAATTATGAAAACTTTTAATGGGTTTTAATTAAGGAAATTAAAGATGAGTTAATTAAGAAAGGTGATTATTTTCCTAAAAACATTTTTGACGTAACTTCTTTTCTCAAACATTTCTCTCAACTTCTCTTCAGCCAAACACTTTATTTTGCATCAAAGATTTGAGGTAACACTCTTGATTTCTTAAACCTTTGATTTCTAATGGATTCTTCAATCTTGTTTTACAAAATCTCATTTTCTTCTTTTGTTTTTCAAGAGTAAAACATCCAATTGAGAGGAAATTCACTCATTAGAGGTAAGATTCATTCTTCTTCTCTAATGAATGATTTTTTATTGAAATTCCCAAGTACTTGATCCTTATTTAATGTTTTGTAATGAGTTTTATGATTTAATTATGGAAATTGGTTAAATCAAGGTTTAATTGATGAGATTAAGTGATTTTCATTTTGGATCTATTTTGTTGAGTTCTTGATTGATTATAATCATGACTTTGATATTTTATAATGTTAATAAGTTGGTTTTAAAATTGGAATCCCGAAACTATGTGAATCTATAATTTGTTAGGTTGCTAGTGTTGTGTTTTTGGCGAGTGTCAGTGTATAATGAGTGCTAGAGGTATGAGGATGATGTTAGGTTGTTTTTCGATGTTAATTGAAGATAATTGGCAGGTTAAATCTTTAGGTTTTGGCTGGGTTAAGTTTGGAAGCCTTTTGCTGTTAGTTTCAATTATTGTGAAAGGATTTTTGGATAGAGTTGTTGGGGATTTATGTTGTTGAGTCTTTGAATGAATTTTGATGCATTGAATCCTCTATTTTTTGTGGTTAAATCAGGGTTGATTGATCCTCAAGCTTGAAACATTGGTTTAAACTCGTAAGTAAGTATAAAGAATTTCTCCCTCGGTTGTGCTTTGGCGAAATTGTTTTTATGCACTTGTTTTTGAATTACATGGTACCTTTTTATGCATGATTTGAGTATGGTTTATACTGTTTTTGATCATATATTGATGATGGATGCATTTGGTAAATGACCCATGTAAGTATGTGCAATACTTGTAATGCATGGTTTAATTCATTAGAAATTAGTTTTGATGTTGAATATAAAAACAGTGAGGTACATGGTTAATAATGAATTATATTGACAAGTGATGTGGTTTAAAATGTTATCGAATATAGTTGGTTGGCCATGGGATTGATAGTGCACTGTAAAAGTCATCTCGGGTGTTGAGGGGTTTATGTGTACTAAATACTCCACCACGAGTACCTTAACGGTTGAGGGGTTATATGGTACCAAAAAATCCCGTTAGTGGATTATGCATCTAACCAATGTTTGGGTTATGATTGTACCCGGTTTTGATTGTACCTTGAATTTTGGTTGAGATGGCATAAAGTGTTGAGAGGACACTTGTTGAATTCGTGTATCCGATATAATGTTTTGGGAACTGGAACTTGGTTCATGATCACTTGAAAGCCAATATAATTGATAATGTATCATGTTGATGGATTATGTTGTATATTGGTTATTTATACATGTTTACTCTTTAAGCCTTGCATATTGGTTGTTATGCATGGGAAAGCTTAAATTGAGGTTTAGCAAATAGATTTTGTTGTTGATCCATGACAAGTGTTGCATATGGTTTAATATGCATGTTTTGGAAATGTTAAGTGCATAGTTTGAAAGGCTTGATGTTTTGATAGTGGTTTTAAATGATGATTTCATTATGAGGTGAAAACCAGTTTTAAATACATTTATGGTGTTGTGCTTTGAGCACTCCTCACTAAGCCTAGTGTGCTTACTCTCTCTTTATCCATCAATGCAAAGAATTAATGTTGGGAGGCGACGAGCAAGTGACGGGAATTCCAAAGACTTGAATAATTCGTTTTTGAACTAGACTAGTAGTAATAAAGAAAATGAGGTTCATAGTGGTTTGGGGGGGGTTATTTGCTAAACTCACTATTTGTGCAAGTTTATAATGTTGTTGTGGTGTTGTATGAACCATTATATGGCTGGTTTTGATGTGAATTTATGTTTCGAGCATCACAATGTATGTTGGGTGAGAACATAAAGGAATTTGGTTCATCCGTTCTTGTGCGCATAGTATTTGCCAACATTGGAAGATGCGGTCAATCTGTGTGTAGAAATCTTTAGTTTACATTTGATGGAAAGTGAGTAACATGAACTTCATATTCATTGTTGTTAACCCATCCAATGTCATAGCCTTGCCACACTTGGTAGTCTATTGAGAATCACCAAGGGGATCCAATCCTATCATGACCTTGAATCCTTGACCTCTCCCTTTAATTGCACCAACAACTACACTTATATTCCCTTTTATTTTCAGTAATATTGCATCGACAATTATAAGCGACCAAAATCTCATCCACCAAGATCAATATCTGATAGGATTGTCCTATCAACTATACTTGCATTGACATGTGTACGCTTGCACAATTGATGTGACGTTTTATAGAGCTAGTCAAGTTTTTGTGCCGTTGTTGGGGATGGTGATCATTTGGTGTTTCTTTTGCAAGTTTATTTTATTTATTTAGTATCTTTTTGTCGTTATTTTGTTGTTATTTATTTTATTTGTTTTATGACTAGGAGTTCTTTGAAGCAACTTCTCAATCATGATCTAGAAATTGAAAGGACTATTAGAATAAGACTTCGAGATCAATGAGAAATGGAAGGATAGGGTAACAATGGTACCATACCGCTATTACAACCACAAAATCCTAATGACCCACCATTGCATCAAGGTATTCTAGTTCAAAACAGAACAAAATGGGATGTTGTTGTTCCAGTTTTGGGTGACTTACAACCAGGAGTTGTTAGACAACGATTTCGAGCAGGGAATTTTGAACTTAAACATGTCATGTTCCAAATGCTAAACTGTAATGGGCAATTTGCTAGATTGCTACATGAAGATGTGAGGGTGCATCTTCAATCATTCTTATTGACTTGTGCATCTTTTAGTCAACAAAGTGTTCCAGATGATGTCTTACGGATGCAGTTATTTCCTTATTCTTTGTAGCGAAAAGCTCATACATGGTTTTGTGGACTCTCTACTGGAGCTATCACCTTATGGAATGATTTAGCAACACAGTTTGTTCTATGATTTAATCCATCAACATTAAACTCTCAGATGAGGAATGACATTACTGCCTATTATCATCTGGATGTTGAAGATCTTCACGTCACATGGGAACGTTACAAGTCATTACTGAGACGTTGTCCCAATCATGGTATTCAAAAGGAAACTCAAACTGAGATTTTATACAATGGGTTGAATGTACACAAATAGAATCTTATCTACGGATCATCGAATTGACCTTTGCATGATTGCACTTAAGATGACGATGTTGGTGTTATGGAGATATTTAGTCAAAATAATTAGCAATATCCTATTAGAGAGGTGTCAAAAGCAAGGCTACGCTAGTAGTTATGGAGTTGGATGATATTTCTGCTCTTACGGGTCAAATTTCTTCTTTGGAGAACAAGATCAAGAATATGGAGTGTACTAGTGAAGTTGCACCTATTCAACTTGCGCAACATCAAAATGTCCATATATTCTCCTGTGAGATTTGTGGTGGAAATCATAGCTACGAAGATTGCCGGCAACATGTGGAGAATGTGTGTTATGTGAATAATATGTGGGGCAACACATATGGTAATTCTTACAAAGCTACCACATGTCAGTCTTGGGGAAATTCAAATTCAGGGCAAAATGCTAGAACATTCAAATTTGGGAACAATGCTTTCCAAGGAAATTCTAATGCAACACAAGGGAACTTCAACCAACCACAACAATACACTTAGCAAGTTTTCTTGCAGTCACAACAAAACAAAATGTAGCCACAATATTTTCACTTGCAAAACCAGCAACCACAATACAATTCAAAGACTCTAGTGCAGTCACAACCTAATCAACAAAAATATGGTTAGGCATGTACATTTGATCATTTTGCTCATTATGAAGCTTTCACGTTGAAACATATTTCTTGAATTGAAGCAATAGTGCAAGGCAATACTTCTTCAATTCGTGCTTTGGAAGCTCAACTTGTACAATTAACATCTAATATGAATTCTCGACAACCAAACATGCTCCCTAGTCATACTGAGACTCATGTTATCAAAGGGAAAGAATATTGCAACGCTATCACTCTAAGAAGTGGTAAACAGACCAGTGAGCCGGTTTAGAAATCGACCTCATCTATGAAAGGTCATGGTGAACTATCTAAAAAATACCAACTTTTTGAGGATGCGGTTGTTGACTACAAGAAGGATGTTACTCCTCAAGTTTTTACTCATTTACCACCAATATTGCAATCTATGTTGTTGATCCAACCTCAAGTGTCACCGCAATCGGATGCAATACCATCTCCACCATTCCCCTCAACGATTCAAGGACACTGAACATGAGAGAGAATGCAACTATTTTAGTATACTTTCCACAAACTCAACATAAAAATTCCTTTGATGAACTCTCTTACTCAAATTCAAAATTACGGAAAGTTCATGAAGGAGTTTTTATCTAAAAAGAAGTTGAGTGAGATAGAAACGATTGCGCTCATAGAGGGGTGCAGTGTGATTTTGACAAAAACATTGCCTAGAAAGATGAAACCTACTCAATGAAATTGCAATTAGTTGATAGATCTTAGACTCATCTAGAAGGACAGGTCAAGTACGTATTAGTTCGTGTGGATAAGTTTGTTTTTCAAACATAATTAATTATACTTGACTGTGAAGCAGACAAAGAGGTTCCCATATTTTTGGAACGACCATTTTTAGCAACAGGGAAAGCTCTTATTGATGTTTCTAAGTGAGAACTCACCATGCAAGTTGGCAATGATCATATTACTTTTGTATGTTTGATTTTGTTATGTGGAAAGACACGGAAGAATGTCACACTTCATATGTTTTACAAGATTTAATTTCGGAAGAATTGTATCTTCATAGTATACTTATTTTAGAAGACTTTGTCTTGACATCTGATGAAGATATTTTCATTGATAGTGACAGAATTGTTGAACCTCCAACAGTTAATGTTCGATATAATTGGCAGATTGAATCTTTATATTTGGCCAACCGTACGATTCCAATATTCAAGCTTTTATTTAAGAAGCTCATAGTGTAGAATTCAAACCTCTCTTGCTAACCTCAAATATGCATTTCTTGGTGACAATGATACACTCCCAGTTATTTTCTCCGCAAGATTGGATGCGACTCAAGAGGATAAGCTGATCAAAATTCTTAAGCAACATAAAATAGCTATTGCCTAGAGTATTGTAGATATAAAAGGCATTAGTCCTTCTTTGTGTATTCACAAGATCAATCTGAAAGAAAAAAGCAAATAGTCGACTGAACCATATTGAAGATTGAACGAGAAGAAGAAAGTAGTTAAGAAGGAAATTATTAAATGGTTGGACGCTAGAATTGTCATATCCCAAAAACTGGCCTAGTCAGAATTAGGTTATGGTGATCGGATGTTTCGAATCTATTATGTAAAACATTGTAATAAATGACCATTGTACCCCTCTTTTGTAATGAAATCACAATTTCGCCCTATTTGAGTAAGTGGACTTCCTTGTATGAAATTAAAAGCCAAAATACAATTTCTAGGCGTATTGATACGGTCCTGCCATTATCGATACGGTCCATCTGCCAGTAACTACCTTACCTGTTTGGCGTAACCGTATTGATACGGTTATAAGGGTATCGATACGGGTTCGGGTCCCCTATTTCAAATCTGTTTGAAGCCCAAATTAAAGGAAATTTAAGCAAGGTGCTTACTCACCTCCTTACTTGCCTCTCTTCACGTGAAGGTCATCAGAAAAGGGTGGCTAAGCACATCAAGTAAAGAGGACTGAAAAGTATTTGACCATTGGGTTTGGGAAACACTTGCTTAAGGGAAATGTTCTCATTGGTTGCAAAATAGGTGGGAAATTATTAGAGTAGGTTTAAGGGGCTTAAAAATAAGGAAATTAGCCTCATCTTTTACATTCGAACCTCCTGGTAAACTAAACCCACATTGTTACCAAATAAGCACACACCTCCATTTCCATCTTCAAGCTCAAGCTAAGCAAGCACCTCGGTGCTGTAACACCCCAAATCCTAGCCTAGAAGTATTGAAACCAATTGCATAAGTTGATAGCTTAACTGAACCTAGAATTTAAGCTAAATTGATTAGTCATGGACCTAATTGAAAGAATAAATAAAATAAGTGACCAATTTAAAGTGACTACATTGAATTAAATAAGAAAGATAGGGAATGCATGCTAAATTCCTAATTTCCCCTAATGCCCTTGATTAAGTTAAGATAAGGATTAAATTAAGGGACATTTTAGATAATTCCCAAATCCAATAACTTAGATTAAGTGTTATCATCTTATTCATTCATCCTATTATACCAATTTGAGGAGGGAAAATTTGGGAGAGAGTGTTCTTGTGAGAGAAAGCTTAAATCCATGGTGTTAAGATTGAATTTGAGCTAAATTCAACTTGGTGGCAGCATTACAAAGGTAAATTCATGTTGTCCAAACTGATTTACGCTTGAAATTCTGATTTTGATGATGTTTAAATGTTTAGTTCAGTTGTTAGGTTGCTTGAAATGAAGAGAATGATGAAATTGAACATGTATATATCATGGATGACTTGAATTATAATAGAATTCATGTGTAAGGAATGGTGTAACAAGACTAGGTTGCTGGAAATTTGAAATTAGATGTTGATGTAAGAATTGAATGGTTAGAACTAGTAATTGAGCTATGGAATTAATGAATTAGACATGATCATGATTAGATAATGTAATTAAGGTGTTAAACAAGCTGAATTGTTAGTAACCAATGCTGGAAATGAAAGATAAAGGTATGAACATAGTCATATAACATAGAAACTGTTTTGTTGAATTGAAATTGTGTAAACATGCAAAATTAATCATTGTAACCAACTTACTCTGTTTTGGCTGCCTTGAATAATGAATTAACATTGACTAAACATGTTTAGGTTGTCATATGAAATTAATTATAGGGCCAAAACATTGGTTAAAATGAATTTAAGGCATTAAAATGTGATTAGGTGCAATCTGCCCATAATTGCTCTATTCTGGGCAGTCACTTTAAAAATTCACCAAATCTTGAATAGATAAAGTTCAGGGCTGAATTTTTAATGACATGATCCTTAGTATGTCTAATTTCATTAGGTGAAATCATAACTGAAAACTGGGTCCTATGCTGGAAACTGTAAATAGAAATTGCTGGACAGTCCAAACTGTTCAGGCAGTGTAAATGCCCTGTCTTTGAACAATAAACTGTATTAATTGGATAAGAAATAAAATGCAAGACTTATATGATCATATATACAAATTTTTAGCTTTCCAACGGTGTATAGTAATATAGTAATCGAAATTCCGATGTACAGATTAAAAGATATGACCATTTAAAGGGAAGTGTGCAAACTGCCAGGCAGCAGTGTCCTGGCAGTTTGGGACTGTTTTTACACCTAGATGCAAACTGTTTCCCAAATAGTTTTGGGACATTGTAACCTGTCCAGTTATGTCTTAAAATGAAGTAATAACAATGTCGAGATGAATTGGAAAGAAATGCTTAAAAGAAAGCATAAAAATAGTAGCTAAATGTTACGTACAAATATGGTAACATTGCTACTATGATTGTGTGACATTATGTGTTTGTCTTGATGAATTATATGTATATTGCTTGCTAGACCAAGGGCAGCAAGTTGGGGAAGAAGAAGATAGAAGTGGACATCCCAAAGCTAGAGGCAAAGGGATTTGGATACAAGACAATTGATTGCTAGGAGTATGGTGAGTGTAACTATCCTTAGGGTTGAGACTAGGTCCAAACCAACCTTGTTATTGTCTTAATTCAATGTTATTGCCATGTAACATGACCTAATGCATATTTGGCTAATTAAGGGAAGAATGACATGTATGATAACTTGTTTGATGCCATGATCTATGTGTTACTTGGGTGTTAAGCAAATGTAATGAAATGTTTGTCATGTTGTATTGCTTATGCCTAAGGTAAGAAATGGCATGCTTGCTTGGAGAATAAGGTACGCACATTGCATACATATGCATGTGTTTGTGATTTTTATACATGGCTGGTTTAAACGAATTGAACAATGGTACCACTTTGTATTCATGCTATTCGAATGGCATGGGTAGTTTTGTATTGGGAGTTAAGACTCCATAAGCCTAAGGGCTTGGCCTTTAAATGGCATAACCTTGTATTGGATCATGAAATGTATAAAGCTGAAATGAAGTGGATAATCAACAACCTTGGTAGCTAGTTTGATAAATAGGAGGGCATGCCTTAAAATCTTGAGCTCATATTGGCACTACGGTGCATATTGGCACTATGGTGCATATTGGTATGATGGTACATATTGGCACGACGGTGCATATTGGCATTACGGTGCATATTGGCACTTTGGTGCATACTGTTAAGATTTGATTATCTAGTAAGGTACTTACCAAGGGTGTTATAAGATGACTTAATAATTCAAATGAACATTGTTTTGCTTAGAAGTGTGATATGAACATTGCTTGTATTGTAAGATACTTGGATGAACTTCCTTGCTTTGAAAGATGAAACATGAATGATTGTAAAACTAGTAACTTTTCATGAAAGAAATGTATAGATGATGACTATGTGTTTGAATGCCTACTTGGTGATTGTGTTTTTGGATTGCTTGTCACCTAAGCAACAAATCGAATGGCATTATATGTATACATGATGGATGTTTCTATGTTGATTGTGTGATATGTGAAGCTTGCCTATGTTTACCTATGCAATTCGAATGGTATATGTGTCATGTAGAGATGATCTTGATTCTTTGAAATACATGTTAACTTGGATATATATACTTGAAAATGGCTAGACTTAGTGTTACCTCACTAAGTAACTAACTTGTACTTACCACTCTACTCTTCATTCTTCCCATAACAGATTAAAGACTTTGTCAAGAGGATATCTTGAGATCGAAGCAACATCTTGAAGCAAGCTTGAAAGTATGATTTCATACTATTTGTATACTCCTAGTTTGGTGGCACTAGATCTTGTAATAGGTAGCTTTGATCATGCATTTGGATGTGTGTTTAAGACTAGTATATGTAATGTTTTGAGGGGTCTATCATGTAACCAACTTGGATGATTTAAGCTATGTATATAACTTGGTTGATGTGTATATAAGATGGTATAATACTGCACATAATATGATGGAAATTCAATGTTTGTTGAACCTTGTTTAATTCGAATGCTAGACCAATGTGTATGATCATGCATTTGTTCCTATGGCCATTGGTATGATTCAGCCATGTTGAGTTCGAGGCTAAGGTATGTTTAAGCATGCATTAACAATGTACTAACTAGGTATGCTATGAAATTGTATGACTTGATTGTAAAAAATCAAATGAACTATGACTAGGGATCATCATAGGGTTCGAATAGTGTATGAAAATGTGATAAAAATGTAAGTTGGATGCCTTGTATTGATCATGTTAATTGGTTGAATAAATGGTTCTTGAAATGCAAGTAAGCTAGTTAAAATAAGTTAAGTAAACACATAGTATCATTTGAATATGGTGCTTGAAATTGTAATAAGAATGAAAGTGAGATTATGTCTAATAGTAACCTATTGTGAAATATGTTATACTTGAGATTGTTGTTTGAATGATGTATGTGAATTGAATGGATTGGTAACATGAATGGTAAATTAGGATAAGTATGAAATGAAACAAATTGGTACCTAAATTAGCATACTATGTATGTTGGGGTTGTTTTAATATGGTTTGCTTATATGTATTGTATGACTTGTAATGTTTGGTTTGGGTTACTTGTAATGTTTGGTTAAGTATATCGAGGTTACTTGTTTGACTAGTAACCTATCCATTGCCTTGTTTTCGCTTCGGTAACGCTTCAGAACTGGGTTACGGCTAACCTAAAGATGGGGTGTTACAGGTGCAATCTTCGATCTTCGTCCAAGTTCGATATACCATTTGAAAGCCCACGATTCGGTGAGTAAAACCCCTAAATCGAATTAATGATCCTATCTTTCATTAAAGTTCAATTTTAAGATTAGGTTCTAATGTTCAAAGGAAAGCCCATGATTTAGGGAGTTAATTTCGATATTCCGATGTTATCTACAAGCTTTGGTAAGCTTGAAATATGGTTTCTAAATCTTTAGATTGAATTATAATGTAATCCTAACTTTGTGCTAGCTCAAGTGTTGGAGAAGGATTCCTTGTCATCTCCAAAGGAAGCTAGGCACAGCGGAGTTGTAATTCGAGAGTCTCGTAATCAAGGTGAGTGTAGTCGTGCCAAGGGATTGGCGTAGAGCCATCCCGTTGCATTTGTTTTGTGATATGATTGCATTTTGTTTAAAGGCTCACATAGAGCAAACATGTGTGGATGCTAACGGCTAGCATGGTAAGTCTTCGACACGGTTGATATGGGCAAGTTCATGTACTATGTTTGAAATTTGATATATGTGAATCCGATAAGAATATGCTGTGAATAAGCTATGATATGGTACGTATATGATATGATCTGTTATATAGAGCTAAGGCTCAATTCTGATTCTAATATGCCATGGCCTACGGGCATAAAGGTAAGTAATATAATGAAATATACGTAACCTTGGACATTTGCGTGTTCTGGATACAATTGACATGCCATAGGGTTATTTGAGCTCATATAAGTAAGGGATTGGACTACGGTCTGGGGCTACGACCCATATGTGGGGGAGATAAGGATGAATTGTGTAAGGGATACTATGTTATTCATGACCACAGTATGGCATTCATGCCGATTAATTGCCTTACGTTCGCTATGACTACCTCACTAGGCTATGTAAGCCTAACATGTGTGTGTCTCATGCATTTCAGTATCCTAAATCTTCCGAACATCGATCGTGTAATTTTGCGGTTGCAAGTCATTCACTTCGCAAGCATACGTATGTTTACTTTTCTTTTTGTTCTCCTAGTAAGGTGGCATAAGGCTAGATAAGTTGTAATGACCTATTTTGGTGTGCTTGTATAAGCCTAATAGGGTTTAGGTGAAGTGTGTGCACGTTGGTGTGTTTTGGACTTAGCAAACTAGTTAAAATGGGTCTTAATGCCCTAAATGGTAAAATACTAGTAAACGAATTCGAAATGCTTTAAAAATTTGCATACTAATAGAATTATTATTTGTTGGATTGGTGGTAAAATTTGGTGATATATGGACAACGTTTTCTAGGTTAATTTGATTAAAAAACCAATAAAAATCTATCATTACAGGTCAGGGAGTATCGATGCGGCTGATGGCGTATCGATACGGCCCTTGCATAATTGGTCCGATCAACCTTAGTCACACAGGGCATATCGATACGGTTTAGGCGTATCGGTAGGAATTCGGGATGAAAAGTGGTATCGATACGGTCTTAGAGCATATCGGTACGGGGTCAACACAGTTAACTAGTATCGATACGGTCTTAGTTGTATCGTTACGGGTTTGACATCCTTTGAATCTTGAAATCTAGAAATAAGCATGGCGTATCGATACGGCCCATAGGGAATCGATACGGTGTTAGTTAAATCTATTATAAGGCATAAAAATAGAATTGGACAGTTTACAAATTGGTCACTAATTACTATACAGACTAATTGATTAGGTTAATGATATCCGCTAATAACAAAACTTCACAGAGTAATAATTGATAAGTTTAATTACAAGTTGGTAATAACAAAATCTGATTAGGATTGCTAATTTGCAAAATTTACAATTTAGTCCCCTAAGTTTGAAAAGTTTAAAATTGGCCTTAATTCTGATAAGATTAGTAATGATAGGTCCACTAAACTTTCTAATTCACTATTAAGAGATTCCGAATAAAGATTTGAACTCTGATTTCATTTCTGAATTTCCAATCTATTTTCTGATAAAATTTTCTGACCCGATTTCCTACCAGACCAATAAGGGGTGTTACAAGAATTGTCTACCCAAATTCTGATAGTAATTGGGTTAGCCTAGTTCATTGTGTCCCAAATAAAAGTGGCATTTCTATGGTGAGTAATAATAATGAGATGATCCCTACTCGCAGTCCCACTGGTTGGAGAATATGTATGGATTATAGAAGACTCAATGCAGCCACAAGAAATGACCATTTCCCACTTCTTTTCAAATATCAAATGCTTGATAGACTAGCTGGAAATGCTTACTAGTACCTTTTGGATGGATATTTTGGCTACAATCAGATTGCTATTGCATCAAAAGACCAAGAAAAGACAACTTTTACTTGTCCATTTGATACGTTTGTTTTTCGCTGCATGCCTTTTCGTCTTTGTAATGCACCTACCACATTTCAAAAATGTATGATGGCTATATTATCTGAAATGATTGATAATTCTCTGGAAATATTTACGTTAGATTTCTCTTTCTACGCGAATGATTTCGACTAGTGCATCGATAATCTAGAGAAAGTCTTGCAATGATGTGAAGACACTAATCTCGTCATGAACTAGGAAAATGTCATTTTATTTTCACATAAGAAATTATGTTAGGCCGTAAAATTTCTAGTGTTGGAATTGAAGTTGATAAAAGTAAGGTGGATGTAATTGAAAAATCACATCTAATGAAAAATGTTAAAGGAATTATAACACCGCAAATAATGGCTTAGGAGAATGCTTCCATTTTAATACAAATTTACTTGTCTTGCTTCATTCTTTATACTAAATTTAATAAAGAGTTTAGAATTAAGTGGAAGAGGAAGAAAGAAAATAATATAAATGATGAAGTAGTATTAAATTGAAGTGTTTCTCAAAGTGAGCTATGGTGCCAATTGAATAAAGCACTTAAATAACAAGGATCGATTGAGAAGTTTAAGAAAGTAGGCTAGCCAATCCATAAAGGATCAAAAAAGGAATTCACTCTTTGTTGGCTTCAATGGCTGAAAGAAAACTTGGTAAGGAAAATGAGAGGAAGTTTGATGTTTGACCACGAATATGAGAATTTAAAAGATTAAGATAGCTTGTAAATTGAGGGATGACGTGAAAATGCCTAAGAGTAAAGGTTTAATATGCATGTTTTGGAAATGTTAAGTGCTTAGTTTGAAAGGCATGATGTTTTGAAAGTGGTTTTAAATGATGATTTCATTGTGAGGTGAAAACTGGTTTTAAATGCATTTATGGTGTTGCGCTTTGAGCACTCCTCACTAAGCCTAGTGTGCTTACGCTCTCTTTATCCATCAATGCAAAGAATTAATGTTGGGAGGCGACGAGCAAGTGAGAGGAATTCCAAAGACTTGAATAATTCAAAAGTATGGTTTTTGAACTAGACTTATAGTAATAAAGACAATGAGGTTCATTGTGGTTTGGGAGAGTTATTTGCTAAACTCCCTATTTGTGCAAGTTTATAATGTTGTTGTTGTGTTGTATGAACCATTATATGGTTGGTTTTGATGTGAATTTATGTTTCGAGCATCACAATGCAAGTTGGGTGAGAACATAAAGGAATTTGGTTCATCCGTTCCTGTGCGCGTAGTATTTGCCAACATTGGAAGATGAGGTCATTGTGTATGTAGAAGTCTTTAGTTTAGATTTGATGGAATGTGAGTAACATGAAATTGATATTCATTATTTTTAACCCATCTAATGTCATAGCCTTGCCACACTTGGTAGTCTGTTGAGAATCACCAAGGGGATCCAATCCTATCATGACCTTGAATCCTTCACCTCTCCATTTAATTACACCAACAACTACACTCATATTCCCTTTTATTTTTAGTAATATTGCATCGACAATTATAAGCGACCAAAATCTCATCCACAAAGATCAATATCTGAAAGGATTGTCCTATCAACTATACTTGCATCGACATGTGTATGCTTGCAGAATTGATGTGACGTTTTACAGAGCTGATCAAGTTTTTGCGATGTCGTTGGGGATGGTGATCATTTGGTGTTTTTTTTGCAAGTTTATTTCGTTTATTTAGTATCTTTTTGTTGTTATTTTTTCTTATTTATTTTATTTGTTTTATGACTAGGAGTTATTCGGAACAACTTCTCAATCCATATCTAGGAATTGAAAGGACTATTAGAAGAAGACTTCGAAATTAATGAGAAATGGAAGAATAGGGTAACAATGCTACCATACCACTATTACAACCACAAAATCGTAATGACCCACCATTGCATCAAGGTATTCCAGTTCAAAACAGAAAAAATGAGATGTTGTTGTTCCTGTTTTGGATGACTTACAACTAGGAGTTGTTAGACACCACAATTTCAAGCAGGGAATTTTGAACTTAAACATGTCATGTTCCAAATGCTAAAGTCTAATGGGCAATATGCTAGATTGCTGCATCAAGATGTAAGGGTGCATCTTCAATCATTCTTATTGACTTGTGCATCTTTTAGTAACAAAGTGTTCCAGATGATGTCTTACGGATGCAATTATTTCCTTATTCTTTGGAGGGTACTAGTGAAGTTGCACCTATTCAACGTGTGCAACATCAAAATGTCCATGTATTCTCCTGTGAGATTTGTGGTGGAAATCATAGCTATGATGATTTCCGGCAACATGCAGAGAATGTGCGTTATGTGAACAATATGTGGGGCAACACATATGGTAATTCTTTCAAAGCTACCACATGTCAGTCTTGGGGGAATTCAAATTCAGGGAAAAACGCTGGAACATTCAAATTTGGGAACAATGCTTTCCAAGGAAATTCTAATGCAACACAAGGGAACTTCAATCAACCACAACAATACACGTAGCAAGTTTTCTTGCAGTCACAACAAAACAAAATGTAGCCACAATATTTTCACTTGCAAAACCAGCAACCACAATACAATTCAAAGACTCTAGTGCAGTCACAACCTAGTCAACAAAAATATGGTTAGGCATGTACAATTCAATGACTACAAGAAGGATGTTACACCTCAAGTTTTTACTCATTTACCACCAGTATTGCAATCTGTGTTGTTGACCCAAACTCAAGTGTCACCGCAATCGGATGCAATACCATCTCCACCATTCCCCTCAACGATTCAAGGACATTGAACATAAGAGAGAATGCCAACTATTCTAGTATACTTTGCACAAACTCAACATAAAAATTCCTTTGATGAACTCTCTTACTCAAATTCAAAATTATGGAAAGTTCACGAAGGAGTTTTTATCTAAAAAGAAGTTGAGTGAGATAGAAACGATTGCGCTCATAGAGGGGTGCAGTGCAATTTTGACAAAAACATTGCCTAGAAATATGAAACCTACTCAATGACATTGTAATTAACTGATAGATCTTAGACTCATCTAGAAGGACAGATCAAGGACGTATTAGTTCATGTGGATAAGTTTGTTTTTCAAAAATAATTAATTATACTTGATTGTGAAGCAAACAAAGAGGTTCCCATATTTTTGGGACGACCATTTTTTGCAACATGGAAAGCTCTTATTGATGTTTCTAAGTGAGAACTCACCATGCAAGTTGACAATGATCATATTACTTTTGTATGTTTGATTTTGTTATGTGGAAAGACAAGGAAGAATGTCACACTTCATATGTTTTACAAGATTTAATTTCGGAAGAATTGTATCTTCGTAGTATACCTATTTTAGTAGACTTTTTCTTGACATCTGATGAAGATATTTTCATTGATGGTGACAAAATTGTTGAACCTCAAATAGTTAATGTTCGATATAATTGGCAGATTGAATCTTTATATTTTGCCAACCGTACAATTCCAATATTCAAGCTTTTATTGAAGAAGCTCCTAGTCTATAATTGAAACTGCTCCTGCTAACCTCAAATATGCATTTCTTGGTGAGAATGATACACTCCTAGTTATTTTCTCTGCAAGATTGGATGCGACTCAAGAGGAGAAGCTGATCAATATTCTTAAGCAACATAAAATAGCTATTGCCTAGAGTATTGTAGATATAAAAGGCATTAGTACTTCTTTGTGTATTCACAAGATCAATGTAAAAGACAAAAGCAAATAGTCGACTGAACCATATTGAAGATTGAACGAGAATAAGAAAGAAGTAATTAAGAAGGAAATTATTAAATGGTTGGACGCTAGAATTGTCATATCCCAAAAACTGGCCTAGTCGGAATTAGGTTCTGATGATCGGAAGTTTCGAATCTAATATGTAAACTATTGTAATAAATGACCATTGTACCCCTCTTTTGTAATGAAATCACAATTTGGTCCTATTTGAGTAAGTGGACTTCCCTTTATGAAATTAAAAGCCAAAATCAAGTTTCGATCTAGGTGTATCGATACGGTCCTGTCAGTATTGATACAGTCCAATTGCCAGTAACTACCTTACTTGTTTGGCATAATCGTATCGATACGGTTATAATGGTATCGATACGGGTCCGGGTCCTCTGTTTCAAATCTATTTTAAGCCCAAATTAAAGGAAATTTAAGCAAGGTGCTTACTCACCTCCTTACTTTCCTCTTTTCACGTGAAGGTCATCAGAAAAGGGTGGCAATGGATATCAAGTAAAGATGATTGAAAAGTATTTGACCATTGGGTTTGGGAAACCCTTACTTAAGGGAAATGTTCTCATTGGTTGCCAAATAGGTGGGAAATGATTAGAGTAGGTTTAAGGGGCTTAAAAATAAGGAAATTAGACATCTTTTACATTTGAACCTCCTGGTAAACTAAACCCACCTTGTTACCAAACAAGCACACACCTCCATTTCCATCTTCAAGCTCAAGCTAAGCAAGCACCTCGATGCAATCTTCGATCTCCGTCCAAGTTCGATATACCGTTTGAAAGCCCACGATTCGGTGAGTAAAACCCCTAAATCAAATTAGTGATCCTATCTTTCGTTGAAGTTTAATTTCAAGATTAGGTTCTAATGTTCAAAGGAAAGCCCATGATTTGGGGAGTTAATTTCGATATTCCGATGTTATCTACAAGCTTTGGTAAGCTTGAAATATGTGTCTGAATCTTTAGATCGAATTCTAATGTAATCCTAACTTTGTGCTAGCTCAAGTGTTGGGGAAGGATTCCTTGTCATCTCCAAAGGAAGCTAGGCACAACGGAGTTGCAATTCAAGAGCCTCGTAATCAACGTGAGTGTAGTCGTGTCAAGGGATTGGCATAGAGCCATCTCGTTGCATTTGTTTTGTGATATGATTGCATTTTGTTTAAAGGTTCGCATAGAGCAAACATGTGTGGATGCTAACGGCTAGCATGATAAGTTTTCGATACGATTGATATGGGTAGGTTCATGCACTATGTTTGAAATTTGATATATGTGAATCCGATATGAATATGCTATGAATAAGCTATGATATGGTATGTATATGATATGATCCATTATATGGAGCAAAGGCTCAATTCTGATTCTGATATGCCATGGCCTACGGGCATAAAGGTATGTAATATAATGAAATATATGTAACCTTGGACATTTGTGTGTTTTGGATACAATTGACATGACATAGGGTTATTTGAGCTCGTACAAGTAAGGGATTGGACTACGATTTGGGGCTACGACCCATATGTGGGGGAGATAAGGATGGATTGTGTAAGGGATACTATTCGGAGCTACGGCTGAAGGTTACAACCTATTTTCCATTGTATGTGCCTACGACATATCTTCCGATATATGTGTAGTGTAAAGGGGAATCCGTGTATCCACTTGTTACATTGTCCAAGGGGTTGATATGTGTTAAACCTTGCTATGATTATGTGAAAATATGATAAATGATTTAAGCATGGGACTTATGTGATTGATAGAGTAATTATGACATTTGAGTATGATGCTATGTAATTCATGACCATAGTATGCCATTCATACCGTTTAATTGCCTTATGTTCGTTATGACTACCTCACTAGGCTATGTACGCCTAACATGTGTGTGTCCATTCACTTCAGGATCCTAAAGCATCCGAACATCGATCGTGTAATTTTATTGTTGCAAGTCACTCACTCCGCAAGCATACGTATGTTTACTTTTGTTTTTGTACTCCTAGTAAGGTGGCATAAGGCTAGATAAGTTGTAATGACCTATTTTGTGTGCTTCTATAAGCCTAGTAGGGTTTAGGTGATGTGTGTGCATGTTGGTGTGTTTTCGACTTAGCAAACTAGTCAAAATGGGTCTTAATGCACTAAATGGTAAAATCCTAGTAAACGAATTCGAAATGCTTTAAAATTTGCATACTAATAGAATTATTGTTTATTGAATTGCTGGTAAAATTTGGTCATATATGGACAACGTTTGCGAGGTTAATTTGATTAAAAAACAAATAAAAATCTATCATTACAGGTCAGGGAGTATAGATACAGGTGATGGCGTATCGATATGGCCCTTGCATAATTGGTCTGATCAACCTTAGTCACACATGGCATATCGATACGGTTTAGGCGTATCGGTACGGAATTTGGTCACTGGAATTTGGGATGAAAATGGTATCGATACGGTCTTAGAGCGTATTGGTACGGGGTCAACGCAGTTAACTGGCATCGATACGGACTTAGCTGTATCGTTACGGGTTTGACATCGTTTGAATCTTGAAATCTGGAAATAAGCATGGTGTATCGATACGGCCCATAGGGCATCGATACAGTGTTAGTTAAATCTGTTATAAGGCATAAAAAAAGAATTGGAGAGTTTACAAATTGGTTACTAATTACTATACAGACTAATTGATTAGGTTAATGATATCCGATAATAACAAAACTTCACAAAGTAATAATTGATAAGCTTAATTACAAGTTGGTTAATGATATCTGATTGGGATTGCTAATTTACAAAATTTACGATTTAGTCCCCTAAGTTTGAAAAGTTTAAAATTATCCTTAATTATGATAAGATTAATAATGATAGGTCCATTAAACTTTCTAATTGACTATTAAGACATTCTGAACAAAGATTTGAACTCCGATTTCATTTCCGAATTTCCAATCTATTTTCCGATAACATTTTCCAACCCGATTTCCTACCAGACCAAAAAGGGAGTGTTACAATAATCGTCTACTCAATTTCTGATAGTAATGGGGTTAGCCCAGTTCATTGTGTCCCAAAGAAAAGTGGCATTACTATGGTGAGTAATAATAATGAGTTGATCCCTACTCGTGGTCCCACTGTCTGGAAAATATGCATGGATTATAGAAGACTCAATGCAGCCACAAGAAATGACCATTTCCCACTTCTTTTCAAATATCAAATGCTTGATAGACTAGATGGAAAGGCTTGCTAGTACCTTTTGGATGGATATTTTGGCTACAATCAGATTGTTATTGCATCAAAAGACCAAGAAAAGACAACTTTTACTTGTCCATTTGATACGTTTATTTTTCGCTGCATGCCTTTTCGTCTTTGTAATGCACCTACCACATTTCAAAAATGTATGATGGCTATATTATCTGAAATGATTGATAATTCTCTAGAAATATTTACGTTAGATATCTCTGTCTACGTGAATGATTTCGACTAGTGCATCGATAATCTAGAGAAAGTCCTGCAATGATGTGAAGACACTAATCTCCATTTTATTTTCACAAAAGAAATTGTGTTAGGCCATAAAATTTCTAGTGTGGGAATTGAAGTTGGTAAAAGTCAGGTGGATGTAATTGAAAAATTACATCCAACGAAAAATGTTAAAGGAATTGTAACACCCCAAAGAATGGCTTAGGAGAATGCTTCCATTTTAATACAAATTTACTTGTCTTGCTTCATTCTTTATCCTAAATTTAATCAAGAGTTTAGAATTAAGTGGAAGAGGATGAAGGAAAAGAATATCAATGATGAAGTAGTATTAAATTGAAGTGCGACTCGAAGTGAGCTATGGTGCCAATTGAATAAAGCACTTAAGTAACAAAGACCGATTGAGAAGTTTAAGAAAATAGGCTAGCCAATCCATAAAGGATCAAAAAAAGGAATTCTCTCTTTGTTGGCTTCAATGGCCGAAGGAAAACTTAGTAAGGAAAAGGAGAGGAAGCTTGATGTTTGACCATGAATATGGGAATTTAAAAACTTAAGATAGCTTGCAAATTGAGGGATGACGTGAAGATGCCTAAGAGTAAAGGTAAATGTTCTTCCCTTTTTGATTAATTCCATTGAAATTCAAGTGGATCATGCATGGGTAGCCATGGCTGAAAATCAAGTTAAGATAACCTTAGATATTGTTCGAATAGGTTAGGTGGTAAGATAGAATCAAGCTAACATTTCGTGATAAAATCCTGAATATGTGGAAATTAGATTGTCTTAAGCTTGGTAAATTTAGATCGTTGTAGTAATGTCCTGAACTAAAAAAATTATACCCTGTGTTGCTGGATGGAATTCAAAAGTCTAGGAGCAAAGTAAGTTAGAAATGGTGTTCATTGGCTGTTTAGAAGAATTGTCATTGAAAGAAAACTGTTTTGAGTTACGAAAATAAACATGTGAAGCAAGGGGACTATTTCGATTGTATGAAGAACATATGCAAACTGTTTTGTTTTGGTGCTCTTAAGCAATAGATTGTTTTGAATGATGTGCTGGATTTTATATATATATATATATATATATATATATATATATATATATATATGGATTTTATATATATATATATATATATATATATATATTGGACGGTTTATATTGCTGGAATAAAATTGTTTATAAAAACAAGGCTGAATGTACATATACATGAGTTTAGAAACTGTTTTGTTGTAACCAAATTTTTAAGGACTATTTTTAAGTTTTATTTCAGGATTGAATCAATAATTCAGGTTGCTTAATGGATTGAAGAACTCTTGTAGAGTTACTTACAATTTAAAGGAATGTTATACTATTTTTATGAAAGAAAGAGAGAGCAAAATTGATAGATGGAAATCGGGGAACTGCTGTGGAAAAATAGTTACGGATTGTTTTATAAATTGAGTCAAGAGGAAGAGAATGTTTGCAGAATTAATAGTTGTTTTTTAACTCATCGAATAGGATTGGATTAGATTGTTGTTAAAGGATTGTTCAATGATAATGAGATTGCTTCATACTTTATATGTTCCTTGGGTGGTTAGTGCATAGTTGAGCTATTGTGGGCTGTTTTGAGCTCATACATTCATATATAGACTAATGTTTTAATACTTATATATTGTTTTGTGTTTAGAATAAGATCTAGTAGATGAAGCAAGGTTCAAAATCAGTGAAGCTGTAGAAAGGAAAGCTGGAGTGATAACTTGGGAACGAACATAACTTGGACATAAGGTGATTGTAGTTAAGCCTCGGGATACGGTAAAAGTGACCGAGATCCTTTATTTATGCTTTAAATAATGTATATTTGCTTTAAGGTTGAATTATTCTTGTGAGGCTAAGCTTGGACATAAGGTAAGCTCTTTACTTAACAAGCTTCATGATATGAATTTCGGGTTAAAGTAATTATATAATTGAATTCTATGTCTCTGAATATATACATACATTGTTTAAAGATTTATCATGCTACACTTGTTCCAATTTAAAATAAAACAAACTTGGGAGTTCGATTACTAGAATCCTTCTTATTCTCCCATTCGAATAGATTGGAAGGTATGAAGTAAGTGTAACCTAGATTAGGGACAATCTTAAGGCTGTCCCAAACTCTTTAAAATATAAAATTCAATAAGAATTGTTATGTTGTTATGCTTGTCTATATGAAGATCGAATGTATGCTAGATAAGGTAAGTGTCTTGAGGTATGTGTGATCTAACTAAGTTGATTGTTCAAGTTACACTTGCATTGCTATTTGATGTTGAAATTGAATGTGTTTTTGGTTCGAACAAATACCGATTTATAGCTTACACTACCTCTTGAGTGAATGGATATTAAAATATAATAACAAGCCTTGATTCGAGTTAGTTTAGACACAATTGGCTTGCCATAGAGTCTGTCAAGCTCACTGCTTTGGACTACGATCCTGGACTACGGTTCCTTGTTGTTAAAGATCAAATGATCTATTAGTGCCAATGGTACCCTTGTTCAAAAAGAGATAAATTTGGTACTTAGTGTACCCTTGTTTCGGTACTTTGTGTACCCTTTTTGATATTGTCCGTTTTGGATTTGAGTGTCTAGATAACATGGTAATCAAGGGTAAGATTAATTTAAGAAATTCTTAAAAATGAATCTTGATGTGTAATGGATTACGATCCCTTGATTGAAATTGGACTACGAGTCCCTAGTAAATGCTCGATATATGCTATATGTATGTGATGACAAGTTGGACTAAGTTCCCTTGATGAACGAGTCAATTTTAATGCTTAAGAATATGAGATCGCTTTTAATTTGAAAGCCTTAACAGGTATGTCTATGTTTAAGTGCATAGTTTGAGTGCTTAATAAGTATGTATATGTTTAATTGTTAGATTAGATTGTTTTATAAGAATGCCTATGACTAGTTGCTTGGTTTGAATACTCTAATCAGTATGCCCATATTTATAGGTTGCATTAGAATAATTTGACAAACAAGTCTATGTTAATTGATAGACATGGAATGCCTTGGTAACTTTTGTAAGTTAAATTGTCTGATTAGAAAGCTAAAAAAACACTTCGTGTATGATATCATGCATAATAGATAACTCGGGTGGAAATAGGTAACCTATAAGAAAAACTAAGATGATTCATCAAGTAGGATAATGAAATGTTATAGCATCTTGTTTATCAAGTAAAGTTATACATTGATTAATGAGCATTTAATGGAACGAAGAGATATGCCATATTCGAATACATAAATGGAAAAGATGTGTACTACCCATATCATAATCGAATAGATACCTATAAGTAAGGACAAGCCTGATTTGTAAGTATCTATGATTGAATATGATTGTATAGTTGTCTTAAATAGTAAATTTCTATCCATGTTTAGAAGTATAAGTACTTGCTTATTAGATCGAAGCTAAAGGATGGAGTATGGTTTACACTTTAGTTGCTTAATACTACCTCACTGAGTATTTTTACTTACTCATCCTTTATTGCTTACAGGTTAAGTTTGTTAAAGTCTATTCTTCAAGCTCGGATAAGATCACGGAAGGGCGAGACTGTATGTCTTGTATGCCCTTACAAATCTCCTAGAAAGTTGCACACATACGATTGAATTTGCATTATACATTTAGATGTCTCTTTGATTTCATCAGTGTATAATTCCTAAGTAGCCATGGTTCTGTATCGTCCCTTATTTTTTCTATTTGGTTGGTTGTTAAGTAGGTTAATTTGTTAATTGCTTTGTTGCTTGATAGAAGCCGAGCTAGTTATGGTCAAAGTTTTATTTATTCGTGGTATAAGATATGATTAGTAAAAAAAAAGGATAAGGTTCATTCTTAAGATAAAAGTCAACGACAAATCTCTCATGAAGGATAAATGAGTGTTATCATAGCTTATATTAAAAGAAATACACTTATAGAATCGATTTACATGTTGGAGATATGAGCTAGTAGTTTAAATTCAATGTTAATAAATTATGGATCAATATTTTTACTAATTCGTAATACAATACTGGCTAAGCAAGTGTATAACTAATAATTAAAGAATAAGATGACTTGTTTTAAAAAGATTGAATTGTTAATCTGCTGCTGTAAGCCTAAAATATTATGGTGAAACATAGAAGGTTAATTTCGTTGCTTAAATTATATTAGTAATAAATGAACGAAGGTCCATAGGTAGATAGCTATCTCTATATGTTCGAGTGTTGATAAGTCATGTTTAAATACTCGAGGGTCTAGTTAAATTCTTGAATATCTCTTATGCCAATTGAGTTAAAGCTTAAAAATTTTGGTAAAACCATGATTGTTTTAAGGCTTCCATGTGGTTTCTGATGTTGCCTTAAGAAAAAATTTTGATGTTATGTACTGGTGATCTGAGTCTAATAGAGCTCTCTTATGTGATGGTAATTTAGTAGAAATGTTTGAATGATATTTGAATAGGGATAATGAGGTCCCTGTTGAATCCTTCTTTGGGGAAGGTAGTATAAGGATGAATCAAAAACAATCAAAATCCTCATAAAGATGTTTTATAGCAATAAATAAATTTTCCCGTTCTTCATTAAGTTGTATGACTAGGAGGCTTACATAAGACAAGTTAGCTAGATATCAAAGCTTATATCCTTGAGAGTACAAATAAATTGTACTGAATTCTCGTATATATTCTACATGATTTCAAATTGACTTACTCCTTTATATAGCGCATAAGATTTGTCTCTTGTTCGTACAAAGAACTTCTCTCCCCTGCTAATCTTTTTGCCTCATCTCCTATGGATCCGACCTTATTCAAGATTAATATTGGTTAAGTAGACACCCTGCTTGGATAGAATGTAATTAGAAGAGACTTTCCTTCATGGATTAAGGTCGGAATTATATCCTTGTTAGGTAAGAAACCTTTTTAAATCAAGTATTGTGTATGCATCTATGCCTGGGATCGTAAAGATTAAGACTGCCCTCAATTTTATTTTGATTATTTCTAAAAATTTCCTGATGTTCTCCCGAAGAATTGTCAGAATCACCTTTAATTCGAGAAGTAAAGTTTAAAACCAAAATTTAATCAGTGCCTATTTTGGATACTATCATTCTCTATCACATTGCCTTAGTTGAGTTGAGGGAGTTAAGTACTCAATTGTAAGAATCCTGTGATGAAAAGGTTATTGCGTTTGGTTCGATTTATCGGGAAGATTTCAGTGTGTTGTAAAGTTTAGAGCATAATGCACTTGAAGCATCATTTGATCATATAAGTTTATTTAAGCTCCAAGTTCTGTATAATGGGCCTCTTTAATTATTCTTTTAAATAGCTCTAATTTATTAATCTTTTATGATTGCTTGCTATATGAATTGAGTGGATAGCATGATCTTGGTTGATTGCATATTGTTGTGAACTAAGTTACTGGACTGACTCGATGTCATGCTTGTATGAGGACTAAATTATACGTACGAGTTTTTTTTTATAAAGGATAATATAGTTGAATGATTAAGTTGATAGTTAAATCAAATAAATAGTAAGTAAGTTAATGAACTCATGCAAGGTTACGCCAAGTCTTTGATCATTGAAGAAGAATGTGATTGCTGCCAGCTTTGGAAAGGTCTTTGAGCTTTTATTTAAAACATGTCTAATATATGCTGCTCTCTTGTGTATATACTCTAAGGTTGCATGACTACTTGATTGGTGAATTATGTGTAATGTGATAATTTCTCATTTCTTGTTGGCAAAGCTTGGGTGGATATGTTGTGCGAATTGCTCAATACATTGGTTATGTTTATGGATAAGTAATATGTTAATACAACTTGTAAGTCTATGATCTTCAATCAATGGTCGCATAATCCTGAATAATATTAATCATAAATGGATGTCTAAATTGAGTCGAAGATTTTAATGTATAACTGATATAAAAGTTTAATTTGAATGTGAATAGATGGAATCTCAAGTGATAACAGGATTACAGTGAAAATCGTGTGGTTCGTAAGGCATCATAGTTAAAAGCATGCTAATAATTAGTGTAACGGCTGGGTTTAACTCCGATGAAACGAGCACTTATTCGTGCTCTGGTTTTTAACTGAATCTGAATCAAGCAAGGATTATTTAGTTTAGTGATGCCTCAGTCTTTGAATCGGGGAGTAATCTAGTGGTAAATTGTAGATAGAACAAAGAAGTAAAAGAAGGTTCAAACCTCGTTTTAATGGACCATTCGAAATTCATGGGAAGGGGGAATATTGTTGTCTTGCTTAGTACTTTACCATGATCTCTATAAGATATCAAATGTATTGCAGAACTTAGAGCGATTCTGAATTGTAAAAGCAAAAGACCCCGTAGCAAGATTGAAAAGCATCTTGGATATTCGAAACTGTTATGGCAGATCAATATCTTGTTTGATCAATTCGAGGAAATTCGAGGACAAATTTCTTTATCGGGGGAGATTTGTAACACCCCAAAGAATGGCTTAAGAGAATGCTACCATTTTAATACAAATTTACTTGTCTTGCTTCATTCTTAATCCTAAATTTAATCAAGAGTTTAGAATTAAGTGAAAGAGGAAGAAGGGAAAGAATATCAATGATGAAGTATTAAATTGAAGTGTGACTCGAAGTGATCTATGGTGCCAACTGAATAATGCACTTAAATAACAAGGACCGATTGAGAAGTTTAAGAAAGTAGGCTAGCCAATCCATAAAGGATAAAAAAAAGGAATTCTCTCTTTGTTGGCTTCAATGGCCGAAAGGAAACTTGGTAAGGAAAATGAGAGGAAGCTTGATGTTTGACCATGAATATGGGAATTTAAAAGCTTAAGATAGCTTGTAAATTGTGGGATGACGTGAAGATGCCTAAGAGTAAAGGTAAATGTTCTTCCCTTTTTGATTAATTCCATTGAAATTCAAGTGGATCATGCATGGGTAGCCATGGTTGAAAATCAAGTTAAGTTAAGAGAACCTTAGATATTGTTCGAATAGGTTAGGTGGTAAGATAGACTCAAGCTAACATTTCATGATAAAATCCTGAATATGTGGAAATTAGATTGTCTCAAGCATGGTAAATTTAGATCATTATAGTAATGTCTTGAACTAAAAAAAAATTATACCCTTTGTTGCTAGATGGAATTCGAAAGTCTAGGAGCAAAGTAAGTTAGAACTGGTGTTCATTGGCTGTTTAGAAGAATCTGTCTTTGAAAGAAAACTGTTTTGAGTTATGAAACTAATCATGTGAAGCAAGGGGACTATTTCGATTATATGAAGAACATATGCAAACTGTTTTGTTTTGGTGCTCTTAAGTAATCGATTGTTTTGAATGATGTGCTGGAATTTATATATATATACTGGACAGTGTATATTGTTGGAATAAAAATGTTTATAAAAACAAGGCTGAATGTATACATGAATATAGAAATTGTTTTGTTGTAACCAGATTTTTAAGAATCGTTTTTAAGTTTTATTTGAGGATTGAATCAATAATTCAGATTGCTTAAAGGATTGAAGAAATCTTGTAGAGTTACTTACAATTTAAAGGAATGTTATACTGTTTTTATGAAAGAAAGAGAGAGCAAAATTGATAGATGGAAATCGGGGAACTGCTGTGGAAAAATAGTTAGGGATTATTTTATAAATTGAATCAAGAGGAAGAGACTATTTGCAGAATTAATAGCTGTTTTTGAACTCATCGAATAGGATTGGATTAAATTGTTGATAAAGGATTGTTCAATGATAATGAGATTGCTTCATACTTTATATGTGCCTCGGGTGGTTAGTGCATAGTTGAGCTATAGTGGGCAGTTTTGAACTTATACATTCATATATAGGCTAAAGTTTTAATATTTATGTATTGTTTTGTGTTTAGAATAAGATCTAATAGATGAAGCAACGTTCAAAATTAATGAAGCTGTTGAAAGGAAAGCTGGAGTGATAACTCGGGAACGAACATAGCTCAGACATAAGGTGAGTGTAGTTAAGCCTCGAGATAGGGTAAAAGTGACCGAGCTCCTTTATTTATGCTTTAAATAATGTATATTTGCTTTAAGGTTGAATTATGCTTGTGAGGCTAAGCTTGGACATAAGGTAAGCTCTTTACTTAACAAGCTTCATGATATGAATTTCGGGTTGAAAGTAATTATATGATTGAGTTCTCTGTCTCTGAATATATACATACATTGTTTAAAGATTTGTCATGGTACATTTGTTCCGAATCTGTTGATAGAATAAAATAAAACAAACTTGGGAGTTTGATTACTAGAATCCTTCTTATGCTCCCATTCGAATAGATTGGAAGGTATGAAGTAAGTGTAACCTAGATTAGGGACAATCTTAAGGCTGTCCCAAACTCTTTAAAATATAAAATTCAATAAGAATTGTTATGTTGTTATGCTTGTGTATATGAAGATCGAATATATGCTAGATAAGGTAAGTGTCTTGAGGTATGTGTGATCTAACTAAGTTGATTGTTCAAGTTACACTTGCATTGCTATTTGAGGTTGAAATTGAATGTGTTTTTGGTTCGAACAAATAATGACTTATAGCTTACACTACCTCTTGAGTGAATGGATAATAAAATATAATAACAAGCCTTGGTTCGAGTTAGTTTAGACACAGTTGGCATGCCATAGAGTCCGTCGAGCTCACTACTTTGGACTACGGTCTCTTGTTGTTAAAGATCAAATGATCTATTGCTGCCAATGGTACCCTTGTTCAAAAAGAGATAAATTTGGTACTTAGTGTACCTTGTTTCGGTACTTTGTGTACCCTTTTTGATATTGTCCGTTTTGGATTTGAGCGTCTAGATAACTTGGTAATCAAGGCTAAGATTAATTTAAGAAATTCTTAAAAATGAATCTTGATGAGTAATGGATTACGACCCTTGATTGAAATTGGACTACGAGTCCCTAGTAAAGGCTCGATATATGCTATATGTATTGATGACAAGTTGGACTATGTTCCCTTGATGAACGAGTCAAGTTTAATGCTTAAGAATATGAGATAGCTTTTAATTCGAAAGCCTTGACAAGTATGTTTATGTTTAAGTGTTTAGTTTGAATGCTTAATAAGTATGTATATGTTTAATTGTTAGATTCTATTGTTTGATAAGAATGCCTATGACTAGTTGCTTGGTTTGAATACTCTATTCAGCATGCCCATATTTATAGGTTTCATTTGAATGGTTTGACAAACATGTCTATGTTTAACTGATAGACTTGGTAACTTTTATAAATTAAATTGTCTGATTAGACAGCTAAAAAAACACCTCGTGTATGATATCATGCAGAATATATAACTCGACTGGAAATAAGTAACCTATAAGAAAAACTAAGATGATTCATCAAGTAGGATAATGAAATGTTATAGCATCTTGTTTATCAAGTAAAGTTATACATTTATTAATGAGCATTTAATGGAACAAAGAGATATGCCATATTCGAATACATAAATGGAAAAGATGTGTACTACCCATATCATAATCGAATAGATACCTATAAGTAAGGACAAGCTTGATTTGTAAGTATCTATGATTGAATATGATTAGTGGATTGTATAGTTGTCTTAAATAGTAAAGTTCTGTCCAAGTTTAGATGTATAAGTACTTGCTTATTAGATCGAAGCTAAAGGCCAGAGTATGGTTTACACTTTAGTTGCTTAATACTACCTCACTGAGTATTTTTACTTACTCATCCTTTATTGCTTACAGGTTAAGTTTGTTAAAGTCTATTGTTCGAGATCGAGTAGGATCACAGAAGGGTGAGTGTAACATCCCAAAAACTAGTCCAGCCGGCGATCAGAAATCCTACTTCGGGAAGTTTGAATTCTTGCATCAATATTAACTGTATGATCCATTTTCTTTATGTTGAACCTTTATCGTGTCTAATCCTTGGATTGGGAGACCTTATTGGGAAGTCAAAATGTTGAATATGAGTTGAGGGTATCGATACGGTAGGTACCGTATCGGTACGGTTTAACGGCTTATAACTAACATACCTATTTGGGCATGAGCGTATCGATACGATCACGAGCGTATCGATATAGGTCCCTTGTTTCGAATCTATTTGAAGTCCAAATTAAAGGAAATCGAAGCAAGGTTCTTACTCTGTAACACTCCAAAATTCTGATTTGGGAAATATCTTGATTCTAATCCTAAATAAATTTAATGGAGTAACTAAATGTGTGCTTAGTTGGGCTGAATTGTGAGATTAAGAAACGAAGAAGCTTAATTAAGTTGACCTTAAAGTATAGTATACAAAATTGTAAGCTTGCATGGTAAATTAAAACTTTAGTTAGGGGACTTGAATGTGGCATCCTGTGAGGAGGCCACGTGGATTTTCTTTAGAAGAATAACAAACAAAATGTTTGTCATCTTCTTCATTTCCTCCTCCTACCGAAATTGAACATTAGATTGAGAGAGAGAGAGAACTTTGACCAAAGATTATATTGCTTGGATACAAATGGTCTTAAGGCTCGATTTAAGTTGACATTTCTAAGAAGGTAAGTTCTTTTGTTAATTTCTTGATTTAGAATGTTGTTTAGAGGTAACTGTTGTGGAGCCGATTCTTGTTGGAAGAACATCACTTAGGTTGAATGCTTGAATTGATAGAAGGTAGTTTAGAATAGGGGATTAAGTAAAATTGAATGTGAATTGGTGACCTAAAACTAAGTTACACGAATTGAATGTATTGAATGGTATATGAGAAGAAGTTTGAAATGTAGAAACTACCTTGATTCAATCTCATCGTGTATTAAGAAAAAGAATGGTTGAACATTGTTATAATTAGATTGCTTAAACATTGCTTTTGTGTCTAAAATTTAATCAACAAAGAAAGAAGATCATAATGGGATCATAAGAAAACTGGGGAAGGGCGCAAGATGGGCATTGATGACAAAATAGGTGTTTTAAGTGATCAAGAAAACTGCCCTATATTGAGTTGTGTAGTATGGGACTATTTTGGGAAGATTGATCAAATTGAGTGTTGTCTAATGGTCAAATAAGTACTAGTGACGTCTTAGAACATGGTAAATGGTTAATTGATAGTTAAATATATTTATATACTTGATTGAAAGGCTGTTAAAATGGATAAAAAGGATACACTAAAGCAGGGTACAGATTTGAACACGCTTATGTATGTTAGGGGACTATTTTGGTGCAGGTGTAACATGTCGAATGTCTTGGCTTGTTTAATCATAGGAATGTGTTAATATAACTTGACATATATAGAGGATCAGCATGAGATTTTATCTTAAGGTTTGTTTGAGCATGTATGTGGTAGAAAGGTAACTATAAAATGATAATGTATTGTTTCTAATGCTTTGTTAAACTTTTGTTATAATTAGACAACAAGGGAGTCAATTAAGAGGACGAGGGAAGCAAGGGAGTTGTGATCCATGATCAAGACTAACTTGGAGTATTGTGAGTATAACTATGTTTAAGTAAGCATAGATTGTTGAATTTATTTTGCTACCTGTTGTATGGTGAGGCATAATCTGCCTATAACTGCTTGGGGTTGCTAATGATTGGTAAGATGGTAGTGACCATGGTAAGTATGGAAATTGCTTGTGCACTTTCTGAATTAAACCATGAATTGGAGCGAATAGTTGAATAGCTTATATATATATATATTTCAATGGTACATGTTACCATTTCCCGGAAATGATTAATCGAATAGATTATATGCTTCATTGATACAAGTTACCATTGCCTGATAACGCTTGATCGAATGGATTATATGCTTCAATGGTACAGGTTTCCATTGCCTGATAATGCTTGATCGAATGGTTTATATGTTTCAATGGCATATGTTACAATTGCCTGATAATGTTTGATTGATTATGTTCTTCTAGACTTTAACTAGTCAAGGTCACATTAAACGATTTAGTTTACCTGCGATAGATTTGGTTATTAAACTGAACAACTATAATAGTTGCTTGATGACAGATTCTCCTTGGAAGCATGTTATTGCTATTTTATAATTATGCTTAAATAAGCTTCTTGCTAAGTGATTTGAGAGCTTGCATTTACATTGTTTTTGTTTATGTTTCGAAGTCAGCAACCTAATTGCTCACCCTGTCACTTTTTCAGGTGAAGATGCTCAATAATTAAAGGTTTTGAGATAAAGCAAGGTCACTAAAGGCAACAAAAGTATGTTACATTTTGTTATACGTAAACTCCTAGAAGGTGGCACTAGCTCGAAATTCCAGGCTTATGAATCTTTAGGGTTCTATGGGGGATGTAAATAATACACTAACAAGACTTATATATATATATATATATTCCGTGCTTGGTTGATGTTTGATAATTGGTTGATCTTACTGGAGTAGCTATGGATGGGTAATCGAATAATGTTGTTTCATGATAGGAGTTGTATCTAATGCTTGATAGTCACATAGTATGGTTACTTGATCATGTTTGTAGAATTCAATTTGAGAATGAATGATCTCAATAGATAACTAAATGTTTTATAGGCAATATGAACTCATACTTGCGAATAAGTGGTCAAATGGACTTAAGCCTTTTTTATTGAACTTATGGAATTTTCATAGTCTTTATTTAGTTTCATAAGTTATGTGTTGATATACATGCTTGAAACGGTTAATTAGATCATTATGATAGCCTTAACTATCAATTTGTCCTATAACCCTCTTCTATGATTTGTTCGAATGATGCCTTGTGTCCTAAGTAATTATCTTTATACTTCTTACTCTATTTCAATCACGAACTTGTTAGACAAGTTAGACTGTCTACTTCTATTTAGGCATTTCCTTCTATGTCTGGGTTGGGGTATTACAATTTGATAATCAGAGGTAAGGTTTAGTCGATCCTAGGACTAAACTAGTTGTGTCGTCAGTTATCTAGGTTCCACCTAGGAGCTGGATAACTATGCATGTGACCTTGTTGATTGAATCTCCCTTGAATATAAATTTCAGATGTCTGAGACACACCTGGCCCTAGATAGAGATAGCCCGGTTGGCTCCTCCAATGAAGGAGGAAGTGTTTGGATGAACCAGGAGCATGTAAACCCTCAAAAGACTACAAAACCACAGCCTGAAGCTCCTCAAATAAATCAGATACAAAAGGAATGCTTTCTTAGTATGACTGAGATGTTTAATCAGTTCATTACTACTATGAAGCAAAAACTTGAAGTGGGTCAATCAAAAGCTCCTATTGATAAATTGGCTCAGCATCGAGCCTATACCTTCACTAGGTCCGACAAAGAAAACCCGAAAGCAGTTGTGTATTGGTTGAAGAATACCATTAGAATCCTAACCAAACAGCTTCACTATTCTGATGAACACAAATTAGAGTGTGAAGTGGCTTTACTTGCAGATGAAGCCTTGAACTGGTGGGAAACTACAATCCTTACTGCTCCCAAATACTCTGTTACCTGGGAGTTCTTTTTAAAAGAATTTCAGAAAAAGTATATAAGTGAGCAATATCTAGCTGAAAGAAGGAGTGTTTCTTGCATCTGAAGCAGGGTGGTAGGCCTATTGAATAATATATCAAAGACTTTTGCAAATACTGCAAGTATTGATTTGAATACATCAGGAAAGAGAAGGACAAATGTAGAATATTCATTGAAGGGTTGAACGATGAGTTAAGCCCAGTGTTTATGGCCCTCGGAAAAACCAATTTTTAAGACTTGGTGAACCAAGTAATTGCTACAGAATAGAGGATGAAAGAGGCCGATAAAAGAAAGGAAAATTATTCCAAGAAGGATAAAACACCTCGAAGTGATAGCAAATTCCAGTAGCCTTCTAAGAGGTCGAATAGCCAAGGATGAAACTTTTCAAACCAAGTTGCTTCTCCAAGGGGTAACTTCGTTCCAAAGCTTCAAACCATAATCAAATCATCTGTTCTAGCAATCGCTATCAATAGTTCAGGGAATTCAAACAAGGATCCTCAATCTTGACACTGCAATATATGTCAAAATTATCATTTCGGCCAATGTAGAAATCAGTCAAATATTTGTTTCTGATTCAGTAGTGCAGACCACTATGTTTGTGATTGTCCCCAATCAATGGATAAGCCATCGGCTAGAGTGGCTTCCAATTCTAATCCAATTCCCTCTCTTAGGGGCAAAGGTCCGAAACAAGCTCAGTCTGGAAACTCGTGAAGGACTCGAGGACAAACCCCTGCTGTTACTCACCAAGAGTCCCGGCCCCCTGCCAAGATGTATCATATTTGGGGTCGTGATGATGAAGAGGCGCCTGATGTAATAGTAGGTACCGTTGAATTAAATAATAATCATGTATATGCTTTAATTGATCCGAGATCTACCCATTCCTTTATTTGCCTTCCTTTACTTGAAAAATTGAACTATGAATTGTTAACTAAGAACTTATGGTTTTGAATCCTTTAGGAAGAAGTATGTCTTTAAATACTCTTTGTAGGGATTCCTCTTTGTATATTCAAAATATTCCCTTCCCTATTGATTTATATGTGCTACCCTTCAGTGACTTTGATCTAATTCTGGGATTAGACAGGCTAGGGAAACACCAGGCTTGGGTAGATTGTCAAAAGAGGAAACTATACTTATGGGGTTTGGGAAAAGAGTCGATATCCTTAACTGATCAAAAAACTAAAAAGCTGAATACCTTATTGTCTAATATGCTTGGGAATATGAATACCGAGCCTGATATAAATTCAATTCTGATTGTATCTGAATTTCTCGATGTTTTTCCTAAGGAACTTTCAGGACTTCCACTGACTCGAAAAGTGGAATTCAAAATCAAAATTTAACCGGGAATCCATCATATATCTATGACTCCGTAAAGAATGGCTCCTGTTGAATTAAAAGAGCTTTAGAGGCAGTTGCAATAATTGCAAGACAAGGGATTCATTCGACCAACCTCATCTCTGTGAGGAGCCCTAGTACTCTTTGTCAAGAAGAAAGACGGATCAATGAGACTGCGTATAGATTAGCGGCAACTTAATCAAGCTACGATTAAGAATAAGTACCCTCTTCCAAGAATTGAAGATTTGTTTGAACAATTGAAGGGTGCTTCAGTGTTCTCCAAAATTCATCTTAGATTGGGTTACTACCAAATGAAAGTTAGTGAATCTGATATTTCCAAAACTGCTTTTAGGACTCGATATGGCCACTACGAGTTCCTAGTAATGCCATTCGGTTTAACGAATGCCCCTGTTGCGTTTATGTATCTCGTGAACCGAATCTTAAAACCTTATTTAGATAAGTTCGTCGTGGTTTTTATTGATGATATACTTATCTACTCAAAGGAAAAAGTGAAGCATTCCGAACACCTCAAGACCGTGTTACAAACTCTTAGAGAAAATCAACTCTACGCCAAATTCAACAAATGTGAATTCTGGTTGTTCGAAGTCTCTTTTCTTAGACATGTAATTTCTGCCAAAAGGATCAAAGTTGACCCAAAAAAGATTATATGCTTGCTTGAATGGAGACCTCTAAAGAACGTTAATGAGGTCCGAAGCTTTCTTGGCTTAGCAGGATAATATCGAAGGTTTGTTAAAGGGTTTTCAATTCTAGCCACACCTTTAACCAAACTCCTCCAAAAGGATGTTCCATTTATTTGGTCTGAATAGGAGCAAAGAAGCTTTGACCAATTAAAAGAAGTTCTCACTCGAGCTCCAGTATTGACTCAACCTGAATCGGGTAAAGAGTACACAATGTTTAGTGATGCCTCCCATTTGGGCTTGGGATGTGTCTTAATGCAAGGTGATAAAGTAGTAGCGTATGCTTCCTGATAGTTAAAGTGTCATGAGTTAAATTATCCAACCCATGATCTAGAACTTGCTGTTGTAGTCTTCGCCTTAGAAGTATGGAGACACTACCTTTATGGAGAGAAATGCTATCTTTTTACTAATCACGGAAGCTTAAAATACCTCATAACACAAAGGGAACTCAATCTAAGGCAGAGACGGTGGATTGAATTACTCAAAGACTATAACCTAATTATAGATTATTACCCGAGCAAAGCTAATGTTGTGGCTAATGCACTCAGTCGCTAACATTCTTGTACCCTTGCCCCCATCAATGCTTGTTTTCAAACCAACAAGAAACAAGGGATCATGGCTTCCCTTCGAATTTAATCCGAAGTGATATCTAGAATTCAACGGTTGTAACAAATTGATTCGGAATTACAAAAGATCATGCATAAGCTTGAGAAGCATGTCGATTATGATTTTTTGTAAAGAATGATGGGTTACTCTATTTTAGAAATAGAGCATGTGTTCGCAATGATTTAACCTTAAGAAGGGAAATTTTATAAGAAGCTCACAGTAGTCCATTTTCAATACATCATGGATCAGTTAAGATGTATAAGGTTTTGAAGAGCCTCTATTGGTGGCCCGAAATGAAGTATGACATAACAAATTTTGTATCCAAATGTTTGGTATGTCAAAACGTGAAGGCAGAACATCAAGTTCATTCGGGATTGCTTCAGCCTATTGAAATTCCATAATAGAAATGAGAGCAAATAACAATGGACTTTGTTAATGGATTGCCTTTATCACCAAAGAAGAATGATGCAATATGGGTTATTGTATATAGGTTCTCGAAGTCAGCTCATTTCCTTCATTTTCGAATGAACATGAGCTTGGATTAGTTAGCCGAGCTCTATATTCGAGAGGTTATAAGGATACATGGTATTCCTACTTCAATATTTTTTGATCGGGAGTCTAGATTTACTTCTAGATTCTAGAAATCTCTGCAGAAAGCTCTTGGAACTAAAATCAATCTCAGTACAGCCTTTCACCTTCAATCAGATGGCCAGTCTGAAAGAACTATACAAGTCTTAGAAGACATGCTTCGAGCTTGTATATTTGATTTTGAGAAGAATTGGGAGAAAGCTTTACCTCTAGCTGAATTCTCGTATAATAACATTTATCAATCCTCTATTCAAATGGGTCTCTTTGAAGTCCTTTACGGAAGAAAATGTAAGACTCCTTTATGCTGGTTAGAGTTGAGGGAGAGTAAAGCTTTTGGACCCCAACTGCTTCGAAAAATAGAAGAACAAGTGCAGATCATTTACAATCCATTAAGAGAAGCCTTCGATCGACAAAAAGCTTATGTTGATCGTAAATGGCGGGATATTCAAAATGATGTAGGAGATAAAGTGTTCCTCAAGGTATCTCCACCGAAGAAGGTATTTAGATTTGGAAAGAAAGGCAAACTTAGTCCTCGGTTTATTGGACCTTTCTAAATCATTGAAAGGATTGGCCCTGTTGCATACCGATTGGCTCTTCCAGAAGAGTTCAACACAATACATAATTTTTTCATGTATTAATGTTGCATAGCTATCGATTAGATCCATCTCAGATTCTTGAGCCAGATGAAGTTGAACCGAATCAGAATCTTTCTTATGAAGAAGAACCAATCCAAATTCTGGATCGCGAAGATAGAAGACTTCGAAACAAAACAATCTCCCTTGTCAAAGTCTTATGGAGGAATCATGGGAATAAAGAAGCTACTTGGGAACCTGAACCCACCATGAAAGATAAATATCCAAACTTGTTCTCCTCAGGTAAATTCGAGGACGAATTTCCTTAAGGGGGAGGGATTTGTAACACCCAAAAATTTTGATTTCGAAAATATCTTGACTCTAATCCTAAATAAATTTAATGGAGTAACTAAATATATGCTTAGTTGGGCCGAATTTTGAGATTAAGAAATAAAGAAGCTTAATTAAAGTGACCTTAAAGTATAGTATACAAACTTGTAAGCTTGCATGGTAAATTAAAACTTTACTTAGGGGTATTGAATGTGGCATCATGTGAGGAGGCCATGTGGATTTTCTTTAGAATAATAACAAACAAAATGTTTGTCATCTTCATCATTTCCTCCTCCTACCGAAATTGAACATTAGATAGAGAGACAAAGTTAACTTTGATCCAAGATTATCTTGCTTGGATACAAATGGTCTTAAGGCTCGATTTAAGTTGACATTTCTAAGAAGGTAAGTGCTTTTGTTAATTTCTTGATTTAGAATGTTGTTTAGAGGTAACTATTGTGGAGCCGATTCTTGTTGGAAGAACATCACTTAGGTTGAATGCTTGAATTGATAGAAGGTAGTTTAGAATAGGGGATTAAGTAAAATTAAATGTGAATTGGTGACCTAGAACTAAGTTATACGAATTGAATGTACTGAATGGTATATGAGAAGAAGTTTGAAATGTAGAAACTGCCTTGATTCAATCTCATCATGTATTAAGAAAAGAATGGTTGAACATTGTTATAGTTTAGATTTCTTAAACATTGCTTTGGTGTTTAAAATTTAATCGACAAAGAAAGAAGATCATAATGGGATCATAAGAGAATAGGGGAAGGGCACAAGATGGACATTGATGACAAAATAAGTGTTTTAAGTGATCAAGAAAACTGCCATGCATTGAGCTATGAAGTATGTGACTGTTTCGGGAAGATTGATCAAATTGAGTGTTGTCTAATTGTCAAATAAGTACTAGTGACGTCTTAGAACGTGATAAATGGTTAATTGATAGTTAAATATTTTTATATACTTGATTGAAAGGCTATTAAACTGGATAAAAAGGATACACTAAAGCAAGGTACAGATTCGAATATGCTTATGTATGTTAGGGGACTGTTTTGGTGCAGGTGTAACATGTCCAATGTCTTGATTTGTTTAGTAATAGGAATGTGTTAATATAACTTGACATATATAGAGGATCAGCAGGAGATTTTATCTTAAGGTTTGTTTGAGAATGTATGTGATAGAAAGGTAACTATAAAAGGATAATGAATTGTTTCTAATGCTTTGTTAAACTTTTATTATAATTAGACAACAAGGGAGTCGATCAAGAGGATGATGGAAGGAAGGGAGTTGTGATCCACGATCAATACTATCTTGGAGTATTGTGAGTATAACTATGTTTAAGTAAGGATAGATTGTTGAATTTATTAAGCTACCTGGTTGTATGGTAAGGCATAATCAGCCTATAACTGCTTGAGATTGCTAATGGTTGGTAAGATTATAGTGACTAAGGTAAGTATGGACAATTGCTTGTGCCCTTTCTGAATTAAACCATGAATTGGTTGTTTACAATGCTTAATGTAACATCTCGTGTATATGGCTAAGTACTCGAAGAGTTAAGGAGTATATGGAGCGAATAATTGAATAGATTATATATATATTTCAATGGTACATGTTACCATTGTCTGGAAATGATTGATCGAATGGATTATATGCTTCAATGGTACAGGTTACCATTTCCTGATAATGCTTGATCGAATAGATTATATGCTTCAATGGTACAGGTTACCATTGCATGATAATGCTTGATCGAATGGATTATATGTTTCAATGGCACATGTTACCATTGCATGATAATGTTTCATTGATTATGTCCTTCTGGACTTTAACTAGTCAAGGCCGTATTAAACGATTTAGTTTACCTATGATAGAATTGGTTATTAAACTGAACAACAATAATAGGTTCTTGATGACACATTATCCTTGGAAGCATGTTATTGCTATTTTATAATTATGCTTAAATAAACTTCTTGCTAAGTGATTTGAGAGCTTTGATTTACATTGTTGTTGTTTAAGTTTCAAAGTCAGTAACCTAATTGCTCACCCTGTCACTTTTTTCAGGTGAAGCTGGTCAATAATTAATGTTGTTGAGATAAAGCAAGGTCACAAAAGGCAACAAAAGTATGTTATGTTTTGTTATATGTAAACTCCTAGAAGGTGACGTTAGCTCGAAATTCCATGCTTAAGAATCTTTAGGATTCTATGGGGGATTTAAATAATACATTAACAAGACTTATATATATTTCCTGCATGGTTGATGTTTGATAATTGGTGATCTTACTAGAGTAGCTATTGATGGGTAATCGAATGATGTTGTTTCATGATAGGAGTTGTATCTAATGCTTGATAGTCACATAGTATGGTTACTTGATCTTGTTTGTAGAAATCAATTTGAGAATGAATAATCTAAATAGATAACTAAATGTTTATAGGCAATATGAACTCACACTTGCGAATAAGTGGTCAAGTGGACTTAAGCCTTCTTATTGAACTTATGCATGCTTGCAACGGTTAATTAGATCATTATGATAATCTTAACTATCGATTTGTCCTAGAGCCCTCTTCTATGATTTGTTCGAATGATGCCTTGTGTCCTAAGTAATTATCTTTATACATCTTACTCTATTTTGATCACTACCTTGTTAGACAAGTTAGACTGTCTACTTCTATTTAGGCATTTCCTTTCATGTTTGGGTTGGGGTATTACATACTCACCTCTTAGCTTGCCTCCCCCACGTGAACTACCTCAGATGATGAGATGGATAGCCTCCAATTACCTTGAGATGATAAAAAGCATGAGTTGATAGAAACTATTGTTTAAGAAAACCCTTTGCATAGGGTAAGCTTCCTATTGGCCCATGAATGGGTGGGAAATAATTAGAGCCTTACCTTGAACTTCTTTAAATTGAATTGAAGAAAACCCCCATCGTTGTTTTTGCCTTCACCGGGACCAATTCAACCTTTTGCTCACTTCATCTTTTACCTAAGCACACACGTCCATTGTTGTCTTCAACCTCAAGCAAGCACGCAGCTCCTTAGTTGGCCACCTTAAACTCAATTTTTCTTTGATTTGAAAACTTCATCGAAAAGCCTTCAATTGGGTAAGTAAAAGCCCTCAATCCATTCTTGAAATCCATGGGTATTGGGGGTTTAGTTTCAAGTCAACTTGTTAAGTCTAATCTTTGAAATGGTTATCGATTGTAACATTTTCTTATTGATTCCTCCTAGCTCAAGGTTTGGAAGAAGCTGGTCCATCATCTCCGAAAAAGGTTAGGAATAAAGGAATCGTTATCCGAGAGACTTAGTATCTAGGTGAGTGTAGTCATGTCAAGGGATTGTCACAAAGCCATCCCGTTGCATTTGTGATTAAGGGCTCAAGTAGAGCATGCATTTGTGAACTCTAACGGTAAGCATGGTAAGTCTTGACATTACTTTGATATGACTATGAGTACATGTATGATATCTGATATGTTATGGTTATGATATAATATGATTTCGATATGAAATGTAAACAGACTATGATAGGTTATAGAGCTAAGGCTCAATTCAGTTTCCGATATGGTATGGCCTACGGGCACAATGGTAAGTTTGATGATGATATGTGTAACCTTGGACTCTTATGGACATTGGATACAATTGGCATGCCATAGGGGAGATAAGGATGGAATGTGTAAGGGACCTATCTAGAGCTCTGGCTCAAGGCCACAACCTATTTTCTAATATATGTGTGGTGTAGACGAGAATCCGTGTATCCATTGGCTACCATGTCCAAAGGGAATGATATGTTTATATGATTTGTATTTGTTGCGTATAAATATGATTTTGGCTTAAATATTTATATATATTGTTATGTGACCAAGGGAAATTATTGATTATTGCTATTGATCATTTATTCGAAACTATTATGCTAACGATGATTGCCATTATGATAATTGTTGATGCTATGTTACATGTTGAGCATGATATTATGTTATGTTGATTATATGCCTCATGTTAGCATAATTAGATTTGTCATTGGAACATGGAAAGTTGCACATCATTCTTATTCATGGTTTATGGCTACCTCACTTAGACTATATAAGTCTAATGGATTCATTTTCCACATTTCAAGTTAAGAAAGTTGTCGGTTCGAGATCGGGATTAGTTGGAAGATTGGCAAGTCACCAAAGCTTAGAGTAAGGTGTTTTGTACTTATGAACTCCTAGTATGGTGGCAAAGTAGTTAGATTAGTTGTTTATGATCTTTAGGACATGTGTAAGTTTCCTATGATGTGTAAAATCCTTAGAGGCCTCAAATGACCTTTTTGCTATGCTTAAAAGTGGCTAGAAATGCATAATTGGTGCAAAAAGGTGAAAACATGGCTAATGGATTCATTTTGGCATGAAATTTGGCTCGTAAGTAGATTGAAGTGATTAAAACTTGTTGGTGATATTTGGTAAAATTTGAATAACGCTTGGTTGGGTAATTCAAATAAAAACCAGTAAAATTCTGTCATTACAGGTCTAAGCGTATCAATATAGGTGATGGCATATCGATATGATCAAGGATAATTTGGCTAAAAGAAAACAGGGCGTATTGATATGGCTAGGGCATATCGGTACGGATTTTGGTCATTTGAATCTAGATGGGGAAAAGGTATCGATACGGTCATATAGCGTATCGGTACGGAGTCAACGCGTATCGATACTAGATTAGTGTATCGGCACGAGTTTGACATCCTTCGAATTTGAAAATTGAAATTACGCTTAGCGTATCGATACGGCTCTTAGGGTATCGATACTGTGTTAGTTAATTCTTTTATAAAGAATAAAAAGAAGTTTAGGCAGGTTGCAATTTGGTCACTAATAATTATATGGTCTAATTAATCAGGCTAACGATATCTGATAGTAACGAAACTTTACAAATTAATAATTGGTAAGTTAATTACAAGTTGGTAATAAAGAATCTATATTAGGGTGCTAATTTGTAAAGTTTACGGTTTAGTCCTTAAGTTGAAAAAGGTTAAAATTAACCCTAATTCTAATACGACTTGTAATAAATAGGTTCGATAAGCTTTAAGAATGACTAATAAAAATATTCCGAACAAGTTCTAAACTTCGATTTCGTCTTTCAATCACTGAATAATTTCTGATAACACTTGCCGACCCAGTTCTCTACCAGACTGGGAAGGGGTGTTATTAAGCGGACTGTATGTCTTGTATGCCCTTACAAATCTCCTAGAAAGTGGCACACATTCGATTGAATTTGCATTATACATTCATATGTCTCTCTGATTTCATCAGTGTATAATTCCTAAGTAGCCATGGTTCTGTATCGGACCTTATTGTTTCTATTTGGTTGGTTGTTAAGTAGGTTAATTTGGTAATTGCTTTGTTGCTTGATAGAAGTCGATCTAGTTATGGTCAAAGTTTTATTTATCGGTGGTATAAGATATGATTAGTAAAAAAGGACAAGGTTCATGCTTAAGATAAAAGTCTACGACAAATCTCTCATGAAGGATAAATGAGTGTTATGATAGCTTATATTAAAAGAAATACAGATATAGAACCGATTTACATGTTGGAGATATGAGCTAGTAGTTTAAACTCAATATTAATAAATTATGGATCAATATTTTTACTAATTCGCAACACAATACTGGCTAAGCAAGTGTATAACTAATAATTAAAGGATAAGATGATTTATTCTAAAAATACTGAATTGTTAATATTGTAACACTAGTTGAAATTGGATTCCGGATCGGAAACCTATATCGGGAATGTCCAAACATTGTATTGATGTTGACTATAAGATCAATTATATCGATAGTGGACTCTAATTGAGTCGAATCATTGGTTAAGGACCACATTGAATGTATTGGAAACCTTTTAATGGCTAAATTGTAAGAATTAAAGGGTTGGGGACAAAACTATAGTCTACCAAGAGTTGAGGGACTAATCTTGCGATTAGCCCCTCTTCAATTATAAACCAACTCACGTGGGGGTAATATGGTGGCTTTCCTTCATATGAAGGAAAGCTAAATCCTTAAAATATATGGATAGCTAATTTTGGAAGCTAACCCGAAAACCTTCCTAAGCAAGCACCTCACTAAACATCATCTCCTACCTAAGCAAGCACCTCCATTGGATCTTGAATTTTCTTCGATTTATTGCTATCAAAATGTTGCTAGTGATCGGGTAAGATATAATCCTCAATCAACCATTGAAATCCATGGATAGATCAAGCTTAATCACAAGCTAAGAACGAGGGGATTTCTATTTGAGAACCTTGAAAGCTTTAGAATATCAAGCTGAGTGTAGTCAGAGTCTCAGGATTAGGCTAGGTGCCTCTCCCGACTTCATCATCAATAGAATTATCATAGCTAACCCCTTTCGTTAAGGATTATTGCATCGAATCACTTATCGAACAACATGGTAAGTATTGGAAAGCTATCGTGTCAAGTATTGATCATTGTCATTGTTATTGCTATTGAGCACCAGACATAGGTATCGTTATTGTGAATAGATATTGTTATTGTCATTACCATCGCCATTGTCATTGAACCATGAAAGTGTAGGATATTGGCATAACATCGATATAGCTTTAGTATAGCACTCATGTAGCCATTGTCATTGATCATTGATGTCAGCGTCGTTATTGTCATTGAAATATTGCAAATGAAGCATCGATCATCATTGATGTCATTGTCATCATTGGACATTGCCATTGCTATTGATATTGTCATTGAACTTAGACATCAAAGTATTGATTATTGTTATGAACATTGAACATGGCTATTGATTTTTAACATGAATTATCGAAATTGGTACCAGACCTTGGATTCGAGGGACATTGGATACAATTGGCATGCCATAAAATTCATTAGCTCAGTGCACGGGTGGACTATAGTCCTAGGACTATGACCTATACTGATTTGGTGAGGCGAAGGAATGTGTTGTGGTATTTGACATATTGGCGAGGCAGAGGGACTAGACCATTTATGATTTGGCAAGGCGTAGGAATTCGTGTATCCACTATTCGGAATTGATCCAAGGGTTATTGATGAGATATGGAATATTTGTCATTGAACATGAACATTGCATTACTATCATAGATCAAGTGCATTGTTATTGGAAAGATATGATTTGTGATGCATTTCCACGACATTGTGTTATTTTTTACTACCTCACTAGGCAAAGTATGCCTAATGCATTGCATTTCATCCATTTCAGGTTAAGAGATTAAAGTCGGAAGATCGAAGGAGTTGTCGTGTTGAATAAGTCACAAGCAAGTTCAAGTAATGTATATCGTACCTAGAACTCCTAGCAAGGTGGCAAAATAGTTAGAAAAGTCATATAGAGTTCTCCCGATATGTGTATAATGTGTTGTGGTGTAATAGTGCCTAATGCCCTAATGGCCCTTTTGAAATAGCTTAAAAGTGACTAAAATATGCATATTTGGCTCAAAAGGTAAAATCATAGTAAACGGATTTGATTCAACATGAAATTTGGCATGCTAGTAATTTATGTTGATTAAAACTTGTTGGTAATGTTTCATAACATTTGGACCATGATAGATAAGTCAATTTGAATGTAAACAAGCAAAAATCTATCATCTTAGTGCAGGGCGTATCGATACGGTGGATGGTGTATCGATACGACCTTGCATATTTGGTCAAGTCAATGTTGCTCAACAAGAGGAGTACGATACGGCCTAGGCGTATCGGTACGAGTTTTGGCTAAGGCAATCTGAGATCAAAAATAGTATCGGTACGGGTTAAGGTGTACCGATACGAAGTCAATGTGGTCAACTAGTATCGGTACGGCCCTCAACCGTACCGATACAGGTGTATTGAAATTGAATCTAAATTATGGAATTAGGTTGAGGCATACCAATATGGCTATAGGGGTATTGGTACGGTGACAGTTAAATCGGTTAAAAGGTGAAGAACACAGTTTTGCATTGTCTACATTTTAGTCAATGATTAATGCAAGGCTTAATTGAATGGACAAATGAACTCCGAATAATATGAAAATTTGTATACTCACTGGTTGGATGATGCATTTCATCGTGGTAAGGTTAGTTGCAGAAAAAGACCACTAAAATGCTGAAATTATGTTAAAGCCCCTAAAGTTTGTAAATGTTGTAAATTGGTCCTAATTGGCTAATCATTGATTCGAGATAACTGGGTAGCATTAGTGTAATGCTTTTATTGTATATTAAACTCAATAACATCATTTATCGTGAGAAAATATCATATCGACCACTGTTTAGTCCATCGGTAACATACTCCGACCCGGTTTTCGGCCAGGCCGGGAAGGGGTGTTACAAATCTACTGCTGTAAGCCTAAAATATTATATTGAAACTTAGAAGGTTAATTTCGTTGCTTAAATTATTTAGTAATAAATGAACGAAGGTCCATAGGTAGAGCTATCTTTATATGTTCGTGTGTTGATAAGTCATGTTTAAATAATCGAGGGTCTAGTTAAGTTCATGAATCTCTCTTAAGCCAATTGAGTTAAAGCTTAAAATTTTTGGTAAAACCATGATTGATGTAAAGTCTTCCCTGTGGTTTTTGATGTTTCCTTAAGAACAATTTTTGATGTTATGTAATGTGTGGAATCATTTCTTGTTGATTAAGGAAATGAACTTCAAAGTTTTAAATTTCCTCGTTTGCTATTTCCATGTTTTGTTGGGGATATGTTAGTGTACCTTAGGTTTGACTGATTATTTGTTCTGTAACACTTCTTAACCCAGTTTTCTTCCAGACCGGGTAAGGGGTATTACAGGAATTCACAGTTTCCTCGGGCACGCAGGATTTTATAGATGATTTATTAGAGATTTTAAAAAAATCTCAAAGCCCTTATGTATATTGTTGGAGGAAAACTGAAAATTCTTCTTTGTGATGCATGTCTAGATGCATTCAATCAAATTAAGAAGTAGCTTTTGAACTCACTTATTTTCATTGCACCAGACTGGTTGCAACCTTTCAAATCCATGTGTGATGCGAGCGATTTTGTTGTTGGCGTTGTTCTAGGACAAAGGAAAGAAAGGTATTTCATGCTATTTATTACACAATAAAACTCGGACCGAGGCTCAAATAAATTATACAACCATAGAGAATGAATTATTGGCTGTAATTTTTGCTTTTGACAAGATTTGTTCATATCTTGTCAGCGCAAAATGTAATACCCCAAAATATGACTTAGAATTATTAGAGTATTTTTTGTAGTTCGAATTGAACTAAAAGTTTCCTAGATTAATTAATTAGGAATTCTAGGACTCAATGGGAATTGTAAGCAAATTTAGAACCTTTTTAAAAGGGACTTAAAAGAATTTTTGTAAGAGTTAAGGAATTGCATGTAAAATTCCTATAATTTGAGGGATCCAACCACATGTCATGTGTGGTTGAAGACATGTGGAGAATGAGGCAACCATGAATTGGCATTTTGGGACCAACTTCTTCTTATTCTCTCATGCATGATCAAATACCTGAAATAAGAGAGGTTAGAGAGAGAGAACTAAATTGTTGGACCGATTAGCTCTTGGTAGATTTCTTGAGCTTATAATCTTATTAAGAAGGATAGTTTTGAAGATGTTTTGCTTATGCTAAGCTTTGATCGATCTAACTTAGGAAAAAGGTAAAATTGCGTGACTCTCCTTGTTAAATCTAAAACTTTCTTTGCATGATAGATTTGGATACATTTTGTTGTTGGAGTATTCGATTGACTATGAGCTTAGAATTTATCATATTTTGGTATGTATGTTAATAGGATCGGTTGATATATGTGTTCATTGGAGAATTTTGAATTGTAAATTATAAAGGAACTAATTTTAATAAGATAATGGAGGTATTAAAACTGTTCTGTTTTGTAATGGAAAAGGTAGGGACTGTTTTGTTGTGGCATGAAAGTGTTAAGGGCTATCTTAAAATGATCCGATGAATTAAGACTGACTATGGAAGTAAAATGTATATACAAGAGTTTTAAGGAACTGTTTTTGCACTCATGAGAATGTGGTATGAGCTGTTTGATAATTTTGGATTGCATACATGGTATAGTTATAAAAGGGATTGTTTTTGAGAAATTATAAACATCATAGACTGTTTTGAATGTATTAAAGTGTAATGGGCTATTTTGGAGTAATTTGGGACTGTTTTCATTAGAAATTTAATGAATGTGTGATTGTTATTATGAGGTTTATGTATGATTTGTAATAGAATGTTAAAAGCATATAGGAGTTACTTTAAGGGTTGTTTTGCTTGTATAAAAATGAATATAAATGCAATAGAGCTGTTTTGCATAAGTCAGAATATTAAGGGACCGTTGAGTAAATAAGTGATTGTAATAGGATTAAAATTGATGTTATAGATATGTTTAAAACAATGTGGTGCAGTTTTAGAAACTGTAGTGTTATAAAGAAGTATGAAAATGACTTGATATGTGCCCAGTTTGGTGATTTAATACAGATTTTATATGCAGAATTTAATATGAGAAAAAAGTACAATATGTATTCTAAATGTTGATTGGTGAAATGTAAACGTAAAATGCAGTTTAGTAACTTTAATAGATGCAGTTTGTAGGCTGTGTGATGTTTGTAAATATGCAGTTTTGTTGTTATGAAAATATGTAGTTTTGTTGTAATGAGAATGTGCAGTTTGTATGTTGATAAATTGTGCAGTAAGTATGTAAAAAGAATGCAGTTTATTAAGTTTTAAAGCTGTCTTGTGTATTGTGAACGTTGAAGAAGGTTAACATTTCATGTCTTTTTACTTAAGTTATTGTATGAAATCAAGACAATTTCATCTCATTTCATGGCATATAGATGCATTTAGATCATATAGTTGCATTTGGTGTCGTTGGTTTTGTTTTCTTTGTTTATTTGCATAAATGGTGCTGCTTGGGAATGTTTTGGTTGGTGTGGTGATGTGGTGGGAAAAGAGGAGCAAGGCAGGGAAACAGCCATAGCATTTATAGGCACGCTAGAGGAAAAAGAACTGAAGATATTTCACAGCCCCACACATGAACCAATCAGCCAACTGTGAGCTCCACATGTGAAGGGAATAATCCCTTGGAATTAAGGACACAAAACCCTAGGACCCTCCACTATATAAAGAAAAGGACACCCACATTAAATGAGGAGCCGAAAAAGTTACTTAGAGAGCTAAGAAAGAGAGAAAAAGGTGGTTGCCTTTCTTCATCTTCTCCATCGTGGTGTCCTCCATTGTTGAAGCTCCAAGGGGTGTTCTTGTTGGCCTTTGAGAGAAGCAGGAAGCTTAGAGTGGTTCATGGTAGTCCAAGGCGGCTTTGGAGTTTTTCACTTCCTTTAGTTGCTTTTGCAGTCTCATTTCCTATTATTTGATATCTTAATATTCGAGAGGCAAAACCCTCACTCACCTTAGAGATAAAGATAGAGTTTCAACAACTAAGAAGAGCAGAACTTAAAGGGTAGTTGTATGTTAGGGTTTACGCTGAGAGGTATTGCCATAGCATTCTTCTTATCAGGTTTCTTGCTTGTAATACCCCAAAACAGGTCTTGGAAGGGTGCTACCAAATCATGTGTAACTTAAATTGTTCTAAATACCATAAATTTTTTTGTTGATAATTGTTAAGGACCAAATTGTATTACAAGTGAAATGAGGGAGTTTGCATGGTAAAAGAATCAAAATAGTAAGCTTGTAAACATGGCTAATAAGAAATTAAAACATGTGTTTGTGGAAGTCTTAGGACCGGCAACTTGGATGAAAGAATCCAAGTTTGTACTCTCTTCTTCCTCTTCAATCAGAAACTGGAGGAGAGGTTACAAAGGGAGAGAATAAGAGCTTAAAAAGAGGGAGTTAAACATTTCACCGACATGCTAATGTTGGACTATTTTGAGTACTTAGAAAGCATGTTGGATTGGTTGAGACACGTATATGTGTATGTGTATAATATGGGGTTGTCTTGAGTAAAAACTGGAAAAGATGTACTGTTTTGAATAATTAGAGATAGCATGGGCTGTTTTAATTGTTTGCAGCTATTATGAACAGATTTATACATACATGAATCTATATTTATGATATAGGGGCTATTTTCGAATGCTTGTGAATGTCAAGGATTGTTCTAAGCATGTATAGTTGAATGATTATGAATTAAAGGTTGTTTTTGGTTAATTTTGAATGAATGTTTTGTGGATTTCAAGGTTACAAAATGTAAGAGTTATAATAGGAACAATCAAGGTAATTAGAAGCCTTATTAGAAAGAAAAAAGGACTAGAAATGAGGTATAAAGGACTGTCCTGCTTTGCACCCTGTAGATAGTTTTAAAATATGCATTAGACTTTGAATAAATAGTCATAAATTGGATTGGTGGAATTAGAATCTACAAGTTATATGGTTGGAAAGCATGTCATGTCTAGTTTATAAGAAACAATCGAAACTGAATTTCGAGCCTTATAACATTCTGTAGAGACATTTGTTTAAAGACAGTATAATCGGCCTGGTGGTAGAATTAGATGTAACTTTGGATTAAAAACTGTATTAAATCATTAAAAGTAAAAATGCAAGGCCTATATGGTTAGATAGCTAGATGAGTCAGCTTTCCAACGGTGTAGATGGTTCGAAATTCTGATGTACGGAATGAAAGTTATGAAATTTTAACTAAGGGATGTATAGTCTGCCCAGCAGCAGCTCTATAGGTGGCTGAAAATATCTTTGAATGTATGAAAGAGTGTATAAGGACATTAATGGGATGTTTTAAGATTTAGGAAGGGGCTTTCCTACTTGTATGTAAAAGTTTTAAGGATTGATTGAGTGCATAAACTGTATACAAATGCAATTTGCCCTGAATTGAATTTATATGAATACAAGGAGACTGTTTTGGTACTCATGATTGTGTAGTTAAGTTATGTAAGAAATGAGACTGTTTTGTCATGTCTAAGTGTATATATAACTATGTGGATTGTTTTGTGTTATTACATGATTAAATGGGACTGTTTTGACATGTATAAGTGTATATGTGAAGTGTGAGCTATTTTATGTTAATACATGGATGTATATATCTATTAAATGAATTGAATTGTTGGCTAAAATATCTATGACTATGTTATGAATTGAATAGTTCGGTTTGGTTTTAATTACTTGATGTTATGATTGAGGTACACACTTGACATGTGAATGATTATGGATGATATTCGCCCAGCCATGAACTAATTTTAAGTAGGTTGGGCTTGTTTTTGGTTTTTATGTTTCAAGTTTGAATGAATGTTTTGTTGCTTTCTTGTTCCTTGCATGCTTTGTCCATTGTTCTTTTATGCCTTAAGCTTGCAAGAGCTTTCGAGAGTTAGCCTTTGTTTAGGTGTTTGATAGCTTAATATTCGAGAGAGTTAGGCTTAGATCTACATGGATAATGGGGTTTGATGTTGAGAGGCAAAACCTAACTCACCTTAGAGATAAGGATAAAGTTTCGACGGCTATGAAGAGCAAAACTTAAAGGGTAGTTGTATGTTAGGGTCTACGGTAAGAGGTATTGACATTGCATTCTTCTTATCAGGTTTCTTGCTAGAGATAGTGTAGAGACATATTGGTAAGCTATGCCGATCGTGTTGTGCGCAAAATAGTTTGAGGCATTCTTTAGGCTTAGACATAGAGATCCTTAGCAAACCCAGCCTGTCATTACATTAGAGTGTTTCGAACACTTGAGAGGACGTTCGAAGTTTCTTTATTTTAGCTCAGTTTTCATAACAGTTAATTGCTACAACATTTCTTGGCATGTTTCCTTTTGCTGTCACATTTACTTTCAACCTGCAATTTTGGGTGTTTTGACTAAGCTAGTTTGGCCTCCAATCCCTGTGGAGACGATACTCACTCGTCACTTTATTACTTGTTTGATATGTATACTTGCACAATTTGCGTATCTTTTATAGTACATCACAACACGCAACATGTATGTAAAAGACTAATGCAGTTTGTAAATAAATAAAAACAATTTGGTTTTGTATGAACGTAGCTTGATAGAGTATATGAAGTGATATGTCCTTAGAATGAAACAATGTTATCAAAGGACTTGAAACCATATCTTGTAATGCATAGTAAACTGTTTGGTGATTGAATGTAATGATTTTTATATGCTGTGACATAGTTTAAAATGAGCTAAGACAATGTTGTCTTGATTAGTATGAAAATACAGTTTTGAATAGCACAAAATGTATATTTGTAATTGTGTTAATATTCAATTTGTATAAGTTAAACTTGTGAAATGAATTAATTACTATCATTTCTAGATTGGAATGAATAATAGCTTCGATTTATTATGAGACTGGAATTAATGGATGTATATTGTATTTGGAATGTGTGATTATAATATGTGTAGTTTAGTAGGTTATTGTTTTGATAACATGGTTAGTAATGACTTGTTGTTTGTTTTGGGGTATATACATTAATAAGGAATGCTAGGAAATAGATTAGGTTGAGAGGAAAGATAGGATTGTGGTTCAGGTATTCCATAACTTCAGAATATGAGGTGAGTGTAGTTGCATTTATTTTGGGTGATACGGAGTCACTCTGATCTTTGTTTCTATTGGATTGTTGTGTTAAATTGTTAAAGTATGGATCATACATTATCATTCTTGTATAAGGCTCACATAGAGCATCTGGATTGGGATACATACATGTCATTAATGTTCCATGGTTAAGGTATGCATTACATATGCATCATGAATACATTCTATGCTCATTTATGATGTGTATTCTTGACATGTATGATTAAATTGATAAGGTGTATTCTTGAGAACTTGCTACTTGATACAAATTGAATGTGTTTAATATGTAAGCATAATGTGACTTACTTGACATGTATGCTTGAATTGATGAGGTGTATTCTTGAGTACTTGCTACTTGATACGAATTGAATATGTTTAATATGTAAGCATAATGTGTTGCTGCCATGTACACTTGTACATGGAAATATGGACTTTTTGTGTATAAATGAACAATTATTGGACTATTTTGGATGTCCAATTGTGTGAGCTTGATTCATGGACTGTTTTGTGTATAAATGAACAATTATTGGACTGTTTTGGAAGTCCAACTGTGTGAGCTTGATTCATGGACTGTTTTGTGTATAAATGAACAATTATTGGACTATTTTGGAAGTCCAATTGTGTGAGCTTGATTCATGGAATGTTTTGTGTATAATTGAACAATTATTGGACTATTTTGGATGTCCAAATGTGTAAGTATGATTCATGGACTGCTTTGTATAGAATAGGGACTGTTTTGACATTGTGAATTATGTGTACATGTTAGATGATTGAATTGTCTAGGCTATGTGAAAACATGGACTGTTTTGGCATCGTGAATTATGTGTACATGTTATATGGTTGAATTGGCTAGATTACATGGAAATAAGGACAGCTTGATAATATATGAGGACTAAATGAACAATCTTGCATTACAAGAACGTGTAAACATGTATAATAATCGACTTAGAACCATGGCTTAAATCAAAGAAAATAAACAGGAATCAAAGGAATACATGAATTGCTTGACATGTAATGTTTGATTTTTTTAACATGAAACTCATGAATAAGTAAATGTCTATACTTGAACCTTGTGTGGTATGATTCACTACTTGGAATGTCTCATGATTTCACTTGAATTGATGATCAATGGATTTGCTTGCTTTAACTCAAATTACATATATGACTTGACTCCATGCCCTTATTCGAATGCTTTGAAATCCTTAGTTATGATCACATGTCACTTGAAGTAATTGCTACTCGAATTGTTTGATACTTGAATTTCTTGAACCTGATATGTATGCTTGAATTGACACATGTGATACCTTAATTTCTTGCCATAGGATTTTGTACTGGAATGGCTTGCTTGATAAGTAATGTGACCATACTTGACTTGGATATGTTATGGATTACTTGCTATATGATAGTTGATTGACTTAATATGGATAAAGCATGAATTGTAACATGGCTTGCTTGAAAAGATTTGTATACTCGACTTGTAAAGCACACATATGACTCGAATATGTATATGACTTGAATTAAAATAGATATATTACTTGGACAAGGTATTTGATGTATGAAAAATGAGTAACACTGGATAATGTTCCTTAATCTAAATTGTTTGGTTCAATGCTGTACTCGAATGCAATAGATATGATGATACATAATTCATACTTGATTTCAAGTACTATGAACTTTAATAAGTCTACTTGACTAATTAAGACTTGATATAAAAAAGGGGTAGAACTAGGGCTACCTCACTAAGTACATAATTGTACTTATCACTCTCTTTTCCTCTCTTCCCAAACCACAAGTTTAGAGTGCTTAAGGAGATTGCTTTATTTTGAAGTCAAATTCCTTGAACATGAAGTAAGTTACAAGCAAGGGCTAAAGTATGAATTCATACTTGTTTTGTATTAATCCTAGTAGTTGGTGGCACCTAGTCTTGTATATTGTCATGCTAGATCATGCATTTGGTCTATATTGAAAGTTTGTATATATGTATATATGATTTGGCCTTGAATGTTATCAAACTTGGTTGTTATAACTTGACTAGCTGTGCATATATGCGTGAACTCTGGATCGAAATAAAAGCTTGCTAGTCTATATATACTAATCGAATGCCTCACATGTCTACATGATTAAGTAGCAAGACAATTTTGAATGTAAATTTGGAAATGACTATAACCTAGCATAGTACGTTGTACGAATGTCTTAATTGATTGGAGGCGTAGTAAACATCTTGAATTTATCTTCAAAATAAAATAACTAAAGTGCTACCTAGTGTGAATAAGAAGCGCGTCTTACTTATATGATCAAATGTAATGCCTAAGTTATGTTAATTGTTTAATGATAAGCAGCGCATAGGTATATATATATATATATATATGATCCTTGGATGGAAATGTACACTTGTTAGCCTATGCATACAAAGTGATTTCCTTACATGCCTACCTGATTTAATAGTAGTTAATCTTAAATGCATGAAACTTGAAAGTGGTTAACAACTATGGTAATCTATAATGTAAAGAAGTATGATCACAATTGTATGATTGTTAAAGAGTATATATTTATGGATATGATCACGAATGAAATGGAAATTGGATTGAAAGAAGCATGCTTGGTTGTATGACCATTTTAATGCTATGTGATAACTTGAATGAAAATGCAATAGTAAATGAAGGTGGTAGCCTATAATGACATGTGATTACTTGTGTAAAACAAATATGTGCATGCTTATGAAATAAGATATGTATGTCTATTGCTTACTGGTCACTCAACTCATATAATAGAGATGAGTTTGAAAAATTTTAAATTGACTCGTGTTCTAGTGTTCCCGTAATGCTCCTGAGCCGAATAGAAGTATTTGTATGTATGAGCCTTGCCTTTAATTGATATTAACCCTTAATTTTTGGAAGCATAAAATACAACAAGCAACATTAAGCTTAAAGGTTATAAGAATTCATGCTCTATGGAGCTAAAATCTATCTTATACTAAAAGACATTGAGTAAAGAACCAAGTAAGATTGCTCGTAACATAAGTTACCCTCCTAATCTTAAGCATAAGATATGTAAGTTGCCTAAGTAATGGAAGACCTTTGACAATTGGCGTGGTGCAGAGGTATATATGTATTTCAAGGATTACGGTCCATGAGCTACAGCTCGAGGGACGCCCCATTTATATGTGATACTTTGGCGATAGTAGGAGGTAACAGGGGAGATGATACGGAGATTGGTGACATTTTGGTTGGATAGTTGAGAAGTTAGGATTGTTATTTTTTCCACACTAGCCATTGATTTTGTGCCTTGAGCTATGTGTAACACAGACCAATACGGTTAAACACGGACCAATGCTTTCCATGTCCAAATGTGATCCAAGGCAAACGTTCTAAAAGATACAAATTTAGTTACTAAGTTAATAAGGAATACTCTGATAAGCTTAGTTGTGATTCCGATAAGCTATTAAGCACTGTAATAAGATTTGAAAAGAATGACGAAAACTCAGATAAGTATTGTGATAAACTTGATAAGACTTCAAAAGACAAATTATGAACTTTAATAAGTTCGATAAGAAACTTGTTGAAAATTAGCTACAAACATTGAAAGATTTTCTAATAAGGTTTCAAAGAATATTAACTCTGGTTAAAATTTCCAATAAACCAAACCTTGTTAAAGTTAAGATTAAGTCAAAGAACCAAATACTAGCTTGTGCTTGTAATATTTGATTTTCCATTTAATATCATGGACATTATGCTTTGTTATTTTTGATGTCACTACCTTACATAGGCTATGTAAGCCTAATTCACTCATTATCATGCATTACAGGATGATTAAAGGTTATGTAATTATATCATGGTCAAGGGTTGCAAGTCTATACTCAAGATCCAAGTAGAGTTTGGATTTCTTTTTCTTAGTTATAGTACTCCTAGAATGGTGGCACAATGTTCTAGTTGATGCATGTAGTGCATCCTTTGACATGTATAATTTGTAAATATCTTATGCTATATGTATCTAATGTTGTTATCATGGAATTCGAATGTTTGCTTGGATGTTAAGTTATGTCAATATGATGTTTGATCGATTATTTGTTGATTGAATGATTGGACTGGGAGAGAAATCATGTGCTAGGGAGTTCGACTGGTTACTTGATTAATAAGATTATATTAAAATACCTATTATGTTATTGTATGTTTCATGGACTTTGATTTGTAAATGGCATTTAAGTAACTAACTTTGGTATAATATCTTCTTTGAAAATGCTTTTAGTAATGCTTGATACGTATGTAGTTCATCTTTGTTACGCTATGCACATTGTAAGTTCTTTAGAATGGTTAATTGTTGAACATAAAGATGATAAGAAATTGATGGATTAAATATTGTCGAATGCATATGAAGTTCGGGAGAAAACTATTATGTGTGCCTAAATGTTTATCTTGATTTTGGGGCAGTCACTAGTATGCTTGTTCACAGAATTCTGACTTTGTATAAATCAAGAGTCACTACGTGTAGTAACTTGGTGAAAATTCTTGGTGTTTGTAATTTTTGTCTTTTATTTAAATGAAGTTTGTATTGTTAAAACAATTCTTTAGACCATTATGGATCATGTTCGATCAGTGTCTAGTTTGTTAACAACTTTAATGAATTGCTTGGCTCCCAAGTTACACTATAGCTCACTTTCGAATGTGTTATTCCAAATCTAGAATAATATTAATCTATTAATATGAGAATAAGGAGCACTAATAATTAAGTCAAAGTTATTTTGAAATCATTATCAACTCATGTGTCACAAAATAGATGTATAGCCTTAATCCTTTCTATTTATGATCGCACGTGCACATTTGTTTGTTAGTTAAATGATCTTGGTTGTTTATAATCCTCCTTGATTCGGTTTGAAGGAAAAGAGATTAAATCGAAAGCTTGCCACAAAATCTTGAAAAGATTTACTTTTTGATCATGAAATAAAGACTTATAATGAGCTTTAATCTAGTTATGATATGATTGTGTTATTAAACATTGTAAATGTCTGATTGAACAAAATGATAAGCACACTTTGGTACGACATGAATGACAATGTGGAATTCACTTGTTAAATCTTAAAAGCATGTTATGATGTATTTAATCACTATTAGAAATTAGATTAAGCTTGAACCAATTGCCATTGAAAGTGGAAGTTGGGAAGTAGACCTTATGAATTAAGTATAAATTCTTAAGTTATTTTGAGAAGATTTTATAAGCCCCCTGAATTAATGAAAGTTTTCTCTTTTAATTTTCTATGTTTTGTTTGCATTGACATCTTCAATTCGGATTTTCTTCTAAACTGGGTTGAGGGTGTTACACAAAAGTTGTTGTTTTCACTGATCATTCTGCGTTGAGATTTCCTTTGGGGAATAAGAATGCTAAACTGTGACTGATACGTTGGATTTTACTTCTGCAAGAGTTTGATATTGCGATTAAGGACCGTAAGAGTTTAGAAAATCAGGTTGCAGACCACTTATCAAGACTAGAATTTGGAAATAAAGATGTAATCAAGCTCAAATTGTCGATGCATTCCTAGATGAAATATTACTGGAACGAACCTTATCTGTTTAAGATTTGCAATGACAACATCATTAGGATTTGTGTTCTAGATGAAGATATGCCGTGATGATTCATATAGAGTTCATTTTGGTTGCATGAGAATTGCCGTGAAGGTTCTTCAGTATGGATTTTATTAGCTGTCACTAGTTAAAGATGCTCATGAGTTTGTACAATATTGTGATCATTATCAGTGCACTGGTTCAATTTCTAGAAGCAATGAAATGCCACAATAACCAATTTTGGTGGTTGAGTTATTTGATGTTTGGGGTTTGAATTTCATGGGACCTTTTTCCCAATTCTTTTGGCAATCTCTATATTTTTGCCACTCTATAGTATGTCTCTAAAATGAATTGAAGATGTTGTTGTTCTAGATGATGTTGCAATGACTATTCTTAAAATTTTCCACAAGCACATACTTACTAGATTTGGGGACCCATAGGTCTTTGACTAGCGATCAGGGAAAGCATTTGCATTGCAACCAAGTTGTTGATGCATTAAGAAGGTACAAAGCAAACCATAGACTTACCACCACTTATCATCCACAATTAAATAGGCAAGCTAAAATCTACAAACGAGCCATTAAAAATATTATGGAAAATTGGTTAACACAACTACGAAAGATTGATCTTTGCGATTGGATGATGCTCTATGGGCACTTCGAATAGCTTATAAGGCCCCACTTGGGATGTCACCGTATTGGTTGGTTTTTTGGAAATCGGGTCACTTGCCTATTGAGTTGGAACATAAGGCGATGTGGGCTATGAAGCAAGTGTATATGGACTATGAAGTTGTTGGAAAGAAAATGATGTTAGACTTTACAGAGCTAGAAGAAATTTGGCGTTATGCCTATGAGAATGATTTGGTTTACAAGCACAAAAGCAAACGCTGACACAATTACATCATTTTGTAGTGACGACTCAATGTTTTGCTTTTCAATTCAAGGTTGAAGCTACATCATGGAAAATTATGGTCACGATGGTCTGGACTGTTTCAAGTAGTAGAGGTTTTTCCACATGGTGCAGTCACAATAAAAGATTTAGAAGATGGGTATCAATTCAAAGTCAATGGACAAAGGCTTAAGCATTAGTTTGGAGACTTCAATCAAAAACCCGTTGAAATCACTCAATGAGTCGAATTTCTCTTATTAATTCTTTTATTTTGCTTCTGTAGATTATTATTTTTGTAACACCCCAAATTTGGGCCAGAAGTTAGTTAGATAGATTAGACGGTTCGAACTAGTTTCATAATTAATTCATAATAAATTATTTTAGGCTAAAATAAAATATGAAAAAATGGTCTAAAATCTTTAATCAATGTTTTGAGGGTGTTGGTAGACTCAATTTGATAAAATAAATTCGAATTTTATAACATTTTGGTTTGGTGACTAAAATGTAAAATTTTCAAAACTATTTTTTAGTGACTTAATCGTAAAAGGGTCAAAACTTAGAATCTTTAAGGAGCTAATCTTTAAATGTTTTCAACCAGACTTTACCCTTAACTTAGGCTATTTCTTTAAATGGTTTAAAATGGTTACTAAATAACACCAAAATAGATTTAATTAATTTGGTTTTAATAGCTATTCCTCTTTTCTCACGTAACCACTTTTTCTCTCAACTCTTCTCTTAATTTTCCTATCAACCAAACTACCTTTCTTATTCTAAAATGTCCTAGAATTAACTCTTTTTTATTTTATTTTGATTCCTCAATTTATTTCTTTGATTTCCACATCAAACTTTGCTTATTTTCTTGGAGGTTTCACTCAACTCATGGCAATTAAGGGAGAAGCCAACCATTAGAGGAGATTTTCATTTCTCTCCTCTAATCAAATATTCTTTACTGAAATTTCTAAGTTATTGATCCTTTATAATCAATTTTCAATATGTGTTGATGATTAAATCAAGGTTAAAAGGTTTAAAGTGAGTTTTAATAAGAAATTGGTATATCTTTGTTATGCATCTGATTTGTGGTGGTTTTGATTAATTTAGATCACATCTAATATTTGTCATAATTTCATGAGAAGATATTTACAAAAGAAATCCTGAAACTACTTGAATTGCTAATTTTCTAGGTTGTGAATAATAAGATTTTGTGGTGTTTGCAGTGTTAAAAGGTTGTTGGAGGTGTAAGATGAAGTAGTAGATTTTTTAGATGTTAATTGATGTTGTTAAGGTTTCTCAATCATTGGGTTGTGGCTAAGCTTCGTTTAGGTTGTGTTTGGAAGTGTTTTCGGTTGGTTTGGAAGGCGTTTGATGGTTTTTGGTGAGGCGATGTTGGGAATTATTGTTTCTGGGATTACGGATGCATAATGATGCATTAATCCTCTGTTGTTATGTGGATAAAACAGGGGAGATTGATCCTACAACAATTGGAGGAGATTCGGAAGCTTTGGAGGCTTGATTTTGCAACGGCAAGTGGAGCTTTGTGTGGAAATGATATTTAAAGCTTAATAATGGTTTGAAAGTGATTTTGGGAGTTTAGATTAAGCTTGAAATGCTTTTCTAAGCTCAAAAGTAAGTATTGGACGTTCTCGTTTTCAGTTTTGTAAAATACATTCTCATAATCTTATTTATGGTTTCGATTACCTATTGTTATATGCATGTTTTAACAATGAAAGATGTTGGAAATGGTTATATGTTGATGATTTATGAGTATGAAAGATAATTTGCGAAAGGATTTAAAGAATGCTAAAATACACGGTTTAATGTATTGGAAATTTGTTTGATTGATGCATATGTAAAACAATAAGGTAACATGCTTTAATTGAGTATATTGGCAGGTGGCAATGGTTAAAAGTTATCGGATATAGTTGGATAGCCATAGGGTTTAAAGTGCACTATGATAAGTTGCTTTATGTGTGTCGAGGGTGGTGCTCCACCATGGGAACCGTAGCGGTCGATGGGTGGATTTATACATCATAACCGTTGAGGGGTAGTAGTACCCAAGTGGTCGAAGGAGCGACTTGGGAAATCTGTGTATCTGATGTGTTTTTGCAAATGGAAAGGTTTGGGATTTTGGGTCACTTTAGTGCCAATATATGAATCGGTGTATAATGATAAATGGATAATATTTGTATAATGTGATTTATAAATGTGGTGCTCTTTAAGCTTCGTCATTCGAAGAATAAGCATGTGAAGCCTTAAATTGAGGTTTGCATAATGATTATGCTAGAGATCCATGATACATGTTTAACATATGGTTTCAAATGAATATTTTGGAAAGATTAAAGAAGCTATGTTTTGGCATGATGTTCAATACATGTTTTAAGCAAATGGTTTAAAATACTTTGGTGAGTGTTTTTGAGTGATCCCTTACTAGGCATTTTATGCTTACACTCTCCTTTCTCATCAATGCAGAAAAGTAAGCTTTCGGGGCAGCGAGTAAGTAAGAAGGATTCCAAGGGTCGAGCTATTTCAAGTATGGTTTTATAAGTACTTAGTAGTAATAAAAGGCAATGTGACCAAGTTGTATTTAGGAGGGTTGTTACACCCTGTTTTGGACATGTTATAGTTGGTGTTTTAGACTTGTGAACTGGTTTATGCTTTCGTTTGGGGGTTTGGGGGAGATTAAAGTATGTGGGGTAGATATCATGTCCATAGGTCTACCTTGTTGATTGTCTTTGCTTCCATGATGCCTATGCTACCTTATCTTCATGTTAATTGATAAACTTGAGTTGGTACGGTGTTTATATGTTGTTTGAAGCTTGTTCGATTGAGCCTAAGAGTTATATGTTTGTCCAAGAGGTCATTAGAGGCTCAGTCATTCCGATACGGGTGCTCAGGTTTCGGTACGTGGGGTATTATACAGCTAAAAAGTGTGCAAAATTACATAAGGGTACCGGTACGCCTAGCCTCGTATCAGTGTGCTCCTTTTAAAATTACTATAGGTTTCAATACACGGGAAATCATTTCGGTACGCGATTTAGCTACTAGAATCCTTCAATTTGTAAAATAAACCACCAGTGTCGGTACGAGGAGGATCATATTGATACCCTTTTGCAAAACAATACCGTATCGATACGGGCTGGTGGTGTACCGATAAGAGATATTTGAGACTTTTGTAATCGGTAAAGAGATAACATTTCTCTCCATAGAGATAATGTCTCCGAATTTTCAATGCAAAGACAACTGCAGCCAACTCTAGATCATGAGTAGGATAATTCATCTCGTGTAGCTTGAGTTGTCTATATGCATATGCAATGACCTTACCTTCTTGCATCAATACGCATCCTAACCTGAGGTGCGATGCATCACTGTAAACTGTGTAGTCCTTTCTTGACTCGGGTTGGGTTAGAACTGGTGCATGAGTTAAAACTTGTTTCAATTGATCGAAGCACCTTTGTTGATTCGCAGTCCAAACAAAAGGTGCTTCCTTTCTCAATGACTTAGTCAGAGGAGTTGCTATCATGGAGAATCCCTTGACGAATCTCATATAGTAGCCAACAAGACCAAGAAAACTTCCTACCTCTCCAACATTCTTCGGTGGATACCAATCAAGAATATCTTGAATCTTCTTCGGGTCCACTTGGATGCCCGAAGCTGATACAACGTGCCCAAGGAAGGTAACTTCAGTAAGCCAAAACTCACATTTTGAGAACATGTAAAATAATTGCTTCTCACGGAGGGTTTGAAGCATAATGCGGAGATTATCACGATGTTCCACTACATCTTTGGAATAGAATAGAATGTCATCAATGAATACTACCACGAATTTGTCGAGGTAGGGTCTAAAAATCCGATTCATTAGGTCCATGAAAGCTGTTGGTGCATTGGTTAGCCTAGATGGCATCACCAAGAATTTGTAGTGACCCTATCTCGTACGAAAGACGGTTTTAGGCACATCACATTCTTTAAGTCTCATTTGATAATAGCCAGACCTTAAGTCGATCTTGGAAAACACGGTGGCATCCTTGAGCTAATTGAATAGGTCTTCAATCCTTGTTCTTGATGGTCACCTTGTTCAATTACCGGTAATCAATACATAATCTCATGGAACCATCTTTCTTCTTTAAAAAGAGAACCGAAGCTCCCTCGGTGAAAAAATCGGTCAAATGAAACCTTTATCAAGTAAATATTGAATTTGAACATTCAACTCTTTCTGCTCAACGGCTTCCATTCGGTATGGTGTAATGGATACTGGAGCTGTTCTAGGTTGCACGACGATGCCAAATTCTACCTCACAGGTTGGGGGTAAACCTGAGATTTCATCAAGAAAAACATCAAGAAATTTGCTCACAGCATCAACATCCAATAGTTGTGGCCAGTCCTTAGCTTCTATTGTCAAAGCATACAATGAGGGATTTCTTGAATTCATCAGCACAATGCTTTCCTTGCCAATGCCTCGAAGATACAAATTTTCTTTTGTTACAATCCATCCACGCTTGATGTTCACTAAGCTAGTCCAAACCTAGTATCACATCAAACTCAAGGATCGGTAGAGCCAATAGGTCAGCCACGAAAGGAATCCCTTGAATCACCAAAGGGCAATTCTTACATACAAGATTTATGGTAACACACTCACCAAGTGGATTACTTACGGAGATTCTCGATGCTATAAGTTCATTAGTCATTCCATACTTCTTGAACAGTTCAGTACTTATAAAAGAATGAGTAGAGTCAGGGTCAATCAATGCATAAAAAGTGTAACACCCTAAATTCTAGCCTAGAAGTATTGAAACCAATTGCTTAAGTTGATATGTTAATTGAACTTAGAATTTAAGCTAAATTGATCAGTTAAGGATCTAATTGAAAGAATGAATGAAGTAAGTGATCAATTTAAAGTGACTACATTGAATTAAAGGAGATAGATGATGATTGCATGCTAAATTTCTCATTTCCCCTAATGCCCTTGATTATGTTAATAGTAAGGATTAATTAAGGGACATTTTAGACATTTCACAAATTCAATAACTTGGTTTAAGTGTCATCATCTTCTTCATTTTCTCTTTGTTTGGCCAAATTGAAGAAGAGAAAATGGGGAGAAAGAGAGTTGAGAAATCAGCCGTTGGAGAAGGGAAATTAAGCTTGCATGTATAGGATTTTGTAAGAAATTAAAGCGAGAAGCAAAGTAAGTATGAATCTACTCTTGTTCAATCGAATAGCCAACTATACTTGTTGACTTGGGCTGTTTTGATGATTGTAAGATGAAATTAACTATTGAATATGTTGTTAGATGATTGTATTTTTGTAGAATTATGAAAATTTGGAGAATGAACATTAGGTATTATGCTGGAAATTAGGTAAGTGATAGTGTAACAAAGTTAGGTTGCTGGAAATTTGAAATGAATGTTGTTGTAAGAATTTAATTGATAGAACGTGTAATTGAGCTATGGAATTAATGAATTGAACATTATCATGATTAGATAATGTAATTAAGGTGTTAAACAAGTTGAATTTTTAGTAACCAATGCTGGAAATGAAAGATAAAAGTATGAACATAGTCATATAACATAGAAACTGTTTTAGAAAGAACCTATTGTGTAAAAATGCAAAATTAAGCAATTTAACCAACTTACTCTGTTTTGGCTGCCTTGAAAATGAATTAACATTGACTAAAAATGTTTAGGATGTCATATGAAATGAATTGTAGGGCCAAAACATTGGTTAAAATGAATTTAAGGAATTAAAATGTGAATAGGTGCAATCTGCCCAGAATTGCACTATTCTGGGCAGTAACTTTGAAAATTCACCAAAATTTGTATAGATCAAATTCAGGCTGAAATTTTAGTTAATGATCCTTAGTATGTCTACTTTCATTAGGTGAAAACAGAACTAAAAACTGAGTCCTATGCTGGAAACTGTAAATAGAAATTGCTGGACAGTGCAAACTGTCCAAAAAGTGTAAATGCCCTGTCTTTGAACAATAAACTATATTAATTTACTAAGAACTAAAATGAAAACCTTATAATATCATATAGAATTTTTTTTAGCTTTCCAAGGGTGTATAGTAATCAAAATTCCGACGTACGGATTAAAAGATATGACCATTTTAAGGGACATTGTGCAAACTGCCAGGCAGCAGTGTACTAGACAGTTTGGGACTATTTTTACACCTAGATGCAAACTGTTTCCAGAACAGTTTTTGGACATTGTAACCTGTCCAGTTATGTCTTAAAATGAGTTAATAACAATATGGAGATGAACTAGTAAGAAATGCTTAAGAGAAAGTATAAAAACAATAGCTAAATGTTAGGTACAAATGTGGTAACATTGCTACTATACATGTGTGACATTATGTGCTTGTTTTGATGAATTGTATGTGTTATGCTTGCTAGACCAAGGGCAACAGGTTGTGGAAGAGGAAGATAAGAGTGGACATCCCAAAGCAAGAGGCAAAGGGATTTGGATACCAACAATTGATTAGCTTGGAGTATTGTGAGTGTAACTATCCTTAGGGTTGAGACTTAGGTCCTAACCAACATTGTTATTATCTTAATTCAATGTCATTGCCATGTAACATGACCTAATACATATTTGGCTAATTAGGGAAGAATGACATGTTTGACAACTTGTTTGATTCCATGATCTATTTGTTTACTTGAGTGTTAAGCAAATGAAATGTAATGCTTGACATGTTGCATTGCTTATGACAAAGGTAAGAAATGGCATGCTTGCTTGGAGAATAAGGTACGCACATTGCATACATATGCATGTGTTTGTGATTGATATACATAAATGTTTGAAATGAAATGAACAGTGGTACCACTTTGTATTCATGCCATTCGAATGGCATGGATAGTTTTACCTTGGGAGTTAAGACTCCATAAGCCTAAGGGCTTGGCCTTTGAATAGAAAAATTATGTATGGATTAATGAATTGTATAAAGCTTGAATGAAATGGATAATCAACAACCTTGGTAACTAGTTTGGATAGATAGGAGGGCATGCCTTAGAATCCTGAGCTCATTTTGGCCCTACGGTGCATTTTGGCACTACAGTGCATTTTGGCACGACGGTGCATTTTGGCACTACGGTGGATATTGGCACTACGATGCATTTTGGCACTTCGGTGCTTTTTGTTGAGGATTTGATTATCTGTTGAACTAAATACCAAAGGTGTTATAAGATGACTTAATAACTTGAAATGAACATTGTTTGCTTTAGTCGTGTGATGTGAACATGGCTTGTTTTGTAAGATTCTTGAATGAACATCCTTGCCTTAAAAGATGACACATGAATGGTTGTATAACTAGTTACTTCTCATGAAAGAAATGTATTGATGATGATTTTGTGTAAGAATGCCTACTTGGTAATTGGTATATTTGGTTGCTTGTCTTCTAAGCAAGATACTCGAATAGCATATGGTATATATGATGGATGTTGCTATGTTGATTGTGTGATATGTGAAGATTGCCTATGTTACTCATTCAATTCGAATGGTATGTGTCATGTAGAGATGATCTTGATTCTTTGAAATACATGAAAACTTGGATATATATGCTTCGAAATTTGCTAGACTTAGTGTTACCTCACTTAGTATGTAACTTGTACTTACCACTCTACTCTTCATTCTTCCCATAACAGATTAAAGAAACTTTCAAGAGAATATCTTGATCTCAAAGCAACATTTTGAAGAAAGTTTGAAAGTATGGTTTCATACTCTTTGTATGCTCCTAGTTTGGTGGCACCAGAACTTGTAATAGGTAGCCTTGATCATCCATTTTGTTGTGTTTTAAGACTAGTATATGTAATGTTTTGTTAGGCCTATCATGTACCCAAATTGATGACTTAAGCTATGTATATGAACCATGTTGATAAGTATATAATAAGTTTGATGTTGCGCATAGTGTGAAATTAATCCAATGATTATTGAATCCTTGTTTCATTCGAGCAATAGACCAATGTTGTATGATCATGCATTAGTTCCTATGGCCATTGATATGATTCAGTAATGTTGAGATTGAAGCTAAAGTATGTTCAAACATTCATTATCAATGAATTAGCCAAGTATGCCATGGAATAGTATGACTTGATTGAAAAAGAAACAAATGAATTGAACTAAGTGAACACTTAGCTATTTGAATACGGTGTATGAACATGTAATAAGAATGTAAGTTGGATACCTTGTATTGATCATGATTAATTGGTTGAATAAGTAGTATCTTGAGATGCAAGTAAGCAAATTGAAATGTGTTTAGTGATCACGTTGTATCATTCGAATAGGGTGCATGAGCTTCTAATAAGAATGAAAGTAGAATCATGTCTAATAATAACCTATTGTTAAGTATGCCACACTTGTTATTGTGTTGAATGATGTATGTGTATTGTATGGAATGGTAAATTTAAATATGTAAAGTGGTAACTTAGGATATAAGCATGAAATGAAACAAATTAGTACCTAAATTAGCATGCTAAGAATGCTTGTTTTGATTAATGTGGTTTACTTGTATGTATTGTATGGTTGTGTTTAGGTTACTTGCATTGCAAGTTATGTATATCGAGGTTACTTGATCGACAAGTAACCTATCTTTTGCTTTGCTTTCGCTTTGGTAACGCTCCTGAACTAGATTATGGCTAACCCAGGGATAGGGTGTTACATAAAGAATAGGAATACAGTTCAATGATACCTGCAATGACATGAGGCTCATCTTCCTCCTCTCTACTCCTCACATAAGGTCTCCCTATAGCTCTTGACGAACCTTGTCTTGACCCTTACCTCGAAAGGACTGAGTAGGGGATGCAGTACTTGTCAATGCATCCATAGACTTGGTTTCACCCAAGGGACAACACGAATGAAATGACCCTATTCACCACAATAGAAGCATGCTCCAGTCTGCTTACGACACTGACCTACTGGATGTCATTTCTGGCAGTAATTGCAAACTGGATTCTGTGTAATTTAGTTGGAGCCTCCAGTGCTTTCAACTGTCTTGGTAAAAGACTGGGTCACCGTTTGAGGTTTCCAGAACGAGAAGATTGAAAATACACATTTTGCTTGGGGCCTTGATTGTTACTCTTTTTATTCAACTTAGGAGGTCAAGAATTATCCCTAAACCTCTTTTTGGTCCTGCTAGTTCCCACTGATCTCAAGGTCTTTTGAGCAGCTTCAGTGGCCTTGACTCGATTCACAAGATCTTAGAAATTAGTGATCCCAAGGCATTAAACATATGGTGTAATTCATCAGTAAGCCCAACAATAAACATCCTGCACTTGTCTTCTTCCTTCTTGATGTACTTTGTACCATAACGATAGTACATATAGAAATCATGAATGTACTGCTCAATAGGTAGACCGCCTTGCTTCAGGTAAAGGAAGATACTACGTCTCTCTGCAATGTAATATTAACTAACATATTTCTTCTGAAATTCTTGGAGGAAGAACTCCAAAGTGGCAGTTCCTTTAGGAACAGTGAGAATAGTGGTCTCCCACCACTGAAGTGCTTCATCGGCTAACAATGCAAGGGCGTACTCCAACTTGTGTTCGTCGGAACACTGCAATTGCTTATTCAAAATCCTCAACGTGTTGTCTAGCCAGTACTCGGCAACTTCAGTATTATCATCATCTTGAACGGTAAAAGTGTATGCTCGGAGCGAGGCCAACTTATCGATAGGGGCTCGAGCTTATTGGACAATTGGTGGGGTTGGTTGCACCACCGTCTCGGCCCTCATAGATGCCATAAATAGCTTGAACATGTCAGCCATGTTCTGTTAACACTCTACTTGTGCATCAGGCACTACTGGTTCGGCATGCTGAGGTGGGGGATTAGGTGTGTTCAGTGGGTCCCCCCTTACTTCCTCGTCATGGGTCGAGGAGTCGGTGGCATGCTCGTGAATGTGAGCCTCATTTGTATTAGACATATCTATAACATAAAAATATCATATTAGTCGACAAGTCACTATATACAGAATGTACAACTCCTAGGTGGCAAAGTAACACAATAACAATGCATTATGCTTCGGTTTAGTCCTAAAATCGACTAAACTCTAGCTCTGATACCACAAATGTAACACCCCCTACCTGGCCTGGTCGAGAATCGGGTCGAAAAATGCTATCGGTGAACCTTGCAGTGATCGGTGCAATAATTTCAAAACAAAAGGCGATATTCTTATACTTTTAATTTCATATTAGTCAACAGACTACTCCACTAATCAATTACAAGTTTACAACTGCTCAATTAGGACCTACTTAAAACCATTCTAAGTTTTAGGGATTTAATCGTAATTTCAACATTTTAGCGGTCTGATTTTGAAACCTATCTTACCACAATAAAATTCATCATGCAAATAGTGAGCTTACAAATTTTTATACTATTCAGAGTTCATATGCCCATTCAATTAACCCATGCAATAATCAGTGACCATTTCGTGAACAATACAAAACTGGGTTCTTTAACTTTTAACAGAATTAGCTGTCACCGTACTAATACCCTTATGTCTGTATCGGCACGCTAAACCTAATTCCCAAATTCCAAATTCAAAGGTAATAGGACTGTACCGACACAGTTGAGGGCCGTACCGATATTGGTTGACCTTGTTGACTTAGTATCGATATGCTTTGACCCCGTATCGATACCAATTTTACACCCAAATTCTAGTATCCAAAATCCATACCGATACTCTTAGACCGTATCGATATGCCCCTTGTTGACCATCGTTGACCTGACCAAATAAACAAGGTTGTATCGATATGCCATCAACCGTACCGATATGCCCTGCCCAGTAATGACAGAGTTTTGCAGTTTTTTATTCAATTTAACTTATCAACCAAGGACCAAATGTAATGAAAGTTTAGCAGTAAGTTTTAAACATTATAAACTACTAGCATGCCAAATTTCGTGTTGATTCCATTTACTATGTTTTCACCTTTTAGAGCCAAATATGCACTTTTAGTCTAACATCCCACAAGCACAAAATATACATATCAAAAGAGCCTTGTATGACTGTTCTAGGTACTTTGCCAGCCTACTTGGAGTTCATAGGTTCGATAAACATTACTTTAGTTTGCTAGTGACTTGTCCAACACTTCAACTTCTCTGATCTCCAATGGTAAATCTCTTAACCTGAAAATGGATGAGATGCAATGCATTAGGAATATATTGCCTAGTGAGGTGGTCAAAATTAAAACATAATATCAAGTAAATGCACTCAAACTCATAACTTAACAATGACAATGCAATAGATCAATAGGAACAATGCAATGGATCAATAGAAACAATGTAATGAACATATTCAATAACAATGAATCCTTAATTCATCAATAACCCTTGGATCGGTTTGGGATAATGGATACACGAATTCCTACCCCTCGCCAAATCAATGAGTGGTCTAGTCCATCTGCCTCGCCAATATGACCAATATCACAACACATCCCTCCGCCTTGCCAAATCAATATAGCCCGTAGCCCTAGGACTGTAGTCCACCCGTATATTATGCTCATAAATTCTATGGCATGCCAATTGTATTCAATGTCCTTCGAATCTAAGGCCCGGTAACAATATCAATGATCGGTATTCAATAGCAATGACAATATTCGATATATTTGATAGCTTTATCAATAAGCAATGATTCAATATCACTGTTCAATAATAGTATCAATGTCGATAGCAATATTTCAATGTTCTCAATGACAATATTAATAGCTGATGGTTCATTTTCAATGTTTCGATAACCATAACAATGTTGACATCAATGATCAATGACAATGGCTATATCAATCCTATATCAATTCTACATAAATATCCTATGCTTTCATGGTTTAATGAAAATGACGATAATAATGGAAATAACAATACTCAATGACAACAACGATAAATATGTCTGATGTTCAATAACAATGACGATGGCATTGACAATGCTCAATACTCGATGCGATAACTTACCATTACTTACCATAATGTCCGATAAGTGATTCAATGCAATAATCCTTAACGATGGAGTTAGCAATGATAATTCTATTACCGATGAAGTTGGGAAAGGCATCTATCCTAATCTTGAGACTCCGACTACACTCACCTTGATACTCCAAAGTTTTCAAGGCTCTCGGATGGAAATCCCCTTGTTCCTAGCTTTTGTTAGTGATAGTGGGTGATCTCTACCAACTTCTTGAGCTAGGTAAAAAAAATAGGATTCGGTTAGATTCAATATTACGATACCGAAAACAATATAATGATATCAAAATCAATATCGAAGCTTAAAATAGATATTAGCTAGTAAATTCCATGGTTGGCCAAACCCTAACTTGTGATTAAGATTGATATATCCATGAAATTCAATGGTTGTTTGGGGATTATAGCTTACCCAATTGATGACAATAATTTGATAACAATAAATCGAAGAAAAATCAAGCTTGAAATTAAGCTCCAATGGAGATGCTTACTTAGGTAGGAGACGATAGCTTGGTGAGGTGCTTGCTTAGAGTGGTTTCAGGTAAGTTTTCCAACTCTAGCTATTCACTTGATTTTTAATTCGGAGCTTTCCTTTCAATGAAGGAAGCTCTCCCAGTTATCCCACATATGGGATTCATAATTAAGGAGGGGCTAATCGCAAGATTTGTCCCTCAACTCTCATTTCCTTATACTTTATCCCTAAACTTCCAATTTCTATAATTTAGCCATTAAAAGGTTTCCAGTACATTCATTAAAGTCCTTAAATAATAATTCGACTCAATGAGAGTCAAATATCGATACAATTGACCTTGTGGTCAACATCAATACAATATTTAAACATTTCCTATATAGGGTTTCCGATCGCCGGAACCCAATTCTGACTAGGCCAGATTTTGGGGTGTTACAATTGTGCCCTTCATTTCGGTTGAGATGGCATTAAGTGTTGAGAGGACGCTTGTTGAATCCATGCATCTGATGTAATATTTGTGAACTAGAACTTGGTTCATGATCACTTGAAAGCCAATATATTGATAATTTGTCATGTTGTTGGATTATGTTGTATAATGGTGATTTATACATGTTTACTCTTTAAGCCTCGCATATGTGTTGTTATGCATGGGAAAGCTTAAATTGAGGTTTAGCAAATGGGATTTTGTTGTTTATCCATGATATGTTTGTGTATGGTTTAATATGCATGTTTTGGAAATGTTAAGTACATAGTTTGAAAGGCATGATGTTTTGAAAGTGGTTTAAAATGATTATTTCATTGTGAGATGAAAACCGGTTTTAAATGCATTGATGGTGTTGTGTTTTGAGCACTCATCACTAAGCCTAGTGTTCTTAGGCTCTCTTTGTCTATCAATGCAAAGAAATAATGTTGGGAGGCGACGAGCAAGCGAGGGGAATTCCAGAGACTTGAATAATTCAAAAGTATGGTGTTTGAACTAGACTAGTAGTAATAAAGGCAATGAGGTTCATTGTGGTTTGGGGGGGTTATTTGCTAAACTCCCTATTTGTGCAAGTTTATAATGTTGTTGTGGTGCTGTATGAAACTTTATATGCTTGGTTTTGATGTGAATTTATGTTTTGAGCATCACAAAGGTTGAGTTTTAGGAAGCATGCCTCTAGATTCATGGTTGAAGCATGATGTGTTTTAAGCATGTTTCCTTAATATTCTGGTTTGGTTTGATCTGTAGATCAGTGGTGCACATGTTTATGATTTGTTAAAGCATGTTCGAAGCCTTAATAGTTTAAAAAACTAGTAAAATGGGACATTTTGGGTCAAACTGTACCAATAAACGGAGCCTCATATCGGTACATGTACGCTAGATTTTGAGTCTGGGATTGGTACACCATGGTCGTATCAGTACGGGTTTTAGCTACTAGAAATTAACTTTTTGCATCTGAGCCCACGTACCGATACACCTTGTTACCGTATTAGTATAACCCTGCATAATGAAGCCCTGTATCAGTACAGGTGCCCGCGTACCGATACGGGAGGCGGTTATTTTTAGTTAAAATGTTGTTGGAGGTTTCTAATTCTTTCATTTTGGTCCCTAATGTTCTTGTATGCAATTGTATGAGTTTGGAGTAACGTTTTTAGCTGAAATTTGGCAAGTAAGCATGTAATCTATTTATTTGAGGTTTCGTAACTTGAACTTTATGTAAACACTCGTAATTTTCTAGATTTGCATTTTAGTCCTTAAAATGCAATTTGCGCAATTGGATGTCTAATCGATGCGTAATTTAGTTGAGATTTCACTCTCTGCTAGCATGCACACCATAGGTTATAACTTTGCATCTAGACAAGATAAAAAGGGGAAAATGGACCTAAGTTTGGTTAATCGATTTAGGTTTTGTTTCAGCAAAACTATATGTAGCTCGCTCGGTTTTGTCTGGTGTTTAGGCCGGGTCGAGGGGGTTACAGAAGAACTTGTTGCTGCAGATGTTGTTGCGTCCAAGGATATGAATGCAACAAAAGAAGAACCTAAACTAGAGTAAGATGTTGCGAGACCGGCGAAAGTCACCAAGGTAGTCGAAGGACAATAGGTTATTCCTCTTAGTATCGTGGTTTACACCAAAACATTGAACATCATTCTTCCCACCTTCGAAGTGATCGATGATGCTGAAGTGGAGCCTGGAATCCAAGAGCAATCCGATGAGGCTCCCAAACCAAAGGAGAAGAAGCATAAGCGTAGTAGGGAAGACAAGAGGAGGCAAAAAAGGAAGCATCACACTGACTCTTTCACATCAAAGAAATAACTGATTTAGATTGTTTTCAGTTTTTAGTAAGCATGCATTAAATGTAGTTGTATTTTTATGCAATACATATTGTCATTGCATTTTCATTTGCTTAATTCATTTCCATTGCATTCTATTCTTTGCATTGGGGACAATGCAATCTTTAAGTTTGGGGGTGTACACCTAGGGTTTCAAATGCACATCCATTTCAAAAAAAATTCTACGAAATGAAAGTTTCATTTTATGCTAGAAATGTTTTCCTACATTCGATGCTAAATTCTTGAATTAAGTTGAATTTCAATGGATTGGTTGGAGATATGTGATGGAATGTTGTATTGGAATTCTTTTATGAATAAATTTGGTTGCTTGAGTAATGGATGTTTAGCATCATGTATTGTGTAAATAAAAGGCAGTATAATGTGGGTGCATAATGAGAGTAGCTTAAGAGGGAACACTCTAATGCAACATAAAAAAATGAATATGGCCAAAGGTTGTCTCTGCATGTGTGTGTGTCGAAGTAATGAAGTACTCCTTGGGGGTTTGTTGCACAACATCTTACTTCTTAAGATCTTACGGTGCATTCATTATTTGATATCCCTTGCAACATAAAAAAGAAAAAAAGAAATATATTATATGTTCATATAGTAGAATAAATAAATATTGTCAAGGTAGAGAGAATCTGTGATGTGAGCCATGATGTTAGCATTGATGAAATTGCAAGTTTGTTCATTCATTTTCTGAGTTGTAGATGCAATCTTCTATCATATAGATGTAATTGATTAATTAATAGTTGAGATGATTCAAGTAGCTAGAAAGATTATAAATCTGTGTTTAACCTTGTTTCTTCCTATTTTGCTTGGGGACAAGAAAAACCTATAGATTGGTCGTGTGGTAGCTCTGTTAAGAGCTTGTATTTCCCCCATATTATTGATTAATTTGTCTCCTCATTGATGTCCATGTTTTTAGCTTAGTATTTGCATCTTTTCTAACTCAGTTATCTTTGCGTGATTTATTCTGAATTTTGTCATTTTGTTTCTTTGTCGCTATTAAAGCATCTCCTTATTACAGCCAGATATGTCACCATAGCTGCTAATTTTATGGAAGCTTCTAAAGATAAGGATGAAGAGTGCCAGTTGTACTATCTATTATAACAGATTTTGTACGTAAAGTTTGTAATTATGAGATATTGGACTAAGTTATAAAATATAAATAATATCGGGTTAATTCCAAATTAAATAAAATTTAAGGAACTAAATTGAATAAAAATAAAACCATAATAAAATTTTTATATTAAATTATAAATATTAGAAACAAATAGGGGTCAATTTAGGGTTAGATAAATATTTTAGAGACTATAGTGAAAAAAATATTAAATTCAATAATAAAATTCTAAACAAATAAGCATAAATTTTAGATTAAATAACATTTTAGAGACTATATTGAAAAAATGAAATCATAATAAAAATATTGGCTGAAATCATAAAAATTAATAATAAATAAGGTGAAAATAAAAATTGAATTTTTAAATATAATTTGATAATTTTATTATTAAAGTATGATAGTTGTTACTTTTCTTTCCTATTTTCCACCGAATTTCGGAGAGAAAACTATTTGTATAGAAGAAACTATTAAATTCATTTTCTTTCCAATTTTCTCTTTCCTCCTTCCTATAACACCCCAAAATATGGCTTGGAAGTAATTAGAATATCCAGTGTGAATTAAATTGTTTTTAGTGGCTTTGGATTAATTAATTAAATGAAATAAGGACCTATTAGAACAATTTAATAGTTTGATTGCTAAAATAGAAGGGCCAAACCAAAATATGTGATTGTTTGGAGGTTTGCATGTAAAGTCGAAGTAAATATGGGTGTTGAACATGTGTCAAGCCCTTGTTATTACATGTGGAAAGGGGAGAGGGAAAAAGCTTGGCCAAGGGGAGATTTTTGCTATCACTTTCTTCTTCCACCCCTTTAGGGCGATGCATTAGAGAGAGAGAGAAAGGGAGAGAACATCCATGGAGGCTTGAATTTTGAGCTTGGTTTGATGATTTTTCTCTTGAATTTTTGTTTTTGTATCAAAGAGGAAGTAAGCATCTCTTTTCCATCCTTCAATTTGATGCTTACAAGAGATTTAATTTGCAAACTTTCATGAACTACCATGTTGTTAGAATTGTAGAAGGATTAACCTTATTCTATGAAATTCTTGTCTATTAGAATGTTTATATATGATTTAATTACCATGCTTTGTAATCCTGCAACATGATCATGATATTAAACTAGTTGAGCATGAAACTAGTGATTGATTAAATTGGTTAAGATGAGTTTAACTTTTGAATGGGTCTCTAATGCTTCTATAGGTTGTAATTGAAGTTATGTTGTGTTTATACTACTTGATAAGAAAAAAACAATTGAGGGTTGCTTTGTATATATTTAAACACGTGAAGGACTGTTTTGATGCACATACAATAGGGGACTGTTTGTGTAGTAATTTAGGGACTGTTTCTCATGCTTAATAAATTTAGAGGATAGTTTTAAATAATTAAAATAGGGGAAATATTTATGGAAGTAATTGAGGACTATTTTGATTGAAAAAATTGATGTTAAGGGCTGCCCTGCACCTATGAAAATATTTGGGACTATTTTGTGTATACAAACTGTGTATACAGAAACTAAGGACTATTTTTGAATAGTTTGTACAATTATGGACTATTTTATGTGTACCTTTCTGTTGACGACATTTGGTTGGGTATTTGAGTACCCAAGCTGTTACTTGATTCTCAAGACTATGATAAAGACAAATTAATGAAATTTACAAGTTGAACAAATGAAATATGTTTGATGAATCATGTGAAAAGTATTTATGTTAGATGATACTATGTTTAATAACTATATGACAAGTAACTATGTTATGAGATACTATGCTTGATAATTTGGGTGATAAGTATATATGCTCTTGAGATACTATGTTCGATATTTTATGTAACATATAAACATAAATAGATGACATGCTAAGTTTGATAGCTTCTATAATAAGTAACTTAAGTTCGTGACATGCTAAGCTAATAACTTATTTGATCAGTAAAATCATGCCTATGATGTGCTATGATTATGATATGTTTGATGTCTTATGAGACAAGTAATTAAAAAATAAGAATAACTTATGTGATAAGTAACCATATTTAAGTGATGCCTTATTTAAGATAAATTATGAATCCACAAGTTAATCTATTGAATCAACATGAACACTTGCATATTAAGTAATTAAGGATTAATTGAAGTTGTGCATAATTGTATTAAGAATTAGTGTCATGATTTGAAACTTTGTGGTTATGATCAAAGAATTCATGAAAACTTATAAACTAAATAAATGGCTTGGTGTATAAGTATATACATGATTTATGGACAGATTTGGATAAAATACTAGTATGTATGGACTGTTTTGAACATATATATGTATACTAAAGATTTAAGGACTGTTTTGACTAAATCCAACTTTGTCTTGGACTGTTTTGAATATATATATGTACACTCAAGATTTAAGGACTGTTTTGACTAAATCCAACTATGTCTTGGACTGTTTTGAATATTTATATGTACACTCAAGATTTAATGACTGTTTTGACTAAATCCAACTTTTTCTTGGACTGTTTTGAAAATATATGTATACTTAAGATTTAAGGACTGTTTTGGATAAATCCAAGTATATATTGGATTGTTTTAGACCTATAAGGGTATATTGTTGATTTGAGGACTATTTTGTTTAAGTTCATGTGTTTATTGGATTGTTTTGAACCTATAAATATATATTCTTGATTTTAAGGACTGTTTTGTATAAGTTCATGAATATATTGGACTGGTTTGAACCTATAAGTATATACTCTCGATTTTAAGGACGGTTTTGTATAATTTCATGAATATATTGGACTATTTTGAATCTAGAAGTGTATACTATTGATTTAAGGACAGTTTTGTATAAGTCCATGTATACGTTGAACCATTTTGAACATATACTTGTATATCCACGATTTATGGACAGATTTGGATAAAATACTAGTATGTATGGACTGTTTTGAACATGTATATGTATGCTCAAGATTTAAGGACCGTTTTGACAAAATCCAACAATGTCTTGGATTGTTTTGAATATTTTATGTATTGTAATACCCTAAAACATAGCCTAGAAGTATTGAATTTAATAATCAAAATTTCTAATTTAATTAAGCTTGATTCTAAGTTAATTAGGATAATTAAGGACTTAATATAAAGAATATAAAGAGTAGAGGTTTAAATCAAAGTGACCAAATCGAAATGCATAGCAAATTGAGTGATTACATGCTAAAATTCTAGATTTCCTAATTTGCCCTTGCCACTATCTCTTGTTAGTGGAAAGTTAAAAGGTTGAATTAGTCATTTCCCATGAATAATTAAGATGCACTATCATCTTCTTCATTTTCTCATTTGGCCGATTAAGGAAGAAAATAAGAGATAGAGATAGAGATAGAGAGAGAGAGAGAGAGAGCTTGAGAGAAACCATGGGGGAAAGCTTGGAATTTCATGCATGTTGGGTGAATTAGCTTGATAATCAAACCTAGTAAGCAATGTAAGTAAATCACCCCTTGACCGAATGGATTTTTGATTTAATCCTTGTGTTAGATGCTTGAAATGTTGCTGTTGAAACATGTTAGAATAATCCTTGAATTGAATATTGATGGATTATGAATTGATTCATGAAAATAAGTTGAAATAGAGCTTGACCGATTGATATGTAATCATGTTGAAATCTCTAGTTAGTATGATCATGTAAATTGAGATGTAAATTGAAATCCATGATAAATTAGGACTTGAATTGAAAGATTAACTTGCTGGAATTTGTGTATATGAAATGAACTAGGGTGTTAATTAAGTAAGAAATATGTTCGATAACAAGAATTGAGTTTATGATGAAAATTGTCACCTGGATTGCTTAATTGGCTAAATAAGGACTGTTTTGAAAGAATTAAGGAATGCTGGACTGTTCTGTATGAAATTAGGAACTGGAAAATTTGATTAAAAACATGGGAGAAACTAAATTGAAAACTTTCTAGATTGAATTGTTCTAATAATAAGAAATTGGACTGCTATAAGGAACTTGTTAGCATATATGTGTATGGGGACCAGAATTGAAATGTTTGATAATTTAAGGATTGAAGTGAATGAACCAGGGAGTGAAAATCAATATATTAGAAGAGGGGAAAAAGGGAAAATTAAGGATATAAAGTACTAGAATGAAATGGATTGAATTAAGCATGTAGGAACATGTACTAGTAAACTTGACCTAGTGAAATCTGCCCAGAAAACTCTGTTTTGGGCAGTAACTTTAAAAAATTACTATAAATTATAGGAATTGAATTTAGAGCTGAAAATTATATGGAATGAACTTTAATATGTCTATTTTCATTAGGAACAAACGGAGTTGAATTCTGGATTATATAGTGAAATCTGGAAATGAAAATACATGGACGGTGCAAACTGCCCAGAATGTAAATACCCTGTCTTTTACTAAAAAAACTGTGTTGATGTAGAAGGGATAAAAATATGAGCCATATATGGATGGATAGATAATTAAGTTAGCTTTCCAACGGTATAAACGAATTTAAATTCTGATGTGTATATTAAAAGTTATAGACAATTTAGTGAAGGGTGTACAAACTGCCAGAAAATAGTTTTGGTGTTTGTAATAGGATGTATACTTGAAATGGAATGCATGTGTGAATTGAGTTTGATATTGGTTCTAATACATGCTTGCATTTTTAATACTAGATTAAGAAAATGATAGGATGGATGGATAAGTATCGGGATACGAATGAGGATTCTGGTATCCCGTAACTTTGGGATACAAGGTGAGTGTAGCTTTACATAGGGTTAGGACTTAGGTCCTAACCAATTAAATTTTTTTACCTTGTTGATATGGAATTGTCATGAAATGAACCTAAATTCTATTCGGTAAATGTATAAGGGAAGAATGCTTAAATGGAAATTGGATTAATGAGATATGCTTGATGTAATTCTGGCCATGGAAATGAATTATGTGACCATTGTTTGAATTTACTTGAATGCTTTATTTGAATGCTTCTTGACATGACTAGGATAAACATGCTTGATAACCTAAAACATGAATATATGTACTTGACAATACCAGAATGATACATATCCCTTGAGCTAAAGCGCTAATTAACTTAAGGGCGATCATAACCTTGAAGAGTAAGGCTTGAACTTGAATGTGCTTGACTATTAAATACTTAAAATTGGATAAGCTTGATACTTAAGTTATTGTGATTTATACATTTGATTGACTACACGACCTTCCTTGATAGCTAATGGACATTTAAATTGAATATACACTTGGAACTATTGAATGTTGGATATATATAAATAACGTGATACTAAAGCTAGACTATGAAACAAATGCTTAATAAGACCATTCGAATACTACATGAATGGTTAAGAAAAATTATTGCTTGATACCTAACGAAAATGAAAGAAACGTTGTACCTTGTCTTGAATTGCTTGTTCGAATTGCTTGAAGTTTTGAGTGACTTTACTTTTTGCTTGAAATTCTTGATCACTTGTAAAATGAACTAAGGTTTACATGGCTTAAAGGCTTAAAATGAATTTGATCTTGATGTGCTTGATGCTTAATCACTTGATGTGTGATTGCTTGAAAATAAAAGATTCAACAAGCCCTTGGTTGCTAGTCGGTTTTAGGTAGAACGACATGCCTTAGAGTCTAGAGCTCAACTTGTTAGGTACTTTGTGTACCATCTTGCTTGGTGTTATAGACACCTTCTTGTTAGATGCCGTGGGCATCATCATGCTAGGTACTTTGTGTACCCACTTGTGTGGTGTTGTGGACACATTCTTGTTTAGGTACTTTGTGTACCCACTTGCTAGGTACTTTGTGTACCCACTTGAGACTTGATTACCTAGTCTTACTATCTACCAAGGCAAAACAAGAACAAATGAACTTGAAACAAAGACTTATAATCATGAATGAAGAGTGATCAAACTTGATTCTTGATAATGAAATGGTAAAGTAATGAATTCACGTGAGTAAAATGGTAAACATGTTAACTTTAATTGCATGTTACTTGAAAGATAAGTAATAAGGTATATGGTCACCTTGTTCGAATGGATGTGATGTCCTTCTTGATTGGTTTGCTTGGTCTCTACTAAAAACAATGGTTAGTTGAAATGGTTACTTGCTTGTAATCGAATGATGCTAGATGAACTAACTAGGACTTGACTTTGCTTGATTAAAGCTTAACATGGTTAAACTTGATTAAAATAAACAAAACATGTCAGTAAGATTAAGAATGAGCCAAACTAAACTTGAATGAATATGTATGCACATGTTTCTTGACAATGACTTGTAAAGTAATGAATATTCATGGTTGAATTGATAAACTTGATAATCTAAGCTTGCTTGTAACTTGAAAATATACATGGTAATATAAGGCACCTATTCGAAATAAATCATATGATTGCTTACTTGAAGTTGTGCAATTCTTGTGGTTGTGATCTTTGCTTGATTTGTGTAGTATAGAACTTAAATTGAAATGTTTGATCTTGTGGTGCTAAGAGCTATTTGAATAGTACCTTGTGGACTATCTATGATTTGCTAAAATTGAATTGAAGCCTAAATAAGTTATGCTTGAAATAAAGACCCTAAAATTTGAAAAGAAGTAAGTGAACTAAATTCACCACCCTTGAATATGTTACTTGATTTGCTTGAATTGTTAGAACAAAGTGCATGAAATGAAATTGTGCTTGGTTTGCTTGGTTGCTTGGACTAAATCTAATGGAATTAGAGGAAAATGATGTAGTATAAGATAAGCTCATCTTGGATTCATTCAAATATGAATAAAGTTCTAAATTGCTTGTCTAGCTCAATCTAAAATGAATTAGAAGTCCAGATTTAATATAAGGGATCATTCATGCTAGTTTAATGGATTTAAAGGAACCATAACTACATGTAATTGAATTGGCTAAGACTAGTTGATGGACTGCTCAAATAGTGAATTAAAGGAATGATGTTGATCGAATGGATTAATTCGAACATAGTACTATAATGCCCTGTTTTAATCACATTAATAGGTAAATTGAACTGACCTAGACTATAAGGAATATATGTATACGTTGAATAATAATGTTAGAAGCATGGACTAGGTAAATAATGAAGCTAAAATCAAGGCTAGTGAAATCTGCCCAGAAAACTCCGTTATGGGCATCAACTTTAAAAAATCACCATAAATTGTGTAGGTCGAATTAAGGGCTGAAATTTATATGGATTGAACCTTAATATGTCTATTTTCATTAGGAGAAAACAGAATTGAATTTTGATTTGTGAGCTGGAATCTGGAAATGAAAACCTCTAGACAGTGCAAACTGTCCAGAAATGCAATTGCCCTGTATTTGAACTAAAAACTGTATTAATTGGAAAGACACTAAAATGAAAGGTCTAAAGGATGTAAAGAGGGTTAAGTAAGCTTTCAAATGGTGTAAACTAATTTAAATTTTTGACGTACGGAATAAAAATTATGTATGTTTACGTAAACAGTGCACAAGCTGTCAGGCAGTAGTAGTCAAGGTGATTTGGATTATTTTGTAAACTGTATTGTAAACTGTTTGGACAGTTTTGGTTACTGCCCTAAATGAACTCTTGACCTTGAATAGTGAATCACCTTTGATAATTATACTTGGAACCAATACAAGAGCTTACTAATATAGAATACTAGGCTTAACCACATAGTCTAATAAGTTTACATGCTATGAAGTAAAAGAAATGATTTGAGTGATGTATATAAGTAAAAGGTCAATTAAGACATTTGATAAATGGAAGGTTAAAACCACTTGTTACTCGAAATATAGGTTAAAGTCTAAATGAATCTAAATTAAATAGGAAGGTTTGATTGTCTAGTTTGGTGGCCTAAATCGAATGAAATGATTGAACACTTTATTGGTGCCTAGTTTTTGAATATGAGATGCTTGTTGAATGTGTAAGGTAAACCCTTGAATTGAACCCCTTGATCATTGTGTGATTGTATACTCAATTGATGATTGAACTCTAAGTTATGCTTCAAACTAACTTGATTAAGCAGTAATTGAATTAAAGACCCTAAACTTGATAAGCTACTAGTTCAAGATACTACCTCACTAAGTACATTATGTACTTATCAATCTTGTTTGCATTCTTCCCAAACCTCAGGTTAAAGTTATTATGAACGATACCTTGACCTTGAAGCTATCTTTCTTGGAACCAAAGCGAGATATTCGAAGCTTGAAGTATGGTTTGTAACCTAGTAAGCAATCTAAGTAAATCACCCCTTGACCGAATGGATTTTTGATTTAATCCTTGTGTTAGATGCTTGAAATGTTGCTGTTGAAACATGTTAGAATAATACTTAAATTGAATCTTGATGGATTATGAATTGATTCATGAAAATAGGTTGAAATAGAGCTTGACCGATTGATATGTAATCATGCATGAAATATCTAGTTAGTATGATCATGTAAATTGAGATGTAAATTGAAATCAATGATAAATTAGGACTTGAATCGAATGATTAACTTGCTGGAAATTGTGCATATGAAATGAACTAGGGTGTTAATTAAGTAAGAAATATGATAGATAACAAGAATTGAGCTTATGATGAAAATTGTCACCTAGATTGCTTAATTGGCTAAATAAGGATTGTTTTGAAAGAATTATGGAACTCTGGACTATTCTGTATGAAATTAGGAACTAGAAAATTTGGTTAAAAACAGGGGAGAAACTAAATTGAAAACTTGCTTGATTGAATTGTTCTAATAATAAGAAATTGGACTGCTATAAGTAACTTGTTAGCATATGTGTGTATAGAGACCAGAATTGAAATATTTGATAATTGAAGGATTGAAGTGAATGAACCAGGGAGTGAAAATCAATATATTAGAACAGGGGAAAACAAGAAAATTATGGATTTAAAGTACTAGAATGAAATAGATTGAATTAAGCATGTAGGAACATGAACTAGTAAACTTGACCTAGTGAAATCTGATGCCAAGAAAACTTTATTCTGGGCAGTAACTTTGAAAAATTACTATAAATTGTAGGAATTGAATTTAGAGCTGAAAATTATGGAATGAACTTTAATATGTCTATTTTCATTAGGAACAAACGGAGTTGAATTCTGGATTATATAGTGAAATTTGGAAATGAAAATACATGGACGGTGCAAACTACCCAGAAATGTAAATACCCTGTCTTTAACTAAAAAAACTGTATTGATGTAGAAGGCCTAAAAATATGAGCCATATATGGATGGATAGGTAATTAAGTTAGCTTTCCAAAGGTATAAACGGATTTAAATTCCGACATGTATATTAAAAGATATAGACAATTTAGTGAAGGGTGTACCCATATTTCTACAATACAATATATATCTAAATTCATTAGACTCATATCACACACTATTTAAGCTCAACAAAACAACAATCCAGCCTTTGTTCAATGTATTAAATCGGCAGTTCAACCCTCCTTGCAATCACTAACTTTGTTATTCAAGTTGTACCCATATTTCTACTCTATTTATCAATATAATCGATTTCAGGAATTCTGGGGTATTTTATACTCCATTTGCTACATTAATACTCAACATTTCATATCAAACTCCCCTTTATAACACGCACATATACATAAACAAAGCAGGGCGGGGCAGAATTTTAGATTTAGCACTTAATCTAGTAAACCATCCTCATGTGCAACTTACAATCTAATTCATTTTCTTCATATGTCATAAGCTATAGCTCTTAACTCAATATTGTTAGGTTTACATCCATCAATAACAAACAAAAATCTAATGTTCCATGAATTCAATTAACTAACTCCAGCCCTATTTCATTCGACCAAGGCTGTCCAAACAATTTAACAAGTTAAATTCAATTCCTCAATTGCAATGGACAATGTATATCATTCAAATTTTATCTAATCAATCAATCATTTGGGAAAAATCTTCCAAACAATTCTTAGGCTAAACAACCATTATCTAGATAGACTCAAATTGTTTTTTCCTTTCTATCGATTCTTCCTAGTATTCAATCGGATATCCTCCTAATCGCCACAATCAAAATCAACAACCATAGATATTTACATGCATGATCATAAATGGATAGATTTACCTTCACTAGATACAAAGATATAATCCAATTAATTGAGTTCTTCCCTTCAAACCAAACCCTCACAAAGTATTAAGCTTTCTCACTCGTCTAGTCTCTCTACAATGATTCGAACAAGAGTGAAGAATATGAGTTTCTTCTTTCTCCAATTCACCGGTTGAATGAGGAAGAGAGTGGACATGTCTAATGTCCACTAAGCAAAGTTAAATCAACATGCAATCCCCAAATTTTCATGTTATATCAATCTAGTCCCTTTTAAAACGGTTCCCTCATTTCCTTAGTCTAACAATTTGGTCCTTACCAAACTATATACTTCGTTTTAATATATAATCAATTAAATGATCACTCAAATTTATAACTCTAAATTTAGGGATATTACAAGAATGGCTAAAATGAAAGCTCTAATTGATTGAGGGTTTGCATGTAAGGTTAAAAGAAAATAAAGACCACTACACATGGAAACATGGGGTGAAGGCATGTAGGATGGAAGCCTCAGCCTTAGGGGATGAAAATTAAATATTTTCATCTCCTTCGTAATCGAAATTCACAAAGGGAGAAAGTAGAATTGTCATGGAATTAGATTGATATTTTATTAAGGTTTCTCGAAGCCTTTGTTCGATTAGCATGGAGGAGGGTATGAATCCTTTACCCTCCTTTGATCTAGCTTGTTAATTTGGTTATATTTTCTTATGTGTTGTGTAGCTAGTAGACTCGTTGGAAAATTAAATTCAAGCTACGAATTCTTTTGATTAAATCGAACGTGATACATGTTAAATTGTTATGCTTTTGTGAATCGGTATTATATTTCAAGGCACTAAGTTTCTTAATATTGAGTAGTAAGGTTGTTGTGATGAAATGAATGGTTTAAAAGTTGTCTAAGTAACTTAAGAGGGGTTGAATTGTGGATTTGATTAATGAAATTAGTAGATAAATAGAGACTTTGAGCCATTCGAATTATGCTAGATTATGTGACCATTGTTCGAAATGCCATGATTTTCTTCCTACATCATGAATCGGTCTTGACTCAAATTGAACACATGCTCAAGTTGTTTTTCTAAATTTGTGAATATCTTGATTTGATTGAACAAATAGTTAAAAGGGATAATGCCATGTTAGGAGGAAAAAACAGTTCTAAATAGATGAATGCACAAAAATTGCATTTGAGTGTTTATGAACAAAGGATTGCTTTGTAGTTATATGAATGCAAATGTACTGATCGATTGGAATAAATGTATAAATATGCAAACTGTTATAGTTTGCAATTTTAAGACTTGAAATATACTGTTTCGATTAACCAAATGTATACAATGGAAATAAGGCATAAGATATGTTTACAAATACCAAAAAGGTTGATCTGAAACTGAATGAATATGCATGAAAAATAAAGGACTACTATGTTTTTGTATATACATGTTTTTGGGACTGTTTTGGTCATACATGTATAAAGGTGTGAAGGCTGCTCTGTCTTGAGTTCGAAAGCATATAGAAAATTGTGACAAATTGATTGCTAAAGAAGTAGCCTAATCATGAAGGATCAAATAGTGACAAATTGTAAATATAGAATTGCATGCAATAAGGATGAGTAATTAAGGATTTATGGAACAATTAGACCAAAATTTGCCAAGTGGGGGCAAATAGCTAAGCCATGTGATAACACCTTGGCCAAGTGGCCATCTGGCTATCATCTCCTCCACTCCACCATGGCTGAAACTTCTATCATCCATCTAGGAAAAGAGAATCACCATTGTTGAGGAAGAAAGCTTGCATGAGATCACAATTGCATGAAAAATTGGATAGCTAGGAAGATTGTAAGTGGATTCTAAATCCTTCCTCCCTAGCAACTTGTTTGAATGGGTGATTTATGATGTTGTTGTATAAATTGAATTCGATGATTTCTATGTGTATTAGGAACATGCTAGTTTCAATTTGAACTCGAAATTGTAATTTCTAGTAACCAATTTGATAAAGGAAATATGTGTAGTTGCTAGAAATTTGAGGAATATGAACATGGTTGAAAACAATCTTGATTAGGCACTGTTTTGATAGGGAAAATGTGTAAAAATGTCAATTGGATATAGAACTCTGTTTTAATCATGTTGGTAGATAAAATGAAGATTTAATTGAATAGGTAACTTGCTGGAAAATGACTACACCTAATTGTACTAGTTAAATTAGGTAATGGACTGCCTAGTTGATGAAATGGATGTGCAACGAGATCAAATAGATCAAATTAGGTTCAACATGATAATGCTTTGTTTTAAGCTCATTACTAGGTGAAGTAGAATGACCTAGACATGTAAGAATATGATCATGAATGGAATTTCCATGTTAGAACCTTGCTTAGGTGAATAAAGAAGCTTGAAATTCAACCTATTGTAATCTGCCCAGAAAACTCTGTTCTGGGCAGTAACTTTGAAAAATCACTATAAATTGTATAAAATGAATTTAAGGCGGAATTTTTATGGACAACACCTTGATATGTCTAAATTCATTAGGAGAAAACAGAACTGGATTCTGGGTTGTATACTGAAATATAGAGAAATAAACACTAGGGACAGTTCAAACTGTCCAATGTGACAAATTACCATGTCTTTAAGTTAAAAACTATATTAATTGGATAAGAAATAAAATGCAAGCCTTATATGGATATAAATACAATTTTGTTAGATTTCCAATGGTGCAAAGCAATTGAAATTCTGACGTACGAAATGAAAGTTATGCATGATTAAGTGTCTAGACTGGAAGCTGTCTAGCAGCAGTGTAGACAATTGCACACTATTTTGTGGCAATTTGTAAACTGTTTTGTAAATAGTTTTAGGCCATCAATTCTTTATTGTTTTACATGAACTAGAATATAGATAAGTGTAGTTAAGTGTAATGGAAAATGTATATGAACATGCTGCCAAATTTGTGAATGTTATATGCTTGTAACATTGTCTTGATTTGATGATCATATGATCTTGTTTTGACATGCTTGTACTTGTAATGTGGTAGAACCAGGAGTAGACTTGGTGGAAGAGGATAGAGTGGACCGTCCTAAAGCCAAGAACAAGGGTGTGTGGATCCAAGACTAGCTAGCTTGGAGTATTGTGAGTGTAGTTATCTCTAGGGTTAGGACTAGGTCCTAACCAATGCATTCTTATTATATTCTTGAAATGTCAAATGAATCTAATCATGGACTTGACTTAATAAGGGAAGAATGATTTAAGTAATGCATGAAACTTGATCTCAACCTTGTATACATGTTTGATTCGATTGATAAGCATGTTGAGTGGTAATGTAACTCCCCCTCCCCGGGTTAGCCGTAACCTGGTTCAGGAGCGTTACCAAAGCAAGAACAAAGCAATAGATAGGTTACTTGTCGAACAAATAACCTCGATATACATGACTTGCAACGCAAGTAACCTAAACACAACCATACAATACATACAAGCAATCCACATTAAACAAAACCAACATACTTAGCATGCTAATTTTGGTACTAATTTGTTTCATTTCATACTTATAACATAAGTTACCATTATCATATTACCATTCCATTCAATTCACATACATCATTCAACAACAATCACAAGTGTGGCATACTTCACAATAAGTTACTATTAAACATGATTCAACTTTCATTCTTATTACAAATTCATGTACTCTATTCGATTGATACAATGAGGTTACTTAACTTATTTCAATTAGCTTGCTTTCATCTCAAGATACTACTTATTCAACCAATTAACATGATCAATACAAAGCATCCAACTTACATTCTTATTACATATTCATACACCTATTCGAACTATAAGGTGATCCTAATCATATTTCATTTGTTTCTTTTTCAATCAAGACCTACTATTTCATGGCATACTTGGTTAGTACATTGTTAATGCATGCTTAAACATACCTTAGCCTCAATCTCAACATTGTCGAATCATTTCAATAGCCATAAGAACAAATGCATGATCATACACATTGGTCTAGCAATCAAATTAAACAAGGTTCAACAAACATTGAATTTCTATCATATTATGCGCAGAATTATACTAACTTATATACATATCAACCAAGTTATATACATAGTTTAAATCATCCAAGTTGGTTACATGATAGGCCCATCAAAACATTACATATACTAGTCTTAAACACACATCCAAATGCATGATCAAAGCTACCTACTACTAGATCTAGTGCCACCAAACTATGAGTATACAAAGAGTATGAAATCATACTTTCAAGCTTGCTTCAAGGTGTTGCTTCGATCTAAAGATATCCTCTTGATAATGTCTTTAATATGTTATGGGAAGAATAAAGAGTAGAGTGATAATTACAAGTTATGTACTTAGTGAGGTAATACTAAGTCTAGCCAATTTCAAGAATACATATCCAAGTTTACATGTATTCCAAAGAATCAAGATCATCCCTACATGACACATACCATTCGAATTCAAGGAGTATCATAGGCAATCTTCACATATTACACAATCAACATAGAAACATCCATCATATATACCCATATGCTATTAAAATATCTTGCTTAGAAGACAACCAACCAAATACACCAATTACCAAGTAGGCATTCTTACACAAAGTCACCATCTATACATTTCTTTCATGAGAAGTAACTAGTTATACAACCATTCATGTATCATCTTTCAAGGCAAGGAAGTTCATTCAAGAATCTTACAATTCAAACAATCTTCATATCACACATCCAAGCAAACAATGTTCATTCAAGTTATTAAGTCATCTTAGAAAACCCTTGGTAAGCAGTTTACTAGATAATCAAATCTTTAACAATATGCACCGAAGTGCCAATATGCACTGTAGTTCCAATATGCACCGTAGTGCCAATATAAGCTCAAGATTCTAAGGCATGCCCTCCTATTTGTCCAAACTAGCTACCAAGGTTGTTGATTATCCATTTCATTCAAGCTTTATACATTTCAATATCCAATACAAGATTATGCCATTCAAAGGCCAAGCCCTTAGGCTTATAGAGTCTTAACTCCCAAGACAAGTCTATCCATGCCATTCAAATGGCATGAATACAAAGTGGTACCATTGTTCAATTCATTTCAACCAGCCATGCATATCAATCACAAACACATGCATATGTATGCAATGTGCGTACCTTATTCTCCAAGCAAGCATGCCATTTCTTACCTTTGGCATAGGCAATGCAACATGTCAAGCATTTCATTTCATTTGCTTAACACTCAAGTAAACACATAGAACATGACATCAAACAAATTGTCATACATGTCATTCTTCCCTTATTTAGTCAAATATGTATTAGGTCATGTTACATTGAAATTAAATTGAATTAAGACAATAACAAGGTTGGTTAGGACCTAGTCCCAACCCTAAGGATAGTTACACTCACAATACTCCTAGCAAATCAATTGTCTTGTATCCAAATCCCTTTGTCTCTAGCTTTGGCATGACCACTCCTATCTTCATCTTCCACAACTTGCTACCCTTGGTCTAGCAAGCATAATACATACATTTCATAAAAACAAGCACATAATGTCTCACATATATAGTAGCAATGTTACCACATTGTACCTAACATTTAGCTACTGTTTTTATGCTTTTTTTAAGCATTTCTTACTAGTTCATCTCCATATTTTTATTACCTCATTTTAAGACATAACTGGACAGGTTACAATGTCCCAAAACTGTTTTGGAAACTGTTTGCATCTAGGTGTAAAAACAGACCCAAACTGCCTGGGACACTGCTGCCTGGCAGTTTACACACTGTCTCTTTAAATGGTCATATCTTTTAATCCGTATGTCGAAATTTCGATTACTATACACCGTTGGAAAGCTAAACAAATTATATTTAAGAACATAATAGACTTGTATTTTAGTTCTTATCCAATTAATACAGTTTATTGTTCAAAGACAGGGCATTTACACTGTCAGGACAGTTTGCACTTTCCAGCAATTTCTATTTACAGTTTCCAGCATAGGACCCAGTTTTCAGTTCTTTTTTCACCTAATGAAAGTATACAAACTAAGGATCCTGTCAATAAAATTTCAGCCATGAATTTGATCTATACAATTTTTGGTGAATTTTCAAAGTTACTGCCCATAATAGAGCAATTCTGGGCAGATTGTACCTATTCACATTTTAATTCCTTAAATTCATTTTAACCAATGTTTTGGGCCTATAATTCATTTCATATGACATCCTAAACATGTTTAGTCAATGTTAATTCATTATTAAAGGCAGCCAAAACAGAGTAAGTTGGTTACAATGCTTAATTTTACATGTTTACACAATAGGTTCTTACTAAAACAGTTTCTATGCTATATGACTATGTTCATACTTTTATCTTTTATTTCCAGCATTGGTTGCTAGCAATTCAGCTTGTCTAACACCTTGATTACATTATCTAATCATGATCATGTCCAATTCATTAATTCCACAGCTCAATTACAAGTTCTAACCATTCAATTCTTACATCAACATCTAATTTCAATTTTCCAGCAACCTAGTTTTGTTACACCATTCTTTACACATAATTTCCAGCATAATACCTAGTGTTCATTCTTCAAATTTGCATAATTCTACAACCATTCAATCATCTAACAACATAATCAATAGTTAATTTCATCTATAATCATCAAAACAGTCCAAATCAACAAGTATAGTTGCGTATTCGATTGAACAATAGTAGATTCATACTTACTTTGCTTCTAGCTTTAATTTCCTTACAAAATCCTATACATGCAAGCTTAATTTTCCTTCTTCAATGGCTGATTTCTCAAGCTCTCTTTCTCCCTATTTTCTCTCCTTCAAACGACAATAGGAAGGCTAATGAAGAAGATGATGACAACATATAATCCAAGTTATTGGATTTGTGAATTGTCTAAAATGTCCCTTAATTAATCCTTATTATTAACTTAATCAAGGGCATTAGGGTAAACAAGGAATTTAGCATGCATTCCCCATCTTTCTCATTTAATTCAATGTAGTCACTCTAAATTGGTCACTTATTTCATTTATTCTTCCAATTAGATCCTTGACTAATCAATTTAGCTTAAATTTTAGGTTCAATTAAGGTATCAACTTATGCAATTGATTTCAATACTTCTAGGCTAGGATTTAGGGCGTTACAGGCAGTGTTAGTGCTTGTATGCTTCATGTGGCATGTGATCAATGTTTAAAGAACTTGTTTGAGATATCATCTCATCTTGATGAAATGAAACATGAAAACTACATGATATGTGAGCTATGGCTCAATGGCCTAAGGGCCTAATATGAAATGAACTTGCTTGACATGAACTTGATCTTGAAACACTTGAATAAATGGTAAATCGAACAACCTTGGTAGCTAGTTGGACTAGGTAGAAAGGCATGCCTTAGAGTCTAGAGCTCATTGTCTCAGGTTGGACTACGGTCCAGGGCTAAGGCCCATGTTTGGCGATAGACAGAGGGTACGTATGTGGTCTTTGGCGACAGTAGGAGGGTTGACCAGCACTACGATGCATCTTGTGGCGACAGTTGGTTGGAGACTTGATTACCTATACAAACTAAGTACCATGGGGGTTGTTTAATTGATAACACATGAAATAACAATCCTACATCATATGTTACTTGTCTTGAATGCCATGAATTGTATGTTACTTGACATGAAAGCATGACTTTCTTGATTTCTTGTTTTGCAAGCATGATGTGCTTGATTCATGATATGAATTCTTGATTCTTGTTCTTGATAACTGAATGCTATGATCCTTAGCTAGGATTACTCTAATGCTTGATATCCTTAGCTAGGATTACTCTAATGCTTGATATCCTTAAATAGGATTACTCTATTGCTTGAAAGCCTTAGCTAGGATTATCTTAATGCTTGAAATCCTTAGCTAGGTCTATACATGATTAAATGACATAAAACTTGGCATAACAAATGGTTAGATTTAGGACTGCCTCACAAAGTACATTATTGTACTTATCACTCTTGCTTTTCATTCTTCCCAACTACAGGATAAAGGATACGAGTGTTGCTTGGTCTTAAAGCCTATTACCTTGAGCTAGAAGCAACTCACACAAACTTTGCCTAAGTATGGTTTCATACTTGTTTTGTATATCTCCTAGAATGGTGGCACTAAAATATAGATAGCTAGTTTGATCATGCATTTTTGTACTTGTATATAATGTATTGATGGGCCTACTATGTTATGAACCTATTTTCAAGTGTGTAATGAACCTAAAGTTCTTATAATGGAATGTTGTTGCTGTGCATATGATGTTGGAATGAAATGATCTAATGTTTGATTTAGAGTACCTTGATCCATTCAAAAGTCTTGCTTAGTGTACATGTCTTGCTTGAAATGAACAGTGTGTAAGATGAACCTTGTTGATTGCCTTCCATTCGAATACATTAGAAACTCTATGATCACTTGTGTGTGTGTGTGTGTGTATACCATGATGTATGTGTATTGGTATTTGTATAGGTGATTGCTGAATGTATAGGAATAATGTATGACTTGATTGGAACTAGTTACATGTAAATTGAATGATCAAAGAATTATGTTAGTAATTTAGTTATAAGATGATACATGCTTACATCAATGAACAATGAAATGAAGAAAGCATGTTTGAACCTTAGGTTATTCGAATAGGATAGGATTTAAAAGGTTGAATATGTAATATGAATCGTGTAAGTAGTAACCTATAATGTTGTATAATAGGAAACAATTTAATGGCCTTGTTCAAATGCTTTGGATGACTTGAAAAGAAATATGAGTTGCTTGTATGATAAGTAAGTATGTTTGGTTGTATTGTTGTTCTTGTACTGCATTGTTCATTGTTTTCCTTGCTTGTTATGTAATGCTCCCGAGATGGTTTGTTACTAGCCCGGGGTAGGGGTGTTACACTATGAATTTGTGAATGATCAAATGAATTCTTGGGGGCTGTTTGTGATTAAATGTTTGATGGCGATTTGTTTTCCTTGAATTTGAGAGTCATGAATGGATTGTAATGATAGTTGAATTCTTGTTATAAATAGAGAAAGAAGATATTGATCAAGTGAGGCATAATGCGGAGCCGAAGGATACACACACATGCGAATTTTGCTACATTTTTATAGTGCACTCTAATCCTATTGGTCGACCAATTATATCCGATTATAATAAGCATCATCACTTCTCAATACATACTTTAAAACCATGTCAACCTACTGTTTTCCAATGCACCAACATAAACCATAGCATACCCCATTTAAAATCATAAATCAATACATAGCATTTTCTCATCAAGATGCAACCTCTTGAACATCATAAATCAATCTCATGGGATAACATGAATCATTTCTCAATTATAAAACATGCATAACAGCAGGTAATGAATCCAACTTCAAAACATGAGCATGAACAATTAAAACCATGAGAAAAGTCGAGAATCGAGAGTGAAACATTTCATACTTACGTTCGAGCTTAGATCAGCGTTTCAAGCTAAATCTAAACTCCCATAATCACTTTCAAACTTCTAGAAAGCTGAAAATCATGTTTCCGCTCACCAACTACACCTCGCTTGGCTTGCCGAGGTGAAATCAAGCTTCTAAATCCTCCACAACACCTTCCGAAGCTATTGGATCGTCATCCCCTGCTTCTAACCAAAGCAAAACAGATGATTAATGTGTTCCCTTGTATCAAAATCCCCAGCAACACACAACAACACATTCCTCCCTCAACAACCAAGCTTTCGCCTAACAAAAACGACCGAAAACAATGGCAAAACCTTTCTAATAAATCTCCAGCTATTACATAGCGAGATTTACACTTAAAAAACATCAATTTACAACCAAAAACATCTCCTTAACATTAAAGAACCATCAACAATCAATTAACCCCATAAACAAGCCACCAACCCAAAGATATCAACAACCAAACCTAACAATTTACCTAGTTCCGGGATTCAATTATAAAAATCACTTAAATAAACATCTAAAATCATCATAATCATCATATTATCTCATTATAAACCCAACAAAACCAATCGAAACCAAAGATCCATTGATTTAGGCAAGTAAACCTCAATTAAACTAATTTTCCATAAACATATTACCAAAACCCATTAGAAAACCATCATAAGAGACCAGGAACTTGGGAATTTCAATAAAGAACATATCATCAGAGGAGAAGAACGAAACCTTGCCTCTAATGCTGACTTTTCCTTCAATTGCAATGATTTACATGAGAAAACAAGGTTTATACAACAAGGTTTTGTTAAGAGAACTTTAAAGAATCATTTAGGATCAAAAAGATAAATCAAATCAGATATTTACCTTAAATCTTTGAAGAGAAAATGGTTGTTTGGCTGGAGAGAATTTGAGAGAAAGTAAATGAGAAAATAAAGTAGTTACGTGAAATGTATTTTGAGAAAACAAATTGGTTAATTAATTCCCTCTAATTATTTATTTATTAAAACCTTTTAAAACCACCCAATAAAAAGGAAAAGTCTTAATTAGACTCTTGGTCAAAGCTCCCTAAAGATTCTAAGCCTTGATCTCTTACAATTTTGTCACTAAAAACAGTTTTACGTACTTTACATTTTGGTCACTTGTCCCGAAATGTCAATCTTCCAAAATATATTTTCCGAAATTGATTCCACTAAAATCACTTATATAATAAATAAGGATTTTAAAACAATTTACCATATTTTATTTTACTCAAAAAATATTTATACCAAAATAATCCGAAAACGAGCCTAAATTGTCAAATCCAACCCAACGAGCCATCTAGCCTAACCCGGCTAACTTATAGGCCCAAAATTGGGGCGTTACAACTCTCCCCCACTTAAGAAATTTCGTCCATGAAATTTACATGATGGAAAAAGGTAAGGAAACTGCTTCTGCATGTCATCTTTCCTCTCCCAGGTAGCTTCCTCGACACCTCGATGTCTCCATAACACTTTGACCAACTCAATGGTCTTCCCATGAAGCACTTTTCTGTCCACATCCAAGATTTTGACTGGTTCCTCGTCATAAGTCAAATCTGGATTCAACTCAACTTCCTCAATTATCATAACATGCGACGGATCCGACCGATACCTCCGAAGCATGCATACATAGAAAACATCATGTATCTTTTCCAACTCAGGCGGCAATCTCAACCTATAAGCAACAAGACCAACACGTTCTAACACCTCATATAGTCCAATAAACCTCATACTCAATTTACCTTTTTCGACCAAACCCCATCACCTTCTTCCAAGGCGAAACCTTAAAAAAACACATTATCACCAACCTCATACTCTACCTCCTTACGCTTTAAATCTGCGTAAGACTTATGACGATCTGAAACCTCCTTCAAACAATCACAAATGATCTTTACCTTCTCCATTGTTCCCTTAAGCATATATGGCAAGGAAACAAACTTTTGCCTCGTTTCGGCTCAACACAAAGGCCTCCTACACTTCCTTCCATACAAAGCCTCATAAGGCACCATTTGTATACTAGCCTGATAACTATTGTTATAGGTGAACTCCACCAACGGCAACTGTATCTCCCAAGAGACGTGGAACTCAATAACACAACAACGAAGCATATCCTCCAACACTTGGATAACTCACTCAGACTATCTATCCTTATGAGGATGATAAGATGTAATAAAACTCAACCGCGTACCCAAGGCTTGATGCAAACATTCCCAAAACCTCGCGGTAAACCTCGGATCCCTATCCGAAACTATGGACTTAGGTACACCATGAAAACGGACAATCTCGGTGATATACAAGTTCACCAACCTGTCTAAGGTATACATCGTATGCACCAGCACAAAATGAGCACACTTCATCAAACGGTCCATAATCACCCAAATAGAGTTCTTCTTTGACAAGGTCAAAGGCAAACCAAACACAAAATCCATGGTGATTCTTTCCCACTTCCATCACGGTATCTTCAACAGTTGCAACAACCCGAATGGAAACTAATGCTCAGCCTTCACACTCTGACAAACCATACACTTACCCACAAAATCAATAACATCCCTTTTCAACCCAATCCAATAGTACTCATCTTTTAACTCACGATATATCTTGGTACTACCGGGATGCATAGCAAAATGACTACTATACGTTTCCTTCAAAATAGTGCGCCTCAACTCAACATCTTTCGACACAACTATTCATCCCTTAAAGCACAAAACACCATCATCATTAAAGCAAAAATCCATTGGATAACCCTCTGTATTGTCCAAAACATGTGGTACCAACGAATCATCACACAACTACTTCTCCCTGATCAACTGAATCAAGGAAGGTTTCGCTTGCAACTTAGCCACTAACCCACCATCACGCGATACACTCAACCGTGCAAACATGGCCCTCAACTCCACAACAATCTTCATACTCAAAGCATCAGCCACCATATTGGCCTTACCCAGATGATACTCAATCGATAGATCGTAATCCTTAAGCAACTCCAACCATCTTCGTTGCCTAATATTCAATTTCTTATGTGGCATCAAATACCTCAAGCTTTTATGATCTGTATACACCACACATTTCTCACCATATAGGTAATGTCACCATATCTTCAACGCAAACACCACTACAGCCAACTCAATATCATGCGTGGGATAGTTGCGCTCATGAACCTTTAATTGTCTCGATGCATAAGCCATTACCCTACCATCCTGCATCAACACACAAACTAACCCCACATAGGATGCGTCGCTATAAATCACAAACTCTTTTCCTGATTCAGGCTGAATCGAGATTGGGGCTTGTGTAAAAGCTTCCTTCAGCTTCTCAAAAGCTTGATGCCTTGCCTTTGTCCACTCAAACTGAACATCTTTTGGTAATAACTTGGTTAACGGGGCAAAAATTTTAGATAAACCATCTACAAAGCGACGATAATAACCTGCTAAACCCAAGAAACTACGAACCTCTAATACCGACTTAGGTTGTTTCCAACTTACAACCGCTTTAATTTTTTTGAGGATCCACACGAATTCATTCACTTGCACAACATGACTAAGAAACACCACCTCTTTTATCCAAAACTCACATTTACTTAACTTCTCATAAAGTTGATTATCCAACAAGGTCTGCAAAACAATTCGCAAATGTTTATCATGATCCTCCTTGGTACGAGAGTAAACAAGGATGTCATCAATAAACACCACTACAAACTGACATATTTCCTTATACTAAGGCCATGAACTCTTACTTTTTCTCATCTTGATAGCGAGTACCCAGATACTTCTTTTAGAAAGTAGCTTTGAAAAACTCCCATGTAACATCCATAGGTTCCATCCTCGCGATAGTAGTAGTCCACCACGAATAAGCAACACCCTGGAGCAAACAAACTATACAACCCAGCTTACGCATATCCATGCACTCCATCTTTCCAAGAATCCTCTAGGTACTCTCAAACCATGCCTCAGAACCCTCTAGAGACAAACCTCTGAACTCGATACCTCCTAGACTACGCAAGCACTCCAAACACAAACCAAGATTAGCTGTAGGCGGCGGCACTACTGCATGCACACCAGCCACTACAGCTTCAAACACTCCAGCAATGGCCTGAATCAACGATGTCATGTCTCCCACAGCATGACCCTTGGCTACCTGGGGTCCAACACCTGCTAGACCAACTCCAACTCCATCACCACCCAGAGGAGGAGGAGGCGGTACCTCATCATTACGCTCTTCTTCCACCACATTACGCACAATCATCCTTTGCTCTCATCTCGGTCCCATATGAAAACAAGATGAATCTCTAGCATGTAAAATGCAACATTAAAAATAGTTAGGCCAACAAGAATCAAGGGTCCAAATCGCCCAAATCTTTTTAAAACAAATCTCTTTACACCAATGGTAATAGTGGCAATGGATACCCCGACGTCTACTCCCAAACCATCATATAACATATCAGATAATCATGTTGTTGCGCGTAATAAGTGCTACGCAATTGTGCAAGTATACACGTTGCAAGTTATAGTATAAAAGATATCGTCTCCATAGGGATTGGTGCCACTTCAAGAATCTAGTCTCTTGTACTGTAAAAAGTAAAAACACAAATAAAGGATTATAGGAGTTTAACTAATAACTAAACTAGAAGGCAATAAAGTAAAATAATAAATGAGAACAAATGAGAGAGATAGGCTAGGTTATCATGAGTTGAGGTGTGATAGCCGATTGGATCGTCTTGGTAAAAGAGTGCACGGGCAACTCAGTTGCCGTGGCAACTTGCACAACGGGGTTGCCTTGGCAAATAATCGATGGTTGCCTGGGTGACTAGTTGGGCAACTACTCGGGCGTCTGGGCAGCAACCTTCAAGGTTCGGCAGAGCGTTCTTCAATGGTTTCTTCTTATCCCTAATTCGAAACTCTAGCTACTTGTGCATGCCTTGATAATACATCCCTGCGTGAATCAAGGGTGAACAACAACCAATCTTGCGCTCCTCTTAGCCGTTGAAATCCTTAGCTTATTCCTAAGCCGGATTAATCTTCACCATCAATAGATTGAATAAAGATCATATTCATTCGTTTATTGAATCTAACTCTCCCATATTAGATAAATAGATGAAGTTACGAGATCCTCTCCCAATTCACTCGCAAACAAGAATAAGAACCAATAATGAATAAACCTTGAATAGAAAAGTGCAAACTCTTATTACCTAAACAAAATCCAATAGCTTCTCACAACCACAAAACACAATAACCATAGCCAAATAGATTTAGTTCATGGCTAGGTTCCAAAGAAACACAAGATAACTAATCCCTAACATGAACCTAATTGAACAAGAAAGAAAAAGATGAAGGATGAAGCTTGTCAAAATCCTCCTTGCCCTAGATGCTTGTCGAAAATTCTCTCTTCTTGCTCTCTGGAGTTGTCAAAATTTTCCCTCTTCTTACTCTCTTTCAAGTTGACGATATGGCCTCTAATTTATAGGGCTAGGTCAAAGTCCTTCTTTGAGGAGGAAGTTAAGTTGGAATTAAATTATCTTTAAAGAATATAATTCTTTATTATAATTATATTCCTTCTAGAACTTCTCCTATCTTCTTGAAATTTAATTCATCTTTAATCTCTTAATGGAAATCAAATTCCTTTAGGATTTAGCTTTGCTCCACGTCATCTTGGGCTTGTCTAGTCATCAATTTCGACTACAATATCACCTTGTTCTTTGTCGACAATTGCCCTGGCAACTGGCTCGGCGTCTCCTTCATTCATTGCCCTGGCAACTAGCTCGGCATCTCCTTCATGTATTGCTCTGGCAACTAGCTCTAGCCTTGCTTTGGCAAGTGATCCTGTACATACACACAAAACACACCAAAGCAGCATCTTTTCCCACAAAAACTACCAAGTTATGTAATCAAGCTCAACGATGGAAGGAAACATGGATTAATGCATGAATGGCTAATTATGCAACTAATATGAGCCTAAGTCTAACAATAATATGAGTAAAAAGGGTAAGAAAAATAGTACTTTTGAACACTTATCACAAGCTATCAAACACCGTGCATAACAAACATCGAGAATTTGACCATCTTACCTCCCAATTTTTTGTAAACCTGGCTCTGATGCCAACAAATGTAACCCCCTTAACCTGGTCTAATCACAAGACCGAATCGAGCGAGTCACACGAGGAATGTTGGAGTAAAACCTGAAAGTTTCACTTTAATAAACAACCATTTTTTACATTTTATCTTTTCTAGATGCAACATAGTTAACCTAAGCGTGAGACATAGCAGCACATAAAATCTCAACTCGATCGGGCGTCAAATCGACATTCGATTGCCCCAAATAACGTTTAGGACCATTTTTAAAACTATCACTAAACAAGGACTTAACTCGAAATTGAAGGTAACATTTTTTAATTAGTCAAGTTTCGATCCATCACATAATTTTTCAACTCATTTCAGCCATCCAAACTCATTGAATTGCACATACAAATAATCAAGGACTAAAACGTAAGAAATCAGAACTTCAGAAAACATCAAATAACTAATTTAACTGCAAAGGGTATCAATCCCTCTTGACAGTATCGATACGCTTTCATCTCGTCAGAATCTCAGATTTCTAGTAGCCAAATAGTGTATCAGTATGGTCTCGTCTATCGATAAGATACAACTAAAATGCCTTCAACCCGTATCGATACGGTAAAAGGCGTATCGGTACAATATGCCTGAAATGTCTTTACTGTATTGATACGGTGGCCCGAGTATCGATATGCCTGGGCAAGAATTGACTTGATTTGTTGTTTAAACACTTATAAATGCAAACCAAACCCCATAAGCAAGTTTCTAAGACACACATAACATATTTAGGAATCGAACCTTAGCCAAAAACAACAGAAACATCATCTTACCATGATCACATGCTCAAAAGGGAAATCTATAGGCATTCACCATATGGCAAAGCCAAAACATAGACTGAAACCTATAACAAAGCTCAAACCAAACATAATATGCCATTTACAATCTCAATAAGGCAAAACAAACTTGCCAAACTAGGGAGTTCATCAAACATACACTCCCAAAACATCAAGGTATCCACCCATTGCCAATCCCATTACTATTGAAATGTTAAAACCATACTTGAGCTTAGAGCGTCAAGTGAACCACTTCTCTTGCTTCCTTGCAACCTGAACAAACTACTTTTATGCATTGTTAAGAAAAGAGAGCATAAGCTACATGCTTAGTGAGGGGTGCTCAAATCAAAACCATAACAATGCACTATTGAAAACCATTTCCTTATCAAACCATTTCCCTATCATGCTATTAGCAAATCTCATTCCTTAAAACCTAATAAAGCAAAACCATTAAACTATTTACACTTGTATCATGGAATTTCAGGCTTTAAACCAAAGCAAATCTCTATGCAAGCTTCACATGCTTAGGCATTCAAAACATATCTCAAGATATATTCTCATGTATAAATCTCATATACAATTTAATTTCAAAACCATGATACATTTAATCTCATATATTGGCATTCAAGTGACCCGAAAGGTTACTTCGCCATCCCTATATACATGGAGCTTGATGCACTCTCCATAAAAAACACATCGGATATACGGATACTCATAGATGGAGCTTGATGCTCTCTCTATCAATAGTTATGGAGCTTGTTGCTCTGTCCATAAGGTGGATCTCATGGTGCTTGCTGTGCTCACCATGACTTAGATCCCGTGGTGCACGTTGCTCTCACCACAATACACTTCAGTTACCCTCAACACAAGAGCTGCTACACTAATGCAGAGCTGAAGGACACACGCACATATGTTTTGCTACATTTTTAAAGTGCACTCTCATCCTATTGGTCGACCAATTATATCCGATTACAATAAGCATCATCACTTGCCAATACATACTTTAAAACCATGTTAACCTACTATTTTCCATTGCACCAACATAAACCATAACAAATCCCCTTTAAAATTATAAATCAATATATAGAATTTTCTCATCAAGATGCAACCACTTGAAAATCATAAATCAATCTCATGGGATAACATGAATCATTTCTCAATTCATAAAAACATGCATAACAGTAGGTAACGAATCCAACTTCAAAATATGAGCATGAACAATTAAAACCATGGGAAAAGCCAAGAACTGAGAGTGAAACATTTCATACTTACTTCCAAGCTTAGATCAACATTTCAAGCTAAATCTAAACTCTCATAATCATTTTCAAACCTTTAGAAATCTGAAAACCATGTTTCCACTCACCAACTACACCTCGCTTGGCTTGCTGAGGCAAAATCAAGCTTCTGAATCCTCCGCAACACCTTCCAAAGTTATTGGATCATCATCCCCTGCTTCTAGCCAAAGCAAAACAGAGGATTAATGTGTTCCCTTGTATCAGAATCCCCAGCAACACACAACAACACTTTCCTCCCTTAATAACCAAGCTTTCTCCTAACAAAAACAACTGAAAACATCGGCGAAACCATTCTAATAATCTCCAGCTATTACCCAGAGAGATTTACACAAACAAAATCAATTTACATCCAAAAACATCTCCTTAAAAATAAAGAACCATCAGCAATCAATTAACCCCACAAACAATCCACCAACCCAAAGATCCATTATCAAAATCACTTAAATCAACATCTCAAATCATCATAATCATCATAATATCTCATTGTAAACCCAAGAAAACCAATCGAAAGCAAAGATCCATTGATTTAGGCAAGTAAACCTCAATTAAAACAATTTTCCATAAACATATTACCAAAACCCATTAAAATACCATCATAAGAGACCAGAAACTTGGGAATTTCAATAAAGAACATATCATTAGAGGAGAAGAATGAAACCTTACCTCTAATGCTGACTTTTCCTTCAATTGCAAATATTTACATGAGAAAACAAGGTTTATACAATAAGGTTTTGTTAAGAAAGCATTAAAGAATCATTTAGGATCAAAATGACAAATCAAATCAAATATTTACCTTAAATCTTTGAATAGAAAAAGATTATTTTACTGGATAGAATTTGAGTGGATGTAAATGAGAAAAGAAAGTAGATACGTGAAATGTATTTTGAGAAAACAAATTGGTTAATTAATTCCCTCCAATTATTTATTTATTAAAACCTTATAAAATCAACCAATAAAAGGAAAAGTATTAATTAGACTCTTGGTCAAAGCTCCCTAAAGATTCTAAGCCTTGATCTCTTACAATTTTGTCACTAAAATAGTTTTATGTACTTAACATTTTGGTAACTAGTCCCAAAATGTCAACCTTCCAAAATATATTTTCCAAAATTGATTCCACTAAAATCACTTATATAATAAATAAGGATTTTAAAACATTTTCCCATATTTAATTTTACTAAAAAACTATTTATACCAAATTAATCCCGAAACTTGCCTAAATTGTCAAAACCAACCCAACGAGCCATCTAGCCTAATCCAGCTAACTTCTAGGCCCAAAATCAAGGCGTTATGGGAATCCTGACTTGTCGAGGCATCAGGAATTACCGAGGCAATGTTGGTTGCCCAAGCAATTTTTGGTGTTGAGACTTTCTTTGGCACTTCTTGTTCTTTAGCCGGTACTTCACCCATAATCTTCAAGTATTGAGCTCGGTTTGACCCAGTTTTGGAGGGCAATTTTTCATCCGCTGGATCACTTGGTACCTTCTCTTTCTCGCATAATTGGTATATTAAGTTCGGAAAGAAAAGATAACCCACATCCTTTTGACTACAAGAAAATATCTCATCACATATAACTTGTCCAACATTAATATTTCGCTTGTTTAAAATTGAATGAATCAACAAAAGACATGAATATGAAATGGTGGTACCGTGTGTAGTGGGCATTAAACAAGTTTTAACAAATATATTCCACAAATTTGCCTCGTCATTTAGCATGAGGCAAATTTGTAACACCCCCTACCTAGGCTAGTAGAAACCGGTTCGAGAGCGTTACTTAACAAGCAAGCAAGACAAGTACATAGACATGGAATTCGAACTATACAAGGACATAGACAAGGCAAGGACAATACAAGCATTGCAGATTCAAACTTTAGTCAATGATCAACTATTACATTCGACAATCATGAAGCAAGAAGAGACAATCATTCGAAGAAGGCATTGGCAACCATTCATACATTTCTTTTCATGCAAGTAATCTCAAATGTAACTTCAAATTCATCCTAACCATTCGGCTATAATTACAATACCACTAGACTAATTCCTTTCATGCTTACATTTCAAGTTACTACTTTGTCATGTACATTTCACTTCATTGTTCCTTAGCTTGTATACCTTTAGACATCTTAATCCTATACTTACTAAGCATGATCATCTAAGCATTCATTAACATAGAATTTGTTCCATGCAAGCCTTACACTAACTCATACATTCAACCATTAACACTAATCATATATTACAAGGCATGTAACTAGTACCTAATGATCTAAACTATTCGGCCATGCATCAAACAAGTACACCATACTCATATAATCAAGGCATGAACACAAAATTGAATCATATACTTACCAAGGCCATTCGAATAGAGTTTAAGCAACATGGTTCATCATATTCGAATCATAAATCAAGCATACACATGATAATTTCAAACATACACAAAAGCATGACAAGGTTATCAACTATTTCATAGCCAATTAGATCATCATATGGTCACTCCATATCATCAACATATGCGCAACAAAACATTCAACCATTACATGTTATCTAAGTTCATTACAAACCTTAAACTATATACATAACATAAATAGGCCCATCAAGCATTATATACAATACTTCAAAATGCTTGTTCAAGCTATCTAGATACATCTAGTGCCACCATTCTTGGAGAATACAAAACAAGTATGGAATCATACTTTAACCAAGCTTGTGTGAAATGCTTCTTGCTCAAGGAATCAAGCTTCAAGATCAAGCAATGTTGAATCCTTTAACCTGTAGGTTGGGAAGAATGAAACAAGCGTGATAAGTACAAAAATGTACTCAGTGAGGTAGTAACTAGTTTATTCATTTTGTTATTTCATGCTTCATGTCTTTTAAATCAAGTGTAGACCTAGGTAGGCTTTCAAGCATCAATAGTAATCTTAACTAGTCTTTCAAGCATCAAGATTATCCTATCTAGGATAGCATGCATTCGGCCAACAAGATTAGGCATCAAGAAATCATAAATCATGAATCAAGCAACATGCTTTGAAAACAAGAAACCAAGGAGTCATGCTTTCAGATCAAGTAACATACATCTCATGGCATTCAAGACAAGTGTCATGTATAATTCAATTGTTATTACATTTGTTATTTCATTAAACAACCCCTTGATACTTAGTTTGTATAGGTAATCGAGTCTCCAACCAACTGTCGCCACAAGATGCACCGTAGTGTTGGTAAACCCTCCTACTATCGCCAAATACCACATACGTACCCTCCGTCTGTGGCCAAATAGGGGACTTAGCCCTGGACTGTAGTCCACCCGTACACAATGAGCTCTAGACTCTAAGGCATGCCCTTCTACCTAGTCCAACTAGTTACCAAGGTTGTTCGAATTACCATTTATTCAAGTTATCAAGTTCAAGATCATGTTCATGTCAAGCAAGATCATTTCATGTTAAGCCCTTAGGCTATTGAGCCTTAACTCACAAGTGAAGTGGTTTCAAGATTCATTTCATCAAAATGAGATAACATCATATATCAAACAAGTCATTAGCATTCAATCATGTTGCATCATAGCACATACAAGCATTCAAGCTATCATCAATCAAGCTTAGCAATTCGAAATAGACATGTACTCAAGACTAGGATCAAATTTCATGTGTTTCTTTAATCATCCTTCCCTTATTAGGTCAAGTTCAAGATTAGATTCATTACATGTCAAGATTGTAACAAAATACATTGGTTAGTTCCTAGTCCTAACCCTAGTTGTAACTACACTCACAATACAATCCAAGCAAGCTAGCAATTGTCTTGTATGGCTATTCCTTTGTTCTTAGCCTTTGGATGATTTCCTTTTTCTCCTTCCTCCAAGTTCACTCCTTGCTCTAGCAAATTCATGATTAAACACATTCATCAATACGTATACATATGACAATTCAACATGGAAGCAAGGTTATTTCAATACATATAAACATATACATACAATTCTATCAACATTTTAATAAACAAGATTAGGTAGGATCTAATTATCCCAAACTGTTATAAACAGTCCAATAAAACTGTGTACAAAATAGTTTCCAACTAGCTTAACTGCTGCTGCCTGGCAGCTTACACACTACATGCTTAAACATACATACCTTTCAATTCCTACGTCAGAATTTCAATTAATTTATACCTTTTGGAAAGCTAAAAAATTTTCTTTAAGACCATAATATGCTTGCATTTTAGTTCTTATCCAATTAATACAATTTATTGTTCAAAGACAGGGCATTTACACTGCCTGGATAGTTTGCACTGTCCAGCTATTTCTATTTACAGTTTCCAGCATAGGACCCAGTTTGCAGTTTTGTTTTCACCTAATGAAATTGGACATACAAAGGATCATTTCATTAAAATTTCAGCTCTGAATTTGATCTCTACAATTTTGGGTGAATTTTCAAAGTGACTGCATAGAACAGAGCAATTATGGGAAGCTTACACTAGGTTGCAATTCTAGTTCTTTATTTCATTCTAGCAAGGTCCTAACATGACAATTTCATTCATGATCATGTTCATACGTATCTAGGCCATCATAATTCACCTAACAATGTTCTCAAAACAGGGCATAGTCAAGTTGAACCTAGTTTAATCCATTTGATAACAATTACACATCAATTCATCAACTAGGCAGTCCATTACCTAATTTAACTAGTTCAATTAGGTGTAGTCATTTTTACAGCAAGTTACCAAGTCAATTAAATCTCCAATTTACCTAGAAAATGTTCAAAACAGAGTTTTAAGCTCATTTAGCATGCATACACAAATTTTCAATCAAAACAGTCCCCTAATCTAGACTGTTTTGAACCATGTTCATGTTTCTCAATTTTCTAGCAACACTTGTGTTTCATTAGCAATTTGATTACTAGCAATCAATTTCTAGGCTCTAATCGCAAATAGCACGACCTTAACACATAAAGAAATCATCTAATTCATCAATACAACGAAGAACATCATCAAACAATCATTCAATTAATCTATAACATGTTCATCACATTTTCCAGCATCTATACACTCAAATCACATTTCCATTTCAATTCAAACATGAAATTTACAAGAGAAATAAGTAATTACCTTAATCACTAAGCTATATAGATTTAATTTGGAGCTAAATCAAGGTTGTAGGGCATGGATTCAAGCTTTCCCCTTCACTTTCTTTTTCTCTCTATTTTCTTCCTCACTTTCGGCCAAATGGGAAATGAAGAAGATGATAGCTATGGTTAATCCAACTTATTGGATTTGTGTAATGTCTAAGATGCCCCTTAATTAATCCTTAATGATAACTTAATCAAGGGCATTAGGGGGATTGAGGACTTTAGCATGCATTCCCTGGAATTGCTAGAGTTTACAAGTTGGTCACCTTAATTTGGTCACTTTGTTCTTTCATTCATTCAATTGACCCTCGACTAATCAATTTAGCTTAATTTCTAGATTCAATTAGGCTACCAACTTAAGCAATTTATTTCACTACTTATAGGCTAGGATTTAGGGTGTTACAGTTCTCCCCCGTTAAAATAAATTCGTCCTCGAATTTACGTGAATCGAAAAGATGGGGATATTGCTTCTTCATGATTTCTTTAGATTCTCAAGTAGCTTCTTCTATCTTTTGGTTTCTCCACAAAACCTTGAGAAGAGGAACAATCTTGTTCCTAAGCTTTCTTACTTCCCGATCAAGAATCTGAATAGGTTCTTCTTCGTAGGACAAATAGGGATTCAACTCAACTTCTTATGGTTCAAGAATATGGGATGGATTTGATCTCTATCTTCTGAGCATAGATACATGGAATACATTTTGGATTCTATCGAATTCTCTAGGGAGAGCTAATCGATAAGCCACCGGTCCAATTCTTTTAGTGATTTCAAACGGACCAATGAATCGGGGACTGAACTTCTTTTTTCTTCCAAAACGAAGAACTTTCTTCCAAGGTGAGACCTTTAGGAAGACATTGTCTCCAACAGCATACTGGATATCTCTCCTATTCAAGTCAGCATATGCTTTCTGTCTATCGAAGGCTGCCTTCAATCATCATGAATGATCTTCACTTGTTCTTCGATTTCCCAAAGCAATTGAGGCCCTAGCACTCTGTTTTCCCCTAATTCAGACCAGCATAAGGAAGTTCTATACTTCCTCATGTATAGAGCTTCGAATGGTGCCATCTGAATAGATGCTTGATAGCTATTGTTGTAGGCAAACTCCACAAGGGGTAGAGATTTCTCCAGTTCTTCCTGAACTCTATAACACAAGCACGAAGCATGTCTTCTAATACTTGAATAATCCTTTCAGATTATCCATCAAACTAAGGATGGAGAGTTGTACTTAGATTTACTTTGGTTCTGAGAGCTTTCTGTAGAGACTTCCAAAATCGCGAAGCAAATCTGGGCTCTCGATCAGAGATGATAGCTGTAGGTACATCATGTAATAAAATCACTTCACGGATGTATAGCTCAGTTAAGGTTTCCAAGCTCATGTTCATTCGAACAGGGATGAAATGAGTAGACTTTGTGAATCTATCTATACACACCCATAAAGTGTTATTCTTTCTTGGAGTGGAAGGAAGACCAGTAACGAAATCCACTGTAATACGATACCATTTCCACTGAGGGAATTCGATTGGCTTAAGCAATCCAGTAGGGACTCGATGCTCGACTTTAACTCTCTGACAAGTTAGGCTCCTCGATACGAAGTATGTGATAGCCAATTTTATACTCGGCCACCAGTATAGTGGCTTTAGATCTTTGTACATCTTAACAGATCCCGGGTGAATCGAGAATGAGCTTTGGCGAGCTTCTTGTAACATTTATTGTCTTAGTTCCACATTGTTAGGAACACACACTCTATCCTTGAAATAGAGGAGTCCATTTGACTTAAGGGAGAAGTCAAAATTTAACTCAGAGTCTAACATGGATATGATATTCTGAAGATCTGAAACAGTTTGTTGGAGTTCTTTAATTCTCGAGATTAAGCTAGATTGAACTTGAAGTTCAGAAAGAATTTATGTCCTTTGGATAAACGGAAATGAGCATTGATAGCCGGAGTAGCTTAAAGAATACATAGTATCATTAAGGAAAATTTTAAATGGTTACTTACAAAACAAATAAGTGTTCGAATAGCTTTATTGTGATTCAAGTAAATTCAAATTCGATTGAAATATACTATAATTTAGATTTAGGAGTTTACCCGAGTATGGTTTGCGACTAAGGGCATCAGCAACCACGTTTGCTTTCCTCGGATGGTAGTCGATAACCAAATCGTAGTCTTTAAGCAATTAAAGACATCTTCTTTGTTTAGATTCAAATCTTTCTGAGTTAGGAGATATTTGAGACTCTTGTGGTCTGTGAACAGGTTACATTTCTCCCTATACAAGTAATGTCTCCATATTTTGAGAGCTTGCTTAAGTTGACTCGTGTGTTGGATTGTTTGACTCGTGTGGTTTCAGTTCCCTTAAAGCATAAGCTACCACTTTTCCTTCTTGCATTAAGAGACATCCGAGTCCTAAATGAGATGCATCACTATAGACACTGAATTCTTTACCTGATTCTGGTTGGATAAGAACCGGTGCATGAGTCATGCCTTGTTTAAGTTGATCGAAGCTTCGTTGTTGGTTCTCGGACCAAACAAAAAGGTGTATCCTTTCAGGTTAACTTTGTCAAACTTGCAGAAATGGATGAGAATCCTTTGACAAATTACCGATAATATCCGGCTAAACTGAGAAAGCTTTTGATATCACTAACATTCCTCAGAGGTCTCCAATCCAGGATAGATTGAATTTTCCTCGGGTATACTTTAATCCCTTCTGGCGAGATAACATGGCCAAGGAATGAGACTTCCGATAGACAAAATTCATACTTAGAGAACTTTACGATTTTGGCAAATTTCTAGATTCAATTAAGCTATCAACTTAAGCAATTGATTTCAATACTTCTAGGCTAGGATTTAGGGTGTTACAAATTTACCGTCCCTTTTAGAGCTCCTCTATTCCTTACGGCCCCTTGACTAATCCACTTCAGGAGGAGCATGTTTGTGAGAACTTCTGAGCTCGGACGAGACCAGGAGTATCATGTTGTTGTTGGTATTCTTTAAGAACTCCTAGATGGTGGCACATAGTTTGTTAGGAATGCATTGTGCATTACAATCCATATTGATTTCATATGTTATAAGCCTCATGAGTGTTCATGGTTTTGTAATGGACCTATAATTATTCTTTAATTGCTTGCTATATGATTTGTACGGTTAGAATGATCATATGGATGATTAAATATTATCTTATGATCTAAGTCACTAGACCACCATGATGACATGCTTGTATGAGGACTAATATATATGTCTATTAGATGAATAAGTGGCCGAATGGTTAAGTTGATAATTAAATCAAACAATGGTAAGTAAGACAATGAACTCCTCCAAGGTAATGTTAATGTCTAAAATAAAAATGTGTTTGAATTGATTAGTGGTGGGTGAAATAAGCATATTGCACCTTATAAGTTATATGGTTTAAAGCAAAAAGAATCTTGTATGGCCGTAAACCCGTGTTAACAATGTGATCTCAATATGTACATGTATATGCATAAACTGAATGTATATGTGAATGTATAGGTGTGTATATGTTTCGTTAAATATGATAGGATCCTACACGTTAAATAATTTATATTCTTGGTCTATGTGTTGGTCTCTTACATGCCAAGTAACCTATATTCATGACATGACAAGTTAACCGTATATGTCATGGAAAATTAGATAACTTGGGTAATAAGTAAAACTGTAATACCCCTAAACCGGGCCTAGGAGTGACACCACAATCCATGCTAATAAGTTAATTGAAACCATTCCCTAATTGAATGAAGCTTAGGGAGCTAATGGAGGGAATTAAATTAAAAGGAAATGAAACAGGTAACAATCGGTTAGGGACCAAAATATTATAGCCAACAAATTGGAGTGCCAAACTAAAAGGACCATAATAGAATCAAATTACAACCCAAGGAATGCATGGCAATTTAATACTAGTTAGTATACTTTACACATGTCACCAAATTAATTAGACATGTGGGATTATGGGAGAAGGATTCAGTTATCCACCTAGAGCTATCTTCTTCCCCACTTTTTCATCTAAACCGATTAGAAATTAAAGAGAGAGAAAGGAGAGAAAGCTTAGTGTTCATCCATGGAATGTTGAAGAAATACTTCGATTAAGCTTGATTATGATCAAATTGAGTTAGCAGACAACATATTAAGAAGGTAATGAACCATTTCCTTCTTTCATTTCAAGTAGTTGAATGTTGATCATGTGATATTGGTTGCCGGAATTTTAGGGGATTAGTTAAAATTCATGTTTATATGATAGTTAATGTATGTATAATGGTGTACTTGATTTGGGTACATGTTTAGGTGACTAAATAAAATTAGAATACATGCCTAAATGTTTTGTTGTTGCTGGAAAATGAATATGTAAACATTGTGAAAATGGAAACAGGTGTGGAAATGAATGTAGAAGCTGTATAGGACTGTTTTGCTAGATGAAAATGAGTAAACATGCTTAATTGAACAAATTGATCATCATGCCCTGTTTTGATTACATTGAAATGCATAATTGGACTGACTAAACATGTAAGGAAATGAATATGAATCGAATTATAATGCTAGAAACCTTTTATAAATGAATTTGGAAACTAAAAACATAACCTAGAGTAATCTGCCCAGAATACTATGTTCTGGGCAACAACTTCAAAAATTCACCATAAATTGTATAGGTCAAATTTAGAGCTAAAATTTACACGGAATGAAGTTTAATATGTCTATTTTCGTTATGAGAAAACGGAATTGAATTCTGGATTGTGAGCTGAATTCTGGAAATGAAAATCCCTGGACAGTGCAAACTTTCCAGTGGTGCAATTGCCCTGTATTTGAATTAAAAACTGTATTAAGTGACAAAGCATGATAGTGCAAGGCCTATACCGTTAGAAAGAGGATTAAGTTAGCTTTCTAACGGTGTAAACAAATTGAAATTATGATGTACGGAATAAAAGTTATGCATGTTTAAGTTGACAGTGTACAAACTGCCTGGCAGTACCAGTCTTGGTACTTTGAGACTGTTTTTGTACACAATTTGAGAAACTGTTAGTAACAGTTTTAAGACAGTAAATACTGCCCAATTCTGCCTTAATATGAAATGTTGGTAGTTTAGAAATAAACATTAAGAAGTATATATGAAAAATGCCATTTGTTTTGTGTATAGGTTATGTATTGACCTTGGTACTATGTTGAATGAATATGTGAACAAATTTTGATGTATTTCTTGTGTAATGTATTAGAACCAGCAATGAACTTGGAAGAGGAAAGGGTGGAGCATCCTAAGGCTAAAAACAAAAAGGGGTTTGGATCCAAGACAAGTAGCTAAGCTTGGAGTATTGTGAGTGTAGCTTGACCTAGGGTTAGGACTTAGGTCCAAACCAAATATGCATGTTATATTCTTTTCTATCCTTGTATTGATTAAAATGAACTTAATATGAACTTGAACATGCATAAAAGGGAAGATTGGCTAAGCTACAATTTGTAAATAAATAGAAGCACGAAAATGGGTAAATTAATTAGAAAGGAAAATGTAAACATGTTTGATTTCTTGCCTTGGAAATGAGTTGTTCGAATGATTGCTTGTATGTACTCCATGATGTATATGTTTGATTTCCATGCTTTAGATTGATCATTCGAATGCTTGATGCCTAATAAAAGGCCTATGCGAAATGCTTACTTGAGATGCTTGAAATGCTTGTCACTTGAAATGTTTGCTATTTGAAAGGCTAGCTAATTGAAATGTTTGTTATTCGAAATGCTAGTTACTTGAAATGTTGAAATGCTTGCTTGAAGGACAAGTAATTAGTGATTGTGGAGCTAAGGCTCAATAAGCCTAAGGGCTAAGCATGATATTTCTATATGTGATTCTTGAACACAATTGTCTTTACTTGAACATGAAAGTATAAAACACAAGAAACAATAATAAGCTTTAAAGCAAAATAAGAATTCTTGTGCTATAAAATACCCTCTAAAGAAAGTTAAAGATTTAGAAGACTTAAGTTGTCTACAATGGAAGTCCTTGGATACAATGGTATGATGCATGGTATTCTTGGGACTACGGTCCATGAGCCACGGCTCGGGGGGGCGCCCCATTACATGTAATATGTTATTGGCAACAATAGGAGGTAACGAGGGAGTTGTACGAAGATTGGCGAAAGTTGGTTGGATAATGAGAAGTATAGGATTCTTGGACCTTTATGGTCAAACACGGACCAATGTCATCCATAACCAATTGTGATCCAAGGCAAACATGTAAAAGATATGAAAATTATTGTGAAATCAAATAAGAAATTCAAAGGAAAATCATGAATGTAAAATGAAATGTTAAAGAGGCTCTTGGTGAGCATATTGTTAAAGAAGCTCTTGGTGAGCATAATTTTAAAGAAGCTCTTGGTGAGCATAATGTCTAATGAAGCTCTTGGTGAGCATATGAAATATTGAGCTCTTAGTGAGCAAAAGAAGTGCTAAAATGCATAAACTAAATTAATCAAGTTAAAAACAATTGAAGCATAAAGCTTACTTGAATACTTGAAATGCTTGACATGAAATTTTGAGTACGAGACTTACTTGACATGTATGCTTGAATTGATAAGGTGTATTCTTGAGTATCTACTACTTGATATGAATTGAATGTGTTTAATATGTAAGCATAATGTGTTGCTACCATGTACACTGGTACATGGAAATATGGATTGTTTTGTGTGTAATTGAACAATTATTGGACTGTTTGGATGTCCAATTGTGTGAGCTTGATTCATGGACTGTTTTGTGTATAAATGAACAATTATTGGACTGTTTGGATGTCCAATTGTGTGAGCTTGATTCCTGGAATGTTTTGTGTGTATAAATGAACAATTATTGGACTGTATTGGATGTCCAATTGTGTGAGCTTGATTCATGGACTCTTTTGTGTATAATTGAACAATTATTGGACTGTTTTGGATGTCCAAATGTGTAAGTATGATTCATGGACTGTTTTGTATAGAATAGGGACTGTTTTGACATCGTGAATTATGTGTACATGTTATATGGCTGAATTGGCTAGATTACATGGAAATACAGATAGCTTGATAATATATGAGGACTAAATGAACTATCTTGCATTACAAGAATGTGTAAACATGTATAATGCTTGACTTAGAACCAAGGCTTAAATTAAAGAAAATAAACATGAATCAAAGGAATACATGAATTGCTTGATAAGTAAGCTTGAACACTTGAATTGCTTGACATGTAATGTTTGATTTTTTTTGGACGTGAAACTCATGAATAGGTAAATGTCTATACTTGAACCTTGTGTGGTATGATTCACTACTTGGAATGTCTCACGATTTCACTTGAATTGATGATCAATGGATTTGTTTGCTTGAATTCAAATTACGTATATGACTTGACTCCATGCCCTTATTCGAATGCTTTGAAATCCTTAGTTAGGATCACATGTCACTTGAAGTAATTGCTACCCAAATTTTTTGTACTTAAATTTCTTGAACCTGATATGTATGATTGAATTGGCTCATGTGATACCTTAATTTCTTGCCATAGGATTTTGTACTGGAATGGCTTGCTTGATAAGTATTGTGACCATACTTGACTTGGATATGTTATGGATTACTTGCTATATGAGAATTGATTGACTTAATATGGATAAAGCATGAATTGTAACATGGCTTGCTTGAAAGGATTTGTATACTCAACTTGTAAAGCACGTTTATGACTCGAATATGTATATGACTTGAATTAAAATAGATATATTACTAGGACAATGTATTTGATGTATGAAAAATGAGTAACACTGGATAATGTTGCTTAATCTAAATTGTTTGGTTCAATGCTGTACTCGAATGTAATAGATACGATGATACATAACTCATGCTTGATTTCAAATACTATGAACTTTAATAGGTCTACTTGACTAATTAAGACTTGATATAAAAAATTGGTTAGAACTAGGGCTACCTCACTAAGTACATAATTGTACTTATCACTCTATTTTCCTCTCTTCCCAAACCACAGGTTTAGAGTGCTTAAGGAGATTGCTTGATTTTGAAGTCAGATTCCTTGAACTTGAAGTAAGTTACAAGCAAGGGCTAAAGTATGAATTCATACTTGTTTTGTATTACTGCTAGTAGTTGGTGGCACCTAGTCTTGTATATAGTCATGCTAGATCATGCATTTGGTTTGTATTGAAAGTTTGTATATATGTATACATGATTTGGCCTTGAATGTTATAAAACTTGGTTGTTATAACTTGATTGGCTGCGCATATATGCATGAACTCTAGATCGAATAAAAGCTTGCTAGTCTATATATACTAATCGAATGCCTCACATGTCTACATGATTAAGTAGCAAGACAATTTCGAATGTAAATATGGAAATGACTATATCCTAGCCTAGTACGTTGCTCGAATGTCTTAATTGGTTGGAGGAGTAGTAAACATCTTGAATTTATCTTCAAAATAAAATAACCAAAATGGTGACCTAGTGTGAATAAGAAGCACATCTTACTTATATGATCGAATGTAACGCCTAAGTTATGTTAATTGTTGAACGATAAGCAGCACATAGGTATATATATATATATTTATATATGATCATTGGATGGAAATGTACACTTGTTAGCCTATGCATACAAAGTGATTTCCTTACATGCCTACCTGATTTAAAATAAGTTAATCTTAAATGCATGAAACTTGAAAGTGGTTAACAACTATTGTAATCGATAATGTAAAGAAATATGATTATGATTGTATGGTTGTTTATGAGTATATATATATATATATATATGTATATTATCATGAATGAAATGGAAATTGGATTGAAAGAAGCATGCTTGGTTGTATGACCATTTGAATGCTATGTGGTAAATTGAATGAAAATGCAATAGTAAATGAAGGTGGTAACCTATAATGACATGTGATTACTTGTGTAAAACAAATATGTGTCTGCTTATGAAATAAGATATGCATGTATATTGCTTACTAGTCACTCAACTAATCTAATAGAGATGAGATCGAAAAATTTTAAATTGACTCGTGTTTCCAGTGTTCCCATAACGCTCCCGAGCCAGTTTACTACTAAACTAGGTTGGGGGTGTTACAAAAACATATTTGAGTAATGTTTGATAACTTGCTAGTTAGGCAACCCTTACTCATGATATGCTACGTTGGAAACCTTATGACCTTAGTATGTTATCTCTTGATTAAGTCATTAGGTGTTTGAAACTTCCTTGACCTGGATAAAAAGTTTAAAATTTCCTTGATTTTCTAGTTACTCCTCATTGAGGAGTAACTACTCGCCGCATGTTTGTCTAAATGTTTGTTCCCTAACACTACCTAATTTGGTTTACTCCTAAGCTGGGTTGGGGGTGTTACAGATTAAGTAGCAAAATGTGTGCTTTGCATGCTAAATTATATTTTAAAAGGAGATAGATAAAGTGGCTAGATGAGAGGGCCACACGTGTATCGATTGGCTCGAAAAGAAAGGAAAGCTCAGCCCCTGTTTCATTGGACCCTTCGAAATAATAGAAAAGCTTGGCCCTGTTGCTTATCGATTGGCTCTTCCAGTAGAATTTAACAAGATACATAATGTATTTCATGTATCGATGCTGCATAATTATTCATCTGATCCATCTCCTGTTCTTGAACCGGATGAAGTGGAATTGAATCAAGATTTATCCTATGAAGAAGAACCAATTCAAATTCTTGATCTAGAAGATAGAAGACTTCGTAACAAATCAATCTCCCTTGTCAAAGTTTTATGGAACAACCATAAAGATAAAGAAGCTACGTGGGAGACTAAATCTATCATGAGAGATCAATACCTGTATCTATTTTCCTCAGGTAAATTCGAGGACAAGTTTCCTTAAGGGGGAAGGATTTGTAACATCCTAAATTTTGATATAGGAGGAAACTTTGATACAACCCTTGAGAATTAAAAATATGTGACTATAATAGATAACTTGTTGGACCAAATTGAACTTAAGCAAACTATGGGATTTAAATCAAAGTGACCAAATAGATTAAGTAGCAAAATGTGTGTTTTGCATGGTAAATTATAATTTAAAAGGAGATAGATGAAGTGGCTCGATGAGAGGGCCACACGTTTGAATTGTTTCCACCTTGGTTGAAACCAAACAAATGGTTATCATCTTCCTTATTTCTCCTATACACTGAAAATAAAATTTAGTGTGTAAGGGAGAGAGAGTTTGCATTGGTGTTATTTTGCTTGGGATTTGATTGATTTTGGAGTCTGTTTTGCTTGCATGCTTGAAGAAATATAAGAAAGGAGTTGATCAAGGGGACGAAAGGCAAAAGGGAATGGTGATTCATGATCAATATTAGCTCGGCAAATTAGTGAGTGTAACCTATGTTTTAAATTAAGCTTAAAGTGGTTGAATAATTCCAAAATCTAGTGATTGTCGATTGAGGCTTGAATTCCTCAATGAGCTATGATAGCTTGAATCTTGGTGAGGTAAGTTCACCATGGTAAAATTGGATATCTAGATTTATTAATCAAGAATGAATGTAATTGGTTGATTTAGAATGCTATAGATATCATATTGAGTTATTGATTGAATTCATGTAAACATAAAAGTATGCAAATGGTTCATTGGAAACTATATCATAATCCTTGATTAGTATTGGTCCTAGCTAGATTGGCATGCCAATAGATTCTGAGCTCAGCTTGACTTGGACTACGATCCCTTTTTGGTACTATTGAACCCTTGCATATCTTCGATTCTATATGAATTTTAATGGTAACCCGTACCATTTCTTGTTGATTGTTTCAAAGTGAAAAGTGTGGTTCTAGGATAATAACTAGTCAAGGCTATTGTTAACAACAAAGGTTGCTTGAGGACTTGTTGATAAAAGTGGACATTTCATGCATGATTAAGTACTTCTCTTAATTAGCATGTAAAGATTAGTCTTTTCCAAGAATCTAGGCTATGAATCGAAAGCCATGAAAGATGAAACTTGAATTAAGTCCACTTTCTTGATAATTAGTGAGCATGATCTAAATGAATCAAATTAAGTTGATTTGTGTTAGCCTTGACAGAAATAATCTATGAACTAACCGTTCATGTATGAAATTGAATTGTTAAATTTCCTTACACTCATATTGTCTTATTCGGTTTCCTAGGCTAATATTATAATAGCTCTCCTTGTTATTTTTAGAATAAGCTGATACTTAATCTAGCTTGGGAGTCTAAGCAAGGTCACAAGGATATTTGAGAGTATGTTTTGTATTTACATTTTAAACTCCTAGAAGGTGGCACTAGTATGTGTAACTAAGTCATGATATTTTGTGTACCTTTGAATGTTCTGTTAATAACTTCTAAAACCATTGTATATGTCATGGTTGGCTTTGATGTTTTGCTTGATTATGGGTGATCATTGGAGTATATTAGTTGATATTAAATTAGGTTGATATAGAAGTACCATATAGGTTAGATATGATAATTGTAACCTTGATGTTGATGCTTGTATGACTTGTATGGGATTTCTATCAATTCTTGAACTTGAATCGGCTAAACTTAAATAATAGCTAGTAAAATTATTGATAAATCAATGTTACCATTAGATTATGTGAATGAATGATTTGCCTAAGTACTTGCCATCCATTTGTAAGAATAAAGAATTAAGTTATGCTCGAACTTGCATGTTTATGTCACCTATGTCCTATTTTATTAAACTCAATTCGACTCATCTCTATGGTAATCAAAATAATTAAGTAATTCTAGACGTCTTCCATCTTTGGTTCGAATGTATGATGACTTTAGTACCAATCTGTGATCCCTTTGGGTTGGTTTATTGATATTGAGTTTATTTCTTTGGTTGGTCTGAATACTAGCTTGGTCATCAAGCTAGTTTGTTCTTCTTTAGTTGAGTAGTAGCTTCTAGGCTAGGTGTGGGGGTATTACAATTTGGTATTTAGAGCTCAGGTTTAGTCGATCCTAGGACTAAACTGGATTGGATTGCAACATCAAGTATCTTATGTGCCACCTAGGAGTTACATTTAATCTACTTGTGACCTTGTTTGTTAAAAGCCTCCTTTTGAATATTTATGAATCCCTTTTAGAATGTTGGAATGGGAACTCATTTGGGTTGGGACAATCAGAGCCTAGCCGGTTCCTCCAACGAGGGAGGCAATGTAACGATGGGACAGGAGCAACTGAACCCTCAAAAGGCTATTGAACAACAGCTAGGAGCTCCTCAAATCCATCCAGTTCAAAGAGAATGCTTTCTTAGTATGACTGAGATGTTTAATCAATTCGTTATTTCATTGAAGCAAAATTCTCCCCTGCTCCTACAGCAACTCAGTCTAAGGCACCAATCGATAAGCTAGCTCAACATCGAGCTTAGACTTTCTCGGTAACGGAAGATGAAAACCCTGAAGTTGCAAAATACTGGCTGGAGACTACCATCATCATCTTGACAAAGAAATTGCAGTGTTCTAATGAACACAAACTTGAATATGCTTTGGCACTACTAGCTGATGAAACCTTAAGCTGGTGGGAAACTACGACTCTGACTGCACCAACTCATACTAGCAATTGGGAATTCTTTCTCAAAGAATTCTGGAAGAAATACATTAGCGAACAGTATTTGGCGAAACGTTAGAAATGTTTCTTGTATTTGAAGCAAGGAGGGAAGCCCATTGAACAGTATGTTAGTGAATTTTGCAAGTATTACAAGTACGGTTCTGAATACATAAAGAAAGAAGAAGATAAGTGTCGAATGTTCATTGACAGACTCAACGATGAATTAAGCCCCATGTTTACAGCACTCAGAATTTCTGACTTTCAAGACTTAGTGAATCGAGCAATTGATACATAAGCCAAATTGAAGGCAGCTGATAAGAGGAAAAGACAACTACTCTTGAAAAGATAAAAGGTAGAGAAATGAAAATAATCCTTTGTGGTCATCTAAAAAGTCCATGAATCAAGGAGGAAATTCTTCTAATCAATTCTCTCCACCAAAAGGAAACTTCTGGGCTAATCCACAAACTATAATCAAAATCTCTACACCAAACAGTTCAGGGAACTCGGGTAGAGAATCTCAATCCCATTTCTGCAAATTCTGCTAGAATTATCATTCAGGTCAATGTATAAACCAATCAAATGCATGTTACTAGTGTGGAGGTTTGGACCATTTTGTTAGTGATTGTCCTCAAAATTTGTACAAGACTCTGGATCGGGTGTCTTCAAATCCCACTCCTACCCAATCACCTCGGGGTAGAGGACCAAAGCAAGAATAGTCAGGAAATTTGGGAAGAACCCGAGGTCAAACTCCTGCATCTACGCATCAAGAATCTCGGTGCCCTGCTTGGGTTTATCACATTTGAGGTCGCGAAGATGGAGATGCGCCTGATGTAATAGTAGGTACTATTGAGCTAAATGATAGTCTTGTATATGCCCTTTTTGACTCGGGTTCTACTCATTCTTTTATTTGTTCCCGTTTGATTGAAAAGCTAAAATTGAATTCTGAATTTGTTGATTTTGGCCTAGAAGTTTCGAACCCTTTAGGAGAAAATATGGCCTTAAACCGTATATGTAAGGATTGTTCTTTGCTCATTCAAGGCATTCCATTTCCTGCTAATCTTTACGTTCTATCTTTCTGTGTATTTAATTTAATTATGGGTTTAGACAGGTCAGGGAACCACCAGGCTTGGATAGATTGTCAAAAAAGAAAACTCTATCTTCGTAGTTTAATAAAGGAATCAATACTCCTAATTGATCAAAAATCCAAAGAGTCGAACCCTTTTGTTGCTGTCATTCTTGCAAATGATAAGTCTAAAGTTGATATCAATTCAATTCTGATTGTTTCTGAATTTCTTGATGTTTTTCCTAAGGAACTACCAGGACTACCACCAACTCGAGAAGTAGAATTCAAGATCGAGGTTCAACATGGGACCAATCCAGTGTCCATTACTTATTATCCAATGGCTCCAATTGAATTGAAAGAGCTTTAGAAACAATTGCAAGAATTGCAAGATAAGGGCTTTATTCGACCCAGCTTATCTCATTGGGGAGCCCCGGTGCTATTTGTCAAAAAGAAAGATGGGTTGATGTGATTGTTCATAGACTACCGGCAACTCAATTAGCTTACCATCAAGAATAAATACCCACTTCCAAGAATTGAGGACTTGTTTGATCAATTAATAGGTGCAACGATATTCTCCAAGATCAACCTTAGATCTGGATATTACCAAATTAAAGTTAATGAGTCGGACATACCTAAGACTGCCTTCAGGACTCGATATGGTCACTATGAATTTCTGGTGATGCTTTTTGGCTTAACAAACCCCCTGCTGCGTTGATGGATCTCATGATTCGAGTCTTCAAGCCTTATTTTGATAAATTTTTGGTAACTTTCGTAGACGACGTTCTTGTCTACTAAAAGGATTCGGATGAGCATTCAAGGCACCTTCGAATAGTACTTCATACTCTCTGAGGCAAGCAACTCTTTGCTAAGTTCAATAAGTGCGAATTCTGGTTGTCTGAAGTGTCCTTTCTCGGACATGTAATTTTAGCCGAAGGGATTAAAGTTGACCCAAGAAAAATCCAATCCGTTTTAGAGTGGAGGTCTCCGAAGATCATCAGTGAAGTTCGATGCTTCCCAGGCTTGGTCGGTTATTACTGAAGGTTTGTAAGGAGATTCTCAATCTTAGCTGCACCTTTAACCAAACTTCTCTGAAAGGATGTGCCTTTTATTTGGTCTTAAGATCAGCAACGAAGCTTTGACTGTAACACCCCAAATCCTAGCTTAGAAGTATTGGAACCAAATTGCACAAATTTATAGCTTAATTGAATCTAGAATTAAGTTAAATGGAATAGTCAATTGTCTAATTGAAAGAATGTATGAAATAAGAGACCAAATTACAAAGGATCAATTTGAATTAAAGGAGAAAGATTAGGCTTGCATGGTAAAATCCATGAATCTCTTATTTGCCCTTGACTAATTATATGATTAGTTACTAACTAAGGTTATTTAGTAAAATCCTAAATCCACTAATGTGGATAACCCATTGTCATCCTCCCTTTCTTTTCATTATACCAGCCGAAAATTTGAGAGAAAGGAGAGTGAGAGAAATCTTGAAAAATTCAGCCATTGAAGAAGGAATTAAGCTACCATGTGTAGTGATTTTTCATTGAAATCGAAGCTACAAGCAAAGTAAGTATAATTCTTCTTGTGTTCAATTGAATAGGCAACTATGATTGTTGTATTGGACTGTTTTGATGATTACAGATAAGATTGGCTATTGAATATGTTGTTAGATGATTTAATGGTTGTAGAATTATACAATTTTGAAGAATGAACACTCGGTACAATGCTATAAATTATGTGTTTATGCTAGTGTAATAAGCTAGGTTGCTGGAAAATTTAATTGTGATATTGAAGTGGGAATTGAATAAATAGAACTTAAAATTGAGCTATAGAATTAATGAATTGATTATGGTCATGAATAGGTAATGTAAGGAAGGTGTTAAACAAATTGAAATGTTAGCAATGAATGCTGGAAATAGAAGATAAAAGCATGAACATAGACATGTAATCTAGAAACTGTTTTGTGGAATTGAAATTGAGTAAACATGATAGATTAGGCATTGTAACCAACTTGCCCTATTTTGGTAGCTTTGAACATGTATTAAAATTGACTCAACATGATTAGGATATCATATAAAATGAATTATAGGGTCAAAACATTGGTTAAAATGAATTAAAGGAATTAAAATGTGGATAGCTGCAATATGCCCATAATTGCTCTATTATGGGCAATCACTTTGAAAATTCACCAAAAATTGTATAGATCAAATTCAGGGTTGAAAATTTTAATGGAATGGTCCTTAGAATGTCTGTTTTCATTAGGTGAAAACATAACTGAAAACTAGGTCCTATGCTGGAAACTGTAAATAGGAATTGCTGGACAATGCAAACTGTCCAGGCAGTGTAAATGCCCTATCTTTGAATAATAAACTGTATTAATTGGCTAAGAACTAAAATGCAAGTCTTACATGGTCTTATATGAATATTTTTATATTTCTAACGGTGTATAGCAATCAAAATTCTGACGTACGAATTAAAAGATATGGCCATTTAAAGGGACAATGTGCAAACTGCCAAGCAGTAGTGTCCTGGGCAGTTTGAGACTGTTTTTGCACCTAGTAGCAAACTGTTTCCAAAACAATTTTGGGACATTCTAACCTGTCCAATTATTCTTTAAAATGAAGTAATAACAATGTGAAGATGAATTGGTAAGAAATGCTTAAAAAGAAGCTTAAAAACAGTAGCTAAATGTTAGGTACAATGTAATAACATTACTACCATGACTGTGTGATATATTGTGCTTAAAAACAGTAGCTTAAAATTTCTCCTTGAAATCCTTTATCGTAAATCCATTTGAATATTCTTTACTCTTACCGAGTCCAAAATATTGACCAAACACACTTTTATGAAACCTTCCCAAAGGTCACCTATCCTTGTAATTCTATGGCTTGAGCACGCTTAACAATTTTATTCGATCCAAATTTGATACCTTCTACTACATCTTAATTCTTAAAACCGACATCAAGGTACTTATTTTGACCCGATTCACTCTTATACTGAAGAAAATTACTTATTGGGGAAATTTACACTTTAGTCCCCAAACTTTTCCAAATTTTATACTTTGACCCCAAAACTTCCTAAATTTATATTTTGGTCACTAGCCAAAATTTGGGATATTACAATTCTTCCCTCCTTTAAGAAAATTCATCCTCGAATTTTCAACACATACCAGTTTCAAACATTTGCAGATATTACTCCCTTAATTTCTTTCAATTTCCCCAGTGACTTATTTAATCTTGTGATTCCTCCTTAGAGCTTCAAATATAATCTCTTAATAGATCAGTTTTTTCTTTGCTTATTTTCTAACCATCTCAGTAGTATCACTACTTGACTTTCCAATTCTCCCCTTATATGTACCGATAGTACAAACATCTTATAATGAGATACTATTGAGTTATTTTCATCATAATTTCAAACCTTAGCAGGAGCTAACTTCCATGCTTATTTCACTGTATCATATCTGTTATGGGTCATTTCTTGATCTCCAAGATTCGTCAATTGACGAAATCCATCATTGTTTTACTTTCCTTATTCTAGTCTCATTCCATCCTATACTAATGAAGAGCTGCATCAAGTTATACAATCAACACATCAGTAATATGATATCCTAGGGGCATGTATTTACTGAAAACTCCATATCAAACTTGGTTTAAGATCTAGGACCGGCTAAACCTTTACTCTGATACCAATAAATGTAACACCCATTTTCCGTACTGAATACGAGTCAGAGATGTCACATTACTAATGCCTTATCGTTTTTGTCCATTGACGTTTCATCACCAAAACTGATTAATTCTCTATCGTTTAGTTTAATTTCATGCATCATACTCTACTAGCAGATAAATAATTACATGCCCACTAGAAATTATCATAAGCTAGAATATCTTATGATGTTTTGTAGATTGAAGCTTGATCAGCAAGCTCGACTCCTCTTCAAATTCTCCACCTTAACCTACGTGTGAATCAAACACACGCTAAGCATGAAACTTAGTGAGGCATAAGATCAGAACATATAATACATGGTCTAATGCATGATACTTTCCAAAAACCTGGTATTTATATATAAAAAATGCATACTTCGTAATACCAGAATATGGCCCAAGGTAAAAATTAAGTACTTTAAAAGCACCAATCTTTATTGCTTGCAGACACAATACAGTGCCTATAAAATATTTGACACTTTAAAATGCCGTTAACTTTATGATACACATTGAAGTGTCAATAACTTTATAATACTCTTCAAGTGTCATTAACTCGTAGAATGTCTAATATGGTTGATGGTACCTTTAAACCACCTAACTAACTTGTATGGTTGATGGTGCCTTTAAACCAACTTATACGGCTGATGGTGCCTTTAAACCAACTAACCAACTTATGCGACTAATGGTGCCTTTAAACAACCTAACCAACTTATGCGGCTGATGGTGCCTTTAGACCAACTAACCAACCTATACGGCTTATGGTGCCTTTAAACCAACTAACCAACTTATATGATTGGTGATGCCTTTAAATCACCTAATCCATAGTCGAGTAATATATTTTTACATTACCAAGTGCAACCTTAAAAATAATTCCTGCAATTAAGGGCAAATAACACAATATCCATACATATGTCACGTAAAACATTTTATATTGGAGCAGTTAATACCCCAATATGCTTTATAATATTCATGGTATACTGCCATAATCTATAAATCATTAAAATAAAGTACCGCTAAAAACATATATGCACTCACCTAGGCCATTTATTAGCGTTCCTCACTAAATTCTACTCAATTCCTTTCCTTTATAGAACCTCGAACCTTCCTTGATTCGGACTTAACTTGATTCTAACTTAATCCTTCCAAATCAAGCTTGAAAATTGAGTTTTCTTCTTTCTCTCCTTTTTCTCTAACTCACAGAAATGTTGGATAAAATGAACAATTTTTTGTTCAATTTTTATCTTAATAATATCTTAATTTTATCTAATTTGACCACTTGTCCATATTAAAATGAATATTAAATTCATTTTAATCAAATGTACTAATTTTCCCTCCAACTAAGCTCATATTTACAAGTTTTCTTTAAAATTGCCACTCCACTAAATTTGAACCAATTTGGTTCCTTCAAAACCGGCCACTTCCAAAGAAAATCATAAAATTTGTATTCGGTCCAATTATCCGATAATCACCTAATACGATCTTTCATTGATCGAACTATCGAATCTAATCAAAAAATCTCATATTTTCTCAATTCCATAAATATAATATTATGATTTTCCATGGCTTATGGAACAGTCTCTGAAATTGAAATTTCGATTCGAACTAATTTTTTGGTATTCATTAAATACTCCTACTACGATTTTACCTTTACCGAGCTATCAGATTTATTCCAAAAATTCCATATTTCTATATTTGAGAAATAAACACTATCATCTCATACTTCTCAAGTCAAGTATAACCACATTTCATTTCAAAGCTTGTCTCCCAAGTAACAATTACAAGTAGTACTTTTAATGTAAGACAATTCAAGTGTAAACATTAACCATTTCGAGTTTTGCATTTCAAGCAACAAGTAAATTCCATGGTAACATTATTAATTGTTCTCTCTTTTAACTCAATCATTGGTATATAGTTGTCTAGGTAACGAGTCACCAACCAAACTGTCGCCAAATAACAAGTTACTGGTCATTACCCTCCTACTGTCGCCAAAGACCAATCACACGTCCCTTCTACTGTCACCATTTATGGGCCTTAGCCCTGGACCATAGTCCACCCAACACAAAATAGCTCTAGACTCTATGGCATGCCATCCTACATATGACCACTAACAACCAAGGCTTTGCTCAATTATGAATCACTTATTAAAGTATTACATGTTCGAGTTAAACAATAGCTTATTCAAGGATCAATTCGAGTGATACATTACAATATCGTTCTTATATATATAGCCCTTAGGCCATTTTCATGTATTTTCTTATGATATTCATGTAGTATTTTCATGCATTCGATTAAAGCATTCACCCATATCACCATATCACATTTACAATCATCATTAATATCACATAGCACATACTAGTCATTCTTCTCATTCATCAAGATAAAAAATGCTAGCAAGGGAAGAAATTTAGTCATGTATATTTGGTTAGGACCTAAGTCCTAAACCTATTTTTTTCTACACACACAATACTCTAATCTAGCTTAGTCTCGAAAGAATATCCCCTTTTGTTTAGCTTTTGAATGCTCCTCCTTAGACCATTTTCGAATGTCTTTTCTCGTTCTAACATTTCATACAATTAAATCAAGGTCAAGACAAGGTATATTCGTTTAACTTCAAAATAAGGCAGCAATACACATAATTCATTGATCCAAACTGTCCTAGGCTGTCATACAAGCACACACATATATATACAAGCACACCATAAAACTAGAGATTTTAAAAATATGGAGTTCGGGAGTCGGTTACGAATGGGGAAGGATTAGCACCCCACACCGCCCAAAATTGGTACTTTAATAATTATCGCTTTATTAATATTAAACTTTCCGGATTAAAGTGATGATTAAATTAAAATTTGGCTATAAGTGCGGGTAAATTTTAAAAGCCCCGTTATCCGAGAGTAAACGCCCAACCACCATCACTATGCCTAATACTAGCCCCGCTTACGCTCGGATAAAAGGGCACCGCATTGACAATTTATATTCCATTATGCAACTTAAAAACATGGCAAATAATTTAAATACAATGTGATAAAAATATAAATAAATACTAACATAATAAAATACTAATCTAACACAAATAAAATACTAATCTAAAACATACATACATAAATATTAATCTAACACATAAAAACAAATCTAATATAAATAAAATACTAATTTAAAACATTCATTTAAAACATAAATAAATATTAATCTAAAATATAAATAAACATACAAACTAAAAAAAGAACACTATTTTAAATTAACTACTACTTCATTAAATCATAAAAAATTACAGCACAAATTAAAAAGGGAAGAAAATATATCTAACTAGGAGCTCGAATGACGAACCCCGACTGAACCCCACCGAGATCTACCACAACCTCTCCAAAAATTAACTAGATCGGATCCAAAATAGGACCCGATCGAACCTGGTAGGACCAAGGGAACTACCCTTGGCCCCGAGCCAGCCAAGAGCACTGCTCTCTTTATGCGGCACGCCCTTTAGCCGATTCATGCCTTCAACCCCCCATGCCTCCTATTTATAGGCAATTGGGGGTTGCTTGGGGTGACATGGAGCTTCCCCCTCCATTCCTTTTTTAATTATTATTATTATTTTAAATTAATAATATCATTATTACAATAATACTAAAAATACTAAAAACCCAGACAAAAATGAGTGATTACAGTTGCCCATCTTTTCTTATTCTTGTGAAACGAAGACAAAGCAAATATCAAAAGCACTCATTTTTTACCTACTTTATTGATCTTGTAGCTTCGGAATCACGTGTTCTTCTGGAACTCTTCGCTTTTCCTCAGCCGAATCTTCGGGTTCTTATGTTCTTCCTATATAGAACTTCATCACCTTCCGATCCTGGAGCTACAGTCTCTTCCTATATAGAACCCTTCACTCTGAAGCCTCGAGTTATGAGTCCCTCATATATAGAACTTTTCACTCTAGGACGGTAAAGCTTGGAGTCCCTCCTATATAGAACTCTTCGCCTTCAACATGGGTATTCCGTTCTTGGGTGACGCAAGTATCAATGATCTCACTGCTTCTTTATCTGATACCTTGGAATCACGTGTTCTTCTAGAATCTTCCGCTCTTCCTCAGCCGAATTCTTAAAGTTTCCTGTTTGTGGTCTCAAAATCACGAGCTCTTCTAGAACTCTTCGCTCTTCTGGAACTCTTCGCTCTTCCTTGGCCACCTTTTTTACCTGTATGCACTTAGATATTAGTCTTGAGAAGACATTCTTATGAAAAGATTATATTAACAAATTTGTTTAAAATAAATCATCCTTATGGAAGGATAAAATTAGAGATTTAAGAAAATCATCCTTATGGAAGGATAAAATTGAGAAATTTAGTTTTAAGAAAAACATCCTTATGAAAAGGATCAGATTAAGAAATCTAGTTTAAGCAAAACATCCTTAAGAAAGGATTAAATTAAGAAATTGGCTTTAAGAAAAATATCCTTATGAAAGGAAATTGAGAAATTTAGTTTTAAGAAAAACATTCTTATGAATGAATCAGATTAAGAAATCTAAGTTTAAGCAAAACATCCTTAAGAAAGGATTATATTAAGAAACTGATTTTAAGAAAAATATCCTTATGAAAGGATAAATTTGAGAAATTGATTTTAAGAAAAATATCTTTTAAAATGATGCCCCGGTTCAATCCGACTTGATATCAAAAGAAATCCATCAAAGGTGATGGCTCGAGAATTCAAAATCTTGATTTGAAATCGTGATATAATCTCTCTTTTTTCTTCTTTTTCTTTTTCTTCATTTTTTTCTTTTTTCTTCTCTCTTTTTTCCTTCCTTTTCTTTTTATTTCTTTTCTTTTTTCTTTCTTCTGACACTCGAGTGCGTGTCTTCTTAATAGGTGCAAAGGTGCACGAAGTCCTATGATACAGATGATGCATGAGCACATTTTATGATGCAAAGGTGCAAAATTTTCTTTTTCTTCTTCTCTTCTTCTTTTTTCTTTTCTTCGGGGTAGGTAGGCTTCATCTTGTGACTACAACCATTCCTCATCCTTATGCCCCGATAAAATTTGCCTTTAAAACTTTATTGTCCCTTCTCTGTTTGAACCTTCTAGGCAAGTGACCTCGGTCGATATCGACTCTTCGCTTAAGAAAAATCCTTTGACTTTTTTCACTAGTCAAATCCTCCAATCTCTGTGTCACTTCTGGTCTCTTCTAATTTGAACTCCTGTACGCATGAGATTTTTGCTATTTTATGGGCAATGATTCCCCACTCGCCTTGGATTCTTGTGAACAAAATATATTGATTTTTCACGGGCAATGATGTTCCACTCAATCTTGATTCAACTCATCATCATTTTTTTTTACCCTACATGATGAGTCTTCATCTATCTGGTCATTAGGGCTGGCAAAATGCCCCCACGCCTTGAACTCATCTTTAATCTTCTTGCAACACCTCAACGAGAACTAACTCTTGGCCCCTATAATAAAAAGATTAGTATTTTATTTGTGTTAGATTAGTATTTTATTATGTTAGTATTTATTTATATTTTTATCACATTGTATTTAAATTATTTGCCATGTTTTTAAGTTCCATAATGGAAAATAAGTTGTCAATGCGGTGCCCTTTTATCCGAGCGTAAGCGGGGCCAATAGGAGAAGTAGTGATGGTGGTTGGGTGTTTACTCTCGGATAACGGTGCTTTTAAAATTTACCCGCACTTATAGCCAAATTTTAATTAAATCGCACCTTAATCTAGAGAGTTTAATATTAATAAAGCGGTAATTATTAAAGTACCAATTTTGGGCGGTGTGGGGGTGCTAATCCTTCCCCATCCGTAACCTACTCCTGAACCCCATATTTTTAAAATCTCTGGTTTTATGGTGTCCGGCCTACCTTAGTGGCCGGTGGTGACTCCATTTTAAATAAAATACGGCTTTTTTAAAAACCCCACGGAAGACATTTTTAAAAAACAAAACAAAGTAAAAATACGTTTTTAGCGTAAAGGGATATCGCTACAGATGGCGACTCCGCTGGGACTTTTTTTTTCATACAAAATAAAGTGAGTCGATCTTTTTAAATAATTACCGCATTATTAATATTAGAAATTCTGGATTAAAGTGACTATTAAACTAACATTCAGTTATAATTGCGTGTTTATTTTGACGCATTTAAAATATGGCATAGAAACCTGTTTTTTAAGTGGGGGGGGGAAACGCTAATGCTTTCGAGAGGATATCGTTCCTCAGTGTAGGCCTAGCACGTACCCTCGGGGCTCGAGTACCTTATGCTTTCGTAAGAATATCGTTCCTTCGTGCAGGCATAAGCGAATGGGTCCCCATTAATTGAACCCGGTTGAAAGGAGCCTATAATGGGTGATGATCGGGGGCCTTGCTACTCTTAGTAGAGGACAGCGAGGACAATTCAGGTACCTCTTAGAACCAAAACTGCATGCAGAGAACATATAGAAACCCACCCCTTTAGAGCCATGCAGATAACCTTATGTGTTTTAGACGGGATAAATAGGGTTGTTTTGTTTGTTTACTTTATTTAATTTGTCCTTTTATTTATGTATTTATTATTTTTATCTGGTACTAACTCATTTCTTTTTATGTTTTATTTTTATTTTTATTTTACACATACTTTTGTTGCATTATCATTGCATCCACATTACATAGAGGCGTGGATTCAAGTGGTTTGCCCAATTAGAAAATCTTTCATCATGGAAAAAAGGTGTCTTAAGAAGGACGACATCGATTCAGTCGTGCGACATTGGTCAGAGGTTAATCAATAGATCCGAGGTAACAATTTTTTCGTGCAAGCGTGTAGTGACAAAGTATACACACGAGACCCTGATGGTTGACATACAACGAGTTGCAAGGCGTGTGAATGACTTAGCTACCAAAGTCGCGGCTTTCCGACCTTTTGTAACCCCGGACATGGAAGAAGCACCAAGGTTTATCAAGTTGCTCAGAGCTATCGAGGAGCTACGGGGTAGAGCTAGGGCTTATGTGTAGAACTTTGTTTTGTAATTAAGACTTTTTGTAATAGGGAATCCTTTTGTAATGTGGACCTTTTTGTAATCTAGACCCTTTAGTTCCCATGAAAGTCATTCGAAAGAGTGATTACCAGCGGAATCAACGCCTTTATTTGCATTCATGTTGCATATCATGACATGGTGTTGATTCAAGAACAGTTCATTAAAAGGCTTTCAAAATAGAAAAAGTCTACTTTGCCGAAAACGATAATATTACAGTATCAAGTTAGGCCGAGCAAAGACCAATCTAGAAAGAAGACGGTACGATAGTAAGGAACGTGTGACGTAGAAGATTCAGTCAGAGCCGCAGAACCCCAATTTTAAATCTTCACATTTAACCCTTTTGTAAAAATCTCAAATATTTTAATTTAACTTCTTTAATTTTTTTGAAAATATTATTATTTTTCCTTGAATCTTTTTCCCTCCCAAAACTTTCAGAATAATAATAACAACAAGAAGAAACCTAAAAGTTTTATATTTTAAGTAAGTTAAAGAAACCTAAAAGTTTTATATTTTAAGTAAGTTAAAACTTTTTGATTATAAAAAAGGGGGAAATATTTAAACCAAATGATCTTTGAGAATTTTAATTTAAACCCCAAAAAGTTTTAAAGTACTCCCTTAGGATCGATGGATTCCATCCCTGTTTAGACGTATTATTCGTTTGCACCTAGATCTACAGAAGAAAAGTTCTTTTCTGCATTATGCATGCACTTGTTGATGTCCTTTTCAGAAGCAACAAAAATATGGATCACGACGTCACGAGTCCATGGAATAGAATAAGAGGAGAAGACGAAGTCATCCATCATCCTGAAGACGACGTCGAGATGTGGAGCACAGGTTTTGCTTTCCGAAGTCGAGGTCTCCAAAATAAATCCAACTGTTACCTGTAATTCATTATTAATTTCTTGCAAACGGACATTTTCTCTATTGAAAGTTTTTTAAAGACTGTTCGAGAATCAACACCGCATTTGCATGCATTCTCGCATTTATAGGGTATTGATTCCTGAAGTGGTTTCTCAAATCTCATAAATCGTTCATAATTGGCAAAGGGTCGTCTGGCAGATATTAGAGGGCACGGATCTAGGGTTTTGTCCCAGAACAAGATCAGAGACAATAGAAGAGGAACCATCTGAAGACTTCAGGTCAAACACGGTAAGGAGACACAGTACTAGTAATGAGCAAAGTAAAGTGCAAGAGTTGAAAGAAGCAGAGGGAAGAAGTGATGAATCAGATGAATACTTTGACGAAAGGTAAGCGATCCATCGAACCGAAAGAATAATCGATTAAGGATCAGAATAGAGAGTGGGATAGTCAGAATTTTACCTCCAAGCTATCCAAGTACGACAAATTGAACCCTTTTGTGATCCGCATCAATAAACAGACGGAATGTATGTTTGAGTCGGGCTTTCAAAAAGTAGAGCTCGGTCCAGAGGAAACTCGAGAAGCAAGTAATGAAAAGAAGTACATCTCGATTCCTGTGAGGTACACCGAACTACTCTTAATGTTCGTCGAGAAGAGCCTTATTACCTCGGTAAAGTCTCTAGTGAAGAGATCATCTTATCCGAGAGATTACGACACATGTGCTAGAGGCAGTTACCGTTTATGAAGTTTGGATCACAGTATTGAGGATTACGGGGCCCTGGGGAACAAGTTCAAGATCTTATCGCGATGAGAATTTTGGGTTTCGAAGACGGAGTTCCCCAATTCTATAGTGAGCTAACAATCACCCGAGGGGAAAAGTCGAGGAAGAATAGATATCCAGGAAAAAGTTTGAGTAATACCGAAGTAGGTCAATCAAACGAGTTAAATTTGAAGATCAGAGATAGGGGCATCCAGGAGAGGGATATTCTTTCGACTTCAGCCAGCTCAGATAAGAGAGAGATAACTTGGATAAATTTAATTTGCATAATAATCACTAGAAACTTTAGAGAGTGTTTAAGAGTATCAGATTGGGTCACCTTTAAAGAATAGATGAATGGTGTTGTTCAGTTGAAGGACGACTCAGAATATTGGAAGAAGATAAACTAGTCAAGCAAGAATCAAGTCAGGCTATTATCAGGTAAGTTTGAGGAAATGGGGAATAAGTACGACGGTCTCCAGAGATGATCTACAGAATAACTTAGCCATTAACAAGAGTTTTGGAAACAAGTTTACGATAGAGCAATGACAATCCAACACTCTTCAGTTGGTAATGACAACTTCCAAGCTGCGAAAGACTAAGCAGGGGATAGATGAAGACCCGAAGATCGATATTACCTGAGCAGGTAAGGCGGCTCAACAAGGTGACATGCTTAGTTAGAACATGGACCAAGTGTTGGACCACGGAGGCAAGCTGACCGGACTACTGGATGAAGTTAAGAAAGTAGGCACTGAAGCTTATCAGTAACCGTAAATATCTAATATCTGATATAATGAAACCTTTTGGCCTCAATGAACATCTTCTATGGGGATCACTTTTGGAATCAATACCTTACTGCATTCATGTTTACATTTTAGGATTGCATTGCATTACATTGTACAGTCATGGCATATTTTACATAACATTATCATTACCTTGCATAAAATTTTTGGGGGTAATCCAAAGAATAATTAGAGTTTTATCGTGAATAAAAGAATTGAACACACTAAAAAATCAAGATTCGAGCAGTTAGAAGATGGACTCGAGAGGAAAAGAGAGAAATAAAAAGAAGTTTGATGCCTTTGATGAAAGAAAGCTCTGTTTGAACCCTGATTTGGTCGTTTCTTCGGATTCCAAAGATTCCCAGATTTGCGCATGATAACGAAACAAGATGCCCCAAGATTCACTTGACCATGTTTTGTAGGTAAATAGAGGGATACATGAAGAATGAAGCGTTGTTGATCCACTACTTCCACGATAGCCTGACGGGACCTGCAGCAGTATGGTATAACTGTTTGAACAGAAACCAAGTTAGGTCATGGGGCGACCTTGCCAATGCCTTCTTGAGTCGATACAGATATGCTTTAGATTTAGCACCCTATCGTCAGTTTCTTCAGAATGAGAAAATGAGACCAAATGAAAGCTTCAGGGAATATGCACTAAGGTGGCGATGTTTGGTGACCCAAGTCCAGCCTCCTATAGCGGAAGAAGAGTTGACTCCCCTGTTCCATGCAACGCTTCCCTCTCCTTTCTTTGATGTGATGTTGGAGAAATCGAGAAACAGATTCGAAGATTTCATGACGATTGTAGAGGGGATAGAATACGCAATCAAAAATGGAAAATTGAGGTCTAAGTCCAAGGACCAAATCGAAGATAAGATAGATAAAGTCAGAGAGGTAAATGAGTGTCATCTCTAGGGTTCGCGTGGTCGTAAAAGAAGAAGTCTGACTTACACCTCGGGGTCATCAAGGAAAATTCCTCAGACGAGCGCAAATTTGGAAGTATTCAGAGCATCCATCTTAGACATATGGCCTCATTTGGTAGGCGACCACTATCTTGCTCCTAGACTGATGAAGATTGCACCTGATCCATCTGCCCATAGTTTTGACTCGAGTAGCACATGCAAATTCCATATGTGGGCACCGGGGCATCCCACCAGAAAATGTAGACCTTTATTGTAGGAGATCAAGAAGTTGATCAATGATGGGAGCTTGACACAATAGCTCCAGCAGTGGAGGACCAAGTATGAGGGGCAAGTCTGCATAGTGCTGAGGAAACAAGAGATGTCTTTACATTAAAAGACTTTCCTGATGTAATACAAGGAATCAACTTTACTACATGTGGCCCACATGTGGTAAAGATCTTTTGTGAAGGGGCATGTTTGTTGATTTTTATTCCAATGAAGAACACATTTCGCTTAACATACAATGTTCTTGAAAGCACATAGATGTATATTTTCTCGCCGTTGTAGGACACCAGATATCAATTGCAAGATGTGACATTAGATGGATGTTGTGACAATGATGAGGTGTGATCTTCCCTACCAGACTCTGGTTAGCAAGCAAGATTACTACTCTCTTGATGATGTTTAAGGACGAAAAAGCTCCGAATGACAACCATGTAGAGTTGCTTGAAATTGAAACTCTAGGCATAATCTTCTAGGTAGTAAAGAATTAAAAATAAGAATTAAAAAAAGGGAAGAATTGAAGGGAAAAAAGAAGAGGAAAAAAAGAAGAGGAAAAAAAGGAAGAAAAAGAAAGAAAGAAAAAAAGGAAGAAAGAGAAAAGAATAATAAAAAGCATTACTATGTTCGAAACCTGTTAATAGGCTTGTGCGAATAAGAGTGTGGGAATTTTGGGGCACTCCGCTGAAGCGATAAGGTGGCAATACACCATCCAATTCAAGAAACCTTAACTTCATGAGTGATGGTAATATTTTCAAATCGTGACTATGCCGAGTAACTTGGGGCAATGTTGTTTGCTCCATCGTTGTCCTCAAGACAAAGGATTGTGACGAATTGATTTCCTCAAATAATGATAAGAGCGTAAAAAAAGAAGGAAAAATAAGAGAAAAAAAGAAAAATAAAGAAAGAATATTGTATATGCTTCACACACAGATCAAACAATACAAGAACGAGACTTCAACTATGAGCAAGAGACACAAGGAATCCACATTTCAAGTAAATATCAGTTTTGAAAATTAGTATAGTAGCTCGAATTGAAGCCAAGTCAAGACAAGTCGGCCCGAAGATTGCCAATTTCGAAAAAGGAAATGACCTCTAGGGTGAAAACCCAAAAATGGGCAGTCTAGAGTGATCCTGAAAATGAAGAAAAAGAGTAGTCTGCCTGAGCATGCTGCCATCAATATCCAACCAAAATACATTGATCTGAAGGTACAGAAAAAAGAAGTGACCTCTAGGGTGAAAACCCAAAAATGGGCAGTCTAGAGCGATCTAAGAGAAAAAGTGAAAAGAAGAAAAGAAAAAAAGAGAAAAGAAGAAAGAAAGAATAACATTTCATCTGGGCGTGCCAATCACAAGAATTCCCAGAAATATATTCGTAGTCCTTCATTCAAGAAATCTCAGTTTCGAGGAGTTTTGGAGGATCAAACATTCTTTAACAGAAAACGAACATTAGTACATAGCCAGAATGCAAGGCAACCTACAGTAAAAAAAGAAAGTAAATGAACTCCAGGGTTAAAACCCGAAAACGGGCAGTCTAGAGTGATCTAAAAAAGGGAAGGAATAATGGGCATATCCAAGTTACACAAGTACAGAAATACTGTTTCACTTAACCATAAACCAAAGGCATACATTACAAGCCCCCAAAGACCATTCTGATCATCCATAGAAATCGAAGTTGAATGAAAATGTCTTCAGATTTCATTCCGCCTATAAGGGTTAACTTTTCTTCAAGGAACGTCAAACTTTTAAGTGCTTGATCGACACCCAAATGAGGGAAGGAGGGGGCAAGATGAGATAGTGATATTAAGAGAGCCGCCTTAAACGAGGCAGAAACTAGGTAGGGTTGTTCCTTTCAAAAGCCTATTAGACCAGAAGAAACTATACATTTGCATATATCTCCATAATGGTCAAGTTCTTCTAAATATGCACTTCATTAGAGTTGATCTCTGGCAATTTGAAGCAAATGTGCTATGGTGTTTGATATTTTGGGGGCAAACATGTTTTGAAAGGTTTGACATTTTCTCCTAAAGTTTTGATGTTTACCATTTCCCCCAAACATTAGTTTTTTAAATGTTTGGCAATATACTTCGAATTTTGTTTACCACTCTCAAAACTTTAATTTTTTTAAAAAATGTTTGGTCCTTAAAAAAGGAAAAGAAAAAAGATGTTTACCATTTGTTCCAAACAATGTTTTCAAAATGTTTGGTATCTCCTCCAAGTTGTGATTTTCAAAATGGCTTTTTTCTTTTCAAACAATCATTATTTTTTGAAATATACACAAGTAAATTGCCTTTTGCATTACTTTAAATATGAATGATGGTGAGATTTAAAGCATAGGGACCGAGAGTTAGTTCCCGTCGAAATGTTACGTGAAGATCAAGGATGAGCTCAGGGGATGGAAGCATTTTGGCTCACCCTAGTGACTAGAAATAGATCAAGGCTCTGTATGATGGGTTAGAAAATTCAAAGCAGTGGAGCCCGTGGTTGAATGGGGCAACGCCAAGCGAAGAAGATGACAAGGGTTCTTATAAGAATAACATAAGAACCAGAAGATCATTTATAAAGACGAATGATAACCATGAAGACAAGAAAGCCTTCCACACAAAAGGTTTGAAAGCATGTTAATCTAGATTCGAAGTTATTGATCGAATGAGGATTTAATAGCCTACAGTGGAGAATTAAAGAGATGAAGAAATTTGAGGAACGACCTTTCAGGGTGTAAGACTTTAGAACAAAAAAGGGCTGAAAGAAAAAAGAGAATAAGAAAAGGAAAGAGGTAAAAGAGAGAAAAGAGAGAAGAAAAATAGAGAAAAAAGAAAAAAAATAGAAGAAAAAGAGAAGAAGAAAAAGAAAGCACGACATTGCATGCATAATATAGATAGAGGCATGTCAACTTTTGCCTGGTTTTAGACAGGTATTTGAAGAACTGTCAAAGAATTTATTAAAGAAAGAAAAGATCGGCAGCCATAGCAGAGTGAGGCCAGATGTGAAATTCTTCGGGTCATTGGTAAGTCCTTCGGGCATGATGTTAAGTCCTTCGGGCCACCAGTCAGTCTTTCGAGCATGGTGATAAGTCCTTCGGGCCATCAGTAAGACCTTCGGGCATGATGCGGAAGCCATAGTAGCGCGAGGACAGATGTTAAATCCTTCGGGTCATCGGTAAGTCCTTCGGGTCATCGGTAAGTCCTTCGGGCATGGTGTTAAGTCCTTCGGGCCACCAATAAGTCTTTCGATCATGGTGATGAGTCCTTCAGGCCATTAGTAAGTCCTTCAGGCATAATGCGTCAGCCATAGTAGCGTGAGCCCAGATGTTAAATCCTTTGGGTAATCGGTAAGTCATTCGGGCACGGTGTTAAGTCCTTCGGGCCACCAATAAGTCTTTCGAGCATGGTGATAAGTCCTTCAGGCCATCAGTAAGTCCTTCGGGCATAATGCGATAGCCATAGTAGCGTGAGGCCAGATGACGGTAGCTAGAGTAGCGTGAAGCCAGGTGTTAAGTCCTTTGGGCCATTAGTAAGTCCTTTGGGCCATCATTAAGTCTTTCGAGCACGGTGATAAGTCCTTCGAGCTATCAGTAAGTCCTTCAGGAATGATGCGGTAGCCTTAGTAGCGTGAGTCCATAAAGATCAGCAGCCTTAGTAGCGTGAGTCCATAAAGATCGACAGCCTTAGTAGCGTGAGTCAGGAAAGATCGGCATCCTTAGTAGTGTGAGTCCAGAAAGAGCTGTAGCCTTAGTAGTGTGAGTCCAGAAAGATCGGCAGCCTTAGTAGGGTGAGTCCAAAAAGAGAGGCAACCTTAGTAGCGTGAGTCCAGAAAGATCGGCAGCCTTAGTAGCATGAGTCCAGAAAGATCGCAAGCCTTAGTAGCGTGAGTCCAGAAAGATCGGTAGCCAGCTTGGCGTGAACCCCTAATTCGAAGATAAAGGTTCTATATATGAAGGGCCTATATTTTCGAGCCCTCGCAGTGAAAGGTTCTATATAGGAAGAAACCATAACTACGAGATTTCAGAAGCTAAAAGTTCTATATAAGAAGGACTGACGGCTCTAGTGTTTGAAGACTAGCAGTTCTATATAGGAGGAACTCCCAGTTGGAAGAATCCATCCGTGGTGCAGAAGGTTTTATATAGTGAAAACCCGCCGCGTTGAAGGCAAAGAGTTCTATATAGGAAGGACTTCAAGCTTTATCCTCTCAGAGTGAAAAGTTCTATATAGGAGGGACTCATAACTTGAGGCTTTAGAGTGAAGGGTTCTATATAGGAAGAGCCTGTAGCTCCAAGATCGGAAGGTGACGAAGTTTTATATAGGAAGAGCTTACAAGCCTGAACATTCAGCTAAAGAAGAGCGGAGAGTTCCAGAAGAACACGTGATTCTGAAGCCAAAGACAATAAAGTAGGTAAAAAATGAGTGCTTTTGATCTTTACTTTGTTCTCGTTTCACGAGAACAAGCAAAGAGGGGAAATTGTAATCACTCATTTTGACCGGGTTTTATTTTTATTAGTATTATTTTAATAGTAATATTATTGATATAAAATTAATGAAAAATCATAATAATAATATAATATAAAAAAGTAAAAAAGGTAAAAGTAAAAAAATAGTGGAGGAGGGTGCTCCACGTCACCCCTTAAGCCTCCCCCAATTGCCTATAAATAGAGTCATGGGGAGGGCATTTGAACAAAGAATCGGCTAAAGGGCATGCCGCATAAAGAGAGTAGTGCTCTCGGCTAGCCTGGGGCCAGGGGTAGTTCCCTTGGTCCTACCTGGTTCGATCGGGTCCTATTTTGGATCCGATCTAGTTAATTTTTGGAGAGGTCGTGGTAGATCTCGGGGGGGTTCAGTCGGGGTTCGTCATTCGAGCTCCTAGTTACGTTTATTTTCTTTCCTTTTTTATTTGTGTTGTAATTTTTTATGATTTAATGAAGTAGTAGTTAATTTAAAATAGTATTCTTTTTTAGTTTGTATGTTTATTTATATTTTAGATTAGTATTTATTTATGTTTTAAATGAATGTTTTAAATTAGTATTTTATTTATGTTAGATTTGTTTTTATGTGTTAGATTAATATTTATGTATGTATGTTTTAGATTAGTATTTTATTTGTATTAGATTAGTATTTTATTATGTTAGTATTTATTTATATTTTTATCACATTGTATTTAAATTATTTGCCATGTTTTTAAGTTGCATATTCGAATATAAATTGTCAATGCGGTGCCCTTTTATCCGAGCGTAAACGGAGCCAGTATCAGGCATAGTGATGGTGGTTGGGCGTTTACTCTCGGATAACGGGGCTTTTAAAATTTACCCGCACTTATAGCCGAATTTTATTTTAATTGTCACTTTAATCCGTAAAGTTTAATATTAATAAAGCGGTAATTATTAAAGTACAAATTTTGGGTGGTGTGGGGGTGCTAATCCTTCCCCATCCGTAACCGATTCCCAAACCCCATATTTTTAAAATCTCTGGTTTTATGGTGTCTGGCTTACCTTAGTGGCCGGTGGCGACTCCATTTTAAATAAAATATGGTTTTTTAAAAAACCCCACGGAAGACATTTTAAAAAAAACAAAACAAAATAAAAATACGTTTTTTAGCGTAAAGGGACATCGCTACACTTAGTCTCGAAATACTATCCCCTTTTATTTAGCTTTTGAATGCTCCTCCTTAGACCCTTCTCCAATGTCCTTTTCTCGTTCTAACATTTCATACAATTAAATTAAGGTCAAGACAAGGTATATTCGTTTAACATCAAAAGAGGGCAACAATACACATAATTCATTCATCCAAACTGTCATAGGCTATCATACGAGCACACACATATATATACAATGTAGCATTCAAAATGCTCGAAACTGTATACAAAACAGTACACAAAACTGCATTTAAAGCTATTCGAAAATGCACAGTTTTTCTCATATTTTTATAGGTTATCACTACCATGCTTCAACATGTTCATAGGTTTAATTCTGGGCAGTTTTTCTATGCATTACAACAGCACATAGGATCATTCGACTTACATTCAAAATAGGGCAGTAGGTGGATTACTTTTAATCCTAATTTATTCATTTAAAGCTAGTAACATGATGACACAATACACATTTTAACATTATCAAAATGCCTAAACTTATGCAGTACTAGTTCCTGGAGAGATTTCACTAGGCTAAAAATCTAGCTTCTTTAATCAACATAAATTCCTAATAGTAACAAGAACCTTACAGCCTTTCGATATAAGCAAGCAATCCATTACGTTTTTCTTTTCTTAAAACGTGCTGGAACATAAAAATTATTTAACCAGGACTGATTGTACTATAAGTTATCGTTGAGGATTCATCTAACCATGACAAATATTTGTATTCCCTCTAATTCACATATATTCTCACTTCATTATAGTAACAATTTAGATAACTACTAATTCAAGAATACATTTTAATAATTCATTTAATTTCCAGTTTACTATAACTGTCCAGCAACAATCTACATACATTTATCATCAATAAGTCTCAAGAATACTTACATATATATATATATATATATTAGGCACAAACCATCCATTATAACCGAACCATGCATGGTATAGTTCTAGTTTAATTTACATTTCCAGCTTAGTACCCCAATTCACACAGCATGAATGGTCATTCAATCTATCTAATACAAGGAAGGAGTAAGAGAGTTAACCCATTACCTTTCCTTTTTGAAGAAATGGTTAGTTCTACCTCAAATGAGTCCAAAACCAAGCTCTAAGCTAAGTTTCCATGGCTGCCCGACTCATCTCTCTCTACAGATCGGTAAGCTCTCAAGGGGAAGAGGATGGTGCTTTGGATAACCCCTGTCTTCTAGGATACACCAAGTAACGCCATGTGTACTAGCCCTAAACTTCTATTTGTTTAACATGCAATTCTTATATTCTTATAGTTTCCATTTTTGCTCCATTTTTAATTGGTCACTCGATTAGATAACAATTCAAGTTAGTCATCATAATTCAAGTGTCCTCCTTTTAATTGTCACAATTAGCTCCCTAAACTTTTATTCGATTAGGGCATGGTTTAATTAGACAATAATTTTAATAGTAGTAACATCTTTTAGTCTCGGTTTAAGGGAGTTACTATTCCCTCCTCCTTAAAATAAATTTGCTATAAAACCCTAAACTTGGCCTAGGAAGGGTACCATTATCTAAAATATTGACTAATTGAATATTATCCTAATCAAATTAAAGAATAAAGAACATTAGCTATCTTTAAGATCAAATATGTTAAATTAGAACCCAATTGAATTGAAATTAAAATTAGAAGGCTTAAATGGAATGATGGAAATGTGAACATGCAAAACTCTAGAGTTTGCATGCAAAATTGAATTAAAATTAAGCCCTAGACACATGTTCTCATTTGATGAGAACATGTTCCTTGTGAGTGGTGACTCACAGCATCTAGGTGGGGAAAGATGAACAAAAATTGTATCATCTTCTTCCTTCAAAAATCCTCCATAGCCGAGTGAAAGGGAAAAAGAGAGAAAAAAAAGCTTCTTAGACCATCTCCAAATCATGCATCATGATTGAGCTTTAATCAAATTAGCTTGGAGAAGGTAAATTACTTGATTCCTACATGTTGTAGAATGCTTGAATCTTGAATCTATAATGTTCTTGTTGCCTAAATTGAATACGATGATTGTTATGCATGTTAGGATGACGTTATCTTCTAATAGTACTTGAAATTGTGAGTGTTAATAGCTAAATTACTAAAGAGAATGTATATGGTTGCTGGAAATTGAGAATAGGGACTATTTTGAGAGGTGAAAAAGTGTATAAATGTTAATTGTATATAATGCCCTATTTTGATCATGTTGTTAGGTGAATTGAGGCTTGAATAGAGTAAATAGCATGCTGGAAAATGAATGTATATAATTGGATTAGTTAAAGCTAGGTAATGGACTGCACAAATGGCGAATTAGAAGTATGATGTTGATGAAATAGATCAAATTGAACTTAACATTATAATGCACTGTTTTAAGCAAATTGCTAGGTGAATTAAACTGACATAGACAAGGAGGAACATTAAAATAAGTTGAATTACAATGTTAGAATCTTGTCTAGATTAGTTATGAAGCTAGAAACTCAACCTAGTGTAATCTGCCCAGAATACTCAGTTCTGGGCAGTAAATTTGAAAAATCCATAAATTGTATAAATGAAATTTAAGGATGAAAATTTTATGGATAGTACCTTAACATGTCTAAATTAATTAGGAGAAAACAGAACTGAATTCTGGATTGTAGAATGAATTGTAGAGAAGAAACACTAAGGACAATGCAAACTGTCCAATGTTGTAAATTGCCTCATCTTTAAGTTAAAAACTGTATTAATTGGCAAATAACTAAAATGCAAGGCCTATATGGTTAGAAAGACAATTGAGTTAGCTTTACAACGGTGTAAACCAATTGAAATTACGACATATGGAATGAAAGTTATGCATGTTTAAGTGAACAGAGTACATGCTGCCTAGTAACAACAGTTTAGGTAATTGTACAAAGTTTTATGGCAGTTTGTAAACAATTTTGGGATAGTGGTTGCTGCCCTGTTTTACATGAATTAGATTATATACAAGTGTAGTTATGTGTAGTAAAGAATATAGATGAAAATGTTGCCGGATTTGTATATGTTGTGTACTAGTAATATTGCCTTGATGGAATGATTATGTGAACTTGTTTTAATATGTATTTACTTGTGTAATGTGTTAGAACCAGGAGTGAACTTGGTGGAAGAGGAAAGGGTGGAACATCCTAAAGCTATCAACAAAGGAGTGTGGATCCAAGACTAGCTAAGCTTGGAGTATTGTGAGTGTAGTTATTTCTAGGGTTAGGACTAGGTCCTAACCAATGCACGCATGTGTACATTCTTGTAATGTTTAAATGGACCTAATATGGAATTGGTCTAATAAGGGAAGTATGTTTAAAGTAATGCATGAAATTTGATCACATCCTTGAATTCATTTATAATTCGATTGCTAAGCATGTTTAAGTGGTAACATTGGTGCTTGTATGTGTGATATGGCATGTGATTGAATGCTTAAAGAAATTGCTTGAAATGTTATCCCAAATTGATGAAATGAACACATGAAAATTACATGATATGCGAGCTATGGCTCAATTGGCCTAAGGTCCTAGTATATAATGAACTTGCCAAATAGTTCACATGATCTTGAACTTGAAATACTTGTATGAATGGCTAAAATTGAACAACCTTGGTAGCTAGTTGGATTAGGTAGAAGGGCATGCCTTTGAGTCTAGAGCTCATTGTGTTAGGGTGGACTACGATCCAGGGCTAAGGCCCTTATTTGGCGACAGGCAGAGGGTATGTATGTGGTTTTTGGCGACAGTAGGAGGGTTCCAGCACTACAGTGCATCTTGTGGCGGCAGTTGGTTGGAGACTCGATTGCCTATACAAACTAAGTACCAAGGGGGTTGTTTAAATGATAAAGAATGAAAAAACAATCCTATAATAAATGTTACTTGTCTTGAATGTTATATAATGAATTTTACTTGACATAAAAGCCTTGAATTGTATGTTACTTCTCATGTAAGCATGATTAGCTTGATTTCTTGTTATGTAAGCATGATTTGCTTGGTTACTTGTCATGTAAGCATGATTTTCTTGATTCTTGATATGAAAGCATAAATTATGATTCATTGTCTCTTGTTTCCTCTGCTAGCTAAATGCTTGAAATTCTTAGCTAGGATCATTCTTGTCTAATTGACTCTTAACTTGATATAACAATTGGTTACAACTAGTTACTACCTCACTAAGTACATTCTTGTACTTATCACTCTTGTTTTCATTCTTCCCAACCAATAGGATAAAGGATTCGATTGTAGCTTGGTTTTGAAGCTTGTTTCCTTAAGCTCGAATGCTCCTAGATTGGTGGCACTAGAATGTATATAGTTTATCTTGATTATGCATTTTGGAAGTTGAGTACTTGTATATATTGTCCATGTATGGGCCTACTATGTTATGAACTTGGTTGATAATGTGAAACATGTTTTGAACTTAAATTACATGTAATGGAAAGGTGTTTTGCTGCGCATGTTTGAATCTACATATGGAATGATCAAGTGGTTGTTCTAGTTTATATTGAGCCATTCGAATGCTTGGAAATTATATGGTCACTTGTGTGTGAACATACTTTCTTGTAAGTGTTTTTTGTGTTTGTATAGTGAATTGCTGAATGGATAGGCTTAGTGTATGTCTTGATTGGAAACAAGATATATGCAATTGCATGTTAACATGATCATGCTTAGTAATTTAGGTATGAAATATTTCATGTATAAATCTAGGAACAATGAAATGAAAGGAAGCATGTTTGTACACTTAGGCCATTCGAAAGATAGTGGTATAAGATGTAGTTAATGGAATTGTTAAAGTAGTACCCTATAATGTAAGCATGAAAGGAAACATTTTAGTGGCCTAGTCGAATGCCCTATAATGACTTGTAAATAAAACTTGAGATGGCTTGCTTGATAAGTTAAGTATGCATGGTTGCTTGGTAGTTAAGTAACTCATCTAATAGGGATGAGTTAATCTATTCTTGCCTTATGTCTTGTTCTTTCTTGTATTGTAATGCCTTGTTCTTGCTTGGTAACGCTCCCGAGCCGATTTGCTACTAACCCGAGGTAAGGGGTGTTACATTCGCCCTCGAATTGACCTGAATTAAATAGGTGAAGGTATTTTTTCCTCATGAATGCCTCCGATTCCCACGTCGCTTCTTCTATCTTATGATTTCTCCATAACACCTTCATTAGAGGGACGGTTTTGTTTCGAAGCTTTCTAACTTCACGATCTAGAATCTGGACTAGTTCTTCTTCATATGACAAGTCAAGGTTCAATTCAACTTCTTCAGGTTCTAATACGTAAGATGGATCAGATCTGTATCTTCTTAGCATAGATACGTGAAACACATTGTGGATCTTATCGAACTCACTAGGAAGAGCTAAACGATAGGTCATCCGCCCTATCCTTTCAATGATCTCAGAAGGTCCGATAAACCGGGGCTGAGCTTCCCCTTTCTTCCAGACCCGAAGATCTTCTTCCAAGGAGATACTTTAAGGAAGACTTTGTCTCCTACATTGTACTGAATGTCTCTCCTTTTTAAGTCTGCATAGGCCTTCTGCCTATCGAAATCTGCCTTCAATCGGCTATGAATGATCTATACTTCTTCTTCAGTTTTTCTAAGCAGTTGAGGTGCAAAACTTTGTTCGCTCCCAATTCAGACCAACATAAGGGAGTCCTACATTTCCTCTCGTATAAGGCTTCAAATGGTGCCATCTGAATAGATGCCTAGTAGCTATTATTGTAAGCAAACTCTACTAGGGGTAGAGACTTTTCATTGTTCTTTCCAAAGTATATTACACAAGCATGCAACATATCTTCGAGTACTTGAATTATCCTTTCTGATTGTCCATCAGTGTAATACCCCTACCCCGGGTTAGTAGCAAACATGCTTATGAGCGTTACTAATGCATGGACAAGGCAATACAATACAAGAACAAGGCAAGGATTGATAAACTCAAACTCATCCCTATTAGATGAGTTACATAACTAGCAAGCAACCAAGCATACTTACTTAACAAACAAGCAAACTCATATTTTGATTTCAAGACATCATAGGGCATTCGAATAGGCTATTAAGTTGTTTCCTTTCATGTATACATTTTAGGTTACTACTTTCATGATTCATTTAACTTTATCTTACACCATAATCATTCGAATAACCCTAGTATGCAATATGCTTCCATTTTATTTCAATGTTCCTTAGTTTGTTACATATATCATTACAATGTTCCTTAGTTTGTTACATATATCATTACATACCTAGATTTCTAAACATGATCATGTTAACATACCATTGCATGTAACTAGTTTTCAACCATATAGACCATTCGACAATCATCATGCAACTCACAAAACACTTACATCATGGTATGTACTCACACAAGTGACCATATAGTTCCCAAGGCAATTCGAATGGTTCAATGTATACTAGATCAAATACTTGATCATGTCATTTGTATCATCATATGCGCAGCAAACATCATTCCATTACATGTAATTTAAGTTCATTACATACTTGTTTACATTGTCAACCACGTTTATGATATAGTAGGCCCATTCAAGAACACACATATATACAAGTTCAAGTGTTCTAAAATGCATGATCAAGATAAACACTATACAATCTAGTGTCACCAATCTAGGACATATACAAAACAAGTATGAAACCATACTTATGAAATGCTTGTGTCTTGCTTCGAGCTCAAGGTAACAGGCTTCAGAATCAAGCTACGAACAAATCCTTTATCTTGTTGGTTAGGAAGAATGAAACAAGAGTGATAAGGACAAGAATGTACTTGGTGAGGTAGTAACTAGTTCTAACCATTTGTTATATCCAATTAAGTGTCAATTAAACAAGAATGAACCTAGCTAAGGATTTCAAGCATTAGAATGATCCTAGCTAATGATTTCAAGCATTCGGCTAGCATAAGGAACAAGAGACATGGAATCATACTTTATGCTTTCATATCAAGAATCAAGCAAATCATGCTTGCACAACAAGTAATCAAGTAAGTCATGCTTACATGACAAGTAACATACAATTCATGGCTTTCATGTCAAGTAACATACAAATCAAGGCTTTCATGTCAAGTAACATTCATTATTTAACTTTCAAGACAAGTAACATGTGCTATAGGATTGTTATTTCATTTGTTATCAATTAAACAACCCGCATGGTACTTAGTTTGTATAGGTAATCAAGTCTCCAACCAACTGTCGTCACAAGATGCACCGTAGTGCTAGTCAACCCTCCTACTGTCGCCAAAGACCACATACGTACCCTCCATCTGTCGGCAAATAGGGGCCTTAGCCCTGGACCGTAGTCCACCCTGACATAATGAGCTCTAGACTCTAAGGCATGCCCTTCTACATAGTCCAACTAGCTACCAAGGTTGTTCGATTTAAGCCATTTATACAAGTATATCAAGTTCAAGATCATGTCAAGCAAGTTCATTTCATTCTAGGCCCTTAGGTCAATTGAGCCATAGCTCACATATGATGTAATTCTCATGTTTCATTTCATCAAGTAGGATAACATTACAAGCAAGTTCTTTATGTCATTCAATCTCATGCCATATCACACATTCAAGCACCAATGTTGCCAGTTAAACATGCTTAGCAATCGAATTGAACATGTATTCAAGAATGTGATCAAGTTTCATGCATTACTTTAATCATTCTTCACTTATTAAGTCAATTTAAACATTGCAAGAATATAGACATACAAGTATTGGTTAGGACCTAGTCCTAACCCTAGAAACAACTACATTCACAATACTCCGAGCTGAGCTAGTCTTGGATCCACACTCCTTTTTTCTTCACTTTAGGATGTTCCACCCTTTCCTCTACCACCAAGTTCACTCCTGGTTCTAACACATTACACAAGTAATACATATCAAAACAAGTTCACATAATCATTCAATCAAGGCAATGTTACAAGTACACAACATATACAAATCTGGTAGCATGTTCATATACATTCTTTACTACACCTAACTACACTTATCTATACTTTATTTCATGTAAAACAGGGCAGAAATCAATGTCCCAAAACTGTTTACAAAATAGTTTACAAACTGCCACAAAACAATGTACAATTACCTAAACTGTTGTCACTAGGCAACATGTAGTCTCTTCACTTAAACATGCATAACTTTCATTCCGTACGTCAGAATTTCAATTGGTTTACATCGTTGGAAAGCTAACTTACCTGTATTTCTAACCATATAGGTTTTGCATTTTAGTTCTTTTTCCAATTAATACAGTTTATAACTTAAAGATATGGTAATTTACAACACTGGACAATTTGCACTGTCCCTAGTGTTTCTTCTCTACAATTCATTCTACAATCGAGAATTCAGTTCTGTTTTCTCCTAATGAATTTAAACATGTCAAGGAATTTTCCATAAAATTTTCAGCCGTAAATTCCTTTTATACAATTTATGGTGATTTTTCAAAGTTACTGCCCAGAACAGGGTGTTCTGGACAGATTACACTAGGTTGAGTTTGTAGCTTCACAACTCATCTAAATAAGGTTCTAACATGGAAATTCAACTAATTTTCATGTTCTTACATGTATAGGTTAGTCTAATTCACCTAGAAATGTGTTTAAAATAGGGCATTATCATGTTTATTTCAATTTGATCTATTTGATCAACATCATTCATCCAATTCACCATTTGAGCAGTCCATTACCTAGTTTTAACTAATCCAATTAGTTGCATTCATTTTCCAGCAACTTATTGACTCTATTCAATCCTCAATTCATCTACCAACTTGATCAAAACATGGATTTACATTCAATTATCATGCATCAACATTTTCACTAGTAAAACAGTACAAATCCAAATCTGTTTTCAACCATACACATTCTCATTCAATTTAGGCAACAAGAACATCAAAGCTGAAGATTCAAGCTACAATTTTAGATAAATTTCAAGCATTCTATAACATGTAGGAATCAAGAAATATTCAAAAACCTAGATTTCGAGCAAGGGAATAGCAAGAAGAAGAACTTACATTCATACACATGCAAACAACAATTTGAGCACCAAAACAAGCATCACTTCAAGAATTCCAAGTAGTTAGCTATGAAATTGTCTCCTCTCTTAAATGGTGCTTTAGTGTTTGTAGAGCAATTGAAGGAGATGGGATTTAACCCAAGTGGTCGGTCATGCTCTAATTAGGAGGACATGTGGATTGTCCACAATCACATTTAACTTTGCCATGCAATCTTGCATTTCTATTATAAATTTATTTTGGTCCCTTTCTAATTTAGTCTTATTCTTTCTAATTCTCACAATTTATTCCCTATTCTTTCAATTTAATTAGAACATAATTTAATTAGTCAATGGCTTAGATAGTGGTAACTTTAGACCCTAAAGCCTTTTGCAAGGATTTCCAAAACCGAGAAGCAAGTCTGGGGACTTGATCAGAGATTATAGCTGTAGGTACACCGTGCAACCGAATCACTTCATGAATATATAGCTCGGCCAAGACATCCAAGCTCATGTTCATTCGAAAAGGGATGAAGTGTGCAGATTTTGAGAATCTTTCAACTATCACCCACACAACATCGTTCTTTCTCGGGGTTGAAGGAAGACCAGTAACAAAGTCTATAGTTATACGGTCCCATTTCAATTGAGGAAATTCGGTAGGTTGAAGAGTCTCGTACGGACTTTATTATTGGCTTTGACCTTTTGACAAGTTAGACACTTTTATACGAAGTCTGTAATAGCTGACTTCATGCCTGGCCGCCAATATAGTGGTTTTAGGTCTTTATACATTTTGACTGATCCCGGATGTATTGAGAAAGATCTTTGATGAGCTTCTTGTAATATCTATTTCTTGAGTTGTTTGTTATCGGGAACACATACTCTATCCTTAAAATAGAGAAGTCTATTCGGCTTAATGGAGAATTCAGGATTAGGTTCAGAATCTAGCTTTAACATGATCTTGTGAAGATCTAGATCAGTTTGTTGGATATCCTTGATTCTCGAGATTAGACTAGATTGAACTTGGAGTTCAGATAGGAATTTCTGTCCTTTATATAAACGGAAATAAGTATTAATTGCCAAGGAAGCTACGAAAGAATTCACAAGGTTGCTTATGCGAGTTAGGATTGGATTGTTTGAAGATAACATCTAATATTTAGAATCGAGGGTTTACCCGAGTATGGTATGCGACTAAGTGCATCAACAACCACATTTGCTTTCCCCAGATGGTAGTCTATGATCAAATCGAAATCTTTCAGCAATTCTAGCCATCTTCTTTGCCTTAGATTCAAGTCCTTTTGAGTTAGGAGGTACTTGAGACTTTTATGATCCGTATACAAGCTGCACTTCTCTCCATACAAGTAATGTCTCCAGATTTTGAGTGCAAACATGATGGCTGCCAATTCCATATCGTGTGTAGGGTAGTTTGATTCATGTGGCTTTAACTGACGTGAGGCATAAGCTACCACATTCCTGTCTTGCATTAGGATACAACCCAGCCCCAAACGCGATGCATCACTATAGACGGTGAACTTTTTCCCGATTTTTGTTGGATAAGAACTGGAGCATGAGTATGGGCTTGTTTAAGCTGATCCAAGCTTCTTTGTGGGCGACGAGTCACCAGCCAAACTATTGCCAAATAACAAGTTACTAGTCATTACCATCCTACAGTCGCCAAATACCAATCACACGTCCCTCCTACTGTCTCTATTTACGGGCCTTAGCCTTGGACCATAGTCCACCCAACACAAAAGAGCTCTAAACTCTATGTCATGCCATCCTACCTATGACCACTAAACTCTATAACCTTAATGATATCCCACCTATACATAGACCAAAAAGAACCTTTCCTTCAACAAAGGGTTTTCTAAACCCAAAGATTGATAACTCCTTTCAAGTTCTCTAATGACCTCATTTGGTCATGTTTTCTGATGGACTTCACGTGGGAATGGACAAGCATAGAGGTGACTCACCACCTAGCTTACTTTGCTTTAAATTTTAACCTCGAACGGATTCAAAACAGTGGGACCGTATCTATACGCTCATGCCTAAACAGATAAGTTAGTGAATGGCAATTGGGCCGTATCAATACTGGATTGACCGTATCGATATATCTAGCTCAGAATTTGTATATTGGCTTTGAATTTCGTACAAGGAAGTTCATTCACTCAAATAGGACCAAATTAAGATTTCATTACAAAAGAGGGGTACAAAAGTCAACAATTACAAACGTGTAACATATTGGATTATTCCGATTAGGCCGGTTTTCAGGATGTGACAACTCTCCCCTTTAAGAAAATTCGTCCTCAAATTTTTACTTTAAGCAAAGAGGTGAGGATACTACTTTTGCATGGTTTATTCGGTCTCCCACATTGCCTCTTCAACAGAATGACTTCTCCATAGAACCTTCACTAAGGGCATAAACTAGTTACAAAGCTGGTTGATTTATCATGCGAGGATCCATACGGGTTCTTCCTCGTACGTCAGATTGGACTGAATCTCCACAAACTCTGGCTCGATCACGTAGGAGGGATTTGACCGGTACTTACGTAACATTGATTCGTTGAAGATGTTGTGAATCGGACTTAACTCTTCGGGAAAAGCTAATCGGTATTTTACAAGTCCAACCCTTTCGATTACTTCAAACGGGATAATGAAATAAGTGTTTAACTTCCCTTCTTGCTGAAATGAAGGATCTTTTTCCAGGAAGATACTTTGAGGAAGGTCTTCTCACAAACCTCGTATTGGATATCTCTTATCTTCAAATCAACATAGGACTTCTACGGATCGAAGACAGCCTTAAGTCGATCACAAATAATGGTTGTCCTTTCTTCAGTTTCCTGAAGCAAGTAGGACCTAGCATCTTGCCATCACCGAGTTTGGTCCAGCAAAAAGAAGTTCTGCATCTCCTCTCATATAGAGCTTCATACTGGGCTATTTGAATTGAAGCTTGGTAACTATTGTTATACGCGAAGTCGACTAAGGGTAAGGATTTCTTCCACGTATTCCCGAAGTTGATGACACAAGCTCGGATCATATCTTCCAAAATCTACAAGGAAAAATCGAGATTGACACAAAACATCTAGACACACAATTCAAAGGATGATTTAGAGTTACCTGAATAACACTCTCGGATTGGCCATCGGTTTGAGGATGGAAAGCAATGCTAAGGTGCGCTCGCGTTCCCAAGGTCTCGTGTAAGGTCTTCCAAAGCTGAGCTGTGAATCGAGGGTCACGATCGGAGATCATAGGCATAGGGACTCCGTGTAACAGAATGACTTCATGAATATACAACTTCATGAGCTTAGGCAAACGAAAATCCATTCTCATCAGAAGGAGATGAGCAGACTTAGAAAATCGGTCCACAATGACCCAAACAACATCATTCTTCGTCGGTGTCATAGGTAGGCCACTTACAAAATCCATTGTGAGGAACTTGGTCGGATGAATCCCTTATCCAAAAGGTCTTGGATTTGGGCCTTTAGTTCTCTTAACTCCACCAAAGTCATTCGATACGGACTAGTAGAGACTGGAGTAGTCCCAAGTTGTACTTATATCCTAAATTCCACTTCTTAGGTGGGAAGAAGTCCCGAAAGTTCATCGGAAACACATCAGAGAATTATTTCAGAACAGGCACATTCTCAAGTTTTAGATCTTTCGTGGCATACATGAGGGTCTTCTTAGACTCGGGTTCAGATTTCATCAGGTTTATGCTTTCCTTACTGAGCCCACGGAGCTACAATTTCTTTTTCAAATAGACCACCAATGCTTGGTGTTCGGCTAACCAGTCGAGGCCTAATATGAGATCGAACTCTCAGAAAGGTAAGGCCATCAAGTTAGCCGAAAAAGAGATCCCTTGGATCCTTAGGGGGCAAGCTTGACAAACCCATCGAATGATCACACTATCTCCTAATGGATTAGAGACAACAATCTTGGAAGTGATCGGTTTAGATTCCAAAGCATTATTAGCAATCAAAGGTTCGCTAACAAAAAAATATGTAGAGCCTGGATCTATTAAAGCATAATCAATATCAGAATATAATTCCACAATACCTGCAATCACATCAGGATTATCCTACTGCTCACGGCCCTAAACATGGTACATCTATTCTGAATTTTGAGGGTCACGACTAGCCAAAGGGGTATTGGCGTTACGTGGTCTCCCCGCTGATCCAGTTTGCATTTGCTTTGCTCATCTCCCTATGCTAGGGTTGTTCTAAGAAGCACAGAGGTAGGGGCCTGTGGATTCTGCAGACACTGCCTGATGAAGTGGCCAGATTCACCTCAAAGATAATACGATCCATATTGTCTACGACATTGCTCGAGGTGCCTCTTCTTGTAGAAATTACACAAAGGGGTCTGAGAACCTTTCACAGAACCACCTGTACTGTCTACTGAAGCAGTGCGAGCAACAGATGTTCCTGTAGACTAGAACTGTGGTATATAATCAGAACGTGGTAGCTGTTGAAAGGTAACAAACTTCTAGTCCCATTGCCTACCCTTATTTTGAGATATATGTGGCTTTGAATCATCTCGAAACCTCTTATCAGATCGGGCCGACATCCTTTTCCTTCTTTTGAAAGCCTTCTAGGACGCTTCAGCACCTATGGCTCGATTAACCAAAGTTTGGAAGCCTTCTAACTCCAAGACAGTGAAAAGATGACGTAGTTCGTCATAGAGACCATCAACGATCATTCAACATTTTTCTTTCTTTGTACCTATAATCTCAGCACCATATCTTGCATATTTGCAAAAGTCCTGGAAATACTGCTCTACGGGGCCTTCCTCCCTACCTCAGATGGAGGAATCTCTTACGCCTCTCAGCGATGTAATGGTCACTAATATACTTTTTGCAGAACTCCTGAAGGAAGAAGTCCCATGTAACTTTGTGTTTAGACATAGTGAGTGTCATGGTATCCCACCAACCCTAGGCCTCCTCAACAATGAAGGCCAATGTGCACTCGAGCTTATGTTCTTCAGGATACTTCATTTGCTTATTTAGCACTTTTAGAGTGTTCTCCAGCCAGTATTCTGCGACTTCAGGGTTGTTAGGTCCTGGCCGGTAAAGGTGTAAATCAGTTATTGTCTAAGCTTGTCAATAGGTGCCCTCAAAACAGTCGGGGTGGCTGCAGTAAGCTGAAGGGTGGTTTTTGTTGAAGGGACACAACCACTTGCTTAATCATGTCAGCCATAGACATCAAATATTCATGTTGAGCGGCCAACATCGATGGAGTATGAGGCGGATCATTTTGCCACACTCGTTTGGGCCTAACTTCTGTCCTCAGATTATCCCCTTGAGTAGAGGAGGAGCCAGGATTCGGTTCATCATTAGCGCGTCTATCAGTAGGCGCAAACATATTCATATCTAATTATACAGGAAAATTAAATCGTGTAAGCTACAAGTCACAGATAACATATACAAATAACTCCTAGGTGGCATAAGTACACACGAACTCGTAACGGGTGTTATCACTAGATTTTCACCTTGACTTTAATTGTTATGTTGTAGTATTGACAATATTTTATATTAAAGTGACTAATAATGTAGTTAGGTATAGTATTGATAATTTAGTTGTAAATATTTAGTTAATGTTAGAATTATTGAGGTGACGTATAATATTTCAATGTGTTATAATTAGTATAATTGTTAGTTAAAATTATTAAATGTGTTGTATGTTTTAATTATTATATAGTTGTTTATATAGAATTAACATAGGTTATATACATTAGATATTAAACCCAAAACATAGAATACATGGCCCAATTGAAATAAATAAAAGGCCCATTAGGATTTAATTTACATCAAAGTCCATTAAAAATATACAAAGAAGGTCGATTACACAAAAGCCCATTTGGCCTGATTATTATTTCCTAAAGGGCTTGACCATTATATGCGATGGTAATGAAGAGCCGTTGGATCAAGGGAGAATAGATCCAATGGAATGAGATGGCACACGGGGATTGTACATGGATCACCAAAAGTCGTGCTTCTCAGTTGTTCGATCAGGATGCTATCCAACGGTTCAGATCACTTCGGCGTGTTCACGCGGAACACCACTCTCGCGTGGTAGCCACGCGCTCGACGTTTCAGTTTTGGCCGATCACTTCATCTTCTCTGACGCTTCACTCACTCCAATTTTTCCTCACCGGCGCTGTTTGAGTCATCAGAAACATACAAATAGAAGAACAAAAGGGGTTAAATCCCTAAATCGGGGCAAAAATAGTTCAAGATAAAATCAATAGGGATTAAAATCCCTAATTCAAAGCCCTGGCTAGAAAAATCATAAGCAAAACAGGAAGGGATAATCCCTAATTCGAAGCCCTAGCAAGAATTAAGCTCTCATAAGATATGCAAAAGGCAAAATCAAAATAAAAAGGGAAAGGGATAATCCCTAAATTAAAGCCTCTGGCAGAGATCAAGCAAATCGAGATAATCTATGGAGAAATTAGGGATTCAATTCAAGAAATTCTTGTACTATATAAACCCCAATGTAAACCATTGTAAACCACAATTCCAGATAAGAAATCACACACACAAATCACAGAAACACTAGATATATAGATAGCATTCGGAAGTTAGCAAGCAAGGATTGTAATCAAATATTCAAGCAATAAGAGAAACAAGTTTTTGGTAATTTTTATATCTATTTACTTTCTGCTTCGAATTAAATAAAGAAAAAGGATTTGTTTTTACCTTGTTTTAAACACAACAGAGATTTGGTCTTGACGGAAATCCGACAGAAAAAAACAACTTTGGGGTCGCCAAAATCTGGAAAACTGATCGGAATCTGGGAATTTCGCCGCCGACAATGACGGCCGGCACGGCGGATGTTCATCGTGTTCTTTATCAAATGAAGAACACGTTGAACTCAACAAAGGATTTAAAGGGAGGGGTGTTTGATCTGTTTTGGCGGATAAAGAAAAAATGAAATATGTTTGTTATAATAGCTATTTATAGTGACCCATTTGACCCGACCCAAAACCGGATATAACTCGCACCTTTCTTTCTCGGATCATGTGCCACAGCTGTTAAGTTTTCAATTGTTTTAATTTCATCTTTTTTCCTTTCAATTCGGCACCAAATTTTTAATTATTTTCGAATTAACCCTCACATATTGGTTTTCTTTCAAATTAGCCCTTTATTCATATTTTATTTTTAAAAAAATATAAATAAATCCTTTCTTTATTTAATTTTAAGTAATTACTAAGTTATTTATTTATTTAATTATATCTTCTATGCCTTTTATGTATATATTTGTAAGTATGCTAAACTTTAAGATTCAGGACTTAAAACTTAGATTAGTGACATGTATGTTGTAAAATATTCTTTATTTTCATAAAATGCACTTAATTATATTTAAACCTTAATAATTAAAAGGAATATAGACATTTCTTTTGGACTATTCACTATTTAGACTTTAATTAAAATTCATTAACAAATTTAATTTTCCCGTTGATTTGTTAAAAAGTGAAAATTTAATTAATGCGTTGTTTTATCAAACTGGAATAATGGGTTAGCACCAGGAGTGTTGGTGGTGATTAAAGTTTATTTCCTAACCGATAAGGCAAATAAAATAGATTTACATTCACTTTGCGGACAAATAAATCAAAATTTTGTGAACTTGCAAACTATAGTTTTAAAAAATGCTTTTGAAATCACTTAAGATGCCAATTTTTGGGCGTTATGGGGGCGCTAATCCTTCCCCACACCTAATTGACCCTCGAACCTGTTTTCTCCTGTTTTCATGGACCAAAATGTAATTTTGATAAATAAAACATTTTTACCAAAATACCCTTGTTTTAAAAGTGATCCAATCACACTTTTTTCAAAAATGATTTGTGGCGACTCTGTGATTTTATAAACTTTTCCAAAATTTCAAAACCTTCCTAAAAAAGGGTTTGCGACAGCTTGGTGACTCCGCTGGGGAGATATTTTGTTTAAAAAAACAAAAGAGGGTCAAGCCACGAATTGTTTTCAAAGTGTTTTTAGAAAAGGAATTTGCAAGGTCACAAAGGTTTCGATTTATTCGTAAGTTTAATGAATGTAATTATATTTTACGCATTTAAAATTTTTTGTTGCAAAAAAAACTCTATTCCCGAGCTCCACCCAATTGTTAAGTGAAGGGAAAATCCTTTGCTCATGTCAGAATATTGATTCTCCGTATGAGCATAGCAAGTACCTTCAGAACTCATATGCCTCATGTCTTCGTAAGGATACTGATTCTTCGAGAAGACATAGGAAGTGAGTCCTCCTGAGTTGAACTTGGTTCGTTTAAAGCCTATAATGGATGAGAACTAAGGGTCTTGCTACCCCTAGGAGGGGACAACAAGGACAGCTCGGGTACCTTTTAGAACTCAACCGTTTGAGAACTTAGAGCCCACCCCAATAGAGCCATATGGAAAACCTAGGGTTTTAGTAATAAAGGGATACATGTCATGGAGTATTGGAATGTGCTGCCGAGTATTGTTTTTGAATTTTCTGTGTTTTTTTATTCTAATATGTGTTTCCCTTGTCTTATGTTTTGCATAACTATTTGTGCCACATCATTACATATTTAGAAGGGGTTGATTCTCAAAATCATTTCTCAACTTTGAAAAACTCTTGTTATGGATGGAAGATTTTTAAAAAATAAAGAGGATAATGCAAAGGTCCGACATTGGTACGAGGTGAATCAGTGAAGATTTGGAGACAGCCTAGTAGCTGATCATGAGATAGAGACTTCAGTATATGCCCACATTAGCATCAAGCAGAACAGTGTGCAAGAATTGCAGGAAGTCTCGGAGCACTTTGATTATGAGACCAAGCAGTTGTTCCATGAAGTTTATAGTGATATAGCCTACTTCTTGTACGTGAAGGTTGATGAACAATTACTGAAAGCCTTGGTTCAATTATGGAATCCGGGATATTGCTGCTTCACTTTTAATAAAGAAGACATGATGCCTACATTCGATGAGTACTTGGCCCTTTCAACTTGTGCAAAGTAAGGAAGAACTGGTTTATGCCTAGCCACCTAAAAAGAAAAGCCCACACGCAAAGCTTCAGGCGTTTGCTGGTATGAGTGATGGTTGGGTTAAGGGGTTGACACATAAGAGATGAGGCACCTTTAATTTCCCTTGGTCAAGCATCAGAAGTATAATCTCGACCCACCCCGACAGAGAAAAGAGGGTTGATCTCCTAGCCATTGCAATTTATGGTTTAGTCATCTTTTCGAAGGTTCTAGGAAACATTGATGTGGCGCTACTTGATTTCCTTGAACAACTGAAGAGAGGAGTCAATCTGGGCCAGCCGTACTTGCAGAAACTTTCATTTCCCTTAATGCCTGCCGAAAAGTTGAAGGTGTTCATTTTGGAGGATGTGCTCCATTTCTGCAAGTTTGGGCTCTGAGTCATTTCTGGAAGTGCCCGACATTAGCTTTATCAAATGTGTTTTCTCCAAACTTCTTACCTCTTTGGGAATTTATGGGAAAGGAGTGGCATGTTATTAAGAAGAAAAAATGGATTGATATATTCAGGGATCGTCTTGACGAGGACATCAGATGGAGGGTACCTTGGATGGGTCGCACCAAGCTTCTATACAAATGTGGAGACTTCAACTTCCTAATGCTGCTAGGTTTGTGGGGTGGAATTGGATGTACCCTTTGTTGGTATCTCGTTAGTATGGGTCTTAGCAGTTCATCTCATTCACTACCGGTCTTCGCTCATCAAAATTCGAGTTCCAAGGTATGTTCAGGCAAAAAGTTTAGAGAATCAGCGATGCATGGAACCATTGTTATCACATGAAACTAGAGTGTGATAGTCATTGCATGTACAAACTGGACTATGACATTTGGAGGCATACGAGAATGAATGACAAAGTCATAGCCTCTACATATGGGCAAGCTAAGTCTTTAAAGGAACACTTGAAGGTAGTCCCTACAAAAGCTGACAACTTGAAAGAAGAATTAAGAAGGGCTAAGCTTGAGATAGAACCCTTACAAGAGCAGAATCAGAGGGACAAGTTTGAGTCAAGCCTAGATGTTGAAAAATATAAAGGGGAGACGAGCGAGTAGTGAAGCTGTATGAAGACTTGGAAAAGAAGTTCGAGATCCAAAGGGCTGACTTCCTCAAGCTCCAGACTGCTGTTACGAATGCTGATATGAGAAAGACTGATGAACAGTGGAAGCAAGAAATCGAGCATGTTGTAGGGAAAGAAGAAGAATGAGGAAGGCGCGAGGTCGAGAAATATAGACGGGCCCTTGCTAAAGAAAAGAAGAAGAGTAAGCAGAAACTGAAAATGGAAATGGCAAACGGGTCTAAGAAAGTGAGAAGGAAAGTGTGGCTGCATGGAAAAGGAAGGCCCACGACAACAGGATTCATTTATTTGAGTTGCAGAAGATGTATGACCAAACTAGTGCAAAGCTAAAGTAGAGTCGGGCTGATGTTGATAAGTTACAAGCTAAGATAGTTGATATGAGCCACTCATTGCACAGACTTCAGAACCATCACACCTATATTGAGCTTCAGGCCTGTCTAAGTGAGAATGATACCTTGAAGAAACAGGTTGAAGAAATGGACAATATCATCTAGGAGTATATGACAAAGATCTTGGTCCTTGAAGACATCGCTGGGGAGGTAATGACTACTGGTTCACACGTCTTAGTGACATGACTAGAAGATTCCAAGAACGAGATAAGTTTGATAGGACTGTCATGACCCAGGTACAAGATGTGGCTCAACACGTGATGATGCTAACCACTGAAGCTGCAGCTCTTCGTCAATACGTCAAGCCAGCAGGAGAAGTAGGACCGAGGCTTATATGGCTCATTGAAGAAATCAAGGAATTAGGAGTCCAGGCTAAAAAATATTTGTAAATAAAACTTGATGTATTAATGACCATTTTATATCCAATAAAAGAGTTGTTTCTTGAACAAATGTTTCATGGAATTGATGGCCCTTCGCTTGTATTCATGCATTTGCATTTCATTCTTCTGTGTTTAATAGTTTTTTTCTTTGCATTAGTGCTTACATTTGTGCATGCATACATGATATAATAAGAACCTAACTGAAATAAAAATTTATGAAGATCAAAATAGCTAAACAAATCACAAGTACGGTACTCGGTCTCAAGTCAGAGCAATCGAAGACAGAGTGATGGCTTTAGAAAGCAACCACAAGATTACCCAGGATAGGTTAGACAAGCTCGAGACAGATCTGAAGCAACAGATGGAGTTGGTTCACCAAAAGACGGTTGGTTCAATTATAACCATGCTAGGTTTTAAGGACCCTGATGCGGTGGAAACTGGTGAAGAACCAAATGTTGTGCCAAAATTTCAGGGGATGGCCTTTGTTCATCCGAACATACAAATAGAAGCTCAATCGTCTAAGGTTAAAATTCCTCCACATATTGCTGAAACCTCAGCACGAAATGATAAGAAGATAGGTCCTGAGGAAGTCATTGAGGTGCATGATCTCGTTGAAATTGCCGACAAAGTGAAAGCTACGAAGAAATTGGAGGATCGCTATGAGAAATTGGAAGAAATGATTAAGTCCTTCCAAGAATGAGGTATATATGGAGGAATGGATGCCAATGATTTAAGCTTAGTGACTGATTTAATAGTACCACCAAAGTTCAAAGTTCCTAACTTTGAAAAGTACAATAGAACTACGTGCCCTGCAGTACTTCTGACTATGTATTGCAGGAAAATGTCAATATACTTTGAGAATGAGAAGCTACTTATCCAATGCTTCCAAGATAGTCTAGTTGGGTTAGTTGTACGATGGTATATGCAGCTAAATCGAATTAATATCATATCATGGAAAGATTTGTCCGGAGCCTTCAGTGAACAATACAAGCACGTTTCAGACATGGTTCCATCCCACCTAGTTCTGCAAGGATTAGAGCAAAAGCATCATGAGAGTTTTCACCAGTACACGCAGAGATTGAGGGACGTAGCTGCCCAAGTCCAACCACCATTGCTGGAGAGTGAGATCACCCTAATGTTCATGGAGACATTAAAGGGATCTTTTTATGATCGCATGCTCAATCATGCCACAAAGAGTTTTGCAGACATGCTTATAAATGGAGAATTGATACTTACGGCAATGAAAAATGGAAGGTTAGACAGTGGGGAAACTAAGAAACCCTACAAAAAGTGAGATAATAAAGTTAATGTTGCTAATGTCTATAATCCCAGTTACTCGAAAGGGGTAGTCTTCAACAAACCCAATGTCTCAACCACAGTTCCAACAGTCATAAATCCACCAAAAGAAGAACGAAGGTATCAAAGGAGCTCGAAACCATATTTTCCTCATATCCCAATGACATACGCAGAATTGTTTGCTGAATTGATCAAATCCCAGATGGTGCTGCCAAGACATGTTCCTCCATTCTCACTACCATATCCACAATGGTATGATGAGAAGGCACAATGTGAATACCATGCATGAGTTAGGGGCATACCATAGAAAATTGTACTGCATTCAAAAGAGTGGGAGATGACTTAAGAAAATCACGAATGATATCATTTGATACGTCGGAAGATAAAGGAAACCCCCTGCCAAATCATCAAAAGGCAGGAGTGAATGCAATTATTGAGGAGGAGGATAAGGTGGTTAAGGAATATGTTGTTGAAGTTAAAGCTTTCATGAGGTGGATATGAGCTCAAATAGTGGCAGTAGGGATGTTGGAAAAAGGGGCCCAGAAACTAAAAATTGAGGAAGAATCATACTGTGAGTACCACATGAAGGAAGGACATGAGATTGATTGTTGCCTTGAGATCAAGTAACTAATTCAGGACAAGATGAGTAAGAAAGAACTTGAGTTCTTTGAGAAAGAAGACAAAGAATGTTTGCTGGATGTATGTGCATCAGAGGAGTCATCCTCTAAAAGGGACTACACCGGAATCAAGCCTTTAGTTATTAAGGCTAAAACAAGAGTTGGTGAGCCAGCAAGGAATGTGACCCCACGGCTCATAATTAAGGCACCAACGCCATTTACCTACAAGGATAGTAGGCAGGTCCCTTGGAATTACACTTGTGAGGTGACAGCCCCAGGAGAAACGTATACTCAAGAGAAGGAAGAACTGGTCAATGAGGTGAGCCATTTCATGAGGAATGGAAGGCTCTATTCCCAGCCAATAACAGAAGATAGAGATGCAGCGTAGATGAAAGCAATTGTTGAGGAGCTCGGAAAAGAAAATGACAGAGATTTCTTCAAGGAAAAATCGACAACATATCATGAGCCTATAAAGGAATCAAAGGCTCAAGAGTTCTTGAAGATCTTAAAACACAGCAAATACAGCATCGTGGAACAACTCTACAAGCTTCTAGCTTGAATTTCTATGTTGTCGTTGTTACTAAGTTCTGAGGGCCACCGTGAGGCCTTGTTAAAGATTTTAAACCAGAAATTTGTATCAAAGGAGATCACAACTGATAAGATGGATATGTTAGTCAGTAACATTTCCGTTAACAACTTCATCTCGTTCAATGATGAGGAAATACCAGGTGAAGGAATAGGATCTTCCAAAGCTTTGCACATCACCACCAGATGTTAGGGGCATATGTTACCAGGTGTCCTAATTGATAATGGGTCAGCGTTGAATGTTCTACCTTAGCCACACCAAAAAAGCTGCCAATAGATAGTTCTCATATGAGAGCGTACCAAAATACGGTTCAAGCGTTTGATGGAACTCAAAAGGATATGTTGGGAAAATTTGAGGTGCCTTTTCAAATTGGACCAGTGACCTTCGACGTTGAGTTTGTGATCATGGATATAAGACCAAGCTATAGTTGCCTGCTTGGGCGCCCATGGATTAACGCAGCAAAAGTAGTCCCATCTACTTTACATTAGAATCTGAAGTTTGTGATCGATGGTCAACTGATAATTGTTGGTGCAAAGGAATAAATCACTGCATCAGTAACCACTGATGCACCCTTTATTGATACCGATGAGGGTGCGCTTGAGTTTCATTTTAGGACGTTAGAGCTATTCTATGCATCCTTTGTCACCGAAGGAAGTAAGGTGCCAGAACCAGAATTATCAAGCTACGCAAAAATGCAAGTAAAACAAACGCTTGGGACAGGAGCTGAAATCAAAAAGGGACTTGGAAGAAGACTTCAAGGAAGATTGTATCCTATAGTAATCCCGGCAAAAAAAGGATCGTTTCAGTTTGGGCTTCAAGCCCAACAAATGGCAAAGAAGAGCAGAACTCAGAAAGCATCAAGAAAGGAGAAGAGCTTGATCGAAGGGAGAGGAAATTGAATGGGAACCGATGATTTTCCATCCTCTGAACCATAACTTTATATCTGGAGGTATGCTAGATCCAAATACCTCAGCCAGTGAAGAAGGAAAAGGAGAGAGCACTCTATGTGAAGCATTTGAAAAGCTGAGCATCAATGCTGTGACTAACGAAGATGAGGAGAATCAGTACCTGTCAATGACCTGCCCTTGCTCTGAGCTTGACAATTGGACCGTTGAAGAAATTCTTGTAGTCTTTAAGACATGTTCAGAGTAATTCTCAAAACCAACCTCTTGAAAGCATATGTTAAACTTTTAATTGAAATTCAATAGAATATGCATTTCTTTAAATTTTGTGTGGCAATCTTTCTTTTCATAAATAAACCAAAGCCATAAAACCATAAAATTAAAAGCATAAAAACATTCCATTCATATTGTTTCTTTCCTTTGTATATATCTTTTGCCTATTCCTTTTTCAGGTTTTTAGATATCATTGACATAAATGAATCAGTCTAACTTCAAGGTTGACTTTGAATTGCCTTTGTGCTCAAAAGAAGTTGGAAATATTGACGTTGAGGAAGAATATGATGTACCATGTGATATGCTCAGAATGGTTGAAGCCGAGAAAAAGCAGATTCTACCATATAAAGAGGAACAAGAAATATTAATCCTCATAACCGAAGAAGAAAGGCGAGAGGTAAAGATTGGTACTACCATCACGGCCAAAACCATACAAAGTTTGATTGAGCTCTTTAAATAGTTTAAAGATATTTTTGCTTGGTCGTATCAAGATATGCCCGACCTTGACACCGATATTGTCATGCGTAGGCTCCCTATAAAGAAAGGATGTGAACCGGTAAAGCAAAAATTGAGAAGAATGAAGCCTGAAACACTCCTCAAGATCAGGGATGAAGTAAAGAAACAATATGATGCATGATTCCTCAAAGTAGCCAAGTATCCGAAATGGGTGGTGAATATTGTCCTAGTACCGAAAAGGGATGGAAAAGTACGAATGTGTGTTGACTACAAGGACCTCAATAAGGAAAGCCCTAAAGATAATTTCATGCTCCCACATATTGACACTTTAGTCGACAACACGACATGTCATTCACTCTTCTCTTTCATTGGCAGTTTCTCTAGGTATAACCAGATCAAGATGTGCCCGGAAGATATGGAAATGACAATTTTTTTGACGTTATTGGTGACTTTTTGCTATAAAGTGGTGCCTATTGGACTTAAGAATGGATGGGCAACTTATCAAAGAGCCATGGTCACCCTTTTCCATGATATGATGCACAGAGAAATAGAGATATATGTCGACGATATGATCGCCAAATCTCGATCTGAAGAAGAACATTTGGTCAATTTAGAAAAGCTCTTCCTAAGATTGAGAAAGTTTCAGTTGAAGCTCAACCCGACTATGTGCACATTTGGAGTCATATCTAGGAAATTATTAGGTTCATTGTAAACAGATTAGGAATTGAGATCGATCAAGATAAGAAAAAGCTATACAGGAACTTCCTCCACCTCAAACACAAAATGAAGTTTAAGGTTTCTTGGGACGATTAAATTACATTGCACACTTCATTTCTTAGCTAACTGATAAGTGTGATCCAATGTTTAGGCTACTCAGGAAGAATAACCCGGGGATTTGGGATGAGGAATGTCAAATGGCTTTTGAAAATATCAAAGAACAGTTGAGCAATCCTTCAGTTTTAGTACCACCTATTTTAGAAAGACCATTAATCTTGTATCTAACGGTCTATGAAAATTCCATGGACTGCATGTTATCACCACATGATGATATTGGAAGAAAAGAAAAAGTGATATATTATTCGAGCAAGAAGTTCACTGATTGTGAAAACAGATATTTGTCAATTGAAAAGCTATGGTGTGCTCTGGTTTCGGCGGCTAAAAGGCTAAGACAATACATGATTTATCACGTTACATGGCTAATCTCAAAGTTGGACCCACTAAAGTTCATGATAGAAGCTCTAGCCATATCAGGAAGATTAGCACGATGGCATATGTTACTATAATAGTTTGATATCTAGTATGTGAGCCAAAAAGCGATAAAAGAAAGTGCCATAGTATACTTTTTGGCAAGTCGCGCATGTGATGACTATGAATCATTAAACTTCAATTTTCATGATGAAGACTTGATGTGAATCACAGAAGATGATGAAGCTTCAATAGAATCATGGGTTATAAACTTTGATGGTGCAGCAAATGTATTAGGGAGAGGTATAGGGGCAGTTCTGGTTTCGCCGAAAGGAGATTATTACCTTTTTACCAGTCGTTTGAAGTTCTTATGCACTAGTAACATGGCAGAGTACGAGGCCTGTATAATGGGTCTAAGAGAGGCTATAAAGAGGAAAATTCGTACCCTAAGAGTTTTTGGGGACTCTGCGTTAGTCATTTATCCAATACGTGGTGAATGGAAGACAAAAGATGCAAAGTTTTTGGGTTATCGTAAGCTGGTCCTCGAGTTGACCAAGGAATTTGATGAGATCATTTTCAAATATCTCCCCAGAGAAGACATTCAAATGGTTGATGCTTTAGCCACCTTAGCCGCCATGTTTAAGGTAAATGAAGGATCTGAGAAGATGCCCATTAGGTTATATATGCTTGACTCTCCAGCTCATTGTTATGATGTGGAATAAGAAGTGGATGGATTGCCATGGTATCATGACATCTTACAATATGTAAAATTCCAGCAATACCCGCCTCAAGCTGCAGAGAATGAAAAGAAAATGATTAGGAAAATGGCATTAGGGTATGTCCTTGATGGAGAGATTTTATACAATAGAAGTCGTGATCAAGTGCTTTTATGATGCGTGGGGGCAAAAGAGGCACAATTAATTGTAGAAGAAGTTCATGAAGGAGTTTGCGGAACTCATCCTAGTAGTTTCACCATGGCCAGGAGAATCTTACGTCTTGGGTATTATTGGTCAACCATGGAAGGTTATTACATCAACTATTCTCGCAAATGCCACAAGTGCCAAATTTATGCTGACAAGGTTCATATGCCACCTCAGCCTCTTCATGTTATGACAGTCCCTTGGCCATTTTCCGTATGGGGCATTGATGTCACTAGCCAGATTCATCCTAAGGCATCCAACATGTATCATTTTATCCTCGTAGCCATTGATTATTTCACGAAGTGGGCAGAAGCAGCCTCATATGCAAATGTAACCAGATCCACAGTTTGCAACTGTGAGCAGTTCAATGTCAAACATCATAATATTGTGGTATATCACCCAAAGATGAGTGGGATAGTGGAGGCTACAAATAAGAACATTGAGAAGATAATTGCAAAAAGGACTGATACCTGTAAAGATTGGCATGAGAAGCTGTCGTTTTCCTTATACACTTATCGAACTGCAGTAAGAACTTCCACCGGGGCAACACCTTTCTCATTAGTATATGGAATTGAAGTTGTGCTACCAATTGAGGTTGAAATACCATCACTCTGTGTCTTAATGGAAGTAAAGTTGGAAGAAGCAGAATGGGTTCGAGCAAGATACGATTAGCTGAACTTAATCGAAGAAAAAAGACTAAAAGCATTGTGTAATGGGCAAATGTACCATAAAAGGATGATAAGGGCTCACGAGAAGAAAGTTCGCCCAAGAGAATTCAAAGAGGGAGATTTAGTGTTAGGAAGAAACTGCCAATCCAAAGCGATTCTCGAGGAAAATGGGCACCAAATTGGGAAGGACCTTAAATTGTAACAAAGGTTTTCTCAGGAGGAGCGTTAATTTTAGCCGAAATTGATGGAGATGAAATCCAAAACCTGATAAATTCATATTCGGTTGAAGTATTATATTTGAAGGATAAAAAAGAAAAAAGAAGGAAAAAGGAAAAGAAAAAAAAGAAAAAAGGAAAAGGAAAAGGAAAAGAAAAAAGAAAAAGAAAAGAAAACGGGGGTTCAAAATGAAAATCCACAAAGGGCATTTTGAAACCAAAGGAGGATCTGAGTTGAAAGCCCGTAAAGGGCGGCTTAGACAATTTGCAAATAACACCTTCCTCGGGGATTGGCTTGGGAGCTTCATGTTTTTCTGCATAATCATTATCTTCAGGGTCTACTCATGATAGAGGACATTTAAGGCATCTTATGAAGTCATGACATAAGGAGTTTTGGTTTCTGATATTTGAATATCTTTTCTTTTCCTTGTAATTTCTTTTTATGTTTGCCACAACACTAATAAATTTTGTTGTATGGACCTTTTCTTTCCTTCTTTGACATCTTTCCATAAAGCATCTTGCATTGAAATGAGAATTAAAATTTGACATCACTTGAAATATTCAAAAGATTTTTTAGCATTACTTTGAAATTTGTCTAGAAGGGTATTGGAACTATGAGGTATTCAATGGTCACATATAGAGCTTAGGGCATAAAAAGTAGCAAAACTCATAAGGAAATACAAGATGGAAATAGATTTTGCTACAAACCTCGGTGGAAAACCTCAAGAGATGCTTTAAGGAAGCATGTTGCAAAACAAAGTTGCTTACATGAGATATTATTCTTTCTACAACAATGACAACAATTTTACATACATTGGACGGAATAGCCAAGGCTATGAGACATCGGGAGAGCAACAAGATTCTAGGAAGCTTGTCACTGAATATTGATGCATCAACCACAATGATAACAGAGTGTTGAAGAATATGAGGATGAAGTCAGTCCTTCCAACTAGGAGTACAAGATAACTGGAATGAGTGATCAAATGTCAAGATCATGTAAAGAAAGGAAGTGCTAAGAATGACAATGGTAAAACAAAAGTGATGGAGATGAATATTTATGATTATTTAGTCTGTCATCAGAGCATACAGTCATAATTTTCAGATGATTTTTCATGCATTAATGATGGAAAGCCGATGCATTTCCCATATCCCCAAGGAGTTTCGCTCTAGGGTGTCATAGCAGCAAAGAGCATCCCTGTTTGAAGAATCAAGACAGAAGTCACAAGAAGGGATGAATAATCCATGGTACAGAAAATAAAGCAGGCAATGGTGAAGATTACTTTCCACGGAATAGATGATGGAATTTTGACAGCAAGAAATTGGTGAAGCCAACTAGTATTAAAGAACTGTCTTTTCTGAGAGGATGGGCCAAAGTAGACACACAACATTATTTGCTAGAGTTGAGAAAATGTTTGAGATAATATAATTCGAGTTTCCTGGAGCTTCACAGTTTTCTTCTGTGATAGTTAAGAAAAACATTAAGAAAAAAGCAAAAGAAATAAGACATGCATTCATGACTAGGCATCCCTAGGGGCATACGCATCTTATTTGGATCCTTTGCATTTCTTTTGATAGATTTTAGAACCTGCCTATCCATTTGGGCATTTGGAGAATGGAACCTGCTTATCTATTCGGGCATGAGGATAATAGAATCCCCCTATCTATTAGGGCATGAGGAGAATAGAACATGCCTATCTGTTTGGGCATTCGGAGAATGGAACTTGCTTATCTATTCGGGCATGAGGAGAATAGAAGTTGCCTATCTATTCGGGCATGTGGAGAATAGAACCTGCCTATCATTTCGGTATTTGGATAATGGAACCCGCTTATCAATTCGAGCAGAATAGAATCTGGCTATCTATTCGGGCATGAGGAGAATAGAACCTACCTATCCATTTGGGCATTTGGAGAATGGAACCTGCTTATCTATTTGAGCATGAGGAGAATAGAACCCGTCTATCTATTCGGGCACGAGGAGAATAGAACATGCATATCTTTTTGGGCATTTGGAGAATGGAACCTGCTTATCTATTCAAGCATGAGGAGAATAGAACCTGCCTGTCTATTAAGGCACGAGGAGAATAGAACCTGCTTATCTATTCGAGCATGAGGAGAATAGAACCCGCCTATCTATTTAGGCATGAGGATAATAGAACCTGCCTATATGTTCGGGCATTTGGAGAATGGTGCCTGCTTATCTATTCGAGCATATGGAGAATAGAACCCACCTGTCTTCTCATGCACAAACGGTTTGGTAATAGGTTAAAATCAATGTCTTCTTTTCTTTGTTCTATTCTTGTTCCATCAGAATGACCAAAGAGGGGTAGCTGTTGTCACTAGATTTTCACCTTGACTTTAGTTGTTATGTTGTAGTATTGACAACATTTTATATTAAAGTGACTAATATTGTAGTTAGGTATAGTATTGATAATTTAGTTGTAAATATTTAGTTAATGTTAGAATTATTGAGGTGACGTATAATATGTCAATGTGTTATAATTAGTATAATTGTTAGTTAGAGTTATTAAATGTGTCGTATGTTTTAATTAGTATATAGTTGTTTATATAGAATTAACATAGGTTATATACATTAGATATTAAACCCAAAACATAGAATACATAGCCCAATTGAATTAAATAAAAGGTCCATTAGGATTTAATTTAGATCAGAGTCCATTAAAAAATATACATAGAAGGTCCATTACACAAAGGTCCGTTTCGCCAGATTATTATTTCCTAAAGGGCTTGACCATTATATGCGCAGGTGATGAAGAGCCGTTGGATCAGGGGAGAATAGATCCAATGGCACGGGATCATACACGGGGATTGCACATGGATCACCAAAAGCCGTGCTTCTCAGTCGTTCGATTAGGATGCTATCCAAGGGTTCAGATCGCTTCAGAGTGTTCACGCGGATCACCACTCGCGCGTGGCAGCCACGCGGACGATGTTTCAGTTTCTGCTGATCACTTCATCTTCTCCGACGCTTCACTCGCTTCGGTTGTTCCTCACCGGTACCATTCGAGTCATCAGAAACATACAAACAGAATAACAAAAGGGGTTAAATCCCTAAATTAGGGCATTAACAGTTGAAGATACAATCAATAAGGATTAAAATCCCTAATTCAAAGCCCTAGCTAGAAAAATTAGAAGCAAAACAGGAAGGGATAATCCCTCATTTGAAGCCCTAGAAAGAATTAAGCTGTCATCATATATGCAAAAGGCAAAATCGAAATGAAAAGGGAAATAGATCATCCCTAAATTGAAGCCCCTGGCAAAGATCACACAAATTGAGATAATTCGGGGAGAAATTAGGGATTCAATTCAAGCAATTCTTGTACTATATAAACCCCAATGTAAATCATTGTAAAACATGAACAATTCCAGAGAAGAAATCACAGAAACACTAGATATATAGAATGCATTCAGAAGTTAGCAAGCAAGGGTTGTAATCAAAGATTCAAGAAATAAGAGAGCAAGTTTCTAGTAATTTTTCTATCTATTTACTTTTTGTTTCGAATTAAATAAAGAAAAAGGATTTGTTTTTACCTTGCTTTTATCGGAAACACGATGAATATTTGGCCTTGACGAAAATCTGGCAAAAAATGACGTTGGGGTCGCCAAAATCTAGAAATATGATCGAAATCTAGTAATTTTGCCGCTAGCAACGGTGGCCGGCATGGCGGATGTTCATCGTGTTCTTTATAAAATGAAGAACACGGTGAACTCAACAGAGGATTTAAAGGGATGGGTGTTTGATCTGTTTTAGTGAATAAAGAAAAAATGAAATCTGTTTGTTATAATAGCTATTTATAGTGACTCGTTTGACATGACCTGAAACCGAATATAACTCGCGCCCTTCTTTCCCAGATCTTGTGCTGTAGCTCTTCAATTTTCAATTTTTTAATTTCGTCCTTTCTCCTTTCAATTTTGCACCAAATTTTTAACTTTTTTTGAATTAACCCACACATTGTGGTTTTCTTTCAAATTAGTCCTTTATTCATATTTTCATTTTAAAAAAATAAAAAAATCCTTTCTTTATTTAATTTTAAGTAATTACTTAGTTATCTATTTAATTAATATTTCTTCTATGCCTTTTATGTATATATTTGTATGTATGCTAAACTTTAAGATTAGGGACTTAAAACTTAGATTAGTGACATATATGTTGTAAAATATTATTCATTTTCAATAAAATACACTTAATTATATTTAAATCTTAATAACTAAAAGGAATATAGACATTTCTTTACGACTATTCACTATTTAGACTTTAATTAAAATTCATTAACACATTTAATTTTCATGTCGATTTGTTTAAAAAGTGAAATTTAATTAATGCGGTGTTTTATCAAACGGGGGTAAGGAAACAAAAGTAACCATATGTATGCTTGCGGAGTAAGTGACTTGTGCAAAGTTTTAAAGCATTTTGAGTTCGTTTAATAGGATTTTACAATTTAGTGCATTAAGACCCATTTTAACTAGTTTGGTAAGTCAAAAACACACCAACCTGCACATACATCACCTAAGCCCTGTTAGGCTTGTACAAACACACCAAAATAGGTCATTACAACTTATCTAGCCTTATGCCACCTTACAACGAGTAAGGAAACAAAAGTAAACATACGTATGCTTGCGGAGTAAGTGACTTGCAACTGCAAAATTACACGATCGATGTCCGGAAGCTTTAGGATCATAAAATGCACGAGACACACACATGTTAGGCTTACATAGCCTAGTGAGGTGGTCATTACAAATACAATTGATTAAATAAAGACATGAATGACATGAAAACAAATTGCATATACAAATCTCATGCTTAAATCTTATAATAACATAGTTTCATATGTCATATTAGAAGTCAAACTACATATTACTTTCGTAGACATGATGACCAATGGATACACGGATTCCCTGTACACCAACATATCAAAAATAGGTCGTAGCCTTGAGCCGTAGCTCTGGACAATCCCTCACACAATCCATCATTTTCTCCCCCACAAATAGGCCGTAGCCTCAGACTGTAGTCCACCCTTACTTATACGAGCTCAAATAATCCTATGGCATGCCAATCGTATCCAATGTCCATGATTATCCAAGTTCACATATCATAATTCATATCTTTCAAATTGTAGCGTATCAGATATCAAAACGAGCCTTAGCTCCATAACATATAGCATGTTCACGTCATCATTTATTCACAATAATTGCTCATGTAGCATACTTTATTCATTACATAAAATCCCATAGCATATCAATTCATATAGAAACTTACCATGACTCACCTTTGGCATCCACACATGCTTGCTCTACTTGAGCCTTTGACAATGACACACAAATCAAATTCACAAAGATAGATGCAATGGGAGGGCACCTAGCCAATCATTTGACACAACTACACTCACCTTAGAGCACGGAAGCATTTAGAGTCCCCGAATTTCGATTCCTTTACTCCTAGTCTTAATTGGAGATGGTGGATTGCTTTCCTCCGTGTCTTGAGCTAGGAAAAAAACAAGGAATCATCACAACAATATAACAACATGGTTCCAAGAATGGCTTAGGATTTCAATACAAAAATAACATGGTTCCAAGAATGGCTTAGGATTTCAATACAAAAATAAACTCTAATCTTACATGGAATTTAACAATAGATAGAGGCCTTTGCTTTACCCAAACGATTGCTTTGATATGGTGTCTTCAAATTGAAGAGAAGTTGAGCTTAAGATGAACAAGAAGTGAGGTGTGTGCTTAAGCTTGAGTTAGGGATAACAATGGAGGTGTTAGCTTGATGGAAGACAAGATTGATATTTGCTTTCGGGGGATTGAACAAATGAAGAAGGGCTTTCTTTTTTTTGATATAAAACAGTCTTATAACCTTAATGATATCCCACCTATACATGGACCAATAAGAACCTTTCCTCCAACAAATGGTTTTCTAAACCCAAGGATTGATAACTTCTTTCAAGTTGGCTAATGACTTCATTTGGTCATGTTTTATGGTGGACTTCACGTGGGAATGGACAAGCATAGAGGTGACTCACCACCTAGCTTACTTTCATTTAAATTTTGACTCGAATGGATTCAAAACAGGGGACTGTATCGATACGCTCGTGACCGTATCGATAAGCTCATGCCCAAAAAGATAAGTTAGTTAATGGCAGTTAGGCTGTATAGATACTGGCTTTACCGTATCGATACGCCTAGCTCAGAATTTGTATTTTGGCTTTGAATTTCATACAGGGAAGTTCATTCACTCAAATATGACCAAATTGAGATTTCATTACAAAAGAAGGGTACAAAAGTCAACTATTTCAAATGTGTAACATATCATATTCAACATTCCTGATCAGCGAAACCTACTTTCGACTAAGCAAGTTTTCGGGATGTGATAAAAATGATGCAATTTGGGTGATAGTTGATAAATTTTCTAAATCAGCTCACTTTCTTCTTGTTTGAATGAGTATGAACTTGGATCAGCTATCAGAACTCTATATTCAAGAAATAATAAGACTTCATGGTATTCCAATCTCGATAATCTTTGATCGAGATTCTAGATTTACTTCTAGATTTTGGAAATCTCTACAGAAAGCTCTCGGGACTAAAACAAACCTTATCATAGCCTTTCATCCTCAATCAGATGGTCAATCTAAAAGAACAATACAAGTTTTGGAAGACATGCTTTGATCTTGTATTTTAAACTTCGGAAAGAAAGGAAAGCTCAACCCTCATTTCATTGGACCCCTCGAAATAATAGAAAAGCTTGGTCCTGTTGCTTATCGATACATATTTTATTTTATGTATCGATACTATGTAGTTATTGATCTGATCCATCTCATATTCTTGAACCGGATGAAGTGGAATTGAATCAAGATTTATCCTATGAAGAAGAACAGTTCAAATTCTTGATCGAGAAGATAGAAGACTTCGTAACAAAACAATCTCCCTCGTCAAAGTTTTATGAAAGAACGATAACGATAAAGAAGCTACGTGGGAGCCCTAATCTATGATGAGAGATCAATACTCGTATCTATTTTCCTAAGGGAAATTCGAGGACGAACTTCCTTAAGGGGTAAGGATTTGTAACATCCTAAATTTTGATATAGGAGGAAACTTTGATACAACCCTTGAGAAGTAAAAATATGTGACTATGAGAACATGTGAGACCAAATAGAACTTAAGCAAATTAGGGGATTTAAATCGAAGTGACCAAATAGATTAAGTAGCAAAATGTGTGTTTTGCATGGTAAATTATAATTTAAAAGGGGATAGATGAAGTGGCTCAATGAGAGGGCCAAAGGTGTGGATTGTTTCCACCTTGGTTGAAACCATACAAATGGTTATTATCTTCCTCATTTCTCATACACATCGAAAATAAAATTGAGAGAGTAAGGGAGAGAGAGTTTACCTTGGTGTTGTTTTGCTTGGGATTCGATAGATTTTGGAGTCTATTTTGCTTGCATGCTTGAAGAAATATAAGAAATGAGTTGATGAAGGGGACGAAAGGCAACAAGGAGTGGTGATTCATGTTCAAGATTAGCTCGGCAAATTAGTAAGTGTAACCTATGTTTTAAATTAATCTTAAAGTGGTTGAATAATTCCAAAATCTAGTTATTGTCAATTGAGGCTTGAATTCCTAAATGAGCTATGCTAGCTTGAATCGTGGTGAGGTAAGTTCACTGATGTAAGATTGTATGTCTAGGTTGGTTAATCAAGCATGAATGTAATTGGTTGATTTAGAATGCTATAGATAGCATATTGAGTTATTGATTGAATTCATGTAAACATAAAAGTGTGCAAATGGTTCATTTGAAACTATATCATAAGCCTTGATTAGTATTGGTCCTAGCTAGATTGACATGCCAATAGATTTTGAGCTCAGCTTGATTCGGACTAAGGTCCCTTGTTGGTACTATTGTACCCTTGCATATCCTCAATTCTGTAAGAATTCCAATGGTAACCTTTACCATTGCTTGTTATTGCTTCGAAGTGCAATGTGTGGTTCTAGGATAATAACTAGTCAAGGCTTTTGTTAACAACAAAGGTTGTTTGAGGTCTTGTTGGTAAAAATGGACATTTCATGCATGATTAAATACTTTTCTTGATTAGCATGTAAAGATTAGTCTTTTCCAAGAAGCTAGGTTATGAATCGAAAGCCATGAAAGATGAAACTTGAATTAAGTCCACTTTCTTGATAATTAGTGAGCATGACATAAATGAATCAATTTAAGTTGATTTGTGTTAGCCTTGATAGAAAAAATATATGAACTAAACGTTCATGTATAGAATTGAATTATTAAATTGCCTTGCACTCGTATTGTCTTATTTGGTTTCCGAGGCTAATAGTCTAATAGCTCACCTTGTTATTTTTAGGAGAAGCAGATACTTAATCAAGCTTGGGAGTCTAAGCATGGTCACAAGGATATTTGAGAGCATGTTTTGTATTTACATTATAAACTCCTAGAAGGTGGCACTAGTAGGTGTAACTAAGTCATGATATTTTGTGTACCTTTGAATGTTCTATAAATAACTTCTGAAACCATTGTCTATTTCATGGTTGGCTTTGATATTTTGCTTGATTATAGGTGATCATTGGAGTATATTAGTTGATATTAAATTAGGTTGATATAGAAGTACCATATAGGTTAGATATGATAATGGTAACCTTGATGTTAATGCTTGTTTGACTTGTATGGGGTTTCTATTAATTCATGAACTTGAATCGGCTAAACTTAAATAATAGCTAGTAAAATTATTGATAAATCAATGTTACCATTAGCTTATGTGAATGAATGATTTGACTAAGTATTTGCCATCAAATTGTAAGAACAAAGAATTAAGTTATGTTCGAACTTGCTTGTTTAAGTCCCCTATGTCCTAATTTATTAAACTCAATTCGACCCATCTCTATGGTAATCAAAATAATTAAGAAATTCTAGATATCTTCCATCTTTGGTTCGAATGTATGATGACTTTAGTACCAATGTGTGATCCCTTTGGGCTAAATGGTTGATCTTGAGTTTGTTTCTTTGATTTGTCTGAATACTAGCTTGGTCATCAAGCTAGTTTGTTCTTCTTTAGTTGAGTAATACCTTCAAGGCTAGGTGTGGGGGTACAACATAATCTTTAGCCATGCATAATGCATTTAGTTAATTGTTTGATCTCCTAAGTGTATAAGTTTTTAAGTAGCTATCGTTATTTGTAATGGCTTGTTAAGCTTTTTAGTTGTTTGTTGGCTAAGTTTCGTTAATATGATAATTGAGTAGTTGCCTGATAGCTGAGCTATGCTATAGATATATTCGAATGTTTGCTTGTCGAATAAGTTATGTAGGTTATAATGCTTTAATGAATTGAGATCGTGAACGATTGGTCGAACAACTTATAAATTGAATAAGATTAAAGGCTATAAACAAAATTCTTGTTATGCTAAGAAAATATTGATTAATTAGTCTTGATCATAAAAGTGGTTTATGCTTTTCGAACCATCTTAGAAAGGTTGGTCCTTAGGTGGTTGTTGGATTTCTTGTTTGCTAGTATCTTCCATGTTTTACTTGTTTGGTACAAATAAGGAATAATTGTAAAGTCTTTGATGGGTAAATGATTTTTGTAATAAACTAGTAATAATTCTGCAGGATTAGATGATGTTTTAGTGTCTCCTAGTAATTGTTTAACCCTAAGGAAATGACCTATGGGTCTTCGATGTTTATATGTTCCAATTTCAAAACATGGAATTGGTATAACAAGGATGTAGTTAATAGCTAAGGGTTTTAAGATGTCTCACTAATAAATGAATTGGTTTAATCTAGTTGGCCTATTTTAATATGAACTTTATATGTTTTAAATCGAAGTTAAACCCACCTCTGTTAATATGTGGATGAATGTATTTAAGAGGTAAAAGGTGTCGAATGCTTGTAAAATGAATGGTTTTAATTCGATGCTTGAAGAGCAAGTAATACCCTAAATCCTAGCCTAGAAGTATCGAAACCAATTGCTTAAGTTGATAGCTTAATTGAACATAGAATCTAAGTTAATTACATCAGTTAAGGACTTAATTAGAAGAATGAATGAAATAAGTGACCAATTTAAAGTGACTAAATTGAATTAAATAGTAAACAGAGAGATTGCATGCTAAACTCTTACCTTACCACATTTGCCCTTGATTAATTCTATGACTAACAACTAATTAAGGCTAAGATAGTAAATTCCTAATCCATTAAAATGGATGTCATCTTCATCCATTCTCTTTTTTATGCCGAATTGAAGAGGGAAATTAGAGAGAGAGGGAATTGAGAGATTAGCCATTGATTGAAGGGAAATTAAGCTTGCATGTATAGGATTTTGTAAGGAAATTAAAGCTAGAAACAAAGTAAGTATGATTCTATTCTTGTTCAATCGAATAGGCAGCTATACTTATCGACTTGGGCTGTTTTGATCGTTGTAGATGAAATTAACTATTGAATATGTTGTTAGATGATTGAATTGTTGTAGGATTATGTAAATTTGGAGAATGAACACTAGGTAATATGCTGGAATTTATGTGTAAGTGATGGTGTAACAAGAATTAGGTTGCTGGAAATTTGAAATGAAGAGAACGATGAAATTGAACTTGTATATATCATGCATGACTTGAATTAAAGTAGAATTCATGTGTAAGGAATGCTGTAACAAAACTAGGTTGCTGGAAATTTGAAATTAGATGTTCATGTAAGAATTGAATGGTTAGAACTTGTAATTGAGCTATGGAATTAATTAATTGAACATGATCATGATTAGGTAATGTAATTAAGGTGTTAAACAAGCTGAATTGTTAGTAACCAATGTTGGAAATGATAGATAAAAGTATGAACATAGTCACATAGCATAGAAACTATTTTAGTATGAACATATTGTGTAAACATGGAAAATTAAGCAATTTAACCAACTTACTCTGTTTTGGTCACCTTAAAAAATGAATTAACATTGACTAAACATGTTTAGGATTGCATATGAAATGAATTATAGGGCCAAAACATTGGTTAAAATGAATTTAAGGAATTAAAATGTGAATAGGTGCAATTTGCCGAGGATTGCTCTATTCTGGGCAGTAACTTTGAAAATTAACCAAAATTTGTATAGATCAAATTCAGGGCTGAAATTTTAGTGACATGATCCTTAGTATGTATACTTTCATTAGGTGAAAATAGAACTGAAAACTGGATCCTATGATAGAAATTGTAAATAGAAATAGCTATTAATTGGCTAAGAACTAAAATACAAGTCTATGATGGTCTTAAAGACAATATTGTGTACGGGTGGACGGTCTAGGGCTAAGGCCCCTATTTGGCGACAGACGGAGGGTACGTATGTGGTCTTTGGCGATAGTAGGAAGGTTGACCAACACTATGGCGCATCTTGTGGTGACAGTTGGTTGGAGACTCCATTACCTATACAAACTAAGTACCAAGGGGGTTGTTTAATGAAATAACAAATTTTATAACAATTCAATTATACATGATACTTGTCTTGAATGCAATGAAATGTATGTTACTTGTCTTGAAAGCATGACTCCTTGGTTTCTTATTTTGCAAGCATGACTCCACGGTATCACACACGGGGATTGCACATGGATCACCAAAAGCCTTGCTTCTCAGTCGTTCGATCAGGATGCAATCCAATGGTTCAGATCATTTCAGAGTGTTCACGAGGATCACCACTCGCGCATGGCAGCCACGCGCACGATGTTTCAGTTTCGACCGATCACTTCATCTTCTCTGACGGTTCACTCGCTTCGATTGATCCTTGCCGACACTGTTCGAGTCATCAGAAACATACAAAGAAAAGAACAAAAGGGGTTAAATCCCTAAATTGGGGCATAAATAGTTCAAGATAAAATCAATAGGGATTAAAATCCCTAATTCAAAACCCTAGTTAGAAAAATCAGAAGCAAAATAGGAAGGGATAATCCCTAATTCGAAGCCCTAACAAGAATTTAGCTCTCATCAGATATGCAAAAGGCAAAATCAAAATGGAAAGGGAAAGGGATAATCCCTAAATTGAAGACTCTGTATTGATTACAGACAGTTGAACAACCTTACCATCAAGAATAGATATCCTCTCCCAAGGATAGAAGATCTCTTCGATCAACTCAAGGATGCTTCGGTGTTCTCAAAGATCGATCTTCCATTGGGATACTATCAAATGAGGGTAAAAGAAGAAGATGTGCCCAAGACAGACTTTCGTACTCGATATGGCCACTTCGAATTCCTCGTAATACCATTTGGGTTAACGAATGCTCTGGCTGCTTTCATGGATCTCGTGAACCGTGTATTCAAGCCCTATCTTGACAAGTTTGTGGTCGTGTTCATCGATGACATTCTGGTGTATTCTCAGAATAAAAAATAACACTCTGAACACCTACGAATTGTATTGCAAACTCTCCGAGAACATTAATTGTTTGCAAAACTCTCCAAGTGTGAATTTTGGCTATTAGAAGTCTCGTTCCTTGGCCATGTCATCTCGGCAGAAGGAATTAAAGTAGACCCGAGTAAAATTCAATCCATCCTGAATGTTGGTGAGGTAAGAAGCTTTCTCGGTTTAGATGGATATCATCGACGATTTGTCAAAGGATTCTCACCCTTTACCGCAAGTTTGATAAAGTTAACTCGCAAAGATACGACTGTTGTTTGGTCGGAGAACCAAAATAAAGCTTCGATCAACTTAAACAAGCTTTGACTCATGCATCGGTTCTTATCCAACTAGAATCGGGTAAAGAATTCACTGTCTATAGTGATGCATCTCATTTAGTACTAGGATGTGTCCTAATGCAAGATAGAAATGTGGTAGCTTATGCTTCAAGGCAACTGAAACCACACGAGTCAAACTATCCATCACACGATCTAGAATTGGCAGCTATCGTGTTTGCTCTCAAAATATGGAGACATTACTTGTGCGGGGAGAAATGTAACTTGTTCATAGACCACAAGAGTCTCAAATATCTCCTAACTCAGAAAGATTTGAATATGAGCAAAGAAGATGGCTAGAATTGCTTAAAGACTACGCTTTGGTTATCGACTACCATCCGGGGAAAGCAAACGTGGTTGCTAATTCCCTTAGTCACAAACCATACTCGGGTGAACCCCTAAATCTAAATTCTAGCATATTTTCAATTGAATTTGAACTTTCTTGGGTCACAAGAAAGCTATTCGAACATTTTCTTATTTTGCAAGTAACTGCTCAAATTTTTCTCTTAATGATCTTGTTATTTCATTTGTAGCTTCCTTGGCAATCAATGCTCATTTCCGTTTATCCAAAGGACGGAAATTCTTGTCTGAACTTCAAGTTCAATCAAGCTTAATCTCGAGAATTAAAGAACTCCAACAAATTGATCCAGATCTTCAGAAGATCATATCCAAATTAAACTTTGAGTCAAATTCTGACTTCTCCCTTAAGTTAAATGGACTCCTCTATTTCAATGATAGAGTGTGTGTTCCTAACAATGAGGAACTAAGACAATAAATTTTACAAGAAGCTCACCAAAGCTCTTTCTCGATTCACCCGAGATCTGTTAAGATGTACAAGGATCTAAAGCCACTATACTGGTGGCTGGGCATGAAATCGGCTATCACAGACTTCGTATCAAAGTGCCTGACCTGTCAAAGAGTTAAAGCCAAGCATCGAGTCCCTACTGGATTGCACCAACCTATCGAATTCCCTCAATAGAATTGGGATTGTATTACAATGGATTTCGTTATTGGTCTTCCTTCCACTCCAAGAAATAATGATGTTGTATGGGTGATTGTTGATAGATTCACAAAGTCTACTCACTTCATCCCTGTTCGAATGAATATGAGCTTGGAAATCTTAGCCGAGCTATACATCCGTGAAGTGATTCAATTACATGGTGTACCTACAACAATAATCTTTGATCGTGATCCTAGATTTGTATCTCAATTTTGGAATTCCTTATAGAAGGCTTTAGGAGCTAAAGTGCATCTTAGTACAACCTTCCATCCTCAATCAGATGGACAATCTAAAAGAATCATTCAAGTACTCGAAGATGTGCTACGATCTTGTGTTATGGACTTCGAAAAGAATTCGGAGAGATCTCTACCCCTTGTAGAGTTTGCTTACAACAATAGCTATCAGACATCTATTCAGATGGCTCCTTTCGAAGCTCTATACGGAAGAAGATGTAGAACTCCCTTGTGTTGGTCTGAATTTAGAGAAAACAAAGTATTGGGACCTCAATTGCTTCGTGAAACTGAAGAACAAATCAAAATCATTCACGATCGATTGAAGGTAGCTTTCGATAGACATAAAGCGTATGCTGACTTGAAAAGGAGAGACATCCAGTATGCTATTGGAGACAAAGTCTTCCTAAAGGTCTCACCTTGGAAGAAAGTGCTCAGATTTGGAAGAAAAGGGAAGCTCAGTCCCTGATACATAGGACCATTTGAAGCTATTGAAAGAATTGGTCCAATGGCCAATCGACTAGCTCTTCCTGCAGAGTTCGATAGAATACACGATGCCTTCCATGTTTCAATGCTCAGAATGTATCGATCTGATCCTTCGCACATTTTAGAGCCCGAAGAAGTAGAATTGAATCCCGATTTGTCCTACAAAGAAGAACCTATTCAGATTCTTGACCGAGAAGTAAGGAAGCTTCGGAACAAGATTGTTCCCCTTGTTATGATATTATGGAGAACCCATAAGGTGGAAAAAGCTACCTGGGAATCTGAAGAGGTCATGAAGAAGCAATATCCTTACCTATTCGATTTAGGTAAATTCGAGGATGAATTTAATTTAAGGGGGGGAGAATTGTAACACCCTAAACCCTAGCCTAGAAGTATTGAAAGCAATTGCTTAAGTTGATAGGTTAATTGAACCTAGAATTTAAGCTAAATTGATAAGTTAATGATCTAATTGAAAGAATGAATGAAATAAGTGATCAATTTAAAGTTACTAAGTTGAATTAAATGAGAGAGATGGGGAATGCATGCTAAATTCCTTATTTCCCCTAATGCCCTTGTTTAAGTTAAGATAAGGATAAATTAAGGTTATTTTAGACATTTTATAAATCCAATAACTTGGATTAAGTGTCATCATCTTCTTCCTCTATTCCTTAGTACCCGAATTTGAAGAGTGAAATAAAGAGAGAGAGGAAATTTTGAGAGAAAGCTTAAATCCATGGTGTTTAAGTTGAAATTGAGCTAAATTCAACTTGGTGGCAGCATTACTAAGGTAAATTCATGTTGTCCAAACTGATTCATGCTTGAAATTCTGATTTAGATGATGTTTAAACGCTTAGTTGAGTTATTAGGTTGTTTGAAATAAAGAGAGTGATGAAATTGAACTTGTATATATCATGGATGACTTGAATTAAAGTATAATTCATGTGCAAGGAATGGTGTAACAAAACTAGGTTATTGGAAATTTGAAATTAGATGTTGATGTAAGAATTGAATGGTTAGAACTTGTAATTGAGCCATGGAATTAATGAATTGAACATGATCATGATTAGGTAATGTAATTAATGTGTTAAACAAGCTGAATTATTCGTAACCAATGCTGGAAATAAAATGATAAAAGTATGAACATAGTCACATAGCATAGAAACTATTTTAGTAAGAACATATTGTGTAAACATGCAAAATTAAGCAATTTAATCAACTTACTCTATTTTGGTCACCTTTAAAAATAAATTAAAATTGACTAAACATGTTTAGGATTGCATATGAAATTAATTATAGGGCCAAAACATTGGTTAAAATGAATTTAAGGAATTAAAATGAATAGGTGCAATCTGCCCAAAATTGCTCTGTTATGGGCTGTAACTTTGAAAATTCACCAAAATTTGTATATATCAAATTCAGGGTTGAAATTTTAGTGACAAGATCCCTAGTATGTGTACTTTCATTAGGTGAAAAGAAAACTGAAAACTGGGTCCTATGCTGGAAACTGTAAATAGAAATAGCTGGACACTGCAAACTGTCCAAGCAGTGTAAATACCCTGTCTTTGAACAATAAACTGTATTAATTGGCTGAGAACTAAAATGCAAGTTTATTATGTTATTAACTACAATTTTGTTAGCTTCCAACGGTGTAAAGTAATCGAAATTCTGACGTACAGATTAAAAGATGTGACCATTTAAACGGATAGTGTGCAAACTGCCAGACAGCAATGTCCTTTGCAGTTTGGGACTATTTTTGCACCTAGAAGCAAACTGTTTTTGTTAGCTTTGATTCTCTTTAACTTGTGAGTTGCATGTTGTTACACTTTATACACATTTAACCTTAAGTTCCATGTCATCATTCGATCTAGGGTTAGCTTCCAAGCTCAATTTTACAATAATATAACCAAACACAATCATGGCAAAACATAAATACTTATATAATGCATCACCAACATGTATGCAAGAATGCCTTGCTTTATCCCCCAGAACAGTCTAACTCAAGCATATGCACACAATCTAGCATCCAAAACAGTCCATGCTTTATCCAAATCATTCAAACCGAACAACTTAATCTTATATACATAACTTCATGTTTTAACTGGCCCTATATGATCGTGTATAGGCAGAACAACACATGTAACACATATACACATTTTAACATTATCAAAACAGTTCCCCTACATTCATGTTTTCCATGATATTTTCTAGTATCTTATATGGTTGCTGCTGCCGGGCAGACTGCACATTCCTCAGTCAAAATTCCATAACTTCCATTTCATACATCGGAATTTCAAACCGTTTATACATTTGGAAAGATGACTCAACTAGCTTTCTAACCATATAGGCCTGAACAATTGTCTCTACAAGCTGTTATAAAACTCGAAATTTAGCTTTTATTGTTTTAAATAAAACTAGACATGACAAGATTTTCAACCATATAATTTATAGGTTCTAATTCAACCCGTGGAATTTATAGCAAATTTTCAAAGTTACCTATAATGCAGATTTCTAAAACAGTTTTGATCTCCTCTGATTTTAACTCACTAAAACAACCTTTTAAACATCATAATTTAGTCCCCTATTTTATACAAACAATCCCTAATAACCAAGAGTATGATAGAACCAAGAGTAAACTTGATAGAAGATGATAGAGTAGATCTTCCTAAAGCCAAGAACAAAGGAGTGTGGATCCAAAACTAGCTAGCTTGGAGTATTGTGAGTGTAGTTACCTCTAGGGTTAGGACTAGGTCCTAACCAATGTATTCTTGTTACATTCTTGAAATGTTAAATGAATCTAATCTTGAACTTGACCTAATAAGGGAAGGATGACTAAAGTAATACATGAAACTTGGTCCTAGCATTGTATACATGATAAATTCGAATGCTTAAGTATGATTATGTGATAGCATGGATGCTTGTATGTGCTATGATGCAATGTGATTGAATGTTAAAGACTAGTTTGTGACATATTCCCATATTGATGAAATAAAACATGAAACTACTTGATATGTGAGCTATGGCTCAATGGCCTAAGGGTCTAATATGAAATGAACTTGCTTGACATGATCTTCATCTTGAAACACTTGAATAAATGGTAAATCGAACAACCTTGGCAGCTAGTTGGACATGGTAGAAGGGCATGCCTAAGATCTAGAGCTCATTGTGTAAGGATGGACTACGGTCCAGAGCTAAGGCCCCTATTTGGCGATAGACGAAGGGTACGTATGTGGTCTTTGGCGACAGTAGGAGGGTTGACCAGCACTACGGTGTATCTTGTGGCGACAGTTGGTTGGAGACTCGATTACCTACACAAACTAAGTACCAAGGGGGTTGTTTAATGAATAACAATTGAAATAACAATCCTACATCATATGTTACTTGTCTTGAATGCCATGAATTTGTATGTTACTTGACTTGAAAGCATGACTCCTTGATTTATTGTTTTCCAAGCATGATGTGCTTGATTCATGATATGAATTTCTTGATTCTTGTTCCTTGAATGGCCGAATGCTTGAATCCTTAATTAGGATTATCTTGATACTTGATATCCTTAGCTAGGATTCAAGTCTTGATTGAATCGAAAGTATGATGATTGAACCATGCTTGCTTGTATTTCAAATCGAATGCCATGCTTAATGTATATGTCTTGCTTGAAATGAAAGTTGTGTGTTTGATAGGAAACCTGAATGGTCTAATGTGAGAATAAGATGATGGTTGAATGGTTAGGTATAGAAAATGACTTGAATGGAACTAGTTTTATGCTATTAAATGTTTAGATAATCATGCTTAGTAAGAATATGGTTGAAATGTTAAAATGTGTACAAACTAAGGAACCTTGAATTGTAATGAAAGCATGAAATGAATTAGGAGTAGTAATCTATAATATATAAATAAAAGGAAGTAAATATATGGTCTTGTTGGAATGCCTAGGATGTATTGAAGTCAGTAAGTATGGTTGTTTGCTTGTTCTTTTATTGTTTGTATTGCCATTGCTTGTCTATGCCCTTGATCATTGCCATTGCTTGCTTGTTAAGTAACGCTCCCGAGTCGGGTTGCTACTTGCCCAGGTAGGGGGTGTTACAATTTAATTGGTATAAGAGCTTTATGTTTAGTCAATTCTAGGACTAAATCGGGCTATCATGCATCATATAGGATACTTGTGCCACCTAGGAGACTTGTATTGAATAGCTTGTGTCTTGCTTATTAAACCAAACCCCTAATTGTTCTATTTGAACGTAGAATGTCTAAAACAAGACTTGGTCGGGATAATGAAAGTCCTAAAGGCTCCTCAAATGAAGGAGACAGTGTGAGGACAGAGCAGAATCCTCAACAACAACAAACTCAACCCCGAGCCCGATCTGCTGCTTAACAGGAAGTTCTTGCTATAAATCCTGTGTAGCAGGAATGTCTCCGAAGCATGAAGGAGATGTTCAATCATCTTGTAATTGCTTTAAAACAAGATCATCCTATTGCTCATCTTGTTGCTATGCCAAACCGAGCCCTGATTGACAAGTTGGCTCAACACCGGGCTTATCCTTTCACTGCACTAATGAAGCTAATCCTGAAGTAGTTGAGTACTGGTTAGAGGCCACTACTCGAACATTGACCAAGCAATTACCTTGTTCTGATGAGCACAAGCTCGAATGTACCATAGCCTTGTTGGCTAATGAAGCTTTAAGCTGGTGGGAAACCACTACCCTAATTGCTCATGCTGAAGCTGTAACGTGGAAATTCTTCCTCGAGGAATTCAAGAAGAAATACATCAGTGAACAGTACATGGCCGAGTGTCAGAAATGTTTCTTGTATCTCAAGCAAGGTGGTCGACCATTAAACAATACGTTAGTGACTTCTGCAAGTATTGCAAATACGGGTCGAAATACATCAAGACCGAAGCTGATAAATGTCGAATGTTCATCGATGGACTGAATGATGAAGTGATTACAATCTTCACTGCCCTGGGTATCACAAACTTCCAGAATTTGGTGAACCGGTTATTGCAACCAAGGCAATGATGAAGGCCTATGAGAAACGTAAAAGTGGTAACTCCTGGAAGGATAAACGATTCATGAATGATGACAAGCCTCGTTGGCAGTCAAAGAAAGCTAAACACTCCAAAGATCACTCCTCAAATTATACTCATGTTTAGAAAAGCAATTACATACCGAAACCCTAAACGGTAATCAAGTCTTCAACCCTGATCATCTCTGTTGATAGTATGGGGAATTCTGGCAAAGCTACTCAATATCCTACTTGCAAGTTCTGTTAGAAGAACCACACCGGGCAATGCATAACTCAACATAATTTGTGTTTCTTATGTGGAGCCTCTGGTCATTATATTCGGGATTGTCCTCAGAATCCTAACAAGGTTCCAACTTGAACTCTTGCAAATGCTAGTTCAGCTCAATCTAATTGAAACAAGGGCCCGAGACAAGCTCAGTCCAAGAATCAAAGCAAGGGTAGAGGCCAACATTCGGCACCTACACACCAAGAATCAAAGCAAGGGTAGAGGCCAACATTCGGCACCTGATGTTATCGTAGGTACTGTTGAATTAAATTCATGTCCTGTATATGGTTTGATTGATTTGGGATCTACCCACTCCTTTATATGTTATTCCTTGATCGCTAAGTTAACCTTAAAACCCGAACTTGTTAAGACAAGCTGTGTAGTTTCAAACCCTATGGGAGGAAATATGCCTATTAACTTCTTTTTCAAACAATGTCCTATAAGCATTCGAAATGTACCTTTTCCATTGACATTTATGTCTTGCCTTCTTGTGAATTTGATATAGTGTTAAGACTAGATTGGCTAAGCAAACACGAAGCCTAGATAGATTGCCAAAATAATAGACCGTATCTACGAGGTTTAGGAAAAAATCAATCCTCCTAATTGATAGAGAACTGACCTCAATCTTTGTTTCCATGACTATTTAAGATGGATTTGAATTCGACTTACCTAGTATGCCAATTGTGTCTGAATTCATTGATGTTTTTCTCGAGGAACTCCCTGGTCTCCCTTCAACCAGCGAAGTAGAGTTCGGGATTGAAGTTAACCTGGAACAACTCCGGTGTTCATCGCACCTTATCGAATGGCATCTGTTCAATTGAAAGAACTCAAGAAGCAACTACAAGAGCTACAAGATAAAGGCTTTATTCGGCCTAGCTCGTCCCCCTAGAGTGCTCCAATCTTGTTCGTGAAGAAGAAAGAAGGGACTATGAGACTCTATATCGATTATAGATAATTGAACAAGCTTACTATCAAGAATTGGTATCCTCTCCCAAGGATAGAAGATCACTTCGATAAACTAAAGGATTCTTTGGTGTTCTCAAAGATTGATCTTTGATCGGGATACTATCAAATGAGAGCAAAAAAAGATGATGTACCCAAGACAACCTTCCATACTTGATATGACCACTTCGAATTCCTTGTAATTCCATTCGGGTTAACAAATGCTCCAGCTACTTTCAGGGATCTCATGAATTGTGTATTCAAGCCCTATCTTGACAAATTTGTGGTCGTCTTCATTGATGACATCCTAGTGTATTCTCAGAATAAAGAGGAACATTCTGAACACCTATGAATTCCTTTTTTGCAAAGTTCTCTAAGTGTGAATTCTGGTTATCGAAATTCTCGTTCCTTCGCCATGTCATCTCGGCAGAAGGAATTAAAGTAGACCCGGGTAAAATTCAATCCATCCTGAATTGGAGACCTCCGAGGAATGTTGCTGAGGTCAGAAGCTTTCTCAGTTTAGCCGGGTATTATCAGCAATTTCTCCAAGGATTCTTATCCATTGCCACAAGCTTGACTAAGCTAACTCACAAAGATACACCCTTTGTTTGGTTGGAGGACCAACAACAAAGCTTTGATCAACTTAAACAAGCCTTGGCTCATGCACCGGTTTGTATCCAACCAGAATCGGGTAAAGAATTCACTGTTTATAGTGATGCATCTCATTTAGGACTAGGATGTGTCCTAATGCAAGATGGAGAAGTGGTAGCTTACACTTCAAGGCAACTCAAACCAGACGAGTCAAACTACCCTACACCCGATCTAGAGTTGGCAGCTATCGTGTTTGCTCTCAAAATATGGAGACATTACTTGTACAGGGAGAAATGTAACATGTTCACTGACCACAAGAGTCTCAAATATCTCTTGACTCAGAAAGATTTGAATCCAGGACAAAGAAGATGGCTAGAATTGCTTAAAGACTATGATTTGGTTATTGACTACCATCTAGGGAAAGTATACGTGGTTGCTGATTCTCTTAGTCGCAAACCATACTCGGGTAAACCTCTTAATCAAAATTCTAGAATATTTTCATTCAAAATTTAGACTTTCTTGGATTACAAGTAATCCATTCAAAAACCTTTTTTGTTTTGCAAGAAACTACTCGAAAATCTTTCTTAGTAATCTTGTGTATTCTTTGTAGCTTCATTGGCTATCAATGCTCACTTCCGTCTATCCAAAGAATGAAAAATATTGTCTGAACTTCAAGTTCAATCCAACTTAATCTCGAGAATTAAGGAACTCCAACAAATTGATCAAGATCTTGAGAAGATCATATCGAAACTAAACTCTAAGTCAAATTCTGACTTCTCCCTTAAGTCAAATGGACTCCTCTATTTCAAAGATAGAGTATGTGTTCCTAACAATGAGGAACTAAGACAATGAATGTTACAAGAAGCTCACCAAAGCTCATTCTCGATTCGCCCAGGATTGGTTAAGATGTACAAGGATCTTAAGCCACTATACTGGTGGCCGGGCATGAAATTGGCTATCACAGACTTCGTATCGAAGTGTCTAACTTGTCAAAGGGTTAAAGCCGAGCATCAAGTACCTACTGGATTGCTCAAACCTATCAAATTCCCTCAGTGGAAATGGGATCATATTACAATGGTTTTCGTTAACGGTCTTCCTTCCCCTCCAAGAAAGAATGATGTTGTATGGGTGATTGTTGATAGATTCACAAAGTCTACTCACTTCATCCCTATTCGAATTAACATGAGCTTTTGCTTCTTGATTCTGGAATTCCTTGCAGAAGACTCTAAGAGCTAAAGTGCATCTTAGTACAGCCTTTCATCCTCAATCAGATGGACAATCTGAAAGAATCATCCAAGTACTTGAAGACATGCTACGTGCTTGTGTTATAGACTTCATAAAGATTTGGGAGAAATCTCTACCTCTAGTAGAGTTTGCTTACAACAATAGCTATTAGACATCTATCCAGATGGCTCCATTCGAAGCTCTATATGGAAAAAGATGTAGAACTCCCTTATGCTGGACTGAATTGGGAGAAAGCAAGGTTTTAGGACCTCAATTACTCAGGGAAACCAAAGAACAAGTGAAGATCATTCACGATCGATTAAAGGCAGCTTTCAATAGGCAAAAAGCTTATGCTGACTTGAAAAGGAGAGATATCCAATACAATGTTGGAGACAAGGTATTCCTCAAAGTATCTCCTTAGAAGAAGGTCTTTAGATTTGGAAGAAAAGGAAAGCTTAGCCCTCGGTTTATCAGACCATTTGAAATCATTGAAAAAATTGGTCCAGTGGCTTATCGATTGGCACTTCGTAGTGAATTCGATAAGATCCAGTGTCTTTTATGTTTCTATGCTCAGAAGATATAGGTCTGATCCATCTCATGTTCTTAAGCCCTAAGAGGTAGAATTGAATCCCGACTTATCTTATGAAGAATAACCTATTCAGATACTTGACAAAGAAGTCAGAAGACTTCGAAACAAGAATGTTCCTCTTGTCAATATCTTGTGGAGAAATCACAAGGTTGAAGAGGCAACATGGGAATCTTAAGAAGTCATGAAGAAGCAATATCCTCACCTATTCGATTCAGGTAAATTCGAGGTCGAATTTATTTTAAGGGGAGAAGAATTGTAAAACCCTAAAATTGGCCTAGAACACTTGTAGGTGAATTATGATGACCTAGACATGTATTAACATGAACATGAATGGAATTGCCATGTTAGGACCTTGCTAAAATAAGTTAAGAAGCTAGAAATTCAACCTAGTATAATATTCCCATAATGCTCTGTTCTGGGCAGTAACTTTGAAAAATCACTATAAATTGTGTATAATGAATTTAAGGCTGGATTTTTTATGGAAAACACCTTGGTATGTCTAAATTTATTAGGGGAAAACATAACTGAACTCTGGGTTTTATACTAAAATGTAGAGAAGAAACACTAAGGATAGTGCATACTGTCCAGTATAGCAAAATGCCTTGTCTTTAAGTTAAAAACTGTTTTAATTGGAAAAGAACTAAAATCCAAGCCTTATATGTTCATAAAGACAATTTTGTTATCACTCTCGTTATCATTCTTCCCAACTACAGGATAAAGGATACGAGTGTTGCTTGATCTTGAAGATTGATTCCTAGAACAAGAAGCAAGTCACACAAGTTTGCCTAAGTATGATTTCATTGTTGTTTTGTATATCTCTTAGAATGGTGGCACTAGAATGTATATAGTTAGCTTGATCATGCATTTTGAAGCTTGTATATAATGTCTTGATGGGCCTACTATGTTATGAATCTAATGTCAAGTATGTAATGAACTTAGATTACATGTAATGGATGATGTTTTGCTGCGCGAATATTGAATTAAATTCATGGAATGATCAAACATTGATCTAGCTTACATTGTTAACATTCGAATACCTTGTTGTTTACAAGTCTTGCTTGAACCCAAAGTAGGATGATTGAACCATGCTTGCTTGTATTTCAAATCGAATGCCTTGCTTAATGTATATGTCTTGCTTGAAATTGAAGTTGTGTGTTTGATAGGAAAGCCGAATGGTCTAATGTGAGAATAAGATGATGGCCGAATGGTTAGGTATAAAAAATGATTTGAATGGAACTAGTTTTATGCTATTAAATGTTTAGATAATAATGCTTAGTAAGTATAGGGTTGAAATGTTAAAATGTGTACAAACTAAGGAACCTTGAATTGTAACGAAAGCATGAAATGAATTATGAGTAGTAATCTATAATATATAAATAAAAGGAAATAAATTTATAGTCTTGTTCGAATGCCTAGGATGTATTGAATTCAAATATGAATTGCTTGTATGATAAGTAAGTAAGTATGGTTGTTTGCTTGTTCTTGTATTGTTTGTATTGTATTGATTGTCTGTGTCCTTGATCATTGCCATTGCTTGCTTTTTAAGTGATGCTCCCGAGCCGGGTTGCTACTAGCCCGGGTAGGGGGTGTTACATTATGTGAACTAGATTGTCAAGGAATTGATCTTAATATATTTCTATTGTTGTATTATTTAGACAAGAAATAGGTTGAACAAGGAGAGGATAGGCAAAAGGGTATTATGATTCATTATCAAGCTTAGCTTGGAGTACTTGTGAGTATAACTATGTTCAATTAAGCATAGATTGTTAAATTTATACAATTGCTTGATTGATTTGTACGGCATAAACTGCCTATATATGCCTCGGGATTGCTATTGCTTATTAAGGTAAGAATCCAAGGTATGCATGGACTTCTGATTTTGTGTTTCAAGTCAAACATGATTGAATTTTATTGCGATTAATGTGCTATCTTATGTATGAAGTTAGAGAGCTTGAAAGGTAATATAATACCTTGATGACTATTGTAGAGTTGTAACATACCCAAACCCCCTTAGTAGGATTAGGCATCTTACTGCACAATACAAATAGGCACCAACAAGAACAATTCGATTAGGACAAGCAAGTTCAATGAGTTTCAAGTTTACTTATTTATCAAGTAAAAGATTCAAACTTACTTGCTAAGCAATTAAGTCAATCGAATGGGGAATAAGGATGACACATTCGAATTTAACATGCTCATATTAAGTCATCGGTTTACACTTATGTGGTTATCAATCCATGTTTGGAAGGACATGATCAATTATGCATACTTTCAATGTTATATGAACATTTCAAACTAGAACCTAAGGGGACTAATAATCTTTATGCATATTTAGGAGAATTTCAATTATACCTATCGAAGTTTAGTCATCTTACACTATATTGGATGGAATCGTAGCAGTACATGAGATAGTCAACGTTCAATTGCTAATCATCAAGCATAATAGTCAAACTATGTGCATATATGCCCCAAATGCAAACATTACACCTTAAAGTTACTAATTTAAGTTAAGTTATACCAACAATACTAGATAATCATATATTTACAAGCCTTAGGTGCCACCATCGTAGGAGTGCTATAACAAATTGAATACATACTTTTTAAGTAGAATGTGACTTGAGTGAGTCTTGACTTTAAGATAGGATCTGATATTAACTTGTATCGTAGCAAGGAGACTTGATAAGAAAAGCTTAGTGAGTGAGTTTAAAGAATGCAAGCAACCATACAATCAAGTCTCAACTACGAACCATCTAATAGATGGTATGGTTCCCCCATCAATAAGGAACCATTCGAACAATCAATAAGACAATAACCATATGTGCAATTTTAATAATAACCAATTTGAGGTTTATACTATAAGCATGTATCAATCATCAATTGCATAATAAAGAGTACAATATGCCATTCAAATAACATCAATGGGTCAATCATATAGCATCTACCAATAAAATTCCTTTTTTATGGATTCAATAGATGTGGTGTATGTCTTTCATTTTAAGTATAGCCTTAAGATTCGATTACCCAGTCTAGATACTCGAGTCCCCAACCAAACTATCACCAAATACAATAATCAATATGGTACAGGTACAGGTACCGGTCAATAATCCCTCCTACTGTCGCCAATGACCAATAACAATTTTTCCCTCCTACTGTCGCCAAATAAGGATGAATGTCCCAGACCGTAGTCCACCCCGACATTGAGCTCTATGGACTCTATGGCCTGCCAACTATATCTATGACCGATTCGAGACCAAGGCTTACAATAATATCATTTTAACCATTTCAATATATAGTTTGAATCAATATGAACATCTAGTGCCAATAGCCCTTTTTCGAATAGGGTTCAATGCCAATTCCAATATCAATAGTCAAGTAATCAATATTCCAATAGTCAATGAGGGAATGCCAATCAATATGTCATTGAACAATGAATTGAGTAACTTCTAATTTATAACAAGCATGATTCATTTCAATAGAGTTCAATTAAGCAAGAAGCATATCATGGCAATCAATTATAATTCAAGCATGCTTCTCAATCAAGTAACCACTCAAAACTTATCAAAAGAGCACTTACCTTGATAATGCTCAATAGCAAGTGCATTACACAATTTACACTAAGAATCAATAAGTAATTCAAATCAGAAATTGGCTTGGAGAGGTTACCGCCCTCTCCAAACTTTAAATTACACTAACATGAATTTTTCGAGCTATTGACGATCCCGGATCACAATCCCTTTCCCTCTACTATCTTGCTCATCTATGTGAGCCCCTTTTTCCTCAATTTCAACTCGATCTATCATTACATATAATGCATAGTGTATTAGGTAGAATTCAACAACCATTTAAGTCATTATATGACTCCATACATTCAAGCATTCATTTCAAGATCTAGACTGCTGCTGCTTGGCAGCATGTGCACTACTTGCTTAAATATTCATATCTTTTATTTCGTATGTCTGAATTTCAAACCGTTTACACCGTTAGAAAGATAACTTAATTATCTTTCTAACCATATAGGCCTTGAATTTTTATTCATTGTGAATCAATACACTTTTTAGTCCTAATACACACCAAATTATGCCATTGGACAATTTGCACTGTCCTTAGAGATTAATATCTACAAACTGTTTTATAGCTCGAATTCGATTCCAATTGTTGCATACAAAACTAGACATACTCATGATTCTATACATATAGGATTTATTCCCTAATTTGATCTATGTGATTTTCTACAAATTTTTAAACTTACCGCCAGAATTGGAGTTTTCTGGACAAATTTCCTTAAGCTAGATTCTAGCTTCATTAGTCACATAGACAGGAATTCTAACATCATCTCTATAGAATTTCTAACAACAAGAATCTCAATTTACATATCAATCATCAATTCTAATTATCATCTAAGTTTTTCCTGCAACTAACATAACATTTAACCATCAATTTGGTTAATGAAAACATCAATTTCAAAGGCCATTCAATTCTAGTATGTTTTACTAGACATATGTACCAATCGGTTCAATATAAGAAAACATACAAGACTCTTAATCAATTCCTAATTTCCAACAATCAATCTAACATTTATCAAGCAAAACAAGTTGTTAGAATCACAAAATCAAAGAGGAAATTCGTGAACGCTAAACATTACCTAAAAGTTGAATACAATTTCAAAGCTCTACCACAATCCTCGCATAGATTAAGCTTGCATTTTCTCTTCTTTCTCTCTCAATGGTTTTTTTAGTTTAGTGATCAAATGAAGAATATGTGGTTTACCCCATAATGGCCGGTTATGCTTGGTTTGGAGGACATGTGTATTGTCCACTAATTTAATTTGTTTCACCATGCAATATTGTAATTCCATTTTATATCATTTTGGTCCTTTTTAATTGTCACTATTAGCTCCCAAGTTCAATTCGATTAGGGCATAGTTTGGCTAGCTAATAAGTTTAATTAATGGTTACAATTTATAGGCTCGGTTTAGGGATATTACAATGGTAATAGAATTACCTTTTCCTGTTGATATTTATTGATATTGGATTCTAGGCGACAACTAGTCAAGGCCATATTATCCAACTAATGTTGCTTGCAATTAATTGAGACGTAAGGAAATTGAATTGTTAAATTGCTCGACTTAAATGTGTTGCTTGGCAATGTAATCTTCTTCATAGAAGCATGTTATAAATTATGATCAATTAACCTCGAAATAAGCTTCTTGTTGATGATTAGTGAGTATGTTACTCGAATGTTAAAGGATTAGTAATAGTCTCGAAATAGTATTGTCAAGATTAAATGGCTAAATCATGATTGAGTATTTCAGTATCTATGTACTTTAGTTCTTAAAGTATGTGACTAGTAATCTAATTACTCACCCCGATGATTGTACAAGAGAAATTGATTGTTGATCAAGCTTTGGGAGGATTTTGCAAGGTCACTAAAGACACCAAAAGTATGTTTTGTTTGTTAGTAACTCCTAGAAGGTGGCACTAGTTTGGGGTGTTAGGCTATAATACTTGTCTATTATAAGGGGTTGTAACTAGTAACTTAGTAAGGGCTTGTAAATATATATATATACATCTATGTGTTTGGCTTATTGTGCTTCTTGGTGATAGTTTTTGCTTGTTTTGCTTGGTTGATGCATTCAAATGACTTAGGTGATATCATCAGCTTATTCTATCAAATGAAAGATGTTGATATATGGTTGTAATGGTTGTGTGTGATTCAAACATGTAAAAACCTATTGAGTCAAGAATTAAATTGAGTGTGGCACGTTTAGCTTGTCAATAATTACAAATTGGAAGTCACTTTTGTCCTTGTAAAAAAACCCAGTTAGATCATATTGTTAGGAAAGTCTTGAATCTATATTGCTACTAAATAGTCTTATAATCCTTAATTTGGTATGCCATGCACATATTGGTTCTTAATCGATTATCATAACCTAAAACGATTACTATACTCGTTATTCACATTCTTGTCAAGTGTGAAATTTTAGTAAGATCACATGTTTCCTATCTTTAATTTTGAGGATTGAAATGTAATGTCTTGATGCTTCATAGATTATCTTTTAGAATGCTTGTTCTCTAAAGGTCCTATCATGAGCCCTTTCCTTGTTCGATATCTAACATGTGTAATAAGTTAAATTGTTTCCTCCTAGATCAATACTATCTTCTAGGCCTGGGGGTTGAGTATTACAAAACATGTATAAACCAACACTAAACATAAATATCCATCAACATGATACACCAACAATTATATTGGTTTTCAAGTGATTATAACCAAATTCCACTTTTCAAAATATTACATCGGATACACGGATTCAACAAGTGTCCTCTCAACACTTCACGTCATCTCAATCAAAATTCAAGGGTACATTCACAACCCGGGGACACCAACCCCAATCATCGATTATATGCATAATCCACTAACGGGAGTTTTTGGTACCATATAACCCCTCAATCGTTAGGGTACTTGGTTAGAGTACTCGGTACACCATATAAACCCCTTGACATCCAAGACGACTTATTTATAGTGCACTATCAATCATATATCCAACAACTTTTTAAACTACATCACTTGCCAATATGATTCATTATTAACCATGCATCTCACTGTTTTTATATGCATCAAACCAAACCATCACTTGCCACCTAGGAGTTATTTATTGTGTATATAGTGACTTTTCGACAAACCCGATCTCTTTGTATTATAGATATGTCTTAGTCTAATGAAGCTCATATTAATGAGTCTATTACTATCTCCTCGAGTCATGGAGAGGAGATTAGAGGTGGAGACCCTCTAAATCCTTAGGACCCACGTGCTCATGGTTTCGAGCTAGAGCTGCCCACTGCTGAGGCTGATGCTATCGGAATATGGCTAACATGTTCAAGCAGTTTTATGACTGCTATGAGAGCTGGGCAAGCTGGACAACGTACTCCAGTTGTTGTCCAATATGCTTGAGCCCCTATTGATAAGTTATCACAGCACCGAGTCTATACCTTCACCGGACATGATGGTGATAATTTTGAAATTGATGAATACTGGTTGGACAACACACTAAGGATATTAAACAAGCAATTATAGTGCTCGGACGAACACAAGTTGGAGTGTGCCGTCGTGTTGCTTGCTGATGAGGCACTCCACTGGTAGGAGACTACTACCCTTATGGTCTCTGAAGACACAATGACTTGAGAGTTCTTTCTCTAAGAATTTTGGAAGAAGTAAATCAACGAGTTCTATCTCGCAGAAAGGCGCAACATCTTCCTCCATTTCAAACAAGGTGGATGACCTATTGGGCAGTACATACATGGTTTCTACAAGTATTGTAGATATAGTGTTGAGTATATCAATAAGGAGGAAGAGAAGTGTAGGATATTTATTGTTGGGCTTAGTGACGAGCTATGCCCTATGTTTACTGTATTGGGCATCGCTAATTTTGCAGATCTTGGGAACCGAGTCAAAGCTACTGAAGCACTGCAAAAAGCTCAAAGGATCGGTTGGTCAAGAAAATCGAAGAAAAGGTTTAGAGATGATTCTTGACCTCCTAAATGGAACAAGAAGCGCAAGTATCAAGGCCCTAAATAGAATGTGTACCTACAACCTTCCTGTTATGGGAACATCGAGAGGCCCCAATCTATGACTTAATCTTTTGTTAAGGTGGCCTTAGTTGATAGCACTGGATGCTCGAATCGAAGCTCTTAGTATCCAATTTTCAACTATTGTCAAAATAGGCATCCAGTGGGCCAGTGTCGTAAGCAGACTAGAGCTTATTTCTATTGTGGTGAGCAAGGTCATTTCATTCGAGATTGTCTTCTCAATACCACCAAATCCACTGCTATACAGGCTACTATTACCTCCCCTGCTAAATCTTTCCGAGGTAAGGGATCAAGGCAAGGATCATGGGGAGCGGCAGGGAGACCTGGCGGCTTGAGAAAACCATTAGGCACACAAGAATCCAAAGCTTATACCCAATCGTATCATGTGAGGAGTAGGGAAGAGGGGGTGAACCTGATGTCATTGCAGGTACCATTGAATTGTATTCTTTATATGCATTGATTGATCCTTGTTCTACTCATTCCTTTGTGAGCATCGTGTTAGTTAAAAAGTATCGATTGTCTTCTGAACCTATAGTATCGAGAGTTTTTATAACAAATCCCTTGGGTGATTGTGTCACCGTAAGCCTTATATGTAATAACTATCCCTTAGTGATTCAAGGGATTCCATTTTTTGCCAATTTTTTGGCACTACCGATCCATGAGTTTGATGTTATACTAGGATTAGATTGGCTCATTGAACATTAACCTTGGGTAGATTGTAGCAAGATGAAGTTGTACCTTCGAGGCCTTGGCAAGGAGAGCATTGTTTTGATGAATTATCGAAACCCTTCACTATATGCGTTGTCATTGAAAGCCAAGGATGAACCTTGATTTCCAAACATTGACACCGTGCGTGAATTTCCTAATGTTTTCCCTAATGAGCTTCCGAGTTTACTTCCAACCCGTGAAGTGGAATTTAGCATCGAAGTGAAACCTAGAACTGCTCCATTTTCCATTGCACCTTATTGAATGGTAGCTATTGAGCTGAAGGAATTGAAAACCCAGATTCAAAATTTTTTGAAAAAGGCTTTATTCGACTGAGTTCTTCACCTTATGGAGCTTCGGTTCTCTTTTTAAGGAAGAATGATGGTTCTATGAGAATATGCATTGATTGTCGAAAATTGAATAAAGTAACCATCAAGAATAGGTATCCATTACCAATGATAGACAACCTATTCGATCAACTAAATGATGCCTCTATGTTTTACAATATTGATTTAAAGTGTGGGTATTATCAGATGAAAGTCAAAGAATGTGATGTACCAAAATTTGTACAAGATACTGTCACTAAATGACGCCTCTATGTTTTCTGTACAAGATACTGTCACTACGAATTCTTGGTGATGCCCTTCGTGCTAACCAATGCATCGGCATCTTTTATGGATCTAATGAATCTAATATTTAGGCTCTATCTTGACAAATTTGTAGTAGTATCCATTGATGACATCTTGATCTATTTCATGAATGTTGTAGAGCATCATGATCACCTTAGCATCTTGCCTCAAACCCTCTAGGAGAAGTAGTTGTTTGCCAAATTCTCTAAGTGTGAATTTTGGGCCACGAAAGTTGCCTTCCTTGGGCACATTGTATCAGCTTTAGGTATCCAAGTAGATCCAAAGAAAATTCAAGCCATTCTTGATTTCCATCCACCAAAGAATATTGGTGGAGTGAGAAGTTTCCTTGGTCTCGCTGGTTATTATAGAGGATTCATCAAGGGTTTCTCTATGATAGCTGCTCCATTGACTAAGCTATTGCAGATAGAAGCTTCGGTTTTTGGACCGAGGAACAATAGAGAAGCTTTGACCAATTGAATCAAGTTTTGACTCATCCACCAGTCCTAACCCAACTTGAGTCCGGAAAGGACTATATAGTTTATAGTGATGCTTTCGCATCTTAGGTTAGGAATGCAAGAGGGCAAGGTCATTACTTATGATTCAAGCCAACTTAAGCCACATGAGATGAATTATCCCACTCATGACTTGGAGCTGGTTGCGGTTGTTTTTGCATTGAAAATCTAGAGACACTATCTCTACGGAGAGAAGTGCTATCTCTTTACCAATCACAAAAGCCTCAAGTATTTTTTGACTCAAAAAGAGTTGAATCTTTGGAAACGAAGATGGATGGAACTCCTTAAAGATTACGATCTTATCATTGACTACCACCTAGGCAAGGCCAACATTGTAGTTGATGCACACATCCGTAAACCTCTACCTGGTAAATATCGTCATTTGTCATTAACCCAATACATTTTATAGTATATCAACCCATTATAAAACCCTTTTGTTGCAGCCCTTTGAGCAATTAATGCTCATTTCTGACTTCAGAAACATCGTTGTCTTGTAGCTCAACATTAGGTTCAGTCTACTATTGTTGCAACAATCAAAACATTGCAAGATCAAGACCCTTAATTTCAAACTATTATCTCTAAGTTGCAAGATAATCTTGACTTCAGAATTAGCTTTAAAAGACTTTTATGCTTTCATGATTAGGTCTGTGTACCCAATGATGAATCTCTTCATACCGATATTCTTAAGGAAGCTCATTCGAGTTGATTCTCTATTCATCTAGGCTTGTAAAGATGTACAAGGACCTCCAGGAACTCTATTACTGGTCGGGCATGATGTAGGCCATAATTGACTTTGTGTCCACATGTCTCACGTGCCAATGTGTCAAAGCTAAGCATCGTGTCCCCACAGGGATATCGCAACCTATAGAATTGCCACAATGGAAGTGGGGAAAGATTACCATGGTGTAACACCCCATTTCAGAGCGTTACCGAAGTGAAAACAAAGCAATAGAGAGGTTACTTGTCAAACAAGTAACCTCGGTATACTTAACTTGCAACGCAAGTAGCCCAAACTAATCCTTTCAAGTCACTCAATACATTCCAGCAATCCACATTAAACAAAAAACCAACATACATAGCATACTAATTGAGGTACCATTTCGTTTCATTACATACTTATATCGTAAGTTACCAATATCATGTTACAAATCCATTCAATTCACACGCATCATTCAACAACAATCAACAAGTGTGGCATACTTCACAATAGGTTACAATTAAACATAGTTCAACTTTCATTCTTACTACAATTCCAAGTGCCATATTCGAATAACACTAGGTGACTACGAAACATACTTTAACTAGCTTACTTGCATCTCAAGAAATTACTTATTCGACCAATTAACATGATCAATACAAGGCATCTAACTTACAATCTTATTACACATTCATGCCTTATTCGAATTCCTATGGTGATCCGTAATCACATTTCATTTGATTCTTTAAAATCAAGTCATACAATTTCATAACATACCTAGTTAGTACATTGTTAATACATGCTTAAACATACCTTAGCCTCAATCTTGTAATTTCCGAATATTTCCAATAGTCATAGGAACAAATGCATGATCATACACATTGGTCTAGCATTCGATTTAAGCAAGTTCAACAAACATTGAAATTCTATCATATTATGCGCAGCATCATGCCAACTTATATACATATCAACCAAGTCATATACTTAGTTTAAATCATCCAAATTGATTACATGATAGGCCCATTCAAAACCTTACATATACTAGTCTTAACAACACCACAAAATGCATGATCAAGACTACCTATTACAAGATCTAGTGCCACCAAACTAGGAGTATACAATGAGTATGAAATCATGCTTTCAAGCTTGCTTCAAGTGTTGCTTCTAACCCAAGATATCCTCTTGAAGTATCTTTAATCTATTATTGGAAGAATGAGGAGTAGAGTGGTAAGTACAAGCTATGTACTTAGTGCGGTAACACTAAGTCTAGCCAATTTCAAAGCATATAAGTCCAAGTTTTCATGTATTTCGAAGAACCAAGAACATTTCTTCATAACATAATCCATTCGAATTGCATAGGTAAACATAGGCAAGTTTCTCATATCACACAATCAACATAGCAACATCCATCATGTATACATATAATGCCATTCGATTTGTTGATTAGGTGACAAGAAATCAAAAACTCTAATCACCAAGCAGGTATTCATACACAAAGCCATCATCTATACATTTCTTTCATGAAAAGTAACTAGTTTTGAAACCATTCATGTGCCACCTTTCAAAGCAAGGAAGTTCATTCAAGTTTCTTACAATACAAGCAATGCTCATATCAGATAGCAAAGCAAACAATGTTCATTTGAATTATTAAGTCATCTTATAACACCCTTGGTAAGTAGCTTACTAGATAATCAAATCTTAACAATATGCACCAAAGTGCCAATATGCACTGTCGTGCCAATATGAGCTCAAGATTCTAAGGCATGCCCTCCTATCTATCAAACTAGCTACCAAGGTTGTTGATTATCCATTTCATTTAAGCTTTATACATTTCGTGATCCAATACAAGGTTATGCCATTTAAAGGCCAAGCCCTTAGGCTTATGGAGTCTTAACCCCCAATATAAAACTATCCATGCCATTCGAATAGCATGAATACAAAGTGGTACCATTGTTCAATTCATTTCAATCAACCATGTATAACAATCACAAACACATGCATATGTATACAATGTGCGTACCTTATTCTCCAAGCAAGCATGCCATTTCTTACCTTAGGCACAAGCAATGCAACATGACAAACATTTCATTACATTTGCTTAACACCCAAGTAACACATAGATCATGGCATCAAACAAGTTATCATACATGTCATCCTTCCCTTAATTGCCCAAATATGCATTAGGTCATGTTATATGGCAATTTCATTGAATTAACAATAGCAAGATTGGTTAGGACCTAAGTCCCAACCCTAAGGATAGTTACACTCACAATACTCCTAGCAATTCAATTGTCTTGAATCCAAATCCCCTTGCCTCTAGCTTTGGGATGTCCACTCCTATCCTCTTCTTCCCCAACTTGCTTTCCTTGGTCTAGCAAGCATAGCACATATACATATCATCAAAACAAGTACATAATATCACACAATCATAGTAGCAATATTACCATAGTTGTACCTAACATTTAGCTACTATTTTTTTGCTTTCTTTTACGCATTCCTTACCAATTAATCTCCACATTGTTATTACTTCATTTTATGACATAACTAGACATGTTACAATGTCCCAAAACTGTTTTGGAAACAGTTTGCTACTAGGTGCAAAAATAGTCCCAAACTGCCTAGGACACTATTGCTTGGAAGTTTGCACACTGTCCCTTTAAATGGCCATATCTTTTAATCCATACGTCAAAGACAGGGCATTTACACTGCCTGGACATTTTGCACTTTACACTGCCTGGACATTTTGCACTGTACAACAATTGCATTTTAGTTCTTAGCCAATTAATACACTGCCTGGACATTTTGCACTATACACCTTTGGAAAGCTAACAAAATTGTATATAATACCATGTAAGACTTGCATTTTAGTTTTTAGCCACTTAATATAGTTTATTGTTCAAAGACGGGGCATTTACACTGCCTGGACATTTTGCATTGTCCAGCAATTCCTATTTACAGTTTCCAGCATAGGACCCAGTTTTCAGTTCTGTTTTCACCTAATGAAAGTAGACATACTAAGTATCATGTCATTAAAATTTCAGCCCTGAATTTGATCTATACAATTTTTTGTGAATTTTCAAAGTGACTACCCAAAACAGAGCAATTCTGGGCAGATTGAACCTAAACACATTTTAATGCCTTAAATTCATTTTAACGAATGTTTTGGCCCTATAATTCATTTCATATGATATCCTAAACATGTTGGGTCAATGTTAATCCATTAATCAAGGCATCCAAAACAGAGCAACTTGGTTATAATGACAAATTTTGCATGTTTACTCAATTTCAATTCAACAAAATAGTTTCTATGTTACATGACTATGTTCATACTTTTATCCTTCATTTCCAGCCTTGTTTGCTAACAATTCAATTTGTTTAACACCTTCTTTACAATATCTAATCATGATCATAATCAATTCATTAATTCCATAGCTCAACTTTAAGTTCTAATCATTCAATTCTCACTTCAACGCCACATTTCAATTTTCCAGAAACCTAGCTTTGTTACACTATCATAAACACATAATTTCCAGCATAGTACATAGTGTTCATTCCTCAAATTTGCATGATTCTACAACCATTTAATCATCTAATCACATATTCAGTAGCTAATTTCATCTAACATCATCAAAATAGTCCAATTCCATAAGTATAATTGCCTATTCAATTGAACACAAGTAGAATCATACTTTGCTTCCTAACTCAATTTCAATGGAAAATTTCCACACATGCAAGCTTAAATCATGCTTCAATGTTTTTTTTCTCAATGTTTCGCTCTCACTTTCCTTTCTCTCTTTTTCGGGTGGTAATGAAAATGAAGGAGATGATGGCAATGTGGATATCTACATTAGTGGAATTAGGAATTTACTAAACTAACCTTTGTTATTAATCATATAATTAGTCAAGGGCAATTGGGAGAATCATGAAATTTATCATGCAAGCCTCATCTTTCTTACTTAATTCAAGTTGGTCCTTTGTAATTTGATCACTTATTTCATTCATTCTTTCAATTAGACCCTTAACTAATCAATTTAACTTAATTCTAAATTCTATTAAGCTATCAACTTATGCAATTTGGTTCCAATACTTCTAATTGTGGTGTTACGATTCTCCCCCCTTAAATTAAATTCGTCCTCAAATTTACCTGAATCGAATAGGTGAGGATACTGCTTCCTCATGACTTCTTCAGATTCCCAGGTAGATTCTTCCACCTTATGATTTCTCTATAAGATCTTAACAAGGGGAACAATCTTGTTCCGAAGCTTCCTTACTTCCTGGTCAAGAATCTGAATAGATTCTTCTTCGTAGAACAAATCAGGATTCAATTCTATTTCTTCGGGTTGGAGAATGTGTGAAGGATCAGATTGATACCTTCTTAGCATTGAAACAGGGAATACATTGTGTATTCTATCGAAGTCTCTAGAAAGAGCTAATCGATAGGCCACTGGACCAATTCTTTTAATAACTTCAAATGGTCCAATGTATCGGGGACTGAGCTTCCCTTTTCTTCCAAACCTGAGCACTTTCTTCCAAGGTGAGATCTTTAAGAACACTTTGTCTCCAATAGCATACTGAATATCTCTTCTTTTCAAATTAGCATACGCTTTCTGTCTATCAAAAGCTGCCTTCAATCGATCGTGAATGATCTTGATTTTTTATTCGGTTTCCCGAAGCAATTGAGGTCCCAATACTTTGTTTTCTCCTAATTCAGACCAGCATAAGGGAGTTCTACATCTTCTACCATATAGAGCTTCAAATGGTGCCATTTGAATAGATGATTGATATCTATTGTTGTCGGCAAATTCTACAAGAGGTAGAGATTTCTCCCAATTCTTCCCGAAGTCAATAACACAAGCTCGTAACATATCTTCTAACACTTGAATGATTCTCTCAGATTGGCCATCCGATTAAGGATGAAAGTACTAAGATGTACTTTAGTTCCTAGAGCTTTCTGTAGAGAATTCCAGAATCGAGAAGCGAATCGAGGGTCACGATTGGAGATAATTGCTAAAGGTACATGTTGCGCGTAATAAGTGCTATGCAATTGTGCAAGTATACACGTTGCAAGTTATAGTATAAAATATATCGTCTCCACAGGGATTGGTGCCACTTCAAGAATCTAGTATCTTGCACTATGAAAAGTAAAAACACAAATAAAGGATTATAGGAGTTTAACTAATAACTAAACTAGAAGGCAATAAAGTAAAAGAATAAATGAGAACAAATGAGTGCACGGGCAGCTCAGTTGCCGTGGCAACTTGCACAACAGGGTTGCCTTGGCAACTAATTGATGGTTGCCTGGGCGACTAGTTGGGAAAGTACTTGGGTGTCTGGGTAGCAACCTTCAAGGTTCGACAGAGCATTCTTCAATGGTTTCTTCTTATCCCTAAGTCAAAACTCTAGCTACTTGTGCATGCCTTGATAATACATCCCTGCGTGAATCAAGGGTGAACAACAAGAAATCTTGCGCTCCTCTTAGCCGTTGAAATACTTGACTTATTCCTAAGCTGGATTAATCTTCACCATCAATAGATTGAATAAAGATCATATTCATTCGTTTCTTGAATCTAACTCTCCCGATATTAGATAAATAGATGAAGTTACGAGATCCTCTCCCAATTCACTCGCAAACAAGAATAAGAACCAAGAATGAATAAACCTTGAATAGAAAAGTGCAAACTCTTATTACCTAAACAAAAACCAATAGTTTCTCACAACCACAAAACACAATAACCATAGCCAAATAGATTTAGTTCATGGCTATGTTCCAAAGAAACACAAGATAAATAATCCCTAGCATGAACCTAATTGAACAAGAAAAAGATGAAGAAGGAAGCTTGTCGAAATCCCCTTGCCCTAGATGCTTGTCGAAAATTCTCTCCTCTTGCTCTCCTTGAGTTGTCGAAATTCCCCTCTAATTTATAGGGCTAGGTCAAAGTCCTTCTTTGAGGAGGAAGTTAAGTTGGAATTAAATTCCTTCTAGAACTTCTCTTATCTTCTTGGAATTTAATTCTTCTTTAATCTCTTCATGGAAATCAAATTCCTTTGGGATTTAGATTTGCTCCATGTCATCTTGGGCTTGTCTAGTCATCAATTTTGACTACCATATCACCTTGTTATTTGTCGACAATTGCCCTGGCAACTGGCTCGGCGTCTTCTTCATGCATTGCCCTGGCAACTAGCTCGGCATCTCCTTCATGTAATGCCCTGGCAACTAGCTCTAGCCTTGCTTTGGCAAATGATCCTGCACATACACACAAAACACACCAAAGCAACATCTTTTCCCACAAAAACTACCAAGTTAAGTAATCAAGCTCAACGATGAAAGGAAACATGGATTAATGCTTGAATGGCTAATTATGCAACTAATATGAGCCTAAGTCTAACAATAATATGAGTAAAAAGGGTAAGAAAAATAGTACTTTTGAACACTTATCACACCCCCAAACTCGAACTATTGCTTGTCCTCAAGCAATGCAAACTAATAATTACCTGCCAAGACTTTAATTTTCACAAACTTAGCTTTGAACTTGATTTCAATTCTCAGAACCGGGGCACAAAGTATGATTGGCTTTTCATTTTTCGAAAAACTTAGAAGTTACTCGGAATCAAACTATAATGCTTGTGAGTGTGTGCGGAGTTGTGTGCAAGTTGATTTTTCAGATTCTATGCAAACAAGAGGTTTTCAAATTACTTCATTGGGTTCTTTTTAACATGTTTTAACTAGAGCCAGTTTTGGGCACCTCTAGTGTTTTGTTTTTAGTTTTCTTAAGTTAATTAATTCGACTAGAGCCGGTTTCGGGCACCTCTAGCGATAAATTTTTTTAGCACATACTAGAGCCAGTTTCGGACACCTCTAGTGATAAATTTTTAGCACATACTAGAGCCAATTTCGGGCACCTCTAGCATTCATCCAATTTTTATTCTAATCCCCCAATTTCTTTAATTATCAACCTAAGTTCACTAGAATTCCTTAAATCAATCAAACCACAACAGTGTTTCATCAAATTTAGGATCATAGTAAAATTCTAAGTTTTTCCATGGTTATCCTAGAATAAAAATTCTATCAATTAAGTGCATTGGCAAAGTCATCATCGGATATTCATCAAATCTAAGCAATTCTTGTTCCATCTAAAGGCATGGCAAGCAATTTATGTATCCTAAATGTAATACTTAATATGAATGTAACTAAACATGGTAACTACTAATAACAATCCCCCCAAACTCGAGTGAGGCATTGTCCTCAATGCATGTATTAAATAAAATTAACGAAAAATAAAATGCAAACGAGGACTTAATCCGAGAGTTCATCATCATGGATGATTAGTTTCCTTTTGGTCGGTGTCTTGATTCTCTTGCTTGAACGCGATGGTTGTTTCCTTGTTGCCGGTGGTGGAATCGATCCTCGTACGGGTTGTCCTTATCGTCCTCTTCGTCAGTGTCATTGGCTTTTCGCTTGGAGGATTCAATTGATGCGGTCTTTGTTGGTGCAATGGAGGACTCGTCCGAATCTGAAAAATCAGAAAATGATTCCGTAGGAGTTGATTCAGGCATAGGTGCTTTACCTTTGGCTTTTGCAGTGGTTGTCGAGATGTCTTTAGCTTTGGCTGCCGTGGCATCTTCAGGGTTGGTTGTCGTGGCATCAGCTTGTGCAGGCACGATGTAGGTTGCCAGGGCATCATCTGTTGCGGTTGTCGTGGCAACTTCTTCATTGGTTGTCGGGGCAAGGATCTCGGCAGGAAAGATTGGGAATGGAACACGATTGTCCGGGTACTTTTCTAGGATAACTTGGGTGATGGCATTGTTGTGCTCCTTCATGTACCGCATGAACATTAGTTGCTGGTCTTCAACTTGCCTTGGGTGGCTCACCAATGGTTGAAAGAGTGCTTCAAAGTGTCCCGGGGTTGATGGCCGAGGTGCTTGGGCATTAGGGATTGCCGGGGCGGCAGGAGTTGCTGCGGCAATTGGAGGCCTTGAAGATTTTCCTGGTGCCTCTCCCATTATCTTTTGGATTTGTGCTTGATTCCAACCGGACTTTGGTAGGGCCTTTTCATCGGTGGACTCACTTGGGACGTGAATCTCGGGTTTAAGCCGAAGGCGATTTACCGTGCCCTTGTATTTACCGTCATTCCAATGAGTTCCGGTTGAGTGAGTTCTTGAAGCACCTTGTCAAGTTGCTTGGGCGTGATTTGACCAACGAAAGGTTGATGCTCATCCTTCTCAATGTAAAGCCCGTAAAAGGTGTTGACGTTTTCGGGGCTTATGAGTATGGCCTTGTCACGAAAAAAAACATAAGGATTATCCGGGTTAGGTGAGTGAGCATAGAATTCTCTTACCCATGAGATGTTGCCCGGTTCAGGTTGATGGAAAAAGATTTGCCACTTTTGATGTGCAATCCTCTCAAAGATAAATGGTTCAAGGCCGAAATCTTGATGAGAGTTGGAGTATTCAAAGCCTTATTCTTCATGAATCTTCCGGCTTTCAAACTTGGAGTGAAATCTTTCTTGAACCACTGGTGTAGCAAACTTCTTGTATCTTGGTTCTTTGGAGGAACTTGGATGAACTAAAAATTTAATTTTGGATGCCATAGATGAGGTTGTGAGTTTTGTAAAAAAAATAAAAGAATAGAAAAGAAACTAAAAAGTTGCAAGATAAAAAGTAGGAATAGGTTAAGGGTGATGGGTTTTATAGAAAAGATAGGTGGTAAATATGGTGGGTGGGATTAGAGGAAGATGAAAAAGAGGGTTTTGGGTTAGGGGAAGGGTGACGACAAGGGGGTTTGATTAGGGTAAATTGGAGGCTTTATATAAGCCTTAGATTCAGCCCATTAATTTCCTTGTTGAAGATGTTTTCCTTCTTGGATTAAAATTCCTCTTTATCTTGAACTCTTTTCCTACAATTCAAAGACAAATCAAATAAGGATTAAAATTAAAGATAAACTAATAAAAGAAAATAAATAAAGATGTATAAAGGGATTCTTAAACTTAAAAAGATTAAAAAAAATCTATTCTAAAAAATATATAAAAATAATCGGAAATAATAAAAAAAATAGTTCAAAAAATAAAATAAAAAATTAATCGAAAATAATAAAAATAAAAATAAAAATAAAATATCAAAGGGAGAGCATGCTCATGCATCTCCTAAGTTAACCACTTCTTTGTTACGTTCCACATGGGCACCATTGTAGTGTTTCAATCTTTGTTCATTAACTTTGAATTCATGTTCGTCACTGATGGACTTGATTATCACGGCACCATGGGAGAATGGTTTGACAACTTTGAATGGTCCCGACCATCTTGATTTCAGTTTTCCTGGGAAAAGTTTTAGCCAAGAATTGAATAGGAGAACTAGTTGCCCTGGCGTGAATGGTTTGACAACTTTGAATGGTCCCGACCATCTTGATTTCATTGCTTTGTTTTATCCTTGTAGATTCGTGCATTGTTATAGGCGAGTGCACGGAATTCTTCTATCTCGTTGAGGTCCAACAAACACTTTTGTCTGGCACTTTCCCAGTCCATATTCACGGTCTTGATTGCCCAGTATGCCTTGTGTTCGATTTCCACCGGTAGATGGCATGTTTTGCCATAGACAAGTCGGAAGGGGAACATACCTAAGGGTGTTTTGAATGCAGTGCGATATGCCCAAAGTGTGTCATCTAGTCTTAATGACCAGTCCTTCCTAGAGGGATTTACAACTTTCTCGAGTATACCCTTCAATTCCCGGTTGGAAATTTCTGCTTGCCCATTGGTTTGTGGGTGATATGCCGTGGCAATCTTGTGTGATATGCCGAAGCGTTGCAACATCTTAGCAATTAGTATGTTGTCAAAATGCTTGCCTTCGTCACTGATAATTGCTCTCGGCATCCAAAACCGTGTAAATATGTTTTTCTATAAGAATCATTGCACAGTCTTGGAATCGTTGTTGGGAACTGCAGCTGCCTCAACCCATTTAGACACGTAGTCGACGGCAAGTAGAATGTAGAGGTTGCCGAATGAAGATGGGAAAGGTCCCATAAAATCGATCCCCCATACATCGAACAATTCCACCTCGATGATGTTCTGGAGCGGCATCTCATGTCGTCTAGAGATATTGCCCATCCTCTGGCAACGATCACATTGCTTGTAAAAGTCTTTGGCATCTTTGTACAATGTTGGCCAATACAAATCGGATTGCAAAACTTTGGCCGCAGTACGAGTTCCTACAAAATGTCCTCCATAGGGTGAAGAATGGCATTGTCGGAGTACATTTTGTTGCTCTTCTTCAGGGACACATCGGCGTATAACCTGATTTGCACATTGTTTAAACAAAAGGGGCTCGTCCCAAAAGTAATGCTTAGCATCATGGCGGATCCGCTTCTTCCCTTGGTGAGTAATGCCATAAGGTAAAATGCCACAAACAAGGAAATTAACTAAATTCGCGTACCAGGGTATTGTCGAGGCATGTGCTGTCATGGTGACTGCTCCCAAAATTGCTGAGGTGTGCGCGTCAAGGTTGCCGAGGCAACTAAAAGTTGTTCATCCGAGAATGCATCGCATATCTCTAGATCCGCGTCCTCCTCTCTATTGCGTTCTAAACGTGATAAGTGATCGGCCACTTGATTTTCTGCTCCTTTCCTGTCCTTAATTTCAATATCAAATTCTTGTAAAAGTAATATCCAACGAATCAAACGAGGTTTAGCATCCTTTTTAGCAAATAGATATTTGATTTCCGAATGGTCCGTATGAACAATTACCTTTGTACCAATCAAATAGGCTCAGAACTTGTCAAATGCGAAAACTATAGCTAGTAACTCTTTCTCCGTTGTTGCGTAATTCACTTGAGCACTATTAAGAGTTTTACTAGCGTAGTATATCACATGGAAGGTCTTACCTGTGCGTTGGCCTAGGACTGCTCCTACCGTGAAATAACTTGCATCACACATGAGCTCAAAAGGTAGCGTCCAATTTGGTGGAACGACAATGGGTGCCGAGGCAAGCTTTTTCTTTAGGGTTTCGAATGATTGGGTGCAAGAATCATCAAAATTGAAGACTTTATCTTGTTCAAGCAAATTGCACAAGGGTTTAGTGATTTTAGAAAAATTATGAATGAACCTCCTCTAAAAACCTGCATGTCCAAGAAAACTTTGAATTCCTTTAACCGAACTTGGTGGGGGTAATCTTTCGATCACGTCCACCTTGGCTTTGTCTACTTCAATTCCCTTGGATGAAATCTTGTGGCCGAGCACTATTCCTTCATCTACCATAAAATGGCATTTCTCCCAATTGAGGACTAAATCAGTTTCTTCACATCTTGCCAACACCCTCTCTAAATTGCCGAGACAGCTGTCGAAGTCATTACCAAAAATAGAAAAATCATCCATGAAGATCTCAAGGAAATCTTCGACCATGTCCGAAAAGAGTGCCATCATGCATCTTTGGAAGGTTGCCAGGGCGGTACACAATCCGAACGGCATCTTTCAGAAGGCATAAGTACCGTATGGGCATGTGAAGGTTGTCTTTTCTTGATCTTCTAGTGCTATGGAAATTTGATTGTAACTTGAATAACCATCAAGGAAACAATAGAAAAATAGAAAAATCATGCATCTTTGGAAGGTTGCCACGGCGTTACACAATCCGAACGGCATCTTTCGGAAGGCATAAGTTCCGTATGGGCATGTGAAGGTTGTCTTTTCTTGATCTTCTGGTGCTATGGCAATTTGATTGTAACCTGAATAACCATCAAGAAAACAATAAAAGGGTTTACCTGCAAGACGGTCAAGCATTTGATCAATAAAGGGTAATGGGAAGTGATCTTTCCTGGTGGCTTTGTTTAGCTTTCGATAATCCATACAAACCCTCCAACCAGCCACAGTCCTGGTTGGAATGAGTTTATTGTTTTCATTACTTACCACTGTTATACCTCCCTTTTTCGGTACGCATTGTACCGGACTTACCCATGTACTATCAGAGATAGGGTATATAATGCCAGCGTCAAGCCACTTGATGATTTCTTTCATTACAACCCCATTCATGGCATGATTCAGTCTCCTCTGGGCCTCAATTGAAGGTTTATGATCATCTTCCAACAAAATCTTGTGCATGCACAATGACGGGCTAATTCCCTTCAAGTCAGCAATTGTCCACCCTATTGCCTTTTTGTGTAGCTTCAACATCTTGATCAGCTTCTTTTCCTACTCAGGTTGTAACTTAGAAGAAATAATTACAGGCAATGTATTATCGGTTCCTAAGTATGCATATTTTAGTTGCTCTGGCAATTGTTTTTTTTAGTTGTTCTGCCAATTTGCCTCTTCTTGTTGTTCCTCATCGACCGGTTCTTCATACTCCTTAGGTTCCTCTTAATCGGCAATGTAGTTGCCGAGGCAACTAAATTCCTCGTCGAAGTTAAACTCTGTCGTGGCATGAAGAAGTTGGCATTCTTCTGGATCATCGGCATGCCTTAGTGTTTGGAACACATTAGTTTAACTTGCTGGTCATTCACCCTCATTGTGAGTTCTCCCTTTTCGACATCGATCAAGGTTCTCCCTATTGCTAGGAATGGTCTCCCGAGAATGATGGGTGCATGTTCATCTGCTTCACAATCCAAAACAATAAAGTCAGCGGGAAAAATAAATTTATCAACTTTTACCAGTATGTCCTCGATTTTTCCCTCTGGATGCACATAGGATCTGTCGGCTAGCTGTAGCATAACTGTTGTTGGTCTTGCCTTCCCGATTCCTAGTTTCTGGAAAACCGATTTAGGCATCAAGTTTATGCTAGCCCCAAGGTCGCATAATGCTTTCCTGACATAGTGATTTCCAATAGAATAGGGTTTTGTGAAACTTTCAGGATCCTTCAACTTGGGTGGCATACGATTGTGTAACATTGCCATGCATCCCTCTATTGCGGCAACTGTTTCAAACTCTCCTAGCCTTGTTCTCTTGGACACAATGTCTTTAAGAAACTTGGCATAGTTTGGCATTTGTTCAATTGCTTCCACCAATGGCAACTTGATGTGGACTTGCTTTAGGGTATCAAGAAACTTCTTGAATTGGTATTCTTGCTTTTGTCGCTTCAAACTTTGTGGGAATGGTGGTGCAAGTTGGATATCTTCGATCCTTTCACTGGTTTGGAACCTGATTGACGGCATTGCTAGGACAACTGGAGTTGCCAAGGCATTATCAAGATGGCTAATCAATTGGGATTGGCAATATCGGTTTGGAATCAATTGTGCAAGTATACACGTTGCAAGTTATAATATAAAAGATATCGTCTCCACAGGGATTGGTGCCACTTCAAGAATCTAGTCTCTTGCACTATGAAAAGTAAAAACACAAATAAAGGATTATAGGAGTTTAACTAATAACTAAACTAGAAGGCAATAAAGTAAAAGAATAAATGAGAACAAATGAGAGAGATAGGCCAGGTTATTGTGAGTTGAGGTGTGATAGCCGACTGGATCGTCTTAGTAAAAGAGTGCACGGGCAGCTCAGTTGTCGTGGCAACTTGCACAGCGGGGTTACCTTGGCAACTAATCGATGGTTTCCTGGGCGACTAGTTGGGCAACTACTTGGGCGTCTGGGCAGCAACCTTCAAGGTTCGGTAGAGCGTTCTTCAATGGTTTCTTCTTATCCCTAAGTCGAAACTCTAGCTAGTTGTGCATGCCTTGATAATACATCCCTGCGTGAATTAAGGGTGAACAACAACCAATCTTGCGCTCCTCTTAGCCATTGAAATCCTTGACTTATTCCCAAGCTGGATGAATCTTCACCATCAATAGATTGAATAAAGATCATATTCATTCGTTTCTTGAATCTAACTCTCTCGATATTAGATAAATAGATGAAGTTACGAGATCCTCTCCCAATTCACTCGCAAACAAGAATAAGAACCAAGAATGAATAAACCTTGAATAGAAAATTGCAAACTCTTATTACCTAAACAAAAACCAATAGTTTCTCACAACCACAAATCACAACAACCATAGCCAAATAGATTTAGTTCATGGCTAGGTTCCAAAGAAACACAAGATAAATAATCCCTAGCATGAACCTAATTGAACAAGAAAAAGATGAAGAAGGAAGCTTGTCGAAATCCCTTTGCCATAGATGCTTGTCGAAAATTCTCTCCTCTTGCTCTCCTTGAGTTGTCGAAATTCCACTCTAATTTATAGGGCTAGGTCAAAGTCCTTCTTTGAGGAGGAAGTTAAGTTGGAATTAAATTATCTTTAAAGAATATAATTCTTTATTATAATTTTATTCCTTATAGAACTTCTCCTATCTTCTTGGAATTTAATTCTTCTTTAATCTCTTCATGGAAATCAAATTCCTTTGGGATTTAGCTTTGCTCCACGTCATCTTGGGCTTGTCTAGTCAACAATTTCGACTACCATATCACCTTGTTCTTTGTCGACAATTGCCCTGGCAACTGGCTCGGCGTCTCCTTAATGCATTGCCCTGGCAACTAGCTCGGCATCTCCTTCATGTATTGCCCTGGCAACTAGCTCTAGCCTTGCTTTGGCAAATGATCCTGCACATACACACAAAATACACCAAAGCAGCATCTTTTCCCACAAAAACTACCAAGTTAAGTAATCAAGCTCAACGATGGAAGGAAACATGGATTAATGCATGAATGGCTAATTATGCAACTAATATGAGCCTAAGTCTAACAATAATATGAGTAAAAAGGGTAAGAAAAATAGTACTTTTGAACACTTATTAGTACGCCAAGTAACCGAATCACTTCACGGATGTACAACTCGGCAAGGGTTTCCAAGCTCGTGTTCATACGAACAGAGATGAAGTGAGTAGATTTAGTGAATCTATCAACAATCATCCATACAACATCATTCTTTCTTGGAGTAGAAGGAAGACCGGTGACAAAGTCCATAGTAATTCGATACCACTTCCACTGGGGAAGTTCAATAGGTTGAAGCAATCCAGTAGGGACTTGATGCTCGGCTTTGACTCTTTGACAAGTTAAGCACTTGGATACGAAGTCCGTAACTACAGATTTCATGCCTAGCCACTAGTATAGTGGCTTTAAGTCCTTATACATCTTAACCGATCTAGGGTGGATCGAGAAAGAACTTTGATGTGCTTCCTGAAATATTTCTTGTCTTAGTTCCTCATTGTTAGGAACACACACTCTATCCTTGAAATAGAGGAGTCCATTTGACTTGAGGGAGAAGTCAGAGCTAGACTCAGAAGTAAGCTTAGACATGATCTTCTAAAGATCTGGATCAACTTGTTGAAGTTCTTTAATCCTCGAGATGAAATCATATTGAACTTGAAGTTCAAACAAAAATTTTCGGCCCTTGGATAGTCAGAAATGAGCATTTATAGCCATAGTAGCTACGAAAGCATTAACAAAGTCATTAGAATGATTTTCAATCAATTTCTTGTAATGTAAGGCACTATTCAAATTATTTCTTGAAGATCAAGGCGTTGTTCGAATTCTTTCTTACAAGCTAAGAAAGACTCAATTTCAATGGTTACAAGTATTTTAGACACAATTAATTTTTGAATGGTTTATTTGTATTTCAAGGAATGTTCGAATAGTATCTTGTAGCTTAAGGAAACTCTAAATTCGTTGTTTGCAGAACAAGAGAAGGCATGATTCAAATGAATTTAATCAAAATTCTAGATTTAGGAGTTACCTGAATATGGTATGCGACTAAGGGCGTTAGCAACTACGTTTGCTTTCCCCAGATGGTAGTCGATAACCAATTCGTAATCCTTAAGTAATTCAAGTCACCTCCTTTGCTTTAGATTCAAGTCCTTATGAGTTAAGAGGTATTTGAGACTTTTGTGATCGGTACATAGATTGCATTTCTGTCCGTATAAATAGTGTCTCCAAATCTTGAGAGCAAATACAATAGCTGCTAGTTCCAGATCCTGTGCTGGATAATTAGACTCGTGAGGCTTAAGTTGCCTTGAATCGTAAGCAGTTACTTTCCCATCTTGCATGAGGACACAACTAAGTCCTAGATGAGAAGCATCACTATAAATAGTGAATTCCTTGTCCGATTCTGGTTGGATGAGTACCGGGGCATGAGTCAGAGCTTGCTTAAGTTGATCGAAGCTTCGTTGTTGGCTCTCCGACCAAACGAAAGGCCTATCTTTATGAGTAAGCTTAGTAAGACCTGCGGCAATAGAGGAAAAGCCGCTTCGGACCTCGCTTACATTCTTCAGAGGTCTCCAATTTAGAATAGACTAAATCTTGCTCGGATCGACCTTAATTCCTTCAGCCGAGATAACATGGCCGAGGAAAGAAACTTCTGGTAACCAGAATTCACATTTAGAAAACTTGGCATACAGCTGATGTTCTTGGAGTATTTACAAGACAATTCGGAGGTGTTCAGCATGTTCCTCCTTATTACGAGAGTACACCAGAATGTTGTCGATGAAGACAACTACAAATTTATCGAGATAGGGCTTGAATACACGATTCATAAGATCCATGAAAGCAGCCAGAGGATTCGTTAACCCGAATTGCATTATAAGGAATTCAAAGTGGACATATCGAGTACGAAAGGTTGTCTTGGGCACGTCTTGTTCTTTCACTTTCATTTGATAATACCCCGATCGAAGGTCGATCTTAGAGAATACGGCATCATCCCTAAGTTGATAAAAAAGATCTTCAATTCTAGGTCGGGGATACCGATTCTTGATGGTGAGCTTGTTTAATTGATCATAGTCAATACAAAGCCGCATAGTCCTGTCTTTCTTTTTTACAAACATGACTGGAGCACCCCAAGGAGAAGTGCTAGGCCGTATGAAACCTTTAGCTTGCAACTCCTGAAGTTGCTTCTTTAATTCTTTCAACTCGACAGGTGCCATTTTATAGGGTGTAATGGACACCGGAGCTGTTCCAGGCTGAACTTCTATCTTGAACTCTACTTCTTTGGTCAGAGGGACACCAGGGAGTTCCTCGGGAAAAACATCAGCGAATTCAGAAACAACAGGCATGCTAGGCAAGCCGAAGTAAATTTCATCTTGGAGAGTCATCTTAGCAGAGATTGAAGTTGGTTTCTTGTCTATTAAGAGAATGGATTCTTTCCTAAACCCTAGAGATACAATCTCCTATTTTGGCAATCTACCCAGGCCTCATGTTTACTTAACCAATCTAACCCCAATATCAAGTCAAATTCACAATATGGTAAGACATAAAGATCAATGGGAAATGGGATATTTTGAAAAGTCAAAGGAGCTTGCTTGGGGCACAAGTTAATGGGTTTTTTCCCCCTAATGGATTTGAAACTACAATATTTGATTCAATAATTTCGGGTTTCAATTTTAACTTGTCGATCAAGGCAGAACAAACAAATGAATGGGTAGACCCCGAATCAATTAAAGCATAATTAGGACTAGAATTTAACTCAACGGTACCTACGATAACATCGAGAGCTTCTTCATAATCTTTACCACGAATGTGGTACATACGAACAGAGGCTCGAGATTCCTTATGAGTCTGAGCATTCAAATAGGGGGCCCTCTATTTCCCCTGATTCCCAGACTGAGCTTGTCTGGGTGCTTTGTTTCAGTTAGGAGGAGCTGAGCTAGCAATTGCAGAAGCTCGATTCAAAGCCTTGTTGGGATTCTGGGACAATCCCAAATATAATGATCAGATGCTCCACATGAGAAGCATAAATTCTGTTGAACTCTGTATTGGACAGTATGATGTTTCTGACAGAACTTGCAAAGAGAGTATTGATTAGCTTTAGCCTGATTCCCCATGCTATCAACAGAAACAACAGGGGCTAAATTCTTTATAACCGTTTGAGGTTTCAGAATGTAACTACTCTTTTGATTAGGTATTGCTATTGTTATTGCAAGTGATCATTGGTAATGACATAGGCATTATAGCATTGATATTGAAACATTGCTCATTGACATCGATATTGAAGCATCGACTATTGATATTGACATTGAAACATTGACCATTGACATTGTTATTGGAATATTCAACATTGATATGTTACCGAACCTTGGATTCGAAAGGACATTGGATACAATTGGCATGCAATAGAATTCATGAGCTCATTGGTACGGGTGGACTACGGTCCTTGGCTACGACCATTATTGTGGTGAGGCTGAGGTATGGTGTGATATTGGTCAATTGCAGTGGCGGAGAGCCTAGACCATTCATTGATTTGCCGAGGAGTAGGAAATCGCGTATCCACTATCTTAATTCGATCCAAGGATTAAAATTGAAACATGATATAATTGATATTGAACATGAAACATAGTATTTATATTGTTAAATCATGAGTTGACATACATTTTGTTATTATGACATTGTCTTTGACTACCTCACTAGGCAAAGAATGCCTAATGCATTTCATATCATGCATTTTAGGTTAAGGAAGTCATTGGTTCGAGATTAGAGCTAGTTGGAGGTTTTGGCAAGTCACCACAAGGCTAAAGTAATGTATATTGCCCTTATAGACTCCTAGAATGGTGGCGAAGTAGTTAGACTAGTCACTTTTAGATCTTTTGTTGTATGTGTAATGTTTGTGACATGTATAAGCTTTAAGGGCCCTAAATGACCTTTTTAGGTTGGGTAAATGTGGTAAAATTGGCATAAATAGCTTAAGTAAGTGAAAACTTAGTAAATGGGTTCATTTTGACATGAAAATTTGCATGCTAGTAGATTATTGTGTTTTAATGTTGCTGGTAAAATTTCATTGAATTTGACCATTGTTTATAGGTTAAATTGATTAAAAACAGACAAAATTTGTCACTTTGGTGGAGGGCGTATCATTATAGGTGATGGCGTATCGATACGGGTATGCATATTTGGGCGTGGTCAACCTTGGTCAACATGTTGTATCGATACGTCAAAGGGCGTATCGATACGAAAAGTCAACTTTGTAATCTGTTTGCAAAAATTGCATCGATATAGGTATATGGTGTATCGAAATAGATGAACAGGTATCGATACAACTTAAGCTGTATCGATACGAGTTTTAGCCACTAAAATCTGATAAATCTTATAACATGCGTCGCGTATCGACACAGATGAACACAGTATCGGTCCAGGTTCATCAACTCTTAACCGTTTTAACGGTCGTGACATAGGCGTATAGGTAGGACCTTCCAGTACTGATACTCATACATGTAAAATAGTTTTAAGTTATTCGGAATAAGTTTAAAACATTGCATATTGGTCACTGAATATTGATTGGTTTAATCAAGGGGATAAATGTCTATATATAGATATGAAAATTTGCATGCTCAGTAATCATTTGTCATGTTTCATTATAATATTGTTAGCTTTAGTAAAGGACCTTTACAATACTGTGTTCACATATTAGTCCCTATAACTTGTAAAAGTTTTAAATTGGTCCTCAATTGATAATAATAGCCTTATATTGGGTTATTGAATTTACTAAACCGCTATTGTATTGTTTATTAAGCATGAACTCATTAAATTACCGATTATTGATTATAAATTATTTCATCGTTCATTGTTTTGCTTATCGATAGCATACTCTAACCTGATTTCTGACCAGTCGATAAGGGTGTGTTACACCAACTTAGGAGGTAACCTTAAACGATAAGCCACAAGACCAACACACTCGACAACCTCATATGGTCCAATAAACCTCAGACTAAGCTTACCCTTCCAAATCGCATCACTTTCTTCCAAGGCGACACTTTCAAGAACACGCGATCACCAACTACATATTTGATCCCTCTACGCTTCAAATTTGTGTAGGGTTTCTGACGATCTGAAGCCGCTTTCAAGCAATCACAAATAAGCTTCAGTTTCCCATTCGTATCCTTTAATACATTCAGCAAGGAAACACAATTTTCCCTAGCTTTAGCCCAACACAAAGGCGTATGACACTTCCTACCATACAAGGCTTCATAAGGTGCTATCCGTATGCTAGCCCGATAATTGTTATTATAAGCAAAGTCCACAAAAGGCAACTGTTTCTCCCAGGATCCTTGGAACTCATTGATAGAACACCTCAACATATCCTCCAAGACCTGGATCACACGTTCAGGCTCACCATCTGTTTGAGGATGATACGAAGTACTAAAATTCAACCGTGTACCCAAAGCTCGATGCAAACACTACCAAAACATTGCCATAAAACATGGATCTCTATCCAAATCTATGTAATTAGGCTCACTGTGCAAACGCACAATCTCAGCGATATACAAATCTGCCAACTTATCCAAAGTATATGTTGTATGCATAGGCACAAAATGTGCACACTTCCTAAACCGATCAATAATCACCCAAATGGAATCCTTTTTATTGGGAGTCAACGGCAACCCAGACACAAAATCCATGGTGATTCTTTCCCATTTCCATTTTGATATCTTGAATGGTTGCAACAACCCAGAAGGAAACTGATGCTCAGCCTTAATGCGCTGACATACCATGCATCTAGCAACAAAATTTGCCACATCTTTCTTTAAATCCACCCAATAGCACTCTCCTTTCAAACCTTGAAACGTCTTTGTAGTACCAAGGTGCATAGCAAAAGGACTAGCACGTTCCTTGGTCAAGATAATATGCCTCAACTCATCATCATTAGGCACCACCATCTGGCTTTTAAAACACAACTCTCTATCATCATTAAAATGAAAATCCGTTGGATTCTAATCCATGATATCCTTAACATGCGATACCAACGCATATCATAACGTTGTTTTTCTCTAATCAACTATGATAAAGATGACTTTACTTGAAACTCGATCAATAAACCTCCATCACACGTCATACTCAACCATGCAATCATCACCCTCAACTCCACCACAACCTTCCTACTCAAAGCATCAGCTACAACATTAGCCTTTCCTGGATGATACACAATCATCAAGTCATAATCCATAAGCAACTCCAACCATCTATGTTGCCAAAGATTCAAACCCTTTTTAGTCATCAAATACTTCAAACTCTTATGATCCCTGTACAAAACACACTTCTCACCATAAAGATAATGCCTCCAAAATTTCAATGCAAGAACAACCGCGACAAGCTCAAGATCAATGGTAGGATAACTGTGCCCATGCAACTTCAACTGTCTATATGCATAAGTCACAACTTTTCCTTCTTGCATCAATACACAGCCCAAACCTACATATGATGCATCACTATAAACAACAAACTCCTTATCCAATTTAGGTTGAATCAAGATTGGAGATTGAGTCAAAGCTTTCTTCAACATCTCAAAAGCTCACTGTCTATCCTCTGTCCACTCAAAACGGACATTCATTTGTAAAAACTTAGTTAAAGGTGCAATAATCTTCAAAAAACCATCTACAAACCTACAATAATAACTAGCCAACCCAAGGAAATTACGAACCTCTGACACTTGCTTAGGTGACTTCCAACCTATCCTCGCCTCAATCTTATGCGGATCAACCTGAATTCCTTCGGTCGACACAACATGTCCAAGGAAAACAACCTCCATAAGCCAAAACTCACACTTGCTCAACTTAGCATACAACTGATTATCCAACAATACATAAAGCACAATTCGCAAGTGCCGATCATGATCTTCCTCGATACAAGAGTACACAAGAATATCATCAATAAATATGGCCACAAATTGACCTAAAAACTCATGGATCACTTGAGTCATGAACGCAGGAGGGGCATTAGTCAAACCAAACGACATCACCAAGAACTTGTAATGTTCGCACCTCCTGCGAAAAGTAGTCTTAGACACATATACATCATTCACCTTTAACTGATAATACCGAGACCTCAAATCAATCTTAGAAAACATCGATACACCTATAAACTGGTCAAACAAATCATGAAACCATGGAAAATGATACTTATTTTTAATCATCAACTTCTTCAGCTGCCGATAAGCAATGCACATTCGCATCTTGTCATCCTTCTTTTTAAAAACAACATTGGTGCACCCCAAGGTGAAACACTAGGCCTAAGAAACCCTCAATCAAGAAACTCCTGAAGTTGCGTCTTTAACTCCTTCAACCCCTTCAGAGCCATGCGATAGGGAGAAATAGATAATAAAGCTGTATTTGCATACAACTCGATCCTAAAATCAACATCTCTATTCGGCGACAAACCTGACAACTCCTTCAGATATACACATGGAAACTCACATATCGTGCGTATATCCTAAACATGCACTTTATTTGACCTCATATTCATAACGTAGGCTAGAAATGCCTCACAACCATAATCCATCAAACAACTCACTTATGGTGCCGAAACAACATTGGACAATAACTTAGCATTCTCACGCACGATTACCACCTTGTAATCGTCAGCAACCACAACCATATGATTGGTCAACCAATCTATACCATGGATTACATCAAAACTGTGAAATGACAACTCCATCAAATCAGCTGCAAACACATGACCTTGAACAATCAAAGGACATCTCCTAAACAACCTTCTTGTAACAACCATTTCATGAAAAAAACAAGTTACTTGCATTCCCACATCTAACACTTCAACAAGTATATCAAGCAAATGTGCATACTCACATAAGATATATTAATGCGTAGAACCAGAATTAACCAAAGAAAACAATAGAAAATATGTGTCATTAAGTCCCCCGTGATGTGCGAATACCCTCCTAGGACCACCACCCTCAGGTTGAATAGCATTGATATGAGCCACCATCCTTAGACCCTCGTCCCTATGCTGAAACTATCCTTGGCCACGACCACGACCTTGCTGTGGTGGAACTGTAGGTGCCCTAGCCTGACCACCACCAGCCAACAACGGACAATCGCATCTCAAATGATCACTCAATCCACAATTCCAGCAAGAGTTAGCAACAACAAAAGCATGAGCTTGTTCCTCATGAGCCAAACGTGGACAGTCTCACCTCACATGTTCACATAATCCATATACCCAATAGATATTAAATGCCGATCTAGCCTGGGTACCCTGACCATGAGGTCCATGCACAGCGCTACCTCTACCTCGCCTTGAATCACAATAATACCTCTTATCAAGATGCTTCTTATACTGACCACCACCGAAACTAGAGCCCGCAAATCTCTTACCCAAGCCAAAAACTCCCACATGAGATAATATCCCAACTTTTACTCAATATTCTTCGCCTGTGTAACCAACACGTTAAAATCGGTGTAGTTAGAAGCCACCGTGTATGTCTTTACATCTTGTACCAATCCGTAATAGAATGGGTCACATCGATGCCTCTCATATGGTACCAGCTCAGAGGCATACTAGCTTAACTAAACAAACTAAACCTCATACTCAGCCACAGACAGACTGCCCTGAACCAAAGCCATAAAATCATGTTTCTTTCATCCAAGTATCTAACTCCTAGACACTTCTTCTTAATGCCGACTTGGAAAAACTCCCATTCCACATTATTGGGTTCCATGCCCGCAATTACAATTGTCCACCAAACTATTAGTGTCACCTTGCAACAGGGATACAACACATCCCAACTTACGGGTGTCATTACACCCCATTTGATCCAAAATCTGAATAGTATTGGCCATCCACACCTCGGATGGCTCAGGTGCCAACCTTCTATATTAAACTCTGCCCAAACTACAGAGACATTCCAGCAGCAATCCCATTTGCCCAGCAGCTGGTGCAGGCATATTCGCTCTAGCAACAATAGCCTGAAAAGCTCTAGTCATCTCATGTATCAAAGGCGCCATATCACCCAACACTGGCCCATCTGGAAGAGGTGGTTCTTGCTCCACATTCTCAAGTGGAATAAGCAGAGGGGGTGGCAACCCTCTAGGAGGTACTATATCCTCCTAATTTCCCAACACAACGGCAACAACCATTGTACCAGATCGCAACCCTCTCCTCGGTCGCATCGTGCTAAAATGTCTAAGGCATGATAATGCACCAAAACAAAACAATCAGACCAGCTTTAAGCAAGGATCTAAGACTTCCATTTCAAATCAAAACATTTCAAATTGTAGTTATAAGGCGATGTGTGCCAAAACCATACCCCTACATGGCATAAAGCAACCAACGTGCATATAACAATCACGGTGCATAACAACCATCGAAAATCAACCAATTGCATTATTTCAAGAATCATAACATCATCCCACTTATTGCAAATCTGGCTCTGATACCACAAAATGTAACCCCCTCGACCCGGCCTAGTCGCAAGACCAAACTGAGCAAGCTACATTGGGTTTCCCAAAACAAACCCATAAAGATTAACTCGAATTACGTCCATTTCTTCTCCTTTTATCTAGCCTAGATGCAACTTATTAACATATGGTGTGCATACTGACAACAGTTGGAAGCTCAACTCAATTGGGCATCGATTCGACATCCAATTGCACTAATTGTAATTTAAGGACCAATTGCAATTATATAAACTTATAGGGACTTTACCCATTTTATAGTTACCAAACCATAATTAGTCAGATTACATGCCCATATGTCAAGTTCCAACCTCAAACAATCATCTAAACTCCTTGAATTGCATACATAACATTCTAGGACCAAAATAAAATAGACATAAACTTCCAAACATCACATTAACAGAAATAGCAGATGCTCGTATCGGTACACGAGCAAGTGTATCGGTACACTTTGCCATTTCTCAAAATCCCAAATTCTAGTAGCTCAAACCATACTTATACAGCTATTCATGTATCGGTATGCCTTGCCAAATACATTTGCTTGTACCGAAACAGGTTCTTGTGTACCGAAACGTAGTCCCAAAAATAGCTTACTCGTACCGGTACATGAACACGTGTATCGATACCTTGGACATGTAATGTCCATTTTTACTGGTTTTTCATGCTTTCAAGGATCCATACACGTTATAACATGCCTCAAACTTATACACAACTAAACCAAGGATCAATCGAAGGCAAAACATTACAAAATTAAGATCGAATCATGGCGGTATACTTCAAAGGGTAAATGTTACCTTCTCAAAAGTACTATTTTTATGCCTATTTTACAATGCCTTTGCTTGCTTTTGAGTATATTTAGTTGCATTTAGTTGTTAAATTCATGCATTTACATAGGGAATTAGGATTTGTGTCTATTTAAGAAGTGCTAAGACTTTGTATGTTTGCGTGGGTTCTTGTTCTGTAACACTTCTTAAACCAGTTTCCTCCTAGATCGGTTTAGCCGATTCTAGAACTAAACCAAAATATGTTGCATCATCATTTGTTACATGTGCCACCTAGGAGTTACATTTTGATAAGTACTTGTGATCTGTGTCTGATAAAGCTCTTCTATGTGCTAATCATTAGTAATAGTGTTTGAAACATATTTGGGCCAGGATAATAGATCTTGGTTGTCTCCTCTAATTAAGGGAAGTAATGTAAAGATGAAGTGGGAATAATAATAATAATAAAACCATTCCGAATGCTACTAAGTAAACATCATGTTGTTATAGATTATTATAAGAAAAGACCTTTCTCCTTGGATTAGAAAATGAATTCATATTATTGTTAGATAAGAAACCCTCTGAATCAAGTCCTGTGGAAATTCAGGGATGGATTTCTTTTAAGGGGGGGGGGGAATTGTAATATCCCAAAACAAGGCTTAGAATTTCTAACATGATTCTTAGTGGTTCAAATTAATTTCAAATTGTTTCTTAGTGTTATTAATTAAAGGCTTAGGACCAAATTGGAATAGAGAAAATATTGGAAAGACCAAATTAAAAGGACTCAAAGGTTTATGTATTAATAAGTTTGGTTTGCATGTCAAATTCATAAGAATCAAAGGACTTAGACACTTGGCTATCTATGAGCAATGCAAAGTTTGGAGGGGGATGACTCGGCTAAGGCCACTTAGACCATGGATAAGAAAATTCTCATCATCTTCTTCCTTCCAAAATCCACCATAACCGAGTGAAAGGTAGTAAGAGAGAGAGTAGAGTTTTGACGATTCTAGTCTATTTCAGAGTGTGGATCGAAAGTAGAACAAAATAGAAAGGTAATTATTATTTTCCTTCTTGATTAAGTGAACAATGCGTTTAAGTTATAAAGGAATTTTGAATCGAATGCATGATAGGAGAAATTTTAGTATTCTTGAATGGTACATATGATGAGTGTTGTTTTGTGAATTGTGGTGCATTAGTTGTAGTAAGTTGGTTATTGCTAGTGAATTTGGATTGTTAGAGGCTAGGTATTCAAATGGTAGCACGAAAATGTAGTTACAATCTTGTTGGTAAAGTGATTTTTGTTCACATTCGAATTGTAATCACAAGATTAGTAAGAAATTAAATTGTGGACTGTTTTATAGATTTTTATCTGTATAGAGGACTTCAGGGCTGATTTAAGAATGTTTAAGGGATGATTTTAATAGATTAAAAATAGGGGAAATTTGTTATACAAGTCTAAGAGTAAATTATAAAAGAACATGGGTTAATTGAGAAGTTTATGGACTGTTTGAGCATACAATGGAAGTGTATATAAAATCTGTGCAGTTTTGTGTTAGAATGAGCTTTAATGGGGACTGTTTTAAAGTATATATTCGTACTAAAAAGAAACTGGAGCAGAATTGCATCTATAGAAGTCTTAGGAGACTGTTTTGAAATATGGATTGGTGACTCTATGAACAAGGATTTGTTTTGTAACCATATAAACGTAACTGGGACTGTTTTGAATTTATAAAGTGTATACAAATTGTGTGGACTGTTATATGTGTATATAATGACTTTCGGGACTGTTTTGATACTTAGAAATATGTAGACGTTGTAAAGGGTTGGTTGGTGTATTTTTAAGATACTAGAAGATTAAATCAAACATGTATATGTGTGTACCATAAAATGGGACTGTTTTGGGTGAATGGATGTATAATCATGATTGGAGCGTGCCTTTGCGATTGAATGTTTGTTAGAAACAACCTAACATGTTGTGTAATCTATTATGCCTAGTCCAAGAAGAAATTGATGGGAAAAGGGCTATGTTAGATAAAAGCGTACATAGGCAGAAGGTGATCATAATCCGGGAGCAACAATTGCTTGGAAAGACCTGTGAGTGTAGTTTAAAGTCTTGGGATAGATTGAAACTATCCCGATCACTTTATTCATTTAATTCTTTATTTTACATTTATTGTTCATTAAGCTAAGCTATGGTTGTGCTTCTAAGCTTGGAATTGAGGTGAGTACTTAAACAAGAAATACCCTATGATATGTTGGTTGGTGAATGCTAGATATGTAGTTGTGTCTACCTGAATGATTATATACTGATATTGAAAGTAATATTTGTTGTGGACATGATTGAAACATGGATAACAATGATATGTTCTTTGATTAAGAAATATGGAGCCATGCTCATCCCCGGTCCCAATAAGATATGAAAAAAATTTGATGCCTAGATTAAGAAGATATACTCAAATTCCAATTCTAGTTTGACGAGATAAGTTGAAAGCTTGTCTAATTAGTTATATGAAAGTATGTGAATTGATATGGTAAGTCAAAAGCTTTGCTTATGTTATTATCTTGAAAGGAAGGTAAAATCTCTTCCTTAATGCATTATAGATTCGAATGATGCATGTAGATTTTAAGTTCTTGCTTTAATTACATGAATTGGATGATTAGTTAGTGAATTGATGCCATGAATTAGTTAAGAAGTTGAATTGATTAATCAATCCATGAAATGGTAGATTGTTTAGAATGATTCAATGCTATGAAATTAGGAATTTAATTTAGTTAATTGAAATTTTCATTCAAGTTGTTGAATTCATGAAATTGGTAGTGCCATTCAAATGAATAGGAGAAATTGATGCTAATGACATTCCTTTAAGCCAAAAAACAAGATAGAAGAGTAATTGATGATTGTAGGACTTGAAATATGTGATAAACATTAGAATGAAGCTATTGGAAATTAAAATCGAATGAATAAACACATGTATATAGTTAGAAATTACATAACGGGCTGTTAACGCACTACCCTGTTCGAACAAGAGCTGTCCCGTTCGGATGCAAGGGGTTAAGGACTGTTTCGTATATAATTAAAATGTATAGGGACTGTTTTGTATGAAAAAAATGAGTAAACACTCAATGCTGCCCTATTTTCAAAAATATATAATGTTAGGGCCTTCTTCGATTGAGTGAATCGGGTACTAGTATATATATGCATGAAACTAGTAAACACTTATATAAGTAATTTCAAGATTTAGTGTAACACCCCCTACCTGGGCTAGTAGCAACCTGGCTCGGGAGCGTTACTTAACAAGCAAGCAATGGCAATGATCAAAGACAATACAAGCAAATACAAGAAGAAACAAGCTACCAATCATACTTACTTATCATACAAGCAACTCATATTTCTTTTCAAGTCATCCAAAGCATTCGAGCAAGGCCATTAAATTGTTTCCTATTATACAACATTATAGGTTACAATTTACATGATTCATATTACATATTCAACCTTTGAAATCCTATCCCATTCGAATAACCTAAGGTTCAAACATGTTTTCTTCATTTCATTGTTCATTGTTGTAAAAATGTATCATCTTATACCTAAATTACTAACATAATTCTTTGATCATTCAATTTACATGTAACTAGTTCCAATAAAGTCATACATTATGCCTATACATTCGGAAATCAGCTATACAAATACCAATACACATGCATCATGGTATACACACACACAAGTGATCATAGGGTTTCTAATGTATTCGAATGGAAGGCAAGCAACAAGGTTCATCTTACACTAATTTCATTTCAAGCATAACCAAATACATTGAGCAAGACATTCAAATGACTTAAGGTAATCTAGATCAACATTAGATCATTTCATTCCATCATCATATGCGCAGAAAATACCATTCATTACAAGAACTTTAAATTCATTACATACTTAACCATAGTTCTTAACATAGTAGGCCTATCAAGATCAATATATACAAGCTTCAAATACACCAAAATTCATGTTCAACTAACTATATACATTCTAGTGCCACCATTCTAGGAGATATACAAAACAAGTATGAAACCATACTTAGGCAAAGCTTGGGTGAGTTGCTTCAAGCTCAAGGTAACAGGCTTCAAGATCAAGCAATGATTGAATCCTTTATCCTGTGGTTGGGAAAAATGAAAACAAGAGTGATAAGTACAAGAATGTACTTAGTGAGGTAGTACTAAATCTAACCATTTTTTATTTTAGGCTTCATGTCATTTAATCAAGTATAGACCTAGCTAAGGATATCAAGCATTAAGATAATCCTAGCTAAGGCTTTCAAGCATTAGAGTGATCTTAGCTAAGGCTTACAAGCATCAAGAAAATCCTAGCTAAGGATCATAACATTCGGCTATCAAGAACAAGAATCAAGGATTCGTATCATGAATCAAGCACATCATGCTTGCAAAACAAGAAATCAAGAACTCATGCTTTCAAGTCAAGTAACATACAAATTCATGGTATTCAAGTCAAATAATATATGATGTAGAGCTGTTATTTCATGTGTTATCAATTAACAACCCCCTTGGTACTTAGTTTGTATAGGTAATCGAGTCTCCAACCAGCTGTCCCCACAAGATGCACTGTAGTGTTGGTCAACCCTCCTACTGTCGCCAAAGACCACATACGTACCCTCCGTCTATCGCCAAATAGGGGCCTTAGCCCTGGACCGTAGTCCACCCTTACGCAATGAGCTCTAAACTCTAAGGAATGCCCTTCTACCTAGTCCAACTAGCTACCAAGGTTGATCGATTTACCATTTATTCAAGTGTTTCAAGATCAAGATCATGTCAAGCAAGTTCATTTCATATTAGGCCCTTAGGCCATTGAGCCATAGCTCACATATCAAGTAATTTCATGTTTCATTTCATCAAGATGAGAATATATCTCAAGCAAGTCTTTAACATTCAATCACATTGCATCATAGCACATACAAGCATCCATGTTATCACATAATCATACCTAAGCATTCGAATTGATCATTTTTACAAGGCTAGGATCAAGTTTCATGTATTACTTTAGTCATCCTTCACTTATTAGGTCAAGTTCATGATTAGATTCATTTAACATTTCAAGAATGTAACAAGAATACATTGGTTAGGACGTAGTCCTAACCCTAGAGGTAACTACACTCACAATACTCCAAGCTAGCTAGTCTTGGATCCACCTCCTTTGTTCTTGGCTTTAGGATGATCCACTCTATCCTCTTCCACCAAGTTTACTCTTGGTTCTATCACATTACAAGTACAAACACATGTCAAAGTAATGATCATATGATCACCAAATCAAGGCAAAGTTACAAGCAACATTCACAAATTTGGCAGCATGCTCATATACATTTTCCATTACACTTGACTACGCTTATCTATATTCTAGTTCATGTAAAACAATGCATAATGAAAGGCCTAAAACTGTTTACAAGACAGTTTACAAAATGCCACAAAACATTGTGCAATTGCCTATATTGCTGCTGCCAGGCAGCTTACACTTTAGTCACTTAATCATGCACAACTTTCATTCCGTACGTAGGAATTTCAATTGGTTTACACCGTTTGAAAGGTAACAAAATTGTATTTATGACCATATAAGGCTTGAATTTTAATTCTTTTCCTATTAATACAATTTTAACTTAAAGACAAGGTAACTTGTCACACTAGACAGTTTGCACTGTCTCTAGTGTTTCTTCTCTATATTTTAGTATACAACCCAGAATTCAGTTCTGTTTTCTCCTAATGAATTTAGACATATCAAGGTGTTGGACATATAAACTTCAGCCTTAAATTCATTATATACAATTTATAGTGATTTTTCAAAGTTACTGCCCAAAACAGAGTATTCTGGGCAGATTACACTAGGTTAAATTTCTAGCTTCTTAATTCACCTAAGCAAGGTTCTAACATGGCAATCCAATTCATGTTCATGTTCTTACATGTATAGGTCATGATACTTCACTTAGAAATGAGCTTAAAACAGGGCATTATCATGTTGAACCTAGTTTGATCTATTTGATCACATTGCACATCCATTTCATCAACTAGGCAGTCCATTACCTAATTTAACTAGTACAATTAGGTGTAGTCATTTTCCAGCAAGATATCTATTTAATTCAATCTTCATTTTATCTAGCAACAAGATCAAAACAGGGTTCTATGTTCATTTTGTGTGTTTACACAATTTCTCCATCAAAACAGTCCCTAATCAAGACTGTTTTCAACTATATACTCATTCTCAAATTTCCAGCAACTATACATATATCCTATATCAAATTGGTTACTAGAAATTAAAATTTCAAGTTTACATTGAAGCTAGCATGGCCTTAACATGCATAACAATCATCCAATTGAATTCATACAACAAAGACATCATCAATTCAAGGTTCAACAATCTACAGCAGGTTAGAATCATGCATTATACCTTCTCCAACTTAAATTTGATCAATGGTTGAATCAAAAGCATGAATTGAAGGTGTTTGCATGAATCTTCTTCTCTCCCTTTTTCTCTCTCAAGAATCGGCCAAGAGGATGATAATGGGAGGAAGATAACAATTGGTTTGTTATTTTTCCCTCCTTGGCCGTGAGTCATCCATTGTTTTGGCTCATGTTCTCTTCAATTGAGAACATGTGTCAAGGCCCTTGATCTTAATCCTATTTGCATGCAAACTCTTGAGTTTTGCATGTCTTCATTTCCATCCTTCTATTTATGCCTTCTAGTTTTCATTTCAATTCAGTTTGGTTCTAAATTGATTAACTTATGAATTCAATTATTCTATAGTTTAGATTGTGGTAACATTTCTAGTCCAATTTTAGGGTGTTAAATTTAGCAACCTCATTGATATAATGATCTTAACCATTGAAATAACTAAATTGATTGATTAATGGGATATACATGCACATTGTGATATGTTAAGCATGAATTACACTTGAATCAAAAGCATTGAAAATTTAAAGGATTGTGAGATGAATTACCATAGATGTGCCTAATAAGTCATACATTGTATGAATGCAAGATCAAGAGAAAATTGAGGATAAAGGGGCTCAAATAGATCAACAAGCTAGTAGATTGAAAGGAGTGGTAATCCAGGATCGAAAATAGCTCGAAAAATTCCCGTGAGTGTAGTTTAAAGTTTTGGAAAGGGCGATAACCTTTCCAAATATTTCTTGATTTAAATTGCTTATTTATTTCTAGCTTGAATGGTGTAATGTACATGCTCTTAAGCATTTGTAAGGTAAGTGTTCCTTTGAGGAACATTGGTGTGTTTACTTGATTGAAGCAATTGAATGATTACTTGATTGATAAGCATGCTTCATTGATTAAATTGGTTGTTGTAGCATGATCTTTACTAACTTGATTTCCATTGTATTGAAGCATGCTAGTTGTTAACTTAAAGACAACTCAATCTATTGATCTAATGACTTACTGATAGATATTCATTCATTGATTGTAAAATATTGATCATTGAGCTATTGGTATTGTGATTAGCATTGAACCCTATTCGATTGAAAGGGGATATTAGCACTAAATGTGCAGATTAAATCTAATCATGCTTGAAATTGAATGAAAGTGATAACTATTGTAAGCCTTGGTCTCTAGTCGGTCATAGATATAGTTGGCATGCCATAGAGTCCATAGAGCTCATTATCGAGGTGGACTACAGTACGGGACATTGGTCCCTAATTGGCGACAGTGGGAGGGAAGTATTGTTATTGGTCATTGGCGACAGTAGGAAGGATTTGACCAGTACTTTGTACCATATTATTATTGTTATTTGTGACAGTTTGGTTGGGGACTCAAGTATCTAGACTGAGTAATCGATTCTCAAGGCTATACTTAAAAAGAACTCATACCTCATGTACATTGAATCAATTTCTCCATTGATTTGCATTGATTGATAGTAAATGAAAATTGAATGCCATGAGCTATTGATACTAAGACATTGCTTGAACATTGCCTATATGAGATTGCTTGAGTTTGAGACATTGATTGTGTTCAAATGACATGTTATGCCTATTGTTATTCAAATTGGATGACTGAGCATGCCTAAATTTCAAACCTTGTATTGATATTGGATTGAATATTAAGCAAATGCATCTAGTATTGTTTACGTAGTTATTCGAATGGTTCCTTATTGATGGGGGAACCACACCATATATTAGATGGTTCGTAGTTGAGACTTATTGTATTGATTGCCTTGTAACTTGAACTCTTTCACTAAGCTTTGCTTAATCAAGCCTATTTACTACGATTCAGGTTGATATTGGATCCTATCTCGAAGTCTAGGCTTGTACAAGTCACATTTTGCTTGAAAAAGTATGTTTCCATCTTGTTATAGTTCTCCTAGGATGGTGGCACCTAAGGCATGTATATTCATGATCACTTAGTAATGGTTTATATAAATTAACTTCACCTATGACCTATAAAGAGTATTATATGTAAATATGGGTATGTATACACTTAATTGAGCTTGAATGCTTGTTAGCCTAATGTTAGGTTCTCATGGTTGTATTATGCATGAAACGTTTCAAATATACCTATTCAAGTTGGCTAGATAACAAGAAGTAAATGTAGTAACCTACATGTTTAAGCATGAACCACTTTGGTGACTTATTGTCCTAGTCGAATGATGTACATAACATTGAAAGCATGTATGTTTGATTATGGTCGCATAGGTAAATGATGTAAATCACCTATTGGTATGCATAATAGCTACATTGAACATTGAAATTTTCTATTGTGTTCTCCAACCATTCGAATGGTTGCTTGAAGAACAAGTATGTCCTAAATGGTATTGATCATGATAACTAATTGCATTATGGGTCCTAATATATTTAGTAGGTGCATCATGCATTGTCTATTGAGTCCTCACCTATTCGAATAGTTGCTTAATGAGCAAGAAAGGCTTAAAACGAATTGAACTCACTAGCTTTAATTGAATGGATCATTGATTGTAATTGTTAGAAGGTTTTGACATATATAGGTATATATACAAGTTTAGGGGTTGTTCGAACAGTTTTGAAATATTAGACAAGAAATGGACTGTTTTAACTCATATGTTTCTGTGTATCTAATCGAATGGAAGCTGTTTTATTAGACTTAAAATGATGGTGTTTTAAAAAGGAACTAAGGGGCATAATTGAATTGTATTTGAATACAATTTTAATTAAGTAAATAATAGTGTCATTTCATAAGTAAAACTGTGCAGATTCGAGTTTAAAATTGTGCAGATTCGAGTTTAAAACTGTGCAGTTTCGAACAGTTTTGAATGCAGTTTTCTGTGCTGTCTTGTGTGCAGTTTTGAACGGTTTTGAATGCAGTTTTGTGTGTAGTCTTGTATGCAGTTTTGTGTGCTGTCTTGTATGCAGTTTCAAACGGTTTGAATGTACAGAATTACTAACTTGAGGATAAATTTATTGTTATAGTATATTGGTAGTATGAATGCTATATTTACTTGTATAAAAATATACATATACGAATAGTGGACCTTTTTGATGAATACGAATGTGTATACATTTGTTATGTATTGTTTTACTCAATTAAGAAACCATAGGGGCTGTTTTGACAATGAACAATGTGTGCATAGTTTGGTAGAATATATTGTCTTGTATGACATGGTTGGTAACATTTGACTATATGTTTTGAGGTACACTTTGTCATGGATGGCTAAGTGAAGAAGTAGATTGGAGTTTGTGGAATTCGGGTATTCCATAACTTTGGAATAACCAGGTGAGTGTAGTTGCGGTTGTTTTGGGTGACACAATGTCATTCTGGATATAGTTATTGTTATGATATGATCCAATGTAAACATATGCATAAGGCTCATTTAGAGCAAGACCTGTAAACCAAGCTTAGCATGGCATCTTTGATAAACATCTATTTATGTATGTATGACATGAATATTGTATGCCTTGCTATGATGTACTTGTGATGATGATTTTGAACGCTTGTAAATAAGTTTGAGGTTGCTTACTGTCCAACAAAACAATAATAACATCTTTTTTAAAAGTTTGAGAGCTAATGTTAAGTACTTTAAATATCAAAAGCTTAAGAAGCAAGAAAGCTTAACTTACGTAATAAGCTATTAAAAGAATGCAACTAGTAAGATTACTTGTCTGATAAGATACACTCCAACTTCCTGTTATAAAATAAGATACCTAAGTTGCTTGGTTAATTAGAACTCCTACAATCACCATATTCTGTTTTTACTTTCAGTGCAAGAAGTTAGATTCTTGAAGTAGCACCAATCCCTGTGGAGACGATATCTATACTATATTATAACTTGCGACGTGTACACTTGCACCAATTGTGAAACACTCTAAACATGCAACAGTACGCATGGACTATTTTGTACTTATGTACCAAGTAAATAAAGGACTATTTTGAGAGACATACGAGTACGTATGGACTATTTTGTACTTATGTATATATATACATGATTTAAGAACTATTTTGAGGGACATATAAGTATGTTTAGACTGTTTTGAACCTAAGTATATATATATGTATATATATAAACTTGATTTGTGGACTGTTTTGAAAGACATACAAGTATGTATTGATTGCTTGGACCTATGTATCTATAAACATGATGTAAGGGTTGTTTTGAAAGACATACAAGTATGTATGGATTACCTTTGAACTTATTTAAAAGTATATACATGATTTTATGGACAATTTTGGATAGAATATATATATCTTTATACAATTACATTTTGGACCTTTATATATATAAATGTATACTTATGGGTAAAGTTTATAAGTTAGAAATGAACTATGATAATGACTTGCATAACAAGTAACATTTTATATGTGTACCTAATTGGGTGAATAGATATTCTTAATTCAAATACTTATATGTATTTGTTTAACATGCCTAGTTCGAGTCACCTAGGTATAATAGTAATTTTTGATTGAATGTCTTGACCTAGATTGATTATCTTGTTGTCTAAGCTTAGAATTATATGTGCATGAGCAAAAGATCTAAGTGAAATGATGGATTATTGTTCCTTGCTTTAGGTGCTTTAAGCTACCTCACTAAGTAATCATACTTATGCATCCTTTCACTGTCTCTCAGGTTAAGGTCGCTTTGGTTAGCTATGAGCTTGGACAAGATCACTGGAAGTCAAGATTGTATGTCTTGAAAATATTTAAAGAACTCTTAGATGGTGGCACATGGTGATTAAGTTGCATAATGCATTTAGATTCCATTTGGCTATACATGTATACAAGTTTCATAAGTATTCAACATTAACTTTGTAATGGTCCTTAATTTGGCTATACATGTATACAAGACTCACGGTCACCGATTTAAATCCCACAAAGGAACATCAAAGCATTGCAAAACCTCTAAATAACTCAATGTTTGACTCCCAACATATGGCAAGTAAAACACTTGTCACAATCTCAAACACTCGGCTCCACACTGTCTCCCAAAATAGGCGGTGAAAGCTTGGTACAAACTGAAACTCTCAAACTTCACCATATTCTAACCACAATACCATATAGGAAGAATACCTTGTCTTCACATGTCTTTCTGTAAAGCACCCACAACAATATCTCAAGGTACATCAGAAATCATTGGACCTAAATCCAACCATAACATTGTGTCCTCTTAGTTAGAAACAAATGCTACTTCATGCGGCTTACAAAGCAAATCAATCCTTAACTCGAAGCTTAACTAGCAAACACAGGGGTATCGATAATGGTCGATTAGTACTGACACTAGATGAATCGAGTATCGGTACTCCCTTACACGACTATTACTTGCGATCCTTGATCGCCCCATATGGGCAACATGATACTCTAACCCGAACTAACTCCACACAACCCATCGCTTATCAAGCTCACTTAACTTATGTGGTGATTGACCACATAATCAACTGCTCTTATTTACCTCGACCCACGTCATTGTTCGACTCTCAAATTCCTTAAAGATCAAGTTCCCCAAATTTTACACTATTGAGGTAGGTACACCCTTCCCTCTTCTTACACACAAATACTGACAAAATAACAAATCATCCTTGAAGATCATGAAATCTTACTCGAACCTTAATTGAGTGAACACCACTGTCAAAACCAAAATGGTCTCATGCAACTCGGATCTCTATTGATGTCCTTTGGCTCGTTCCAAGGAAACTGTGATACAAATCAAAAGCATTTACGAAGTCTCAAACCCTTACTTTATTAACTGATTACACGGTAGTCAACCTTTTCCATACATAAGGTCATTAACTCATCAACACTCATATTTCCATATTCTTATACATTCACATTTGTCATGCAAAGCATCAACCTTATATTCGAGAGAAAATATGGTTGCCCCTACCCTATCATCGCTGGAACACCTCAAACATCGCTGCAAACATCAACCATTACCACAACACCTTTTAAAGAGAGAAATCCACATTCCAAAATTCATTTCAAAACCACAAGCGTTTAACACTTTAACTGCAACCACCTTATTCCCGAATCTAGGAAAACATACAGGTGCTTCGCAATCGGTTAAACGAGTCATCCACCTTATGAGACAAGTAACCATATTTCACTATCAATTAGCAAGCTGTCAATGGTTTAAGCATCACCTTAACGAACCAACTTTTCACTAGCGAACAAGCCCAGTTCGCCCCTTGGTGAAACACTCAAACAAAAGAAATCTTGTTCAAGTTGCACCTTCACAACTGAATCTCCGACCTTTTTAACTAGGTTAATGTCCTCTGACAACAACGATAGGCACCGACATCCGACTCGGTCTTACCTCAACATCCACTCATGTTCTTGACAGAGACAAAGTCCTAACGACTCTTCCAAGAAGCATGACATGCACTGTAACACGCTCTACCCCAGGTTAGTAGCAAACTGGTTCAGGAGCATTACAAGCAACATTACAAGCAAGAACGAGGCAGGAATAGGTTAACTCCTCCCTATTAGGTGAGTTACTTAACTAGCAAGCAACCAAGCATTCATAACTTAACATGCAAGCAATCTCATATTTGTTTACAAGACATTATAGGTTACTACTTCAACATTTTAATTAACATCGTCATACACTAACATTCGAATAGCTTAAGTGAGAAAACATGCTTCCATTTCATTTCATTGTTCCTTATAATGATACGTGTAACGTTTCATACCTAAATTTACTAAACATGATCATTTGTACATACAATTACACGTATCTTGTCTCCAAACAAGCCATATGCCAAGCCTTACCAATCAACATTTACCATACAAACATATAAACACCTACAACATGGTATATTCACACAAGTGACTATATAATTTAACAAGGCATTCGAATGGAACAATAGGCTAGATCTATTTCTTTGAAACATTTATTATATACACATATACGTAGCAAACTACCTTTCCATTACATATAATTTGAGTTCAATACATACTTTAGTCTTAACAACTATGTTCTTAACATGGAAGGCCTATACAAGAGCATATATATACAAGTACTCAAAACATCAAGTAACCACGTTCATGCATATATACAATCCTCCCAAAACAAAAAAAATGCATGGTCTAGTCCTAGCTATATGTATATGTCTAAGTGCCACCAACTAGGAGAAATACAAAACAAGTATGAACCATACTTAGTGCCACCAACTAGGTATTTCATGCTTCGAGCTCAATAAATCAGGCTTCAAGATCAAGTAACGATCGAATCCTTTATCATGTAGTTGGGAAGGATGAAAACAAAAGTGATAAGTACAAGAATGTACTCAGTGAGGTAGTAACTAATTCTAACCAATTGTTATATCAAGTTAAGTGTCAATTAGTCAAGAATGATCCTAGCTAAAGATTTCAAGGCATTCGAATAGCATAAGAAGCAAGAGACAATGAATAATAATTCATGCTTTATCCATGTCAAGTAATCAAGCTATTCATGGTCACATATCAAGTAGACAAGCAATTCGTGCTTACATAACAAGAAATCAAGCAAATCATGCTTACATGACAAGTAATCAAGCAAATAATGCTTACATGACAAGTAATCAAGCAAATCATGCTTACATGACAAGAAATCAAGCTATTCATGCTTAGTAGCTCATTTATTATCTTTTTAACACAATCCTTGGTTCATAGTTTGTCTAGGTAATTGAGTCTCCAACCAACTGTCGCCACAGGATGTACTGTAGTACTGGTCAACTCTTCTACTTCGCCAAAGACCACATACGTACCCTCCGTCTGTCGCCAGTCAGGGGCCTTAGCCCTGGACCGTAGTCCACCCTGACACAATGATCTCTAGACTCCAAGGCATGCTCTTCTACCTATTCAACTAGCAACCAATGTTGTTTGATAATAATTCATTTATTCAACGAGTTCAAGCTTTTCAAGTTCAAGATCATGTATCATTCAAGTGTACAAGTTCATGTCAAGCATTATCTTTTCCAAAAGTCATTTCGAGTATTGCATGGTAAGTGTATACATGCATTAAGCCCTTAGGCCAATAGAGCCATAACTCATTATTTCAAGTGTTCATTGCATCATCTAAGCTAGCACATCAAGCATTTGGTTTAAGCAATTGGTCACAATACCATGTCAACATACAAGCATCAATGTTACCACATATACATGCTAGCATTCTATTTATACAACACTTCAAGGATGTAGTCAAGTTTCATGTATTATCTTATTTCATACTTCCCTTATTAGGCCAAGATCATAATAAGTCCAATTTAACAATTCAAGAATTTAGACATGCTTTCTTTAGTTAGGACCTAGTCCTAACTCTAGAATAAACTACACTCACAAAACTCCCCAAGCTAGCTAGTCTCGAAAGACTATTCCCTTTTGCTTTTCCCTTGAATTCTCGACTTTAGATCCTTCTCCAAAGTCCTCTCCTTGCTTTAGTAAATCACATAGATAGAACAAGGTCAAAACATGTAATCACAAAGTCATTCAACATGGCAGCAAGGTTAATACATTATATATACAAAACATATATCTTATTCATATACACAACGTAATACACATTACGAAACTGCCTACATTCCATATTAGGGCAAAAAAGGGCAGCAATTAAACTGTTCCAAAACTGTTTACAGAACAGTTTACAAAACTGCCACAATTCCTAAATTGCCTGCTCACTTAAACATGCATAACTTTCATTCCGTACGTCGGAATTCAATTAGTTTACACCGTTGAAAAGCTAACTTAATTGTCTTTCTAACCCTATAGGCCTTGTATTTTAATTCTTTGGCAATTAATACAGTTTTTAGCTTAAAGATAGGGCAGTTTACAACACTGAACAGTTTGCACTGTCCCTAGTGTTTTTTTCTCTACAATTCATTCTACAATCCAGAATCCAGTTCTATTTCCTCCTAATGAATTTAGACATGTTAAGGCATTGTTCATAAAATCTCCAGCCTTAAATTCTATTTATACATTTTATTGTGATTTTTTGAAGTTACTGCCCATAACAGAGTATTCTGGGCAGATTACACTAGGTTAAGTTTTTGCCTCATATTCATTCAAGAAAAGATTCTAACATTATAATTCAACTTATATACTTATTTCTACAAGCTTAGATCAGTTCAATTCACCTAGTAATATGATCAAAGCAGTGCAGCATACACGATTAACCATGTTTACACATCTTTATCTAGCAAATCAGCCCCTAATCGAAACTAGTTTCAACCATGATCCCTATTCTCAAATTCCAGCAACTCATACACATCTCTTTAGCAATTTGATTAATAACACATACAATTTCAAGGACCATTAGAAGCTAACATCATTTCAACATGCATAACAATCATCCTATTCAAATTAGGCAACAAGAATATCACTAATTCAAGATTCAAGCATGTAATTGAAGTGAGGAATCAACCATCTACCTTCCTCAATGTGAATTCTAATTCAATTTAGTCATACAGTGGCCTAATCTCTCAAGAATTCCATGGATATCATCAAGCTTTCTCTCTTCTTTCTCTTTCTCCCTTTCACTCGGTTATGGTGGATTTTGGAAGGAAGAAGATGATGAGAATTTTCTCATCCATGGTCTAAGTGGCCTTAGCCGAGTCACCCCCTTCCAAACTTGGCATTGTTCATAGATAGCCAAGTGTCCAAGTCCTTTGATTCTTAAGAATTTGACATGCAAACCAAACTTATAATATATAAACCTTTGAGTCCTTTTAATTTGGCACTCTAACTTGTTGGCTATAACATTTTGGTCCCTTTAGTTATTTGTTATCTAATGTTATTTCCTCTTTAATTTGATTACCACATAATTCAATTAGTCAATAGCCTTCCTAGGCCAAGTTTAGGGTGTTACATACACCTTGATAGTCCGAAAGCTCCTGAGCATCGAACTGCACACATAACATCTATGGATGGTAGAAGGGCGACGGTTCAACATTCTCATTACTAAATGTTGGGTTCCCTCAATGTCTCAAAGCCTCAAGCCCAACTCTCGACATTACAGGCAAACGTCGAACTTGATTAAACAATTTTTTTCAAGGTGCAACAACTCTGAAGAAGGTAGCTCTCTCAAACCCGTAGAACGTCTAACTTCGGCCACACTATAACGAGCTTGTGGATCCCAATTCCACTGTCTCTTAGAAATGCATCTGAGAAAAGCGGTGAGACTCTCCAAGTATTAAAGAGACTTCTTTTTCACGAACAAAGGGTCTTTCACCCAACATGCATCCGCTGATCAATCTCCAAAGTGAGTTATCCATACCCGCAACAAAAACGTTATTTACGCATAACGATGAAGATTTCTTGCCAAAAACTCTCATGACGTATTACAAGGCTTTGGAGCGACCACCACACTCAACGAAGACACCATTCAGGTGGAGGGAAGAGGACACATCCTCGACTCTGGCATCATTCAACTAATTCGCATCTCAACAATCTGGGGCTACCTCACCTTCAAAATTGCTCCTATGAGTGGTTCAACACTTAAGTCGGTCCTCTCGGCCATGATCATAACCATCTTACCATAACAACATTGGACGCGCCATCAAGATTCTTGTCTTAGGGAGTATGAACTTTATTTAAGGGCTTGTATTCACTAGACACCTTACTAAAACACCTATACCACCCCAGGGTTTCCTATAACCGGCGGCTAAACCTAAGCTTAGATACCACTAAGTGTAACACCCTCAACCTGGATGTCATAATTGGGCCTCAAGCCCAAACCAAAACCATGAAATTTATCGAACTGGTTTAGCTCAACAAGGTATTTCTTGAAAACATTTAAAGCCCATAGTTGAAAATATATTTAAATAATTAAAATGGTACAAAATAGCTATAATTTAAATTTAAAACATTTAAACACATGATTTGATTAATACAATTTTAAAAATAAGAATTACAAACTCCACCGCGTAAGGTCCTATGAATACATAGCCTATTAAACTCAAGTACTGTACTTTGAAGATCACCACATGCTAGAATCTCGTACAGATAATACTCCTCGATCCGACGATCAACCTATGCACGGAAATAACGATTTTGGGCGTTGAGCTTACAAAGCTCAGTGGTACACATCTACTCTACTATACTTTATGCTAATCATAAAAATAAGCATGCAAGCTAGTACGAGCAATAAAGGGAGATAAATAAACACATGGCGCTACCATTGGTCGCCTAAACACATGCTCTCATCATAGCAACACATCATACGTGCCAGACGAGGCTCGACCATACTCATAACATGTCATCAAAACATCATATAAAGATGGCGCTAGCTCTAGCTGCCAAATCATATAGCAGAGCAAGAAAGCGTAAGCTTCTCATAGCATATAAGCACTATATCACAATATATGAGTGAAGATCGGTCCCACTAAGCATAAGGAATATACACTCTAAGTGAGGCTCGGTTCCACTGAGCATCAGGTTCATACAGTCTTCAGGGTGAGGCTCGGTACCACTAAACATCAGGATACACACACCCATCCTCAGAATCTCTCATCAAGCATCTTTGAATGAGCCCCGGTCCCAATAAGCATCAGGTTCATACATTCGGAAATATTTAACCATGGTGTTGCAACACACTATGTCTCTCACTGGGTATCCAAAACCCATCAATCAAGATAATCCAATTATCTAGGTGTCTATATCACATATAGCAAAGACACGTCTACCACACAACACAGCATACAACCTCATACGATCCACCAAGGATCTCTACAGTTATTATTACCATCAAGTCACCCAACGTTTACCTAGTTATTAATTATCATGGAAGTGTAAATTAATCGTCATTATTAATTATCTCTATTAATCCATATTGCCTTATTAATATTCCACAAAAATTTCCATCTTTTTATTAGCAATATAATTTATCACATTCAATGGGTACCGGTACTCGGACATGAGTATCGTATGGTACACCTAGGTACCGATACTCACACACGTACCGATACTAAAATAGTTTACTAGAAATCCTTAATTTCCACAAGTACCGGTACTGGTCGACCTGTACCGATACGGCTCCCAATCGCGTACCGATACAACCAAAGCTCGTATCGATGCCCTACTCACGGGTTCATACCATTTCCTTGAATAGTGATATTTCCTCGCTTTATTCGACCCCTAAAGCTTATGAAAGTCATTAGGGTTTGTTTACTAATGTATTTAATTAATTAATATTAATTACCAGCTTCATGATCATTTATTTAAATATTACCAATTATCATTCTATTTAATATAATCGATATCGAAGTGTCAATTCATATCTCAAGCATACAAGCAACACAACATGTAAATCAACCAATCAGATAATTATACGAAAATTCAACGACCCTATGCGGCCTCTAAAACTTAAAATAGTCTTGAATATTCTCGAACTCGTAGGCATCTACATATTTTCCAAGTCTCATAATACCGATCTAAACACATGCTTAACTAACATCAACCTAATTTTCAACCACTAACAAGCAAGGCAATTACACTTATGATGCTCATGAAGCATTTTGGAGTTTGAGGTGTTCTAACCTTAAGCCAAAGTGATAAATCCTCATATGAGCTTCCTGAATACTCCACATGGTCTGATAATCGATCCCAAATAATCCTCGTATAGCAACGAATATGAAACTACATTAACTTCATGTATCCCCTATTCAATTCACAAGGTCAAACATGTAAAACAACTTACAGGGTTCAAATTTGGGAAAACGAAATACGTCATCAGACTCAGAACGTTGGGAAATACCTAGGTAGGGTACCTTAGAAAATGTCAACGCTGGTCAACAACGGCTACGGCGGCCAACGATGGTAGCTTGCTCAGCTCAAAAAATCGGCTCGGCTTGCGGCTTGGGTCGGATCAGACCAAGCTGTTAGAGTTTGCATCGCACGTCCTCATGCAAGCGGCGACGCGATTGGAGCATGCAGCAACTTCAATGGTCGGACGTAAACAGAAAAGCTCTACGTCGACTATTTTTGGGCTTCTAAGTACGACTGTGGTGGTGGTTCTCAATGATCACTGGCGAAATGGCTCTATTTCAATTCCCCGAATCTTATTTTCCCTTACACCGACTAGTGGCGGCGACAGTTGCGACGGAGCGACCACCGGTCGACCCGTCATGATGAGATCTTTCTAATGATGTCGTAGGTATCGCGAACGGATGCTTGGACGACGGTAGTTCGAACCTCAAAACTCCCCCTATTTTTCTCTCATTTTCTCTTTTCTCTCTCTCCCACTATCCACTATTCGCCTTTTTCCTTTCTCTCTCCTCATCCTCACTTCTTTCTTTTTTTTCCACCAACCACACATATTTAATATTCAAACCTTCTCTTCTAAGTTAATAGGCCAAACCTAAAAGCCCTTAACTTATTCTTCGAAGATAAAGGCCCAATATCGGGCCCAAGACTCGATTCTCTAGCCCATAGTTTGGGTTGTTCCAGATAGCCTTACGAGCATCCCTCATTGTACCCGTTCTTATCAAGACAAACCTACGACCATCCTGTCCTCGCTTAAGGGGAATGAACGCATCCAATACCTTAGCACAACTATCAAATGTCGTACGCAAGTAGGCCCAATGAATGCCAGCGGATAGGTTACCAATGAACAACGCAAAGCGACGCCTCCATCACTCTTCTCTATCACCTTTCGCCACACCATTCCCTATCATTTTTTTCATATCTTACATATTATTTAAATTTATATATTACTTATTTGATTCTATCAAACATAGTATAACCCTCAAATATATGATTTCAAGATTTCTATTCGCAATTAGGGCTTCTTATATGTAATGTTTTATGAATCGAGCAATTTATTCGATCGAGCAATTAATGTTGTCAATTTATTATTTACCTACTTGTTTACAGTATTTGCGTCCTGCAGAAAGCGAGTTGAATACTGCGATGATTTGTGTCTTATTCGTTAGCCAATTCAATCTATCGTTGAACTTGCGTTTTGCAAAATGTATGTACTTTTTTCGATATATAAAATGAGAGGAATAGAAAGGTCCATTCACGTAGGACTAAACTCGCTACGGGCCAGACGTGAGTTTGTACATCACCTTCTGGAGAACATGAGTACACCTTACGTGGGGTGAAATAGGGTCATTTTTCTAAATAATCAGGGTTGGGGTTATTTTTTAAAACATTTATTAAAAAGGAATATCTGTCTTAATTTTCCTAACTTTTTTGAGGGACAAGCTCTTGGAAACATGTGCTGAAGTGGCAGAAACAGTTGAGGGTGACGGTTCCACCAACCCTAGTTCATCAGGCAACAGGGTGACGATTGCATATGTCGTCTTTGGGTCTCGGGGAATTTGTCGCTAGCCAATGACATGTCAACAAAAGGGCCTTGGCTGAATCCACAAGGTAGTACATTTTCTGCCTGTTGATGCAATGGCAATAATGGCGTACCAGGTGGCAGAGGTGAAGCAAGAACGTGAGACCAAAGACCTTTGACTGACAAGTCTGGAGCCAACTGAAGTAAAAGTTTCGAGACATGAATTAGCCATGTAAAATAAAAAGAAAATAGAGTTGTAAACTGGCAAATCAAACAAAACATGTCATATAAAAATTGACATTTCTCATCATCCACAATTAAGGGTGCACATACTAAATAAAATTCAGTCCAAAAAGCATTAATTACTACAACTAGAAAACCATATCGGCAGCTGACTTTTGATCAGGAAAATTGCACCCTATAAGAATTCATGAAGCTGGCAGTTAATAGCTTGAGATTTACTGATTTTACTTGGAAGGGAGAAACATCAACGATAAGTGGAGATGCCGTCGCCATAAGAGGCGACCCAGGGCCAGGGGTAAGATGGTGGATTTGAGCAGGCACGCTGGTAGAATTATGCACTGAATCCATGTTCGAATTGTTCTCATCCCCTTCACCAATAGTAGTAGAAGGGTTGTGCTTCTAGTCCAGTTGCTTTCCAAATAGGATGTTGGTTGCACCCATAAAACTTAATCCAAATTGTCTAACTGAAACAAAATGGTTATACGCAAACATATGTGTGGCCCTTGAATCCCAGGGATACCACCAGGTGAGGGGATAAAATGGTCAGTGAATCCTGTTGCAGGACCATAGAAGGAATCTGCTCGAGAAGGGCATTATTGTCAGGTCCCTAAGGGACCTGAAGCCGGTGATCTACTCTTCTGGGACTACAATTAGACTCCCCGTCATGGGGCTCATTTCATAGAAGGGGAATTGTGAAGGACGACCTCCATGAAAATGAGAAATCATCGGACTTGAATCTTGTGGACTAGGTAAAGATGTCCACAAATATATTGGTGGATTCTCAACAGAAAGATCAGCAGGAAGAGAAACGCCGAGAGACTCTTCCGCCTTGGACTGACTTGCTAATTGTCGACTACCATCACCTACAAAATAAAGCTAACACAGTTATTAACATCAACACATGGAAAACAAACATGGCTATGTGATTGTAGATTATTATAATTAATCACCTGCACTGATAACATCAATGTCTGCACCTCCAAAACCATTATCATCTGAAGCAGAAGCAGGAGCAGTGCAGTTACTTGTAACATTCCTAACAACCTCGTCACTAGTAATGGCTCCAACAGCAAGAGCAGAAGTAGTTGCTACGGCTTCGGCCCCACATGATTCATTTGAGAGTTTCTTTTTCTCAAAGAAAATGGTACAATCATTATTGGCCGCGGAAATATTGTGGGAGATTTGAATTTCTAATCAAGATGACTCCGGAGGGCCAATACCATGTGAAACGACACAAACGTTGGAGGGGAGAACTGTCGGATATGTAACTACTCTTGTATAAAAAGACAATTAGACATAGCAACAGTAATTCTAAAAATCTATACGATATCAGAAAGAAAGAATACACCAACCGAATTGTATTTTTTCCCCAGCAAGCAAAGTATTTATTGGACTTAACGCAAGAGATCGCTTGTCCTTCAATAACATGCTCGGATCAGTAACAGGGGTAGTGTGATCTGTTAGCATTAGTTTCCTCAGATTATTGTATGGAAATGATATTTTGATCAATGAATTTATTATTATAATAAATTTACATAGTTTTGTATCCTTGAATATTATTGTATTCTAAATATTTCTAATGAGTTATTATGTTGAGAACAATAATAAGATAAAATTGGTATGAATTTTGATAGATATTCATAAGATGAATATGTGAATGAAATTCAAATCAAATTCATATATGTATTTGTTGAGAACAAAAATTTGGACTAACTCTTTTGAGATTAATACATGGATTAAAGTTATATATTATTCTTCAATAGTTGTGCCATTAAATTCTTAGAACTAAAATTGCTACGGTTCTCAACATTATGACTACTATGTTTTGACATAGTCAAACAACATTTTTAATCGGACAATTATAAAGGATATGTTTAAACATGATAAGGAATCATGTAGTGAGATGTGAGTGATTAAGATGAAATTTATCCCTCTTAACATAAGAGATATATCTATGAGCCACTCGATGATTGAGACTAAGAAATGCATGATCATGCTCAAATTACTTGATAGAGATCACTATCATTTGTTTGTTTAGTTCAATTAGGTATCGAGAAAATACAGATAGAACGATATGAGGTGAATATTTTCCCTACCTTATATTTTATCAAGATATCATGAGATAAAAGGACTATGACATGAACTGAATTAAGGTTATCTTGGTTTATGAGCTTTCCATTTAACTTTGGTAGTCATAATGTCTTACTAGAGGTCACTTATGATTTGTAGGATCAAATGTGCATTTATGAACTAGAGATGAACTAGTATTCTGATAGACATCATCGTTCGTTCGCGTGTAGTTACTTATAGGGTGGTCATCTTTCAAAAAATTAGCGCCTCACCACAACAAGATTATAAAATCAAAGATTAAGGTAATTTTGTGACTGTCTCTATTATTCGGTGCTATGATTGTATGAGATCCTAAATTTTTTTTCGAAAGAAAGATTTTTCCTCTACGTTGCTTATGATTTTAGATCAGTTTTTTTCCTACAATTTATAACATTATCTCCAAAAGGAACACAAGTATTAACTTGACCGTTAAAATGCATCATCATATTGGACCTATGCGGGTACCTACAAATTGCAGCCAAATCCATTTTGGACTTTCTCAGATTTATCATAAAACAATCAAAAAGAGAATAACAACATCTGCAAGCACAATAATTCAGGATAAACTCAGACTAGAGACATCAATCAATCAATAATTCGAACACCGAGAAAGAAAAAAATTATAGTTCAATCATACTCAATCTAGAATTGTAACACTCATTCCCAGCTCCTATCATTAGATTGAAGTCAGGAATGTCACAAAAATACAGTACAAACAATATTTATTCGAAAATATATAAAATTTAAAATCCTTGAAAGTATTTATATTGACTTATACATAAAATCGAAGCTCCTTTACATTTTTTTAAAAATAAATTGATTGTTAAATATATAACTAGCTCTAACAAAATAGACATACTCAATCTATTTATACATGTCAATAAAATTAATTAAAAACCTTAAGTAGGATGTCAATACTAAGATAGCTTGGTGAATTTTTTCTAACCTTGATGCAACGTCTTGCTTATTCCAATGCCTCGAACCACCTACGTGTGCACAATCAAACACACACTAAGTACATACTTAGTGAGGCAATAATGAAGATTAACAATGAAATGTGCTTATTCGATTTCATGGATTATTAAACTTTCAAGGCTATATATATGATGCATGCCAATGTCATAAAGTTTTCATGATTGTTCATATGTTATAACAAGTCATCCATGCATAAATCCTACAATGGTACAAACTAATGAATTTGTTTGTTCAATTCCTTTAATAGCATCTCAATACTTACCATTAATGTTAAGTTTTCAAGACTAAATTGTAACCCCCTCGACCCGGCCTAGTCGCAAGACCGAACCGAGAAAGCTACATTAGGTTTACCGAAGTAAACCATGAAGAAGAACTCGAAACGCGACCATTTTTTTTCTTTTTATCTTATCTAGATGCAACATATTAACCTATGGTGTGCGCACAGGCAGTGGATGAAAAACCATCTCAATCGGGCATCGAGACATCCAATTAAGTGTAATTGCTATTTAGGGACCTAACTGCAATTAGGTGAAAATTTGAGGTCTTAGCCCAAATTTATATTACCAAACCTTAATTAATTAGGTTTCATGCTCATAAGTAGAAAATCATCTCAATCTATTGTGTTCATAACATTCAGGGACTAAAACGTAAGAAAATAGAACTTCAGAACATCACATCAACTAACATAACTGCTAACCGTATCTGTACACAAAGGCGTGTACCCGTACGCCTTGGTTCTATGAAAATCCTCAAATTCTAGTAGCTAAAACCCACATCGTTACGCTTACGCGTATCGATACACTTTGCCTAAAAACACAACCCTGTATCGAAGCGGTCTCTCACTTATCGAAACACTAGCAACATTTGGCCTAAGCCCGTACGAAAATGCTGGCTCGCGTACCAAAATAGAGCCCTAGAATTGGCTTGTCCGTACCGGTACAAGGACATGCGTACCGATATGCCTGGACCTATAATGTCCAATTTTGTTGATTTAACATGCTTTTGAAGATACCAAAACTACTCTAACATTTTTCTAACATATACACAATACATTCAAGGATCGATCCACAGTAAACCATCACAGAAACATCATCATAACCAAGCATCATGTTCCAAAATGTAAACTAGAGGCATGCTTCCTAATAACCAAGCCACTCAAAACATGAATACCGAATCCAAGGCAAATACCAAACATTAAAGGCCAATTACAAGTCCAAAGAAACAACACAACATGCTTTAACATGGAGTTTAACATGACATCTCTGAAAAACAACATCGGAACCCCTATTGCTCTTATTACTCATAGTCTAACTTTGGAAACATACTTTGGATACCGAAGTCTTTAACGATCCCTTGCTTATTTGTTGCCTCAACCCTTAGTTCTCTGCATTGATGGACAAAAGAGAGCGTAAGTACACAAGGCTTAGTGATTAGTGCTCTTAAACAACACACCACCAATGCATTTAAAACCATTTCCAAAACACATTGAAATCTCATTTCACTCTATGTTTAAAACTTCGTTTAAACCATCATGCCTTCGAAACCATGCACTTAACACTTTCAAAAACTAGCATATAAAACCATTTGCAACATGTATCATTAACCACAACAAATCCTATTACTAGACCTCCATTTAAGCCTTCCCATGCATAACAAACCATATGCAATGCTTAAAGAGTAGCATGTATAAATCCCATTATACAACAACATGATACATCAACAATTGTATTGGCTTTCAAGTGATCATCGAATACACGAATTCAACAAGTGTTCTCTCAACGCTTCATACAATCTCACCGACATCTCAAGGTTCATACACGGGTGTATTCAGTACCATATAACCCCTCAATTGTTGTGATACCCGTGGTGGAGTATTCGATACTGTCTCAACCCCTCAACACCACCCATCAGTAGATTATAACCCACTAATGGGAGTTTTTGGTACCTCACAACCCTCAACCGTTAGGGTACTTGGATGGAGTATTCAGTACAATCTCAACCCCTCAACATCCAAGGCGACTTATTTATACTACACTATCAATCCTATGGCTAGCCATCTATATCTGATAACATTTTAAACCACATCACTTGCCAATATAATTCACAATTAACCTTGTACCTCACTGTTTTCATATGCATCAATACAAAACCATTTTTTCCCAAAGCAACAAACCGTGTTTTTAAACAAGTATAAACCATACTTACATGGATCACTTACCACATGAATCCATCATCATTTCATGATTAAAAACAGTATCTCACACACTTAAATCGTACATAAACAATAGGTGCCATGTAATAAAAAACAAGTGCATAAAACTATTCCGTAAAAGCATGACCGAGGGAGTAAACCACTTTATACTTACTTTCCAGTTTAAAACAGCGTTTCAAGCTAAGTTTAAACTCCCATAAACCAACTTTAAATCATTTCAAAAAGGAAATCCACGTTCTTACTCACCGACACACGAAACCTTAATTTGCCAACGCGAAATCAAGCGTTCGAAGCCTCCAACGCTTCACCGATAGCTTTCGGATTGATCTCCCCTCCAATGAATGAGTTTCCCCTTAACTGGATGTTTTTCTCTTAAGTTTCTGATGAAAAAGAAAGTGTTTGGTTGAGAATAAGTTGAGAGAAAATCTTGAGAATAGAAAGTTACATCAAATGTGATTTTAGGAAATAACTACCTTCCTTAATTAAACCCCTTTTAATTTCCTTTAAAAAAATCTTTTAAAATAATCCTAATTAAGAGAAAACTAAGGTTACACCAATTGGTAAAATATCTCCTTAAAGATTCAAAGTTTTGACTCTTTACAAAACAGTCAGTAAAAATAGTTTTACCAAAATTACATTTTGGTCACCCACCAAAATATCACCTCCCCAAACTTCATTTTCCAAAATTGATTTCACCAACATCATATATATGTTAAATAAATTTTTAATCATTTTTCAATATTTTTAACTTACTTAAAAATATTTATTCCTGAATCTGACTCGAATCTCTAACTCAGTCCACCAGACCGTCTAACTAGCCTACAAACTGCTAGGCCAAAAACCGGAGCGTTACATAACATACTTACTATTTGTTGTCATTGCAATAACCATAAATTAAGTTAATGCTTAATTATATGCACTTTAGTCATGTGCATCTATAACATCCCTGTGTACTCCTAGAGCACGTCCTACGAGCATAAAGTATTATTTTGCACACTCCCAATTTAATATATATAGCCCAAAGTATAACAAGAGAGAATAAGGTATTGGAGTCAACACCAAGTCAAATGCTAGTACAAAGTGCTACCAACTCAAAACTGAAGTACTATCAAACACTAGCATTAAAAAGTATTACCGAACATAAGTACTATCAAATGCTAGTACTGAAGTGCTACCAACTAAGTATCGAAGTACTACTAAACACTAGCATTAAAGTACTACCAAAAATAAGTATTATCAAATGCTAGTACAGAAGTGCTACCAACTCAGTACCGAAGTACTATGAAACACTATCACTAAAATACTACCAAACATATGTACTACCACACGTTGTTGAACTCATGGCATGCCAATTATACCTAAGACTCTCAATTAACATACTTGCGCATTAAATTACATCTCATTTAATATTACATAAATATCATCATCATATAAAAAAATTAAAGCTTAAGGGTTCAATAAGCCCCTTAACTTTTGCAAAAAAATTAATTAAGCCCCTACACTTTTTTTGCACCTAATTAAGCCCTCAAACTCAAGAAAAAAAAATTCAATTTAGCCTTTTGACCAACGTTTACCGTTAACTTTAATAGTTTTTTAAATTATTGTTGGCATGTGTCGCAACAGGATAATGCCACCTGTCATTTCCCATAATTTTTAAATCTTAATTTTTAAAAAAATATCTAAAAATATAAAAAAATTCGAGAAAATTCTAAAAATTATTTAAAAAATATTTTAATTTTGAAATTTATTTAAAAATAATAGATAATAATTTTTCAAAAGAGTAATTTGGGTTATTTTTATTATAAAATTTATTCAAAAGAGTAATTTGGGTATTCAAAAGAGTAATTTTTCAAAAGAATAATTTTTCAAAATATTATTGTAAAATTATAAAAAATAAATTGAAAATATATAAAACAATAAGAGTAATTTGGGTTTTTTAAATAACTTTTATTGTTTTATATTTTTTTCAATTTATTATTATAATTTTATGATAATATTTAATATTTAATATTTTACATTTTTAAATATTTAATTTATTGAAAAATTATTATTCATTATTTTCTGAATAAATTTTGAAATTAAAAAATATATTTTATATACTTTTAAAAATATGTTTTCTGAGATTTCATCACTTAAAAATTCACGTCATTTAGTATAAAACTTGAAATCAGTCATCGTTTATCTCAAATGAATATAAACAAACTCACGATTACAACGATATATGACTAACTTTCTAATTATTTTTACGGATTTTTTGGTGAATTTTCGAACTCATTGCAAAAGACTAAATTTTTTGAAAGATTTCGTACTTCTACTCTTTAACATCTTTTAACCATTCCAACACTTCAAACTAACCTTCAATTACATTATTCCAACATTTTCCTTTATTGAAAATCCCCAAATTCAACTTGAATTTGTAAACCCTAAATTAAACCCTAGTTATTCAAAATGTATTTCATGAAGAATATATCAATTTCAACTTCAATGAAGTATGGAAAAACAAAAAAAACACTTAATCCTTCAAAATAAAATATCGAATCACTTTGAATCTACAAACCCTAAACTTTCTCTCTTCAAATTCAAGGGCATAGCTCACGAAGAGCTATCAATTAATGGTACCAATTGAAAGAGAATTCAATAAAGAACAACTTTTGTATTTCATGAGCAAATCTTAAATCTAAGTATTTAAGGATTAAAAATCACAAACCCTAAACTTACTCTCTTTTCTCCTTTTTTTTCTTGTAGTTGGCTTGAATGTAGAGAATGATGATGACATTTTCTTGATTTTTTCTCTTCAATTTTCCTTTCACGCATTTTGGCATCTTTAACTCCACAATTAATCAAAAATATCAATCTAATAGTCAAATAACTATTTACCCCTGAAATCCAATGGTTCCATACTCATCCAAGTGTCCCTTATCATCTTCCAAATGCCTAGATTAAGTCTTGAATTAATAGTTTACCGTTTTCCCTTGCAACTTTAACAATTAATTCCTTTCAACACAAATCTCGGATCAACCTCATAATTTCATTTGCAACCACATCTCATAGGTAAACTACCTATTTAGAAGATAAAAAAATTTTATGGGAAAATTACCATTTTAGCACTCCAAACTTTTTGGAAGTTTTCACTTTAGCCACCAAACTTTTGATTTATTCAATTTAGTCACTTCATTCTAGATAAACTTTTACTTTTATCATTTTAGTTCTTACCAAATTTTGGTGTATTACAATTCTCCCATTTTTAAAAAAATTCGTCCTTAAATTTTCTTACAAGACCCGAACAGATACAAATATTGGTTTTCATTTTCTTCCATTCTATACTTCTTATGAAGCCATCATTATACTAGATTGATAACTGTTATTGTAAGGAATCTCAATTAGTGGCACACATTTTTTTCACGAGACATTGTACTGAATCATATAGGATCTGTATATATCCTTTAAAATCCAAATTATCCTTTCAAATTGTCTGTCAGTTTATCGATGCAAAGCAATGTTAAATTAACCAGAGTCTCTAATTCTTTACGCAAGGAACTTCAAAATCACAAGGTAAACTTGGATCTTAATAAAACACAATGGAAACAGGTACATAACGCAACTTTACAATCTTCTTAATGTATAGCTCGTCATACTTATTCATGAACTAATCAGTCTGAACTGGAATGAAGTGTGTATCTTAGTCAATCTATCTACAACCATTGAATTGAATCATTCTTTCTTAGGGTCAATGTCAAACTCTTCGCTAAATCCAAAGCTACCCTCTCTTATTTCCGTTAAGGAATGAAAATCGGTTGTATCAATCTGAAAGGAACTTGTTGTTCTACTTTTATTTGCTAGCATGTTAAGCATGTAGTAATAAATTCAGTTATTGTCATTTTTATACCTGACCATAAATATTTGCTTTTTAGATCTCCATGCATCTTATTATTTTATGGATGCATTTTTAATGGGTTGTAATGTACTTCATTAAGATATTCTCGTTTCCAGTCATCACCATCAAGAACGTAATCTTTTCCTTGATAGTACAAACATCCATCAAACTTAACTTTAAAGTCTTTGGTTTCACCATATTCAACTAGCTTAATTCTTTACAAACATTTCTTAACTTTAAACTAGAGATTTTTTTTTAATTCAACCTCACAGAGTAAACCTAATTTGAAGTTATGAGGCTAACGCACCATCCTCTCTCCTAGAGACAATTGCGCATTCAATGATCTTAAAGCATATAATGTCTTTCAACTGAGTGCATCGACTATTGTATTATCCCTTTTTAGGATGGAAGTCAATCACGATATCATAACCCTTGAGAAATTCTATCTAACTTTTCTACAATTGGTTTAGATCTCTTTTTAATCTTCAAGTAGTAAAGACTTTTATACCCAGTAAATTTATAATTTTGCTCATGATACAGAAAATGATGCCAATTCTTTAGAAAATAAATAAATTTTCCCATAATAAAGCATGAGTTGAATAATTCCTTTCATGAGTCTTAAGTTGCTTGACGTGTAATCAACTATTCTGTTTTATTGTATCAAATCATGTAATTATGATTATGTTGTATATCAGTTATTTTAGATCATGCAATTGAGACTATTCATATTTCTAAAGTTACTGGGTTTATATTCTAGGCTTTTGTAGATTATATTGTATATTAGCTGAAATAACAGTTACAGAACACATTGATTATGAACAAAATAGTTTAGCAGAATATTGATTGAATGCCTCTTTTTAATAGCTAAATTATGGGAACAAAATACTTATTATCCATATGATATTTCACGTATAACAACACTTATACGCATCAAGATAATGAGTTATAATAAACTCCCCATTATATAGATAATAAGTTGTGGCAACCACAACTTCTCAGTAATTTCTCTTTTCGGTCAGAGCCATATATTTTCCATTTTAAAATTTTTGAATGTGCAATATATAGTTGAATTACTCCACCACAACGCACAAAATGGATATATAAAAAGGGTTGAGAATATATACACACACACAACACAAAATGGATTATAGCATATGAGTCTACTTTAAATTTAAATTCTTAAACAATAATTGAGAATATGTCAATTGGCAGACATATTTACAGAAATAAGAGCAATCAAGTCTTGTATACCAGTTGAACATGTTCTTAATTTGAACTGAAAGCCCAAAAAGGATAACATGTTAAAGAGAATGGATGTAAATCATGCCTGAAGAATGATAGTTCAAATTGGTTCCAACGATCAAAGTTCTCATAAATGAAAAGTAGTATGAGATAGTCATATAATGGAGGTGGGTACTCTTGAATAGACCTAAGACATAACTAGTAATAAAACTATAGAAGAGTGTCATGTATCTGAAATGAAGATTGAAAAGAGATCTCGATAAGTTATGTCACTATGATAAAATAATGGAACTAAAAATGAAAAGTTTTCGACAACAATTTTACATATAATTTCTATAAATGTAGAGAAAGAAAATGAGGATCTTATATATAAATCTATCTATGAGTATCAATATTAAAATGGTTGACCAATGTAGAGAAAGATGCTTTGAACTTGCAAAAGTGAAGGTGGAGCTAAATACAATGAGACCGGCGGAAGCTATCCATGAAGTGGAAGAACAAGAGGAAAATCCTCTTGAAATGGTTTACAAAGCGCCATTTTAGTTCCTTCATATTGCAAGGATAGCCGATGATGCCGAATTGGAACAACAACTTGAAGATGAACCGGATGTTGGTCCTCAAAAGAAAGAAAAGAAGCGTAAACGCTCCAAGTCAAAGGACAAGCAGCGAAAAGAAGCACAATAAGGAAAAGAGGGGAAAGAAGAAGAAACATCATGCTATCTCCTCCACACAAGAGCCTTGACTGAGTTAGTCTTTTAAATTTTCGTAGGCCTGCATATCATGTAGTGTAATTTGCTTTTGTTGAAAAACGTATTGTCATTACATTTGCATTATCATTGTAATTGCATTTAGTTTATTGTCATTGCATTTGCTTTATATATATAACTACATTTTGTGTTCTATCATTGCATGTAGTTTTGCATTGGGGATATGCAATTTTTAAGTTTGGGGGTATACACCTGGGACTTGAAATGCACCCCCATTTAAATTTTTTAAGCAATTGCAAGGTTAATTTTGTGTTCTAAAAATTTTTCTTACATTCGATGCTTCAATCTTGAATCATGTTAATTATTAATGAGTTTATTGGATACATGTAATGGAATGGTGCATTAGAATTTTTTATGAATGACTTTGCTTGCTTGAGTAATGGGATACCTAGCATCATGTCTTTGATTGATGTTGTTATATATGTTCATAGATCTTACTAGGTGCAAATAAAAGGCACTCCAATGTGGGTGTAATAAGAGAGTATCTTAAGGGGAACACTCCAATGTATGCGTTAGAAAAATGAATATGGCTAAAGGTTGTAGCTGCATGAGTGTGTGTCAAAGCAATGAAGTACTCCCTGGGGGTTCATTGCACCATATCTTACTTCTCAGGATCTTAGGGTGTATTCATAGTTCAATATCCCTTGATGCTTTAAAAAATATTAATTATTATATAGATGTTATATGCTATATTAAATAAATGTTGTTTAGGTGGAAAGAATTTGAGTTGTTAGGCATGATGCTACGTATTGTTGAAAATACAGGTTCATTTGTTCTTATGCTTGAGTTGTCGATGCAATCTTCTATCATGTTGATGCAATTGATTCAGTTATCGTTTAGATGATTCAAGTAGCTAGAATGTTCTTACACCTTTGTTAAACCATATTGTTTTCTATTTTGCTTGAGGACAAGCAAAAACTCAAGTTTGGAGGTTTGGTAGCTCTCTGAAGAACATGTATTTCCTTCGTATTTATTGATTGAATTGTCCCTACATTAGTGCTTCATGGATTGACTTCTACATTTTTAGTTTCTTATTTGTATTTTCTATAACTCTAGTCATCTTTGCTCTTATTATACAAATTTTACCTTTATGTTGCTTTGTCGTTGTAATGCTAATGTCCTTGTAGAGGAATTTTATTCACATAGCCAGGTGCATAACTACAACCACCAATTGTCCAGATCCTTATGGATAAGGATGACGACGCCAACTATATAGTCTGTTATAATGATTGAGTATGACATTCCTTCACACAATTCACATGAATGATAGGTTTCCTTATTAGATCGAGTTATATAATAATTTGAGGAGAGAGAAACATACATCAATTTGAATTATCATATTTTCCATCTAAAAATGCTTTAAAGCTCCTCCCATGGCCACCTGAGCTTACCTTATGAAAAACTGAGGTGAAGACGAGGCAAAATTCTTGGTGAAAACGAAGATCCTAGAGCGAGAGTAAGGGGGAACATATACATTCAATCTGAATCCTGCTAGGAGTAGAGGTTTCTATTCAAGTTTATATGTTCTTTATAATTGAATGATGATGATAATTTACTTTTTATTTTGCTTAATAACATGAAGTGCTTTAGATTTTTATTTCATTCTATTTCATAAACATCTTTTATTTTTTTAATTGTTGAATTTGAGTGATGTTTGCATGGAAATGTTTAGCGTAACTATTGACATCAGAAGATGCAATGACAGTTCAGATTAATAAGCATTGCAATGAGAGTTGGATGAGGATTCAGCGGGAGTTGATCCACTTGTTTTAAAATGTGTAGTTTCTACCATCAATGGAAGTTGTGGTAGAATTGCATGTATGAGTCAACATTGAAAGGTTGAAAGAAAGTTAGTAAATCAATCTTAATTTTATCTACTAATAAAATCATCATATGTTGTTTCCTTGATGCACTTGGTAATCTGCCGAGTTAAACCAACGGGATCTAGTTCCTTAATTGATAATTACTATCTTTGTAAGTTTGTTCTCATTGCTCCCACAACAATATTTAATATAAAAATTTATATTTCCTTTACAGTCAAAACTACACTCACATTTCTTCGTTACTCATAGTGTTGTTTGCATCGACATAAAAATACAACCAAATTCATATCCTTGTGGGATCGATATCTGACATGATTTACCTACCAACTATACTTGCATCGACAATGTACGCTTGAACAAATCATATGACGTCATTTCACCGATCAACATGTAATTAATTGTTCATAATTTTTTATGATTGTATAATTTTAGGAGCATGTCTATGTTGTTTGTATGTAATTTGGTTATGATTGGGTTGGGATTCAAATCCCTAAAATACATTTTAGTGCAGACCGTATTAGTACACTATAAGCCAGTATCGATACGCGGGGCCATTCTAGTGACCAATTTTTCTTGTGGTTATCGGTATCGATACACGTAACCGAGTATCGGTATCTCGTGTACTGGTATAGCCTATAGTTAATACCGTTAATGGGCTTTACCCAATTTAGATTCTTCGTATTTTGATCATCATTTATTCATGCATAAATTTAATGAGTTAGTGTTGTCCGTTTGACCTAGAATTTTGTGCATATTTATATTATGCACATTTTTAGTATGATGCCTTTGAGTCTGAATTAGTCCTCGTGTTTTGATAGTTTTACGACTTAGTCCTTAATTTCGTAACTTGATAAATTGAATGCTTAATTATGATCCATTTGAGCTAAAAATTGACATGCTTGCATGAAATGTGATTACTTAAATACTGGTAACCTGAAATTTGTCTAAGTCCATGTTATTATTCATATTTTCATTTTGGTCCCTAAAATGCTCATTTTTGTAATTGAGTGCATTTTAGGTGTCCATATCGAATGAAGATTGAACTGCTGGTTGTATGTACACCCTATAAGTTAACAATGCATCTAGATAAGATAAAAAGTGGAAAAAATAGACCTAAATTCGGGTACGTTAGCTCAGGTTTGCTTTAGCAAACTAATGTGATCTCATTGATTCGGGTCTAGTAACTACGTTAGGTTGAGGGGGTTACAGAAAGTACTTATTCTTCATGAGTATCCCTCTGAATAGGCATAGTGAAATGCATCATTTGAACTGTGTTCGATCCACAAGCGTGTAATGGGCCATGATCAAACTTCTTACACACCTTAGTATGGGGTAAGGTTTGTTCGAATACCCTTTTAGACCTAAACACACATGAATAAGAATTTTGGGAGCCTACCCCACTAGAGCCATGCGGAATGACATAGAGAACTAGAGTACATGTTGTTAAGGCTTTATCTTTTTCTGTAATATTTCTTACTTTTACGTTCTATTATTGTGTATTAACCCTTTTTTCTCTTGTTTCTTTTGCATGTCATTTAGTGTTCATCACATCATACCATGTTGATATTTCGAAGCACAAGTTAGTCAATGATCATGAGCCTTCGAGTAGCATTGGCTAACTCTGGGCCCGCCATCCAAATGTAGATGTCCGGAATGATTCCTTAAAGCTTTAGCGCCAACATTGTGATAGTGTGCAAAAAGATACAATTCTGAACCTACCGAAACGGGTGCATATGGGGCTACCTTGGAACAACTTGTCAATTATGATTCCCTTATGGGAGAGCTTGGAAACTTAGGATCGGGTCATACTGTGCAAAAAATTTGGAGACATAAGCTTCTTGCTTAAAGTTGAGGTGGATGAACCGATGATTTCAGTTGCTGTCCAATGTTGGGACCTTACATGCCGTTTCTTTGTCTTCAATAAAGAAGACATGACCTCTACCATCAAAGAATATATGGTCTATTTAAGGGAAAGAAGCGTGGGTTATCGAAGGAAGATTGCTGACCTCGCCGGTTTGAAGTTAGAAATAGTGGACCTATATATCGTGATGAAAATTAAAACCCAGTATTTTACAAGGGAGTTCCTATATAACCAAATTATGAAAAACCTAAAACATGAAAGAGGACTAAATTTACTCGCCCTAGCTATTTATGGGTTATTGGTTTTCCAAAAGGCCACGGGGCACGTAGAGATAGCTATTGTTGAATTTCTGGCCCAAAAGAACATGAATCCTGCCCTAGAAATTCTAGTCGAGACCTTTGGATCGTAGGTGTTTTGCCTAACATGTGGGAGTGGTCTCTTCCTCGGATGCTCACAGTCCCTCTATTTGTGGTTGTGAAGCTACTTTGGGGAGAATGAGAAGATAAGCATGTACCTGAATTCTTGAGATCTGGTTCCAATTAGAGAAATTTCTAAGAAGTTTTGGTGCAACAAGACGAGAGCCATGACCAGTATGAAGGTTTCTTCCGGAGCCTCAATAGTGTTGATGTGACATAGAGGGCCCCCTTGATGTGGGTCTCTCTCATAGGCTTATAGGGAGCATCTATGTAACCCCTTCACTCGGCCTAGACGCCAAACTGAACCAAGTGAGCTACATGGGGTTTGCTAAAACAAACCCGAAACTTTTTTACTCAAACTTAGGTCTCTCCTAGATGCTTATTTAATACCTAACTGTACATCTTGGCATCAGATAAATTCTCGATTGAATCAGGCATCGAATTGACATCCAATGGAGCGTAATTGCAATTTTAGGGACCAAATTGCAAATATGGAAAACTGAGAGGACTTACTTAAATCTGAATTACCAAACCTTAATTAATCAGGTTACATGCTTGTTGGTTAAATTTTAGCTTAAAACAATCAACCAATCACATCTAATTAGCAACTATACAAAACAATGACCAAAATATAACATTTTAAACTGTATTTTATCTTTGTAGAACCATCCTCGCGAAAGGTTTTGAAACCTCTCTCAAAGGTTTCGAAACTTTCATTCTAGTAACCAAAATTGGCCTCCTAGTTTCGAAACTTTGGGCTTGGTTTCGAGACTTACTTGCAGATTTGCAGGAAATGCATATTAGGGACACTTTAGAACCTCATTAAACATATCCAAATTAGCCCCAAATACACTAATACACAATTCAACTATACATCACACTTGAAACATGCTTCCAAACACTTACATAACAATTCACATGCCATTTCAACCTCATTAGCATAAACTAGAAGCATGCTTCATAATTTCATCCAACTCGACATTTTAATAGAGATTCAAGGCACAACTCAACATTAGCATGTAATCTATAGTCTATTAACGTCATTTCAAGCATGCTTGAACCATTTAAGCATATGCATAAACATTCATATATCATATGTAGAACCATATAACTTTTCAAGCATCAAACACATTTAAGCACACTATCATCAATCATGCTTCAATCCAACAACAAAATAAACCATCAAACCACATCAAATGAATCTCCACAATACAATAGAATCTAGGTTACAAAACCCCCCAAAACATGGTAACACATTGCCTTATTATCCAAACTAAAAATTGAGTTTCATACTTATGTGTTAGCCGTGTCCTTAGACCTTCCTTGGAAGAATAAGCTACCCCCAATTCTACTACTCCACATCAATAGGAAAAGAGAGCATAAGCACATAATACTTAGTGAGGGAGCTCTTGAGGAATGATGCATTACAAAACATCTTTGAAAACCACATTTCTTACGGTATAGAAAACATGCTTAAACAAATCAAGTCTTTCTCCGTTTATTCCAAAACATAACGAATAACAACTATATACCTCAAAGCCCATTTCATATGTTCCACTAAACATCTCAAGCATAATAACCATATGCAAAATCATGTATCATGGATTAAATGCATAGTCTCATATGCAAAACCTCAACATAAGCTTCCATATGCATAATCATTTCAATAGCATAGCTTAAGGATCATCATAACTTTTATCACAAGGCACAAGCCTTTTAAATATCATCATGATACATTGATTCATATATTGGCATTAGAGTGTGCAAAACCACAACATAGCATTTTAGAGAAAACACATCGGATACACGAATTTCACAAGTGGTTCCCAAGACCACTTCACATACATCCCTAACCAAAGTAGTCAGCACAATTAACCCCACAATGGTTGTGATGTAAATAATATCAACTAGCAGGAGAATGCAGCATAATTAACCCCTCGACTGTTGCGGTTCCCATGGTGGAGAATCAGTACACTCACAACCCCTCTACACACATGAGGCGACTTATTATAGTGTACTTTAATCCCTATGGCATGCCAACTATATCCGATAACATTTAACCTTTGTCACTTGCCAATACATTCCATTTTAAACACGTTACCTTACTGTTTTACATATGCATCAATCAAACAAATTTCCAACACAATATGCCATGTAACTTAGCATTCCCAAAGTCCTATTGCAAATCATTTGGCTTACTCTTAAGTCATAAAAATATGATCATTTACAACATCTTTCATAGTTAAAGCATGCATAAAATAGTAGGTAACAAAATCATAAACTCGTGCATAAGAATATATTTTGCCAAACCGAAAATGAGAGAAAAAACATCCAGTACTTACTTCTGAGCTTAGACAAGCATTTCAAGCTTAATATAAGCCCCCAAAATCACTTTCAAAACTTTATTAGGCTGAAAATCTCATTTCCACTCACCAATGACACAAAAGCTCCACTTGCCGATATGAAATCAAGAGTTCAAAGCTTTCGAAACTTCGCCAATTGCTGCAGGATCAATCTCCCTTATTTTACCTACTCAAAAATAGAGGATCAATGCATCATTATGCTTCCATAACCCCAGCAACAACAATTCCCAAATTCGCCTCACTAAAACCATTAAATGCCTTCCGAAAACAACCAAAAACACTTCTAAATACAACCTAAACGAAACCCAGCCACAACCTAACAATTTGAACATCTTAACAACATTAATTAACATCTAAAAAACACTTACAACTTCATCTTATACTTTAGAAACCTTTTAACACCATAAACACCTCAACATCTAACTATTCACAACCTAGAAAATTAGCAATTCAATTAGTTTTGGGAACTGGCCTGAGAAAACAATCACTTGAAGGTAAAAGCAATGCACATTAACAGTTCCAAATATTCAAAGGAAGAAGAGGCACAACTCGAAAAGATGAAGTTGGAGTTGAAACTCTAGAAACATGAGGTTGAGAAACAAAAAGAAAAAGCTAATCAACTTTTTGGTGAGAAATGACAATGGGAGGGCCAATGCTCTGAAGCACTTAGAAATTTTGGGAAGTGTCGCAAGTTGAACCAAGAGTTGCATGCAAAACTAAATGAAGAGGAAATAAAAGGTACTGGGGTCAAATTACTCCGTTATGGTATCGAGGATTTGAAGTCATAGTTGTAAGCAGACAAGAGTCACATACACATCATTTTAGATGATTGAGATTATGAAAGAATCCAATGGGGTGATTCAAAATGGGTAGCTAACGTTGGATGTTTAGGAAAGCAAATATGCATCAGCCTCTTAATTCTTCAAATGCGAAAGACTATCTCTGAGGCCTGTGGAATGAGGAATAGAGCTGAAGCACTAAAAAAGAGATTCCTCCCAACTAGGAAAATGGGCAACTAATGTTTAACTTCTTGGATGAGGCGGTCGAGCAGTACCAGTAGGCAAGCTTGTTCTTTGGCAGCATTCAGAGGTAAGTTTTCGTAGTTGCAGAGTTTGAGAAACTAGCACTGAAGCGCATCAAAGGAGGGGAAGAACAGCTAGAGTGATTTTAGTTTCTAGATTTCAATAATAAGATTGATGTGTACAAGAACTTCATGATCAATGAAATGTAATTTTGGTTTCAAAATATCAACAGTCTTGCATCATTTTTTGCATTGCATCATAATAGTTCGATTGTAACTCAATAAGCCAATAAAATAACTATGGGAAGTTCTATCATAGTATACACAAGTTCAAAACAAGATTACGGACAAGAGGGTACCTGTTGCCTAACCAAAAGATGGACATGGAAAATAGAATGGCAACCATGGAAGTCAACCTAAATGGAACACAAGATAAGCTAGAACAGATCGAGAAGGACTTGAAGGATGAAATCATGCAATCTCAAAATAACATCGTCTGTCAAATAGCAGTCCTGCTTGGATTTAAAGATCCAGTAACAGAAAAGACAATCAAAGCTTTTGACATATCCCTACCCTAGTAGGGGGTGACTTATGAAACGTGTCCACTAAAAGGGAATTTCCAAATTCACGTGGCAGGAACCTTACCCCATATTCTAGACGAGTCTGGAATAAATCATAGAGAAAACCAAGACATAGAAGTTCCATACCTCAAGAAAGCAACCGATAAGGCCAAGACAAGCAAGAAGTTTGAAGACCGTTGTGACAAGCTTGAGGGGATCATTAAAGCTCTACAAGGAGGAAATATTCATGGCAGCATAGACACTAGAGACTTGAGTCTGGTGACTCATTTAGCAATCCCTCCAAAGTTTAAAACCATTAACTTCAAAACCTTGTGCCCCTTGGCACACCTAACCATTTTTTCTGAAAGACATTCTTCTACTAAGACAACAAAATGTTACTTATACAATGCCTCAAGGATAGCCTATTGACATCTGTATCCCGATGGTAAACCCAGCTAAGCCAAGTCAACATAAGAACCTGAAGAGATCTGTTGATATCATTTCGTGAACAATACAAACATGTGACCAACATGGTCCCAAATCGGCTCATGCTACGAGGGATGAGGCAGAGACCAGTAATAGTTTTCGCCAGTACGCGTAGAGGTGGCGATACGTGACTGGCCCAAGTTCGACCATCATTGCTGGAAAGCGAGATTATCTCAATGTTTGTGGATACACTAAAAGGACCTTTCTATGATTACATGATACATCATGCCACTAAGAGCATCACAGATATGCTCATGAATAGATAATTAATACTAGCAACTGTTAAGAGAGGGAAACTTGACGGGGGTGACACTAAAACCTTTAACAAACCATTTTTCATACTCATAGATCATGAATATATGATCATTTGCAACATCTTTCATTGCTAAAACATGCATATAACATTAGGTAATCAAAACCATAAACAAGAGCATGAAAATGTATTTTACAAAAACGAAAATGAGAGCGAGAATGTCCAACACTTGGTTTTGAGTTTAGACAAACGTTTCAAGCTTAATCTAAACTCTCAATATCACTTTCAAATCTTTATTAAGTTATAATTCGCATTTCCACTCACCGACGACACAAAGCTCCACATGATGATGTGAAATCAAGCGTTTGAATCTTCCGAAACTTTACCAATTGTTGTAGGATCAATCTCCCCTATTTTATCCACATAATAACAGCGGATTAATGCATCATTATGCATCCATAATCCCAGTAACAAAACTTCCCAACTTCGCCTCACTAAAAACATCAAAACGCCTTCCAAAACAACTGAAAACATCACCTATCACTAAATAAACAAAGCCCAGCCACAACCTATCAATTTGAACACCTTAACAACATCAATTAAAATCTAAAAACACTTACATAATCACCTCATACTTCCAGCAACCTTTTAACACCATAGACACCTCAAAATCCAACTACTCACAACCTATAAAATTAGCAATTCAATTAGTTTCAGATTTATTTTTGTAAATATATTCTCTTAAAATTAAAATATACTTTACATGTGATCTTAATCAATCAAGACCACCACCAATCAAATCCATAACAAAGATCCGTTAATTCCTTATTAAAACTCACTTTAAACCATTTCAATCTTGATTTAATCATCAACCCATATCAAAAACCAATTGTAAAGGATCAAGAACTTGGGAATTTCAATAAAAAAACCTTTGATTAGAGGAGAGAAATGAAAATTACCTCTAATGGTTGACTTCTCCCTTAATTGGCATGACTTGAGTAAAATCTCCAACCAAATAAGCAAGGTTTTGATGTATAAATCAATTGAGGAATCAAAATGAAATCAAAAAGAGTTGATTCCTATACATTTTAGAAGAAGGAAAGTAGTTTGGTTGCTAAAAAAGTTGAGAGAAAAGTGGAAAGCAAAAGTAGTTACGTGAGAAGAGTGAATTATCAACTGAAACCAAATTAATTCACCAAAATTGTTTTGAAAACTATTTAAAAACTATTTTAAAATAGCCTAAATTAAGGGAAAAGTCTGATTAAAAACATTGGTAGATTAGCTCCTTAAATATTTTAAGTTTTGACCCTTTTACGATTATGTCACCAAAAATAGTTTTGAAAACTTTACATTTCAGTCACCAAACCAAAATGTTATTGAATATGAAATTAATTTATCAAATTGAGTTTACCAACACCCAAAATATATTGATTAAACATTTTAGACTATTTTCATATTTTATTTTAGCTGAAAACAATTTATTATGAATTAATTCCTGAAACTAGTTTGAATTGTCTAATTCGGTTCACCCAAACCTTCTAATCTATCTAGCTAACTTCTAGGCCCAAATTTGGGGTATTACACTCTTGCAATTCGACCTCAATCTCCCAATTGACTCCCCCATGTTGCTGTTGTGATCTCCTTAAATAGGTGAGGAAGAGAGTCTAAATAGGTGTATAATCCATGTAAACATATCACTAACCGATTGGATATTTGAATTTGAATCTAGGGTACTTATTCTTTGCGTTTGAATAAATCTGCAGATAATTGATTTTATCGCGACTTGCCCGGCGTCCTTCGGCAAGTCCTCTTTCTTATTCTATCTTGCCATGGCATTCTTCGGCAAGTGACTCAAAAACTCGTATTGCACAAAATAAAGCAAAAACAAAACAACGATTTCTCCACAAAAACCATCAAAACATAAAAGTCAAGCTCAATAATTGAGGAAACAACGAAACTATGCATGAATTACTAAGTATGCAACTAAAATAAGCCTAAGTCTAACAATAGAGTATAAAGGGTAGAAAAAAAGTACTTTTACACATTTAACACTGCCCCAAACAGGAACCATTGCTTGTCCTCAAGAAATGCAAAACAGTAACAATTACTTGCCAAGGCATTTACCATAAAACATGCTTCTTACATGACGTAAATGATCAGAATCATGGAAACAAAGAATGATTACCTTTCGATCATTGGAAAACATATAAAATTAGTCAAAATTAAACTAAAACTCTAGTGAAAATATGTGTGCAGAGTTGTCTTTAAGTCATTCAACAAGATTCTAGGCAAACCTTAGGTTTTATTTTTAACTTGCTGAGGTAATTAATTCCGCTAGAGCCAGTTTAGGCACCTCTAGCAATTTCTTTCAGTAAATTCAACTAGAGCTAGATGAGAACCTCTAGCGATTCTCAATGTGTCCAAACTTGAGCGAGATGGGTACCTCTAGTAAGAAGTTATCTTTATTCATATTTTTTTTTAATTTTTGGCTAGTGCCAGTTAGGTACCTCTAGCATATTTTCCAATTTTAATAACCTAAAGTTTACTAGGTGTCCCTCAATCAACAAGTCACAACAATGTCAATAAAAGTAGCATCATAGGTAAATTTCAAGTAAACTCCACACTAATCCAAAAATCTAAGGTCTTCTCATCTAAGTGAAATGGGAAAACTCATCATAGGATATCACAACAAGCTTCGGCAGTTTTATCAGGCAATTGTCATGGCAAGTAAAGCATGTAAACTAAATAAGATAAACAAAATGAAAGTAAATGACCATGAGACAAACAAAAACAAAGCCCACCAAACTCGACAGGAGCATTATCCTCAACGCTTGCAAAACAAAACAAAATAAAATAAAAACAAAATACAAATAAACTAATCGGAGAGGTCGTCACCTCAAATTTGTAGTTTCCGTCTGGCCATGTGTTTTGTTCATTTTTTTGACTCGTGGTGGTTGTTCGCGTTAAACTGGTGCAGGGTCATGAACCGCAATTTCCTATACCTCCTCAACTGGCTCACCCTCATTCTCGGCCTCTTCTTGTGTGGAAGCTTTACGCTTCGACGTTAGCTTTGATGGTACAGCTGAAGGTGGGGACTTCAATAGTGCAAAAGTTGTGTCATCAGAATCTAAAAGTCATGTAAAGATTCAGTATGCTCTGGTTGCCGCGACAATGTTACTTGCATCTGTCTTAGCATCAGTTGTCGGGGCAAGTAACTCGTAAGGAACACTGAAAAGGGTACACAGTTATTGGGATAGTTCTCTAGGATAACTCGTGTTAGGGCAATATCGTGATCCTTTATATATTTCATAAGAAACAACTTTCGTGCCTCTACCCTATCCAATCGGTGGATAAGGGGCAAAGGATATCGATCACCCCTGGGATACTTGTCGTGGCATGTGCTCTTGCCGGGGCATGTTCTGGTGCCGGGGAATAATCTAGAATAGGGGATCTATGTGCAACTATTGGTGTTTTTGGTGCCCCATCTTGCATTATTTGCATTTACTGAATCATTTTCCACCTAGTTTTCTTGGGTAGCCTCTCGTCTGTAGCCTCGGTCGAGACTTTATTTTTCTCGCATAAGATTGAAATTAGATTAGGAAAATATAGTACCCCCTATCCTTCATGTTACAAGCTTCAATCTCATCAACAATAGTATGGACAATGTTAATAGTATAATTATGGTAAATAGAATCTAGCAACAATAAACGAGAGTAAGAAACAGTAATGTTATGAGTTGTACGCATCAAACAAGTTTTTATAAAGTTAGTCCATAACTTGGTCGCGGGTTTCAACAAGACTCGATTCACCGTGCCTTTCAATTATCCATCATTACATTCGGTTCCCTCAACGGTGAGATCCTTGAGGACTTTATCCACCACTTTCACAGTGATATTATTCACAAACTCAGCATGCTCGTCACGGTGGAAAACAAGCCATAGCGTTGATAGCGGAGGCATCAAGAAGAATAGCCCTACCATGCACATAGGCAAAAGGATTAACCATATTAGAAACATGAGAATAAAACTCCCTTACCATGAGACGTTCCCTAATTTTGGTTGTTCATAAAAGATTGGCCAGTTATGATCTGCAGCAATGATGTAGATGAAATCTTCAAGACCATATTTTGGTTTGGAGATGTCATAGGCAAACCATTTCTCCTCCCAAACTTTTCTAGTGTCAAACTTCTTCTTGAATATTTTCTCAATTGCCGATGAAGAAAAATGAAGGAAGGATGGCTTGATTACTTGTGAAGAACTTGCTCTAGGCATGGTTTTCAAATTCTTGGTCATGGTGTTTGGTTCTTGAAAGAAACGCTCTAAGAGTTTCAAGAGTGGGAAATGGGTAAATGAAGAAGATGGATTAAAATGAGTATTTAATGGTGGGGTGAAGGGTTTAGAAATCTTAGAAAAAATCTGAATAAAGCTTTTGTAAAAACCTACATGTCTGAGAAAACTTCGAATCCCCTTGACTGAATTCGATTGCGGAAATTTCTTAATCACGTCCACTTTGGCCTTATCTACTTCGATTCCCTTAGATGAGATCTTGTGTCCTAGCACGATATCTTCATCCACCATAAAGTGGAATTTCTCCCAATTTAAAAGTAGGCCAGATTCTTCACAGTGTGCTAATACCTTTTCCAAATTGCCGAGGCAATTGTCAAAATTGTGTCTGAATATCGAGAAGTCATCCATGAAGATTTCAAGGAAATCTTCCACCATATCAGAGAAAATAGCCATCATACATCTCTAGAAGGTTGTCAGAGCATTGTATAATCTAAACGGCTTCCTCCGAAATGCATATATACCAAAAGGGCACGTGAAGGTGGTATTTTCCTGGTCTTCTGGCGCTATGGCAATTTGGCTATAAACTGAGTATCCATAAAGAAAAAAATAAAAAGATTTTGCTAATAGACAGTCGAGCATCTGGTTAATAAAAGGGTAGAGGAAAATGATATTTCCTAATAGCCTTATTCAAATTTTGGTAGTCCATGCAAACTCTCCGACCAGTGACAATCCTTGTTGGAATTAGTTCATTGTTTCTGTTACTTACCACAATCATACCTCCCTTTTTCGGTACACATTGTACTAGACTTACCCATGAGCTATCATAGATTGGATATATGATACTGACGTCAAGTCACTTTATGATTTCCTTTATCATGACTTGTTTCATGGTAGGGTTAAGCCTCCTTTGAGCCTCAATGGAATTGTTGTAACCTTCCTTTAACAGGATCTTGTGCATACACACTACTAGATTGATTCCCCTTAGATTTTCAATTGTCCAACCTTTTTCCCTTTAGTGTTGCGCCAACATGTCAATCAATATCTTTTTCTGTTTAAGGTGCAACTTAGAAGAAATAATTACGGGCAATGTGTTATCTTTTCCCAAAATTGCCTTGGTGATGGTTTTAATTCTAAAATAGGAGGTTGCTAAATGGAAGTTTTTTCAGGTTTACGTTCCTTACTTGAGTAATAAAGAGATTCAAATTTTTTACCCGGTTGTCTTACAATCCACTTCGCTTCCTGTTGTGCCTCGTTGTCTGGCTCCTCAAGTTCTTTAGGCTCAGTAATGAAATTGTATTGGCAATACTCCTCCACATCGAAGTTAAATTTTGTGGTTGCCTAAATAGTCTATCATTCTTCTGGATCATCAATATACTGTAGGGTTTTGAAAACATTAAGCTTGACTTGCTACTCATTCACCCGCATAGTGAGCTCTCCTCTCTCAACATCGATCAAGGCCCTCCCTGTCTCTAAGATCGGCATCCCAAGAATAATGGGTGCGAACTCATCTACTTCACAATCCAAATCAATAAAGTTAGTGGGAAAAATAAATTTATACAATCTTACCAAAATGTCTTCGATTTTTTCCTCTGGATGCACATAAGATCCGTCCGCAAGCTATAACATGACTGTTGTGGGTCTCTCTTTCCCTATGCCTAATCGTTGAAAAACATATTTTGGCATAAGGTTTATGCTCGCTCCAAGGTCACATAATGCTTTCCTGACATAGTGATTGCCAATGCACAAGGTATTGTAAAACTGCCTGGATCATTCAATTTGGGTGGTAATTAGTTATGCAATATTGCCATATATCCTTCTGTCAAGGCAACTATCTCGAACTCGCTCAACCTTGTTCTCTTAAAGACAATGTCTTTAATGAACTTAGTGTAATTGGGCATATGCTCTATTGCCTCAACCAGTGGAAAGTTGATATGAAATTGCTTTAAGATATCAAGAAACTTCATGAACTTGTACTAATGTTTATGTCTCTTTAGCCTCTATGGGAATGGCGGTGGCAATATGATCTCTTTCCCTTTACTCGTCTCATCTAGCTTTGCTGGGGCAACTATTGAGGGCTCATCATTTGTAATTGTTGTAGCATTGTTGCGAGGCACATCTTTCTGAACTGAGGATTGTTCTAATAACTAAATACTCTCTTTAGGTTGGACATGATCTTCACTTCCCTTTGGTCCGTTCCAGGTGTGGATCACTGTACACTGTTTAAAGCCCTGTTCGTATACAACCTTAGTGTCGCTGGGCAGACTGCTTTGTGGTCTTGTACTTAGGACTTGGGCAAATTGCCCAACCTACGTCTCCAAAGCTTTTAGTGCTGCTCCAGATTCTGCATCGTCATCTCAGCCCTGTTCATAAAAGTGTTAGTCTTTTTCATGAAATTATTAGTCTTAAGCATAAAAGAATTTAAAGTGGTTTCCAAAGAACCAGCTATTGACGATTGTTGTCGTGGCAAGTTTTTTTGGAATCCTGATGCTTCTGTATTATGGCGGTTCTGATTGTTTGAGTTGTTCGTATTGCAGTTTCCAACATAAAAACTATAATCTGGTTCTACGGGCACTTAGAAGAATCATGGTTATCATTACAAGAATGACAAAATGAATCTACTACATTAACCTCATGTGTTACTGGCGCTGCATGTTTTTAACCATGTTGGTTAATCCAACCAATTGTGTTGAGATAGCGTCTGATGAATCAAGCTCAATTGTCGAGGCATTTTGCCTCACTACTCCCCTCCTAGTGGTTGATAATTGATAATCATTGTTGGCGAGTCTATCCAAGATCTACAAAGCTTCCTCAAGTGACTTGTCTACGAGTGTGTCATTTTTCGAGGCATCTAGCATCATCCTAGTGGTGCATTTACTCCATTGTAAAACATCACTACCTGTTTCCAATCTCTAAATTCATACATGGGACATTTGCATAGAAGCTCTTTATACTGATCCTAACCCTCGTACATGGATTTGTCATCTACTTGACGAAAAGAAGTACTGTTATTACGTAATTTATTAGTCTGATTTCTAAAATTAAATCTAACAAGGAAACTCTGACATAGATCTGTCCAAGATTTTAAAGATCAGGATGGGATACTATTTAACCATGATTTTGCCCTATCCCTTAGTGAATAGGGGAATAATTTCAGCCTTACGACATCCTTATGGACTCCTTGTTGCTTGAATGAATTGAAAACTTCTAAGAACGATTTAAGATGTTGTTTGGCATCTTCAGTTGCTGAGCCACCAAAATGGCTAATTGAATTCAACATATTAAACATCACTGCTTTAATTCAAAGTTTGTGGCTTGAATCTCAGGAGTGAAAATTCCTGGGTTGAGATCACGAAGGTCTAGAACTAAGTGATCTTGGATGGGTTTGTTTTGTACACGAACATGTTGCTGGACTAGATCTGCGCTTCCTCCTGTCGTGACATTATGGTTGTCGACTGGACTAACATGTGGATCTACCATTGATGCTCTTAGCTTTCTCCTTCTTCGGTGAAAAACTCCTTCAATCTCAGATTCAAGTGGGTAGTCTTGTAATGTAGGTCTCACTCTGGTCATACACAGACGCAATACCAAAAATGTTAGCCCCTTGCAACCAAATACAAAAACAAAATAAAAAGAAACAAAGGTGGAAGAAATAAAAAACAAAATCACAATTGCCAATCCCTAGCAACGGCGCCAAAACCTTATTGCATGATTTAAATGCAATGCAAACGGTCTAAGTGAACACATCGCAGGTAATAGTATAGATTAAGATCGTCTTCGCATGGATTGGTGAAACTATAACTTCTAGCTTCTTCCATTGAAAGAGAACAGTATTGAAGGTGATATATTGTGATAAATAGCAAGTAAAATAAACTAAATGGAATAAACAAAGAAGTAATCGATATGAGACATTTGGTCTGGTTATCCTGAGTAGTGGTGCGATTGCCGAATGAATTGATGTGGCTAGTAATTGATGAGGAAAGTAGGCTACCGTGCGAACTGGGTTTTGTAGATTGTCTGGAAACTAGGTTTAGTAGAATGTCGTGGCAACTGGGTTTCCTCCTTCAATGTTCAGTGGAGTGTTCTTTAATGCCTTCACATTATCCCTAACTGAAGAACTAATGTTTGTGCAAACATTGGTGATACATCCCTGCGTTAACCTTAGGTGAGCAACATCAATTTTTGCACTCTTCTTAGCCGCTGAAGTCCAATCCTTATTCATAAGGTGAATTAGTTTCCACCAACGGTTCTTTAAATGGAAACTGTATCCACTCGTTTCGTGAATCTAGCTCTCTCGAGCTGAGACAAATGGCCTTAATCAAGTTCCTTTCTGAATTTCCATGAAGCAAAAATAAAGAACCAAGAATGGATAAACAATGAATTTATTGAATTAAAAACCAAAATTATTCATTTGACTCTACACACCAATCAAAATCGATAACCCAAGACAAATTAATCTAGTTCATGGCTGGGTAAAAAGAAAACACAAAAGATTAAAACTCAGACATGGGATTGCACAATACATGATGAAAAAGAAATGGTTGTGCGTGATTCCCTCTTGCGATCTGATCTCACTCTCCCATTCGACTCCCCCATGTTGTTTTTGTGATGTCCTTAAATAGGTGAGGAAGAGAGAGTCCAAATGCGTGTAGAATCCATGTAAACTGATCTTTCACCGATTGGAGATTTGAATTTTGAATTTAGGATAATTATACTTTGTGTTTAAATAAATCTGCAGATAATGGCTTTTATCGCGAGTTGCCACGGCGTCCTTCGGCAAGTGGTTAGGCAAGTCCTTATCCTTATCCTAACTTGCCATGGAATCCTTCGGCAAGTGACTTAGCAACTCATCCTACACAAAATAAAGCAAAACAACAATGATTTCTCCACAAAAACCATCAAAACATTGAAACACCCCATCCCCGGGTTAGCCGTAACCCGGTTCCGGAGCGTTACTGAAGTGAAAAGCAAAGCAATAGATAGGTTACTTGTCGAACAAGTATCCTCGGAATTACTTGACTTCATGCGCAAGTAACCTAAACTAAACCTTTCAAGTCATACAATTTAAGCAAACCAACATACATAGCATACTAATTTAGGAACCATTTTGTTTCATTTCATACTTATAACCTCTGTTACCATTATCATGTTTCTATTTCATTCAAATCACATACAACCTTCAAACAACAACTCAAGTGTGGCATACTTCACATTAAGTTACTATTAAACATGATACAACTTTCATCCTTATTACAATTCCATGCACCTTATTCGAATAACTCTAGGTGATTGCTAAACATGCATTAAGTAGATTACTTGCATCTCAAGAAAATACTCATTCAACCAATTAACATGAACATTACAAAGCATCCAACTTACATCTTATTAAATATTCATACATCCGTTCGAACAACATGGTAATCCCTAATCACATTTCAATTTTTCTTTACAGTCAAGTCATCACATTTCATGGCATACTTAGTTAGTTCATTGTTAATGCATGCTTAAACATACATTAGCCTCAATCTTGTCATTGCCGATTCATGCTAAGAAACATAGGAACAAATGCATGATCATACACATTGGTCTAACATTCAAATTAAACAAGATTTCATCACACATTTGATTTCCATCACAATTTACGCAGCATCTACTTCGTATATACATATCATCATGGTTCATCTAGATGGTTTAAGTCATCCAAATAGGTTACATAATAGGCCCATCAAAACGTTACACAAACTAATCTTAAACACATTCAAATGAATGATCAAAGCTACCTATTACAAAATCTAGTGCCACAAAACTAGGAGAACACAAAGAGTATGAAATCACACTTTCAAGCTTGCCTCAAGTGTTGCATCAAACCCATGATATCCTCTTGAAGTATCTTTAATCTGTTATGGGAAGAATAAAGAGTAGAGTGGTGAGTACAAGTTATGTACTTAGTGAGGTAACACTAAGTCTAGCCAATTTCAAAGCATATAAGTCCAAGTTTTCATGTATTTCAAAGAATCAAGACCATCTCTACAAAACACATGCTATTCGAATTGCATAGGGTAACTTAGACAATCTTTACATATCATACAATCAACATAACAACATCCACCATAATCATAGCATACCATTCGAACAACTTGCTTAGAAGACAAGCAACAAAACACTGAAATTATCAAGTAGGCATTCATACACAAACCTATCATCTAAACATTTCTTTCTTGATAAGTGACTAGTTATACATCCATTCATGTATCTTCTTTCAAAGCAAGGAAGTTCATTCAAGTTTCTTACAATACAAACAATGTTCATTTGAATTATTAAGTCATCTTACAACACCCTTGGTAAATAGCTTACTAGATAATCAAATCTTAACAATATTCACTGAAGTGCCAATATGCACCGAAGTGCCAGTATGCACCGTAGTGCCAATATGCACTGTTGTGCCAATATGTAATGTCGTACCAATATGCACCGTAGTGCCAATGTGAGCTCAAGATTCTAAGGCATGCCCTCCTATCTATCAAACTAGCTACCTAGGTTGTTGATTATCCATTTCATGTAAGCTTTATACATTTCATGATCCAATACAAGATTATGCCATTTAAAGGCCAAACCATTAGGCTTATGGGGTCTTAACTCCCAATACAAAACTATCCATGCCATTCGAATAGCATGACTACAAAGTAGTATACTTGCTCAATTCATTTCAATCAGCCATGTATAACTTTCACAAACACAAGCATATGTATGCAATGTGCATACCTTATTCTCCAAGCAAGCATGCCATTTCTTACCTTAGGCATAAGCAATGCAACATAACACAAATTTCATTACATTTGCTTAACACCCAAGTAAGACATAGATCATGGCATCAAACAAGTTATCATACATTTCATTCTTCCCTTAATTAGCCAAATATGCATTAGGTCATTTTACATGGCAATTTCTTTTAATTGACAATAGCAAAGTTGGTTGGGACCTAAGTCCTAACCCTAAGGTTAGTTACACTCATAATACTCCTAGCAATTCAAGTGTCTGGAATCCAAATCCCTTTGCCTCTAGCTTTGGGATGTCCACTCCTATCCTCTTCTTCCCCGACCTGCTGTCCTTGGTCGAGCAAGCATAACACATATACATATCATCAAAACAAACACATAATATCACACAATCATAGTAGCAATGTTACTACATTTGTACCTAACATTTAGCTACTATTTTTATGCTTCCTTTTAAGCATTTCTTACTAGTTCATTTCCATATCATTATTACTTCATTTTAAGACATAATTGGACAGGTTACAATGTCCCAAAACTGTTTTGGAAACAGTTTGCTACTGGGTGTAAAAACATTCCCAAACTGCCCAATACACTGCTACCTGGCAGTTTGCACACTATCCCTTTAAATGGCCATACCTTTTAATCCGTACGTCGGAATTTCAATTGCTATACACCGTTCGAAAGATAATTTTTTTTTCTATAAGACCATTTAATCCTTGCATTTTAGTTCTTAGCCAATTAATACAGTTTATTGTTCAAATGCAGGACATTTACACTGCCTGGACAGTTTGCACTGTCCAGCAATTCCTATTTACAGTTTCCATCATAGGACCCAGTTTTCAGTTCTGTTTTCACCTAGAAAACAGACATACTAAGGATCATGTCATTAAAATTCCATCCCTTAATTTGATCTATACAATTTTTGGTGAATTTTCAAAGTGACTGTCCAGAATAGAGCAATTCTGGGCAGATTGTACCTATTCACATTTTAATGCCTTAAATTCATTTTAACCAATGTTTTTGCCCTATAATTCATTTCATATGATATCCTAAACATGTTAAGTCAATGTTAATCCATTATTAAAGGCTGCCAAAATAGGGCAAGTTGGTTACAATGCCTAATCTTGCATATTTACTCAATTTCAATTCCACAAAACAGTTTTTATGTTACATAACTATGTTCATACTTTCATCTTCCATTTCCAGCATTGTTTGTTAACATTTCAATTTGTTTAACACCTTCTTTACAATATCTAAAGTTGATCATAATCAATTCATTAATTCCACAACTCAATTTTAAGTTCTATTCATTCAATTTCCACTTCAATATCACAATTAAATTTTCCAGCAACTAGCTTATTACACTAACACAAACAAATAATTTCCAGCATTTTACCTAGTGTTCATTCTTCAAATTTGTGTAATTCTACAACCATTCAATCATCTAACAACATATTTAATAGCAAATCTTATCTATAATCATCAAAACAGTCCAATTCAACAAATTTAGTTGCCTATTCAATTGAACACAAGTAGAATCATGCTTACTTTGCTTCTAGCTTAATTTTAATGAAAAATCCCTACACATGCAAGCTTAATTCCCTTCTTCAATGGCTGAATTTTTCAAGATTTCTCTCACTCTCCTTTCTCTCTAATTTCGGCTGGTATAATGAAATGAAAGGGAGGATGACAATGTGGTTATCCACATTAGTGGATTTGTAAAATTACTAATCTATCCTTAATTAGTTATTAATCATGTAATTAGTCAAGGGCAAATAAGAGAACCATGGATTTTATCATGCAAGCCTCATATTTCTTACATAAATCAAATTGGTCCTTTGTAATTTGATCACTTATTTCATTCTTTCTTTCAATTAGGCACTTAACTAATCAATTTAGCTTAATTCCAGATTCAATTAAGCTATCAACTTATGCAATTTGGTTTCAATACTTCTAGGTTAGGATTTGGGGTGTTACAATTCTCCCCCTTAAATTAAATTCATCCTCAAATTTACCTGAATCGAATAGGTGATGATACTGCTTCCTCATGACTTCATCAGATTTCCATGTAGCTTCTTCCACCTTATGATTTCTCCATAAGATCTTAACAAGGGGAACAATCTTGTTTCGAAGCTGCCTTACTTCCCGGTCAAGAATCTGAATAGGTTCTTCTTCGTATGACAAATCAGGATTCAGTTCTACTTTTTCTGGCTCAAAAATATGTGAAGGATCAAATCGATACCTTCTGAGCATTGAAACATGGAAGACATTATGTATTCTATCAAATTCTCTAGGTAGAGCTAATCGATAGGCCACTAGACCAATTCTTTCGATAACTTCAAATGGTCCGATGTATCGGGGACTGAGTTTCCCTTTTCTTCCAAATCTAAGCACTTTTTTCCAAGGTGAGACCTAAGAAAGACTTTGTTTCCAATGGCATACTAGATATCTCTCCTTTTCGAGTCAGCATACGCTTTCTGTCTATTGAAAGCTTCCTTTAATCGATCGTGAATGATCTTGATATGTTCTTCAGTTTCCCGAAGCAATTTAAGTCCCAATACTTTGTTTTCTACCAATTCAGACCAGCATAAAGGAGTTCTACATCTTCTACCATATAGAGCTTCAAATGGTGCCATTTGAATAGAAGATTGATAGCTATTGTTGTAGGCAAACTCTACAAGAGGTAGGGATTTCTCCCAATTCTTCCTGAAGTCAATAACACAAGCTCGTAGCATATCTTCTAACACTTGAATGATTCTTTCAGATTGGCCATCCGATTGAGGATGAAAGGCTGTACTAAGATGTACTTTAGCTCCTAGAGCTTTTTGCAAAGAATTTCAGAATCGAGAAGCAAATCGAGGGTCACGATCATAGATAATTGCTGTAGGTACACCGTGTAACCGAATCACTTTACAAATGTACAGCTCGACAAGGGTTTGCAAGCTCATGTTCATACGAACAAGGATGAAGTGAGTAGATTTAGTGAATCTATCAACAATCACCCATACAACATCATTCTTTCTTAGAGTGGAAGGAAGACCAGTGACAAAGTCCATGGTAATTCGATCCCACTTCCACTAGGGAAGTTCAATAGGTTGAAGCAATCCAGTAGGGACTTGATGCTCAGTTTTGACTCTTTGACATGTTAAGCACTTGGATACGAAATCCATATTGCAGATTTCATGCTTGGCCACCAGTATAGTGACTTTAGGTCCTTATACATCTTAATCGATCCAAGGTGGATCGAGAAACAATTTTGATGTGCTTCTTGCAACATTTCTCATCTTAGTTCCTCATTGTTAGGAACACAAACTCTATCCTTGAAATAGAGGAGTCCATTTGACTTTAGGGATAAACCGGAGTTAGACTCAGGAGTCCATTTCTCATCTTCTGAAGATATGGATCAACTTGTTGGAGTTCTTTAATTCTCGAGTTGAAATCGGATTGAACTTGAAGTTCAGACAAAAATTTATGGCCCTTTGATAGTCGGAAATGAGCTTTGATAGCAATAGTAGCTACGAAAGAATTAACAAAGTCATTACAATGATTTTCAATAGATTTCTTGCAATGCAAGGCACTGTTCAAATTTTTTCTTGTAGAACAAGGCATTGTTCGAATTCTTTCTTACAAACTAAGAAAGACTCAATTCAATGGTTACAAGTATTTTAAACACAATTCTTATTCCAATAAGTTACTTGTATTTCAAGAAATGTTTGAATAGTAGCTTGTAGCTTAAGAAAACTCTAAATTCATTATTTGCAAAACATGAGAAGGCGTGATTCAAATGAATTTAATCAGAGCATGGTCTGCGACTAAGGGCGTCATCAACTACATTTGCTTTCCCAAATGGTAGTCGATAACCAAATTGTTGTCCTTAAGTAATTTGAGCCATCTCCTTTACCTCAGATTCAAGACCTTTTGAGGTAGGAGGTATTTGAGACTTTTGTTATCGGTAAATAGATTGCATTTCTCCCCGTATAGATAGTGTCTCCATATCTTGAGAGCAAACACGATAGTTGCTAATTCCAGATCGTGTGTTGGATAATTAGACTCATGTGGCTTCAGTTGCCTTGAAGCGTAAGCAATTACTTTCCCATCTTGCATCAAGACACAACCGAGTCCTAGATGATAAGCATCACTGTAAACAGTGAATTCTTTGCCCGATTCTGGTTGGATGAGTACCGGGGCATGAGTCAGAGCTTGCTTAAGTTGATCGAAGCTTCGTTGTTGGTTCTCCGACCAAATGAAAGGAGTATCTTTGCGAGTAAGCTGAGTAAGACATGCAGAAATAGAGGAAAAGCCTTTAACAAATCTTTTATAATACTCGACTAAACCGAGAAAGCTTCGGACCTCGCTTACATTCTTCAGAGGTCTCCAACTGAGAATAGACTGAATCTTACTTCGATCGACTTTGATTCCTTCAGCTGAGATAACATGGCCGAGGAAAGAAACTTTTGGTAACCAGAATTCACATTTGGAGAACTTGGCATACAATTGATGTTCTCAAAGTGTTTGTAAGACAATTCGAAGGTGTTCAACATGTTCCTCCTTATTCCGAGAGTACACCAGAACGTCGTCAATGAATACAACCACGAACTTGTCAAGATAGGGCATGAATACCCGATTCATGAGATCCATGAAAGCACCAGAGCATTCGTTAATCCAAATGGCATTACGAGGAATTCAAAGTGGCCATATCGAGTAGGAAAGGATGTCTTGGGTACGTCTTGTTCTTTCACTTTCATTTGATAGTACCCCGATCGGAGGTCGATCGTAGAGAATACGCAGCATCCCTAAGTTGTTCGAAAAGATCTTTAATTCTAGGCAGGGGATATCGGTTCTTGATTGTCAGCTTGTTTAGCTGACGATAATCAATACAAAGCCACATAGTCTCGTCTTTCTTTTTCACGAACAGAACTAGAACACCCCAAGGAGAAATGCTAGGCCGTATGAAACCTTTTATCTTGCAACTCCTGAAGTTGCTTCTTTAATTCTTTAAACTCAACAGGTGCCATTCTATAGGGTGTAATGGACACCGGAGCTATTCCAGGCTGAACTTCAATCCCGAACTCTACTTCTCAGGTTGGAGGAACACCTGAGAGTTCCTCGGGAAAAACATCAATGAATTCAGAAAGAATAGGCATGCTAGGCAAACCGGATTCAATTTCATCTTGGAGAATCATATTACCAAAGATTGAAGTTGGTTTCTTGTCTATTAAGAGAATAGATTCTTTCCTTAAACCCGAGAGATACAATCTCCTATTTTGGCAATCTACCCAGGCCTCGTGTTTACTTAACCAATCTAACCCCAATATCAAATCAAATTCACAATATGGCAAGACATAAAAATCAATGGGAAGGGTATGTTTCGAACGGTCAAGGGAGCTTGCTTGTGGCGCAAGTTAATGGGTGTTTTTCCCAATGGATTCAAAACTACAAGATTTGATTCAATAATTTCGGGTTTCAATTTTAACTTGTTGATCAAGGCAGAACAAACAAATGAATGGGTAGACCCCGAATCAATTAAAGCATAAGCAGGACTATAATTAAACTCAACAGTACATGCAATAACATCGGGAGCTTCTTCATCATCTTTACCACGAATGTGGTACATACGAGCAGGGGCTCGAGATTCCTAATGAGTTTGAGCATTCGATTAGGGACCCTTCTATTTCCCCTGGTTCCCGTACTGAGCTTGTTTCGGTGCTTTGTTTCTGTTAGAAAGAGCTGAGCTAGCAATTACATAAGCTCGATTCGAAGCCTTATTGGGATTCTGAGGACAATCCTGAATATAATGATCAAAGGCTCGACATGAAAAGCATAAATTCTGTTGAACTCTGCACTGGCCAGTATGATGTTTCTGACAGAACTTGCAAAGAGGGTATTGGGTAGCTTTAGCCTGATTCCCCATGCTATCAACAGAAACAATAGGGGCTGGAGTCTTTATAACCGTTTGAGGTTTCAGAATGTAACTAGTCTTCTGATTAGGGATATAGTTTGAAGAGTGTCCCTTGGAATGTTTGGACTTCTTTGATTGCCAATGTTGCTTATCATCGTTCCTGGGTCGTTTATCTTTCCAAGAGTGTCCACTCTTGCGTCTTTCCAACGCTTTCATCTTTACCTCAGTAACAATGGCCCGGTTTACCAAATTTTGGATGTCGATAATACCCAAGGTAGTGAATATCGGGCATAATTCATCATTTAACCCATCGATGAACATTCGGCACTTGTCGGCTTCGTTTTTTATATATTTTGACCCATACTTGCAATACTTGCAAAAGTCGCTCACGTATTGCTTGATAGGTCTACCAGCTTGTTTAAGATACAGGAATCATTTTCGGCGCTTGGCTAGATATTGTTCGCTGATATACTTATTCCTGAACTCATCAATGAAGAACTTCCAAGTAATAGACTCTGCAGGAGCAGTCAGAGAAGTGGTTTCCGACCAGCTTAGTGCTTCGTCTGCCAATAGAGCGATGACACAATAAAGTTTATGTTCATCAGGACATGGCAATTGTTTCATCAGAATGCGAGTAGTGGCCTCTAACCAATACTCGGCTACTTCCAGATTAGCCTCATCGGTGCCAATAAATGTATGTGCCCGATGTTGAGCTAACTTGTCAATAGGGGCTCGGTTTGGCACAGTAACAGCAGGAGCAACAGGGTGATCTTGTTTTAGGGTAGTTGTGATATGATTGAACACCTCCTTCATATTTGTAAGACATTCTTGCTGCATAGGATTGATAGCAGGAGCTTCTAGTTGAGCTACAGTGTGAGCTCGATGTTGAGCTTGCTGTTGAGGTGGGTTCTGTTCCATCCTCACACTGTCTCCTTTGCTCGAGGAGCCTACGGTACTTTCATTATCCTGACCCAATCTTGTTTTTGACATTCTAGTTCAATCTAAACAAATAGAGTCTTAGTTATCACATTCAAATTTATGCAACAACGCAAGCTTATATCAACTCTCCTAATTGACACAATATCCTATATGATGCAAATGAGCTTATAGAATCAACCAAAAAGCTCAGATTACCAATAAATGTAACACGCAATCCCCGAGTTAGTAGTAACCCAGTTCAGGAGCATTACTGGAATAAAAGCAAAGCAATAGATAAGTTACTTGTCGAACAAGTAACCTCAGAATTACTTGATTTGATGCGCAAGTAACCTAAACTAAACATTTCAAGACATACAATTTAAGCAAACCAACATACATAGCATACTAATTTAGGTACCATTTTGTTTCATTTCATACTTATAACCTAAGTTACCATTATCATGTTTCTATTTCATTCAAATCACATACAACCTTCAAACAACAACTCAAGTGTGGCATACTTCACATTAAGTTACGATTAAACATGATACAACTTTCATCCTTATTACAATTCCATGCACCTTATTCGAATAACTCTAGGTGATCACTAAACATGCTTTAACTAGCTTACATGCATCTCAAGAAACTACTTATTCAACCAATTAATATGAACATTACAAAGCATCCAACTTACATCTTATTACATCTTAATACATCCATTCGAACAACATGGTATCCCTAATCACATTTCAATTGTTTCTTTACAATTAAGTCATCACATTTCATGGCATACTTAGTTACTTCATTGTTAATGCATGCTTAAACATACCTTATCCTCAATCTTGTCATTGCCGATTCATGTTAATAAACATATGAACAAATGCATGATCATACACATTGGTCTAACATTCAAATTAAAAAAGATTTCATCACACATTTGATTTCCATCACAATTTGCGCAGCATCTACTTCAAATATACATATCATCCTGGTTCATCTACATGGTTTAAGTCATCCAAATAGGTTACACAATAGGCCCATCAAAACATTACACAAACTAGTCTTAAAACACATATTCAAATGCATGATCAAGGCTACCTATTACAAAATCTAGTGCCACCAAACTAGGAGAATACAAAGAGTATAAAATCATACTTTCAAGCTTGCCTCAAGTGTTGCTTCAAACTCAAGATATCCTCTTGAAGTATCTTTAATCTATTATGGGAAGAATGAAGAGTAGAGTGGTAAGTACAAGTTATGTACTTAGTGAGGTAACACTAAGTCTAGCCAATTTCAAAGCATATAAGTCCAAGTTTTCATGTATTTCAAAGAATCAAGACCATATCTACAAAACACATGCTATTCAAATTGCATAGGGTAACTTAGGCAATCTTTACATATCACACAATCAACATAACAACATCCACCATAATCATGGCATACCATTCGAACAACTTGCTTAGAAGACAAGCAACAAAACACTTAAAATATCAAGTAGGCATTCATACACAAACCTATCATCTAAACATTTATTTCTTGATAAGTGACTAGTTATACATCCATTCATGTATCTTCTTTCAAAGCAAGGAAGTTCGTTCAAGTTTCTTACAATACAAACAATGTTCATTTGAATTATTAAGTCATCTTACAACACCCTTGGTAAATAGCTTACTAGATAATCAAATCTTAACAATAAGCACCGAAGTGCCAATATGCACTGTAGTGCCAATATGCAACGTCGTGCCAATATGCACCGTAGTGCCAATATGAGCTCAAGATTCTAAGGCATGCCCTCCTATCTATCAAACTAGCTACCAAGGTTGTTGATTATCGTTTTCATTTAAGCTTTATACATTTCATGATCCAATGCAAGATTATGCCATTTAAAGGCCAAACTCTTAGGCTTATGGAGTCTTAACTCCCAATACAAAACAATCCATGCCATTCGAATAGAATGAATACAAAGTAGTATCCTTGTTCAATTCATTTCAACCAGCCATGTAAAACATTCACAAACACAAGCATATGTATTCAATGTGCGTACCTTATTCTCCAAGCAAGCATGTCATTTCTTACCTTAGGCATAAGCAATGCAACATGACACATATTTCATTACATTTGCTTAACACCCAAGTAACACATAGATCATGGCATCAAACAAGTTATCATACATGTAATTCTTCCCTTAATTAGCCAAATATGCATTAGGTCATTTTACATGGAAATTTCATTGAATTAACAATAGCAAAGTTGGTTAGGAACTAAGTCATAACCCTAAGGATAGTTACACTCACAATACTCCTAGCAATTCAAGTGTCTTGAATCCAAATCCCTTTGCCTCTAGCTTTGGGATATCCACTCCAATCCTCTTCTTCCCCAACTTGCTGTCCTTGGTCTAGCAAGCACAACACATATACATATCATCAAAACAAGCACATAATATCACACAATCATAGTAGCAATGTTACCACATTTGTACCTAACATTTAGCTACTGTTTTATGCTTCCTTTTAAGCATTTCTTAGTAGTTCATTTCCATATTGTTATTACTTCATTTTAAGACATAATTGGATAGGTTACAATGTCCCAAAAATGTTTTGGAAACAGTTTGCTATTGGGTGCAAAAACAGTCCCAAAATGACTAGGACACTGTTGACTGGCAGTTTGCACACTGTCCCTTTAAATGGCATATCTTTTAATCCGTAGGTCAGAATTTCAATTTCTATACACCTTTGGAAAGCTAACAAAATTTTCTATAAGGCCATGTAAGACTTGCATTTTATTTCTTATCCAATTAATACAGTTTATTGTTCAAAGACAGGGCATTTACACTGCCTGGACAGTTTGCACTGTCCAGCAATTCCTATTTGCAGTTTCCAGCATAGGACCCAGTTTTCAGTTCTGTTTTCACCTAATAAAAGTAGACATCCTAAAGATCATGTCATAAAAATTTCAACCCTTAATTTGATCTATACAATTTTTGGTGAATTTTCAAATTGACTGTCCTGAACAGAGCAATTCTGGGCAGATTGTACCTATTCACATTTTAATGCCTTACATTCATTTTAACCAATGTTTTGGCCCTATAATTCATTTCATATGATATGATAAACATGTTAAGTCAATGTTAATCCATTATTCAATGCTGCCAAAACAGGGCAAGTTGGTTACAACGCCTAATCTTGCATATTTACTCAATTTCAATTCCACAAAACAGTTTCTATGTTACATAACTATGTTCATACTTTCATCTTCCATTTTCAGCATTGTTTGTTAACATTTCAATTTGTTTAACACCTTCTTTACAATATCTAATCAGGATCATAATCAATTCATTAATTCCATATATCAATTTTAAGTTCTATTCATTCAATTCCCACTTCAATACCACAATTAAATTTTCCAGCAACCTAGCTTATTACACTAACACAAACACATAATTTCTAGCATTTTACCTAGTGTTCATTCTTCAAATTTGTATAATTCTATAACCATTCAATCATCTAACAACATATTCAATAGCAAATCTTATCTATAATCATCAAAATAGTCCAAATCAACAAATTTAGTTGCCTATTCAATTGAACACAAGTAGAATCATACTTACTTTACTTCTAGCTTAATTTTAATGAAAAATCCGTACACATGCAAGCTTAATTCCCTTCTTCCATGGCTGAATTTTTCATGCTTTCTCTCACTCTCCTTTCTCTCTAATTTCAGCTGGTATAATGAAATGAAAGGGGGAATGACAATGTGGTTATCCACATTAGTGGATTTGTAAAATTACTAATCTATCTTTCATTAGTTATTAATCATGTAATTAGTCAAGGGAAAATAAGAGAACCATGGATTTTATCATGCGAGCCTCATATTTCTTACTTAAATCAAATTGGTCCTTTGTAATTTGATCACTTATTTCATTCTTTCTTTAAATTAGGCCCTTAACTAATCAATTTAGCTTAATTCTAGATTCAATTAAGCTATCAACTTATGCAATTTGGTTCCAATACTTCTAGGCTAGGATTTGGGTATTACAAACATAAAGCCAAGCTCAAGAGACGAGGAAACTACAAAACTATGCAGGAATGACTAAGTATACAACTAAAATGAGCCTAAGTCTAACAACAATATGAGTAAAAAGGGTAAAAAATAGTACTTTTACACACTTAACAATGACCCTAGATAGACTCACCTATATCCTAATACAAAATGGTATGTTTTATCAAGATACATCGGATACACGAATTTTCCCGGTGGAGTCACCTCCACCTAATCTTTCTTCAGGCGGAAATAGGCTCACCCCTACCTCGTCATGCTAGACTCACCCCTAACACATAGCAAATAGGCTCATCCCTATTGCAAGAAACCGAAGAAACCATCAACCCGAGTAGCCTAGCTAAACCGCTCAAGAGACGCAGAGCGGTCGACTTTATTTTATAGAGTATTTTAAACCCTATAGCATGCCAATTGTATCCGATACATTCTCATTTACGTATCATAGCCAATGCATCATTTCAAATACATTTACTTACTGTTTTCCAATGCATTTCACAAAATGGCATCATATGTAAAACCACGTTACCAAAGGCAACAACACATTCCTTCTAGGAACAAATGTCAATGCTCATAGGCATTCATAGACTTTGATAAGCATTGCATATTAATCCAAAACGATGCATTACAGTAAGTAAATCAAACCATTTTTAAAACCAAAACATGAAGTCCACAAGCTCATATCAAAGCCAATAACCAAGCGAAATATGGGAAACTAACGCTTCAGCTTAGTTAAGCTTTTTAGGCTATAACTAAACCCCCTTGATCCACTAAACGAACCTTTAAGGAGCTTTTACGCATTTATATAGTCCCCGATACATTTTGCTATGCTCGCCAATGCGAATTGAGTCATCAAAATGAAATATACACAAATATGCAACCTTGCCTCGATTGTCCCCTATTTTAACAACATAAAACCAAAAGGAAAATACATCATTATGCATTCTACTCACTGGCAAACAACAATCCCCTGCATCCCTAACATTACCCTTCTAAAAATTACTTGAAACTACCAAAATCAACATCACTCTTCGTTCAACCAACACGCAACTTCAAACCAACGATTCAAATATTGAAACCACATCAAAACACAACCAAAATCACCTCCTAAACATCCTTATATCTCCAGCAACCCAAAAATGCTCATAAAAGCCCCCAAAACCACAAAAAACTCATCTAAAGACTAACCAATCAATTACTTTCGGGATTCATTTCAATAATGTCATATCACACCATGATTACCTTATCAAAACCTGAAATTACCTAGCCAAAATCTCCGGGTTTCATCAACTTAAACAAATCATCAAAATCTCCATTAATAAATCAATTCTTGAAATCCATTGTAAGACTAAGTTAAAACCAATCCAATATCATCCAAATACAAAGGAATATCAATAAAGAACTTGGATCCAAGAGAGGAAAATGAAATTCACCTTTGAAGAAGCTCCTACCAAAATGGACGTAAGATTTTCCTTGAAATCAAACTTGTGAAATTGATGAAATCCTTGAGAAATTCTTGTGAGGTTTTGTTAGAAATCAAAAGTGGAATCAAATGATAATCTCTCCATCAAAAATCAGCAAAGAATTTTGGAGAATCATGTTTGGAAATTGAAATGGAAAGTGAGGGAAAATAAGGAGAGAAAATTAGAAAGAATACGAAAATGATTTGGAAACCAATTAACCGTCAATTGCTTACCCAATTAAGGTGGTAATTTTAAGATTAAAAACAATACGAAATAATAGCTCTCTAAGGATTGTTAGTATTGGCCAATTTACAAAATATTCATTTAAAATAGTTTTACAATATTTACAATTCAGTCACTAAATCACAATGTCACTTAAACCAATTTAAATAACTCCCAAATTAATTAACAAAACACTTGATAATTGTAATACCCTAAACAAGACCCTAAGAGATAATACATCTTAACTAAAGTAAACACGCTAGCTTGATATTCAAGCTAGTATTCGAACTAGAGGAGGAACATCACGTAACAATCAAACAATCAAGGTACAATCCAGCATATAACTTAAAGTTTATTCCATTTAGATGAAGGGATAGAATTATGCAAAACCTCATATAATCTATGGTTACGCAAGCAGCTATTCGAATTAGTCACCAAAGCTATGAGCTAACAAGGTTCCAAAGAATAAACATAATTGATTTCAAGTTTTATTTGAACATTTAAGGTATCCTAATTTAATTATAGTTCGAGTTTAGTCACATATCTGCATGATCAAACTCTCTATTAACTCATGATATAGGAACAATGAACATACATTTATATACAAGAATACTTAATTTCAATCTTCTTAAGCATTTTACCAGCTACTTCTTCAATTAAGTGAACTCAAATCATGGATTAATAAGGACTATATTCGACCAACTAGCATACAAGCAAGATTATAGCAATCATTCTACCAAGGATTCTAGCTAAAACCAAATCTCCATGCTTTAATTAACTATTACTACGGTCATCCATAATCAAGCAAACAACATATCACATATACCACACACCACACTTAAAGGCTTTATACATGTATCCAAAAGTAACCAAAATAACATGCTTAAGGTTTACATTCTAGTGCCACCTTCTAGGAGTCTATAGTTTAGATGCAAAACATACACTCAAATCTTTTTGTGACCTTGCACAGCTTCCCCAAGTTAACTTAAATCAACTTAACCTTGAAAGATCAAGGTGAGCAATCAGAAATTTAGCTTTAGTAATTTAAACAACAATATGAGTGTAAACTATTTAACCAACTACTTCATTACATAATCAAATTTTATACAAGGTGGATTCCATCAAGTTCAACTACACTCGAAACGACTATAGTTTCGATGCTCACTATTCTATAGTAAAGAATTATCTAACATTCTTCACCTCTAAGAATTCGAATACAGAGCAAGCTTTTTGGTGAGAATGTATTGCTATACCTTTCACCCAATCATGTATACATCAATTCATTTTATTCGAGCAACCATTAGTTGTTTTTGATAGCCTTGATTAGATACTAGCCTAGGAGCAATCTTCATTTCGAAGCAATTAACAAGCAATGGTATATTTTACCATTGAAATTTTCATAGGTCATGTACATCCAAAAGTATCGTAGTACCGACAATGGACCATAGTCCGTAACAAGCTTAGCTCAGGAACTTTGGTATACCGAACAAGCTCGGACCAATACTAATCAAGGCTTAATCCAATTTATTAATTCATTCATTTCGAACTGAAAGTATCAAACAATCAAACATAGTCACACTTTGCTAACTATAGTAACCTAAAATATCCACATCATCATACGTCTGATTCATTACACATTCACCAAACTTACCTTGGCGTGCTCACCTTTAAAGCTCGAATCAACGAAGGCTCACAAGGCACCTAGGCCTTAAATGACAAATTCAATATTCTTAATTTATGAAACAATTCCAAACAAGCAAATGCAAGTACACTCACGGTTATGAAGGTTATTCCTGATCCTGAATTACCACACCCTTATGTCTATCATCTTATGGATCTACTCTTTTCTTGTCCCCTTTTGATTCACAATTCAATGATATAAATATTGTATTAGTATCTAATTCCTTTGTCAACATCAATTTAATAGTTTCTACAATTCAAGACTACACAATTTATTTATAAAAGAATACATATGTCTATCAAACTATAGACACTCATTACTTGACAATTCATGACAAATGTACCAAACCATTTACTTTGAACTAAATATATGTCCATATGCTAGACTTAACCCTTGTATTATTTTAATACTTTTCAATAAAATTCATGATTTACCAAATAGTCAATTAACTCTCCACACTTTTAAATTCATTAACTTATACCTATAATGTAACTTAGTAGGTCTCATTTTTTCCCTCAAAATAGTCCCTTAAAGAACTAACCGAACAGGGCAGTCTTTTGCTCCTCATGGACTTCATAAATTGACCATTGAATCCATGTATCTAAGCCTCATTTCATAGTTCTCAACATTACCAATCATTTAATCATCAAAACACAATCATTTGTTACCCATTTCTAGTTCAAACATCCATGACACATCCATTTCCAAATCTGTTTCATTAACAGTTACAATACCGAGCAGGACAGCTTTAATTCCCTAATTGGTTTAACCATTCGACACTATTTCAACCTGAAATTATTAAACTTTTACACAATACATTCATATCATACTAAATTCACATGTCCAAATTCTAAGCTACCTAATCATGCATTGATTCTACTCATTTCTCAATCTAACTCCCATTCAATGAAACCCAGCCAAAACAAGTCACAACAAGTCAACTATGCAAGAATTGATACAATTAGATTTACAACCTAAACATGCTTCGAATTAACAAGAATTCCATCAAGTACTTACAAGCTCAAGGATGACAACCGAATTTCAAGCTTTACTCTAATCAACTCCAAGAGTTTTTATTTGCAACAAGGTAAATTCTTTCTTTTCTCTCCATTATGTCTATCTCCGATTCTTGAAGAATGAAGAAGAATGATGTATATGTTTGTTTACTCTCAAGTTTTGTTTAATCTCCCTCACACGTGGGCTTATTAGGAAATGCCAACTCTTAAATCTTTTTTATAACATTTGATTTAACATGCAAAACCAAATTTTTAGTTGGTTCCCAAAATGGTCACTTACATTTCGCCCTTTTTGTTTCTCAACTTCCCATTTCGGTCCCATACAACACTAAACTAGTCACTTAGTGTATTTCTACATAATTCTTATTTATATAATCACTAAAAGTCAATTGTGGGTGTTACAAATCCCTCCCCCTTAAGGAAATTTGCCCTTGAATTTACCTGAGGAAAACAAGTGTGGGTATTGGTCCCTCATGATTGATTTAGGCTCCCACGTAGCTTCCTTGCCTCCATGATTTTTCCATAACTCTTTAACAAGTGATATAGCTTTATTTCGAAGCCTTCTATCCTCTCGATCTATTATTTGAATAGTTTCTTCATCCATACGTCATGTTGGTATTCAATTCTACTTCATCAGACTCGAGCATATGAGATGGATCAGACCGGTAGCTGCGTAGCATGGACACATGAAATACTGTGTAGTTTGTTGAATTCTTCTGGTAAGGCTAGTCGATAAGCAACAAAGCCTATCCTTTCTACAATTTCGAATGGTCTGATAAAACGGGGACTGAGTTTTCCCTTTTTCCCAAATCTGAAGATCTTTTTCCATGGTGATACTTTAAGAAACACTCTATCTCCCACTTGATATTGACTGTCCCTTCTCTTACGATCAGCATAAGCTTTTTGCCGGTCAAAAGCTTCTTTTAATCGACTACAAATGACTAGTATTTGCTCTTCTGTTTCAAGAAAGTAGTTCTGGTCCCAGGGCTTTGTTCTCATCAGACTCCGACCAACACAAAGGGGTTCTACATCTTTGCCCATATAAAGCTTCGAAAGGTGTCATTCAAATAGAAGATTGGTAACTATTATTGTAGGAAAATTCGGCTAGGGGCAAGATTTTCTCCCAACTCTTGCCAAAATCAAGTATGCAAGCCCTGAGCATATCCTCCATAACATGAATGATTCTTTTAGACTGACCATCTGTTTGGGGGTGAAAGGCCATACTGAGATTGATTTTTGACCCGAGAGCTTTTTGCAAGGACTTCAAAAATCTATAAGTGAATCTAGAGTCTTGGTCTGAGATGATGGAAATAGGAATGCCATTAAGCCTTATTATTTCCCGAATGTACAACTCTGCTAATTGTTCCAAACTCATTCGAACAGGGAGGAAGTGAGCTGATTTAGAAAATCTGTCCACAATCACCCAAATGGCATCGTTCCTCCTTGGGGATAAAGGCAATCCACTAACAAAATCCATCGTGATTTGCTCCCATTTCCATTGAGGTATTTCAATAGGTTGCAACAAACCCGAAGGAACTTGGTGTTTGGCTTTTACTTTCTGACAAACTAAGAATTTAGATACAAAGTCCGTAATAGCAGATTTTATTCCTGTCCACCAATACAAGTCTTTGAGATCTTTATACATCTTCACAGATCCCGATTGTATTGAGAAAGGGCTATTGTGTGCTTCTTGCAAAATTTCTTTTCTCGTTTTTCACCCAAATGACAACTCAAACATGACTCAATCATACATTGCTGGTTTTTCACCCAAATGACAACTCAAACATGAATCAATCTTACATTTATACACCACAAAACCAAAGGTTACAACAAGCCAAAAGCCCTTGGAAAACAGGAACATTAATGGCATATTACACGTTAACACAAAACTAGAGGCGTGCTTCCTACTTTCATCCAACTCAACATTCAAAAAGAGTTTCAAGGCACAAAGAAATATAGGCATGGCATTAATTGACTACAAGGAACACATAAAACACGCTTGAACCATAAATTCATAAGCAAAGGCATTTTCAACCTATATGTATATCTAAGGGAATCTTCAAGCATCAAACACATATGTGAAAGTCATCAACAATCATACCTCAAACACCAACATACTAATCCATCAACCAGAGCATATAAACCTCCACAACACAATTAAAATCCAAATTACGTATCCCTCAAAACATGGTAACACATTGCCTTATTAACCGAATTAAAACTAGTTTTCCATACTGAAGCCAATGTCTTGTTCTTGGAGCTTTCTTGCTAAGAGAGCGCTGCCCCATAACTCTATTGCTCTGCATCAATGAGAAAAAAGAGAGCGTAAGCACACAAATGCTTAGTGAGGTTGCTCAAATGTAAAACATTGATGCATTCAAACCCTTTTGGAGAAACAAGAGCCATTTACAAAGTAGGCGTACTTAATAAACCAAAGCATTTGTCATAATCTTTGTAAATCATGTCGTGCAGAATAATCATAAGCAACAAAGCTTCTAACAACCATGCATAAATCACCATATGCACAAAAGCCTTTCCATTAAATCTCATATATTGACCTATAGTCAATTACCAAAGTATTGTGACTGTTGCGTGATTTTACTGCAACGCAAATGGTGCAACAGAACACGTCGCAAGTAATAGTATAGATTAAGATCGTCTCTATAGGGATTTGTGAGTCTTTGACAAATAGCTTCTTGCACTGAAAGAGAGATAGTATTGGAGGTGATAGATGGTGATAAATAACAAGTAAACTAAGCTAAATAGAATAAAGTAAAAAGTAATCAATATGAGAGATTAGGCCGACTTATTGTGAGTAGTGGTGCGATTGCCGAATGAATTGCTATTGCTAGTAATTATTGAGGCAAGTAGGCTGCCATGGCAACTAGGATTAATAGATTGCTATGGCAGTTGGGTTTATTTGAATGTCGTGGCAACAAGGTTTAGTAGATTATAATGGCAACTGGTTTCCTCCATCAATGTTCGGTAGATTGTTCTTTAATGCCTCTTCACGTTATCCCTAACCAAAGAATTGATATTTACGTAAGCCTTGGCGATGCATTCCTATGTTAACCTTGGGTGAGTAACATCGATCATTGCACTCTTCTTAACCATTGAGATCCGATCCTTATTCCAAAGGCAAATTAGTTTCCACCAATGGTTGTTTAAATGGAAACCGTATCTACTTTGTTTCATGAATCTAGCTCTCCCAGCCTAGATAAATTGACACAATTAAGTTCCTTTCCCAGTTTCCTTGAAGCGAAAATAAAGAACCAAGAATAGATAAACAATGAATTTATTGAATTAAAAACCAAAGCCATTCATTCGTCTCTACACACCAATAAAACTCGACAACCCAAGGCAAATTAATCTAGTTCATGGCTGGGTAAAATGAAAACACAAAAGAATAAAACCCAAACATGGTATCACACGATACAATATCAAAAATAAATTGTTTTGCATGATTCCCTCTTGCGATTCGATCTCACTCTCCCACATGACTCCTCCATGTTCTTGTTACGATCTCTTTAAATAGGTGAGGAAGATAGAGTCCAAATGCATATAGAATCCATGTAAATAGATCTCTATCCAATTGGAGATTTTAATTTGAATCTAGGATAATTATCATTTGTGTTTGAATAAATCTATAGATAATGAATTTTATCGCAACTTGCCATGGCGTCTTTCGGTAAGTGGTTCGGCAAGTTCTCATCCTTATCCTTACTTTCTATGGCATCTTCACCACGTGACTCGACAACCCATCCTACAAAAAATAAAGCAAAACAACAACGATTTCTCCACAAAAACCATCAAAACATAAAGCCAAGAACAATAAATGATGAAACTACGAAACTATGCATGAATGACTAAGTTTGCAATTAAAATGAGCCTAAGTCTAACAATAATATGAGTAAAAATGGTAGAAAAATATTACTTTTACACACTAAACACACCCCCAAACTCGAACTATTGTTTGTCCTCAAGCAATACAAAACACTAACAGTTACTTGCTAAGGCATTTACCATAAAAAAACATGCTTCTTACCTGACTTTAATCCTCAGAACCGTGGCAACAAAGAATTGATTATCTCTCAATCATTGTAAAGCATAGAAAATTGCTAAAAATTAAGCTATAATGCTAGTGAAAATATGTGTGTGGAGTTGTGTATATGTCAATCAACATGATTCTAGGCAAGTCTTAGGTTTTATTATTAACTTGCCGAGGTAATTAATTTCGCTAGAGCCAGTTTAGGCACCTCTAGCAATTTCTTTCAATTAACTGAACTAGAGCTAGATGGACATCGCTAGCAATTCTTAATGCGTGAAACTAAAACCAAATGGGCACCTCTAGTAAGAAGTTATCTTTATTCATATTTTATTTTATTTTTTGGATAGAGTTAGTTAGGTACCTCTAGCACATTTCCCAATTTTAATAACATAAAGTTTACTAGGTCTCCCTCAATCAACAAGTCACAACAATGTCAATAAAAAGCAGCATCATAGTTAAATTTCAAGTAAACTCCATGCTAATCCTAAAATCAAAGGTCTCCTCATCTAAGTGCAGTGGCAAAACTCATCATAGGATATCACAACAACTTTCGGCAGTTTTATCAGGGAATTGTTATGGCAAGTAACGTATACAAACTAACACGAGACAAAACAAATTAAATGCAAATGACCACGAGATAAACAAAAACAAACCCCCAAACTTGAGAGAAGCATTATGCTCAATGCATGTAAAACAAAACAGAATAAAATAAAATAAAAAATACAAAATGAACTAATCGAAGAGGTCTTCACCTCAAAGTTGTAGTTTTTGTCTGGTCATATGCATGGTTCATTTTTCAGCTCGTGGTGGTTGCTGGCGTGAAGTTGGTGCAGGGTCATGAGCCACAGTTTCCTCTACGTCCTCAACTGGCTCACGGGCGATAACACGGTCCTTCATATATTGCCTAAGTAGGAGCTCTCGTGCCTCCATCCTATCCAATCATTGGATCAAGGGGCGAAGGATATCAGCCACCCCTAGGATACTTGTCGTGTCTTACTCACTTGTCATTGCATGTGCACTTGTCCGGGCATGTTCTAGTGCTGGGCAGAATTTGGAACAGGGGGTCTATGCACAACTATTGGTTCTTTTGGTGGCTAGTCTTGCATTATTCACATATATTGAATCTTTGTCCACCCATCTTTCTTGGGTAGCCTCTCGTCTGTAGCATCAGCCGGGACTTCCTCTTTCTAGCATAAGATTGAACTTATATTCCACAACTTGGCCATGGGTTTCAACAAGACTTGATTCACCATGCCTTTAAATTCTCCATAATTCCATTTGGTTCCCTCAACGATGAGATCCTTGAGGACTTTATCCACCTTTTTTGCGGTGAAATTATTCACAAACGTGGTATGCTTGTCATGTGTGAAAATAACCCATTGTATGTGCTGATAGCGGAGGCATCAAGAAAAATAGCCCTACCACGTACATAGATACAACGATTATCCGGATTAGAAACATGAGAATAAAACACCCTTACCCATGAGACATTCCTCGATGTCGACTATTGGCAAAAGATTGGCCACTTATTCTAGTGATGGAGACGAAATGGTGGAGACGAACTCCTCCCAAACTTTTATAGTGGCAAACTTATTCTTAAATCTTTGCTCAATTTTTGTTGACGCAAAACGACGGAATAATGGCTTGATTGCTTGTGAAGAACTTGCTCTGGGCATGGTTTTCAAATTCTTGGTCATGGTGTTTGGTTCTTGAGTGAAAAAGAAAAAAAAGGAAATGCTCTAAGAGTTTCAAGAGTGGGAAAAGATTAAATGAAGAAGATGGAGAAGATGTGTTATAATAAGGATTTAATGGTGGAGTTAAGTGTTGGTAAAAGAGATGGATTGATGTAGTGCCAATGGAAGAAAAATAAAATCAATTATGGGTGAAGGATGTGATGTGTGGCTAGGGTTAGAAAGAAAGGGATGGAAAGAATATTTTAGGTGATTTTTTTAAAGGGTGTTTAAATACCTTTAAAACTGCCTACTTTCCACCTTCTTTGGGATAGATTTTCATTCAAATGAAATTCTATCTCATAGCCCAACTCCTTCTCTTTTGAAACTCTTACCCAAAATTTAAAAAACAAAACAAAGACAAAAGGATAAAGTTTTAATGTTGTTTTCTTATGTAAATCAATTTAATTAAGGGGGAAAGCAATCTATTGGAAGTGAGCTTCATTTTCTCCTCTAATATAAGGTTCTTTATTTTAATTCCCAAGTTCTTGACTCTTTATAAATACTTTCTAATGAATTTTAATGATTTAATTATGGAATATGGTTAAATTAAGGTTAAATTGATGAGTTTATGTGATTTTCGAATTATACCTATTTTTCTAGGTTTTTGATTGGTTTTAATCAAGATCTTGATGTTATATAATGTTAATAGACTGATTTTAACATTGGAATCCCAGAGCTATGTGAATCTAAATTTTTAGGTTGTTAGTTATGCATTTTGGAGGAGTTGTGGAGGTGTAAGTTTGTCGGAGATATAAGGATTGGCTTCGATTGTTTTTGAATGTCAATTGATGGATTGAAATGCTAGATTATGATTGGGTTATGTCTAGGGTAAGTTGGAAGATGTTTTCGGTTGTTTTCAGAAGGAGTTTGATAGTTGTTTGTGAAGCGAAGTTGAGGAAATGTGCTTCTGGGGTTATGAATGCTTTTAAAATGGGGGAGAGTGACCATATGGTCATCGGTGGAGCTTTGGGAGCTTCGGATGCTTGTTTTCGCATCGGCGATTAAAGCTTTGCATTATTAGTGAGTGAGAACATGGATTTCAGCTTTCAAATGGTCTAAAGGTGGTTTATGGGAGTTTAAACTTAGCTTGAAATGCATTATATATTTACCTAGATTTTTTTAAAAAAAAGTTTATTCGATTGTGGCTTGATTTGATAGAGATATTTCTTAAAATGATCGATTAAGAGTTTAGGACTCAAATTGGAGTCATAAACAAGTTTAGAGTTATTTTTAAAATGACCTAAAGGAGTGAATTATAGGGTTTATGGTTGGCATGTAAAAATTTTCACAATTGGAGGGCATGGACACACGTCTTGCATCTTGGAAAACATGTGTGGGGAGAAAGGAAGAATGGTTGGCACTTGGATGAAGGGATACACCAAACTTGTCTCATCTCCTTCATCCTTTTCCTTTGTTGAATCTGAAATTAGAAAGGGAGAGAGAGAGAGAGCTTGAATCTAGGCAATTATATTCGACGCACAATTGATCGGGTAACTTAAGGAGAGGGGTGAGAATCATTTTCCTTTCCTTAATCAAATCTTAGATTTGTGAATTTGTGAGAAATTCCTTGTATATTAGGTGTTATTAGATCTCTTAAACTTCGAATCCATGATAGAAATTTGTAAGAGATGAAAATGCATTACTCTACAAAAGCTGTTATATGGTTTAGAATGTTAAATTTCTTGGTATTGAATCATTGATTGATTATATGTTTGAATTGAAACTGACATTGGTTGAATTGAGCTAATTTGAGATTCAAACTCGATTGTTTAAACATGAGTGTGCTGGGATATAAAGATGGACTGTTTTACTGCCTTGTATGAAATAAGGACTGTGATTTTTAGAGATCGCAATTTGAGCACCACAACCAACGATTTCAAAAGATTTATGTAATTTGGATAGCTTTGTATTAATCATTAGGACTTTACGTTTTAAGGATTTATCAAACCAACTAGATATTGGGTTGTACACGTTACGTTATATAAAAAGCGTTTCGATTCCTGTCATAATTGTACCATACTTCAAAAAAGTATTTCAAATTTCTAATTCTAAAAATATATCTTGATTCATCTTCTTATACAAGCATAGGATTTTTTTAGATCACTTAAAATTGATACATTATTTGTATATCCACTAAATTAGAAAGGGGCTTTTTCTTTCGAAATACGTGGACAAAAAAACTTTTTTTCTATGTTATGACTCTTCTGTATACGTCTGCTTTGGTTCGAATGGGCATTCTGAAGAAACTTCAGTTTAGTTCTGCTATAGAAAAAAGAGGATTCTTGGCTTGAGTTTTTTCCTCCTGGCGAGAAAGCATTTATTCTCTGCAATTCATTTCAAAAGACTTCAATCGGTACACGCAAAAAATAGGCCAATTCAGCAGCTTTTTGCTCAATTTCTCGCGGAGTTAAATTCTCATCAGTACGAGTCAAGGGAATGGCCCCCTGGCCTCTGATTTCCATATAAAGGACACGACGAGCATAAATACCCTCTTTAACTTCTATTCTGATGGACTGAATATCTTTCATAAGGAATCGTAGAAAGATGCGACGATTTTTTCCAGGAAAGCCCCAACGAAAAATACATACTATTCCCTCTTGTCTATCGAATCGATCATAACCACTCCCTACATTCCAAAAAATCGTGCACCACAAATAGGAACTAACCATAGAAAGACATTACGATTCCTTGTGGAAAAAAAACTATTTGCTGAGACGAAAATAAAGATATCAAATTCCTACCAAGATAACTAGAAGTTCCAACTAATAAAAACCCTAATGAACCAAAAAAAAGGATAAAGGCCCAGCAAAAATTGCTTGTTTTTCGAGATCCCACTATAAATTCTATCCATATAGATTCTGATCGCCAACTCATACATACTAGATCCAGTTGCATTTTATTGGAATTGAGAGAATAACCAAAATTTACTTTTTTTTTTTGTTTCCGAAGTAACTCTCATCAACTAGTACTATTTTGATATGAACTTTTAGAAGGAATTCATCAAATTGCTTAGATCTAAAATCATCCCCTTTTATATGATCCCCTATACAGATCTACTAGATATATAGACTTTAATTTCATACATCCGTTCGGTACTTTCTATAATTCATTTAACCCTATATCATGTTTACGTATGCATAAGAGGTTTCATTTATGTTCGGTTTGGGGAAGCCGGATGTTATACAATATTCTACTAAATAGGTATCCGTGGCATCTAAGTCTTGAAAAAAAATAGATAAGATTTGGTCTTGGCCCCATCCAATCTAAAAAATCTTAGTTTTTTGAACATACAAAGATAAAGAAGTAATTGCAATTGCCGGAAATACTAGGCCTACTAAAGGCACAAAAATAGAGGGAAAGTTGCTGAAAGTTGCATACATAGACATAACTTTTAATTAATCATTTTTTTTCTCGAGCCGTACGAGGATAAAACTTCTTATACGTTTCTAGGGGGTATTATTTAACTACATCTATCCCAATGACCCGTTTATCGAATTGTTGCAATTGATGTTCGATCCCGAAGAGAGGGAAGAGATCTTTGAAAAGTGGGTTTTTATGATCCGATAAATAATCAAACATATTTAAATGTTCCCGCGATTCTCTATTTCCTTGAAAAAGGAGCTCAACCCACAGGAACTGTTCATGATATTTTAAAGAAGGCGGGGGTTTTTACAGAACTTAGTCTTAATCAAACAAAATTCAATTAATGAAATACAAAAAAGAGGGTGTGGATGATTCATATCTAGCTTTGTATAAATTTTTCTTTATTATTTCCTCCCCCTCTTTTGTTCTATTCATACTAATAAATTTATTATTCGTATTTCTTATTACTATGCTACTATAGAATATTGCTACTCTACTATAGAATATATTCTATAGAATACCGTGTTCTATAACAACAAAACCAGATTTTATGGAGCTAATTTTATTGATATAAAATATAGAAAAAAAAAGATCAATTGAATAAATGAAGTAATTGCATTTTTAAAAATATGTTATTTTAATTTAAGATTATCATGGACTGTTTTGCTGAGCAGAATTGTTTACAAATGTGGCTGCCCTGTTTTTAACATATAAGAACATAAATGGACTATTTTGAGCATATGAATGTATGCATATATGAATTGGAAAATGTTATACATTTAGGGGAGTCAATTGTGGACTATTTTAATGAAATTAAAGGGGTTAATTTGATTAGATTACAAATAGGGGACTGCTCGATATATATATATATATACATATAAAAGATCTATTTTTGTAATAATGGTGGATCAAGGGGACTGATTTGAATGTATATATATATATATAGGACTGTTATGAGTGTATATAAAATTTGGGACTATTTTGTGAACATACGAGTACATTAAGGACTAATTTAATTCATATACATTTGTGTATGTGATCATTGTATTGTTCGTGTATACATATATGTATAGGACTGATTTGAGTGTATATATATAGGACTGTTATGAGTGTATATAAAATTTGGAACTATTTTGTGAACATACGAGTACATTAAGGACTAATTTAATTCATATACACGTGTGTATGTGATCATTGGACTGTTCGTGTATACATATATGTATAGTGGACTGTTTTTGTGTTTGTATACATGTGTTCTTGTGTGCTATATGATTGTTGATAAATGGATTGAATTGGTATTGATGACTGTTATTTAAATCTAGGATTTGTATCATGTTTAGGAAGTGGATAATGGCTTGAAAGCTAGGAAAGGGGATCTTTGAGAGTATGTGAAAGTGTAGATTTAGGTATCTCGTAACTTCGGGATATCAGGTGGGTGTAGTTTAAAGTATCGAAATAGGTTGAAATTATTCCGAGCATGTTATTGTTTTAATTATCCTTCCTTGCTTGAAATTTAATGTATGTTATACTTTAAAAGAGCTCAAAGGAGGAGCAAGGTAAGTACTCAATTGGTAGAGATTTGTGATGTGCCATGTTCTAATTTGGTAATACGCTTGAATGAAAGTAACTTTTACTTTTATAAGATGGGTGGGAAACTTTGTTATGCCATGCTAAAATTAAAAAACTATAAGGATGAAAATGTGTGTTGCAAAATGAAGTATAACTCTTGGTCGTGCTATAATTTATGTGTAATTGTCAACTTGCTATTAAAGTGAAATATAAATGTATATATATATATAATACTATTGAAAGTGAATTTGGCTACGATGCCATTTGATCAAGAGATAATGAGATTCACATGAGGTAAATATAATGAGATTCACACGAGTTGAATATATACATATACCCAAAATGAAAAGGGGTAATGAGACAATGATATGATAGTATGATATGGAGCAATGCTCACCATGTGTTAAAAAAAGTACGATAAAATGTTAAAGCCTTGGTCTAAAGTCAGTCTTAGGTATAGTTGGCATGCCATAGAGTCCATAGAGCTCGTGTTTGGGATGGACTACGGTCCTAGAATATGGTCCTTATTTGGCGACAATAGGAGGGAAGTTGTGTGGTCACTTGGCGACAGTAGGAGGGATTGACCGGTACTGCGAGTACCATTTTATGGGCGATAATTGGTTGGGGATTTGTGTACCTAGGCTGAAGTTTGATTCTCAAGGCTATGTTAGCAAGAAAGCATGAAATTATAAATTAAATTAATGAAGAGTTGTGAGAACTTGTTTGATAAGTAACACGGTTCTAATGAAATTGAGTATTTCTCTAATATGTGTATTTGCTTTGAATGAAAGGCTATGTTAATAAGGAAGTATGAGATTATAAGTTAAAATAATGCATAGTTGTGATACTGGCTTGACAAGTAATATGATTCTAATGAAATTTGTAAACCAAGTATAAGAATTATCTAAACACCTTGTGATCAAAATTCCATGTTTACGTTATGCTATGTTGTTATCTTCTATGACAAGTAACTTGTGTTTATGAGATGATATACCTTGTACCTTTGGTGATATGAAATCCATGTCCATGTTATGTTATGCTTGCTACCTTATATGACAAGTGACACACGATTATGTTATGATTTGTGTTTTGGTGATAAGTAATTCATGCCTACGAAATGCCATGCTTCATAACTTATATGATAAGTAGCACCTATATATACATATATGTATGTATGAAATGCTATATTCGAAAGATTCAAAGGCTGTTTTGAATGAGTACAAGTAATTACGGGACTGTTTTGAACTTTTATGTTTATATACAAGATGTAAAGGTTGTTTTGAATGAGTATAAGTAATTACGAGACAGTTTTGAATTTATAAAACTGTATGCAAGAATTCAGGACTGTTTTGATTAAATCCATCTATGCTTGGACTGTTTTGCATCTCTAAAATAATATATAAGAATTCAGGACTATTTTGATTAAATCCAATAATGGTTGGACTGTCTTGCATCTATAAAATTGTAAGCAAGAATTCAGGACAGTTTTGATTAAATCCAACTATGTTTGGACTGTTTTGAATCTCTAAAATTATATACAAGAATTCAGGACTGTTTTGATTAAATCCAACTATGTTTGGACTGTTTTGAATCTATAAAATTGTAAGCAAGAATTCAGGACTGTTTTTTTTAAATCCAACTATATTTGGACTGTTTTGAATCTCTAAAATTATATACAATTATTCAGGACTGTTTAGATTAAATCCAACTATGTTTGGACTGTTTTGAATCTATAAAATTGTAAGCAAGAATTTAGGACTGTTTAGATTAAATCCAACTATGTTTGGACTGTTTTGAATCTCTAAAATTATATACAACAATTCAGGACTGCTTTGATTAAATCCAAATATGTTTGGACTGTTTTGAATTTATAAAATTGTAAACAAGAATTTAGGATTGTTTTCATTAAATCCAACTATGTTTGGACTGTTTTGAATCTCTAAAATTATATACAAGAATTCAGGACTATTTTGATTAATTCCAACTATGTTTGGACTGTTTTGAATCTGTAAAATTGTAAGCAATAATTCAGGAATGTTTTGATTAAATCCAACTATGTTTGGACTGTTTTGAATCTTTAAAGTTATATACAAGAATTAAGGACTGTTTTGATTAAATCCAACTATGTTTGGACTATTTTGAATCTAGAAAATTGTATGCAATAATTCAGGACTGTTTTGATTAAATCCAACTATGTTTGGACTATTTTGAATCTTTAAAGTTATATACAAGAATTCAGGACTGATTTGACCAAATCCAAACATGTATTAAACTGATTTGAATTTATAATTGTATATTCCTGATTTAGTGTTCCCTTTGGATAAAATATATACATAAACAAGAACAATTTGAGACGTTATATATATATATATATATATATACAAATGTATGCATATGAATTAAATGTATTACGAAAGATTTACTCAAGAGATGTGTTAGAGAAATAAGCACTTGATTCACAAGGTTATGTTGAAGTTAAAATAATAGAATTTCATAATAAATTAAGAATCACCTTTATAACTTATAAGGAAAGTAGCTAATGACAATGATAAGTCTTCTTATGATATGCCCTGTTATGTTATGACATGCTTTGTTAATGATAAGTGTCGCTTGATGCCTTGCGTATTAAGATATTTATGGTTTAGTTGGGATTGAAGCCTTAAATGATACCTTATGAGACAAACAAACCATGTTTATGAGTTATATTGCTATATCATTTTGTAATAATATAACTTGAATCCTAGAACCTTGGCTTGTTCTAGCGAAAGAATAAGAATATATTATACAAGGTCAATTATCTTGTCTTCATATCTTAGTACTACCTCACTAAGCATTATCTTACCCCACTCATTCATCACCTTTCAGGGTATCTATGCTTCTGAATAGCTATTGAGTTTGGATGGGATCACAAGTGTCAACAAGTACGATTGTAATCTCTAGATGGTGGCACATAATTGATATGCATGCATTGTGCATTAAGAGTATCTTTGATCATATATGTATATATATATATATGATGCTCTAAAAAGTGTTATAAGTTTGTAATGGGTCTTTATATATTTTTTGGGTGGCTTGCTATTTAAGTTATATAGTTATGATGTCGGTTTACTAGATTAGATGTTTATATGTGCTTTATGTTGCTAGATTATATGTTTGATTTGCATGATAGTAGGCTAAGTATATCTAATATCTTGTGATAAATCCTACCAATGTAAAATAGTTCATATAAATCGATCATGATTGCAAAGAGTAGTTGATAGTGTGTCCTAAATACGTAAATGGTATTGTTTGATGCTATATATATATGTTTATGAGCACCGGATATAAATGATTTAGACTTGAAATACTTCCAAATTAGGAAGATGGACTAAGAATAATTGTGAAAAAGGCTTTGTTATGATTACTCGTTAGTAGATATTAAAGGATACAAAATTTTGCTAAAGAACTAAAGGTCTTGATTTGAATCATGTCGAACTAAATTATGAGATAATTTCCTAAGTATTATATGGTTTGGATGATTGTTATCCAAAGTATTAAGGTTTTAGTTGTGGATTGAAATAGCTTCGTAACCGAGTGATTTTATATGGATTTAAACGCTAGTCATGTCTTTGAGATGATGATTAATATGCTTATGTGAATTGAATCCTTGATATGATTGAATCAATAGCATGGTAATTAAAAATGTGATCTTTGAATCTTTATTAAATTCAATGACATGTTACGAACTCGTAATTGAAGTGAGTTGCTTATTGTATAGATATTCAAATATGTAAAAATTTGAGTTTGAAGATAGACTTGTGAATGAATTTAGAAAAAGGTTTTAAATTACTCAGCCTTTCTAAAGCATGTCCAGTGGTTTATACTAAGTTTATAAAAAATGTTTGTTTGTTTTACTTTAAAACACTTCCTAATTCGGTTTACTCCTAAGTTGGGTTAGGGGTGTTATAAAGGATGCAAGGGATTCTTGTTTAGCAATTGTGCTTACGCTCTCTTTTTTTCTATTGGTGCAGAGCAATAGATTTGAGGGGCAGCATTGGTTTGGCAAGGAAGGTCCAAGATCAATACATTTATTTGAGTATGAGAACTTGGTTTTAAATTCGGTAAATAAGGCAATGTGTTACCATGTTTTGGGGGTTTTGTAATCTGGATTTCGGTCATTTTGTGATGGCTTAATTGTTGTGGTTTGATAGTTTTGTGGTTAGATTTGAGACATGATTGTTGATGTCTTGCGAGCATGAGTTTATGCTTCATATTTTCCCTTGGTATGCATATTCGTTGGAAATGCTTATGAATATGGAATTCTTGAATTAGGCATGGCGTACCAATACGGCCTTCTGAGTATTGGTATGGTGCCAGGTAATTCAGTTATAAGTATTTTGAAACAATTCTAAAATATTGCATTTTGGTCACTAAATGTTATAGACCATAACTAAAAGGGGAATTAAACTCTGATTAACATGAAAATTTATACAATCGTTGTTTGTAGGTTAAATTTCATTGTAGTAAAGTTAATTTTAGTAAAAGAATCTCTAGAACATTGAAATTACAATTTATCCCCTTAATTGAAAGCGGTGTTACATTTATGGTATCAGAGCTAGTGTTTAGTCGATTATAGGACTAAACCAAAGCCTATTGCATTTTTATTATGTTACTTGGCCACCTAGGAGTTGTTTTATTGTGTATAGTGACTTCCTGACTGATATGATTTCTTTTTATTGTAATTATGTTAGAAACTAACGAAGCTCACATAAATGAGCATGCTACTGGCTCATTGACTCTTGGTGAGGAAATAAGGGGGGAGACCTTCTGAATCCATCTAATCCCCCACCTCAAAATATTGAGACAAAATTGCCCGCAGCACAGGCTGAGAGATACTGGAGCATGGCTGACATGTTCAAACAGTTTATGACCTCCATGAGAGCTGCACAGCCTGTGCAACCAGCTGCACCTGTTGTCGCATGCATTCGGGCTCCCATCTATAAGCTGGCTCAACACCAAGCTTACATTTTCACTGAACAAGATGATGACAATCTTGAGGTTGTTGAATACTGACTGGACAACACGTTGAGGGTCCTGAATAAACAATTGCAGTGCTCTAACGAGCACAAATTGGAACGCGCCCTTGCATTGTTAGCTGATGAAGCCCTCTAGTGGTGGAAACCACTATTCTTACTATTTCTGAAAAGACTATTACTTGGAGTTCTTTCTTCAAGAATTCCGAAAGAAATAAATCAGTGAATATTACCTCGCAGAAAGGCATAGTATCTTCCTCTATCTGAATCAAGGTGGCTGACCTATCAAGTAGTATATTCATGAATTTTGCAAGTACTGCCGATATGGTGCAGAGTATATCAAGAAGGAGGAAGAGAAGTGCAGGATGTTCATTGTTGGGCTTAGTGATGAGCTACACCCTATGTTTACCGCCTTGTGTATTACTGACTTCCAAGATCTCATGAATCGAGTTAAGGCCACTGAAGCTGTTCAGAAGACTCAAGGGCAGGCGGATCAGGCAAGTCTGAGAAGAGATTTAGAGATGACTCCCAACCTCCTATGATAAACAAGAAGGGCAAATACCAAGGCCCCAAACAAAATACATGCTCACAGCCCTCCCGTTCTAGGAATATTGAGAGAACCCAAACTGTGACACATACTTTAGTCAAGACAACTTCAGTTGAAGGTAGTAGAGGTTCATATTAGAGTTCACAGAATCCAGTATGTAACTATTGCTAGAAATGACATCCCGTGGGTCAGTGTCATAAATAGACTTGAGCCCGTTTCTACTATGGTGAGCAAGGTCATTTCATTCGTGATTGTCCCCTTGGTGCCACTAAGTCCACTATTGCACCGACGAATGTTGCATCTCCTACTGAATCTTTCTGAGGCAAGGACCATCAGGGCTACAGGGAAACCTAGTGACTTGGGAAAACCATAAAATAAACAAGAATCAAAGGCATCTACTGAAATGTATCACGTAAGGAGCCGGGAGGAAGATGATGAACCTTATGTTATTGTAGGTACTATTGAATTGTATTCTCACTCTTTATATGCTTTGATTGACCCTGTTTCCATCCACTCATTTATAAGCACTCTGTTGATAAAAAAAGCATAGCATGTCTTCGGAACCTATAGTATCGAAGATCTCTATGACTAATGCATTAGGTAATTGTGCCTTCGTAAGCCTTGTGTGCAAGAACTGCCCCTTGATGATACAAGGGATTCCATTTTTGACTGATTTATTAGCATTATCAATCCACGAGTTCGACGTTTTACTGGGTTTGGAATGGCTTAGTAAACATTAGGCTTGGACAGACTGTAGCAAGAGGAAGTTGTATCTTCGAGGCATTGGCAAGGAAAGCGTACCTCTAATGAATTCTCGAAACCCTTCGTTGTGAGCCTTGATGTTGGAAACCAAGGATGAACTTCACTTGTCAAACATTAACACTATATGTGAATTTCCTGACATTTTCCCCGATGAACTTCTGGGTTTACCTCTAACCCGTGAAGTTGAATTTGGTATTGAAGTACAACCTGGGACTACCCCAGTTTCTATTGCTCCATACTGAATGACAGCTATTGAATTGAAAGAACTAAAGGCCCAATTTCATAACCTACTTGATAAAGGTTTCATACGACCGAGCTCTTCACCTTGAGGAGCCGCAGTCCTCTTTGTAAAGAAGAAGGGCAGTTCTATGAGGCTATGTATCAACTACCGACAACTAAATAAAGTTACCATCAAGAACAAGTATCCATTGCCAAGTATAGATAATCTATTTGATCAACTTCAGGATACCTCTATGTTTTCCAAGATTGATTTAAGGTCCAGGTATTATCAAATGAGAGTTAAATATTGTGATTTTCCCAAAACTACTTTCTGTACAAGATATGGTCACTAAAATTCTTAGTGATGCCATTTGGGCTAACCAATGCACCCATAGCTTTTACGGACCTAATGAATTGTCTTTTTAGACCCTATCTCATTAATTTCGTAGTCGTATTCATTGATGACATTTTAATTTATTCCAAGAATGTAGCGGAACAACGTGAACATCTCCGTATTGTGCTTCAAACTCTTCGAAAGAAGCAGTTGTTCGCCAAGTTCTCCAAATGCGAGTTTTGGCTTACCGAAGTTGCCTTTCTTGGGCATATTGTATCAGCTAGGGGCAATCAAGTTGAACTAAAAAAGTTACAAGCCATTCTTGATTGGCATACACCGAAAAATATTGGCGAGGTGAGAAGTTTTCTTGGTCTTGCTGGCTACTATAGGAGATTCGTCAAAGGATTTTCTATGTTAGCAGCCCCACTAACTAAATTATTATAGAAAGAAATCTCATACGTCTGGACTGAGAAACAACAACGAAGCTTTGACCAGTTGAAACAAGTGTTGACTCATGCACCTGTCCTAACCCAACCCAAGTTTGGAAAAGAGTACACAATTTATAGTGATGCGGCACATCTCGGGTTAGGATGTGTATTGATTGCATATGATTTGAGACAACATAAGCCACATGAAATGAATTATCCCACTCATGATCTCGAGTTGGTTGCAGTTGTATTTGTGTTGAAAATCTAGAGACACTATCTCTACAGAGAAAAGTGTTATTTCTTCACCGATCATAAAAGCCTTAAATACCTCTTGACTCAGAAGGAGCTAAATGTTCAGCAACATGGATGGATGGAACTCCTCAATGACTATGACCTCGTCATTGATTACCATCCGGGCAAGGTCAACGTTGTAGCTGATACACTCAGCCACAAACCTTCGCCTGGTGTGTGTTGTTATTACATCTTATGCATTGTGTAGCAAATTAACTCACTATGAAATCATTCTATTCGAGTCCCTAGAGCCATTAATGCTCATTTCCAACTTCATAAGCATCCTTGTCTTATTGCTACTTCAAGTTTAGTCTACCACTGTTTCGAGAATTAATGTATTGCAAGACCAAGACTCATAACTTCAGTCCATTGTCTCTAAGAATCAAGATAATCCCGATTGTAGAATCAATTTTGAAGGACTCTTATGCTTCTGTGATTGGGTATGTGTGCCTAATAACGAGTCACTTCATGACGATATCGTTAAGGAAGCTCATTGAACTCCATTTTCTTGTCATCCAGGGTCTATTAAGATGTACAAATATCTTCGTGAGCTCTATTGGTGGTCGTGTATAAAGCAGGCCATAATCAAATATTTATCTAAATGTCTAACGTGTAGACGTGTCAAGGCTAAGCATCGTGTCCCTATCGGGTTACTGCAACCTATTGAATTACCGCAATGGAAGTGGGAGATGATCACAGTGGATCTTGTTAGTGGTCTGCCCGTAACTCCTACTAAGCACGATGCTACTTGGGTCATTGTGGATCGTTTCACATAGTTAGCACATTTCTTACCTATTCGAATAGACTACAGTCTTCCAAAGTTAGCTTGCTTGTACATCAAGAAAGTTATTCAGCTCTAAAGAGTACTTCAATCTATTATCTCCGATCGAGACCTACGATTTGCTTCTCGATTTTGGAGAACATTACAAGGGGCTCTGGGCACTAGAACTAATCTTTCACCCTCATATTGATGGCCAGTCAGAAAAGGTAATCAAGATTTTGGAGGACATGCAACGAGCGTGTATCATTGACTTTGGTAGATCATGGGAGAAATCCCTACCTTTCATTGTATTTGCCTACAACAATAGCTACCAAACTTCCATCAAGATGGCACCGTACAAAGCATTATATGGCAGACATTGCAGAACTCCATTGTGTTGGTCTGAACTCGGTGAAGGCAAGATGTTGGGCCCTAACTTACTTTGGGAAATCGAGCAACAGGTTACCATCATCCATGATCACTTGAAAGCTGCCTTTGATTGACAAAAGGCCTATGCAGATCTTAAACGAATGGATATCCCGTATGAGATGGGAGAAAGGGCTTTTCTTAAAGTCTTACCATGGAAGAGGGCTCTAAGGTTTGGCAAGAAGGGGAAATTGAGTCTCAGATTCATTGGACCCTTTGATGTTATTGAAAAGGTTGGCCCTGTAGCCTATCGACTATTGTTGCCCTCAGAATTGAACAAGATTTACGATGTGCTTCATGTATCGATGCTACAGAAGTATCGTTCTGACCGTCACATATTAATGAGCCAAAATCCATTGAAATCCAACCTAATTTGTCCTATAAGGAAGAACTGGTTCAGATTGTTGTAAAGGAAGATAAAAGACCACGCAACAAATTTGTACCGTTAGTCAAGGTGCTCTGGAGGAGCCACACTGTAGAAGAAGTAACTTAGGAACCGGAGGGTCAAGGAAGAAGCAATACCCTCATCTCTTCATTCCAAGTAAAAATTCGAGAACAAATTTTCTTAAGGAGGAAGAGTTGGAACATCCCTAAAACTGGTCTAGTCATAATAAGGTTTTGGCGATTGGAAATTCTATACTGAAAGAGTCTAAATATTGCATTGGCACTGATTACGTTGTCCATTTCATTGATAATGGAACTTAATTTTGTTCGATCCTTGGTTAGGAACCCCACTAAAATAGTTGAGCATTGAAATTGAGCTAAGCGCATCGATATGGTAGGACCCGTATCAGTATGGTCCAAATGGTGTTAACTAACTTACCAAACTTTGACTAGCTGTATTGATATGGTCATAGGCATACCGATACGGGTGTTTGTTAAAGATGTTTTAGTGACCAAATTATGAAAATTGGAAGTTGGGGGACAAAAGTAGGAAGGTATAAAAGTTGATGGGTTAATCTTATGATTAATCCCTCTTTGATCTTGGTCACCCCTACATAGAATGTTTAAACATAATTCCTTAACTTGAACGAAAGCCAATTTGGCTATTACTAAACAAAAGAAGAAGGAAAAGCTAGAAACCTTACTTGATTGTAGTAGAAGGAAAGCTATCATCATCTTCATCTTCTTCCTTGAAGCACACACCTCTATTGGTGTTTATCAAAAGCTTGAGTTTCCTTTGATCCATTGATATCGAATCGTAGCTATCGATCGGGTAAGCCCAAGCCCCCAAACAATTAGATGATTCCATGGATCTATAGTGTTCAATCTTGAGTTAAAGTATTGGATACCTATGCTAACGTAGGTCTTTCAAATCCTAATCCCTGGATATTTCATAGCTACTGTCTATACCAAATTTGGATATTGATTTTGATATCGTCGCGTTGATTTCGATATCGTATGGTTAATCCTAATAATTTCCTATTGATTTCCCTAGCTCAAGATTTGGGGAAAGCTAAACCATCATCTCCGACACAATCTATGAATAAAGGAATTGCATCGATCATTGCCATTGCCATTGACATCATTGAACATTTCTGTTTTAATTAATATTGCTATTGAACATTGGCTTCGGAACATTGCTTATTGATAAGAACATTGGATGTTGACATTTTTATTGTCTTTGTTATTGTTATTGTTATTGTTACCGAACCTTGGATTAGAAAGGACATTGGATAGAATTGGCATGCCATAGAATTCATGAGCTCATTGCCATGTGTGGACTACGGTCCTTGGGCTACGACCTTTATTGTGGCGAGGCAGAGGGATGTTTGTGATATTGGTCAATTGGCGAGGCATATGGACTAGACCATTCATTGATTTGGCGAGGCGTAGGGAATTCGCGTATCCACAATCTTGAATCGATTCCAATGATTAATATTGAACTACGAATTAAATGATATTGAATATAAAATATAGAATTGATGTTTTTAAGCATGAGTTGTTATGCATTCTATGTCTACCTCACTAGGTAAAGTATGCCTAATGCATTCATCTCATGCATTTTAGGTTGATCGAGTTGTGGAACCGGGATCGGAGAAGTTGGAAGCTTGACAAGTCACTTGCAAGTCAAAGTAAAGTGTTTTGTCTTTATAAACTCCTAGAATGGTGGCAAAGTAGTTAACTAGTCACTTATGGCCTTTTTGGTGTATGCATATTGTCTATGTTTGTGTAAGGTTGAAAGGCTCTAATTTAACTTCTAAGTCTTGTAAAAAATGACTAATATGGACTATTTGGCTCTAAAGGATGAAAATCTAGTAAACGGATTCGGATGAATGTGAAATTCGATATGCTAGTAAATTATAGTGTGTTTAGACATGCTGGTAAAGTTTCATTGCATTTGGACATTGGTTGATAGGTCAAATTGATTAAAAACCAGATAAAATATGTCATTACAATGCATCGCGTATCGATACTTCTTCGTGTGTATCAATACTGCTTAGTGCGTACTAGTACGGAAATTAGTTACAAGATTTTAGTTGTGAAAATAGTATCGGTACAGACTTAGGGCACATCGATATGAAGTCAACATAGTCAACTTGTATCTATATGGCTCCAACTGTATCGATACATGCTTGTAGCATTTGAATATGGAATTCATGAATTAGGCGTGGCGTACCGATACGGCCTTTTGAGTATCGGTACGGTGGCAGGTAATTCAATTATGATTATTACAAAACTGTTATGAAATATTGCATTTTGGTCACTGAATGTTATAGACCTTAATTGAAAGGGAATTGAACTCTTATTAACATGAAACTTTATACAATCGTTGTTTATAGTTTAAATTTCATTGTGGTAAAGTAAATTCTGTAAAAGGACCTCTATAATACTAAAATTACAATTTAGCCCCTAAAACTTGCAAATGTGTAAGAATTGGTTTTTAATTGACTAATTATTGTTTTTTATTGGATAATTGGATTTATGTTATTGTTTAAAAATGTTTGAAAAACATTCATTCGTTTAAACTTCGAGTACTGATTGAAATTTGTCACACAATTCACAATATCAAACACCGATAGCACGCTCTGACCCTGTTATCAACTAGGCTAGGAATAGGGTGTTACACACCCGTTGTCCAACATACTCGGGCTCCTATTGACAAGTTATCACAGTACCGAACTTATACCTTAATTAGTCAAAATGATGATAATCCTGAAGTGGTCGAGTATTGGTTGGATAACACTCTAAGAATCCTGAACAAGCAATTGCAGTGTTCGGGCGAACACAAGCTGGAGTATGCCTTCGCGTTGCTTGCTGACGAGGCACTTCATTGGTGGGAGACTATTATTCTCGCTATTTCTGAGGAGACAATAACATAGAAATTCTCTCTCTAAGAGTTATGAAAGAATTATATAAGGGAGTTCTATCTCGTAGAGAGACGCAGCATTTTCCTACACCTCATGCAAGGCGGAAGACCTATCGAGTAGTACATCCATGATTTTTGTAGGTATTACCGATATGGTGTTGAATATATAAATAAAATGGAAGAAAAGTGTCACATGTTTATTGTCGAGCTTAGTGACGAGCGTCGCCCTGTGTTGACAGCATTGAGTATTACTGATTTTCACGACCTTATGAATTGAGTCAAGGCCACTTAAGCATCGCAAAAAGTCCAAAAGACCTGTGGGTCGGGCAAATCAAGAAAGGGAAGTATTTTAGCCCTAATAGAATGTTTATCCACAGCCTTCCCGTTCTGGGAACATTGAGAGGCCATAGACTATGACTCAGCCTTTTGCCAAGAGAGCCTCAGTTGAAAGCACTGGAGGCTCGAATCGAAGCTCTCAATATCTTGTTTGTAACTATTGTCAGAACAAGCATCCAACAGGTTAGTGCCGTAAGCAGATTGGATCTTGTTTCTATTGTGGTGAGCAAGGCCACTTCATCCGAGATTGTCATCTTAATGCAACCTAGTCTACTACTACACCGACTAGTTTTGCAACCCCTACCCAGTTTTTTGAGGTAAGAGGTCAAGGAAGGATCATCAGGAGTTGCAGGAAGATTTGGTGGCTGTAGGAAGGCACTGAGCCGCTAGGAATCGAAGGCTCCTGCCCAGATGTACCATGTGAGGAGTAGGGAAGATGAGGATAAACCTAATGTCATTGTAGGTACTATTGAATTGTATTCACATCCCTTGTATCCATTGATTGATCCTGGTTCTACCCACTCCTTTATAAGTACGGTGTTAGCCAATAAGCATAGATTATCATCTAAACCTATAGTATCGAGAATATTTGTAACCAATCTATTAGGTGATTGTGTCACCACAAGCCTTGTGTGTAAGAACTGTCCCTTATTGATTCAAGAGGTTCTTTTTTCGGCCAATTTACTGGCATTATCGATCCAAGAATTTGATGTTATATTGGGAATAGATTGGCTCAGTGAACATCAAGCGTGGGTAGATTGTAGAAAGATGAAGCTATACCTCTAAGGCCTTGGCAAGAAAAGTATTGTATTAATGAAATCGGGAGATCCTTCCTTGAATGTTTTGACATTGGAAGCCAACGATGAACCTTAATTATCGGATCTTGACACAGTGTGTGAATTCTCTGATGTCTTCCTGATGAACTTCTTGGTTTACCTTCAACTGACGAGGTTGAATTTGGTATCAAAGTGCAACCTGGGATTGCCCCAATTTCCATTGAACCCTACCATATGGAAGTCGTCGATCTCTAGGAGCTGAAGGCTCAAATTCAAGACCTATTGAATAAAGGCTTTATCTGACCGAGTTCCTCACCTAGGGGAGCCCTAGTTCTCTTTGTCAAGAAGAATTATGATTCCACGAGATTGTGTATTGACTACCGACAGTTAAACAAGGTAACCATCAAGAATAATTATCCATTGCCAAGAATTGATGACCTATTCGATCAGCTTAAGGATGCCTTTGTGTTTTCCAAGATCGATTTAAGGTCCGAGTGTAACCCCCTCGACCCGGCCTAGTCCTAAGACCGAACTGAGAGAACAACACGAGGTTTACCGAAAAAACCCCGTGAAGGTTCACCTCTATAAACAACCCTTTTTTCTTTTATCTTATCTAGATGCAAAATTACATCCTATGGTGTGTGGTTAGGCAGCGGGTGAAAACTCAACTCAATCGTGCGTCGGATCGACATCCAATTGCACATAATTTCAATTTAGGACTAAATTGCAATTCTAGAAAAATAGAGGGACTTATACCATTTTGAGTTTACCAATCCGCAATTAGTCAGGTAACCTGCACACATGTAAAATTTTAGCTTAAAACAACACTCCAACTCGTACAATTGCATTTACAAATATCAGGGACCAAAATATGATGTTTCAAAGCATTTTTAAACTTTGCAGAAAAATCCTCACTGAAGGTAAGGGTTTCAAAACTTTTTTCCAATAACTAAAATTTCCCTCAAGGTGTCAAAACCTTGGCCATGGTTTCGAAACTAGCTTCAACAGGTTTCGAAACCTGTTCATAAGGTTTCGAAAGCTACCTACATATTTGTAGAAAATGCATACTCAAAACACGTTAGGACCACATTAAACATATCCACATTTGCCCTAAGTATTCTAATACACACATCAATTATACTTCACGCCTAAAACATGCTTCCAAAGACATACATAACAATTCACATACAAATTCCAACTTGATATCAGCAACTAGAGACATGCTTCTTAGGAAAAAACCACTTCAAACCTCATTTGCAATTCAAAGCAAATACCAAAATTTAAAAGCCATTTACAAGTCTAAAATAACAACATAAACTTGCACAAACAGGGAGTTCAGCAAATAACCCACCTGAGCACAACTTGGTCACATTGCCCTTTATTACTACAAAGCTTTTAAAACCATACTTGAGTAAAACTTAGAACTTGGCTCTCTTCCTTGCTTGCTAGCTACCTCGATCACTTGCTTCTCTGCATTGATGAGAAAAGAGAGTGTAAGCATAAATGCTTAGTGAGGGATGCTCAAGAAAAACAATCATCAATGCATTAAAACCATTTAAAACCAAAAACATGTGTTTATGCATCATACCAAAACATCTCATGCTTCTAAAACCAATTCAAATCCATGTGTAAAACCATTGTTAAAACATGTATCATAAATAACTAGCATACTCATATGCTAACCTCAATTTAAGCCTTCACATGCTAATCCAACTATAGCAAAGCTTAAAGAGAAGACATGTATAAATCTCATTATACAAAACACAACCATTTTCAATGATACATCATCTTATATATTGGCATTAAAGTTACTCAAAACCAAATTCTTCCATTACAAAGTGGAGTATGCCTTACTGTTCGCCCCTAACATACATTCTCAACTAGATCAAGGCTTATTCTTCGCCCCTCAACGGTTAACTGAAGCATGGCTTACTCTTCACCCCTTAACGACTAATGTATACATCCACACGATGGGAGCATGGCTTACTCTTCGCCCCTCAACCATCGGGGTACTCATGTTGGAGATTGGTTTACTCTTCACCCCTCGACAAACATGAGGTGACTTATTATAGTGCACTTTATCCTATGGCTAGCCAACTATACTCGATAACATTTTACATACGTCACTTGGCAATATATAGTCTCAAACCACATTACCTCACTATTTTTTATATGTATTCTAACTTTCTCCATAACCATTCTCAAATCATTTCTCATACTCATGTATCATCAAAGTAAGCTCATTTGCAAACACTCTAAAAGCTAGATATGCATATAACAGTAGGTAAACATCATTAAAACATTTGCATGAGATTTACAATTATAAAACTGAAAATGAGAGCGAGAGAACTTTTTGTACTTACTCCTGAGCTTAAACCAGTATTTCAAGCTTAATTTAAACTCCCAAAATCACTTCCAAACCTTTATAAAGCTTTAAAACTCATTTCTACTCACCGACTATGCAAAATGTCCACGCCGATGCGAAAACCAAGCGTCTGATGTTTCTGAAACTTCACCTCAAGCTTCCAGATTATCCTCCCCTATTTTATCCATATAAAACCATAGGATTAATGCATCACAATGCATTCAAAATCCCAGCAAGCAATTCCTCAACCTTGCCTTGCTAAAATCTTACAATCGCTTATCCGAAACAACCGAAAACAACATCGATTAATCTCCAAACTTAACCAAGTCAAAACCTGTAACACACCAAATTAAGGGTAGGAGGTTAAGGTATATTTAAGTAATCAAATAGGATATTTCTAATATTAAGAGAATTAAAAGATTCATGGAACTAGGCTTTTGAGTAATGCAACCAAATTTTTGTTGCCAAAATTGAAGGACCAAATTGAAACAAGGTAAAGGTTAACTTCTTGAATGTAAAATTAAAAGTAGAAAAAAGGCCATGATTAGGTGGCCTTCACTCAATCTCCCATGTGGAAAATGGGGGAGACAATTTTGGCTAAGGGGGAATTGAACTCCCTTGTTCATTCTACTCCACCTTGACCAAAGCTTTTAGAGAGAAAAATGAGAGAAAGTTTTGAAAGGCCATGGCAACAGATGAAGCTTGAGTGTTTGGAAACAATTCGAATTATTGCTTGATTTTGCTTAAGGAATGTAAGCATTTTCCCCCTTCAATTTCCCTTGAATATATGATGTTTAGAACATGAAATTTAATGCTTGATCTTGAGTTACAAAATTGGTGAAAGTATACATTCATGGTTATGAATCTAGATAGAATAAGTATAGAATTTCTGTTTGAATTTTAGGTTATGCCAAATTGAGAGTATGTATGAATGTATATATATATATATATTGATATGGTGAAACCATACAAGAAATTACACATTAGAAGAAATGATTGAAGGAAATTCGAATGAAATGGGTACCTTTGTAATGGGATTGTTGTGTACTATATTTAGAATTTGAAACTTGCTTGATATGTTAGATAAGCTTGAGAAGTTATTATGATTAATCTATAAGTAATGAAAATGAAACTTAGGGACTGCCATGTTAGTAGCTTAAATTAGGGGTTGTTCGAGTTAGAACGTCCAGTGATGGGACTATTTTAGGGGTTGATTTTATTGAATAAATTATGCTGTGGGAATTGATTTATATATGCCATTGTAGACTATAGATATGATGCAGTTTTAGGGATTAAATGTGTATGTGTAGACTTCTTTAAGAAGTGAAAATATTCAAGAAATATGGCTGCTCTGTTTTGCTGAAAAATGAATGTATGGATCAAATCGTTGATTTCAAGAACAAAGGAATATTATGGAAGTACAAATTTAGTTTCAATCAAAGAGGTTAATGGAATTGTTAGAATCTAAAAGTTATAATTCCTATATATTTATGCTAGACTGAGAAGAGAACTTGGAAGAGGAGGCTAGAGTTGATCGACGTGTAGAAAGACAAAAAGAAATATCGATTTGGGAACAAAATTAAAGATTAGCAAAACATTGAGTATACATTTAAGCCTCGAAATGAGCTCACGACCATTCCGAGTATCTTTAATATTTAAATTCAATGATTAGCTGGTGGTTGTATAATTAGTTGTTGGATGCTCAATTTCTAATTGAGATTGCAATGAGGTAAGCTTTCTTAAGCTTGTTCCTTACGTTGATTGTGATAAGATTGTAATTAAATGTATGCATATAGGTATAAGATGTATACCCTTGATTGTTTGATAAGTAAAATTCTCTCTTCATTAAGAAGATAAGAAATAAAAAAGGAATAATTATGGAAAGTCTTGATTAGAGTTGGTTTTAGATACGATTGGCATGCCAATAGATTCCTCTGAGCTCAACTTGATTTGGACTACGGTCTCTTGTCTGGTACATTCGTACCCTTGTGATACCTTGTCTTGAAATAGACATTTTGGTGCTACGGCACCCTTGTTTGACGATTAATTAATCTTGAAATTTGTATGTAAGTTATCCCCTAGTCAAGGCTATGAAAGTTATTTGTAAAACAATAACATACAAGCATTTTACTGGTAGTTATTAACCTGCATGACATACTATGGTCTTGGTATGAGATAATTGTATGAGATTCATAAACTGCTTGACATGTTAATTGTTCTATAATTAAAAAAATATTGCTATTTCATATAGGATGCTTGAATTAGAAAAGTTTACAATATGTATATTCATTTTGTTCTTTAATCTATCGAACACACTAGGTTCAAGCTTGAAGTGAAAAGTACAATGAGTTAGTAGAAGTAGTCCTGTAAACTAGATTCACTAATTTAAAGATAAAGATTAAAGTCATTTACCTTGATATATTCGTATATCTCTTACTCATTGTCTTCTTCCTTGATTTATTCTAGGATAACACCTTTTTTGTCTAGCTTTGGGGATACCGAGCAAGATCACAAAGACAATAGAAAGTATGTTTTGTAGTTTACTTTTGAAACTCCATAATAGTGGTACATGTTTGTAAAACTTTTATATAGCATGCATATAATCGCGCTTGTAAACGTTAAGTGACCCTATGGCATGTATATAATGATGTTTTGGGGAGTGGTTGATTGTGGTCTGATAAGATGTGATGTTGATAACCTTGGTTGATCTTATAGGGTTGAATGCTTATATTGATAGTAATGGGATTGTAAGTTTGAATGATAAATGTACGTACGACAGCTAATGACTTAAGAAGATAGAAATTGTAGTAAAATGCTTGGGGTTATAAGTTGGTTGAACTTAAGTTTTGCTTTAAGGCTTTGTACTTCGATTTGCTTGGAACGCAAAAGATGATACTAAATTAGTTCGTTATAGAGATTTGTAATGCATGTTTACTAGACTTGTACACTAAATGAGTTGAGTATGAAAATTTGGAATAATTTATGCTTAGTCATAATTGTAGTTATTAGACATTGTGTATAATTAGGACTTTATGTATATTCTAATATAAAATTAGTTCAGTGATTGGTCAAGTTAAAATCAAGATAGAGTTTTGTAGGCAGAACCATGATCATCTTGTTCGATTGTTTGATCTTTATTTTGGTACCAATGTCTACTTTAATAAAAAAATATTAAGTTGATTTAAAGCCTTAAGTTTGTGTTTTCTTCTTAGTTTTGCTTGTGAGTTCGAACACTAGTTTGTAGCCAAACTAGTCAATTCTTGTCTTAACGTCTTTGGTTTAGCCTTTTTCTCCTAGGCCCGGTTTAGGGATGTTACAAAACCTAACACTTCTAATAATCAATTAACATCTAAAAACCATCTCATAACATAGTTATATCTCCAACAACCATTAAACACCGGCAACTCCTCAAAAACACAATTCTAGCAACATAGAAATTTAGAGATTCTTATAATTTCGAGATTCCAATGTTAAAACCTTTTATCTCAACATTAATAAACATCAAAATCATGATTAGAATCAATCGAAATCCAAGCAAAACATATCCCTTTTACAAAACAATCACTAAAAATAGTTTTACAACTTTACATTTTGGTCACTAGTCCCAAAATCTCAAACCTCCAAAACTCATTTCCCAAAATTGATTTTACCAAAATCATTAACATATTAAACAAGGATTTTAGAACATTTTCCATATTTTTATCAACCTCAAAAATATTTATTTCAATTTAAATCCTAAAGCTGACTCAAATCACTAAACGAGTTCTCTTGAACCGTCTAATCCTTCCGATTAACATCTAAGCCCAAAATCAGGGCATTACACCGAGTATTATCAGATGAGAGTCAAAGAATGTGATGTACCCAAGATGACTTTCTGAACAAGATATGGACACTACGAATTCTTGGTGATGCCCTTTGGGCTAACCAATGCACCAACAATTTTTATGGATTTGATGAATCGGGTTTTTAGGCCCTATCTTGATCAATTCATAGTGGTATTCATTGACGATATATTGATCTATTCTAAGAATCCTGCTGAGCATCGAAATCACCTCCACATTGTGCTTCAAACTCTTCAGGAGAAGCAATTGTTTACTAAGTTATCTAAATGTGAATTTTGGCTCACCGAAGTTGCATTTCTTGGGCACATTGTATCCGCTTAGGATATCCAGGTGGATCCGAAGAAAATTAAAGCCATTTTGAATGGAATTCACCGAGGGACATTGATGAAGTGAGAAGCTTCCTTGGTCTTGCTGGTTATTATAGGAGATTCGTTTAATGATTCTCTATGATAGCAACTCCATTAACTAAGTTACTGAGGAAAGAAGTCTCGTTTGTTTGGACCGAGGAACAACAAAGAAGCTTCGATCAATTAAAGCAAGTGTTCACCCAAGCAATTGTCCTAACCCAACCTGAATCTAGAAAAGACTACATCATCTACAGTGATGCATCGCATCTAAGGTTAGGATGTGTATTGATGCAAGAAGCCAAAGTCATTGCTTATGCTTCGAGGCAACTAAAGCCACATGAGATAAACTATCGCACTCATAACGAAGAGTTGAATCTTTATCGATCATGAGATAAACTATCGCATTGAAAATCTGGAGGCATTATCTCTACGGAGAGAAATGTTATCTCTTTATCGATCATAAAAGCCTCAAGTATCTCTTAACCAAGAAAGAGTTGAATCTTCAGCAACGGAGATGGATGGAACTCCTCAAGGACTATGACCTTGTCACTGATTACCATCTGGGTAAGGCCAACATTACAACAGATGCACTCAGCTGCAAACCTCTGTCTGGTAAGTATCGTTATCGATCATTGAGTCCAATACATTAATAAGTATATCGACTCATTGTAAAGTTGTTGTATTGTAGCTCCTCGATCTATTAATGCTCACTTCCGACTTTGAAATCACTGTTGTTTCATAGTTGAACTCCAAATTCAGCCTACTATTGTATCGAGGATCAGACCATTGCAAGAGCAAGACCCTGAAATTCAATCTATGGCTACCAAGCTACAAGATAACCCTAACTTCAGGATTAGTCCTGAAGGACTCTGTGCTTTTGTGATCGATTTTGAATACACAATGATGAATCTCTTCGTACCTATTTCCTCAAAGAGGCTTATTCGAGTTCTTTCTCTTTTCACCTAGGTTTTCTAAAGATGTACAAGGACCTGCGGGAGCTCTATTGGTGGTCGAGCATGAAATGAGCCATAACTGACTTCGTATCCAAGTGCCTTACATGCCAATCTGTAAGGTCAAACATCGTGTCCCTACGGGCTTATTACAACCCGTTGATCTACCGTAGTGGAAGTAGGAGAAGATCACTATGGATTTTGTTAGTGGTCTACCCTTGACGTTTGCAATACATGATGCCATTTGGGTCACTGTAGACCGTTTCACCAAGTCAGCACACTTTTTACAAGTTAGGATAGACTACGGTCTTCCTAAGGTAGCTAAGTTATACAACAAGGAAATTATCCGACTCCATAGAGTACCTCAATCTATCATGCCCGATCTAGATCCCCATTTTGCTTCTCAGTTTTGGAGAACATTGCAAGGAGCTCTGGGCACCAGAGTTAATCTTAGAACTGCTTTCCACCCTCAGTCTGATGGCCAATCAGAAAGGGTAATTTCAGATGTTGGAAGACATGCTACGCGCATGTATCATTGATTTTGGAAGCTCATGCGATAAATCCCTACCTCTCATCGAGCTTGCCTACAACATCAGCTACCAAGCTTCCATTAAAATGGCACCGTATGAGTTGTTGTATCGCAGACATTGTAGAACACCATTATGCTGGTCTTAATTTGGTGAAAGCAAGGTGTTGGGCCTTGACTTACTTCAGGAAACCGAAGAATAGGTTACCATCAACCATGATCATTTGAAAGTTGCCTTTGACCGATAAAAGGCCTATGATGATCTCAAGCGAAGGGATATACATTATGAAATTGGTAAGAAAGCCTTCCTCAAAGTTTCACCATGGAAGAGGGTTCTGAGATTCAGCAAAAAGGGAAAGCTAAGTCCCTAATTCATCGGACCTTTCAAGATTATTGAGGAAGTTGGCCCTATGACTTATCGATTATTGTTGCCTTCAGAACTAAGAAAGATTCATGATGTATTTCATGTATTGATGCTTCAAAAGTATCGCTCTGACCCTTCGCACATCATTGAGCTTGAGTCCGTAAAAATCTAACAGGACTTGTCCTATGAAGAGGAACCAGTTTAGATTCTTGCAAAATAAGTTAAAAGACTTTGAACAAATCCGTTCCATTGGTTAAAGTGCTCCGCATAAGCCATTTTGTTGAAGAAACAACATAAGAACCAGAAGAGTCGATGAGGAAGCAATATTCTCATCTCTTTGACTCAGTTAAAATTTGAGGACAATTTTTTTGTAAAGGGGAGAGTTATAACACCCCAAAAATCGATCTAGTCAGAATTAGGTTTCGGCGATCAAAAACCCTACATTGGAAAGGCCAAAATATTGCATTGACTTTGACCATGTGGTCAATTGTATTGATATTGGACTCTAATTGAGTCAATTTATCAATTAAGGGCCTTATTGAATACATTGAAATTTATTTAGTGGCTAAATTGTAGAAATTGGAAATTTGGGGGTAAAGGCTTAAGCTACCAAGAGTTAAGGGACTAACCTTGTGATTAGCCCCTCTCTAAATTCAATCACCACCTACTTGGATAGTAGAACTTAGCTTATTTCATATGAATGAAAGCTATCGGTTACCAATTATCAAAAGGGAAAGAAAATAATGAAAGAAAGACTTGCCTGATTAAGTAAAGAGAAGCAACCATCTCTCCATTGCCTTCATCCTAAGCAAGCACCTCCATTATAGCTTGGTTTCAAGCTAATCTTTTCTTTTGATTTCTCGAATCCTTTGAGTAAATTTTGATCGGGTAAGCTATAATCCCTAATCCATTGTGTGAATCCATTGATATATTGAGTTTAATATCAAGCTAGGGTTTAATCATCTTTGGTAACATAGGAATTTCAAAGCTTCCATCCATGGATATCATATAGCTAATAGTTATATTCAAATTAGAATTTGATTTTGAAATCGTTAGGTTGATTTCGGTATCGTATTATTGATTGAAACAATTTGCGACTGTTTACCTAGCTTAATAAGTGGAGAGAGATCATCCACCATCACCATCGAAAGCTAGGAACAAAGGGATTGTAACCTAAGAGGCGTATGAGCTTCGAAATATCGAGGTGAGTGTAGTCAGAGTCTCTAGATTGGGCTAGGTGCCTTTCCCGAATTTACTTCCATTGAATTTAGTATTGCTAGCCCTTTTGTCAAAGGTTATTGCGTTGAACCTCTTAAGAGGCATAATTAGTAAGCATCAGTAAGCTTTGTATTGTATATCAGACGTCGAGATCAGAGGAGTTGGAAGATACTGGCAAGTCACAACTAAGCTAAAGTAATGTATATCGAATCTATGAACTCCTAGTATGGTGGAAAAGTTGTTAGACTTGTCACTTATGGTCTTTTTGGTATGTATGTATTGACCTTGGTTTGTAATTGTGCGTTAAGCCCTAAATGACCCTTTTGAATGGCTTAAAAGTTAAGCCCTAAATGACCCTTTTGAATGGCTTAAAAGTGACTAAAATTCCATACTTGGCCTAAAAAGGGGAAAACGTAGTAAATGGATTTGAATGGCTATAAAATTTGGCATGCTAGTAGATTATAGTGTTATAAACTTGCTGGAAAAATTTCATTGGATTTGGATACTGTTTAATAGGTCAAATTGAGTAAAAACTACATAAAATCTTTCATTATAGTGCAGAGCGTATCGATACAGGTGGTGGTGTACCGATACAGGTATGCATATTTGGACATGGTCAACATCGGTCAACAAGGTCTAACGATACGTCAAATGGGCAAATCAATACAAAAAGTCAACATTGGAATTTTGTTAAATTAAATCCATCGATACGACCATTGGGCGTATTGAAACGTGTCAACCCGTATCGGTACTGTCCCCAACCGTACCGATACGAGTTTTTGTCATTAGAATCTGATAAATTATAAACCATGCTTTGCATACAGATACAGACAAGCATCGTATCGGTACGAGCTTAATGATTCTAAACATTTTTACCGGTCATGACACAGGCGTATCGTACGACCTTATGAGTTGAAAGGGGTAATTGATATTAGAAAAAGTTTAGCACATTGCATATTGGCCACTTATCATTGATTAGCTTAATGGAAGGGGTAATTGATATCGGAATGACATGAAAATTTGTTTGCTTATTGTTTAAGAGTTGAAATTCTTTGTTGTATAGTTAATTTCATTAAAGGACCTCTAATTTTCTAAATTTACAAATTAGTCCCTAAAGTTCATAAAAGTTTAAAATTGGCCCTAAACTGATTTATGTAGTTCTGTATCAAGTCATTGCTTCTGTATATCGATATAATATCATATCACTCAATTAAACATTGACTTTTGATTAAAATATTGACATCGTTCACAATATTGTTTTCTTGTAACAACTTTCAACCCGGTTCCCTACCAGTCCAAGAATGGGGTGTTACATCATAAGACTCGAGCGGCTATGAATAATGTTGGAGATGGGCAGAGCGTTGAGTTACCTCCTTCTCTACCCATTCCTTTGGCTGGTGCCAAAGCAAAATTCGATGATGTACCTCAAGCACCGGAAGGGCCAATTTTTGGTGATATGACACCACTAATTCAGGAAATGAAAGGAACCTTTCAAGCAACGATAGCTAGGGTTCTTGTTCAAGCATCAGCGCCTACCATGGTTGTTAATGTTGGGTTGCCTCTGGAGTCCTTCGTAGCTTGGGAGGTGTGGAATTTAGAGGATTGAATCATGAGGCGGCAAAAGAGTGGCTTGAGAGCACTACCTGTATTCTATGTCAAATGGACTGTAAAGATGTGCATAAGTTGGGTTGTACCGTATCCTTGTTGCACGGTGACGCGTATCATTGGTGGGTAATCACAATTGTGGGGTTTCCTAAGGCCGATGTGAATTGAGAGTTCTTTCAGACGGCCTTCAAGAAGAAGTACCTTGGTCCACAATACCTAGATGCCAAGAAACGTGAGTTTATGTCGTTGGCGCAAGGTGGCAAGACGGTGTCCAAGTATGAGGTGAAGTTTGTTCGGTTGAGCTAGTATGCTCTTGAACTGGTTCTGAATGATAGACAAAGGTGTGACAAGTTCCGTTATGGACTTGTTAAGGACATTAAGATGTATTTGTTGGCCATGGATTATAGGGATTTCGATGTGTTGGTCAACAAGGTTAAGGATATTGAGCAATCCTTGGGTGGTTCTGTGCAAGTGGTGAATGGGGGTTCGGGAAAGAAAACTGTGAAGTCTAGCTTTTCTTGAAGGTAGAACAAGAGGTCTCGTGATAAGTGATAAAAGTCTGACTATAAGCATAGTGGTGGCTGTAATCAAGGTGTGCGTGCTTCTACCGAGTGTGAGCATTGTGGAAGACGCCATATTGATGAGTGATGGGGAACTGTTGGAACTTGTTGGGAGTAAGGGTCACCTGGTCATATGAAGCGTGATTGTCCTTGTGTTGTGAGAGATGCACTAGTTCAAGCCGCTACACCTGCTAGAGGCTGAGGGCATGGAAGGGATAATTTTTAGAATGGTGGTGATGTTTAAAGGACTGTGGCTTATATAGTTGTTGTACGAGCGGAGAATGGTGGGTCAGCTTGGATCTATTATTATCACAAAGGTCATAATAAAACTGATGTAATCGTAGGTACTTTTACCTTGCAATCTTTTCTTTTTTTCCTTAATTGATTCGGGGTCCACTTATTCTTACATTCTAAGTGAGCATGCACATTTGTTGAATATACCTGTTGAGATCTTAAGTGTGGGTATGTTAGTAACTAGTTCCTTTGCAGAGACGATTACACTTAGAAGATTGATTTGAGGTTGGAGTATTATCAGTTAAAGGTTAAGGATACAGAGGTGCCGAAGACTACTTTTCGCAAGAGATTTTAGCACTATAAGTTTTTGGTGATGTCGTTTCGTTTGACAAATGCTCAAGTTGCTTGCATGGATATGATGAATAGGGTTTTTTATGAATATCTTGATCGTTTTTTTGTGGTGTTTTTTATCGATGATATTCTCATGTACTCGCGTATTGAGGAGGAGCAAGATTGGCATTTGCATATTGTTTTGCAAGCTTTGAAGGAACACTAGTTGTTTGCTAAGTTGTGTAAGTCTGATTTTTGGCTCAAGGAAGTGATGTTTCTTGGTCATGTGGTTTTGGGCGAGGGTATCTGTGTTGATCCGTAGAAGATTGAGGCTATCCTTAATTGGAAACAACAAAAGTCAATATCGAAGGTACGTAGTTTCCTTGGGTCAGCCGGATATTACCGTCATTTTTTGGATGGTTTCTCTAGTATTACTGCTCCATTGACAAAGTTGTTGCAAAAGAATGTTCCTTATGTGTGGACAGAGAGTCGACAGTGTGGTTTTGAGAAGTTGAAGGAGGTTTTGACACAGGCTCCTGTCTTGATTCAACTTGAGTTTGGTAAGGAGTTTGTGGTCTATAGTGATGCATCCTATGTTGGGTTGGGTCGTGTGTTTATGCAAAATGGTAAGGTGTCTCATATGTATCAAGGCAATTGAAAGTTCATGAGTGCAATTACCCGACTCGTGATTTAGAGCATGCGGCGGTTGTGTTTGCCTTGAAAATTTGGAGACATTACCTATATAGTTAGAAGTGTATTGTTTACACCGATCATAAGAGTTTGAAGTATTTGATGTCTCAAAAGGATTTGAAATTTAGGCAATGAAGGTGGATTGAGTTGCTTAAGGTTATGATTTGACATTGGAGTATCACTCCAGAAAGGCTAACGTGGTAGCAGATGCGATGAGTCGTAAGGTTGCTATTAAGCTTAGGGTGATGTTTGCAAAGTTAAGTGTGACACAAGAAGGTGGTTTGTTGCCTGAGTTTCAAGTTAAGTCTACATTGTCTCAGGATTAAAACGAGGCAACCGTATGACGATTCATTGGTTCCGCAAGTTAAGGATATTTCGAATGGTAATCCGATAGATTTTCATTTTGATGATGATGGTGTTTTGTGCTCTAAGGTTCGCATAGTTATGACGGATGATTCAGAGTTGAGGCACATTATTTTGACTCAGGCTCATACCAGTCCTTTTGTTATGCATCTGGGTAGTACAGAGAGGTATCGGGATTTCAAGGATTTGTATTTTTGGGTTGGTTTGAAGAAGGATGTGGCCGAGTTTGTTGCTCGTTGCATGGTGTGCAGAGGTTAAGGCTGGGCATCAGTTTCCTTCTGGGTTGTTGCAACCAATTCAAATTCTAGAGTGGAAGTGGTTAAGAATCACCATGGATTTTGTGACGGGATTGCCTTTGACATCGTCCAAAAAGGATTTGATATAGGTGGTTGTTGACCATTTTACGAAGTGTACGTATTTCCTTATTGTGTATACGATGTATACGTTGGCTAATTTGTATATTGTCGAGATTGTAAGGTTGCATGGACTTCTTAAGTCAATTATATCAGATAGGGAACCGTATTTTACGTCAAGGTTGTAACACCCTAAACTTGGCGTAGGAAGGTTACCACTGTCTAAGCTATTGACTAATTGAATTATGTGCTAATCAAATTAAAGAGGAAAGAACATTAGCTATCTTTTAGATCAAATAAGTGAAATTAGAACAAAATCGAGTTGAAATTAAAACTAGAAGGCTTAAATGGTTGGATGGAAATGAGAACATGTAAAGCTCTAGAGTTTGCATGTAAATTGAATTAAAATTGGAGTCCTATACACATGTTCTGATTTGATGAAAACATGTGCATTGTGAGTGATGACTCACGACAACTAGGTGAGAAAGATGAACAAAAATTGTGTTATCTTCTTCATCCACCATAGTTGAATGTTTGAGAGAGAATGAAGGAGAAAAAGCTTCTTAGACCATATTCAATTCATGTTTCTTGTTGAGCTTTGCTCAAATTAGTTTAGGAGAAGGTAAAATGCTTGATTCCTCACTTCAATTACATGCTTGAATCTTGAATTAGTGGTATTCTTGTTGCCTAATTTGAATAGGATGATTGTTATGCATGTTATAATGATCTTAGCTTCTAATGATTCTTGAAATTGTGAGTGTTAGTAGCCAAATTGCTAAAGAGAACGTGCATGGTTGCTAGAAATTGAGGATAGGGATCATAGTTGAAACTAGTTTTGATTAGGGACTGTTTTGCTATATTAAAATGTGTAAACATGCTTAATTGTATATGCTGCCCTGTTTTGATCACATTGCTAGATGAATTGAGATTTGAATAGAGTAAATATATTGCTGGAAAATGAATGCATATAGTTAGATTGGTTAGAGCTAGGTAATGGACTGCTCAAATGGTGAATTAGAGGAATGTTGTTGATCAAATGGATCAAATTAAACATAGCACTATAATGCCCTATTATAATCACATTGATAGGTGAATTAGACCGACCTATACATGTAAGAACATGAAAATAAGTTGAATTATAATGTTAGAATATTGTTTAGATGAATTATGAAGCTAGAAGCTTAACCTAGTGAAATCTACCCAGAATATCTGTTCTGGGCAGTAACTTTGAAAAATCACCATAAATTGTATAAATGGAATTTAAGGCTGAAATTTTTATGGACAGTGACTTAACATGACTAAATTCATTAGGAGAAAACAGAACTAAATTATGGATTGTAGAATGAATTGTAGAGAAGAAACACTAGGGATAGTGCAAATTGTCCAGTGTTGTAAATTGCCTTATCTTTAAGCAAAAAACTGTATTGATTGGAAAAGAATTAAAATGCAAGGCCTATATGGTTAGAAGGAAAATTAAGTTAGCTTTCCAACGGTGTAAACTAACTGAAATTCTAACGTACGAAATGAACGTTATGCATGTTTGAGTGAGTAGAATACATGCTGCCTGGTAGTAGGAGTTTAGGTATTGTGGCAGTTTTGTAAACTATTTTGCAAACATTTTTGGGACAGTTTAATTGTTGCCCTGTTTTGCCTTAATATGGAATGTAGGCAGTTTGGTAATGTTTATTAAGGTGTGTATATGAATATACTATATGTTTTGTATATATAATGTATTAACCTTGCTGCCATGTTGAATGATTTTGTGATTTCAAGTTTTGACCTTGTTCTATGTATGTGATTTACTAGAGAAAGGAAAGGACTTTGGTGAAGGATCTAAAGTCGAGCATTCAAGGGACAAGCAAAAGGGAATAGTATTTCGAGACTAGCTAGCTGGGGGAGTATTGTGAGTGTAGTTTATTCTAGAGTTAGGACTATGTCCTAACTAAAGCATGTCTAAATTCTTGAATTGTTAAATTGGACATAATGTGATCTTGACCTAATAAGGGAAGTATGAATTAAGATAATACATAAAATAGAATGCTAGCATGTATATGTGGTAACATTGATGCTTGTATGTATGACATGGTATTGAGACCAATTGCTTAAACGAATGCTTGATGTGCTAGCTTAGATGATGCAATGAACACTTAAAATGTAGAGTTATGGATCTATTGCCCTAAGGGCTTAATGCATGTATACACTTGCCATGCAATAGTCGAAATGACTCTCAAAAAAGATAAGGCTTGACATGAACTTGTACACTTGAATGATACATGATCTTGAACTTGAAAAGCTTGAAATCCTTGAATAAATGAATTATAATCAAACAACCTTGGTTTCTAGTTGAATAGGTAGAAGGGCATGCCTTAGAGTCTAGCACTCATTGTGTCAGGGTGGACTATGGTCCAGGGCCAAGGCCCCTAATTGGTTATAGACGGAGGGTACATATGTGGTCATTGGCGACAATAGAATGGTTGACCAGTACTAGGTACATCTTGTGGCGACAGTTGGCTGGAGACTCGATTACCTAGTCAAACTATGAACCAAGGATTGTGTTAAAAAGATATTAAATGAGCTAATAAGCATGAATTGCTTGATTACTTGTCATGTAAGCATGAATTGCTTGATTTCTTGTCATGTAAGCATGAATTGCTTGATTTCTTGTTATGTAAGCATGAATTATTGTCTCTTGCTTCTTATGCTATTCGAATGCCTTGAAATCCTTAGCTAGGATCATACTTGACTAATTGACACTTAATTTGATATAACAATTGGTTAGAACTAGTTACTACCTCACTAAGTACATTCTTGTACTTATCACTCTTGTTTTCATCCTTCCCAACTACAAGATAAAGGATTCGATCGTTGCTTGATCCTGAAGCCTGATTTCTTGAGCTCGAAGCAAGACACAAGCATAGCTAAAGTATGGTTCATATTTTTTTTGTATTTCTCATAGTTGGTGGCACCTAGACATATACATGTAGCTAGGACTAGACCATGCATCTTGTTTGTTTTGGGAGGATTGTATATATGCATGAGCATGGCTACTTGATGTTTTGAATACTTGTATATATATGCTATTATATGGGCCTTCCATGTTAAGAACATAGTTGTTAAGACTTAAGAATGTATTGAACTCAAATTATGTAATGTAAAAGTAGTTGCTGCGCATATGTGAATTTATGTGGAATGTTCAAAGTGATTGTTCTAGCCTATTGTGCCATTCGAATGCCTTGTGAAATTATATATTCACTTGTGTGAGTATACCATGTTGTAGGGGTTTTTATGTGTGTGTATGGTAAATGTCGAATGGTATGGCTTGTTTGGAGATAAGGTACATGCAATTGTATGTTCGAATGATCATGTTTAGTAAATTTAGGAAATAAATATTACATGTGCCAATCTAAGGAACAATGAAATGAAGTGGAAGCATGTTTGTTCACTTAGGCTATTCGAATGCTAGTGTATGGTGATGTTAATTGAAATGTTGAAGTAGTAACCTATAATGTCTTGTAAACAAAATATGAGTTTGCTTGCTAGTTAAGTAACTCATCTAATAGAGAGGAGTTAACCTATTCTTGCTTGTAATGTTTCTTGGTAACGCTCTCGAACCGGTTTGCTACTAACCCAGGGTAGGGGTGTTACATTTATTGGTATCAGAGCTTATTAGTCGGTTTTAGGACTAAACCAAGCTCTCTTGCATCATATAGGATACTTGTGCCACCTAGGTGACTTGTATTGTATAGCTTGTGTCTTTGCTTAACTAAACCGAATTCCTAATTGTTCTATCGAACGTAGAATGTCTGAAACAAGGCTCGATCGGGATGATGAAAGTCCCGTAGGATCCTCAAATGAAGGAGATAGTGTGAGGATAGAGTAGTATCCTGTTCCTAAGCTTTTGCTCAACCCCGAGCCTAAGCTGTTGCTCAACAAGAAGCTCCTGCTATAAATCATGTGCAACATGAATGTCTCATGAGCATGAAGGAGATATTCAATCATCTTGTAACTATTTTAAAACGAGACCATCCTATTCCACCTCCTATTGCTGCTCCAAATAGAGTCCCGATAGACAAACTGGCTCAACACCAGGCCTATACCTTCACTAGCACTGCTGAAGCCAATCTCAAAGTAGCTAAGTACTAATTAAAGGCCACTACTCAAATCCTGACCAAGCAATTACCCTATTATGACGAATATAAACTCGAATGTGCCATAGCCCTATTGGCAGACGAAGCTCTAAGTTGGTGGGAAACCACTACCCTGACTGCTCCTGCTGAAGCTGTAACTTGGAAATTCTTCCTCAAGGAATTCAGGAAGAAATACATCAGTGAATAATACTTGGCCGAGAGCCAAAAATGTTTCTTGTACCTCACACAAGGTGGCCGACCTATCGAACAGTACGCGAGTGACTTTTGCAAATATTGCAAATATGGGTCGGAATACATCAAGATTGATGTTGACAAGTGTAGGATGTTTGTCGATGGACTAAATGATGAACTAAGTCCAATATTTACTACCCTGGGTATCACTGACTTCCAAAATTTGGTGAACCGAACTATTGCAATCGAGGAGAAGATGAAAGCCTATGAGAAACGCAAGAGTGGCAGTTCCTAGAAAGACAAATGATCTAGGAATGATGACAAGCCCCACTGGCAGTCAAATAATCCTAAACACTCCAAAGAACACTCCTCAAATTACACTCCTATTCAGAAGAGCAACTACATATCGAGACCCCAATCTGTATCCAAGCCTACAAGCCTGATCATCTATGTTGATAGTACGAGGAATTTTGGTAAAATTCGCCAATATCCTACTTGCAACTTCTGCCAGAAGCACCACACTGGCCAATGTAGAACTCAACGGAATCTATGTTTCTTATGTGGAGCCTCCGATCACTATATCTGGGATTGTCCTCAGAATCCTAACAAGGTTCCGAATCGAGCTCCTGCAAATGCTAACTAAGCTTCTTCCATTTGAAACAAAGGTCCCAGACAAGCTCAGTCTAGAAATCAGGGGAAGGGCAAAGGACAGTATTCGAACACCCCTACTCACTAGGAATCTCTGGCTCATGCTCGAATCTATTATATCCGGGGAAAAGAAGATGAAGAATCATCTGATGTCATAGCAGGTAATGTTGAGCTAAATTCATCTCCTGCTTATGCTTTAATAGACTCGGGATCCACATATTCTTTTGTATGCTCATCTTCGATTGTAAAATCGAAATTGAAACCTGAAACTGTTGATAGAGGCCTTGTAGTTTCTAACCCTAAAGGGGGAATCACATCCATTAACTTCCTTTGCAAGGAATGTCCCATAATAATCCAAACATACCCTTTCCTATTCATCTATATGTATTTCCAACTTGTGAGTTTGATCTAGTGCTAGGACTAGATTGGTTAAGCAAGCATGAAGCCTGGTAGATTGGCAAAATAGGAGACTTTATCTCTAGGGTTTAGGAAAGGAATCCATTCTCCCTAATTGATAAGAAACTAACCTCAATCTTTGCTACTATGGTTTTACAAGATGAACTTGAATTCAGCTTACCTAGTATGCTAATTGTATTTGAATTCGTTGATGTTTTTCCCGAGGAACTCCCTGGTCTCCCTCCAAGCAGAGAAGTAGAGTTTGGCATCAAAATTCAACCTAGAACAACTCCGGTGTCCATCACACCTTATCGAATGGCACTTGTTGAGTTGAAAGAACTCAAGAAGCAACTCCAAGAGCTACAAGACAAAGGCTTTATTTGGCCTAGCTCGTCTCCCTGAAGTGCTCCAGTCTTGTTCGTGAATACGGGACTATGAGACTCTGTATTGACTACATACAATTGAACAAGCTTACTATCAAGAATAAGTACCCCTTGCCAAGAATTGAAGATCTTTTCGATCAACTCAAAGATGTCGTGGTATTCTTAAAGATCGATATTTAATCGGGATACTACCAAATAAGGGTAAAAGAAGAAGATGTACCCAAGACAGCCTTTCGTACTCAATATGACCATTTTGAATTCCTTGTAATGCCATTCGCGTTAACGAATGCTTCAGCTTCTTTATGGACCTTATGAACCGTGTATTCAAGCCCTATCTTGACAAGTTCGTGGTCGTCTTCATTGATGACATTCTGGTGTATACTCGAAATAAGGAAGAACATTATGAACACCTTCGAATTGTATTGCAAACTCTTCATGAACGTCAATTGTTCGCAAAGTTCTCTAAATCTAAATTTTGGCTATCGGTAGTCTCATTCCTTGGCCATGTCATCTCGGTAGAAGGGATTAAAGTAGACCCAAGCAAAATTCAATCCATCCTGGATAGGAGACCTATGAGGAATGTTGGTGAGGTCAGAAGCTTTCTTGGATTAGCTAGGTAATATCGATGTTTTGTCAAGGGATTCTCATCCATTGCCACAAGCTTAACTAAGATAACTCGCATGGATAGACCCTTTGTATGGTCAGAGAACCAACAACGAAGCTTCGATCAGCTTAAACAAGCCCTGACTCATGATCTGGATCTCATCCAACCAGTATCAGGCAAAGAGTACATTGTTTACAATGATGCATCTCATTTGGGACTAGGAAGTGTCCTAATGCAAGATGGAAAAGTGGTAGCTTACGCTTCAAGGAAACTAAAACCACACGAGTCAAACTACCCTACACACGATCTGGAATTGGTAGCTCTCGTGTTTGCACTCAAAGTTTGGAGACATTACTTGTACGTGGAGAAATGCAACCTGTTCACAGACCACAAGAGTCTAAAATACCTCCTAACTTAGAAAGACTTGAATTTGAGGCAAAGGAGATGGCTAGAGTTACTTAAAGACTATGATTTGGTTATCGACTACCATCCAGGGAAAGCAAATGTGGTTACTGATACCATTAGTCGTAGGCCATACTCGGGTAAACCCTTAAATCTAAATCCTAGAACAATTCATTCGAAATGTTTCTTTCTTGACTTACAAATAACCATTCGAAAATCTCCCTTAATGATATTGTTTATTCGTTTGTAGCTTCCTTGGCTATCAATGCTCATTTCCGTTTATCCAAAGGACGTAAATTATTCTTTGAACTTCAAGTTCAATCTAGTCTAATCTCGAGAATCAAGGAACTCCAAACAATTGATCCAGATCTTCAGAAGATCATGTCCAAGATAGACTTTGAGTCTAATTCTGACTTTTCCCTCAAGTCGAATGGACTCCTCTGTTTCAAAGATAGAGTATGTGTTCCTAACAATGATGAACTAAGACACGAGATGTTACAAGAAGCTCACCGAAGCTCTTTCTCGATTCACCCGGGATCGATTAAGATGTACGAGGACCTAAAGCCACTATACTGGTGACCAGGCATGAAATCGGCTATCACAAACTTTGTTTCAAAGTGCCTAACTTGTCAAAGAATCAAAGCCAAGCATCAAGTTCCCACTGGACTGCTCCAACCCATCGAATTCCCTCAGTGGAAATGAGATCGGATTACAATGGACTTCGTTACTAGTCTTCCTTACACTCTAAGAAAGAACAATGTTGTGTGGGTGATTGTTGATAGATTCACAAAGTCTACTCATTTCGTCCCTGTTTGAATGAACATGAGCTTGGAAACCTTAGCTGAGCTGTACATTCATGAAGTGATTCAATTACACGGTGTACCTACAACTATAATCTCTGATCAAGACCCCATATTTGCTTACCAATTCTGAAATTCTTTATAGAAGGCTCTAGGAGCTAAAGTGCACCTTAGTACAGCCTTTCATCCTCAATCAGATGGACAATCTGAAAGAATCATCCAAGTGCTTGAAGACATGCTACGTGCTTGTGTTATAGACTTCAGAAAGAACTGGGAGAAATGTCTACCCCTAGTAGAGATTGCTTACAACAATAGCACCAGACATCTATCCAGATGGCTCCCTTTAAAGCTCTATATGAAAGGAAATGTAGAATTCCCTTGTGCTGGTCTGAACTGGGAGAAAACGAAATATTGGGACCTCAATTGCTCAGAGAACCCGAAGAACAAGTGAAGATCATTCACAATCGATTAAATGCAGCCTTTGATAGGCAGAAAGCATATGCAGACTTGAAAAGGAGAGACATCCAATACAGTGTTGGAGACAAAGTCTTCCTTAAAGTCTCCCCTTAGAAGAAAGTCTTTCGGTTTGGAAGAAAAAGGAAGCTTAGTCCTCGATTCATCGATCCTTTTGAAATCATCGAAAGGATAGGGCCAGTGGCCTATCGATTAGCTCTTCCAGTGAATTTGACATGATTCATAATGTCTTTCACGTGTCTATGCTCTGAAGATATAGGCCTGTAGAAGTAGAGTTGAATCCTGACTTGTTATACAAAGAGGAACCAATTCAGATTATTGAATACGAAGTTAGAAAGCTCAGGAACTAAACCATTCCTCTAATCAAGGTCTTGTGGAGAAATCACAAGATAGATTGTAGTGCTATAAACTCGCTGGTAGAGTTTCATTAAATTTGAACATTGTTTGATAGGTTAAATTTTATAAAACCCAGACAAAATCTGTCATTATCGTTCAGGGCGTATCGATACAGGTGGTGGCGTATCGATACGGGTATGCATATTTTGACATGGTCAACATCAGTCAAAAGGGTGTATCGATATGTTTAAGGGGTATATCGATACAAAAATTAAACACTGGAATTTGGAAAATTAAATGCATCGATACGGCCATAGGGCATATCAAAACGGGTCAACCTGTTCTAGTACGATCCCCAGTCGTACCAATACGAGTTTTGGTCATTAGAATCTAATAAATTATAAACCATGCTTCACGTATCGATATGGACAGGCAACGTATCGGTACAAATTTATTGATTCTTAACCGTTTTAATAGTCATAACACAGACGTATCTGTACGACCTTACTAGTATCAATACCGATACAGGTAAATCAGTTATAAGTTGAATGGAATAAGTTTGACACATTGCGTATTGGCCACTGATCATTGTTTAGTTTAGTTGAATAGGTAGTTGATATCAGAATGACATAAAACTTGTATACTTATTGTATGGTTCAACATGAGAAACCGGTACGGATATCACCTACATGTCCAATTGAGCTATGAGCTAGAGGTCTTTTCACTTTCGTTTGGGCCATGGCGGCCAGTGCTCCTAAGATCATAGAAGCAACGCAACAAAAAAAGAAGATTTATTGCAATGAACCCCGTATTTCTTCGAGAGAATCTCTTAATTGTTCCAAAGCAACTAGAAAGAGATTCTTTAACCAGAAAGAATTCAGTTCAGATGTAGGATACCTATCCAAAAGTTTTCGCAACTCAATCATGTATGATGGAATCATCAAAGATTTGACCTTTTTGAACTCTGTCTGTAACTCACTTTAGGCTTGGGAAACAAAGAGAAGATCTTAACCATCAAAGTGTTGGCAAGATTGGTACAACTTCCACCGTCTATGATAAAAAAGCAAACTTTTTCTTGAACACGGCAACGTGTCTGAAGATGTTTGAATGTTTTAGTTCATTTAGCATGTTTTGGATGTCCTCTCCTCCTTCTTCTGAGGTTGATGGATGATTAAATGAATCCTGCAACATGGTTTGTAAGAAAAAAATAGAACCTCACAACGCACTCACAAAAACCTCACAAAGTCACTCCAAAGAAAATTTAAGATGGCACTCCACTCTTCTCTCGTGCTTGCTCTCTAGAATGTGGCTTTTATTTCCCCTTCTGAACTCACAACTCTCTTGCTTTTTTCCTCTCAATTCTCTCGTACAAAGTTCTTAGAACAACTTACTCAAAACTTTTTAAAACTTGTCTTAATGGCATTTTGGCTGCAATATATGGTTAGGGTAGGAAAATAGAAAGAAAAATAAAGGGAATGAAAAGAATGGTAGGCTAGAAGAAGAATGAAAATGAAAGAAAGGAAGAAAGTAAATGAAGGGAAAAAAAGAAAAGAAAGATTCGTTACCACCAAACTTACTTATAACTTGTTCAAGAAATAATAAATTTTGATGTACTTCTTCGAGCATGGTTGCTTTGTTTATCTTTTACCTTTGTGTTTTTTTCATACTTCTCTTTTTTGATTTTTTAATCTTTTCGAATTACTTGATAAAGATGAGAAGGAATTCTCTTTTTGCTTTTGCTTTTTTATGTACTAAAATGAAATCACAAATAGGCACTTAATTGATTCTTCCAAAAGATCTGATTATCAAATGATATGCCCCTACTCTCAAATTGATGTTGTTGAGGGATGCTTGATTGTTCTCGACCGTAGAATGCAAGTAAGCCTTCTAAAAATCTTAATGCTTTCAAAGAATGAAGTAGGAAATGATTATAGAAGTTTAGGGTGCGGAACTCTTTACGCATGGTGTAAGAAGGAATGGATGAAAAGAAATGGTTTGGTTTTAGGTGAAGGGCTCAGATGTGGTGAAAGAAATGGAAGAAAGGTGATGAAAGGAAATGGATAAGATGGTGATAGTATTCAAAGAATTCAAGGATGAAACTATGCTATATAAGCATAACCCTGAACCTTAAAGTAATTACTTTGAACGAGGTTGATAGTACTTGGACCTGTTGGTTATGTGAACCAAGTACCCGAAGTATCAAGGTGGATAGGAAAGGTGACGCAACAAGCAAAGCTTGATAAGTCGATAAAGTTCTTAAAATGGAAAAAAGTTTGAGAGACAAACTCACAAAGTAAATATATATTTCAAGAGATGGGTTGTTTTACAAATGAAATGAAATACCCTATTTATAAGATACAAAGGGATTTAGCCAAAGGGTAATATGCCTATTCGGATAGGCTTGTTTCTCCCTCCAATATTGCTTATGCCTCCCTCTAATTCCTTGGTGTTTATTTAGCCAAAATGGTACATCCATCCAAGTGCAAATTGCCACCCAAATCTAATTCTCTCTCCAAAGAAATTGAGCCACTTTGGTGTTACCTCCAAGGGTGATGGACATGTCTCTTGGGAGGGAACATGACCCTTAGGTGTGAAGCTGTCCTAGCAAGCTTTAGTTGAGATGAGCTGGTGGAGGTAGGTGCGAGCTGAGTTGAGCCGAGCTGACCAATCTTCACATGTGTCTCGAGCTCTCTTGAGCTGATTTTTGTGTCCACGAGCTGACCTTGAGCTAATAGAACTTCTCCTTTTGGTCATTGAGCTGAATAGAGCTAGTTGACCTTACCTCATTTTTTTGAGCTAGAATAAGATGCCTTTCAATAATTCCATTGATTATGTGAGCTAGAAATAACCTAAAAGCAAGAGGACAATGTAAATGAACACAAAAATTAAAGTAAAGATGTGATTTAAGCTAACTACGCATGCATGAACACTACTTAATATGTAAAGTGTATGGTATGATGAATGGTTATGTGTTATAGTACTCGAAAACAATAAGCATGATAGATGTAATGTAAGCATCGGTGACATGATATAATATAAGGCGTGCATGCATAATTAGAGGTAACATAAATATATAACTAAGATAAATATGAAGAAGGTAAGTAAAAACTCCCTCATCTTTCATCATTGTGATACAAGATGAAAACATTGTGAATACGAGAGTAGATGGAGGAATAGGATCGCATCATGTAATGATGCGTGTAAGCTGGGTTGTAACTTATCCTTGTTGTACGGTGAAGCTTATCACTGGTGGGTAACAAGGATTGCGGGAGTTCCAAATGTTGATGTTAATTGGAAGTTCTTTTGAACAACTTTCAAGAGGAAGTGTCTCGATCTACAATATCAAGATGCTAAAAAGTAAGAGTTTATATCGTTGGTGCAAGGTGGCATGTCAGTGTCTAAGTATGAGGTGAAATTTGTTCACCTGAACGAGTATGCTCCTGAGCTGGTTTTAGATGACTAACATAGATGTGACAGGTTCTGGTACAAACTTGTTAAGGATATCAAGACGTATTTGTTGGCTACAGACTACATAGATTTTGATGTGTTGGTAAATTGGGCCAAGGATATTGCGCAATCCTTGGGTGGTTCGGTGTAAGCTATGAATGTAGGCATAAGACAGAGAACCTTAGAACCTAGCTATGCTAGGAGGTAGAACAAGAGGTTACGTGATAAGCGATTCAAGCCGAATCGTAAGAATGGTGGCAGTGGTGGCCGTAATCAGGGTGAATGTGTTTCTACCAATTGTAAGCATTGTGAAAGACATCATTCTGGTGCATGTTAGGGATCATCTGAAGCGCGATTGTCTACATGTTGCGAAAGATGCACCGACATAGGCGGCTGTTGTACCCGCTAGAGTCTGAGGCCATGGTAGGGGTAAATTTTCAGAGGCGTCAAGATGTTTAAAGGACTGTGGCTCATACAGTTGTCGTGCGACCAAAGAATGGTGGGCCAGCTTAGATCTATTTTCATCTCAAGGGTCGTAGTGACACCGATGTGATCGCATGTACTGCTACCTTGCAATGTTTGTCATTATTTTCCTTAATTGATTAGGGATCCATTCATTCACACATTTTAAACGAGTATGCACATTTGTTAGATGTACTTGTTGAGATCATGAGTGTTGTATGTTAGTAACTAGTTCCTTTGGATAGACGATTATGGTTAGAAGGTTGTATAGAAAACCCCCTTTGGTTGTTAAAGGTTATGAATTTGTCGCGGACTTGATGGAGTTGGCATTTCATGGTTTTGATGTTATTTTGGGTATGGATTGGAAAAGGGAGCATAAAGCAGTTGTGGATTACAAGTCAAAAAGGATTTTTTTGAGGCTTGCTGATGATTACAAGGTTGTGGTGGTTGGCGAGAATGTTCAGTTTGAGTCTAACGTTGTTTCAGCTATGCAAGCTACAAAGTTGATGCAAGAAGATTGCCCAACTTATCTAGCAATTGTAATAATTTAGATGTCAAAGGCATTCAAGTGTAGGACATTCAGACTATATGTGAGTTTTCGGGGTTGTTTCCTGAAGAGTTACTGCGTTTACGGCCAGATAGAGAGGTAGAATGCATTATTGAGACATACACGAGTATGACTTTGGTGTCCATTGCTCTATATCGTATGACACCGAAGGAACTGAAGGGGCTAAATACTCAAAATATAGGTTGTTGGATCGAGGGTTTATTTGACCTAGTGTTTCACCTTGGGGTGCACCGGTTCTTTTTGTTAAAAAGAAGGATAGAACAAGTGTTTGTTATCTTGAATAGATGATTTGTTTGATTGATTCCGAAGGATGGTTATGTTTTCCAAGATTGATTTAAGATTGAGGTATTATTAGTTACAAATTAAGGATGCGGATGTGCCAAAGACTGCTTTTCACAAGAGATGTGGGCATTATGAATTTTTGGTGTTGTAGTTTGGTTTGAATAATGCCCCAGCTGCTTTCATGGATATGGTGAATAGGGTGTTCCATGAGTATCTCAACCAGTTTGTGTGGTGTTTATCGATGATATTCTCGTGTACTCTCTTATCGAGGAGGAACATGATTAGCATTTGCGGATTGTTTTGCAAGCTTTGAAAGATCATCAGTTGTATGCTAAGTTGAGTAAGTGTGAGTTTTGTCTTAGAGTGGTAATGTTTATTGGTTATGTGGTTTTGGAAGAGGGTATCTATGTTGATGCGCAGAAGATCGAGGCAATTCTTAATTGGAAACAACCTAAGTCGGTATCTAAAGTTCGTAGTTTTCTTGGTTTGGCCAGATATTATCGTCATTTTATGGATGGATTCTCTAGTATTGCGGCTCTATTGACGAAGTTGTTGCAAAAGAATGTTCATTATGTATGTAAGAAGAGTCGATAGTATAGTTTTGAGAAGTTGGAGAAGGTTTTGACTCATGATCCTGTATTGATTCAGCCTGATTCTGGTAAGGAGTTTGTAGTCTACAGTGATGTATCTTATTTTGCTTTGGGTTTTGTGTTGATGCAAGATGGAAAGGTGGTGGCTTATGCATCAATGCAATTGAAAGTTCATGAGCGCAACTACCCGACTCGCGATCTAAAGCTTGCGACAGCTGTGTTTGCTTTGAAAATTTGAAGGCATTATCTTTAGGGAGAGAAGTGTATTGTTTACACTGATCATAAGAGTTTGAAGTATTTGATGTCTCAAAAGGAGTTGAATCTTAAGCAAGAAAGGTGGATTGATTTGCTTAGAGATTATGATTTGTCAATCGAGTATCATCCCAGAAAAGCTAACGTGGTAGCAGACATGGGTAAATAATAGAGGTTTTTGTAGCAGAGATTAAATGTTTTCTCTGTTTTAATTCATGATTTACAGAAAAGAAGTGAGTCCCTTTTATAGGACTAAATTACAACAATCCTAGCTAAGTATGACTCTATCTCTATCTATTATTTAAAAGATTAGAAATTTAAATTTAGATAATATAAAATAAGATTTAACTTATCACTAAGTTAGATAAGACTTAGCTATTTAGTTATTTACTATGACTAAAATACATAAAAATATATTTACAATCTACACTCCCCCTCAAGCTGGTGAGTATATGTTGTAGAGTTCCAGCTTGGATGTAAGCTCATCAAAGGTGGTTCTTGGAAGTGCCTTGGTGAGTACACCATCTAGCTGTTTGTGAGTTGGAACAAAGTTAAGCTTGACTGTTCCATTAGTAAACTTTTCTAAGATGAAGTGACGGTCTAGTTCCACGTGTTTGGTCCTGTCATGGTGAACTGGATTCTTTGCAATGCTGATTGCTGACTGGCTATCACAATGAAGTTCAAACTGTTCACTGTGATTCATTTGTAATTCGGTCAAAGTCTTTGTATCCAAATTCCTTCACAAATCCCAAGTGTCAATGCCCGAAATTCAGCTTCTACACTGCTCCTTGAGACCACTGATTGTTTCTTGCCCCTCCATGTCACTAGATTTCCCCAAACTCGAGTACAATATCCACTAGTGAATCTTCTACTAGTCACTTATCCTGCCTATCTTGCATCTGTGAAGACTTCCAACTTTTTGGACTCACTCTTAGAAAAAATCAGTCAATGACCTGGTGTCATCTTTAAATATCTCAAGATTCTGGTTACTACCTCTAAGTGTTCCTCTCTAGGGTCATTCATGAATTGGCTTACAATGCTAACAGAATAAGCAATGTCTGGTCTTGTAAGTGACAAGTAAATCAGCTTACCTACCAGTCTTTGATAGTTTTGTTTGTCCACTGGAATTCCTTTGTCATCAATTCTGAATTTCAGATTATACTCCATAGGTGTCTCAGCTGGCTTGCACTCCAACATTCCAGTTTCTAAAAGCAAGTCTGAATGTATTTCCGTTGATTGATTACAATTCCGATGCTTGATCTAGCCACTTCCATTCTTATAAAGTATCTCAAGTAACCCAAATCTTTAGTTTCAAATTTAGTTGCCAAAAACTCTTTTAACTTTCTGATTTCCATAGAATCATCACCTGCGATGATTATATCATCAACATAGACTATTAAGATAGCCTTTTTGTTCTCATGAGAAGTTTTGACAAACAAAGTATGGTCAGTTTGACATTGTAGATAGCCAAATTTTAAAATGGCTTTAGTAAATCTATCAAACCAAGCCCGAGGTGATTGTTTGAGACTGTGTAATGATTTATGTAGTTTACATACCTGACCCGAATTTGAGTCTTCATTTAAACCAGGTGGTTTTTTCATGTACACCTCTTCTTCTAGAGTTCCATTCAGGAATGCATTTTTTATATCAAGCTGGTGAAGTGACCATTCCTAATTTGCAGCAAGAGATAATAAAACTCTCACGGTATTAGGTTTTGCCACTGGTGCGAATGTCTCCTGGTAGTCAATCCCATAAGACTGAGTGAATCCCTTCACCACCAGTCTAGCCTTGAACCTTTCTATGCTCCCATCGGCATTATATTTGACTGTAAATACCCATTTACAGCCCACTGCCCTTTTTCGAGGTGGTAAATCAATCATAACCCAGGTTTTGTTTGCTTTCAGTGCCTTGATCTCATCTTCTACAGCCTTCTTCCATTTTGGATCTTTCAAGGCTTCATGTACAGATTGAGGAATATGTACCTTATCAATTCTGGCAGTGAAGGCTCTAAATGAAGGCATCAACTTCCCATAAGCCACATACTTTTGTATCAGATGACTGGTACATTTCCTGACACCTTTCCTTTGAGCAATAGGTAGATCAGATGTACCAATTGAAAGGATTCTAATATCATTACTCACAGTTTCCATACCTTCTTCATCCTCTAGGGATAATGGAATTGGTTTCAGTTCTTGAGCAGTCCTAAGTTGTGTAGTTTTCTGTGAAGTAAGCCTTTTCTTCCTTGTATAGACACTTAGTTCCTTTGTCCCAAGTTGAGTTTCTGAAGAAGGTTTTTGTGGAGTTTTAGGTAGTGAAACTGGTATTGGAGATGCGGGTTCTGTATGGAGTATTGGAGGAATAGGATCTGTTATGGATGTAGGAACATTTGTGGTGGATAAAGGAATGTCTTTGGTACATATAGGACTGTTTATGGTGGATGTAGGAATATATATTGGTAGCTGGACTGGTTGTGGCTGAAATTTATCCAAACTCCCCCCTGGATTTCAAAATTTGAGAAAAAAGGTTGTAATTCATGAAAGGTAACATCCATAGAAACATAAAATTTACGAGTGACAGGGGAATAACATTTGTAACCCTTCTGAAGAGGAGAATACCCAAGAAAAATACACTTGACAGCCCTTGGATCCAATTTACTTCAAAACTGCTTATGGATATGAACAAAAGCAGAACACCCAAATATTTTAGCAAGTAATGTACAAGACATAGGTTTAAAAGAAGGAAACTGTTTAAGAAGAACTTCCTTAGGAGTTTGAAATTTTAATACTTTACTGGGTAGTCTATTAATGAGGTATGTAGCAGTAAGCAAGGCTTCCCCCCAAAAATGCTTAGGAACATTAGAAGAAAACAACAATGATCTAGCAACTTCTAAAAGGTGTCTATTCCTCCTCTCAGCCACTCCATTTTGCAGTGGAGTATCCACACAAGAACTAATGTGTATAATACCTCGCTCTCGAAGAAAATTTCCCAAAGTAGTAGTAAAAAATTCACTCCCATTGTCAGTTTTCAAAATTTGAATTTTACTGCGAAATTGAGTTTCAATCAGCATATAGAATTTTCTAAATATACCCTTAGTTTCAAATTTATCCTTCATTAAATATGTCCATGTGGTTCTAGATTGATCATCAATAAAGGATACAAGCCACCTACTCCTAGTAATATTCTTAACTTTAGAAGGGCCCCAAATGTCACTATGGATGAGGGAAAATGGTTGAGATGGTGTGTAAGACGATTGAGGTAAGGGTTTCGAACATGTTTTGCAATTTTACATATATCACAAGTAAAAGATGATGGATTTTTATCAATGAATAATTTGGGAAACAATTTTTGGAGATAAGAAAAATTAGGATGTTCAAGGTGAAAATGCCATAACAAAATTTAATTGGAACTTAAACTAGAAATTTGGGAGGAAAAACAAACTGAATTGAGAGTGCAACTTGGTAGGACTTGTCCCTTGGGAAGTGATTGGCCTTCAATGATGTATAGTCCACTACACAGCTTAGCACTGCCAATTGCTTTCTCCGAATCCATTTACTGAAAAATACATCCATGCAAACTGAATTGAGTATAGCACTGCAAATCACTACACAATCTGCTAACAGATAAAAGATTGCATTGTAAATCAGGAACATAAAGAACAGAGTTTAGCACAATATCCTTATTAAGAAAGATTGTTCCAGTCCCTTCCACCTCAGTCAATGACCCATTTGCAGTCTTCACATGCTTCTTGTGATGCTGTTTTGTAAGAGTCAAAAACACATATTTTTTTCCCGTCATATGATCAGTAGCACCAAAATCCACTATCCATAGAATTTGAGTAGTGTTGGAGAGAAATGAAATACTATTATGCGGAATACTGGATGTTGTAGGTTGATCAACAAGACAAGCATTCAGTTCAGATCTTGAACTGATTTCTAATGTGGAAGTGGTATGCATTGCGCAAGATTTTACAGGATCCAAAAAACCCAAACTGATACCATGTAAATAATAGAGGTTTTGTAGCAGAGAATAAATGTTTTCTCTGTTTTAATTCATGATTTACAGAAAAGAAGTGAGTCCCTTTTATAGGACTAAATTACAACAATCCTAGCTAAGTATGACTCTATCACTATCTGTTATTTAAAAGATTAGAAATTTAAATTTAGATAAGATAAAATAAGATTTAACTTATCACTAAGTTATATTAGACTTAGCTATTTAGTTATTTACTATGACTATAATACATAAAAATATATTTACAATCTACAACATGTTGAGTCGCAAGGTTGTTGTCGAGCTTAGGGCGATGTTTGCAAGGTTGAGTGTGATGTGAGAAGGTAGTTTGTTGGCTGAATTGCAAATTAAGCCTGCATTGTCTCAAATGATTAAAGTGCGAAAATTGTATGATAATTCTTTAGTTTCGCATGTTAAGGACATTTCAGATGGTAATCCCACGGATTTTCATTTTGATGGTGATGGGGTTTTGTGCTTTAAAAGTTGAATTGTTTTGCCAGAAGATTCAGAGTTAAGATGCATTATTTTGACTGAGGCTCGTTCTAGTCCTTCCGCTATGCATCCTGGGGGTACTAAGATGTATCGAGATTTGAGGGAATTGTATTATTGGGTTAGCTTGAAGAAGGATGTGGCCGAGTTTGTTTCTTGTTGCATGGTGTGTCAAGAGTTAAGGCTAAACATCAATTTCCTTTTGGGTTGTTGCAACCTGTTCATATTTCATAATGGAAGTGGAAAATGGTCACCATGGATCGTGTGCCGGGTTTGCCTTTGACACTGTCCAAAATGGATTCGATATGGGTGATTGTTGATCATTTTATGAAGTATGAGCATTTTCTTGCAGTGCGTACAACATATACGTTGGACAAGTTGGTGAATATGTATATTGTTGAAATTATAAGGTTGCATGGGGTTCCTAAGTTGATTATATCATATAGGGATCTGTGTTTTACATCAAGGTTTTGTGGAAGTTTACAGACAACTTTGGGTACAAGGCATAATCTATGTACGTCTTATCATCCTCGGACGGATGGGAAATCTGAACGTATTATTCAAATTTTAGAGAATATGTTGAGCTATTGTATAATTGAGTTTTAAGGGATGTGTGAGAAGCAACTACCGTTGGTAGAGTTTGCTTACAATAATAGTTATCAGTCAAGTATCTAGATAACTCCCTATGAGGCTCTTTATGGTCATAGGTGTCGTACGCCTCTTTGTTGGGCAAAACTGGCGACAAGCACGTTGTAGGGCTTGGATTGCTTAAAGGTACGAATGAGAAAGTGAAACTCATTTGTGAAAGGCTTAGGGTTGCTTAATGTTGACAAAAGTCTTATGTGGATTTGAAGCAGAGAAAGGTTGAATAAGAAGTGGGTGTTAAAGTGTTTTTGAAGATTTCGCCTTGGAAGAAGGTGATGAGATTTGAGCATAAGGGTAAGCTAAGCCCTAGGTTCATTGGACTTTATGAAGTGATTGAGTGTGTTGGCCTGGTTGCGTATAGATTTAGGTTACTGGTTGAGCTTGAAAAGATACATGATGTTTTCCATGTGTCGATGATTCTGAAGTATAGATCGGATCCGTCGCATGTTGTGCTTATTGATGAGATTGAGTTGCAACTAGAGTTGTCTTGTGATGAAGAGCCAGTAAAGATATTGGATTATAGTACTAAGGTTCTCTGTGGCAAGATTGTTGAATTGGTTGAGGTGTTGTGGCGACATAGGGGTGTGAAAGAAGTCACGTGGGAGACGAAAACGGATATGAAAAGCAGTTTCCTCATTTCTTTCCACTAGGTAAATTTCAGGGACAAAATTTCATAAGAGTGGGAAAGTTGTAACACCCAAAAAGTAGGGCTAGGCGTTTAGAGGTTTTGATGGGGTTGGTTTTAACTCGGTTGAACTAGATTAACTGGTAAAATGAGTTTTGGGGAATTTAATATTTTTAAAAAATATAAATTGTGGAGATAAAAAATGGTTTGTATTGCAAAAGATGTTCGATTATATTATCAAGTATTTTGGTAATTAATTTGGGAGTTATTTACATTGGTTTAAGTGACATTGCGATTTAGTGACCAAATTGTAAAGATTACGAAACTTTTTTAAATGACTATTTTGTAAATGGGTCAATACTAAGAATCCTTAGAAAGCTATTATTTCTTAATATTTTTAATCAAAAAATGACCACCTTAATTGGGTAAGCAATTGTCGGTTAATTGGTTTCCAAATCATTTTCCTATCCTTTATATTTTTCTCTCCTTATTTCCCCTCACTTTCCATTTCAGTTTCCAAACATGATTCTCCAAAATTCTATTCTGATTTTCAATGGAGAGATTATCATTTGATTTCACTTTTGATTTCTAACAAAACCTCACAAGAATTTCTCAATGATTTCATCAATTTTATATGTTTGATTCCAAGGAAAATCTTACATTAATTTTGGTGAGAGCTTCTTCAAAGGTAAATTTCGTTTTCCTCTCTTAATCTAAGGTTCTTTAATGATATTACCTAGTAGCTGGCTGATATTGGATTGGTTTTAACTTAGTTTTGCAATAGTTTTCAATAATTGATTTATTAATGGAGACTTTGATGATTTGCTTAAAGATTTGTTTAAGTTGATGAAACCTGAAGATTTTGATTGGGTAATTTCATGTTTTGATAAGGCAATCATTGTGTGGAATGAGATTATTGAAATGAATCCCGAAACTAATTGATTGGTTAGTCTTTAGATGAGTTTTAGTGGTTTTGGGGATGTTATGAGTGTTTTTGAGTTGTTGGAGGTATAAAGATGTTTATGATGTGTTTTTGGTTGTTGTTTTAATGTTAGGATCGTTGGCTTGATGTTGGGTGTTGTTTGAACGAAGAGTGATGCTGATTTTGGTAGTTTTAGCTAATTTATTAAAGGAATGCTAGGGATGCAGGGGATTGTTGTTTGGCAGTTAGTCGAATGTATAACGATGCATTTTCCCTTTGGTTTTATGTTGTTAAAATAGGTAACGATCGAGGCAAGGTTGCTTGGTTGCGTACTTTGATTTTCGGTGACTTGATTCGCGTTGGCGAGCAAAGCGAAGTGTATTGGTGAGTATATAAACGAGTAAAATCTCCTTAAAGGTTTAATCGGTGGATCATGGGGGTTTAGTTATAGCCTAAAAAGCTTAACTAAGCTCAAGCATAAGTTTCTCATATTTCGCTTGGTTATTGGCTTTGATTTGAGCTTCAAGAGTTCATGTTTTGGTTTTAAACATGATTTGATTTACTTACTGTAAATGCATCATTTTGGATTAATATGAAATGCATATTAAAGTATATGAATGCCTATGAGCATTGGGATTTGTTCCTAGAAGGAATGTGTTGTTGCCTTTGGCAATGTGGTTTTGCATATGAAACAGTTTTGTGAACTGCATTGGAAAACAATAAGTAAATATATTTGAAATGATATATTGTATATGTGACGTAAATGAGAATGTATCAGATATAGTTGGCATGTCATAGGGTTTAATGTGCATTATAAAATAAAGTTGATCGCTCCATGGCTCTTGAGGTATATCGGTTTAACTAAGCTACTCGGGTTGATGGTTTCTTTGGTTTCTTGCAATAGGGGTGAGCCTATTTACTGTGTGTTAGGGGTGAGTCTAGCATGAAGGGGTAGGGGTAAGCCTAGTCCCGGCCGAAGTGAGATTAGGTGGGGGATAGCCCACCTAGAAAATTCTTGTATCTAATGTATTTTGATAAAACAAATTGTTTTTGTATAAGGGTAGAGGTGAGTCTATCCGGGGTCACTGTTAAGTGTGTAAAAGTACTATTTTTCTACCCTTTTTACTCATATTTTTGTTAGACTTGGGCTTATTTAAGTTGCATACTTAGTCATCCATCTATAGTTTCATAGTTTCCCCTTCTACTGAGTTTGGCTTTATGTTTTGATGGTTTTTGTAGAGAAATTGCTGTTGTTTTGCTTTATTTTGTGGAGGACGAGTTGTCAAGTCACTGTCTAAAGGATGCCATGGCAAGTTCGGATATGGATGAGGACTTATCGAACCACTGGCCGAAGGACATCGTGGCAAGTCGCGATAAAAACCATTACCTGCAAATTTATTCAAATGCAAAGGATAATTATCCTAGATTCAAATTCAAATCTCCAATCGGTTAGAGATCTATTTACACAGATTCTACATGCATCTGGACTCTATCTTCCTCACTTATTTAAGGAGATCGCAACAACAACATGGGGGAGTCGATTGGGAGAGTATAACACCCTAAACCTGGCCTAGAAAGGTTTTCACTATCTAAGCTATTGACTAATTGAATTATGTGCTAATCAAATTAAAGAGGAAAGAACATTAGCTATCTTTTATATCAAATAAGTGAAATTAGAACCTGTATCACCCTATCCCCGGGTTAGCCGTAATCCAATTCAATAGTGTTACCAAAGCGAGAACAAAGCAAGAGATAGGTTACCTGTCGAGCAAGTAACCTCAATATAGATAACTTGCAACGCAAGTAACCTAAACACAACCATACAAGACATACAAGTAATCCACATTAATCAAAACAAACACACTTAGCATGCTAATTTAGGTACTAATTTGTTCCATTTCATATTTATATCCTGAGTTAGCACTATCATATTATAATTTACCATTCCATTTCAATACTCATACACCATTCGAACAACAATGACAAGTATGCCATACTTCACAATAGGTTTCTATTAGACATGACCCAACTTATATTCTTATTACATGATCATCTACCCTATTCGAATATCTTGGTGGTCACTTAACACATTTCATTTGTTTCCCTTTCAACAAGTCATACTATTTCATGGCATCCTTAGCTAGTAACACTGTTAATGCATGCTTGTACATACCTTAGCTCCAATCCAAGCATTGCCGCATCATACCAATGGCCACAAGAACAGATGCATGATCACACAATTTTGGTATAACATTCAAATTATACAAGGTTCAACAAACATTGAATTACTTTCACAATTTGCGCAACATCTTATATATTATATACATGTCAACATAGTTCATATACATAGTCTCAAGTCATCAAAGTTGGTTACATGATAGGCCCAACAAGAACATTACATATACTAGTCATATATATACCCCAAAAATGCATGTTCAAAGCTAACTATTACAAGTTCTAGTGCCACCAAACTAGGAGCATACAAAGAGTATGAAATCATACTTTCAAGCTTGCTTCTAAACGTTGCTTCGAGTTCAATATATCCTCTTGAAGGTGTCCTTAATGTGTCATGGGAAGAATGAAGAGTAGAGTGGTAAGTACAAGTTATGTACTTAGTGAGGTAACACTAAGTCTAGCCAATTTCCAAGTTTACTTATCGACGTTTACAAGTATTTCAAAGAATCAAGATCATCACTGCATGTCACCTACTATTCGAATGCATGGGGTAAACATAGGCAAGCTTCATATATCACACATTCAACATAGCAACATCCATCATGTATACATATCATGCTAATCAAATTATTTCTTAGGAGATAAGCATTCAAAATCACCAAGTACCAAATAGACATTCTTACACAACAAGCATCAATTGTGCATAACATTCATGTGAAGTAACAAGAATACAACCCATCATATAACAACTTTCAAGACAAGGATGTTCATTCAAGAAACTTACAACACAAGTAATGTTCACATCACACATCCAAGACAAACAATGTTCATTTCAATTTATTAAGTCATCTTACAACACCCTTGGTATTTAGTTCAATAGATAATCAAATCTTCAACAATACGCACGGAAGTACCAATGTGCACCGTAGTGCCAATATGCTCCGTCGTTCCAATATGCACCGTAGTGCCAATATGAGGTCTGGTTTCTAAGGCATGCCCTCCTATCTATCCAAACTAGCTACCAAGGTTGTTTGATTATCAATTTCATTCAAGCTTTATACAATTCATTAATCAATACATGATTATGCCATTCAAAGGCCAAGCCCTTAGGCTTATGGAGTCTTAACTCCCAAGACAAGTTCATTCATGCCATTCGAATGGCATGAACACAAGGTGGTACCATTGTCCATTTCATTTCAAACAAGTCAAGCATATCAATCACAAGCACATTCATATGTATGCAATGTTCGTACCTTATTCTCCAAGCAAGCATGCTATTTCTTAGCTTTGGCATAAGCAATGCAATATGTCAAGCATTTCATTTAATTAACAATCAAGTAAACAAGTAGAACATGGCATCAAACAAGTTTTCATTCATATCATTCTTCCCTTAATTAGCCAAATATATATTAGGTCATGTTACATGGCAATGTCATTGAATTAACACAATAGCAAGATTGGTTAGGACCTAAGTCCTAACCCTAAGGATGGTTACACTCATAATACTCCTAGCTAATCACTTGTCTTATATTCAAATCCCTTTGCCTCTTCTTTGGGATGTTCACTCTTTTCTTCCTCTTCCACAACTTGCTGCCCTTGGTCTAGCAAGCATAACACATACAATTCATCGAAACATGCACATAATGTCACACATATATAGTAATAGTGTTACCACATTTGTACATAACATTTAGCTACTATTTTTATGCTTTCATTTAAGCATTTCTTACATGTTCATCTCTATATTGTCATTACCTCATTTTAGAACATAACTAGCCAGGTTACAATGTCCCAAAACTGTTTTGGAAATAGTTTGATTCTAGGTGCAAAAACAGTCCCAAACTGCCCAGTAAACTGCTACCTGGCAGTTTGCACACTATCCCTTCAAATGGTCATATCTTTTATTTCGTACGTCGGAATTTTGATTAATTTACACCGTTGGAAAGTTAAAAATATTGTATTTATGACCATATAAGGCATTCATTTTATTTCTTAGCCAATTAATACTTTTTATTGTTCAAAGACAGGGCATTTACACTGTCTGGACAATTTGCACTGTCCAGCTATTTCTAATTACAGTTTCCAGCATAGTACCCAGATATCAGTTCTATTTTCACCTAATTAAAGTAGTCATACTAAGTATCATGTCACTAAAATTTCAGCCCTGAATTTGATCTATACAAATTTTGGTGAATTTTCAAAGTTACTGCCCAGAATAGAGCAATTCTGGGAAGATTGCACCTATTCACATTTTAATTCCTTAAATTCAGTTTAACCAATGTTTTGGCCCTATAATTCATTTCATATGAAATCCTAAACATGTTTAGTCAATGTTAATTCATTTTTCACGGTGGCCAAAACAGAGTAAGTTGGTTAAGTTGCTTAATTCTGCATGTTTACACAATTTGTTCTTACTAAAACAGTTTCTAGGCTATATGACTTTGTTCATACTTTTATCTTTCTTTTTCAGCATTGGTTACTAAAAATTTACTTGTTTAAAACCTTAATTACATTACCTAATCATGATCATGTTCAATTCATTAATTCCATAGCTCAATTACATATTCTAACAATTCAATTCTTACAACAACATCTCATTTCAAATTTCTAACAACCTAATTTTGTTACACCATCACTTACACATAAATTCCACTCTAATTCAAGTTATCCATAGTGTATACAAGTTCAATTTCATCATTCTCTTCATTTCAAACAACCTAACAACTCAACTAAGCATTATACATCATCAAAATCAGAATGTCAAGCATGAATCAGTTTGGACAGCATGAATTTACCTTAGTAATGCTTCCACCAAGTTGAGTTTAGCTCAGTTTCAAATTTGACACCATAGATTCAAGCTTTCTCTCACAAGAACCCTCTCTCCCTAATTTTCCTATTCAAATTCGGCAACTAGGAGAATGAAGAAGATGATGCCTATGTTAATCCATTTAGTGGATTTAAAAAATTACCATTTCACTCTTAATTAGTCTCAAATCTTAATTTTAATCACGAGCAATTAAGGAAAAATGAGAAATTTATCATGCATTCCCCATATTTTTCATGTTATCTGATTAAGTCCTTCTAATCTTTTATTTCATTTAGTCTTTCAATTAGATCCTTGACTAATCAATTTAGCTTAAATTCTAGGTTCAATTAAGCTATCAACTTAAGCAATTGGTTTCAATACTTCTAGGCTAGGATTTAGGGTGTTACAACTCTCCCCTCCTTTAAAGAAAAAATTTTCCTCGAATTTTTACCTGAATCGAATAGGTGAGGATATTGCTCCCTCATGATTTCTTCAGATTCCCAGGTAGCTTCTTCCACCTTATTGTTTCTCCATAAGATCTTAACAAAGGGAACAATCTTGTTTCGAAGCTTCCTTACTTCCCGGTCAAGAATCTGAATAGGTTCTTCTTCATAGGACATATCAGGATTCAATTCTACTTCTTCGGGCTCAAGGATGCGTGAAGGATCAGATCGATGCTTTCTGAGCATTGAAACGTGGAAGACATTGTGTATTTTATCGAACTTTCTAGGAAGAGCTAGTCGATAGGGCACTGGACCAATTCTTTCAAGAACTTCAAATTGAACGATGTATCGGGGACCGAGCTTCCCTTTTCTTCTAAATCTGAACACTTTCTTCCAAGGTGAGACCTTTAGGAAGACTTTGTCTCCAATAGCATACTGAATGTCTCTCCTTTTCAAGTCAACATAAGATTTCTGTCCATCGAAAGCTACCTTCAATCGATCGTGAATGATCTTAATTTGTTCTTCGGTTTCCCGAAGCAATTGAGGTCCCAAAATCTTTTCTCTTCCAAAATCAGACCAGCATAAAGGAGTTCTACATCTTCTACCATATAGAGCTTCGAATGGTGGCATTTGAATAGAAGATTGATAGCTATTGTTATAGGCAAACTCTACAAGAGATAGGGATTTCTCCCAATTCTTCCCGAAGTCGATAACACAAGCTCGTAGCATATCTTCTAGCACTTGAATGATTCTCTCAGATTGGCCATCCGATTGAGGTTGAAAGGCTGTACTAAGATGTACTTTAGCTCCTAGAGCTTTCTGCAGAGAATTCCATAATCGAGAAGCGAATCGAGGATCATGATCGAAGATGATTCCTGTAGGTACACCTTGTAACCGAATCACTTCATGGATGTACAACTCGGCAAGGGTTTCCAAGATCATGTTCATACGAACATGGATGAAGTGAGTAGATTTAGTGAATCTATCAACAATCACCCATACAACATCATTCTTTCTTGGAGTAGAAGGAAGTCCGGTGACAAAGTCCATAGTAATTCGATCCCACTTCCACTGGGGAAGTTCAATAGGTTGGAGCAGTCTAGTAGTGTCTCCATATCTTGAGAGCAAACTCGATAGCTGCTAGCTCGAGATCGTGTGTTGGATAATTAGGCTCATGTGGCTTTAGTTTCCTTGAAGTGTAAGCAATTACGTTCCTATCTTGCATTAGGACACAACCGAGTCCAAGATGAGAAGCATAACTGTAAACAGTGAATTCTTTGCCCGATTTTGGTTGGATGAGTACCGGGGCATGAGTCAGAGCTTGCTTAAGTTGACCAAAGCTTTGTTGTTGGTTCTCTGACCAAACGTAAGGCGTATCTTTGCGGGTAAGCTTAGTAAGGCTTGCGGCAATGGAGGAAAAGCCCTTAACAAACCTTCTATAATACCCGGCTAAACCGAGAAAGCTTCAGACCTCCATTACATTCTTCAGAGGTCTCCAATTTAGAATAGACTGAATCTTGCTTGGATCGACTTTGATTCCTTCAGCCGAGATAACGTGGCCAATGAAAGAAACTTTTGGTAACCAAAATTCACATTTGGAGAATTTAGCATACAATTGATGTTCTTGGAGTGTTTGCAAGACAATTCGGAGGTGTTTAGCATGTTCCTCCTTATTCCGAGTGTACACTAAGATGTCATCGATGAAGACAACTAGGAATTTGTTGAGATAGGGCTTCAATACCCGATTCATGAGATCCATGAAAGCAGCCAGAGCATTCGTTAACCAGGATGGCATTACGAGGAATTCTAAGTGGCCATATCGAGTATGAATGGCTGTCTTGGGCACGTCTTGTTCTTTTACTTTCATTTGATAGTATCCCGATCGAAGCTTGCTCTTGGAGAATACAGAAGTATCCATGAGTTGATCAAAAAGATCTTCAATTCTGGACAGGGGATACCGATTCTTGATAGCGAGCTTGTTTAACTGATGATAGCTAATATAAAGCCGCATAGTCCTGTCTTTCTTTTTCACGAACATGACTGGAGCACTGGTTAGCCGAAGGGCATAACTAGGAACTTGTAGTGACCATAACGAGTTATGAAAGCCATTTTAGCTGAAAATAATCAATGCATAGCCTCATTGATCTATCATTCCTTATTAATTAACAATACGGGTGCTCCCCAGGGTGTAGAGCTAGGCCGAATAAAGCCTTTATCTTGTAGCTCTTGGAGTTTCTTCTTGAGTTCTTTCAATTCAACAGGTGTCATTCGATAGGGTGTGATGGACACCGGAGTTGTTCCAGGCTGAACTTCAATCTGAGCTCTATTTTTCTGGTTGGAGGGACACCAAGGAGTTCCTCGGGAAAAACATCAATGAATTTAGAAACAACAAGCATGCTAGGCAAACCGAATTCAATTTCATCTTGAAGAATCATATTAGCAAAGATTGAGGTTGGTTTCTTGTCTATTAAGAGAATGGATTCTTTCTCTAAACCCCGGAGATACAATCTCCTATTTTGGCAATCTACCCAGGCCTCATGTTTACTTAACCAATCTAACCCCAATATCAAGTCAAATTCACAAAATGGCAAGAAATAAAGATCATTAGGAAAGTGGACATTTCGAATGGTCAAGGGAGCTTGCTTGTGGCGCAAGTTAATGGGTGTTTTTTCCCCTAATGGATTCGAAACTACAAGATTTGATTCAGTAATTTGGAGTTTTAATTTTAGCTTGTTGATCAAAGCAGAACAAACAAATGAATGGGTAGACCCTGAATCAATTAAAGCATATGCAAGACTGGAATTTAACTCAACGGTACCTGCGTTAACATAAGAAGCTTCTTCATCATCTTTACCTCGAATGTGGTACATACGAGCAGGGGCTTGAGATTCCTAATGAGTCTGAGCATTCAAATAGGGGCCCTTCTGTTTCCCCTGATTCCTAGACTGAGCTTGTCTGGGTGTTTGTTTTGGTTAGGAGGAGCTGAGTTAGCAATTGCAAAAGCTAGATTTGAAGCTTTGTTGGGATTTTGGGGACAATCCTAGATATAATGATCAGAGGCTCCACATGAGTAGCATAGATTCTGTTGAGCTTTGCACTGGCCAATATGATGTTTCTGGTAGAACTTGCAAAGAGGGTATTGATTAGCTTTAGCCTAATTCCCCGTGCTATCAACATAAACAACAGAGGCTGAAGTCTTTATAACCGTTTGAGGTTTCGGGATGTAATTACTCTTTTGATTAGGGGTATAGTTCGAAGAGTGTCCCTTGGAGTGTTTGGACTTCTTTGATTGCTAGTGTGGCTTGTCATTGTTCCTGGGTCGTTTGTCCTTCCAGGAGTTTCCGCTTTGCGTCTTTTCGAGGCTTTAATCTTCACCTCAGTAGCAATGGCCCAGTTTACCAAATTTTGGAAGTCAGTCATACCCAGAGCAGTGAATATAGGGCTTCATTCATCATTTAGTCCATCGAATGAACATTCGGCACTTATTAGCCTCAGTTTCGATATATGCAAACCCATACTTGCAAATGTCGCTTATGTATTGCCTGATAGATCGGCCAGCTTGTTTAAGATACAAGAATCACTTTCGGCGCTCGGCCAGATATTGTTTTCTGATATATTTCTTCATGAACTCATCGAGGAAGAACTTCCAAGTGATAGACTCCGCAGGAGCAGTCAGGGTAGTGGTTTCCCACCAGCTTAGTGCTTTGTCTACCAACAGAGCGATGGCAGACTCGAGTTTATGCTCATCCTGACATGGCAACTGTTTAGTCAGAATACGAGTAGTGGCCTCTAACTAGTACTCAGCTACTTCAGGATTAGCCTCATCGGTACTAGTGAAGGTATAGGCCCGATGCTGAGCTAACTTGTCAATAGGGGCTCGACTTACTATAGGAGCATGAGGTGGAATCGGATGTTCTCTTTTTAGGGTGGATACGAGATGATCAAACATCTCTTTCATGCTTAACAAGCACTCTTGTTGTACAGGATTTATAGCCGGGGCTTCCTGTTGAACGGCGGCCTGAGCTCGAGGTTGAGGTTGCTATTGCAGAGGATTATGCTCCATCCTCACACTGCCTCTTTCATTAGAGGAGCCTACGAGACTCTTGTCATCCCGAGAAAGTCTTGTTTCTGACATTCTAGTTCAATCAAAACAATAAGAGTTTTAGTTTCCACATTTAAGCAACAATACAAGCTTATATCAAGTCTCCTAGGTGGTACAATATCCTATATAATGCAAGTGAGCATACTTTAGTCCTAGAACCGACTAAAAAGCTCTGATTACCAATAAATGTAACACCCCATCCCTGGGTTAGCCGTAATCCAGTTCAAGAACGTTACCAAAGCGAGAACAAAGCAAGAGATAGGTTACTTGTCGAGCAAGTAACCTCGATATAGATAACATGCAACGCAAGTAACCTAAACACAACCATACAAGACATACAAGTAATCCACATTAATCAAAACAAACACACTTAGCATGCTAATTTAGGTATTAATTCGTTTCATTTCATACTTATATCCTAAGTTAGGACTATCATATTACAATTTACAATTCCATTTCAATACTCATACACCATTCGAACAACAATGACAAGTATGGCACACTTCTCAATAGGTTTCTATTAGACATGACCCAACTTACATTCTTATTACATGATCATCTACCCTATTCGAATATCTAGGTGGTCACTTAACACATTTCATTTGTTTCTTTTCAACAAGTCATACTATTTCACGGCATCCTTAGCTAGTAACATTGTTAATGCATGCTTGTACATACCTTAGCTCCAATCCAAGCATTGCCACATAATACCAATGGCCACAAGAACAAATGCATGATCATACAATTTTGGTATAACATTCGAATTATACAAGGTTCGACAAACATTGAATTACTTTCACAATTTGCGCAACATCTTGCTTATTATATACATATCAACATAGTTCGTACACATAGTCTCAAGTCATCAAAGTTGGTTACATGATAGGCCCAACAAGAACATTACATATACTAGTCATATATATACACCAAAAATGCATGTTCAAAGCTAACTATTACAAGCTCTAGTGCCACCAAACTACGAGCATACAAAAAAGTATGAAATCATACTTTCAAGCTTGCTTCAAAACGTTGCTTTGAGTTCATGATATTCTCTTGAAAGTGTCCTTAATCTGTTATGGGAAGAATGAAGAGTAGTGTGCTAAGTACAACTTATGTACTTAGTGAGGTAACACTGAGTCTAACAAATTTCCAAGTTTACTTATCCAAGTTTACAAGTATTTCAAAGAATCAAGATCATCACTACTTGTCACCTACTATTCGAATGCATGGAGTAAACATAGGCAAGCTTCATATATCGCACATTCAACCTAGCAACATCCATCATGTATACATGTCATGTTAATCGAATTATTGCTTAGAAGACAAGCAATCAAAATCACCAAGTAACAAGTAGACATTCTTACACAACAAGCATCAATTGTGCATAACTTTCATGTGAAGTAACAAGAATACAACCCATCATATAACATCTTTCAAGACGAGGATGTTCATTCAAGAAACTTACAACACGAGTAATGTTCACATCACACATCCAAGACAAACAATGTTCATTTCAAGTTATTAAGTCATCTTACAACACCCTTGTAATTTAGTTCAATAGATAATCAAATTTGCAATAATATGCACCGAAGTGCCCATATGCATCGTAGTGCCAATATGCACCGTCGTGCCAATATGAGCTCTAAATTCTAAGGCATGCCGTCCTATCTATCCAAACTAGCTACCAATGTTGTTTGATTATCAATTTCATTCAAGCTTTATACAATTCATTAATCAATACATGATTATGCCATTCAAAGGCCAAGCCCTTAGGCTTATGGAGTCTTAACTCCCAAGACAAGTTCATCCATGCCATTCAAATGGCATGAATACAAGGTGGTACCATTGTTCATTTCATTTCAAACAAGTCATGCATATCAATCACAAACACATTCATATGTATGTAATGTGTGTACCTTATTCTCCAAGCAAGCATGCCATTTCTTACCTTTGGCATAAGCAATGCAACATGTCAAGCATTTCATTTACTTAACAATCAAGTAAACAAGTAAAGCATGGCATCAAACAAGTTGTCATTCATATCATTCTTCCCTTAATTAGCCAAATATATATTAGGTCATGTTACATGGAAATGTCATTGAATTAACACAATAGCAAGATTTGTTAGGACCTAAGTCCTAACCCTAAGGATGGTTACACTCACAATACTCCTAGCTAATCACTTGTCTTGTATCCAAATCCCTTTGCCTCTTGCTTTGGAATGTTCACTCTTTTCTTCCTCTTCCACAACTTGTTTCCCTTGGTCTAGCAAGCATAACACATACAATTCATCAAAACATGCACATAATGTCACATATATATAGTAATAGTGTTACCACATTTGTACCTAACATTTAGCTACTGTTTTTATGCTTTCTTTTAAGCATTTCATACTTGTTCATCTCTATATTGTTATTACCTCATTTTAGAACATAACTGGACAGGTTACAATGCCCCAAAACTTTTTTGGAAACAATTTGCTTCTAGTTGCAAAAATAGTCCTGCTGTCTGGCAGTTTGCACACTGTCCCTTTAAATGGTCATATCTTTTATTTCGTACGTCGGAATTTTGATTAATTTGCACCGTTGGAAAGATAGCAAAATTGGATTTATGATCATATAAGGCTTGTATTTTAGTTCTTATCCAATTAATACAGTTTATTGTTCAAAGACAGGGCACTTACACTCTCTGGACAGTTTGCACTATCCAGCTATTTCTATTTACAGTTTCCAGCATAGTACCCAGATTTCAGTTCTATTTTCACCTAATGAAACTAGATATGCTAAGGACAATGTCACTAAAATTTCAGCCCTGATTTTGATCTATACAAATTTTGGTGAATTTTCAAAGTTACTGCCCAGAACAGAGCAATTCTGGGAAGATTGCACATATTCACATTTTAATTCCTTAAATTCATTTTAACCAATGTTTTGGCCCTATAATTCGTTTCATATGAAATCCTAAACATGTTTAGTCAATGTTATTTCATTTTTCAAGGTGGCCAAAACATAGTAAGTTGGTTAAGTTGCTTAATTTTGCATGTTTACACTATTTGTTCTTACTAAAATAGTTTCTAGGCTATATGACTTTGTTCATACTTTTATATTTCTTTTCCAGCATTGGTTACTAACAATTTAGCTTGTTTAACACCTTAATTACATTACCTAAACATGATCATGTTCAACTCATTAATTCCATAGCTCAATTACATATTCTAACAATTCAATTCTTACAACAACATCTCATTTCAAATTTCCAGCAACCTAATTTTGTTACACCATCACTTGCACATAAATTCCACTCTAATTCAAGTTATCCATAGTGTATACAAGTTCAATTTCATCATTCTCTTCATTTCAAACAACCTAACAACTCAACTAAGCATTATACATCATCTAAATCAAAATTTCAAGCATGAATCAGTTTGGACAGCATAAATTTACCTTAGTAATTCTGCCACTAAGTTGAGTTTAGCTCAATTTCAACTTTGACACCATTGATTCAAGCTTTCTCTCACAAGAACCCTCTCTCCCTAATTTTCCTCTTCAAATTCGGCAACTAGGAGAATGAAGAAGATGATGACTATGTTTAATCCATTTAGTGGATTTAGACAATTACCATTTCACCCTTAATTAGTCTCAAATATTATTTTAATCAAGGGCAAATAAGGAAAATGAGAAATTTATCATGCATTCCCCATATTTTTCATGTTATCTGATTAATTCTTCTGAATTGGTGTCTTATTTCATTTAGTCTTTCAATTAGATCCTTGACTAAACAATTTAGCTTAAATTCTAGGTCCAATTAAGCTATCAACTTAAGCAATTGGTTTCAATACTTCTAGGCTAGGATTTAGGGAGTTACAGAACCAAATTGAATTGAAATTAAAACTATAAGGCTTAAATGGAAGGATGGAAATGTGAACTTGCAAAGCTCTAGAGTTTTCATGTAAATTGAATTAAAATTGGAGGCCTAGACACATGTTCTCATTTGATGAAAACATGTGCCTTGTGAGTGATGACTCACGACAACTAGGTGAGAAAGATGAACAAAAATTGTGTTATCTTCTTCATCCACCATAGTAAAATGTTTGAGAGAGAAAGAAGGAGAAAAAGCTTCTCAGACCATCTTCAATTCATGATTATTGTTGAGCTTTGATCAAATTAGCTTAGGAGAAGGTAAAATGCTTGATTCCTTACTTCAATTACATGCTTGAATCTTTAATTAGTGGTATTCTTGTTGCCTAATTTGAATAGGATGATTGTTATGCATGATATAATGATGTTAACTTCTAATGATCCTTGAATTGTGAGTGTTAGTAGCCAAATTTCTAAAGAGAATGTGTATGGTTGCTGGAAATTGAGGATAGGGATCATAGTTGAAACTAGTTTCGATTAGGGACTGTTTTGCTAGATGAAAATGTGTAAACATGCTTAATTGTATGTTCTGCCCTGTTTTGATCTCATTGCTAGACGAATTGAGACTTGAATAGAGTAAATAGCTTGCTGGAAAATGAATGCATATAGTTGGATAGGTTAGAGCTAGGTAATGGACTGCAAAAATGGTGAATTAGAGGAATGTTGTTGATCAAATGGATCAAATGGAACATAGCACTATAATACCTTGTTATAATCACATTGATAGTTGAATTAGACTGACCTAGACATGTAAGAACATGAAAATAAGTTTAATTATAATTTTAGAATCTTGTTTAGATGAATTATGAAGCTAGAAGATTAATCTAGTGAAATCTGCCCAGAATACTCTATTCTGGGGAGTAACTTTGAAAAATCACCATAAATTTTATAAATGGAATTTAAGGCTCATATTTTTATGAACATTGCCTTAACATGTATAAATTCATTTGGAGCAATCAGAACTAAATTCTGGATTGTAGAGAAGAAACACTAGGGACAGTGCAAACTGTCCATTGTTGTAAGTTACCCTGTCTTTAAGTTAAGAACTGTATTAATTGGAAAAGGATTAAAATGCAAGACCTATATGGTTATAAATAAAATTAAGTTAGCTTTCCAACGGTGTAAACTAATTGAAATTCCAACATACGGACTGAAAGTTGTGCATGTTTAAGTGAGCAGACTACATGCTGCCTGGTAGCAGCAGTTTAGGGATTGTGGTAGTTTTGTAAAGTATTTTGCAAACAGTTTTGGGACAGTTTAATTGCTGCCCTGTTTTTCCTTAATATGGAATGTAGGCAGTTTGGTAATGTGCATTAAGGTGTGTATATGAATATGCTATCTTTTTTGTATATATAATCTATTAACATTGCTGCCATGTTGAATGATTTTGTGATTTCATGTTTTGACCTTGTTCTATCTATGTGATCTATTAGAGCTAGGAGTGGACTTTGGAGAAGGATCTAAAGTCGAGCATTCAAGGGACAAGAAAAATGGAATAGTCTTTCAAGACTGGCTAGCTTTGGGAGTATTGTGAGTGTAGTTTATTCTAGAGTTAGGACTAGGTCCTAACTAAAACAAGCATGTCTAAATTTTTGAATTGTTAAATTGGACTTAATATGATCTTGACCTAATAAGGGAAGTATGAAATAAGATTATACATGAAACTTGACTACATCCTTGAAGTGTTGTATAAATAGAATGCTAGCATGTATATGTGGTAACATTGATGCTTGTATGTATGACATGGTATTGTGATCAATTGCTTAAACCGAATGCTTGATGTGCTAGCTTAGATGATGCAATGAACACTTGAAATGTTGAGTTATGGATCTATTGGCCTAAGGACTTAATGCATGTATAAACTTGCCATGCAATACTCGAAATCACTCTTGAAAAAGATAAGGCTTGACATGAACTTGTACACTTGAATGATACATGATCTTGAACTTGAAAAGCTTGAAATCATTGAATAAATGGATTATAATCAAACAACATTGGTTGCTAGTTGAATAGGTAGAAGGGCATGCCTTAGAGTCTAGAGCTCATTGTGTCAGGGTGGACTACGGTCCAAGGCTAAAGGCCCCTAATTGGCGATAGACGAAGGGTACGTATGTGGTCTTTGGCGACAATAGGAGGGTTGACCAGTACTACGGTACTTCTTGTGGCGATAGTTTGATGGAGACTTGATTACCTAGTCAAACTATGAAACAAGAATTGTGTTAAAAAGATAATAAATGAGCTAATAAGCATGAATAGCTTGATTACTTGTCACGTAAGCATGATTTGCTTGATTTCTTGTTATGTAAGCATGAATTTCTTGATTTCCTGTAATGTAAGCATGAATTGCTTGACTACTTAATATGCGACCATGAATAGCTTGATTGCTTGAAATGGATAAGAATGAATTATGATCCATTGTCTCTTGCTTCTTATTCTATTCGAATGCCTTGAAATCCTTAGCTAGGATCATTCTTGACTAACTGACACTTAATTTGATATAACAATTGGTTATAACTAGTTAGTACCTCACTAAGTACATTCTTGTACATATCACTCTTTTTTTCACCCTTTCCAACTACAAGATAAAGGATTCGATCGTTGCTTGATCCCGAAGCCTGATTTCTTGAGCTCGAAGTAAGACACAAGCATAGCTAAAGTATGGTTCATACTTGTTTTGTATCTCTCCTAGTTGGTGGTACCTAGACATATACATGTAGCTAGGACTAGACCATGCATCTTGCTTGTTTTGGGAGGATTGTATATATGCATGAACATGGCTACCTAAAGTTTTGAATACTTGTATATATATGCTCTTGTATGGGCCTTCCATGTTAAGAACATAGCTGTTAAGACTTAAGTATGCATTGAACTCAAATTATATGTAATGTCAAAGTAGTTGCTGAGCATATGTGAATATATGTGGATTGTTCAAAGTGACTGATCTAGCCTATTGTGCCATTCGAATGCCTTGTGAAATTATATAGTCACTTGTGTGAATATACGATGTTGTAGGTATTTTTATGTGTGTGTATGGTAAATGCCGAATGGTATGGCTTGTTTGGAGATAAGATACATGCAATTGTATGTTCAAATGATCATATTTAAGTAAGAAATATTACATGTATCAATCTAAAGAACAATGAAATGAAATGGAAGCATGTTTGTTCACTTAGGCTATTCGAATGCTAGTGTATGGTGATGTTAATTGAAATGTTGAAGTAGTAACCTATAATGTCTTGTAAACAAAATATGAGATTGCTTGCTAGTTAAGTAACTCATCTAATTGGGAGGAGTTAACCTATTATTGCCTCGTTCTTGCTTGTAATGTTCTTGGTAACGCTCCCAAGCCGGTTTTCTACTAACCCGGGGTAGGGGGTGTTATAGAGAGTGAGATCAGATCGCAAGAGGGATTGACGCACAAAAGTTCTTTTTCAACTTGTATCGTGCGATCCTATGTATGGGTTTTAGTCTTTTGTGTTTTCTTTTTACTCGACCATTAACTATATTAATTTGGCTTGGGTTATTGGGTTTTATTGGTGTGTAGAGATGAATGAATGGTTTTGGCTTTTAATTCAACAAATTCATTGTTTACCCATTGTTGGTTCTTTATTTTCACTTCAAGGAAATTAGGAAAGGAACTTGCTGACATCCATTTATCTAGGATCGGGAGAGCTAGATTCACGAAACGAGTGGATATAGTTTCCATTTAAAAAAATCGTTGGTGGAAACTAATTCGCCCTATGAATAAGGATCGAATTTTATCAGCTAAAAAGAGTGCAAAGATCAATGTTGCTCACTAAAGGTTAACACAGGGATGTATCACCGAGGATTAGACAAACATCAGCTTTTTAGTTAGGGATAACGCGAAGGCATTGAAGAACAATCCACCGAACATTGAAGGAGGAAACCTAGTTGCCATAACAATCTACTAAACCTAGTTGCCATGACATTCTACTAAACCCAGTTGCCGCAACAATCTACTAAACCAAGTTGCCATGGCAGCCTACTTGCCTCAAAAATTAATAGGCACAACAATTTATTCGGCAATCACACCACTACTCACACCATCTCTCATATCAATACTATTCTCTTTCAGTACAAGAAGCTAGAAGTCAAAGTTTCACCAATCCAGTGGAGACGATCTTAATCTATACTATTACTTGCGGCGTGCTGACTTGCACCGTTTGTGTTGCACTTAAATCACGCAACAAGTTCTGGCGTCGTTGCCAAGGATTGGAAATAGCGATTTTGTTTTTAATTTCTTGAACCTTTATTTGTTTTTATATTATTTTTGTATTTGGTTTCAAGGGGCTAACATTTTTGGTTTTGCGTCTGTGTATGGCCAGAGCGAGACCGACATCACAAGACTACCCACATGAATATGAGATTGAAGGAGTTTTTCACTGAAGAAGGAGAGAGCTAAGAGCAACAATGGAATATCAACCTTTTGATCCAGTCGGTAATTAGAATACCCAAGGCAACCAGAATGTTGCGACAAGAGGAAGAGCAGCTCTAGTCGAGCAACTTGTTCGTGTACGGAGTATACCCATCCGAGATCACTTAGTTCCAAAACTTGGTGATCTCAAACCAGGAACTGTCACTCCTGAGATTCAAGCCGCACACTTTGAATTAAAGCAAGTGATGTTTAATATGCTTAATTCAATTGGCCAGTTTGTTGGCTCAACAATTGAAAATGCTAGACAACATCTTAAATTGTCCTTAGAACTTTGTGATTCATTCAAGCAACAAGGAGTCTATGAGGATGTCCTGAGGCTGGAATTATTCCCCTATTCAATGAGGGATAGGGCAAAATCATAGTTAAATCGTATCCCATCTGGATCTTTAGAACCTTGAACAGATCTATGTTGGAGTTTACTTGTCATATTTAATTTTACAAATATAACTAATAAATCGAGTAATGATGTTACTTATTTTCGTCAAGAAGATGATGGATGCATGTACGAGCCTTGAGATCGGTATAAAGAGCTTCTATGCAAATGTCCCATGCATAGATTTAAAGATTGGACGCAATTAGTGAGTTTTACAGTGGAGTCAACACACTGACTAGGATGATGCTATATGCCTCGGCAAATGACACTATAACATCCCCTAATTGGTTTAGAAACCAACTAGGTAAAAAGACATAAACAAGGCATTATTGTAATCTAAGAAAGAAAGCAAACATAGCTTAAATCTAGATGCACCCAACCCAAGCAATAGAAAGTCTCCAAGCAACGTCATGAATAAAGTTAACCTAATCATAACTAATCCATAATCCTTTTTTATTTGCTTTCAAAGGTAACAAAGAATGATATATAAATATATGATTTCAAGAGTTTAGATGACAAGTTTCAACATTCATATAATGTTTGTTTACCAACAACTAAACGATCGAATCACCAAACATAGCTAAGCAAGCATCATTCATTAAGTAACAAGATCATAGATGGGTTTAAGAACATACATAATAACTCAAAGTAATTATCGCATAATTAATTACAACCCCAGATTTCCTAAGACATTCTTAACAAGTAAGTGCCACCATTCTAGGAGTCAAAATAAAGTGACAAAACATACTTTTATCTTGTAGAGATCTTGCTTTCCTCCAAAAGACTTGTTTAAGAGTACCAACTCTCCTGAAAATCATTATGGAGAAACAATAAGCATGTGATAAGAATTTCTTAGACATTAAGAAATTGTACATTATAATCTAGTCTCCTAATGATTGACAGCAATTCAAATCAATGTATTTAAGCTAGCCTACTGGAACTTCAAACACTACAAGAAGTTACAAATATTTTTCACACAAGCATGACTAGCATTTCCCATGTTAAGTCATTCTTAGGAAGATTGTACCTATCAATATTTATTAATCCATAAGAGTACGTCTCTTATACTTTTTTTACTATGCTGAAGTATATGTCCATACATCGATATATATATAAGATCAAGGGACATATACTACCATTGTGCATCAAGAACTTCAATTAACATCAAACAAAGAGTCCGAGACTGACTACTTGAGCTATAATTATCAAGCTTTATCAATATGAAGAATTTTAGTTGTCTTGAGCCTTGATCGATAGTCAATTGACACACGAATCCTTAGAAAAAATATCAATAACAAGGGTACACTTGGTACCGTATTAGGGGCATACTAGGTGCAGAATCAAACATCATTATACAAGAGTACACAAAGTACTGATAGATCATTCGATCTACTAACAAAGGACCATAGTCCAAATTGACGAGCTGGACTAACTCTATGGAATGCCAACTGTGTCTAACTAACTCGATACAAGGCTGGATTTATAAGATAAATCTTCATGTACTTCAAGAGGCATCTAATACCTTATTTTATACTAGTTTTACATAAATTCCATTCAAGAATAGATTTCCATATCTATTAAGTGTAACACAATCAAGGTACTAAACTAGGTAGACTTACCACTAGTTGCTTACCTCCAAAGTAATTAACATCAATTAACTTGAGCTAATAAGCAATAAACTTTCCACAGAAGAAATTAGAGCTAAGCATCCTCATTCAATCATTAATTTGAAGTTACACTTACAACAACTCCAAGCTAATTACACTCTCGAATTGCAATCCCCTTCTTCCTATCGGTGCTAGGTTCAACAACCACTTTCTGGTCTTCTTGATCCTCTTGATCTACTTACATGTAACATTAAAATATTCTATTAGTTATAGAATCCCATTTCTGTCCAGATTTACAATACAATTATCTAGCCTTCTTTATCAAGGAAATTCTCAAGCATACAAGACCACCAACGCGCAAGTATTTTACTCAATTTTATTCTAGAAATCTTGATGTTAACATACTTGCATTTTCCAGAATTTAGCATATACTAAAAGTGTTAAAACAGGGCAGCATTATCAGTTGATCTACTTGGACCAAAACAGTCCCGAAAATTACTACACTTTAAATCAATTGATCCAACAGGAATCACACAATTTAATTCACCAAATCAATCCCTGATTCATCCTAATTAGCTAGATCACCCCATCATCCTCAAATATAATTTATTAGATACATTTTAACTAATTAGATTCATTTCAATACTGCTTAAACACACCATGGAACAACTATAACAATTCGACAAGCTACTCGGTAAAACTTATTATACTAATCTGCTCATGAATCACAATACATGTCTTGGCTCAATTAAAACAAAGCACTTATCACCAATTCAATCTATAATTGATTCTATGATTCAAGTCATAATTCCAATTGAAAATTGGAAACAGCTTGGTGCACCTATTCGAAACAGCCCTTGTCAAGAATTCAAAACATCTTAACTTCACAAATGAACTCTATTTGACAAAGTTTACAGAATTGCATACACACATTGAGAATTTCAAGCTTTCAATCTTTCATTGACTAATCCCAAGTAAGATCTCAAATTCCTAATTTTGTCATGCAATATAACAACACCAACAATTCACATGAACATGGTCCATTCACTAACTCTCTAAATAGCTCCTAAATTAGTGATTACATTCAACAAGATCATCTCCAAATATACATTCTTACAAGTATAATCAAAGGAGAATGGGTCGTTTACATTCTTTTCAATAAAACAAGCAAAAAAGTGTTACAATCAAGCTACCATGATCAGTCAAAAGCTTTGAGTTTCTAGTTTTCCTCTCTCACTCTCTCTCTGCTAAACTCATAAGGAATATGAACAATGGACAATGATTTTTGGTTCCTCTCTCCCACCCAAGGCCAAGTATGATCTCTCCTTAGCCACATGGAAAAATACAATGTTGACACTTCATTAAAACCTTTTCCTTAATTTAACTTTCATGCAAGCACTCATTTTTAATCTTTGATAATTTGGTCCCTTAGAAATCAGTTACCAAGATTTTAATTCCTATCATGGAAGCACAATATATTTTACTTCTTACAATTAACTCCTATAAGTGGAACTTAAGTTCTATTATTATATCAAAATTCTTCTAAGCCTTAACCCGGGGTGTTACAGACGCACTCCTAAACAAGTCACCTAAGGAAGCTTTAGGATCCTAGATAGACTCGCCAACAATAATTATTAGTTCCCAACCACCAAGAGGGGATCAATGAGGCAAAATGCCTCAGTAATTGAGCTTGATTCATCGAATGCTATATCAACACAATTGGATGTATTAACCAACATGGTTAAGAACATGCAGCGCCCCAGTAACATATAAGGTCAAGGTAGTAGATTCATTTTGTGATTCTTTTAATGATAACAATGATTTTTATGAGTGTCTGCAAAACCCAAAGTCCAGTTTTTATGTTGGAAACTACAACCGAAATTGTAATGCATATTCTAACACGTACAATCTAGCATGGCAGCAACACCCTAACTTTTCATGCATTAACCAGAACAACTCCAACAAACAGAACTGCCAGAATACAGAAGCATCAAGATCTTATAGAACATGTCATGGCAACATTTGCCTAACAGCAGTTATCACTAGCTAGTTCCTTGGAAACCACTTTAAATTCTTTTATGCTTAAAATTAAATCTTATATGGCTGAGACTAGTAATTCCATGAAAAAGACTGACACTTTTATGAATAAATCCGAGATGACGATGCAGAATTAAGGGGGCAACACTAAAAGCTTTGGAGACGCAGGTTGGACAATTTGCCCATGACTTATGTAACAACCCGAATTTGGGCCTACAAGTTAGCTAGATACATTAGATGATTCAGGTAAACCGGATTAGTCGATTCGAGTTAGTTTCATGAATTAGTTCTTAATAAATTTTTTAATGTGAAATAAAATATGGAAAAATGGTGGAATTTTTTAAGCAATATATGAAGGGTTTTGGTTAACTCAATTTGATAAAAAAAATTGGATAAAATAACATTTTTGGTTTGGTGACTAAAATGTAAGGTTTTGAAAATTATTTTGGTGACTAAATTGTAAAAGGGTCAAAACATAGAATCGTTAAGTAACTAACCTACCAATGTCATTAATCATAATTTTCCCTTAATTTAGGCTATTTTTAAATGGTTATTAAATAAAAATAAAATAGATTTAATTAATTTGGTTTTAATAGCTAATTCACTTTTCTCACGTAACCACTTTTACTCTCAACTTTTCTCTCAATTTTCATATCAACCAAACTAAATTTCTTATTCTAAAATCTCCAGTAATCAACTATTTTTGATCTCATTTTGATTCCACAATTGATTTCTTTGATTTCCACATCAAACTTCGCTTATCTTCATGGAAGTTTCACTCAAGTCATGCCAGTTAAGGGAGAAGCCAACCATTAGAGGTGATTTTCGTTTCTCTCCTCTAATCAAAGGTTCTTTACTGATTTTCCTAAGTTCGTGATCCTTTACAATTGAGTTTTGTTATGTGTTGATGATTAAATCAAGATTAAGAGGTTTAAAGTGAGTTTTAATAAGAAATGGGTAGATCTTTGTTATAAATCTGATTTATGGTGGTCTTGATTGATTTAGATCACATCTAAGATATTTTTAATGCTTTGAGAATATAGTTACAAAGGAAATCAACTAATTGAATTGCTAATTTCCTATGTTGTGAATAGTTAGATTGTGAGGTGTTTGTGGTGTTAAAAGGTTACTGGAAATTTAACATGAAATTGTAAGTGTTTTAAGATGTTAATTGATGTTGTTTAGGTGTTCAAAGAGTTAGGTTGTGGCTGGGCTTTGTTTAGGTTGAGTTTGGAGATGTTTTTGGTTGTTTTTGGAAGGCGTTTGATTGTTTTTGGTGAGGTGATGATGCGAGTTATTTTTGTTGTGATTATGGATGCACAATGATGCATTAATCCTCCTTTTTATGTGGATAAAACAAGAGATATTGATCTTACAACAATTGGAGAAGTTTCAGAAGCGTTGGACGTTAATTTCACATCAGCAAGTGCAGCTTTGTGTTGTTGGTGAGTGGAAACGATGTTTACAGCTTAATAAAGGTTTGAAAGTGATATTGGTTGTTTAGATTAAGCTTAAAACTCTTGTAGAATATTAGAAGAAAGTATCAGACGTTATTGTTGTCGTTATTGGTTTTGCAAAGTACATTCCATTGCACATGTTTATTATTTTAATTACCTACTCTTATATGCATGTTTTAGCAATGAAAGATGTTACAAATAATCTTATGTTGATGACACTTGAGTATGAAAAATGGTTTGCGAAAGGATTTTGAGTATGCTAAAATACATGGATTATTGTATTGGAAATTGGTTCTATTGATGTATATGTAAAACAGTGAGATAACATGTCTTAATGGAATATATTGGCAAGTGGCAATAGTTAAATGTTATCGGATATAGTTGGCATGCCATAAGGTTTAAAGTGCACTATAATAAGTTTCCTTATGTGTGTCGAGGGGTTGTGAGTGTATTGTATCTCCACCATGAGAACCGCAGGGGTCAAGGGGTTAATTGTGCCCTATTCTCCGATTGGTGGATTTACACATCATAACCCTTGAGGGGTTAATTGTAGCATTTGCTCCGATTCGAGGATGCATGTGAAGTGGTCGAATAAGCCACATGTGAAATCCGTGTATCCGATGTGTTTTACAAATAGAAAGATTTGGTTTTGGGTCACTTTAATGCCAATATATGAATTAATGAATCATGATAAATGTATTCTGTTTTTGTATAATGTGATTTATACATGTTACGATTTTGGTCACTGAAATGCCAATATATGAAATAATGTATCATGATGGGATTACAGAGACTTATGCCTTGCGATAAAGGATTATGATGCTCTTTAAGCTATGCGAAGGAATGTTTATGCATGAGAAAGCTTAAATTGAGGTTTTGCATATGTGATTATGCTTGTAAATGATACATGTCTATGCTTATGAGATGAGATGTTTGAAAGCTATGCATAATGTTTTAGAAAGTTTTACAAATGATGTTCTTCCATTAGAGACTAATTTTGTATCCATGTTTTAATGCATTGATGAATGATTTTGAGCTTCCCTCACTAAGCATCTCGTGCTTACGCTTCATTCTCATCTTTGCAGACAAGTAGATATTTTGAGGGCATCATTTGAACAAGGGGAACATCCAAGAACTTGGTTTGCAAGTATGATTTTAAATAAGTGAATTTTGTAGCAATAAAGGGCAACGTGGCCTTGTGTATTTAGGAGACTTGATGTAGGTCATTCTTGTTGATGTAGACATTTTGAGGGCATCATTTGAACAAGGGGAACATCCAAGAACTTGGTTTGCAAGTATGATTTTAAATAAGTGAATTTTGAAGCAATAAAGGGCAACGTGGCCTTGTGTATTTAGGAGACTTGACGTAGGTCGTTCTTGTTGATGTAGGAGATGACTAATTAGATTGATGGATCTAGGAATGAAGAAAAAATCCTACAATCAAGATAGGCTCAAAATGGAAAGGTTTGGTAGGCTGATGTATGTAAAATGTGATGCGGAAGAATGATAAAAGATGGGCAGAAGTATCAAGAATGATAAAAATATGAAGGATAGTGATGGATAGGGTGAAAGAGAATTAAAAGTTTCTTAAAGAAATCAAGGAAGAAACAAAGCTATATTAAAACCTAGCCTCAAACCTTATAGGATTGCTTTAAGGGATGGTAAAAAGGACATTGACTCACTATCTATAAAGAGATAGAAACCAGAAGTATCAAAGTGGAAATAGTGATTGATGCCAAAAGTACTAAGTGCATGATAAGTCAATAAAGTTCAATTAAGAACTAGAAGAGAGAAAATTCTCACAAAGTAATTTGATTGATGTAAAATGAGATGGTTACAAAAGTGAAATACAACTTGTATTTATAGGTAATGAAATGAGTTGGTTGAATGGCCAAGTAACTATTTGGCTATGCATAAAGTCTCCCTCCAAGGTGGGTCGTGACTTCCTCCAAGACTCTTATAATGTTTCGGGCATCTTGGTGTCTCCTTGCACTTGGTTTTGGCACACAAGCCTTTCCCTCCAATGCCTTTGCCGCCCATTCTCATTTCCCTTCAAAAGGCTGGGGACATGTTCCTTAGGAGGGGACATAGCCCTTGAGGTGTTGAGCTAGCATAGGAAGATGGAGCTAAAGTGAGATGGTAGAGCTTGATGTGAGCTGGATTGAGCTAAGTTAGCTAGCTGAATGAGCTAGCTCAATGTTCGAACTATTTTGAGCTTCCATGAGCTGCCTTTAGCTAGGGGAGCTAATCCTTGAAGTTGGTGAGCTTCTTTAGAATGCTTCCCTTTGTCCTCGAGCTGTCATAAGCCTCCATTGACTCTTGAGCTAATCTAAGATGTTGTGAATGTCTTTGAGCTTAATCCAAGCTGCCTTGAATGTCCTTGAGCTAATTCGAGCTGGTGCCTTCAATCGTATTACGTAAAGAATAACAATATGTAAGATGATTTTAAAGCTAAAATAATATGCATGTTGAAACGAAAGATGCAATATAATCTAAACATGCTTAAATGACTTAGAATAGATATAAAGATGTGTATGAATACTATTAGGCAGATTTTTAAATAATATAAGGATCAATGTGTAATAACATATGCCTTAGTATGAAACACATAATGTAGAGCATGGTAATATCAATATAAGGCATGTTAGGCAATATAATAAGACTAAGTATGCCATGTATAAAGTAAATAACATAAATAAGGAAAAGATATGCGAGGAAATTAAAATTTACCTTTTCTTTTAGCCCTAAGATTAAAGATAAAAGGATGATGAATAGATGCCAAGGCTGGATTGTATCATCCTCTCATTCTTTAAGGCAATTTCTCCTCAAATCAAAAGGATTTTTCATTGGACACTTCCGTGCGGTAAGTGTAATCACTCGTTTTTGTCTGAATTTTAGTATTATTAGTATTATTGTAATAATATTATTATTAAAAAAAAAGCAAAAAGTAAAAAAATAATAAATAAAAACGGGGGAGGGGAGGGGAGGGGAGTGGAGCACAAGGCTCCACGTCACCCACCTCACCCCTCACTTTGCCTATAAAAAGGGGCGTGGAGGGCAGCAAAGAATTGAAGGATGAGCCGGTTAAGGCATGCCCAAATAAGAGAGCTTGGCTCTCGGGTAGCCAAGGATCGAGGGCAGTGCCCTCTGTCCTAACCGGTTCGATCGGGGTCCTATTTTAGACCCGATGTAGTTAATATTTTTGGAGAGGTCGTGGTAGATCTCGGTGGGGTTCAGTCGGGGTTCGTCCTTCGAGTTCCTAGTTAGGTATATTTTATTTCCTTTTATTTGTGTTGTGATTTTTATGATTTAATGAAGTAGTAGTTAATTTAAAATTGTGTTTTTTAGTTTGTATATTTATGCTTTAGATTGGTATTTTTGTTTTAAATTTATGTTTTATATTAATACTTTATTTATGTTAGATTTGTTTTTATTTATGAGTTAGATTAATATTTATGTATGTATGTTTTAGATTAGTATTTATTTATGTTTTAAATTTATGTGTTAGATTAATATTTATGAATGTTAGCATTTTATTTATGTTAGATTTGTTTATGAGTTAGGTTAATATTTATGTATGTATGTTTTAGATTAGTATCTTATTTATGTTAGATTAGTATTTTATTATGTTAATATTTATTTGTATTTTTATTGTATTTAAATTATTTGCATATTTTATTTCTTCTTTCTAAGGTTGCATAATGGAATATAAATTGTCAATGCGGTGCCCTTTTATCCGAGCGTAAACGAGGCTTTTAAAATTTACTCGCACATATAACTACATGTTAATTAAATCTCTCTTTAATCCAGAAATTTTAATATTAATAAAGCGGTAATTATTAAAGTACCAATTTTGGGTTGTGTGGGGGTGCTAATCCTTCCCCATCCGTAACCGACTCCCGAACCCAACAATTTTTAAATCTCTGGTTTTACGGTGTCCGACCTACCTAAGTGACCGGTGGCGACTCCATTTTCAAAATAAAATACCGTTTTTACAAAATCCCATGGAAGATATTTTTTAAAACAAAAAAAAATAAAAATACGTTTTTTAGCGAGACGGACATCGCTACAGATGGCAACTCCGCTGGGGATATTTTTTTCTTTTTCCAAACAAAATAAAGTGAGTCGAGCTTTTTAAATAATTACCACTTTATTAATATTAGAATTTCTGGATTAAAGTGAATATTAAACTAACATTCGGTTATAATTGCGCGTTTATTTTAACGCATTTAAAATATGGCATATAAGCCCGTTTTTTAAGTGGGGGGAAAACGCTAATGCTTTTGTGGAGATATCGTTCTCCCGTGTAGGCCTAGTAAGTACCTTCGGGGCTCGAGTACCTTATGCTTTCGTAAGGATATCGTTCTTTCGTGCAGGCATAAGCGAATGGGTCCCCCTGAATTGAACCCGGTTGAAAGGAGCCTATAATGGGTGATGATCGGGGGCCTTGCTACTCTTAGTAGAGGACAGCGAGGACAATTCGGGTACCTCCTAGAACCAAAACTGCATGTAGAGAACATATAGAAATCCACCCCTTTAGAGCCATGCGGATAACCTTAGGTGTTTTAGACGGGATAAATAAGGTTGTTTTGTTTATTTACCTTATTTAATTTGTCCATTTATTTATGCATTTATTATTTTTATCCGGTACTAACTCATTTCTTTTTGTGTTTTATTTTTATTTTTATTTTACACATACTTTTGTTGCATTATCATTGCATCCACGTTACATAGAGGCATTGATTCAAGTGGTTTGCCCGATTAGAAAATCTTTCATCATGGAAAAAGGTGTCTTAAGAAGGACGGCATCGATACAGTCATGCGACATTGGTCAAAGATTAATCAACAGATCTAAGGTAACAATTTGCCGAGCAAGCGTGTAGTGCCAAAGTATACACACGAGACCCTAATGGTGGACATACAACGAGTTGCAAGGCGTGTGAATGACTTAGCTACCGAAGCCGCGGCTCTCCGACCTTTCGTAACCCCAGACATGGAAGAAGCACCAAGGTTTATCAAGTTGCTCAGAGCTATCGAGGAGCTAGGAGGTAGAGCTCGGGCTTATGTGTAGAACTTTGTTTTGTAATTAAGACTTTTTGTAATATGGACTCCTTTTGTAATGTGGACCCTTTTTGTAATCTGGACCCTTTAGCTCCCTTGAAAGTCGTTCGAAAAGGTGATTACCATCGGAATCGAGGCCTTTATTTGCATTCATGTTGCATATCATGACATGGTGTTGATTCAAGAACAGTTCATTAAAAGGCTTTCAAAATAGAAAAAGTTTGCTTTGCCGGAAACAATAATATTACAGTATCAAGTTAGGCCGAGCAAAGACCAATCGAGAAAGAAGACGGTACGATAGTAAGGCACGTGCGACGCAGAAGATTTAGTCAGGGCCGCAGAAACCTAATTTTAAATCTTCACATTTAACCCTTTTGTAAAATCTCAAAGATTTTAATTAACTACTTAAAAAAAATTGAAAATATTATTATTTTGCTTTGAATCTTTTTACCCCATAAACTTTCAGAATAATAATAATAACAAAAAGAAACCTAAAAGTTTTATTTTTAAAAAGGGGGAAATTTTTAAATGACCCTTGAGAATTTTAATTTAAAACCCAAAAAGTTTTAAAGTACTCCCCTAGGATCGATAGAATCCATCTCTGTTTAGACGTATTATTCGTTTGCAACCAGATCTACAGAAGAAAAGATATTGTCTACAATATGCATGCATTTGTTGATGTCCTTTTCAGAAGCCACAAAAATAAAGATCATGACGTCCGAAGTCCATGGAATAGAATAAGAGGAGAAGACGAAGTCATCCATCATCCTGAAGACGACGTCGAGACGTGGATCACAGGTTTTGCTTTCTGAAGTCAAGGTCTCCAGAATAAATCCAACTGTTACCTGTAATTCATTATTAATTTCTTACAAACAGACATTTTCTCTATTGAAATTTTTTTAAAGACTGTTCGAGAATCAACACCGCATTTGCGTGCATTCTCGCATTTATAGGGTATTGATTCCCGAAGGGGTTTCTCAAATCTCAAAAATCGTTCATAATTGGCAAAGGGTCGTCTGGTTAGATATTAGAGGGCACGGATCCATGGTTTTGTCCCATAACAAGATCGGAGACAATAGAAGAGGAACCATCTGAAGACTTTAGGTCAAACACTGTAAGGAGACACGGTACTTGTAATGAGCAAAGTAAAGTGCAAGAGTTGAAAGAAGCGAAGGGAAGAAGTGATGAATCAGATGAATACTTTGACAAAAGGTAAGCGATCCATCGAACCGAAAGAAGAATCGATTAAGGATCAGAATAGAGAGCGGGATAGTCAGAATTCTACCTCCAAGCCAGCCAAATACAACAAATTGATCCCTTTTGTGATCTGCATCAATAAACAGGCGGAAGGTATGTCTGAGTCGGGCTTTCAAAAAGTAGAGCTCGGCCCAGAAGAAACCCGAGAAACAAGTAATGAAAAGAAGTACATCACGATTCGTGTAAGGTACAATAAACTACTCCTAATGTTCATCGAGAAGAGCCTTATTACTTCGGTGAAGTCTCTAGCAAAAAGACCATCTTATCCGAGAGATTACGACACACGTGCTAGAGGCAGTTACCGTTTAGCAAGTTTGGGTCATAGTATTGAGGATTGCGGGGCCCTGAGGAACATGTTCAAGATCTTATCGCGATGAGAATTTTGGGTTTCGAAGACGGAGTTCCCCAATTCTATAGTGAGCTAACAATCACCCGAGGGGCAAAGTCGAGGAAGAATTGATATCCAGGACAAAGTTCGAGTAATACCGAAGTGGGTCACTCAAGCGAGTTAAATTTGAAGATCAGAGTTAGGGACATCCCAGGAGAGGGATATTCTTTCGAGTTCAGCGAGCTCAGATAAGAGAGAGATAACTTAGATAAAATTGAATTTGCAAAATGATCACCAGAAGCTTTACTGAGTGTTTAAGAATATCAGATTGGGTCACCTTTAAAGAATAGATGAACGGTGTTATTCAGTTGAAGGATGACTCAGAATATTGGAAGAAGAGAAACTAGTCAAGCAAGAATCAAGTCAGGCTGTTATCAGGTAAGCTTGAAGAAATTGAGAATAGGTACGACAGTCTCCACATACGAGCTACAAAATAACTTAGCCATTAACAAGAGTTTTGGAAAGAAGTTTACGACAGAGCAATGACAATCCAACACTCTTTAGTTGGAAAGTAAGGAGTAAGTGGAATAGCTCGAGACTTCTTTGCGTGAATACGAGGGTCGTGTAGAAGCTAACAAACAGATTGCTGCTGAAAATGTTGTAGGGACAACTTCCAAGCTGCGAAAGTCTAAGCAAGGGATAGATGAAGACCTGAAGATCGATATTACTCGAGCAGGTAAGGCAGCTCAACAAGGTGGCAGGCTTAGTCAGAACATGGACCAAGTGTTGGACCAAGGAGGCAAGCTTACCGGACAACTAGATGAAGTTAAGAAAGTAGGCACTGAAGCTTATCAATAACTGTAAATATCTAATACCTGATAAATGAAACCTTTTGGCCTCAATGAACATTGTTCTATGGGGATCACTTTTGGAATCAATACCTTACTGCATTTATGTTTATATTTTAGGATTGCATTGCATTACATTGTACAGTCATGGCATATTTTACATAACATTATCATTACCTTGCATAAAATTTTTGGGGGTAATCCAAAGAACAATTAGAGTTTTATCGTGAATAAAAGAATTGAACACACTAAAAAATAAAGATTCGAGCAGCTAGAATATGGACTTGAGAGAAAAAGAGAGAGAAAAAAAGAAGTTTGATGCCTTTGATGCAAGAAAGCTCTATTTAAACCCTGATTTGGTCGTTCCTCCGGATTGCAAAGATTCCCAGATTTGCGCATGATAATGGAACAAGATGCCCCAAGATTCACGTGACCATATTCTGCAAAAGGATGGAGGATTGCATTGAAAAATTGCCGATCCACTACTTCCCTGACAGTCTAGTAGGACCTACCGTGATATGATATGCTTTGGACCTACCACCAAGTCATCAGTATCTCCAGGGTACGAAGATGAAACCTGATGAAAGCTTCAAGGAATGTGCTTTGAGGTGTTTGTGTTTAGTGACCCAGGTGCAGCCTCCCGTAGGTGAAGAGGAAAGTGACTTCCATGCACCTTTCTTATTTCTTCTTTGATAAGGTGCTTGGGAAAATGAATGCCAACTTTAAGGACTTCATGACAGTCGGAGAGAGAATCGAACATGCACTCCGGGACCTAAGTTTAAAAGACCAGACATGCCTAGGAGCAGAAGGAAAGAAAAAGATAAATGGGTACCACTTTCGAAGGTTCTCGTGATCGTAAGAGAAGAAGACGGGCAGATTCCTCTGAATCACCGAGAAAAATTCCTCGAACAAGTACATATTTAGAGATATTAGGAGTATTCCATCTCAAACATATGGCCTCATATGGTCAAAGGTTAGTACCTTACATCAAGGCCGATAAAGACTACACCAGCTCATCTGCTCACAATTTTGATCCATTCAGTATATGTGAGTTATACATTGAGGAGCTGAAGCATAACACTAAGAAATTTGGGGTCGTTAATAGAAAAAGTCAAGAAACTGGTTGACGAGGGAGTCATGACGAGAGAGTTGATCCAGCGGTGGAAAAACAAGAGAAGAGGCAAGCCTACACTACAAAGGAACGGAATGAGTTAGTACTCGGGAGGTAGTCAGAAGGTCCCTATGGTTTTCCCATCAGTTCACAAAGAAATTCTCAATGCTTTGAAAAAAATTCTCAAACAAATATTTTTTAGAATTAAAAATCACATCTCCATTTAGAAAGCAGTTTTACATTCTTAATTCTTTAAACATTTTATTTTCATGGGGTAGTTTTTGTTCTCCCATATGCATATACACGCATTTTTGAATGGACATATGTATATATCATTTCTAGACTAGGTCCTCGAATTTTGAATGCAACAGTACATTTGCTTCAGTTCCAAAGATCAACTCTAAGTTGCATATATTTAGAAGAGATTGAATGTTGTAGGGATACTGTAAATGTGAGTACTGCTAGTTTACTTAGGCCAACAGAGGAATAAAGCGAGTGTTTAGACAATGGGCAGTTCCCGTTTTAGGAATTTATCTTCTCAGGCACTTGTCGTTTAAGATCCTTGAAACGAGAGTTGACCCTAAACCTCTACCCCCTGAAGGCTTTCTTAGGACATCTGTGAATGTCACCACGAATGGTATTCTTTTACTTTACCAGAAGACAAAGATGAGACCAAACAAATTGGATTTGAAGATCAAAAAATCATCAAAAAAAAGTGGTTGAAAACAAAGATATTTCCAAACGAAAAACCAAAGAAAAGAAGAGAAATGACAATCAGAAGACCGAAGCAATCCAGATCGAGTAAATATCAGAAGAGCTGTAGAGAGGCAATTAACTTCGAGCGGAAGATAGCATCAATACCCAATATAGATAAATGTTGATTTGAGGATACATTTATCGACTCGAATAAGAAGAAAGAGATTCAAGGCTAAAAACCCAAAATGGGCAGTCTAAAACAAAAAAAGAAAACAAAGCAAAAAAGAGAGGAAAAGAAAAAAATAAAAAAAAGAAGAGAAAAAAAAGAAAAGAAAAAAGAGAAAAAAAAGAAAGAATAATGTATATGCTTTACACACATATCAAATAATACAGGAATGAGACTTCAACTATGAGCAAGAGACATAAGGAATCCACATTTCAAGTAAATATCAGTTTTGAAAATTAGTATAGAAGCTTGAATTGAAGCCAAGTCAAGACAAGTCGGCCTGAAGATTGCCAATTTCGAAAAAAGAAATGACCTCTAGGGTGAAAACCAAAAAATGGGCAGTCTAGAGTGATCCTGAAATTGAAGAAAAAGAGTAGTCTGCCTGAGCATGCTGACATCAATATCCAACCAAAATACACTGATCTGAAGGCACAGAAGAAGGAAGTGACCTCTAGGGTGAAAACCCAAAAATGGGCAGTCTAGAGCGATCCAAGAGAAAAAAGTGAAAAAAGAAGAAAAGAAAAAAGAAGAGAAAAGAAGAAAGAAAGAATAACATTTCATATGGGCGTGCCAATCACAAGAATTCCAGAAATGTATTCGTAGTCCTTCATTCAAGAAATCTCAATTTTGAGGAGTTTTAGAGGATCAAACATTCTTGAACAGAAAACGAACATCAGTACATAGCCAGAATGCAAGGTACCCTACAGTAAAAAAGAAAGAAAATGAACTCTATGGTGAAAACCTGAAAACGGGCAGTCTAGAGTGATCCAAAAAAAGGAAGGAATAATGGGCATATCCAAGTTACACAAGTACAAAAATACTGTTTCACTTAACCATAAACCAAAGGCCTACATTACAAGCCCCCAAAGACCATTCTGATAATCCATATATATCCAAGTTGAAAGAGAATGTCTTTATATTTCATTCTGCCTATAAGGGTTAACTTTGCTTCAAGGAACGTCAAACTTCGAAGTGCTTCATCAACACCCAAATAAGGGAAGGATGGGCATGGTGAGATAGTGAGATTAAGAGAGCCACCTTAAACGGGGTAGAAACTAGGTGGGGTTGTTCCTCTCAAAAGCCTATAAGACCAGAAGAAACTATACATTTGCATATGTCTCCACAATGGTCAAGATCTTCTAAATATGCGCTTTATTAGAGTTGATCTCTGGCAATTTGAAGCAGATGTGCTATGGTGTTTGATATTTTGGGGGCAAACATGTTTTAAAAGGTTTGACATTTTCTCCCAAAGTTTTGATGTTTACCATTTCCCCTAAACATTAGTTTTTAAAATGTTTGGCAATATAATTCGAATTTTGTTTAGCACTCTCTAAACATTAATTTTTTAAAAAAATGTTTGGTCCTTAAAAAAAGAGAAAAGAAAAGAGATGTTTACCATTTGTTCCAAACAATGTTTTCAAAATGTTTGGTATCCCCTCCAAGCTGTGATTTTCAAAATGACTGTTATCTTTTCAAACAATCATTACTTTTTTGAAGTATACACAAGTAAATTACCTTTTGCATTACTTTAAAAATGAATGATGGTGAGATTTAAAGCATAGGGACCGAGAGTTAGTTCACGTCGAAATGCTACGAGAAGATTGATAAGTGTTCAAAAGTACTATTTTTATTACCCTTTTTACTCATATTATTGTTAGACTTAAGCTCGTATTAGTTGCATAATTAGTCATTCATGCATTAATTCATGTTTCTTTCCACCGTTGAGCTTGATTACATAACTTGGTGATTTTTGTGGAAAAAGATGTTGCTTTGGTGTGTTTTTGTGTGTGTGCATAATCACTTGCCTAAACAGGGCTAGAACCAGTTGCCAGGGCAATGCATGAATAAGATGCCGAGCTAGTTGCCAGGGCAATGCATGACGGAGACGCCGAGCCAGTTGCCAGGGCAATTGTCGACAAAGAAAAAGGTGATATGGTAGTCAAAATTGATGACTAGACAAGCCCAAGATGACGTGGAGCAAAACTAAATCCCAAAGGAATTTGATTTCCATGAAGAGGTTAAAGAAGAATTAAATTCCAAGAAGATAGGAGAAGTTCTAGTAGGAATATAATTATAATAAAGAATTATATTCTTTAAAGATAATTTAATTCCAACTTAACTTCCTCCTCAAAGAAGGACTTTGACCTAGCCCTATAAATAGATCACCATATCGTCAACTTGGAGGAGAGCAAGAATAGGGAAAATTTCGACAACCCTATAGGGCAAGAGGAGAGAAATTTCGACAAGAGAGCAAGGGGGAGAGAGTTCGATTTCTTCTTCTTCTTCTTTGCTTCCATTAGATTCATGGTTTAGGGATTATTCTTTGTATATCTTTTGAACCCAACCATGACCAAACTTGATTGGTTGGGGTTATTGTGTTTTGTTGTTGTGAGAAAAATTGGATTTTGTTTAGGTAATAAGAGTTTGCACTTTTCTATTCAAGGTTTACTCATTCTTGGCTTTTATTCTTGTTTGCGAGTGAATTGGGAGAGGATCTCGTAACTTCATCTATTTATCTAATATCGGGAGAGTTAGATTCAAGAAACGAATAAGTACGGTCTTTATTCAATCTCTTGATGGTGAAGGTTAATCTGGCTTAGGAATAAGTTAAGGATTTCAACGGCTAAGAGGAGTGCAAGATTGGTTGTTGTTCACCCTTGATTCACGCAGGGATGTATTATCAAGGCATGCACAAGTAGCTAGAGTTTCGACTTAGGGATAAGAAGAAACCATTGAAGAACGCTCTGCCGAACCTTGAAGTTGCTGCCCAGACACCCAAGTAGTTGCCCAGCTAGTCGCCCAAGCAACCATCGATTAGTGGCCAAGTTAACCCCGCTGTGCAAGTTGCCACGGAAACTGAGTTGCCCTTGCACTCTTTTACCAAGAAGATCCAATCGGCTATCACACCTCAACTCACGATAACCTGGCCTATTTACTTTGTTTTAATTTCATCTATTCTTTTAGTTTATTGCTCTTAGTTTTCTCGTTAATTAAAACCTCTATTATCAATTGTGTTTTTATTTTCACAGTGCAGTAACTTAAGCAAAGTAGCCCAAACCAATCCCTGTAGAGACGATACACGATACTCATATCACTTTATTACTTGCGACGTGTATACCTGCAAATTTGCGTAGAACTTATTACGCGCAACAAGTTTTTGGCGCCGTTGCCGGGGATACTCAACAAGTTGTTTTTATTATTGCATTTTTTCTCTTAGCTTTACTAACTTTTCTGAATTATACACAAGTAAATTACCTTTTGCATTACTTTAAAAATGAATGATGGTGAGATTTAAAGCATAGGGACCGAGAGTTAGTTCACATCGAAATGCTACGAGAAGATTGATAAGTGTTCAAAAGTACTATTTTTATTACCCTTTTTACTCATATTATTGTTAGACTTAAGCTCATATTAGTTGCATAATTAGTCATTCATGCATTAATTCATGTTTCTTTCCACCGTTGAGCTTGATTACATAACTTGGTGATTTTTGTGAAAAAAGATGCTGCTTTGGTGTGTTTTTGTGAGTGTGCAGAATCACTTGCCTAAACAAGGCTAGAACCAGTTGCCAGGGGAATGCATGAAGGAGATGCCGAGCTAATTGCCAGGGCAATGCATGATGGAGACGCCGAGCCAGTTGCTAGGGCAATTGTCGACAAAGAATAAGGTGATATGGTAGTCAAAATTGATGACTAGACACGCCCAAGATGACGTGGAGCAAAGCTAAATCCCATAGGAATTTGATTTCCATGAAGAGATTAAAGAAGAATTAAATTCCAAGAAGATATGAGAAGTTCTAGAAGGAATATAATTATAATAAAGAATTATATTCTTTAAAGATAATTTAATTCCAACTTAACTTCCTCCTCAAAGAAGGACTTTGTCCTAGCCCTATAAATAGATCACCATATCGTCAACTTGAGAGGTGAGAAAGAAGAGGGAAAATTTCAACAACCCTATAGGGCAAGAGGAGAGAAATTTCGACAAGAGAGCAAGGGGGAGAGAGTTCGATTTCTTCTTCTTCTTCTTTGCTTCCATTAGATTCATGGTTTAGGGATTATTCTTTGTATATCTTTTGAACCCAACCATGACCTAACTTGATTGGTTGGGGTTCTTGTGTTTTGTTGTTGTGAGAAAAATTGGATTTTGTTTAGGTAATAAGAGTTTGCACTTTTCTATTCAAGGTTTACTCATTCTTGGCTTTTATTCTTGTTTGCGAGTGAATTGGGAGAGGATCTCGTAACTTCATCTATTTATCTAATATCGGGAGAGTTAGATTCAAGAAACGAATAAGTACGGTCTTTATTCAATCTCTTGATAGTGAAGATTAATCTGGCTTAGGAATAAGTTAAGGATTTCAACGGCTAAGAGGAGCGCAAGATTGGTTGTTGTTCACCCTTGATTCACGCAGGGATGTATTATCAAGGCATGCACAAGTAGCTAGAGTTTCGACTTAGGGATAAGAAGAAACCATTGAAGAACGCTCTGCCGAACCTTGAAGTTGCTGCCCAGACACCCAAGTAGTTTCCCAGCTAGTCGCCCAAGTAACCATCGATTAGTTGCCAAGTTAACCCCGCTGTGCAAGTTGCCACGGCAACTGAGTTGCCCTTGCACTCTTTTACCAAGAAGATCCAATCGGCTATCACACCTCAACTCACGATAACCTGGCCTATTTACTTTATTTTAATTTCATCTACTCTTTTAGTTTATTGCTCTTAGTTTTCTCGTTAATTAAAACCTCTATTATCAATTGTGTTTTTATTTTCACAGTGCAGTAACTTAAGCAAAGTAGCCCAAACCAATCCCCTGTAGAGAGACGATACACGATACTCATATCACTTTATTACTTATGACGTGTATACTTGCACATTATGTAGAACTTATTACGCGCAACAAGTTTTTGGCGCCGTTGTCGGGATACTCAACAAGTTGTTTTTATTATTGCATTTTTTCTCTTAGCTTTACTAACTTTTTCTGAAGTATACACAAGTAAATTACCTTTTGCATTACTTTAAAAATGAATGATGGTGAGATTTAAAGCATAGGGACCGAGAGTTAGTTCACATCGAAATGCTACGAGAAGATTGATAAGTGTTCAAAAGTACTATTTTTATTACCCTTTTTACTCATATTATTGTTAGACTTAAGCTCATATTAGTTGCATAATTAGTCATTCATGCATTAATTCATGTTTCTTTCCACCGTTGAGCTTGATTACATAACTTGGTGATTTTTGTGAAAAAAGATGCTGCTTTGGTGTGTTTTTGTGAGTGTGCAGAATCACTTGCCTAAACAAGGCTAGAACCAGTTGCCAGGGGAATGCATGAAGGAGATGCCGAGCTAATTGCCAGGGCAATGCATGATGGAGACGCCGAGCCAGTTGCTAGGGCAATTGTCGACAAAGAATAAGGTGATATGGTAGTCAAAATTGATGACTAGACACGCCCAAGATGACGTGGAGCAAAGCTAAATCCCATAGGAATTTGATTTCCATGAAGAGATTAAAGAAGAATTAAATTCCAAGAAGATATGAGAAGTTCTAGAAGGAATATAATTATAATAAAGAATTATATTCTTTAAAGATAATTTAATTCCAACTTAACTTCCTCCTCAAAGAAGGACTTTGTCCTAGCCCTATAAATAGATCACCATATCGTCAACTTGAGAGGTGAGAAAGAAGAGGAAAATTTCAACAACCCTATAGGGCAAGAGGAGAGAAATTTCGACAAGAGAGCAAGGGGAGAGAGTTCGATTTTTCTTCTTCTTCTTCTTTGCTTCCATTAGATTCATGGTTTAGGATTATTCTTTGTATATCTTTTGAACCCAACCATGACCTAACTTGATTGGTTGGGGTTCTTGTGTTTTGTTGTTGTGAGAAAAATTGGATTTTGTTTAGGTAATAAGAGTTTGCACTTTTCTATTCAAGGTTTACTCATTCTTGGCTTTTATTCTTGTTTGTGAGTGAATTGGGAGAGGATCTCGTAACTTCATCTATTTATCTAATATCGGGAGAGTTAGATTCAAGAAACGAATAAGTACGGTCTTTATTCAATCTCTTGATAGTGAAGATTAATCTGGCTTAGGAATAAGTTAAGGATTTCAACGGCTAAGAGGAGCGCAAGATTGGTTGTTGTTCACCCTTGATTCACGCAGGATGTATTATCAAGGCATGCACAAGTAGCTAGAGTTTCGACTTAGGGATAAGAAGAAACCATTGAAGAACGCTCTGCCGAACCTTGAAGTTGCTGCCCAGACACCCAAGTAGTTTCCCAGCTAGTCGCCCAAGTAACCATCGATTAGTTGCCAAGTTAACCCCGCTGTGCAAGTTGCCACGGCAACTGAGTTGCCCTTGCACTCTTTTACCAAGAAGATCCAATCGGCTATCACACCTCAACTCACGATAACCTGGCCTATTTACTTTATTTTAATTTCATCTACTCTTTTAGTTTATTGCTCTTAGTTTTCTCGTTAATTAAAACCTCTATTATCAATTGTGTTTTTATTTTCACAGTGCAGTAACTTAAGCAAAGTGGCCCAAACCAATCCCTGTGGAGACGATACTCGATACTCATATCACTTTATTACTTGCGACGTGTATACTTGCACATTTGCGTAGCACTTATTACGCGCAACAAGTTTTTGGCGCCGTTGCCGGGGATACTCAACAAGTTGTTTTTGTTATTGCATTTTTTCTCTTAGCTTTACTAACTTTTCTGAAGTATACACAAGTAAATTACCTTTTGCATTACTTTAAAAATGAATGATGGTGAGATTTAAAGCATAGGGACCGAGAGTTGTTCACATCGAAATGCTACGAGAAGATTGATAAGTGTTCAAAAGTACTATTTTTATTACCCTTTTTACTCATATTATTGTTAGACTTAAGCTCATATTAGTTGCATAATTAGTCATTCATGCATTAATTCATGTTTCTTTCCACCGTTGAGCTTGATTACATAACTTGGTGATTTTTGTGGAAAAAGATGCTGCTTTGGTGTGTTTTTGTGAGTGTGCAGAATCACTTGCCTAAACAAGGCTAGAATCAGTTGCCAGGGCAATGCATGAAGCAGATGCCGAGCTAATTGCCAGGGCAATGCATGATGGAGACGCCGAGCCAGTTGCTAGGGCAATTGTCGACAAAGAATAAGGTGATATGGTAGTCAAAATTGATGACTAGACACGCCCAAGATGACGTGGAGCAAAGCTAAATCCCATAGGAATTTGATTTCCATGAAGAGATTAAAGAAGAATTAAATTCCAAGAAGATATGAGAAGTTCTAGAAGGAATATAATTATAATAAAGAATTATATTCTTTAAAGATAATTTAATTCCAACTTAACTTCCTCCTCAAAGAAGGACTTTGTCCTAGCCCTATAAATAGATCACCATATCGTCAACTTGAGAGGTGAGAAAGAAGAGGGAAAATTTCAACAACCCTATAGGGCAAGAGGAGAGAAATTTCGACAAGAGAGCAAGGGGGAGAGAGTTCGATTTCTTCTTCTTCTTCTTTGCTTCCATTAGATTCATGGTTTAGGATTATTCTTTGTATATCTTTTGAACCCAACCATGACCTAACTTGATTGGTTGGGGTTCTTGTGTTTTGTTGTTGTGAGAAAAATTGGATTTTGTTTAGGTAATAAGAGTTTGCACTTTTCTATTCAAGGTTTACTCATTCTTGGCTTTTATTCTTGTTTGCGAGTGAATTGGGAGAGGATCTCGTAACTTCATCTATTTATCTAATATCGGGAGAGTTAGATTCAAGAAACGAATAAGTACGGTCTTTATTCAATCTCTTGATAGTGAAGATTAATCTGGCTTAGGAATAAGTTAAGGATTTCAACGGCTAAGAGGAGCGCAAGATTGGTTGTTGTTCACCCTTGATTCACGCAGGGATGTATTATCAAGGCATGCACAAGTAGCTAGAGTTTCGACTTAGGGATAAGAAGAAACCATTGAAGAACGCTCTGCCGAACCTTGAAGTTGCTGCCAGACACCCAAGTAGTTTCCCAGCTAGTCGCCCAAGTAACCATCGATTAGTTGCCAAGTTAACCCCGCTGTGCAAGTTGCCACGGCAACTGAGTTGCCCTTGCACTCTTTTACCAAGAAGATCCAATCGGCTATCACACCTCAACTCACGATAACCTGGCCTATTTACTTTATTTTAATTTCATCTACTCTTTTAGTTTATTGCTCTTAGTTTTCTCGTTAATTAAAACCTCTATTATCAATTGTGTTTTTATTTTCACAGTGCAGTAACTTAAGCAAAGTGGCCCAAACCAATCCCTGTGGAGACGATACTCGATACTCATATCACTTTATTACTTGCGACGTGTATACTTGCACATTTGCGTAGCACTTATTACGCGCAACAAGTTTTTGGCGCCGTTGCCGGGGATACTCAACAAGTTGTTTTTGTTATTGCATTTTTTCTCTTAGCTTTACTAACTTTTCTGAAGTATACACAAGTAAATTACCTTTTGCATTACTTTAAAAATGAATGATGGTGAGATTTAAAGCATAGGGACCGAGAGTTGTTCACATCGAAATGCTACGAGAAGATTGATAAGTGTTCAAAAGTACTATTTTTATTACCCTTTTTTACTCATATTATTGTTAGACTTAAGCTCATATTAGTTGCATAATTAGTCATTCATGCATTAATTCATGTTTCTTTCCACCGTTGAGCTTGATTACATAACTTGGTGATTTTTGTGGAAAAAGATGCTGCTTTGGTGTGTTTTTGTGAGTGTGCAGAATCACTTGCCTAAACAAGGCTAGAATCAGTTGCCAGGGCAATGCATGAAGCAGATGCCGAGCTAATTGCCAGGGCAATGCATGATGGAGACGCCGAGCCAGTTGCTAGGGCAATTGTCGACAAAGAATAAGGTGATATGGTAGTCAAAATTGATGACTAGACACGCCCAAGATGACGTGGAGCAAAGCTAAATCCCATAGGAATTTGATTTCCATGAAGAGATTAAAGAAGAATTAAATTCCAAGAAGATATGAGAAGTTCTAGAAGGAATATAATTATAATAAAGAATTATATTCTTTAAAGATAATTTAATTCCAACTTAACTTCCTCCTCAAAGAAGGACTTTGTCCTAGCCCTATAAATAAGAGGCTATATTGTCAACTTGAGAGGTGAGCAAGAAGAGGGAAAATTTCGACAACCCTATAGGGCAAGAGGAGAGAAATTTCGTTTTTGGTAATGAGTTCAACAGTTGCCTCGGCACCCATTGTCGTTCCACCAGATTGGACGCCACCTTTTGAGCTCAAGTATGATGCAAGTGATTTCGTGGCAGGAGCAATCCTAGGCCAACTCATAGGGAGGAGGACGCGGATTTAGAGATATGTGATGCATTCCCAGAGGAGCAACTTTTAGACGCCTCGGCAACCATGGATGCGCATGCCTCGGCAACCCTCGACACTGCAGCAGCTCCTGATACGCACGCCTCGGCAACCCCTGACGCCTCGGCAACCATAGATGCGCATGCCTCAGCAACCTTCGACACCACGGCAACCACTGATACGCACGCCTCGGCAACCATGGATGCGTATGCCTCGGCAACTCTAGACGCACACGCCTCGGCAACCTTGGGAGTAGTCGCCACGGCAGCACATGCCTCGGTAATACCCTGGTACGCGAATTTAGTTAATTTCCTTGTTTGTGGTATTTTACCTTATGGCCTTACTCACCAAGGGAAGAAGCGATTCCGCCATGATGCTAAGCATTACTTTTGGGACAAGCCTTTTTTTAAAACAATATGCAGATCAGGTCATGCGCCGATGTGTCCCTAAAGAAGAGCGGCAGAATATACTCCGGTAATGCCATTCTTCACCCTATGGAGGACATTTTGGAGGAACTCATACCGCGGCCAAAGTTTTGCAATCCGGTTTGTATTGGCCAACACTGTACAAAGATGCCCAAGATTTTTACAAGCAATGTGATCATTGCCACAGGACGGGCAATATCACCCACAAACCAATGGGCAAGCAGAAATTTCCAACCAGGAATTGAATGGTATACTCGAGAAAGTTGTAAATCCCTCTAGGAAAGATTGGTCAGCAAGACTAGATGACGCACTTTGGGCATATCGCACTGCATTCAAAACACCCTTAGGTATGTCCCCCTTCCGACTTGTCTATGGCAAAACATGCCATCTACCGGTGGAAATCGAACACAAGACATATTGGGCAATCAAGATCGTGAATATGGATTGGGAAGTGCCGGACAAAAGCGTTTGTTGGACCTCAACGAATCTACAAGGAGAAAACAAAGCAATGGCATGATAAGAAACTATTGTCGCGGTAATTCATACCAGGGCAACTAGTTCTCTTATTCAATTCTCGGCTAAAACGTTTCCCAGGAAAACTAAAATCAAGATGGTCGGGACAATTCGAAGTTGTCAAACCATTCTCCTATGATGCCGTGATAACCAAGTCCATTACCGACGAACATGAATTCAAAGTTAACGGACAGAGATTGAAGCACTACAACGGTGCCCATGTAGAATGAAACAAAGAAGTTGACACCTTAGGAGATGCATGAGCATGCTATCTTTTCGATATTTTCTTTTTCTTTTCCTTTTTTTTTGAGCTATTTTTTTCTTTCTATTATTTTCGGTTATTTTTTTCTCTTTATTTATTTTTGGAATTTTTAGGAGAAATTTTATTTTTCTTCATTATCTTTAGTTTCCAGGTTTTCTTTTCTACAACAAGACTCACAACCACCATGCTAAGGAAATTCACTGCCGACTACTTGCCACAGCAACCATAACAGAAACTGGCGATGCCCAGGCAACAACAATGGCTTTGGCAACTACTGATGCCCATGCAAGTGAACCTGCATCGGCAAACATGGATCAAATCAAGGCAATGCTATTCACGCGGTACCAGTCACAAGTATTCAACCACTGACCGGAAATTTAATCAAGCAAACGGCACGAAGGAAACTTATCACTCTAGGTGACAACCTCTCCGACTAACTTATTTCATTTAGTTTCTTTTAAATTTTGTTTCACTCTTACATGCATTGAGGACAATGCTTCTCTCGAGTTTGGGGGTGTTGGTTTCTAGTTAGTTTCATGTTTAGTTGCATTCATCGTTAGCAATCACATATAGGTTGCATATGTTACTTCCCATGCCTTTAATTGGATTTAATTGCTTAAGACTTGTTGAATATCCAATGATGAATTTTTGCCACTGCACTTAATTGAAAGAACCTTTAATTTTAGGATTGCATGAAAAGAACTTAGAATTTTACTACGATGCTGAATATTTTTTTACACGGTTATGGCTTGTTGATTGAAAGAAACTTAGTGAACTTAGGTTGCTTAAAATTTGGGTAAATTTGAAAATTAAAAGTTAAATTCTTGCTAGAGGTGCCCGAAACTAGCTCTAGTAGTAAATGCACTTTCTTGCTAGAGGTGCCCGAAACTGGCTCTAGTAGTGAATGCACATTAAAGAATCGCTAAGGTGCCCGAAATTGGCTCTAGTCAACTAAAATAAAATGAGAAATTGCTTACTTTGCTAGAGGTGGCCGAAATTGGCTCTAGTGAAAATAAAAATAAATGCCCCGACAATTAAATTGATAAAAGCCTATTGTTCACATAGAATCTTGAAAATCAACTTGTACACAACTACGCACACACATTGTCACGAGCATTATAGTTTTGTTCAGGGTAATTTTTGTGCTATCCGAAAAATTAAAAGGTGATCATACATTGTGTGACGGTTCCGAGGTTTGAATTCAAGTTTGAAGCATGTCTTTGATGATTAAAGTCTTGGCAGGTAATTGTTAGTTTGCATTGCTTGAGGACAAGCAATAGTTCGAGTTTGGGGGCGTGATAAGTGTTCAAAAGTACTATTTTTATTACCCTTTTTACTCATATTACTGTTAGACTTAAGCTCATATTAGTTGCATAATTAGTCATTTATGCATTAATTCATGTTTCTTTCCACCGTTGAGCTTGATTACATAACTTGGTGATTTTTGTGGAAAAAGATGCTGCTTTGGTGTGTTTTTGTGTGTGTGCAGAATCACTTTCCTAAACAAGGCTAGAACCAGTTGCCAGGGCAATTGTCGACAAAGAATAAGGTGATATGGTAGTCAAAATTGATGACTAGACAAGCCCAAGATGATGTGGAGCAAAACTAAATCCCAAAGGAATTTGATTTCGATGAAGAGATTAAAGAAGAATTAAATTCCAAGAAGATAGGAGAAGTTCTAGTAGGAATATAATTATAATAAAGAATTATATTCTTTAAAGATAATTTAATTCCAACTTATCTTCCTCCTCAAAGAAGGACTTTCACCTAGCCCTATAAATAAGAGGCCATATCGTCAACTTGAGAGGTGAGCAAGAAGAGGGAAAATTTTGACAACCCTATAGGGCAAGAGGAGAGAAATTTCGACAAGAGAGTAAGGGGGAGAGAGTTCGATTTCTTCTTCATCTTATTTGCTTCCATTAGATTCATGGTTTGGGGATTATTCTTTGTATATCTTTTGAACCCAACCATGAACTAACTTGATTGGTTGGGGTTATTGTGTTTTGTTGTTGTGAGAAACAATTGGATTTTGTTTAGGTAATAAGAGTTTGCACTTTTCTATTCAAGGTGTACTCATTCTTGGCTTTTATTCTTGTTTGCGAGTGAATTGGAAGAGGATCTCGTAACTTCATCTATTTATCTAATATCGGGAGAGTTAGATTGAAGAAACGAATGAGTATGCTCTTTATTCAATCTATTGATGGTGAAGATTAATCTGGCTTAGGAATAAGTTAAGGATTTCAACGGCTAAGAGGAGCGCAAGATTGGTTGCTGTTCACCCTTGATTCACGCAGGGATGTATTATCAAGGCATGCACAAGTAGCTAGAGTTTCGACTTAGGGATAAGAAGAAACCATTGAAGAACGCTCTGCCGAACCTTGAAGTTGCTGCCCAGACGCCCAAGTAGTTGCCCAGCTAGTCGCCCAGGCAACCATCAATTAGTTGCCAAGGCAACCCCGCTCTGCAAGTTGCCATGGCAACTGAGTTGCCCTTGCACTCTTTTACCAAGACAATCTAATCGGCTATCACACCTCAACTCACGATAACCTGGCCTATTTACTCTATTTTAATTTCATCTATTCTTTTAGTTTATTGCTCTTAGTTTAATCCTTAATTAAAACCTCTATTATCAATTGTTCTTTTATTTTCACAGTGTAGTAACTTAAGCAAAGTGGCCCAAACCAATCCCTGTGGAGATGATACTCGATACTCATATCACTTTATTACTTGCGACGTGTATACTTGCACATTTCCGTAGCACTTATCACACGCAACAGCACCCATTGTCGTTCCACCAAATTGGACGCTACCTTTTGAGCTCATGTGTGATGCAAGTGATTTCGCGGTAGGAATAGTCCTAGGCCAATGCACAGGAAAGGAACAAAAAATCAAGTGGCCGATCACTTATCACGTTTAGAACGCAATAGGGAGGAGGACGCGGATTTAGAGATATGCGATGCATTCCCGGATGAACAACTTTTAGTTGCCTCGGCAACCATGGATGTGCACGCCTCGGCAACCCTCGACGTCGCAGCAGCTCTTGACGCGCACGTCTCAGCAACCATGGATGCACATGCCTCGACAACCCTCGACGCCACGGCAACTACTGATACGCATGCCTCGACAACCATGGATGCGTATGCCTCGACAACTCTAGACGCACACACCTCAGCAACCTTGGGAGTAGTCGCCACGGCAGCACATGCCTCGGCAGTACCCTGGTACGCGAATTTAGTTAATTTCCTTGTTTGTGGTATTTTACCTTATGGCCTTACTCACCAAGGGAAGAAGCGGTTCCGCCATGATGCTAAGCATTACTTTTGGGACGAGCCTCTTTTGTTTAAACAATGTGCAGATCAGGTTATACGTCGATATGTCCCTGAAGAGGAGTAACATAATGTACTTCGACAATGCCATTCTTCACCCTATGGAGGACATTTTGGAGGAACTCGTACCACGGCCAAAGTTTCGCAATTCGGTTTGTATTGGCCAACACTGTACAAAGATGCCCAAGAGTTTTACAAGCAATCTAATCGTTGCCAAAAGACGGGCAATATCACCTACAAACCAATGGGCAATCAAGACCGTTAATATGGATTAGGAAAGTGCTGGACAAAAGCGTTTGTTGTACCTCAACGAGATAGAAGAATTTCGTGCACTCGCCTATAACAATGCACGAATCTACAAGGAGAAAACAAAGCGATGGCATGACAAGAAACTATTGCCGCTGCAATTCATGCCAGGGCAACTAGTTCTCTTATTCAATTCTAGGATAAAACTTTTCCCGGGAAAACTGAAATCAAGATGGTCGGGACCATTCGAAGTTGTCAAACCATTCTCCTATGGTAACGTGATAATCAAGTCCATTACCGACGAACATGAATTCAAAGTTAACAGACAGAGATTGAAGCACTACAACGGTGCCCATGTAGAACGAAACAAAGAAGTTGACACCTTAGGAGATGCATGAGCATGCTCTCCTTTCGATATTTTCTTTTTCTTTTTTTATTTTTATTTTTTTTGAACTATTTTTTTCTTTCTATTATTTTCAGTTATTTTTTTTCTCTCTTTATTTATTTTTGGAATTTTTAGGAGAGATTTTATTTTTCTTTATTATTTTTAGTTTCCAGGTTTTCTTTTCCACAACAAGACTCACAATCACCATGCTAAGGAAATTTACAGCCGACTACTTGCCACAACAACCACAACAAAAACTGGCGATGCCCAGGCAAGTGAACCTACATCGGCAAACTTGGATCAAATCAAAGCAATGCTATTCATGCGGCACCAACATTCAACCACCGAATGAAAAATGAATCAAGCAAACGGCATGAAGGAAACTTATTACTCGAGGTGACAACCTCTCCGACTAACTCATTTCATTAAGTTTCTTTTAAATTTTGTTTCACTCTTACATGCATTGAGGACAATGCTTCTCTAGAGTTTGGGGGGGAGTTGGTTTCTAGTTAGCTTCATGTTTAGTTGCATTCATCTTTAGCAATCACATATAGGTTGCATATGATACTTGCCATTCCTTTAATTGGATTTAATTGCTTAAGACTTGTTGAATATCCAATGATGAATTTTTGCCACTGGACTTAATTGAAAGAACCTTTAATTTTAGGATTGCATGAAAAGAACTTGGAATTTTACTATGATGCTGAATTTTTTTAACACGGTTGTGGCTTGTTGATTGAAAGAGACTTAGTGAACTTAGGTTGCTTAAAATTTGGGTAAATTTAAGATTGAAAATTAAAAGTTGAATTCTTGCTAGAGGTGCCCGAAACTGGCTCTAGTAGTAAATGCACTTTCTTGCTAGAGGTGCCCGAAACTGGCTCTAGTAGTTAATGCACATTAAAGAATCGCTAGAGGTGCCCGAAATTGGCTCTAGTCGACTAAAATAAAATGAGAAATTGCTTACTTTGCTAGAGGTTCCCGAAATTGGCTCTAGTGAAAATAAATGCCCTGATAATTAAATTGATAAAAGCCTATTGTTCACATAGAATCTTGAAAATCAACTTGTACACAACTATGCACACACATTGTCACGAGCATTATAGTTTTGTTCCGGGTAATTTTTGTGCTATCTGAAAAATTAAAAGGTGATCATACTTTGTGCCACGGTTCCGAGGTTTGAATTCAAGTTTGATGCATGTCTTTGATGATTAAAGTCTTGGCAGGTAACTGTTAGTTTGCATTGCTTGAGGACAAGCAATAGTTCGAGTTTGGGGGTGTGATAAGTGTTCAAAAGTACTATTTTTATTACCCTTTTTACTCATATTATTGTTAGACTTAAGCTCATATTAGTTGCATAATTAGTCATTCATGCATTAATTCATGTTTCTTTCCACCGTTGAGCTTGACTACATAACTTGGTGATTTTTGTGGAAAAAGATGCTGCTTTGGTGTGTTTTTGTGTGTGTGCAGAATCACTTGCCTAAACAGGGCTAGAACCAGTTGCCAGGGCAATGCATGAATAAGATGACGAGCTAGTTGCCAGGGCAATGCATGAAGGAGACGCCGAGCCAGTTGCCAGGGCAATTGTCGACAAAGAAAAAGGTGATGTGGTAGTCGAAATTGATGACTAGACAAGCCCAAGATGACGTGGAGCAAAGCTAAATCCTAACGAAATTTGATTTCCATGAAGAGATTAAAGAAAAATTAAATTCCAAGAAGATAGGAGAAGTTCTAGTAGGAATATAATTATAATAAAGAATTATATTCTATAAAGATAATTTAATTCCAACTTAACTTCCTCCTCAAAGAAGGACTTTCACCTAGCCCTATAAATAAGAGGCCATATCGTCAACTTGAGAGGTGAGCAAGAAGAGGGAAAATTTCGACAACCCTATAGGGCAAGAGGAGAGAAATTTCGACAAGAGATTAAGGGGGAGAGAGTTTGATTTCTTCTTCTTCTTCATTGCTTCCATTAGATTCATGGTTTGGGGATTATTCTTTGTATATCTTTTGAACCCAACCATGAACTAACTTGATTGGTTGGGGTTATTATGTTTTGTTGTTGTGAGAAACAATTGGATTTTGTTTAGGTAATAAGGGTTTGCACTTTTCTATTCAAGGTTTACTCATTCTTGGCTTTTATTCTTGTTTGCGAGTGAATTGGGAAAGGATCTCGTAACTTCATCCATTTATCTAATATCTGGAGAGTTAGATTCAAGAAACGAATGAGTATGGTCTTTATTCAATGTATTGATGGTGAAGATTAATCCAGCTTAGGAATAAGTTAAGGATTTCAACGGCTAAGAGGAACGCAAGATTGGTTGTTGTTCACCCTTGATTCACGCAGGGATGTATTATCAAGGCATGCACAAGTAGCTAGAGTTTCGACTTAGGGATAAGAAGAAACCATTGAAGAACGCTCTGCTGAACCTTGAAGTTGCTGCCCAGAGACCCAAGTAGTTGCCCAGCTAGTCGCCCGGCAACCATCGATTAGTTGCCAAGGCAACCACGCTGTGCAAGTTGCCACGGCAACTGAGTTTCCCTTGCACTCTTTTACCAAGACGATCCAATCGGCTATCACACCTCAACTCACGATAACCTGGCCTATTTACTTTATTTTAATTTCATCTATTCTTTTAGTGTATTGCTCTTAGTTTTCTCGTTAATTAAAACCTCTATTATCAATTGTGTTTTTTATTTTCACAGTGCAGTAACTTAAGCAAAGTGGCCCAAACCATTCCTTGTGGATATGATACTCGATACTCGTATCACTTTTTTACTTGCGACGTGTATACTTGCACGTTTGCGTAGCACTTATTACGCGCAACAAAGATCAAGGATGAGCTCAGGGGATAGAAGCATTTTGGCTCACCCTGGTGACTAGAAATAGATCAAGGCTCTGTATGATGGGTCAGAAAATTCAAAACAGTGGAGCTCGTGATTGAATGGGACAACACCAAGCGAAAAAGAGGACAAGGGTTCTTATAAGAATAATATAAGAACCAGAAGATCATTTATGAAGACGGATGATAACCCTGAAGACAAGAAAGCCTTCCGCACAAAAGGTTTGAAAGCGTGTTAATCTAGATTCGAAGTGATTGATCAAATGAGGATTTAAGAGCATACAGTGAAGAAGTAAAGAGATAAAGAAATCTGAGGAACGACCTTTCAGGGTGTAAGACTTTAGAACAGAAAAAGAGAAGAAATAAGAGAAGAAATAAGAAAAAGAAAGAAAAGAGAGTGAGAGAAAAATGATGATAAAAAGAGATGAAGAATAAAGAGGTAAAAGAGAGAAAAGAGAGAAGAAAAGATATAAAAAAAGAGAAAAGAAAAAAGAAGAGAAAAATAATGATAAAAAGAAAAGAAAAAGAGAAGTGAGAAAAGAGAAAAAAAGAGGAGAAAGAAAGCATTACATTGCATGCATCATATAGATAGAGGCATGTCAATTTTTGCTTGTTTTTAGATAGGTATTTGAAGAATTGTCAACTAATTTACTAAAGAAAGAAAAGATCGACAGCCATAGCAGCGTGAGGCCAGATGTTAAATCCTTTGAGTCATCAATAAGTCCTTCGGGCATGGTGTTAAGTCCTTCGGGCCACCATTAAGTCTTTTGAGCATGGTGATAAGTCCTTCGGGCCATCAGTAAGTCCCTCGGGCATGATGCGGCAGCCATAGCAGCGTTAGGCTAGATGTTAAATCCTTCAGGTCATCGGTAAGTCCTTCAGGCATGGTGTTAAGTCCTTCGGGCCACCATTAAGTTTTCGAGCATGGTGATAACTCCTTCGGGCCATCAGTAAGTCCTTCGGGCATGATGCGGCAGCCCTAGTAGCGTGAGGCCAAATGTCAGCAGCCCTAGTAGCGTGAGTCCAGAAAGATCGGCAGCCTTAGTAGCATGGGTCCAGAAAGATTGCAGCCTCAGTAGCATGAGTCCAGAAAGGTCGGTAGCCGTTTTCGGCGTGAATCCCTAAATTTGAAGAAAAATTTTGGCAGCCTTAGTACCATGAGTCTAGAAAGCTCGACATCCATAGTAGCGTAAGTCTAGAAAGATAGGTGGCCATTTTTGGCGTGAATCCCCAAATTTGAAGAAAGTTCGGTAGCCTTAGTAGCGTGAGCCCAAAAATATCGATACCCATTTTGGCGTGAATCCCAAATGCGAAGATAAAGGTTCTATATAGGAAGGGCCTATATTTTCGAGCACTCGCAGCGAGGGGTTCTATGTAGCAATAATTTGTAGCTCTGAGTTTTCAGAAGCTAAAAGTTCTATATAGGAAGGACTTGCGGCTCCAGGGTTTAAATACTAGCAGTTCTATATAAGAAGAACCACAGTTAAAAGAATCCATCTTTGACGATGAAGGTTTTATACAGGAAAAACCCGCGTTGAAGGCGAAGAGTTCTATATAGGAAGGACTCCAAGCTTTACTGTCTTAGAGTGAAATGTTCTATATAGGAAGAGCCCTAACTCTAGATTTCAAGGTAAAAAGTTCTATGTAGGAAGAACTTTTAGTCCGAAGGATCCGCTTGAGAAAGAGAAAGGTTCTATATAGGAAGAGCCTGTAGCTCCATGATCGGAAGGCGAAGAAGTTCTATATAGGAAAAACTTACGAGCTCGAAGATTCGGCCAAGGAAAAGCGAAGAGTTCAAGAAGAACACGTGACTCCGAAGCTACAAAAAATGAAATAGGACAAAAATGAGTGTTTTTGATCTTTGCTTTGTTCTCGTTTCACAAGAACAAGCAAAGAGGGACAACTATAATCACTCATTTTTGTCCGAATTTTAGTATTATTAGTATTATTGTAATAATATTTTTATTAAAAAAAGCAAAAAGCAAAAAAATAATAAATAAAAAAGGGAGGGGAGTGGAGTGGAGTGGAGCACAAGGCTCCACGTCACCCACCTCACCCCTCACTTTGCCTATAAAAAGGGGCGTGGGGGGCAGCAAAGAATTGAAGGATGAGCCGGTTAAGGCATGCCCAAATAAGAGAGCTTGGCTCTCGGGTAGCCAAGGATCGGGGGCAGTGCCCACGGTCCTAACTGGTTCGATCGGGGTCCTATTTTAGACCCGATCTAGTTAATATTTTTGGAGAGGTCGTGGTAGATCTCGGTGGGGTTCATTCGGGGTTCGTCATTTGAGTTCCTAGTTAGGTATATTTTTTTCCTTTTATTTGTGTTGTAATTTTTATGATTTAATGAAGTAGTAGTTAATTTAAAATTGTGTTTTTTAGTTTGTATATTTATGCTTTAGATTGGTATTTATATTTTAAATTTATGTTTTATAATAATATTTTATTTATGTTAGATTTGTTTTTATTTATGAGTTAGATTAATATTTATGTATGTATGTTTTAGATTAGTATTTATTTACATTTTAAATTTATGTGTTACATTAATATTTATGAATGTTAGCATTTTATTTATGTTAGATTTGTTTATGAGTTAGATTAATATTTATGTATGTATGTTTTAGATTAGTATCTTATTTATGTTAGATTAGTATTTTATTATGTTAATATTCATTTGTATTTTTATTGTATTTAAATTATTTGCCATATTTTAGTTTTGCTTTCTAAGGTTGCATAATGGAATATAAAATGTCAATGCGCTGCCCTTTTATCCGAGCGTAAACGGGGCCAGTATCAGGCGCAATGATGGTGGTTGGGCATTTACTCTCGGATAACGGGGCTTTTAAAATTTACTCGCACATATAACTAAATGTTAATTAAATCGTCACTTTAATCTGGAAATTTTAATATTAATAAAGCGCTAATTATTAAAGTACCAATTTTGGGCGGTGTGGGGGTGCTAATCCTTCCCCATCCGTAATCGACTCCCGAACCCAACAATTTTTAAATCTCTGGTTTTACGGTGTCCGGCCTACCTAAGTGGCCGGTGGCAACTCCATATTCAAAATAAAATACAGTTTTTACAAAATCCCACGGAAGATATTTTTTAAAACAAAACAAAATAAAAATACGTTTTTTTAGCGAGAGGGGCATCACTACAGTAAGAATGGTTGCATCTCCATCCTTTGGCTATTCTTTCATCCCTAGTTTTATCTGCAAAACAGAATAAGAGTCTTGAAGAGTGGGGTTAGCATAAAACTCTTTGGTCCAATGTGGTGCCAAAAGACACTTCCATGTGATCTCTTTTGTTGAAAATGAACTAGTCCTTTGGACTCCTTTTTGGGGCTGGTTTAAATCATCATGTCTCTTGATGAAGGATGGTGTCTTTTGGGTTCCTTCTCTAGGTTGTTTCTCACGTTCCTTGTGCATGGCTTCAATTGTTTTTCTCATTTGCATTTGCCCTTGTTGTACCTCTTTTGGTGATAAAGGTACCAAAACGAACTTCTTCCCCTCGTTCTGAAAGGAATATTGGTTAGTACAGTAGTCATGAATTGTGTTCTTATCATACTGCCATGGCCTCCCAAGCAAAATATGACATGCATGCATATGAACTACATCACACAATACCTTATCGTTGTAGTTTCCAATGGATAATGGTACCAATGCTTGTTTCTTCACATTCAACTCGCCTCAATCATTCAACCATTGATGCTTGTAAGGCTTGGGATACTTTAAGGTCTTTAAACCCAATTTTTCGATCAGAATAGTGTTGGCTACATTCGTACAACTCCCACCATCAATTATCATGAAACATACCTTCCCGTTGACATTGCACCTTGTATGGAAGATATTTTCTATTTGTTATTCCTCGGTGGTTACTTAGGTGTTAAGAAAACGCTTTAACCACATATATTTCTCTATTAGTAGCAACCACAATCTTTGTCTCATCCCCTACATCCTCAAACTCTTCTTCTTCTTCTCGTTCTCATGATCAAAAGTGATCTCTTTGTTGTCCAAAACCAGCATGGCAATTCGGTTAGGACATTGGTTGGCCATATGAACCTGCCCAAGGCATTTAAAGCACTTGATTTCGCTTGAACGCTCCTTGCCTTCTACTTGCTTGCCTCAGTTTGTCTCCACCATGGTTGTCTTTGGATTTGAGGTCTCGGCTTGTTCTCTAATTTGGAGGGGTGCATTCCTCCGTGCATTGCTTTGGCTCCACTTAAGACCGGTGTTGTTATTTTTGTTTCTGGATGTGACCTTTCTTTTTTTCTACCTCTCGACCTTCATTTCCATATGGACCATCTCATCAATTTCTACATAATGTTGTAACTCCCCAACATCGACAATCTCTTTGTTTAATCCAGTGAGAAATCTGCCCATTGTTGCTTCTCTATCTTCATTTACATTGGCATGTATCATTATAACCACCATATATTGATAATAATCTTCTATGTTACGGTTGTCTTGTTTTAAGGTTTGCAACTTGTGGAAAAGATCTTGGTGGTAATGTGTTGTAGGAACCTACTCCGCATAATGCTCTTCATGTCATGCCATGTTGCAATTGGTCTTTCTCTCTTGTGTTTCCTAGAAAAGGTTAATTGATCCCACCAAATAAGTGCATAATCAATGAATTCCATGGCTACCAATTGAACCTTTTTTATTCTGAGTAGTTGTGGCACTCAAATATATGATCCACTTTACTTTCCCAATCTAGATATGCTTCTAGATCTGTCTTACCTTGAAAAGGTGGTATGGTGACTCAAATATTGCTGAGATTATCATCAATTAGAGCACGCCTTCCTTGATATCTAGGTGTATTCTTTCATACATGCTTGTTCAATCTCATCCTCATTATCCTCCACATACTCATCATCTCGATGTCTTTGATTTTGCCTCCCAAGGCCTCAAACATTGCCTTGTGATTCTTCCAAACGATCCATCCTCTCATGAATGGATCCAAGTTCTTCACGCAGCAATATTTGCATTTCTCGAATCATTACTTGCGTCTGAAGATTTGGGGCTTCTTGTCCACCCTTCGGACGTGTATTTCCAGGATTTTGAGACATTTGTTAGTGAAATAAAACCTTACCAAATTGCACTCAACAAAACCTCACAATTCACTCAAAAGAAAATTGCACTCCACTCAATGCTCTTGTTTGCACTCTAGATGTTATTTAGCTTTTATTACCCCCTTCTGATCTCACATACTCAAATTTCCTTTTTCCACTTCGTTTCTCTCTTGTAAAGCTCTTTAAAGAAGTTACTCAAGACTTAGGTAAGTATAGTCCTTGTGCGTCACCGAAATAGTTAGTTTTGAAAGGAAAAAGAAGAAGATATGGTGTAAAGGTAAGTTTAGAATAGAAAGTAAAGAAGAAAATGGGTTACTTACTTGGCAAGAAAACTCACAACCTTTTTTGGCCAATAATCAAAGTCTTGAAGAATATGGCTTCAAGATTGATGTTGAAGATGATGTTGTTGTTGTGCTTTTCACCCTTGAACTTGTGCTTTTTGAATTCTTTTCTTTCTTTCTTTTTCTCTTTTTTGATTCAAAATTGTTTCTTTTCTTTTCCTTTTTTTGCGCAAAATGAAATGACAAAAGGTAGACACTTTCAATTTCTTTTTTTTCTTCTTGAATCGGGCTTCACTTGATGCACTTGCTTCTTCCACTAATAGCTCTAATTACCATATGATGTAGGTCGTTCTTGTTGATGTAGGAGACAGCTACTTTGATTGCTGGATCTAGGATGGAATAAACCTACAAGCAAGATAGGTTAACAAATAAGATGGTTATGTAACCTGATGTATGGTAAATGAGATACAAAAAAATGATAAAAGGCAGATTTGGCTAAGGAAATGTAGGTTGATTGGTGTGGGAAATTTAGGCACAGAGGTAGATGATGGATAATGATGGATAGGGTGAAAGAGAAATAATAGTATCGTAAAGAAATCAAGGAAGAAACAAAGTTATATTAATGCTTAGCCACGAACCATATAGGATTGCTTTAAGGGATGGTAAAAAGGAATTTGACCCATTATATATAAAGAGATAGGAACTAGAAGTATCAAGGTGGAAATAGGGGTTGACGCGACAAGTACTAAGTACATGAGAAGTCGGTAAAGTTCAATTAAGAACTAGAAGAGATACAATTCTCATAAAGAAATTTGATTGATGTAAAATGAGATGGTTACAAAAGTGAAATACAACTTGTATTTATAGGTAATGGAAGGTGTTGGCTGAATGGCCATGTAACTATTCGACTATGCTTCAAGTCTCCCTCCAAGGTTTGTCGTGACTCCCTCCATGGCCCTTGTAATGTTTCGGCCATCTTTTTGTCTCCCTTCACTTGGTTTTGGCGCACAAGCCTTTCCCTCTAATGCCTTTGTTGCCCATTCTAATTTCCCTCCAAACGACTAGGGACATATTCCTTAGAAGTGGACATGAAAATTTATACAATCTTTCTTTATAGGTTGAATTTCATTATAGTAAATTTAATTCTGAAAAAAAGGAACTCTAGAACACTAAAATTTCAATTTAGCCCTTAAAACTTATAAATATTTAAGAATTGGTTTTAAATGATTAATTACTGTTTCTTGTTGGATAATTGGGCTCATATTACTGCTTATTAATATTTGAAAAGCATGTTTTGGTTTAAATATCGATTATTGTTTAAAATTCATCACACCGATTCACCGTATCGAACACCGATAGAATGCTCTAAACCGGTTCTAGACTAGGCGGGGAAAAAGGTGTTACATTTTTGGTATCAGAGCTAGAGTTTAGTCGATTCTAGGACTAGACCAAAGCCTATTGCATTGTTATCATGTTACTTTGCCACCTAGGAGTTGTTTTATTGTATATAGTGACTTACCAACTTATCTGAACTCTTTGTATTGTAGTTATGTCAGAAACTAACGAAGCTTAGATAAATGAGCATACTACCGGTTCCTCGACACATGGTGAGGAAATAAGAGAGGGAGACCTTCCGAATCCACTTAATTCCCCACCTCAAAATATTGAGCCGAAATTGCCCACGTCACAGGGTAAGTGTTACCGGAGCATGGTTGACATGTTTGAATAGTTTATGACCTCTGTGAGAGCTGAACAGCCTGCGCAACCAGCTGCACCTGTTGTCCAATACGTTCAGGCTCCCATCGATAAGCTGGCTCAACACCGAGCTTACACTTTTATTAGACAAGATGATGACAATCTTGAGGTTGCTGAATATTGGCTGGACAACACGTTGAGGGTCCTGAACAAACAATTGTAGCGTTATGACGAGCAAAAACTGGAATGCGCCCTTGAATTGTTAGTTGATGAAGCCCTCTAGTGGTGGGAAACCACTATTCTTATTATTCCTGAAGAGACTATCACTTGGGAATTCTTCTTTCAAGAATTTCAAAAGAAATACATCACTGAATATTACCTTGCGGAAAGGCGTAGTATCTTCCTCCATCTAAAATAAGGTGGCCGACCTATCGAGTAGTACATTCATGACTTTTGCAAGAACTACCGATATGATATTTTCTCAGTCATGAACTAATTTTAAATGGCTTGGGCTTGTTATGGTTTTTATGTTTCATGTTTGAATGAATGTTTCGTTGCTTTCTTGTTCCTTTCATGTTTTGTCCATTGTTCTCTTATTCCTTAAGCTTGTAAGAGCTTTTGAGATTTAGCCATTGCTTAGGTGTTGAATAGCTTAATATTTGAGAGAGTTTGGCTTAGATCTAGGTGGACAATGGGGTTTGATGCTAAGAGGCAAAACCCTAACTCACCTTAGAGATTAGGATAGAGTTTCAACGACTAAAAAGTGTAGAACTTAAAGGATAGTTATATGTTGGGGTTTACGCTGAGAGGTATTGCCATAGCATTCTTCCTATCAGTTTCTTGCTAGAGATAATGTAGAGACATCTTGGTAAGTTCTGTCAAGCGTGTTGTTGTCAAGGTAGTTCAAGACATTCTTTTAGCTTAGACATAGAGATCCTTAGCAAGCCCAACCTATCATCCCATTAGAGAGCTTCGTACACTTGAGAGGACGTTTGAAGTATCTTTATTTTAGCTTAGATTTCATTACAGTTAATTGTTGCATCATTTCTAAAAATGTTTCCTATTGCTATTGCATTTTTTTTCAAGTTGCAAATTTGTGTATTTTGACTAAGCTAGTTTGGCCTTCAATCCCTGTGGAGACAATACTCACTCATCACTTTATTACTTGTTCGATGTGTATACTTGAACTATTTGCGTATCATTTATAGTAAAACACAACACGCAACAAGTTTTTGTCGTTGTTGTCGAGGATTGGCAATTGGTTATTTAGAGTTTAGACTTTGCACTAGTTTATTTCTTCTTTTTGTTTAGTTTTATTTGTTGTTTTTGTTTATTCCTTTTCAAGTGTTGTGCTACTGCATGACCCGAGAAATTCATGAAGAACTATTAACACCAATAGTCCCTAAAATTGAGCACTTGTTTCGCCAAAGAAAACGCATTCAAGAAGCCTTAAGAACCATGTATAAAGGTGGCAACCAAGGGAATCAAGTAGATGAAAATATGGATGAACCTAATGCTGCAGCAAATCTTGGAGCGACAGTTCGACCACGAGCTATTAGAGACCACTTGAATCCTATCTTGGATGATCTCAATCCTGGAATTTTAGCTCCTGAGATTCAAGCAGCTCATTTTGAACTCATGCCTGTAATGTTCAATATGTTGAATTCCATTGGGCAGTTTGGTGGACTGCCTCTTGAAGATGATAGACAGCACATTCGAACATTTTTGGAAGTATGTAATTCTTTCATACAACAAGGTGTGCATGAAGATTTATTGAAGCTCAAGCTATTTCCTTATTCTTTGCGTGATCGAGCACGAGCTTGGTTGAGTGGAGTACCAGTCGGTTCTATAGAGTCATGGGCAGACCTATGCAAGAGTTTTTTGTTATGGTATAACTCACCCAACATGAACACCCAATTGCAGAATAGCATTGCTTTCTTTCGTCAAGTTGATGACAAGTCAATGTATGAGTGTTGGGATAGATATAAGGGACTGCTTTCGCAAGTGTACAAATCATGGATTACTAGACATAGGTTGTAATGTTCTATAATGTTGTCAATGCTCCCACAAGGATGATGTTGGATGCTTTAGCAAATGGTACTTTGTTAGACAAGTCACCCCAAGAAGCATCTGATATCTTGGATAGGATCGCAAATAATGACTACCAATTTCCTACTTCGAGACTTAGTACAAGAAGGAGAACTCATGGGATGTGTGATCTTGACAACAACAAATTAGTTTCAACCTAGTTGTCGGCCATCATTGCTATGTTAAAGAATCTTGAATGGCCTAATGAAGTGAAGGAAGTAAAAGTAGTAAACACTTGTGCCCGGTGTGATGGACACCATCATGTGAGTGAGTGCCCTGGAAATCACGAGTCTAACAATTATGTGGGGAACTTTAATAGGAACAACCACAATCCCTACTCAAACACCTATAACCAAGGATGGTGTTAGCATCCTAATCTTGCTTGGGGGAATAAAGGAAGCCACAATGTTAGTAGCTTGAGTAGGCACCACAATCAGATTGAATCCTAAGGTTTACAACATAATATGCCTTGGAAAAATGATAACAAGGGTCCAGCCTCTTCCTCTAACAATACTTCCTTGGAAGCTACTTTCCAAGATTTTATGACAACCATGAAGGCTATATTCCAAGACCATACAACGTCTATGAAGATTCAAGGTGCATTGCTTCAAAGCCATAGCTCTTCCTTGAAGGCTTTGGAAACCCAAGTGGGACAAATTGCACAAGCTTTGCATGCTCGACCTCAAGGTTGTTTGCCTAGTGATATTGAAGTCATTAAAAATCATGGCAAGGAGCAGTGTAGTGCACTCACTTTGAAGAGTGACACTCAACTTAACAAAGAAGATAAGTTTGGGGGAAAGAAAGTGGAAGACCCCAACCCTAAATCTATGGCTAAGGAATCAGCTTTGCAAGAAGAGTTAGCTCAAAAAGGGAATGAGAATGAAGGCTCGACAATCAAACCTGCTGATGGAGAACAAAATATTGCTATAGTAAAAGAAAGATCTCCACTAGTGGAGGAAGAAGTCAGACCCCCACCACCCTTCCCTCAACGGTTGAAGAAGCAAAAAGATGATATTCAATTCAAAAAAATTGTAGATATTCTTGACCAGCTGCATATCAATATCCCATTTTTGGAGGCCATTGATCAAATGCCTACATATGCTAAGTTTCTCAAGGATATTGTCACCAAGAAAAGGAAGGTTGAGAAATACGAGACTACTGCTACAACAACGAAATGCTATTCTATATTGACCAACTTGCCACCCAAAAGGAGTGATCCAGGTAGCTTTATCATTCTATGCTCCATAGGACACAATTATGTGAGGACATCTCTATGGGACCTTGGGTCTAGTGTTAATCTATTGCCCAAGTCAGTCTTTGTGAAGCTTGGAATGGGAGCTGCAAGACCCACCACAATGATTTTGCAACTACTGGATAGATCTCATGTCCGACCGGAAGGAAAGATAGAAGACGTTGTGGTTAAGGTGGGAAATTTGTCTTCCTAGCTGACTTCCTTATCCTTGGTTGTGAAGTAGATGACAAAGCACCCATTATCTTGGGGCGACCATTCTTAGCAACCGGTCGAATCTTGATCGACTGTGGAAAAGGTGAGTTCACCATATGAGTGGCTGACCAGAGGGTGACTATAAATGTCTCCAACACCCTCAAATATGTGGATGAATATAAGGAGTGTCAGCACTTAGATGCTATGACTGAAGACGATGCTGCAAAATTATGTTGTAACAATTTTGTGGAAATTAAAGACTATGTGAAACTCAATGAAGAGGACAATGAAAATCTAGAGGAGTTCCCATTGGAGGTGTAGCAATCTAGCTTGCTTATTGCTAGACGAGGTACGTATTTCGAACCTTTATATTTTGATAAATTTATCCCTCTTAAACCCTCACTTGAGCATGCACCCACGTTAGAATTGAAGCCATTACCTTCACACCTTAAATATGCTTATTTGGGTAGTAATGAGACTTTACTATGATAATCTCTTCTAGTCTAACCCCTAAGCAAGAATGTCGCTTGATAAATATGCTGTCTCAACATAAAAAAACTCTACGGCGGACTATAGCTAATTTGAAGGGTATAAGCCCTACTATTTGTATGCACAAAAATTTGCTTGAAGAATGTCACATCAATTCTGTTAAACCCCAAAGAAGGCTCAATCTTGCCATGAAAAAGGTGGTGATGAAGGAGATAATCAAATGGCTCGATGCAGGAGTTATCTACCCAATATCCAATAGTTCATGGGTCTGCCCGGTGCAATGTGTACCAAAGAAGGGAGGGATGACCGTGGTAAGCAACGAGGATAATGAATTGTTACCAACAAGGACTATCACGGGGTGCAGAATTTATATGGATTATCGGAAGCTCAACAAGGAAACCAAGAAGGATCATTTTCCCCTTCCCTTCATTGATCAGATGCTAGATTGAATTGCGGGTAAATCTTTTTATTGTTTTCTCAAAAAATATTCAGGGTACAATCATATTGCTATATCACCAGAGGATCAAGAGAAGACAACTTTCACTTGCCCTTATGGAACTTACGCATTTTGATGGATGCCCTTTGGGCTTTGCAATGCTCCAGCTACTTTTCAAAGGTGCATGATGGCCATCTTTTCTAACATGGTTTAAGAATTTTTGGAGATTTTCATGGATGATTTTTCAGTCTCTGAAGATACTTTCGAATCGTGTTTAGGCAACTTGACCAAGGTACTCAAAAGATGCAAACAAGCAGACTTGTGCTCAATTGGGAGAAATTTCATTTTATGGTGACCGAAGAGATTGTTCTAGGCCACAAACTCTCGAAAAAAGGGATATAAGTGGACAAGGACAAGGTTGAAGTAATCGAGAAGCTACCACTACCTACCACTGTGAAGGGGTTTCGGAGTTTCTTAGGGCATGATGGCTTTTATAGGAGGTTTATTAAGGACTTCTCCAAAATCTCCAAGCCATTGTGTAATTTGCTTCAGCAAAATCAACCCTTCATCCTTGATGCAGAGTGATATAGTGCATTTAAGGAACTTAAGGAGAAGCTCATCTCAGCACCCATAATTGTTCCCCTGGATTGGACATCACTATTCGAGTTAATGTGTGATGCTAGTGACTACGCAGTGGGGGCAGCACTTGGCCAACGTCGTGGTAAACATTTCCATGTTATTTATTATACTAGTCGCATCCTCAATGATGCACAAATCGATTACATTACTACCAAAAAAGAATTGTTGGCTGTTGTGTTTGCCTTTGATAAGTTTAGAGCATACTTGATAGGCACTAAGGTCATTGTTCATACTCATCATTCTGCTATTATGTACTTAGTGACTAAAAAGGATGTCAAACCTAGACTTATTAGGTGGATACTTCTTTTGCAAGAGTTCGACTTGGAGGTTAAAGATACAAAGGGCTATGGGAATCAAGTTGCTGACCATTTTCTAGGATAGAAAATAAGGTTGAGAATGATGAGAACTTAGAGATTATGGAGGAATTCCCTTGTGAGAAAATATTATATGCTACAGCAATTCCCTGGTATATTGATATTGTTAACTTTCTTGTTAGTGGAATTTTTCCTCCTGATTTGAATAGCTAGGGCAAAAAGAAGTTCAAGAATGATGTGCGATTCTACTTTTGGCACGAGCCCTATTTGTTCAAGCAATGTGCCGACCAAATAATTCAGAGATGTATCCTCGAAGAGGAGCAAAAGGAGATCATACCATTCATCTTTGTGTGGAGGCCATTTTGGAGGAACTAGGACTGCTGTAAAGGTCCTACAATCAAGATTCTATTGGCCCGTACTTTTCAAGGATGCACATGAATTCGACAAGGCTTGCGATAGATGCCAAAGGATGGGGAATATTTCTCAAAGGCATGAAATGCCATTGCAATGTATTCTGGAGGTGGAACTCTTTGATGTATGGGGAATAGATTTCATGGGACCCTTCCCATCATCTTTCAGAGATCTCTACATCCTACTGGCCATTGACTATGTGTCGAAATGGGTTAAGGCAATAGCTACACCGAAGAATGACTCCAAGACTGTTTTGAAGTTCCTTCACAAGAACATCTTTACAAGATTTGGAGCCCCAAAAGCCATCATAAGTGATGAAGGAACCCACTTTGACATTAGGCTAATTTGCTAAGACATTGTAGAGATATGGAGTGCAACATAAAATTGCTACGGCATACCACCCTCAGACCAATGGCCAAGCTGAAATCTTGAATCGATAAATCAAGCAGATTTTAGAAAATGTGGTTAAACCTAAGAGGAAAGATTGGTCTCCAAGACTTGATGAAGCACTGTGGGCTTATCGAACAGCCTTCAAGACACCCTTGGAGATGTCTCCATTCAAGCTTGTCTATGGCAAGGCATGTCACCTTCCCGTTGAACTCGAACATAAGGCCTTTTGGGCAATCGAAAAGCTCAATATGGATGCCCAACTAGTAGGAGAGAAAAGACTTTTGGAGTTGAATAAGATTGAGGAATTTAGAGCCCAAGCTTACGAGAATCCGCACCTGTATAAAGAGAACACTAAGAAGTGGCATGACAAACATATTTTGCCATGGTATTTCTCAGAAGGCCAACAAGTCCTCCTCTACAACTTTCATCTTAAGCTTTTCCCAGGCAAGCTGAAATCACGATGGTTAGGCCCTTTTATCGTACACAAGGTCTACCCTCATTGTGCCGTGGATATTAAAAAACTTGATTATGACACCATCTTCAAAGTGAATGATCAGAGATTGAAGATCTACAATGGAGCCCCTATCATGCGCGACAAGTCCACCATGCTTCTCAACAATCCATAAGAGTTTGCACCCACTTCTCCTTTCTATTTTGCTATAGCATCTTTTGTTTTTAATGTTCATAAATAAAATTGTTTGTGCTTTTGACTCTTTTCCCTTTTATCTTTTTATGTTATCTTGTGTTTTATTTCTTTATTGTCTTTTGTCAGAATTTCTCCCATGGTTGCAGGTGGCAAGATAGGGTTTATTGCAAGGTCGGCGCAGCTTTCTAATTAGGGTTAGCTTTTGTCCTTTTTCATTTAAGAGAATTTAAAAAGACTAACTTTTTTCTATGTTTGGGGAACTAGCAATAAAAGGTAAAAAGCGTGGTACTTTATTCCTATTAAAACTTTTAAAACCCTAGCTCATCATTACCCTTCAATATTCTCACCCCTACTTTTTGCTTTTTATTAAATGCCAGTCACATCTTCTCTCTTCCAACAACCTAAAACTGCTAACCTCACCTTCTCTCTCCACTTACTTGTGGTAATTGTTTCCCACTTCAACTACCCATCTCATAACTCCTTATTCTCTCTTCTTTGTTTTCTTTAAACCCAACTTCTTCATCTCCTTCACCAGTATGTAAGACCTTCCCCAAAAGAAAACCCTAAACGCCCCTAAAATCTCTAGTTCATCTCGCCAGAATGGCCCATTTTAAGAATGTCATCGGTGCCTCCAGTAGTGCCCAAGCCCGACCTACTGTTGAAATCCAATTTTTTTGACGACGTCAAAAATAAACGCTTTCAGCTGGTCAAGGACCGAAAAGTCTTTCCATAGCAAGGTTTGAAATTCCCCTTGGAAGGGGAAGAAGGCTTCGACAAGGAAATCATGGACGTCATCGCCAAACATGACTGGGGAACTTTTGTCACACACCCAGGCGATATCTCGGTGCCCCTGGTTAGGGAGTTTTACGCCCATCTGACAAGCCCTACTCAATTTGTCGTCTACGTGCGGGGAGACTGAATTAAGTTCACCGCCACCGCGATCAACAAATTTTATGGGCTAAAGAATGTGATGGACCAACATTCTTCCTTTGAAGACACAGTCGATGCTCAGACACATAAGGAGGTCTTGGGAGACCTATGCTTTAGCGACACAGAGTTAGATCCAGTGAGTAGGGCCATTGAAAGAGGCCGCCTCAAGCTTGAGGCTAAAGTGTGGAATCACTTCCTAAATATGCGCTTAATGCCCACTTCCCATACTGCTACGGTGCACATCACCAGGTTGTTGTTTCTACACTCTATCCTTAATGGTCGACCAATAGATGTAGGCAAACTTATCATCGATGAAGTTTGTTAATGTCTGAAGCAGAAGTCCAGCCCTCTCATATTCACTAATGTCATCACGGCGCTATACCGTAAGAAGCAAGTTTTTGAGGATCCTGAAGAGGATGAAATAGAGAAAGCGAAAAGTACACTAACCCCAGACCAAATCCCTGGGATGAGGGGATTTGATGAAGATGCTCCAGTGGAAACGTTCAAAGTTATGGCCAAAACCATTGCTACAGTAAGAATTGCAACTCTAGTCGCCTCTACCAAACGCACGCAAGGAAAAATGATTGAGATGAAGGGCGGCTTGACAACTTACTTTAATTATGTTAAGGAAAGGAATACACCCATTAATTCTTATTTCAAGGAGATGCTACTGCACATGGAGATTGATTTCCCTCCTTTCCCCGATGAAGTGCTCGTACCCAAGAAGGAAAAACTAGCCCCGTAAGTCACACCATCTTCGAAAGCAAGTCCACCGCAAAGACCACCACCTATTCCACGAAGAGACCCTTCTCCGACTCCAACACCTGCTCCAGAAGTAACAACCATTACAACCATCTGACAAAGCCCTCGAACAGTGAGGCAAAATAAAGTAAAGGCTCCTCTAAGTACCCTGCCCCCACGGAACCACCTACAGATGATCCTGTCAATATTGACAGTGGAAGACAAAGAGATAGCTGAAGATGCTCCTACACCACCACATGCCCTAACTCCAGATGCTACAACAAAAGTAAGGAGTCACCTCAAGTGAACGACAGGGCATGCATGGAATGCCTCCTCTGATGATGATGATGATGATGAAGTTATTGATGACCAGCTAACTCGGAAGGATCCAGACAACCAACCAACCCAACAAGATCATGCCGAGGCGCCCATTGTAGCTCTCAAGAAGAAAAACATAATCAAGCACCAAGGAGTCAAACCAAAGACACCAAAATAAATCTGTAAGAGGTAACTTGCATTTCCATTTGCATTTTTAGTTTAGTTCATTTTATTCTCATGCATTGAAGACATTGCATACTTTAAGTTTGGGGGTGTTGGTGTCAATAGTTGATCATTTGCATTAGCATTTAGTTATGAACATAATTTTGCTATGACATTTTGTTAGTTTTGAGGACAGATTTATGAATACGTTTATGATGTCTGATGATGAGAACTTGAAAATTTATGGTTGTGAATTGATTGAATGTTTGTGACCCTTAAGATTGGTAGAATTGCCTATAGGACCTGATTCTTTGTGATGTATTTGTTACTTGATTGCGTGCTCTTTATGCTTATGGCTGTTAGATAATTTTTGGAAAAAAGAACTCTCGTATGCCTTAGTTTGAATGAAGATTGAACATGAAAGAAAAATGAAAGCTTAAAGGCTTAATTAGCTCCCTTTTCATTTAAGTTGAGATATGAATAAATGCTGAAGCATAGCTGAAGAAGGACACTCCTCTATGTGTTGTACTGCCTGCTTGGTATATTTTAAAAAATGGCAACAACATCATACGAGTGAATGAAAGTTGTCATGGGATTACTCTACTTACTAGCTCGTGGGTAAGATGTTTGCTCCATACTCATCTAGAGTTAGGGGTGGTAGTTGTGATGAGGTGACACCCCTAAAGGAAAATAAAAAACTTTGATATAGGAGTAGTTTGTGCTTAATTGGATTAAAAAAGCTAGGGAAAACTAGAGAACTTAACTAAAAATTTTCTAACGTTGTTAACCATAGAGTGGGTGTAATCATACATAAACATTAAAAGGGTCTTGGCGTAAGGGAAAAGTTCTTAAAATCTCAATATTGTCTAGCATGTTAAAGCCTTTATTTTTTTAGGACTGAAATTTTTCCATAGCTCTATCTTGAACTGATTTAATGTCATAGCATCCTTTTGTTTATTTCTATTCATTACTTGAGGACAAGCAACGACTTAAGTTTGGGGGGTGTTAACCTAGCAAAAGGTTAACATTTCATGCCTTTTTGCTTAAGTTATTGTATGAAATCAAGCCCATCTCATCTCATTTAGTGGCATATAAATGCTTTTAGTCTATATAGTTGCATTTGGTGTTTTTGGTTTTGTTTTCTTTGTTTATTTGTAAGAATGGTGCTGCTTGGGAAGGTTTTGGTTGGTGTGGTGATGTACAGGGAAAAGAGGAGAAATGTAGGGAAAATGCCATAGCATTTTGGATAGCATTTCTGGGCGTGCTAGAGGACAAAGAAGTGAGGATACTTTGTAGCCCCACACGTGAACCTATCAGGCAGTTGTGAGCCCACATGTGAAGGGAATATTCCCTTGGAATTAAGGGCACAAAACCCTTGGAGCCCCCACTATATAAAGAAAGGACACCCACATTAAAGGGAGGGCCGAAAAAGTTACATTGTGAGCTAAGAAAAAGGGAGAAAAGGTGGTTACCTTTCTTCATCTTCTCCATCGCGGTGTCCTCTATTGTTGAAGCTCCAAGGGGTGTTCTCATTGTCCTTTGAGAGAAGCAACGGGCTTAGAGTGGTTCACAAAAGTCTAAGGCGGTTTTGGAGTTTTTCCCTTCCTTTAGTTGCTTTTGTTGTCTCTTTTCTTATTATTTTGATGGGTTGTTTTAAACAAATGATTGTGGATGATATTTACCAAGCCATGAACTAATTTTAAGTGGCTTGGAATTGTTATGGTTTTTATGTTTCAAGTTTGAATGAATGTTTCGGTGTTTTCTTGTTCCTTTCACGCTTTGTCCATTGTTCTCTTATGCCTTAAGCTTGTAAGAGCTTTCGAGAGTTAGCATTTGCTTAGGTGTTGTCAAAACCCTAACTCACCTTAGAGATAAGGATAAAGTTTCAATGACTAAAAAGAGTAGAACTTAAAGGATAGTTGTCTGTTGGGGTTTACACTGAGAGGTGTTGTCATTGCATTCTTCCTATCAGGTTTCTTGCTAGAGATAGTGTAGAGACATCTTGGTAAGCTCTGTCGAGCGTTTTGTGGGCAAGGTACTTTGAGACATTCTTTTGGCTTAGACATAGAGATCCTTAGCAAGCCCAGCCTATCATCCCATTAGAGAGCTTCGTACAATTGAAAGGACGTTTGAAGTATCTTTATTTCAGCTCAGATTTCATTACAGTTAATTGTTGCATCATTTTTGAACATGTTTTCTATTGCTAACTCATTTATTTTCAAGTTGCAAATTTGTGTGTTTTGACTAAGCTAGTTGGCCTCCAAACCATGTGGAGACCATACTCACTCATCACTTTATTACTTGTTTGATGTGTATACTTTCACTTTTTGCGTATCATTTATAGTACATCACAACACACAACAATCATTGTCATTGAACATTTATATCGATATAGTTATTATCATCGTAACATTGAAATGAAGCATCGATCATTGTCATTGCCATTGAGATCATTGAACATTTCCATTGTCATTGATATTGCTATTGAACATCGGCACTGAAAACATTGGTTATTGATAAGAACATTGGATGTCGACATTGTTATTGTCTTCATTATTGTTATTATCACTGAACCTTGGATCCGAAAGGACATTGGATACAATTGGCATGGCATAGAATTCATGAGCTCATTGGTACGAGTGGACTACGGTCCATGGCTATGGCCTGTATTGTGGTGAGGCAGAGGTATGCTTGTGTTATTGGTCAATTGGTGAGGCTGAGGAACTAAACCATTCATTGATTTGGTTAGGTTAATTTGAATAAAATACAGATAAAATCTGTCATTATAGTGCAGGGCGTATCGATACTTCTTAGTGCGTATCGATACAGATATGCTTATTTAGACTTAATAAACAGGGCATACCGATACTGCACAGTGCGTATCAATACGGGTTTTGGTCACTGGCATATGGAAAAATTAAAGGTATCGGTACGGTCTTAGGGTGTATCGATACGAGTCAACGGGGTCAATTCGTACCGATACGGCCCCCAGCTGTATCAATATGAGTCCGTATCTTTTGAAAATGGAATCTTAACTTAGGCATGGCGTACTGATACGGCCTTCTGAGTATTGGTACGGTGACAGGTAATTCAGTTAGAAGTGTTACGAAATAGTTCTGAAATATTGCATTTTGGTCACTGAATGTTACAGACCTCAATTGAAAGGGGAATCGAACTCTGATTAACATGAAAATTTATACAATCATTGTGTATCGGTTGAATATCACTGTAATAAAGTTAATTACTGAAAATGACCTCTAGAACATTGAAATTACAATTTAGTCCAAAAACTTGTAAATGTTTAAGAATTGGTTTTAAATGATTAATTATTGTTTCCTGTGGTATTTGAAGCTTGAAATTGGGCTTGGGATAGCTTTTCCATGTTTGGGTAGAGATCATGCCTATAGGACTTTGCTAATGCTTCCCATTCTACGTTTGATTGCCTTGCTTATGTGGTATGATTATATTTGAATGCCTTCAGGGTTATATGATGTTTACTTGGTTTTGGGTATCATATCTTTAGCCAAAGTGTCATATGTTAAACAAAGAGGTCATTATAGGTCCAGCCATACCGATACAGGTCCCATGGGATCGGTACGCTGGGCTGTGAAAGGCTCAAGAGTGTGTAAAACAACATAGGAGTATTGGTACACCTAGCCTCATATCGGTATGCATTTTAGCTACTAGAATCTGAAGTTTTGAAATTAAGGTATTAGTGTCAGTACGCGGGGCACCGTATCGATACGCTTTGAAAAGTGGAACTCGTATCGATACGGGCATGTTACATGCTGATACTGAGTCTATTATTCTCTGGTCAATATGAGCTAAAGATTGTTTTTCTTAGTTTTTAGTCCTTGTTTCTTGTAAATGCAATTAAATGAGTTTAGATGATTGTTTGACAATGAAATTCGACGAGTATGTTGTAACTGACTAATTAAGGTCCAGTACTCTCAAACTTAACTAAGTCCTCACAAGTTTTCAGATTTGCAATTTGGTCCCTCTTAATTGGATATCAAATCAATGCTTGATTTCTTCGAGATTTACACTATTGCTAGCATGTACGCCATAGGGAATAGTAAAGTATCTAGACAAGATAAAAAGAAAAAAATGGATTGTTTTCAAAGAAATTGTTTTCGGGTTTGTTTCAGCAAACCTAATGTAGTTCTCTCAATTTGATTTGGCGTCTAGGTCGGGTCAAAGGGGTTAGATTTTATGGTATCAGGGGCATGTTATGATTGTTGGGAGTTGGTTTCTATTTGTTGAATTATGATTGCAAGGCACAATGTTTGTTGATTTGATTTATTCTTTGATGGGGTGTAATATCAGGGACACATTGCCTTATTGCTACAAGTACAAAGAATTTTGTTTTGAAAGTACATGTTATCTTGGATCCTTGCTTAATGTGGGCCTAAAAATGCATTCGGCATTTTTTGTTTTGTAGATTCTATTTTTAAATATGGGACCGAGAGGAGAGACTCGAGCTAATACGAGTAATACCGGGGATATGCATAATAATAAGTTACCGCCTTCGTCGCCAATTTCTATTGTTGGTGCTAGAATTAGAGGTGGAATACCTCGGGCACCATAAGGGCCAGTTTTTGGCAATATGACACCATTGATCTAGGCAATGACTGGAGCGTTTTACGCAGCTATGGTTGGAGTACATGAACTTGCATGCGCGTCTGCAGCGAGTGCTAATCCTGGACTTTCATTAGAATGTTTGTGTAGCTTGGGTGGTGCTGAGTTTAGGGTTTGGTTGCTGAGGAGTGGTTTACGAGCACCTAGAGGATTCTTGGGTAAGTAGAGTGTATAAATAATCGCAAGTTGGGATATACAGTGTCTTTACTTCAAGGAGATGCTTATTGTTGGTGGATGATTGTTATTGCAGGTGTGGCACATGTGGATGTGACATAGGAGTTATTTGGTGCTGCTTTTTGGAAGAAGTATCTGGGTGATCGATACCAAGATGAAAAGATGCATGAGTTCATTGCATTGCAAAGTATGAGATTCAGTTTGTGTGGTTGAGCCATTATGCTCTTATGTTTGTCCCTAATGAATGTCAACGATATGATTGTTTTCGACATGGGTTTATCAAGGATATTAAGAACTACATGTTGGCTGTAGACTATGTTGTTTTTTATGTTTTGGTTACTCAAGCCAAGGATATAGAGTAGAATCTGGGTTTGTCTTCTCATTCGGTGAGTTCTAAGTCTGGCAAGAGGATTTTTGAATTAGATATTGGTGGTGGTTGGTACAAAAGGCATCGAGAAAGGAAGTATCGATCATACCATAGGCAGCGTGGTAGAGGTAACACTAGCCAAGGACCGAATGTTCAAAATACTTATGGAGGGACACCTGAGTATGGGTGTTGTGGAAAAATGCATTTGGGCAAGTGTTGTGTGTCACAAGGTGATTGTTGGAATTGTGGTTCCTAGGATCATATGTGATGTGAGTGTCTTTAGTTGGTAAGAGACGGTCAGGATTTAGTGGCGACAATTACTACACCACCAAGGTGTCGTGGTTGTGGTCGTGGTAATTTTCAACGTAGGGAGGAAGGTCAGAGGACTATTGCTCATACGTGGTTGTTCAACCTAAGGGAGGAGGACCAACAAGGATATATGCGCACCGCAAAGGAATGAATGACAGATATGTGATTGCATGTACTTTTACTTTATAATCCATGTGTCACATCCCGGAAACTGGCCTAGTTGGAATTGGGTTTCGGTGATCGAAAGTTTCGAATTTGATATGTAAAATATTGTAATAAATGACCATTGTACCCCTCTTTTGTAATGAAATCACAATTTGGTCCTATTTTAGAAAGTAGACTTTCTTGTATGAAATTCCAAGCCCAGAATGCAAATTTTGAGCAAGGCATGTCGATACGGCCCAACTGCCAATAACCAACTTACCTATTTTAGCGAGGACGTATCGATACGGCTAAGGGCGTATCGATACGAGTCCCCTATTTTGAATTTGTTCGAAGCCAATTTGAAGAGAAAGTAAGCAATATGCTTACTCATCTCCTTTCTTGTCACTTCCCACGTGAAGGATTATCAGAATATATGGCTAATATCATAAAAAGCAAAGCTTGATAAGAGAGATATTGGGTTTAGGAAACCCTTGCCTAGAGGAAATGTTCCTATTGGCTAAAGGTGTGGTGAGTCATGATTAAAATGACCAAATAAGTTTTAAAGAAAGGATAACAAATAGGGCTCTTATCTTTGAACTCCCGTAAGCAAAACCCAAAAGTCTTGTCTTCCATTAAGCAAGCTCCTCCATTGCCATCTTTAACCTCCAAGATAAGCTAACACCTCGGTGCAACCTTTGATCTTCGTTCGAGTTTGATATACCATTTGAAAGTCCACATTTTGGTGAGTAAAACCCCTTAATTGAATTGATGATTTGATCTTCCGTTGAAGTCTAATTTCAAAATCAGGTTTCCCAGTTCAAGTAAGAACCCATGAAATAAGAGTTTGATTTCGTTAATTCAATGTTGTCCCTAAGCTTCGATAAGTTCGAAATATGTTTTCTAATCCTTGATTCAAACTCTAATATGACCCTTAATTTGTGCTAGCTCAAGTGTTGGAGAATGACTCCTTGTCATCCCCGAAGGAAGCTAGGCACATCAAAATTTCGATCTGAGAACCTTGTGATCAAGGTGAGTGTAGTCGTGTCAAGGGATTGGCACGGACCCAACCTGTTGCATTTGATTTGTGATTTTCATGTTAATATGTATCTTGCTAAAGTCTCAAGTAGAGCAATGTTTGTGTGGATGCTAATGGTGAGCATGGTAAACTTTTGATATGATTGATGTTCTATAAGCAAATATGTGATAATCGAGACATATTACATGTGAAATTTGTTATATGGAAATCATGATAAGATATGCTAAATTTGATATGAATATGTTATGATGTGATATGTATATGATATGATCCGTTATATGGAGCTAAGGCTCAATTCCGATTCTGATATGCTATGGCCTACGAGCATAAAAGTAAGTTATATAATGAAATAAGTATAACCTTGGACATTTGTGAGTTTTGGAAAAAAATTTGCATGCCATAAGGTTATTTGAGCTCGTATAAGTAAGGGATTGGACTACGGTCCGGGGCTACGGCCTATATGTGGGGGAGATAATGATGGATTGTGTAAGGGATATTATTCGAAGCTACGGCTAAAGGCTATAGGCTATTTTCCGTTATATGTAGTTATAGCCTATCTTTCAATATATGTATGGTGTAAAGGGGAATCCGCGTATCCACTTGTTACATTTTCCAGGGGAATTAATGTGTTAAACTTTGCTATGATTATGATAAAATGTGTTAAATGACTTAAGCATGAGACTTATGTGAATAATAGTCTAATTATGACATTTGAGTGTGATGCTATGTAATTCATGACCATAGTATGCCATTCATATCGTTTAATTGCTTTACGTTTGTTATGACTACCTCACTAGGCTATGTAAGCCTAACATATGTGTGTCTCATGTATTTTAGGATTCTAAAGTTTTTCGGACATCGATCGTGTATTTTGTGGTTGCAAGTCACTCATTCTGCAGCATATGTATGTTTACTTTTGTTTCTAAACTCCTAGTAAGGTAGCATAAGGCAAGATAAGTTGTAATGACCTATTTTGGTGTGTTTGTATAAGCCTAATAGGGTTTAGGTGATGTATATGCATGTTGGTGTGTTTTGGACTTAGCAAACTGGTTAAAATGGTCCATAATGCACTAAATGGTAAAATCCTAGTTAACGAACTCGAAATGCTCTAAAAATTTGCACACTATTAGAATTATTGATTATTGGTTTACTGGTAAAATTTGGACAACGTTTGCTAGGTTAATTTGATTAAAAACCAATAAAAAATCTATCATTACAGGTCAGGGAGTATCGATACGGGTGATGGCGTATCGATGCGGCCCTTGTATAATTGGTCTTGTCAACATTGGTCAAACAGGGCATATCGATACGGTTTGGGCGTATCGATATGGATTTTGGTCACTGTAATTTAGGTTGAAAAATGGTATCGATACGGTCTTATAGCGTATCGATACGGGGTCAACGCAAATCAACTGGTATCAATACGGGCTTAGCTATATTGGTACGGGCTCGACATCCTTTGAATTTGGAAATTTGAGAATAGGCTTAGCATATCGATACGGCCCTTAGGGTACTGATACGGTGTTAGTTAAATCTGTTATAAGGCATAAAAATAGAACTTGGTCAGTTTGCAAATAGGTCACTAATAGTTATGCAGTCTAATTGGCTAGGTTAATGATATCTGATAGTAATAAAACTTCACTGACTAAAAATTGGTAAGTCTAATTACAAGTTGTTAATAAGAATTTGGATTAGAATCGTTAATTTGTAAAGTTCACGATTTAGTCCCTAAGTTTGTAAAAGATTTAAATTGACCTAATTCTAATTAGACTAGTAGGTTCGATAAGTCTTAAGAATGACTATTAAAATATCCCGAACAAGTTCCGAACTCTGACTCAGTCTTCCGATCTCTGAATAAGTTTTTGACAAACACTTTTCGACCCAGTTCTCTACCAGACTGGGAAGGGGGTGTTACACCATGCATTACTTTCTTTAGTAGATTATGGTTTTGCGCATTCATATATATTGCGCGAGCAGGCACTTTTTCTTAATACGCATGTAGAAGTGTAAGATGTGGGTATGCGAGTAACTAGATCTTTCAGTGAAATAGTTGTTGCTAGGAGACTATTTAGGATATGTCCTTTAATGGTTCAAGGTCGTGTGTTTTCGGTTGATATGATAGAGTTTCCGTTTCATAGTTTTGATGTAATCTTTGGTATGGATTGGTTAGCCGAACATAGAGTTGTGGTTGATTTTGAAACCAAACGAGTTCTATTGAAACTTGCTAATGATTATGAAGTTGTGGTGGTAGGTTCGAATGTTAAATTCTTATCTAATGTTGTTTCATCTTTAGAAGCATGTAAGTTGCTAGAACTTGGATGTCAGGCATATCTAGCTTATGTCATGAATCTGGGTTCGAAGGATGTCTATTTGCAGGTTATTCGCATAGTTTGTGAATTTTTAGGGGCGTTTCTGGAGGAGTTGTCTAGGTTCCCACCGGTTAGAGTGGTAGAGATATGTATTGAGATGTATGCCGACAGGGCTCTCGTGTTGATTGCTCCTTATCGCATGGTATTAAAGGAGTTGAAGGAGTTAAAGATACAACTCCAGGAGTTGTTGGATCAAGGTTTCATCTGACCTAGCATTTCACCATGGGAAACACCGATGTTGTTCGTGAAAAAGAAAGATGGAACTATGAGGATGTGCATTGATTATCGGCAACTAAACAAGTTGACGATTAAGAATACGTATCTTTAGTTTTGAATTGATGATTTTTTTTGATCAATTCCAATGTTCTACCGTGTTTCCAAGATTAATTTGAGGTCTAGATATTATTAGTTGAAAGTTAAGGACAAGGATGTGCTAGAAACTACTTTTCGCACTAGATAAGGGCATTGTGATTTCATAGTTATGTCGTTTGGATTGAATAATGCACTTGCAGTTTTCTTGGATATGATGAACTCGGTATTCCATGAATACTTGGATCAATTTGTGGTGGTGTTCACTGACGATATTCTCGTGTACTCTCGCACCAACAAGGATCATGATCAACATTTGTGAATTATGTTGTAAGCTTTGTTGCATAATCAGTTATATGCTAAGTTAAGCAAGTGTTAGTTTTGGATTAAGGAAATGGTTTTTCTTAGTCATGTGGTGTCGCGCGAGAGGCATCCGTATAGATCCACAAAAGATTGAGGCGGTAGTGAATTGGAAACAACCCAAGATTGTGACTGAGGTTCGTAACTTCTTGGGGTTGGCGGGTTATTATCGTCGTTCTATGGATGGTTTCTCGAAGATAGCTTCCCTTTTAAATAAGTTTTTACAAAAGGATGTGCGTTTCGAGCGGACGGAGGGCAAACAACAATCTTTTATGAAGTTGAATGAAGCTTTGACACAAGCTCCAATCTTGATTGAAACTGAGCCGAGAAAAAGAGTTTTTGGTTTATAGCGATGTATCATATGTTGGTTTGGGTTGTGTTTTGATGCAAGATTGAAGGTTGTGGCTTATGCATCTCAGCAATTGAAAGGTGCACAAGCGCAACTATAGTACGCATGATTTAGAGCTTGCCGAGGTGGTTTTTCTTTAAAGATTTGGAGACATTATTTGTATGGAGAGAAATTTCTTGAGTATACAGATCATAAGAGTGAAATATTTGATGTCACAGAAGGAGTTGAATCTTAGGCAACGTAGATGGTTGGAGTTGCTTAAGGATTATGATTTGACAATCGAGTATCATCCGGGTAAGGCTAATGTTGTAGCTAATGCCTTAAGTAGAAAGGGGGCGGTAGAGTTGAGGGCGATGTTTGCAAAGTTGATTATGACGCAAGATGAAGGCTTGTTGGCTGAATTGCAAATCAAGCCGTCGCTGTCATAGTTGATAAAGGAGAAGCAATTGTATGATGATTCATTAGTTCCGCATCTTAAGGACATTATGGAGGGTAATCTAACGGATTATTGTTTCAATAATGGTAGTGATTTGTGTTTTGCGAGTCGGATAGTGGTGCCAGATGACGTTCAGTTGAGGCGCACTATTTTGAGTGAGGCTCACTTTATTCCTTTTTCTATGCATCCGGGTAGTACAAAGATGTACCAGGATTTGAAGGAGTATTTTTGGGTTGGTTTGAAAAAGGATGTGGCAGAGTACGTTGCTTGTTTCATGGTGTGCCAGCAGGTTAAGGCTAAACATCGGTTTCCTTCTAGGTTATAGCAACCATTCAAGATACTAGAATGGAAATGGGAGAGAATAACCATAGATTTTGTGTTAGGGCTGCCTTTGACGCTGTCAAAGAAATTTTCTATTTCGGTAATAGTGGATCAGTTTACGAAGTGTGCACATTTTCTAGCAGTGAATACGACATATACATTTTCCAGTTTAGTGAGCTTGCTCGGGGATCCCAAGTCGATTGTGTCGGATAGGGATCCGCATTTCACGGTAAGGTTTTGGCAGAGTTTACATAGAGTGTTGGGTTCTCGGTTGAATTTCAGTACTTCATATCATCCTCACACGTATGGTCAGTTTGAGCATGTTATTCAAGTTTTGGATGATATGTTGCAATGTTCTATTATTGAGTTTCAAGGTTCTTGGGAGAAGCAATTATCTTTGGTTGAGTTTCCTTATAACAACAGTTATCAAGGGAGCATCCAGATGGCTACGTATGAGGCTTTGTATGGTAGGAGTTGTCGTATGTCATTTTCTTGGGCGAAGGCTGGTGTGAAATTTGTTTTTATTCCTTATGCGTTAGAGGGTCCTAACGAGAAGGTGAAGCTTATTTGCGATAGGTTGAAGGTAGCTTCAGATCGACAAAAGCCCTATGCTAATTTGAGGCGTAAGGAGATTGAGTTTGTGGTTGGTGATAAACTGTTTCTAAATGTTAACATGTTATGTTTTGAGTTTTGCATGATAGTTAAATTGTTAAGTTAATGGATTTATCCAAATGGAATCTTTGAACTATGATTTGTTAATGAGTAATTCATGTTTGAATTTAGTTTGTGATCACATGGGTTGAGTTAAATAAATATGGATTAGTTGAAGAAATAAACTATGCTAATTGTTTTGGAAAATGAATTGAAGTCATGTATGTGTAAATTTATGTAAAACTGGAACACATGAATGTTATATGTATGCACTATTTTGAGTGATTGTGGTAACAATCCTGAATTTAAGGTTTTCAAGTTGTTTAATCGAGTCTAAAGAAATATAAGGTTCATCAAAGGTTGACAATATTGCATAGGGACTTTTTTATGAAAGCTGGAAATTTCTTTAAAAGGGAGCTTAAGATTAAGTTAGTGAAATCTGTTTACAAGTTATGCACTGGCAGGAAGTTTGAAAATTCACAAGAAATCATACAGGTCAAATTAAGGGACGAATCTTATATGTGAAGAATCACGTGTATGTCTAGTTTCATTTAATGAAAACGGTGATTCGTTTCGAGTCTTGGATCAAAAGATATGAATTTTTGAATGAAAGTAGGATAGAAAAACTAGGAGCAGATTCTGCTCTGGGCTGTCTCTATTTCGAGACTTTTAGAAATTTTCATAATTTTTGTGGATTTTATTAAATTATGTGTCTTAAACAGTTAGAACCGTATTCAAATCTAGTTTTTAACGGTGTTAAGAAAGTTAAATTTCAATGAATATTCTGTTTTGTAGAAGACATTCTTTGTAGGTAGTGCATGCTGCCATAATTTTGGAAATAATTGCCTAGCTTAAAATGAGAATATATTGGAATTGTATGAATCCTACTGTTAATTGAAGCAAGCTGGTAATTCGATTGAGTCTTGTATAATCAAATTATGTAACATACACTTAGATAATTTAAAGTGGTCACCATGCTGAATAAATTCATATGTGGACTGATTTGATGAACTTAAGGGGCTGTTTGGTTATAATTTAAGTAACAATGGACTGTTTTAATGTGTTAAAATGAGTATGTAGAACAATAGGCTGGTTTGGCATGAAGACATATGTTGGAAATCTATTTTGATTATATGTATGAAAAGACATGATTGATGGACAGTTTTGATCTTGTAAATATGTATACCCGTAAGTGAGATTGTTTGCATGTAAAAAAATATTGTTGGACAGTCTAGAATAAATGAAACCATTGTTTGGGTGTTTTTAATGAGAATATATGCATATATGTTTGAATTGGGCAGCTTTGAATATATATGAAAGTATGAGACCGTTTTTGCATGTGTATATGTATATCTATGATAGAGTCTGTTTGATAAGGATATAAAAGATAATGAACTATTTGTAAGTTAAACAAATTGATTTGATCCTAATGATTTGCTAATTGGTGTGAGGTACATGTTTTGATGAGAAAGAGTAGAAGATAGGAGTTAGAGAAAGCTAGGAGTAATTGTGGATTCAGGTATCTCGTAACTTTGGGATAAGAGGTGAGTGTAGTCATTTGTCTCTCGGGTGACACGGTGTCATCCCGATTTCATCATTTATTAAGAATAAGGTATTGTATGTTCATGGATGGATTGCATTAATCGTATACATGGTGCATAAGGATCAAATAGAATAATTTGGGGGAAATGCATTCATTCATAGCATGGCATCTTTGTTATCATGTTGAATATACATTACATAAGTGTTCATGCCTTACTATGCTATGTTTGTTATGTGGCAATTGTGTACTGACATTAAAGCCTTGAAGATAACCATTGATCAATTGATGCCATAAAACTTAAAGAAGAATGATTAATCTTATCTTACAAATTATGAGTCATTAAGCCTAAGATGCTAAAAGTTAAATGCTTGTCATGAGACATTAAGTTAAGCAGCAAAGTATGGTTTCTTATGCAACAAGATAATCCTAAATCCTCAATTATAAGATAAGATATCTAAGTTGCCTACAATGGAAGCCCTTGGACACATTGGTGTGATGCATGGTATACTTTGGGACTATGGTCCATGAGCTACGGCTCAGGGGACGCCCCATTTATATGTGATATGTATATTGGCGATAGTAGGAGGTAATGAGGGAGATGTACGGAGATTGGCGACAGTTTGGTTGGATTGTTGAGAAGTTAGGACTGCCACTGCTATATGCGTTGGGCTATGTTTAAACACGAACCAATATGGTCAAACACGAACCAATATTATTCATGACCAAATGTGATCCAAGGCAAACATTTTAAAAGACATGAACATTATGTGAAATTAAATAAGAAATTCAAAAAGAATCTTGTATGTGTTATGAAACTTAATAAAGCGCTTGGTGAGCATAAGATTTATTAAGCTCTCGGTGAGCTTAAGACTTGGTAAGCTCTTTGTGAGCATACGAATGATATAAGCTTAAATCTAAAAGGAATTTTCAAATGAAACTTGAAGGATCGAAATCTCTAAATGAGTTTCTAACAAACAAATTATGATTAAGCTAACTTTAGACGTGTGAAAATTCTTGTGTACTTACATACTTGAATTGCATGGTTGCCTTTTAAAAATCATGAATATTATTGCTTGTCACTTTATCACCACTACCTCACTTAGGCTATAAAAGCCTAATGCATTAATTATCATGCATTGCAGGTCAATTAAAGCTTGTGTAAGTTAATCGGGATCAAGGGTTCAAAGTTGTTACTCAAGATTCAAATAGAGTTTGGATCTTTCTTAATTCATACTCCTAGAATGGCGACCTAATGTTCTAGTTGATGTTGGTAGTGCATTCTTTAAGTATGTATACTCTATAATTACTTGTGTCATGTGAAATTAAGGCCATTAGCTTGGATTTCGATTGATTGCTTAGAGATTTGAGATGCGTTAATTGAACTGGAATGACATTCATTATAATGCATTGCAGGTCAATTAAAGCTTGTGTAAGTTAATCGGGATCACGGGTTCAAAGTTATTACTCAAGATTCAAATAGAGTTTGGATCTTTCTTAATTAATACTCTTAGAATGGCGACTTAATTTTCTAGTTGATGCTGGTAGTGCATTCTTTAAATATGTATACTCTATAATTACTTGTGCCATGTGAAATTAAGGCCATTAGCTTGGATTTGGATTGATTGTTTGGAGATTTGAGATGCGTTAATTGAACTAGAACCTTTCTTTCCTTGTTCGAATCATGCTTAGGTACTTATTAGATGGTATGGGTGATAAATTTGATTTAGGGTGTTATGAAACTTGATCGAATAGAAATAGACATTTTCTTGTTTCCATAAGTAATCCAATTCATGATTCAGGAAAATGTTACTAATAAGAAAAGGGTAATGTATTCAGTGAAGAATTGACTATGTTAAATGATCCCTGAATGGTCTTTATGCTATTGAGTTCACTAAATTTTAACTATGGAATAAGTTGATCTCATTGATTCTTATGCAATCGGTGAATAACTAGATAAATCAATTTCTAACTCACTAATGAACTGAATTAAGACTAAAGAAACACTTTAGTATTCCTTCAAAAGCTAAATTGATTATTATGATGCTTAAGTGATTCTAGTCCTTTTCGAATACGTGAAGTAATTGATGTAGTGGATTGCTCGAATGGTTCTTGAGCATTGCAGAAGGGTCAGGAATTTTTTTATTGAGTCGGTTTGGGCCCCACTCATGCTTCCTTAATGTATTGCTTAATAAGTTTTATGTATTAAATATGTGACTTGAATGAATTCTGGTCAAACAAGGGATAATAGATAGGTTTTGAATGGTTGTTTGTTAACTAAGTTTGATTAAAATCTTGAAGTATGCACATCTATCAAATCACTTTGATACAAATTGATAAATATGATAACTTGTTAAGTGTAGGTTCTATGTGATTTGAGATATGGTTGAACAAATCAAATAACCATAAGACCAATTATGATTTTAAAGTCAAAAATAAACTTTGATAATTCTTTCGCAATTAAGATTGACATTGTGATAATATGAGCCTACTGATAATAACAATGAAATTTTTTGGCTAACCTGCCTTATTAACTTTCGAGAAGTTCAACTTTTGGTTTATGCTTACATGGTTTTCCTTGCGGTAATATCTTCGATTCTGGTTTTCTCCTAAACCGGGTTGAAGGTGTTACAGAATGATCCTTAACTAACAACATTATGCTGTCAAATTTGTCTTAGTGCCTAAATTTCCACTCTTTGTATAGACATACGTTTGTGAGCTCATATTGTCAATGTATGCTCAAGTGTTCTAGGATTTGGGTGAGAGATTTAGTGTGCAAACATCAACCTTTAGAGAGGGATTTTTGTTTGCTATGTTTTCTCTTGTTTGAGGGAGTTCCCAAAGCTCGGTTTGTGAGCTTTGTATGCTAGACTTGGGTTGTGAGTATAGGTTGTAAAAGGTTGCCTCCTAAGCCTAGAAAAGGGAAAGAATTTTGAGTGAATTGGTGAAATCCTTGGTAAGGAGCTAAGGTAATGGATGTAGGCTTTGGTTAAAAAGTTAACCACTCTAAATCTTGTGTCAATTTTGTCTATCTTTTGCTTCCACCACAAACGCCCAAAAATCAATCTTCTCCACCACTTGGCAAGTCAATCGGTTGAGGGAATCGAATCTATCAATTGGTATTAGATAAAGGCTCAATGGAGTGGATTAACATCCTATTGAGGCAATCCTGACAAGCTCGATCAACCAAACAATCAACCGTTTTGGTTGGCACAATCAATCGATAGGCCACCATTCTTTGACGGGACCAACTACCCTTATTGGAAGAATAGGGTGATGTACTTCATCAAGGCCAAAGACTACCGCCTTTGGGATCTTGTAGAAGATGGACCGTTCGTGCCACAACAAAGAAGGCAAAATTGGAGTGCGGATAACAAGAAGAAGATGAAACTAAACGCAAAGGCATTGCACATTCTCCTTTGTGTACTGTGCCCGGAAGAATATGCCAAGCTCTATTCTTGTGAACATGCCAAGAAAGTATGGGACAAGCTTGAAGCCACATACAAGGGAAAAAACAAATTAAAGAATACCAAGATTGGTCTTCTCAACCTTGAGTATGAAAACTTCAAGATGGACCCTGATGAAGACATCAAGAGGATGTTTGACCGGTTATCCACAATTGTCAACCAACTCAAAAGCTTTGGAGAGGAGATTTCGGAAGAAAAACTTGTTCAGAAGTTGATTTACTCATTTCTTGAATCATGGAAGAGCAAGAAGATGGCTATCATTGAAGCCAAGAACTTGAAGAAGCTCAACCTTAATGAGCTAATTGGATCCTTGCTAACTCATGAGTTGATGTCTAAACCCTTGAAGAGGGAGAAAGAGAAGAAGATCAAAGAGCAAGGAATTGATGTTAATGTCATTGCTCTCAAATCCTCCAAATGCCAACATGAAGAATCGAGTGAGGAGGAAAGCGACGATGAAGAGATGGCTCATCTCTTCAAGAAGTTCAATCGCTTCATGAAGAGCAGAATGGAAAAATCCAAGGCATGAATCAGAGAAGATGAAGAATCCCCAAAGTAGCCATGAATGCAAGGAGACGAGGCACACCAAATACGATTGCACTTGCTTCAATAAAAAGGGATCATCTTCAAAGAAGGCATATGTGGCAACATGGAGGGATGAAGAAGACTCCACCGATAATGAGGTAGCCCACCTATGTCTTATGGCCTTCAAAAGGGTAAGGTAACTTCTATTTCATCTACTTCAAATTCATATTCGTTTGAAGAATTACAAGATGCCTATGATGAATTGGTTTTAGAGTTTAAAAATCACATTTTGAAAAACAAGAAATTGGTTTCAAATTTGAAAATTCAAAATGATTTGATTTCTAAAACCAAGGGTGAAATTTAAGCAAAACTCAAAGAGTTTGAACAAAAGAATGTCAATTTGCAAAATTTGCTTCAAAAGGTGGAAAAAGATCATCAAAATGAGTTGGATGATCTTAAGAAAGAAAGGGTTTTGATTTCCAATGAACTTGAAAAGAACAATTTTTGGAAAATCAAATTTTTATCAAAGACAATTTAGTGCCCCTAGATTTTTGAACGGTAAAGTTTTTAGAAATATTTGGGTCCCTAAAGGACTAATTACTTCAATTAAAAAGGATGAAATTGCCAATCGGATTCCTAAGGGGACTAAATTTTGTTCTACTAATGTCTATGGATCCAAAGCAATTTGGATACCAAAAATTACTTGATTGTCTTGTTTTAGGTGTGACGGAGAATGATCAACAAAATAAAAATATTAAGGGGGAGCTCCATACACACAAGGAAGAACACTTGAAGAAGGAGCCTTCACATCCTACCTCTGGTTCAAGTGTGGTAAAACTTAGTTGAATTTATTTTTTTATTTCAATTCAACTGGTAATCGTATATTTGTTGGTCTAACATTTAATGATACTTTGAGTAAAGGGAACCAATTTTAACAAAACCAAATTTCTGTCAATTTTTTTAACTCTACATTGTTAAGGACTTAAAGGTCTTCAAACTTTGGTTTGAACCTTTATTGATATAACAAAAAGGGGGAGAATGTTTTGAAAAATTGAATTTTCAAGTGAATAAGGGAGAGCTTCAACTATTTATGAATTTGAAATCTCTTATTCAGAATTTATTTTACTAAGGGGGAGAATCACAAACAAATTTTCAACTTGGTTTTATTATATCAAAAAGGGGGAGATTGTTAGGATATTTATTTTGATATAATAATTGAAAAATAGTTTTAGACTAAATTAAAAAGATTTCAAAAATGATTTTAAGTCTAGACAACTTGAAAATATGTTTGGTTGTTTTTTGAGGCTTTGGAAGAACTTAAAACTTTTTTAAAGTAGCAAAACCTCTATTTTTATGCTTACCGTACCGATACGTGTCTACCTGTATCAATACGATTAAGGGTTTCAAGCTATAGACATTTTCTAGTAGCCAAAACCTGTATCGGTATAGCTTGGTTGTACCGCTATGGAGAGGACCGTACCGATACACCTCGAAGCATATCAATACCCTTATTTCTCAAACCCCCCAACGACTAATATCACGTACCGATGAGGATGTATCATGTACCGATACGCCTAACCAGTTTTCAATGGCTATTTGAATTGCAGGCCGTATCGATACGCTCCTACACGTATCGATACGCATCAACTAAGATAAGCATAATAGCTAGTTTCTAAAGAATCCATATCGATAGAGCTACTCGTGTATCAATACAAACAGCTCCAAAATTGCATTTATTGTGGGTAATAAAGGCCCCAACGGCTCCAATTCAATATCATTGGTCTCCAATGGCTAGGACCTCAATTGGGAGTATAAAAGGGACCTCCAAGCATCTATGGAAGACGAATGATCCTCAAGTCAACAACATTATGATGTCAAATTTGTCTTAGTGCATAAATTTCCATTCTTTGTATAGACATACACTTGTGAGCTCAAATTGTCAATGTATGCTCAAGTGTTCTAAGATTTGGGTGAGAGATTTAGTGTGCAAACATCAACCTTTAGCGAGGGATTTCTATTTACTAAGTTTTCTCTTGTTTGAGAGAGTTCCCAAAGCACGATTTGTGAGCTTTGGATGCTAGACTTGGGTTGTGAGTCTAGGTTGTAAAAGGTTCCCTCCTAAGACTATAAAAGGGGAAGAATTCTTAGTGAATTGGTGAAATCCTTGGTGAAGAGCTAAGTTAGTGGATGTAGGCTTTGGTTACAAAGCCGAAACACTCTAAATCTTGTGTCAATTTTGTCTATCTTTTGCTTCCACCACAAACACCCAAAAATCAATCTTCTCCACCACTTGGCAAGTCAATCGATTGAAGGAATCAAGTCTATTAGAACCACCACAGAAATCAAAGTATTCGATATGTTTTATATAAAATGAGATGTTATGGTTTTGGCCACTCTAATGCCAATATATGAAATAATGTATCTTGATGGGATTAAAGAGGCTTATTCGTTGTGATAAAGGATTATGATTCTCTTTAAACTATGCAAAGGAATGATTACGCATGAAAAATCTTAAATTGTGGTTTTGCATATGTGATTATCCTGGTAAATAATGATACATGTCTATAATTATGAGATGAGATGTTTGAAACCTATGCATAATGTTTTAGAAGGTTTTACAAATGATGTTCTTCCACTAAAGACTGTTCTTGTATTCATGTTTTAATCCATTGATGAATGATTTTGAGCTTCCCTCACTAAGCATTTCGTGCTTACGCTCCATTCTCATCTTTGTAGACAAGTAGACCTTTTGAAGGCAACATTTGAGAAGGGGAACATCCAAGAACTTGGTTTGCATGTACGATTTTAAATGTGAATTTTGTAGAAATTAAGGGGCAATATGGCCTTGGGTATTTGGGAGACTTGTATTTGTTACACCCTATTTTTTAGCAAGTTTATATACTGACATGGATGTGTTTTATGGTGTTTGAAGCTAGAAATTGGACTTGGATAGCTTTTGCATGTTTGGGTAGAGAACATGCCTATAGGTTTTTGCTAATGCTTTCTATGGTACGTTTGATTGCCTTGCTTTTGAGGTATGATGATATTTGAATGCCTTTAGGGTTATAGGTTGTTTACTTGGTGTTTGGGTATCACATCTTTGAGCCAAAGTGTCATATTTTAGACCAAGAGGTCATTATATGTACATTCGTACAGATACAAGTCCCTTGAGATCGGTACTCAGGGCCGTGAAAGGCTTAGACGTGTGCAAAGTAACACAGGTGTATCGGTACGCCTAGCCCCATATCGATACACATTTTAGCTACTAGAATCTCAAGTTTTTAAATTATGGTACTAATGTCGATATGCGGGGGAAGATACGGATACCCTTTGAAAAGTTGAACCCGTATAGATACGGGCATGTTACGTACCGATACCGAGTTTTTTTATTTTTTGTAAATATGAGCCGAAGATTGTTTTTCTTACCTTTTAGTCCCTATTTCTTCTACATGCAATTAAATGAGTTTAGATGATCGTTTGATAATGAAATTCGAAGAGTATGAATATAACCTAACTAATTAAGGTCATGTAATCTCAAACTTAACTAAGTCATCATGGGTTTATAGATTTGCAATTTGGTCCCTAAATAGCAAACACACTTAATTGGATGTCAAACTTAACTAAGCCAGCATGTACACCATATGGAATAATAAATTATCTATACAAGATAAAAAGAAAAAAAGACCATTTTTGAAGGTATTGTTATCGGGTTTGTTTTAACAAACCCAATGTAGTTCGCTCGGTTCGGTCTGGCATCTAGGTTGGGTCGAGGGGGTTACAAAATGCATTTTGATGATATTTTTAGATTGAGATTTAACATGCATGCATCTAACCTTATTAATTAAGGTGTGGTAACTTTGGATTAAAGTAGATCCTCGTAGTTTGCTAGAATTGCAATTTGGTCCCTAACTTGCAATTCCTCCTATTGGTGTAAAAATCTGAGGTGGTATGCCTCAAGCACCGCAAGGGTTGGTTTTTGGCGATATGATGATGTTGATCCAGGCTATGACTAGAGCGTTTCAAGCAGTTATGGCTGGAGTGCATGCACTTGCACCCGCGCCTGTAATGGTTGCTAATCCTAGATTTTCGTTGGAACATTTGTGTAGCTTAGGAGGACGAAGTTTAGTGGTTTGGCTCCCAAGGCTACTAAGTGGTTTGCGAGTACCTAGAGGATCCTTGGTCAAACGGAGTGTTTAGATGCTCGTAAGTTGGGTTGTATGATGTCTTTGCTTCTAGGAGATGCTTATGGTTGGTGGTCGACTACTATCGCAAGTATGGCGCCTGCAGATGTGACTTGGGAGTTCGTTGAGGAGTTAATAGTATCATTTGCTCATGTTCAAGGATGTATGTGAAGTGGACGAATGAGCCATTTGTGAATTTCATGTATCCAATGTATTTTACAAATCGAAAGATTTGGTTTTGGGTCACTTTAATGCCAATATATGAATTAATGTATCATGACAAATGGCTTATGTTCTGGATAATGTGATTTATACATGTTGTGCTCTTTAAGCTTTGTTATCAGATGAATTAGCATGTGAAGGCTTAAATTGAGGTTTGCATAAGGATATGCTAGAGATCCATGAAACATGTGAGGCATATGGTTTAATGTGCATATTTTGGAAAGATAAAATAAGCTTGAGATGTTTAGGCATGAAATTCAATACTTGTTTAAAAGCAAATGATTTTAAATGCATTCATGAGTGTTTTTGAGTAACCCTCACTAAGATTTACGTGCTTACACTCTTTTTTACATCAATGCAGAAAAGTAAGCATAGCGATAGCAAGAAATCAAGAAGGAATCCAAGGGTTGAGCTATTTCAAGTATGGATTTACAAACACTTAGTACTAATAAATGGCAATGTGGCCACATTGGAATTGGGAGGGTTGTTTTGGTTACTCCATGTTTTGGACATGCTCTTTTTGATGTTTTAGACTTGTAAGTTGGTTACGGTTTGAATTTGGGGGCTTTGGGGAGATTTAAGTATGTTGGGTAGATATCATGCCTATATGTTTACCTTGTTGGATATGATTGCTTCTTTGATGCTTTAGCTTCTATGTCTTTGTGGTGTTTTGGTGTTCATTAATTTGTATGATGTTTATATGATGTTTGAAGAATGATTGATTGAGCCTAAGAGACATATGATTGGCCAAGACATCATAAAAATCCCAGTCATACCGATAAGCGTAACCCCCTCAACCTAACCTAGTCGCTAGACTGAACCGAGCGAGGTACATTGGATTTTGTAGAAACAAAACTCGTTACAATAAAATAAGATTAGGTCCAATTTTTTATTTTTATCTTGTCTAGGTGCAACATTAGGACCTAAGGTGAGCATGCTAGCAGTGGATGAAAACTCAACTAAATCAGGCGTTGAATCGACATCCAATTGTGCGTATTTGCAATTTAGGGACCAAATTACAAATTTGGAATATTACGAGGGCTTAACCAAATTTCAAGTTACCATTCCTCAATTAGTCTGGTTACATGCTTACTTGTCAAAAACTAGCTCAAAATAATCATCTAATCACATGCAATTGCATTCATAAGAATAAGGGACCAAAATGGAAGAATCTCAAGATGTAAAACCTCCATAACTACCATAACGTCCAACCGTGTCGAAACAATCCCAACGTGTATCAGGTATGTGGGATACACCAGCTAAAAATAGATCCCAATGACTAAAGGGCATATCGGTACACGGCCCCGTGTACCAATACGAGGCCACTAAAAACACATACTCGTACCGATACGGAGCCCTGCGTATCGGTACGCCTGAACCTGTAATGTCCAAAATTTTTGGGGTTTTTTTCGAACATGAATTCAAGCATGCCATAAATCAACATAAACATACATACAACTAAACTAAGGATCAAACCATGCTATAAACACTAGGTAACATGATCGAATCATGAAAAGATACTTCAATCACAAATCTAGAGGCATGCTTCCTAAGAACCTTCCATCTCAACATTCAAAAAGAGAAATAAGGCATATTTCATCATAGGCATGGCATCAACAATCATTTAACAACATTTAAGGTATGATAGCATCACAAAAGCATGCTCATAAGCATTTCCAACGAATATGCATACTAAGGGGAAATATGAAGCATAAACTCATGCTCGCAAGACATCAACAATCATGTCTCAAATCTGGCCACAAAAGCCATCAAACCACAGCAATTAAGCCATCATAAAATGACCAAAATCTAGATTACAAAACCCCCAAAACATGTTAACACATTGCCTTATTTACCGAATTTAAAACCAAGTTCTAATACTCAAATAAATGTCTTGTTCTTGGACTTTCCTTACCAAACCAATGCTACCTTTCAACTCTAATGCCATTAATGGGAAAAAGAGAGCGTAAGCACAATTGCTTAGTGAGAATGCTTATATACAACATTGATGCAATTGAAAACCGTTTGAAAACCATTAAACACCTTGTTTCCACGATATGTTTGCTTCCCGAATAATAATACAAGTGTTTAATCATCAACTCATGCTTAACTACCCAAGCATTTCACATTTGATTGGAAACCCATTTGAAAACATTAAAACATCTTGGTTTCAAACATGCTTTACTACCGAAGAATTATCTCAATTGTTTCCACAACAAAACATGCATAACAATCATATGCATTATAAATCATTTATGAAACCCACTTATCACAAATATTCTCATCTATTAGCATTTATAGTGACCTTGATGAAACTACCCCCTTCCTTGGATAGCACTACCCTTGTCCATACATGTTCAGATACACAGATTCCCTTGATGGTACTACCCCATCAAGTCTCATGGCGGTACTACCTCACCATATCTCACTTCGGCTAGGAATAGAACTACCCCAACCCGTTGTGATAGCACTACCCCTATCACTTCACAATAGAACTACCCTATTGTTTAATCGAAGAATTTTACATGATCGATTTTAAATTTCATAGTGCAAATTAATCCTATGGCTAGCCAACTATATCTGATACTTTCTCATTTATGTCACATAGACAATATATCATTTTCAAACACGTTACTTACTATTTTTCAATGCATTTCTCAAACCCGATTCATATGCAAAACCACATTGCCGAAGACAACATCACATTCCTTTTAGGAACAAATCTCAATGCTCATATGCATCCACACCCTTTAATAAACATTCCATATTAATCCAAAACAATGCATTTACAGCAAGTAAACAAAACCATGTTTAATCCCAAAACATGAAATCCACAAACTCAATGTAATATCCTCAAAATTAGTATAAAGGAAGTTATTACAATGCCTTCACTTAATCCCTAATTTTTTGAAAGTAAGGTACCAAGTCTAGTTATTAAGGAATAGAATGCTATAAATGAAAAAGTGGTAACCTAATGTATAAGTGACCAAACCAAAACAATGGACAAATTGAAGGAATGCATGCAAAATTCTTACATTCCTAAAATGCCCTTACACATGTCATTAATTAATGGATAATTAAGGACAAATTAGTCATTTATGAGGAGATAATTGATAAACCATTGTCATCTTTCTCCCATGATAGCCGAATATGATAAACAAAGAGGAGAGAAAGGGGATTGAGTGAGAAAACTCTATAATCATAGATTCAAGCTTGAAATTTGGAGAAATTAGAGTTGCTAGCATGCCTATTATCTTGATAGGAAGGTAAAATCTCTTCCTAAATGCATTATAGATTCAAATGATGCATGTAGATTTAGGGTTCTTGCTTGAATTTGATGAATAGTTAGTGAATTGATGCTATGAACTAGTTAAGAAGTTCAATTGATTGATCAATCGTGCCATTCGAATGAGTAGGAGGAATTTATGTTGTCAATAGCCATATTGATGGTGAAATGCTATGCTAGTTGCTGGAAAATTTGGATGATGATTTGAATGGATGATTGATGTGTGAAATGAAATTGTGGTTGCTCGAAATTCTAGAGAATTGATGTCTTAATGAATCAAATTGAAAATATTGCTCAATTGCCTTTTTTTATAGGATTGAAACATAATTGGATTGACTTAGACATGTATGAAGGAGTTTATATATTGAACAATCATGTTAGGATCCTTGTCTAAGTGATTAAAGAAGCTAGAATCTAGCTAAAGGAAAGTTGTCCAGAATACTCTATTTTGGGCAGTGAGTTTGAAAATCTATAGAAAATCACATAGACCCAATTAGGGAGCAAATCTTATATGAACAGAATCATGTGTATGTCTAGTTTCATATGCAACAAACGAAATCGAATTTCGAGTTATAAAACAGATTGTTGAGACTAATCTCTAAGGGCAGTGTAAATTGTCTAGTGACACAATTTGGGCTGCCTTTAAATAAAAAATTGTATTAATTCACTACGAGTAAAATTGAAAGGCCTATATGGTTAAAAGGACAATTAAATTAGCTTGTTGATCCTAAAAATATTCAAACCGTCATCGAATGGAGACCTCCAAGAAATGTTAGCGAGGTTAGGAGTTTTCTCAGTTTAGCAGGGTATTGTCGAAGACTCGTGAAAGGGTTCTCGATTCTTGCTACTCCATTGACTCGAATCCTTCGAAAGAATACTCCATTTAAATGGTCTGTGGACCAGCAAAGGAGCTTTGATCAATTGAATCAAGTCCTAATTCAAGCTCCTATTCTAATCCAACCTGAACCAGGAAAACACTTTACAGTCTTTAGTGATGCTTCCCATCTCGGTTTAGGGTATGTATTGATGAAAGACGACAAGGTCATTGACTATGCTTCTCAGCAACTCAAGCCACATGAATTGAACTATCCAACACATGACTTGGAACTAGCTGCGGTCGTGTTTACTTTAAAGATCTGGAGACATTATCTATATGGAGAGAAATGTTGATTATTTATGGATCATCAGAGTTTAAAATACATCCTAACTCAGTAGGAGTTAAATCTTCGACAATGAATATGGATGGAACTACTAAAAAACTATGATCTAATCATTGATTACCACCCGGACAAGGCAAATGTTGTGGCTGATGCGCTCAGTCGTAAATATTCAATTGGTAAGATCAAATATGAATTTCCAGCATTGTTTATCCTTCTATTCGAATGGATGATATGAAATCCCCTAATCGAAATCCTTTAATTGTAGCTTCAACTACCTTCAATGCCCATTTTAAGCTCCTAAAGAACCGAAGATATGTGGCTGAACTTCAAGTTCAATCTGACTTGAATTCGAGGATTAAAGAGCTTCAACAAAATGATCATGAACTTCAAAAGATATTAAAAGGGATTGATTCCAAACCAAGCACTAAATTCTCACTTCAATTGAATGGTGTGCTCTACTTCAAGAATCGGGTTTGTGTACCTAATGATCCAATCCTTAAGAGGGAAATGCTTCAAGAAGCACATAATAGTTCGTTTTCAATACAGCCGGGAGCAATTAAGATGTATAAGGACTTAAAGGAAGTCAATTGGTGGCCGGAATTGAAGGTCGATATTATTGACTTCGTATTGAAGTGCCTCACTTGCCAGAAAGTGAAGGCCAAACACCAACTACCTACTGGACTCCTACAACCTATCGAATTGCCATAGCGGAAGTGGGAGTGTATAACAATGGACTTCATATCGGGATTGCCTCTATCATTGAGGAAAATGATGCTATTTAGGTGATCGTTGATAGGTTCACCAAATCGGCTCACTTCCTACCTGTTCGAATGAACATGAGCCTCAAACAGCTAGCTGAAATATACTTGAAAGAAGTAGTCAGACTTCATGGTGTTCCTAGATCAATTATATCAGATAGGGACTCTCGTTTTACTTCTCAATTTTGGAGGGCACTTCAAGAAGCTATGGGAACTAAGTTGAACCTTAGCACTGGCTTCCATCCATAAACCGATGGACAATGTGAAAGGGTAATCCAAGTGCTTGAAGACATGCTTCAAGCTTACATTAATGACTTCGGTAAAGACTAGGAGAAATCTCTACCATTGGTCGAGCTTGTCTACAACAATAGCCATCAAGCTTCTATCAAAATGGCCCCATTCGAAGCATTATATGGCAGGAAATGCAGAACTCCCCTATGCTGGTCTGAATTGGGAGAAAACAAGGTCTTAGGACCTGAATTGCTTCCTGAAACTGAAAATCAAGTTTGGGTGATTCATGGTAGACTGAAAGATGCCTTTGATAGGCAAAAGGCTTATGCTGACCTTAAGAGAAGAAACATTGAATATAAAGTGGGAGATTTCGTATTCTTGAAGGTATCTCCTTGGAGGAAAATCCTCAAATTCAGGAAGAAGGGTAAACTAAGCCCTCAACTCATCGGACCCTTTGAAGTCTTAGAAAAAATCGGTCCAGTTGCTTACAAGCTAGCACTTCTTGCTGAATTCAATAGAATCCACAACATCTTCCATGTATCGATGTTGAGGAAATATTGATCAGATCCATCACATGTTCTAGAACCTGATGAGGTGGAACTTAAGCTTAGTCTATCGTACGATGAAGAGCCAATTCAAATACTTGATAAAGAAGTCAAGAGACTTCGCAATAAGACTGTGCCATTGGTAAAAGTTCTATGGAAGAATCACAGTGTAAAAGAAGCCACTTGGGAACCAGAAGCAACAATGAGAAAGCAGTACCATCATCTATTCTCCTCAGGTAAATTCGAGGACGAATATCATTAAGTGGAAGGGAATTGCAATATCCTCAAAATTAGTATAAAGGAAATTATTACAATGCCTTCACTTAATCCCTAATTGATTAAAAGTAAGGTACTAAGTATAGTTATTAAGGACTAGAATGCTATAAAAGAAAAAGTGGTAACCTAATGTATAAGTGACCAAATTGAAAGAATGCATGCAAAATTATTACATTCCTAAAATGCCCCTACATATGTCATTAATTAATGGATAATTAAGGACAAATTATTTATTTATGAGGAGATAATTGATGAACCATTATCATATTTCTCTCTTGATAGCCGAATATGATGAACAAAGAAGAGAGAAAGGGGATTGAGTGAGAAAACTCAATAATCATAGATTCAAGCTTGAATTTTTGAGAAATTGGAGTTACTATCATTCATATTATCTGATAGGAAGGTAAAATCTCGTTCTAAATGCATTATAGATTCAAATGATGCATGTAGATTTAGGGTTCTTGCTTGAATTACATGAATTTGATGAATAGTTAGTCAATTGATGCTATGAACTAGTTATGAAGTTCAATTGATTGATCAATCCATGAAATTGATTGTGCCATTCGAATGAGTAAGAGAAATTGATGTTGTCAGTAGCCAAATTGATGGTGAAATGCTACACTAGTTGCTGGAAAATTTGGATGATGATTAGAATGAATGATTGATATGTGAATTGAAATTGTGGTTGCTGGAAATTCTAGTGAATTGATGTCTTAATGAATCAAATTGAAAACATTGCTCAATTGCCCTATTTTTATAGGATTAACACATAATTGGATTGACTTAGACAAGTATGAATGTGTTTATATATTGAACAATCATGTTAGGATCCTTGTCTAAGTGATTAAAGAAGCTAGAATCTAGCTAAAGGAAAGTTGTCCAGAATACTCTACTTTGGGCAGTGAGTTTGAAAATCTATAGAAAATCACATAGAGAAAACTAGGGAGAAAATCTTATACGAACTGAATCATGTGTATGTCTAATTTCGTATGAAACAAACGGAAACGAATTTTGAGTTATAAAACAGTTTGTAGAGACTAATCTCTAAGGACAGTGCAAACTGTCTAGTGACACAATTTGGGCTGCCTTTAAATAAAAAACTGTATTAATTCACTTTGAGTAAAATTGTAAGGCCTATATGGTTAAAAGAAAAATTAATTTAGCTTTCTAACAGTGTAACGGTTCAAAATTCTGATGTACGAAATAAAAGATATGAACATTTAAGCAAGCAATGCACATGCTGCTAGGCAGCAAAAATCTTGAGGTTTGTATTGAATTGAATGCTTGAGTATATGGAGTCACATAATGACTCAATTGGTTGCTGGATTGTATCTAATACACTATGCATTGTATGAATGTTAGATCAAGTGGAAATTGAGGAAAAAGGGGCTCGCTTAGATCAGCAAGCTAGTAGAGGGAAATGGATTGACAATAGCTCAGAAAATTCCTGTGGGTGTAGCTTAAAGTTTGGAGAGGGCGGTAACCTCTCCAAGTCTATTTTTGATTTGTATTTCTTATTGATTCTTAAGTATAAATTGTATAATAAGCTTGCTATGGAGCATTAGCAAGGTAAGTGCTCTTTTGAGTGGTTACTTGATTGTGAAGCATGCTTGAATTGCTATTGGTTGTCATGATATGCTTATTGCCTAATTGAACTATATTGAAATGAAGCACGATGCTATAAATAGAAGTAACTCAATTCATTGTTTAATGACATATTGATTGACACACCTTCATTGACTATTGAAACATTGATATTGGTATTGGCTTTGAACCCTATTTGATTGAAAGGAGATATTGGCACAAAATGCGCATATTGAATTGAATCATGCTTCTAATTGAATGAAAGTGATAACTATTGTAAGGCTTGGTCTCCATTCGATCTTAGATATAGTTGGCATTCCATAGAGTCTATAGATCTCATTATCGGGGTGGACTACGGTCCGGGACATTGGTCCTTAATTGGTGACAGTAGGAGGGAAGTATTGTTATTGGTCATTGGCGACAGTTTGGTTGGAGACTCGAGTATCTAGACTGAGTAATCAATTCTCAAGGCTATACTTAAAATGAACTATAACTCATGTACATTGAATTGTATCGATTGAAAGTAAAGGAAAATTGATTTCCATGAACTATTGACATTGAAACATTGATTGAACATTGCTTATGAGATTGCTTGAGTATTGAAACATTGAATGTGTTCAAAGGATATGTTATGCCTAAAGTAGTCGAATTGGATGATTGAGCACGCCTAATCTTCAAGCCTTGTATTGATATTGGATTGAAAATTTAGCAATGTACCTAGTATTGTTTGCCTAGTTCGAATGGTTCCTTATTGATGGGGGAACCATACCATCTATTTGATGGTTCGTAGTTGAACCACATTTATGATTTTAGGCCTATTTATATTAACCCGATTAATCGACCCATATCCAAATTAAACTCGCGCCTTACTTCAACGGGTCTCTTACCGCAGCTCGTTAACTTCCAATTCTTTCAATTTCGTCCTTTCCTTCTCAATTTTGCCTTAAAACTTTCTTTCCTTTTCAATTTGGTCGCCTCTTTTATTTTCATTCTATTTACTTATTTATTTTAAAATTATTCACCTCTTTCTTTTTTTGTATTCGTTTAATTTAAGTAATTTAATTGTTTTCTTTACTTTAAATTTAATTGTTTTTTTTGTTTTTGTTTTAGTGCTTAGTTTATTTTAAAAGCCTTAGGATTAAGTTCTTATAAAAAACCTAGTTAGAGCCCATGTGTTTAATAAATTTTCTTCATATTAAAAATAACATACACTTAATTATATTATAACCAGTAATAGTTAAAAATGTTTATATTTTGATTCAGGTTAATAATTGAAAGTTAGGAATATAAAAGATTTCAACACACTAATTGCTTTTGTGGTCGCTTGTTAATAATTATATACTTAATTAATGTTGTGTCTTATCAAACGAAAATGATGGGTTAGCGCCAGGAGTGTTGGCGGTGATTAGAGTTCACCTTCCGGATAATAAGACCGTTAAAGTATACTCATATTCATAAATGGACAATTTAATTAAATTTTACTTGAACTTGCAAATTCCGAAATTAAATCATTTTGTCATCGGCTAGGTACGAATTTTTGGACGCTGTGGGGGTGCTAACTCTTCCCCCACGCGGAACCGACTCCCGAACCCGTTTTTGTGTTTTCGTAGACCAAATTTGTTGTTTAATAAAATAAAACATTTTATTAAAAAGACCCATTTTTAGGTGATCCAATCAAACCTTTTTAAAAGATTGGCGGCGAATCTGTGTTTTAGTTTTCAAAACGTCAAGACTCCTAAAAGGGGTTGCAACAGATTGAAATTATTAATTTAAACAAACCCCTTGCTAGGAGAAAGCTTTCTATTGGCTAAGGGTGAGGTGGAGAATGATTAAGGTTTTAGTCACCTTAAAAGGAATAGGGAAAAAGGTTTTCTTCATTGCTTTGAATCTCCTAAAACTAAATCCCACCTTTGTCTTAAGGAAACCAAGGACACACCTCCATTATCATCTTCCTACCTAAGCTCAAGCAAGCACCTCGATCCAATCTTTGACCTTTGCTTGATTTTAAAACGCCAATTTAAAGCTTGTGAATTGCTCAAGAGGTAGAAGATGAGCCATCTTCACCATCTTCATTACCAAGCACTTCCAACGGCAAGGGGATCGTTATTGGAGTACCTTGAAGTCTCTGTGTACTAGGTGTGTGTAGCTGTGTAATGGGATTGGCTAAGTGTCATCCCGATTGCGTTTGTTTTGTGCTTAAAATTGCATTTTGGTAAGGGCTCAAGTAGAGCAAACTTTTGTGGATTCGATGATAGGTGTGGTAAGTCCTTCATGTTGTTCTACTACCTTTGTAAGCTTATATATGGAATTTGGAATATATGATATATGGAATTTAATATGAACATGTTATGATATTCTATTTGGAGCTAAGGCTCAGTTTGCAATCCGGTATTATATGGCCTAAGGGCACAAGGTAAATTTTATGTTAAAGTGAGTAACCTTAGACACTTTTGGACATTTGATACAATTGGCATGCCATAGGGTTATTTGAGCTCACTAAGTAAGGGATTGGACTACGGTCCGGGGCTATGGCCTATATGTGGGGGGAAAGGTTGGATTATGTAAGGGATTCTGGAGATACGGCTCAAGGCTATGGCCTATTTCCTAAATGTGTGGCGTACAGGGGACTCCACGTATCCATTGGTTGTTATGTCCAACAAGACGATATGTGTTTATGATTTACATTTGATACATGAAAATATGACATTTGTCTTGTGTATGATTTATATATGACTAAAAATATATGTACATGTCATACAACTGTGCTACATGTCATTCATGCCATTGATGACTTTATGTCGATTTTGTTATAACTACCTCACTAAGCTATCTAAGCCTAACATTTGTGTGTCTCATGCATTTCGGGACCTTGAAGCAATCTAAGCCTCAATCGTGTTGCTATAGTTGCAAGTCACTCCCACCAATCTCCATGTATGCTTACATTTTGTTTGAACTCCTAGTAAGGTGGCACAGGGCTTAGAAAAGTTATAATGATCTGTTTTGATATGTGTATAAAGGCCCTAGAGTGACTAAGTGTTAAATATAGAATATGGTGTGTTTGCCAAATGGTAAAACTAGTTAAATTGAGCCTAGGGACACTAAATGGTAAAACTTAGTAAACGGATTCAAAATGCTATAAAATTGAGTATGCTATTAGAATTATGAATCAATAACTTGCTGGTAAAATTTTATGGCATTCAGACATCATTCAACAGGTTAATTTGAATAAAAATTAGATAAATCAATCATTACATAACAAGCGTATCGATACGGGTCAAGCTGTGTCGATACAGCCTTGCATATTTGGACTTGGTAAAATAGGGTGTATCGATACTCAATGGGGGTGTATCGATACGGATCTTGGTAGTAAGATCTAGGAACTAAATTGCATCGATACGGCCTTAGGGTGTATCAAAATGGGTCAACCTTGGTCAACCTGTACCGATACAGGTGATGGCGTATCAATACAAGATTTGGGTAGAGTCAAATGAAGATGTGACTCATGTGTTTCTGTATCGATACGGCTCCAAGTGTATCGATACAGTGGTAGTTAATTCTGTTAAAAGACTTAAACCACAGATTTAGATAGTTTACAGATTATTCACTAAGCTTTAAATGATAGCAAATGACCTCCGTTAATAACAAAATTTCATAGACTAATAATGGATGATTTCAATTGAAGATTAGTAGAAAAAATAAATTCTGATAAAAACCCTTAAATTGTATAATTTACAATTTAGTCTCTAAGTTTGAAAAAGTTTAAAATTGACCATAAATTGAGTAAGCTATTAATAAGTTAGGTCGTTAGGTCTTAAAAGAGATTAATAAGACATTACAAATAAGATTTCAAACTCAAATTAAGCTTCCAATCTTCGAATCTATTTTTGGTAACACTTTCCGACCCGGTTTCCTACCAGGCCGGGAAGGGGTGTTACATCTAGCTTCTTTTTTTACCATCGTCCATCTTCAAGTTGTTTTCTCTCTTCCTTTAAATAGGCACGTATGGATATCCATAGAGTGGGTTTGAATTTGAAATTTGATTCTGCACTTAGGATAAAGCTTGTTATCTTCTTATCTCTATTTGAATTTTAGGGCTGACGTGTGCTGGGTTCAACGACTACTTTGATCGGGCTTCAAACTTCACTTCTATGACAACCGAGCTTGGCAATCTCTGGTCCAACTTTTCCAATTACAACTCAGCAATTCACTTATGCTTTCATGCTTCATGTTCCTACGTTGATTTGCCAAGCCTGCCCTGCTCCTAACCTGCATCAATGCCAACAAAACAACCCTTCACACTAGCAAAATACAAACTCCCTAAATCATTATGCAAATGCATGATTTTAAAACTAAATGCAAAACATATATACTTAAAGACGAGCAAAAGCATTATGGAATATGCATAAAAATTAGTATTTTCTAGGAGTAAACACTCCCCCAAACCTAGTTCATTGCTTGTCCTCAAGTAATGCATCTAAAATAAAGAAAACAAAAAAACGAGTACCTCAGTAAAAGTGTTCTGAATGTCAACATGTGCTTACAAGTAGAATTTGGCCTTAGTTTTGTCCTAAGGTATCGCAGTGCAACAATGTCAAGCAGATCAACAAACTCAAGTGTAATAATATAACACTAGTCTAGGGTTATGAAGTGTGCATGAAGTGTAGGCAATATACATCAAGTATCCTTTTACTCCTTTAGTCAAATTTACTACCCAAACTTAGAATTATTTTTTTTCTTTTATTCGCCAAGGGTTTTTGCTGGCAATATTTTAAGGCTTGCTTTGTATTAATGTTTGGCGTGAGAAATAAAAGGGAGCATACCAGGGGCCCCCATGTTAGTTCAGACATAACTAGGCTTTTACTCTTCAACTCATACCCTAAAGTTTTTCACTTGAGAACTAAAAGGGAACAAACCACGAAGCCCAAGGCTACTTATTATCTCTAAGGCTGAGGATAGTTCTACATTTTTTCTTTCCTTGGCAAAACATTGTTGCCTTATGATTTTCTTTTACCCTGGCATCTTTATCATATATGTTTTTCTTTTTTTTCTTTATGAGATTATTTTCTATAATTCTAAGTTTGCTTAGGAACTAGATGCATACTACGTGTTAAGTAAGATTTTAGTTTCCTAAACTTGAGATAAATTGCCAAGCACGCCCAACATTACTAACCTGTTGGCACTTGCAACGAAGGATTTATAATTTCATCATCGTACAGAGTATACTAAAGCAAATTCTAACTAATCTAGCAAAGAATCGACAAAATTTCCAAATTTAACCGAGGCAACAAAAAAATTTAGTGGTTTGGTATGCAGATTATACCTAATCTACAAGGCAACAGAATGCAAACAGAAATATAAACATGAATGCATGGCAATAGATGTGAGGCCACGCACAACCCCAAACCAAAGGTGTGCTTTGTCTTTAACGCATGTAGACATATATAAAAAAATGAAGTAAAAATGCATGAACATTATGAAAATGAATGTAAAAAGTTTAAGAACCCATTATCTTTGGTTTTTAATTTCATTTAAATGGTGATGTTGAGATACGATATTTTGTGGATGGAACCCACAATGATGAACTTATTTTCTTAAGTTGGTTGGGGATGCTTGTGATGAATGCTTAGTTTATTTTAAGTTTTTAATAATTTGAGTGCCTTGGCATTTTTTCTACCTGGCTGGCACTTCATTTTCTTAAATTCTTTACCATACGACAGTTGGCATTGTATGCTTATTATGCCTTAATATCTCAACATACTTAGGGGGTAATAGTTAATTGCCAGGTATTAATTAGTGAAACTTCGACGAAAGATGTTCAAGTAGATGATCTTACACCTTAAGTGAATCTACCCCTTAGGAGTATATATTGAAACTTGATCGAGTTAATAATGAAAAACTTCACTATAGACATATAGGGGTTTTATCGTGGTTAACTTAGGGTATTGCCATCGATAGAGGTAATACTATTCTTGAAATATGTTCGGCAATAAATCCAAGACAGGACATTATTAATAACTGGCATAGCTAGCGTGAAATCCAGGCATCCCTTGTCAACGCTCATCATCCATTCGACTACTTTTGTTTGCCAATCCGTTTACACTTTTATTGCATTTTCTTAGTTTTCTTTTTTTCCAAATCAAAACCCAAATAAATTTTAAAACCTTTTGTTCCCTTGAACAAGTAAAATATTGAGCACTTAAATTCCTGGACAATCCCTATAGATACGATACTCAGCTCACTGTTGTATTACTTGTTGACCATGTATACTTGCACGCAAAAGATTCTTCCTTGGAATTATTTTTCTTGCATATTAACATTGTATCCTCAATCTTTGCCAAGCGTTAGCATAGTCGACAAGTTTTTGGCGCAGTTGCTGGGGATTGCGAAAAAATTTAGTGTTTTGATTTTTACTTATTTTTATTTTATTTAATTTTATTTATCTATTTTATTTTATTTATTTGTTTTATTTTTATCTTCTTTTTCTATTTTGAAAGGTTCCTTTGAGTGAGTGGAGGATTATATTGTCAGGCAGAATGCCAAGATAAGGGCTGGCATTTGAAGTTAAATATAGCGCATCAATTGGACTTGTGTAAGTTAGGCCCAAGAAGAGTGAAAATTTTAGCTAAGTGCATGATAAACCCTATCCACCTAGGGTAAATCTTTGAAATTTAAATTTCAACCCTATCTTTTTCACCTTTTCCTACTCCGTTTCTTCATCTTTATCCCTTAACCCCTTATCACGTCATTATCCCTCTTCTCCAAACACGCCTAACCCCATCATTATCCCTATTTAATCGAACAAGTTAAGAATCCCTATTAAAACACTCAATTATTTCTCTTTCCACCTACTTAACCCCCAACCATTACCTTAGCTAAATTTTGCACTCTCTTTTTCTCTCTCGAGCAAGAAAGTAAGAGCACAAGACTCAACTCCTCTTCTCCCCAAAATTCTCTTTCGAGCCCCTAAAAGATTTTCATGGCATCCTCTTCGACACCATTCAAGATTTTTTTCAATGAAGAAATCCAAAACAAGCATGAGGAGAACTCTGTCGCGCGAATATTCTTTTATGAGAGAAATTTTGAGTTTAGAAACGAAGCAAACTTGGGCTATTCCACAAAATTTGTCTCGGTGGTGAAGGCACATAAATGGGAAAAATTCTTCCAACTACTAGGGGATGTCCATGCCAACATCGTTTGAGAATTCTATGCCCACTTGACAACCAAAGACTCGCCCTTTTTGATGGTGTGAGGTAAATGTGTACGTTTCGATGAAGGTTATATAAATGATATGTTTTCTTTGGATAGTGAAGAGGAAGAACACACAAAGTTTGTGAAATCCTTGGACGACGCCAATAAGAAGACGATGTTGAAGAAACTTTGTAAGGCCGACACCACATGAAACGTGTCATCAAAAAGGCCACCAAATGTGAAAGATTGGCATTAAAGTCTTAGCCATGGGGTTTGAATCACTTCTTGAAGGCAAATCTTATACCGACCACCTACAACAAGATAGTTTCAGGGGAGAGAATGGCACTACTTCATTCAATGATTATTGGCCACAAAATCAATGTCGGACGGCTCATTATTGACGAGACCTTCAAGTGTGTTGGTAAGAACAATGAAAGTTTACTTTTTCCATCTCTAATCTCTACCATTTGTATGGAGCACAACATGCGACGATTCGATTCAGATAGCGTCCAAAAGTGTAAGGGGACCACCATAACTCATGCCCTATGGTGGCAGTTGACTGCCACATAAGCAAAAGAGAAGGGCAAGCAAAGGGCTGCTAAGTCTGTGCCAAAGGCCAAGGTCCCAAAGGTAGAACATGTGACTCCGATGCTAGCTAGTTCAGTGGCAATGCTTTCCTAGATATATCACCGCCAAAAGATCCTCCTCCAAAAGTTGGAGAAAGCCGAGGAGCAAAACTCAATGCTTTGGTAGTATGTTAATGCCAGGGACCATGCCGTGAAGAAAACACTTAAGGACATATCTATCCATACACTGCCAGCATTCTCTAAGTTCCATGTTGACCTCTTTGCCAAGGATGACATGCCAGCCATTTCCCACTGTGTCCACACTTCAAACAATATGATGCCATCGTTCTAGACTCGCCAGTACAAGTTGAATCTACAACCACACCACCTGAATATGAGGATAAAGGAATCCATATCTAAGCCAGTGCAACACCTGCCTCATCCACTACCACCAAAGTCCTAGCTGCCTCTAAGCTGGTGAAAATTGTTGAGGAAGTTCTCCACGACATCGGAGTTTCTACTGCCACATCAAAACCCAGTCTGAAACTTAAGAAGCACACAACCCCCAACCAAGGGAGCTTCATCAAAAGAAGGACCCGCATATCAAGGCCAGAAAACTCCGAAAGGGAGTCCTCCTCTTTCTAAACTCCTTTACATTTCATATCATTGCATTCACATGTTCATGCATTTTGTTGTTTTAGTTGTATATATGTGTTGTTTTCATGCATTGAGGACAATGCACACCTTTGGTTTGGGGGTGTGTATCCTCACATTAGTATGCCATGACATTCATGTTTAAATTTTAGTTTGCCATCTAGAATAGTTTGTCATGTATGATTAAAATTTGCATATTGAATACCAAATGACTAAAAAAACATTTTTTCCTCGTTAATAAATTGCTATAATAATTTTGCCAACACTGCTAGTTTAGTTGAATTTGTTCTAGATTATCTGTCTAATGAAGAAACTTGAATGTTTTAGAACTTGTACGCCAGTAGGTTAGCATTGCTGAGTAGCTTGGCAATTGAACTCCAGTTTAGGGAACTTTAGTTTCACTTTTCACGCGGTATATATCTAGTCTGCAAAACAAACTTAGGTTCTCTTGAAACTAAACTTAGAATAATTGTAAAAAAAGAAAAAAAGAAACAATGCTAGGGTAGAAAGAAGAAAATAAGGCAACAATGTTTTGCCAAAGGCTGAAATATTTTAGAACGTTCATCTACCTTAGAGAAAAAAAATAACTTGCGGCTTCGTGGTTTGCTCCCTTTTAGTTCTCAATCCAACATAACTTTAAGGTATGAGTGTAATGGGTTAGATTCATGATGTAATCTGGATTAACGTGGGTATTCGTGGTTTGCTCCCTGTTATGTCTCACACCAAACAGTACATAATGTGACCCTAATTTAATGCCAGCATTGAAACACCATTGGCAAATAAATAATAAAAAATGATGATAATAATTCTGAGTTTGGGTAGTAAAGTTTACTAAGGGAGTTGAATAAATTTGATGCATATTGCTCGTACTTCATGCACACTAGATGACGTTACACTGGAGCTATATTGTTACATTTGAATTTTCTTATCTGCTTGGCTTTGATGCACTGAATATTCGAGGACAGACCTAGGATCATAATTTGCTAGTTGGCAGGTGTTGGGAATCATGTCAATTTTTGTCGAGGTACTTTCTTGTTTTTTCTATTTTATATTTTTAGTTGCATTACTTGAGGACAAACAATGAGCTAGATTTCGGGGTGTGTTAACTCCTCAAACGTACTATTTTTATGCTTATTTTACAATGCTTTTGCTTGCCCTTTAAGTACATTTAGTTGCATTTAGATGTTAAAATCATGCATTAATATAAGGAGTTAAGGAGCTATTTCATTGCCAGTGTGGAGGGTTATTTTTCTAGTTTTGATATAGGACACAAGTAGGCAGGCTTGGTAGAGAAGCGCTGGCGCAGAACGCAGGAAAGGAAATAGAGAATTATCGAAGCAATGTTGGCACAGATGGACCAAACGATGCCAACCTCGGCTGGAAAAGGATTAACGTTCGATGACAGGTCAAAGTTTTCTTTGGACCTTGTACACTTTAGCCCTAAGATTCAAATATGGATAAGATGATCACGTGTCTTATCCATTGCGCATTCAAATTTCAAACTCAAAGGCTTATCCTAGGGTTCTTACACAAGTCTATTTAAAGAGATTGAGCAAGCACTTAAAGAAAAAAAGAAATAGAATAAAGAGGTTGGACCGTGGTAAAGACAGAGGGCAACGTGGTTCGACCAGCTTAGACCGAGAACTTGGAGCCATTGAAGGGCTGCATCGACGAACCCCTTTCTTTGCCTATTCTTTCTGGTTTTTAATTTCATTTAAATGGGGATGTTAAGATACAATATTTTTGAGGATAGAACCCCCAACCATGAACTAATTTTCTTAAGTGGATTGGGGATGTTTACGGTGAATGCTCAGTTTATTTTAAGTACAAATGTAAGTATTGTGAATGTAATAATATCTGCAATAAAGAAATAAAGTAATGAGTAATGAATCGAGTGGGGTAGCAATAAAGGAAAATATAAAAGAGTAGAGAAATATTATGATATGGCCTGGATACCCTTGGTTCAGCTCGGCAGAAAAATCAAGTACACTCAAGGAAGTACGATGGCTAAATTTGCAAGTAAAAGTTAAGCTCGCTTACTAACATCCATTCAATCTTCAACTGTTAACGCGAAGACGTAGATCAACCCCATCTCTCGTTATGATTAGAAACTACAATCCCTTTAACAAGTGGATCAACTCTCATTGTATCCTCATTTAACTCTCGTTGTAATGGCTAGTTAATCTGACTTGTCACTGCATCTCTCGATATCAGTAGCTATGTTTAACATTCTCACGCAAACAATAATCAGATCCAACAATCAAAGTATGAGATAAAGCTAATAGAAATATATTGAACTGAAAAATAAGATTTAAATGAGTTCATACAAAGCTTAAAGGAGTTGAACCATCGTCATTAAAGCACAAAATATAATAGGAATATTCAACAAACATTTAATTAAAAGAAAGTTTAAGAAGATAACAAAATATTCTCCTTGATCTTGAACTTGAATCCCCTTTTCCTCGGATATTTTTGCCAAGCTTCACCTGGGATCTCTAGAAATGAGTTTAAGCAACCATGGAAGGATAGAACAAGCTCAGAGGTTGAAGATGATATGAAAATAGAAATTGCATGACTCATTCTCTCTTCTTGGGTTCATCCTTTTATAAGTTGTCCAAGATAGGATACATGTCCTTCAGATGTTTTGCATGACTAAAAGTCGTATCGAATTTGTTATAACAAATAATATAGTTGGCAAGGTCGTGCTTATCTTTTAGCATACTAGACAACTGGTAGCTACAGTGTCGAGCTGGATACAGTGGTGAAACTTCCTTTGTAGGGACATTAGACATACAATGACAACAAGGCAAAATAGGTAGAAATGTGAAATAAGAGCAACTAAGACTATGTTAGACAAAATGCAGAAAATAGACATGAAAATGAAGAAATGGATGCAATAAACACTGATGTGGGGACAATTAAATCTATAAATCAAGAGGAAATACATGCTCTTTAAAGAGCTGTCAATAAGATATTACTGTAAAAAAATTATTTGATACATAAATTGTGTAAACTTTAATCTACATAATGAGTCAGTTTTAGGGTTTAAAGGTTCTATTTAAGTTTTATGGTTTATATGTTCAAGTTTTAAGATTAGCTTTGTTTAACATTGATTTTCAAAAGCACTTTTAAAGTCATAGGTAAAGCTAAATAGATACGTTTTAGAGGAAACAAATGTGTTTGAAAAGTGCTATCCACGCTAAACGCAAATTTTTTTTTGCGTTTGGAAAAATGCTTTTAAAAGTTAAATTATAATTTTAACCTTCAGTTGTTTTCCTATGACGTGTTTATTTTATAATTTATAAAAGTATAATCTTTTTACCAAGATATAATTATATGATTAATTAATTATTTTTTAGTTTAAAATAATGTGTTAAATTTTATGTATTTTCTTAAAACACATACAAATGTAAATAAATATTTATTTATTAAAAATATATTTTTGTATTGCATATATAATAACATTAAAGAATTTAAATATTATTTTTATATATTTTTTTAATTTATAACATCATATTTAAAATGGTCATTTATTTTTCAAAATTATTTTTTAATAATAATACTAAATACATAAATCTCAAATCAAATAATTTAAAAATATTTTAAATTTTTTTCACCATACTTTTCAAAGCCCTTAGAATTTAGGATCTTATGAGTTTGGACCACTGTTTATCCGTAAAAGCACAGAAAGGGTTTGCCAGTGGTAAGCCCACTTCCATCCTACCGAACAATACAAAGCTTTCCACGTACCCAAACCCACAGATTATTAAGTCTGAGATGTTCTTTCATTTTCGCTGCTATTGCCCTCCCTCGATCTCTCTCTTTAGGTTCCAATCCTCCGATTCTGTTCTCAAAGATGTGGCACGAAGCGCGGCGATCAGAAAGGAAGGTCCACGACATGATGGACGCGGCTCGAAAGAGAGCACAGAGACGGGCCATCTTCCTTGCCAAAAGACGCGGCGATTCTCAACAATCCATTCAAGTCATCGGCTCTCGCTGCCGTATCCACCGAGACGACGCCCTTTATCACGCCACTCAAGACCAGCAAGGCTTGTAAGCATCAAATTTCCCTTACATAATCCTCTAATTCTTCCATTAATATCTCTAATTTATTCCTTTTGTTTACAGGATTCCTTGGAACGGAAAACAGGATATTTTAATCGATAGGTAGTTTTGATTTCTCATTTATTTTCATTACTAGGATTCCTTTATACGAGATTTTTTTTAAATTAATTAGTTGTGCTCATATTTTAGATTTGATGGCCGAGCTCTACTTGATTTTATTCGGGAGCCAGGGACTCGGCATTTTAGGAATCAAGAGAAGTCTGAAGAAGAAGAAGAAGTAGAAGAGTTTGTTAATTTCGAGCGTTATCGGGATTTAATTAAGCATCGGCGTAGAGGATGTCGGTACTTTCTCTGAATTGATAAATTGTGTTTTTACGCCTGTTCATTTCTAATGCCTCTTTTTTTATAATGCAATGCAAGATAGAAGGAAATAAGTCTGTTATACTAATAGCTATTAGTTATCAAATGAACTTAATGAGTTGAGGTTTGTATCTTTTGACAGTTACCGATGAGGATGGTTTACAACATGTGAATTTAGAAATGGAGGCAAAAGTAATCGCACCGTTTCAATCAGACAGGTTTAGTATTTTCTTTCCTGAACTTTTTGTTGCCGTTTGGTAAGATTGGTGATGTATGTGAATATACTCGAGGGTTTTTTTCCAAACAAGTTTTTAGTGTTCGCATCATTCAAATTTCTAACAGTCTGGTTCTCAATAAATACTTTTGCTGCATGCTGCATTTGGCTCTGGTATGATTTTTCACATGGAGATAAGATGATGGTTGCACGAGATATATTTTCTGTCTTGTGCGGTTTGGAAATAACTGTACACATATTTTCGTTTTATAAAAGAAAGTTATAAACTTGGCGTTCTTTTTGTTTTTCTATTCATACGGGCTTTACAAATCATCTTTGATGGGTTTATTCTTTGCTTTAAGTAGTTGATTTATTGCAAAGCAGGTAAAAACGCATTTTTCAATGGCTTTGGTTTGTATATCATACAGATCAATTCGGTGGCCTTCTTTTATAAGGTTTTCTTTAGCTGTTTCTACAGCAGATGAGCATGCTTCTTTTTGTTTCTTTGGCATGCACAATATGATTTCATCTTAAGTGTCAAATTGGCTGATTGCAGTGATGCTGATGTATCTGACTGCTATCGGTGATTATGGTTTTTTCATGTTTTTTTGGTATATTTGGCAGACCACAGCTAGCGCAACCAACTAATAAGGGTTCTTATTCTCAAGTTGGATTCTCTTATGATGGAAATGGGACAGAAGAAGCTCATTTTTCTGATGCGGATGAAGAAGATGAGGAGGAAGAAGAAGATGAGGACTTCAACAGTGATGATAGTAATGATGAAGGAATGGATATAATAGCAAAAGAATTTGGTGTGAAAAGGTATGGTTGGCTTGTTTACATGGATAAAAAAGCAAAAGAGGAGGAAAAAAGACAGAAGGAAGTAATCAAAGGCGATCCTGCAATTGTAAGTTGGATAAGGCATATTGTTTGTAGTTGCAGTTTATTATTAATATTGTTGACAGCAAAATTTTAAATTCTAAACTTTTTAGAGGAAATTGAGTCGCAAAGAAAGGAGGAAAGCTTCACAAATAGAAAGGGAGAGAGAGAGAGAAGCTGCTCGGATAACTGGATCACGGGTCCTTCATAATGATCCCTACCGGTAAAAAATTTAGATGATATCTGTTATGAGCTAGAACTTTTGGGTAGGGGTGAGATCAGTTCAGTCCAGTTTCTTGGATTTTTTGAACTGTTCATTTGAATTCAGTTCGGGTCAGTTTTTCCATTTTGGTTTTTGGTTTTGACTTTTTATCTTATTTGGACTGAATGGATTTGTTTTATGTTTTTTACATTTATTTGATAAATTTTCAAAGTCTTTAACTTAAATATTTCTTAAAATATTAATTTTTCAAATAAATAAAAAATAATTAATAATTCTTATTTAGTATTTGTAATTTATTTTCATTATTTGAAATACAGAACTCTAATTTTCCATAATAATAGTAATAATAATTATAAATTAAATAAAAAATTGAATTTGGTTTGGTTTGGTTTGGTTCGTGTAAGCACGGTTTTTAAACTTGAATTCCATAAACCGACCAAACACTTCGGTTCGGTTTTTGGTTTGAATGTTGTTTTGCTAAGCCCTGGAATTTGGTATGACATCATGCCTGAAGAGCTGATGATTTCTTTTGCCACATACAGGGAATCAAGGCGCAGTCCAACCTATGATGCTTATCCACGTTCTAGGAGGTATATCGCTTCATAGATTTCTGATGAAGCTGCTATTTAGGCTCACAAATGGAATTTATGTATGGATTTTCCTATTCAGGTCAAGATCACGTTCATATTCTCCATCCTACTCATGGCGCCATACGCGTGGTGGTTATTCTGATGATTCTCACAGAAGTAAACCAAAGGCTCCAAAAATAGAGTATATTACAGAGTTTGGAGGCTTTGGAGACGGGGATGAACCAAAGCTTGAAGGAATTTCTCCGCCACCATCTCCTCCATCTCAGTCTGACAAGTTGAACCGGTCGGAGCACTCGACCTTTAATTCTTGCAAAGATAGATTGGACAGTCTTTACTCTGCTGCAGCTTATCCCAATTTTGTTGCCTGAGGCAAACTTTTCTGGTTTAAAATAGACCTGCCCTAGGGTTATCGGCATAACTGGAAAGAGGGAGTAGGAAGGAGACATCCCCTCTGAAGCTCATATTCTTCCTGAAATGGAATTTGTGTGAATGCTTCCCTGTATCACAAAACCATTTCTATGGACATCTAACGCTTGTCCTTTCCTGCAGGCTATCTTCTGGTCAGATACTTGAGGCACTTCATGTTGATCCTGCATCCGGTGCGTCTCTTGATAAAGAAAAGAGCAGTAAAGTGTCAAAACCAACAGTAAGGTATCACCATAAGTTTGTCTTCTATGATCATATTTGTCATGTAACATTATTTTGTTTATTGGTTTATTGTTTTCAGTTGCCCTAAATTTAACAGTTCAATTTCCTTTCTGTCAGTGGATTACCAACTTTAGCCAAGTTGACAAAAGCAAGTGCCTCTGGAGGACCCTCCAAACAGGGGCCAGTTGAGAAGAAAGAAACTCCTCAGGAGCGGCTGAAAAGGATTATGAACAGACAGTTAAACAAACAAAGTATGTGTATACTTTTTCTTATCATGTTTTTTTCTTTCTAGATAGCTATTTTTTTGTCTGTAAATATACTTGGAAGAAAAGAGAGGCAGTAAGTTGGTACGAAGGGCTTCAGAATTTGTTGTGTTGCATGTTTTCTGGACTTATTTGTGTTCATGGTTTGATAAGCTGATGTCTTCTATAGTTAAGAAAGACACTGCAACGGAAATGGCTAAGAAGAGAGAGCAGGAGCGTCAAAGACTGGAAAAACTTGCAGAAACAAGTCGTTTAAGTCGTCAAAGGCATCGCAGCCGCAGTAGGAGTTACAGTCGCTCTCCTACAAGGTATCATGGAGTATTTTTATCCCTATGTTCTATCCATATGGCCGATGAATATTTTCTGCAGTAGAATAATGTCTTCTTGCAAGCCAACCAGTGATAATGAAATTTTAGTCAGCCATTTGTTGGTTGATTTATTATATTGATGGAACTTGGAGGGTGTTAAGATGCTGCAGTAGCCTGATTTACGAAGAGGAGTTGCTGCCTGAAGTTTAAACAACATAGACATCCATAAAATTTGTCTTAGTTAATAGTTAATACCATGTGTTGGCCCAAAAAAAATACCATGTGCATTCTCCTTTTCCTTTTGCTTTGTCCATCCTGTCGAGGACTACAGCGTGTGATTATTTTACCTCATATTCTGCTCTCTTATAGATGTAATATCTATCTGGTGATTAATTTATTTACTGCAGAAGATGTCAACGTTCTAAAAGATATTATTCTCGTTCACGTTCACAATCTAGGTCCCACTCTTACTCTCGCTCCCGTTCAGTTTCACGTTCACCAAGGTTGTGGCTCTGCACTGCTAGTCGGACATTTTTTTTCTGTTGCTTGATATGTAGTGCTTGGAGGCTGATTTAGGGTTTCTAAAAGTTTGCAGGGTAAGAAGCCGGTCAAGGTACTGAGTGGGTGAGTGCCGTAAACACTGAAGGCAAAAGTATTTGACATCTATTTAGTGCAGTTGTCTTGCGATGCTAGTTTTGTCAATATAATTTGCCAAAGATTGTAGGATTTTCGTTTTTATTCACTTATGCTATCTTCCGGACTTTATGGAATTGCATGTAATATAACCGAGTAAGTTTGTTTTATATACTTAAGTTTTTATTCCTGCAACTGAAAAATGCCTCTAGCATTCTATTTGGAATTAAATAATAAAAATAAAGTGGAAACAAGGAGGGGAAAACACAACAGTATTGGCAAGTAAAGTTGGGCTCGAGGGTTTGAAGCATTGTTCATATCGTATTAATGGTAAGAGTATGTAAAACTTCCGCGAATTGTAATGCAAAAGGCTAGGAGCGGGGATACATAAAAAATGAGAAATATAAAAGAGGAGCAGAGGAATTATATTTTTGGGAGTGTATATTTTAAAAAAATAATTGTAAGATTGTTGGTTGAGATATTAACAAATGCAAGCCAATTATCTATAATCTTCAAAATAGAAGAACAAGGTAAATGGAGGATAGTGTGCATTATATGAGATCTGAATTTGATTAATTTTGTTTGCAAGATGAATACTTTGTTGGATTCTTTTTATTCACTATATAGTGGAATGTTAAAATTATTAAATATTTGGCATAACGTTAAAAAAATTACTTACGTTTAACTAAATAGTCATTTTGGATCGTTTATTTTGAAGCAGTTTAACTCTCAATGTTTAATTTTGGGTCAAATAGTCATTTCGTGAGTGAAAACTATCAATTAACTGGCGATAAAAAACATGAAATAACTTGACATAATGATAAGCCGTTAGATAAAATAATTTTATATAATTTTATAAAATTATTTTTTGACTGATGTATTATTCTTTAAAGTCAGCACATTTATTTATATAACATCGATATGTCAGCGTGTCCTACCATAGATTGCTACATCATTTCAAGGCATTTAATGTTAGTTAACTAACAATTTTCATCTACGGAGGGATCATTTTAACCTAAAATAAAATGTTCAAAGTTAAAATGCTTCAAAAAAGAATAGAGACCAAAATAATTATTCTGCCAAATGTTAAAAAGCAAATTTTGACATTATACCTATATTTTTTTGCGAAAAAAATATCAATGAGACTTATAATTTAGTATAGTTGTTCAAGCATATAACAACTATGTAATTACATTTGCATTCAATTGCATGACGAGTGTAAGGTTCATGCCGGATTAATGTCTCAGCCTCGGCAATATTCATACATTGGTCAACACATCAGTGTGTTTGGGATTTACATCATCAGAGGTAGAATGAACTGTTGAAAATTCTTTATGAACAATTTATGAATCAGGATTGTCGATATTAGTCTTCTTATCAAGGATTCGAATTCACCAATCTTAACAATAACTCCAAAATTCTCGAGAAAAGTCTCAACAGTTATCGGCGCATCGAAGATAGTCTCCACTAACTGACATTCCTCCTTCTCATCACTGTTTATAGGGTCAAAGACAGTAAAAGTAGTGCTTTGATCATTAAGTTTCATAGTTAGTTCACCATTATACACATCAATAAGTGCTCTCTTAATAGCCACGAATGGTCGACCAAGTATAATGAGCACTTTGATATTGTCATAACGATTCTTTGCTTGACGATTAAATTTTGGGTTATTCAGTGAATTTTAAAAATAATTTTAAAACTCTGGAGTCGTCACCGGTTACTTTAGTCGATCAGACACTATAAAACAAAATCATAAATTTATTTTAAGAGTTCGAGAATTAATTACGTGTGGGGAATGATTAGCACCTAACAACGCCTGAAATCGATACTAAAATTATGCATTGCGTTCATCGATGAAAATTGTTAAAATTTGAATTGAACTTTAATTAAATGTTCCTTAATGAATACAAGCTTCATCAAGTGGGTTTCAATATTTAATGGATTTTGGTTTGTTATTCATTTAATTAATAATGATATTTTTAAATCCGAACAATAAATTAAACCAACATCAATGAGCTTGACTGTCGTTTAATTTATTGTTCAAACTTAAAACATTTCTTAATGCATGATTTAAACACAAATCTTTGATGTCATGAATTATCAAATTATTAACCGATTTAAAATTACCTTCAAAAAATATAAATTAATATGAATATTAGGTCATATCCAATAAGTCTAAGTATTACTACCCGAATATCCACATTAATAATTATCTCATTTTTAAAATTAATTAATTATTAATTAGTCGGATTAAACATTAAAATTTAATAAATTAAATTTAGGGGTAGACATTTATTAATCTAAGGATAGACTACTTGGGTGACCATCCAACTATTGGGTCTGATCTATTTTGACCACCGAACTATAAAATTTAAAATTCGACCATCCAACTATTTAGTTGGACCTATTTTGACCATCGTCCGTTAAAATCTAACGGAGAGGTGATGTGGCTGTTAATAAAAATTTGTATAACTATACATTTGGTCCCTGTTAGTTACATATTCTATCAATTTGATCATAATTTTAATTTAATTAAATTCTTCTTCTTCTTCTTCTTCTTCTTCTTCTTCTTCTTCTTCTTCTTCTTCTTCTTCTTCTTCTTTCAATTTTAAACTGTAAGTAACCATGACGATTTTTGGGGTTTTTTTACCTCTTCCACGAAGCAAAAGGGTTCTATTGGTGACTTGTTGAGAAATTTTAGTGGCGTGACGGCCAAATTGAAGAGTTCTAGCAGGAATGGTTGCCATAAATGCCAACACCTTCAGCATCAACACCATTCTTACCAAACTTGAACCAACATTGATTTCTTGAACCAAAATAGGATAAAATCCACATCTCTACCACTAATGTCTTGGAAACAAATATAAAATTAAAAGGTTCAAGTAATATGTCACTACTGGGAAATACTACAGTAAAGAGCATATATACAAAAAATATTTCACCATAAATAATAAAAGAAAAGAATTCCCCAAAATTTATATTCAATTTCTCTCCATCCAAATGTTCCCAGGCGATCATTACCCTATTAAATTAGTTCCATTTATAAATACCTTTGTATGGTGGAACAGATACAAAATAGATGCTGAAAATATAAAGGAAAATAAGGGAAAAAGAGATAAAGGATAATACCATGGCTGCTGCGGAAGATGAGAATACCCGAGCTCTGTTTGGGTGAGAATTGTAAAATGTAAATTAGGAGGCCGTCGATCTAACCTAACAAATTTATTGATTTCCATGAATGGGTCAACCAATTTTTCTTTTGCTTCGTGGAAGAGGCAAAAAACCCAAAATCATCATGGTTTCTTGCAGTTTGGAATCGCAGGAGGAGGAGGAGGAAAAGGTGGAGTTGTTTTGTATTTAATTAAATTAAAATTATGATCAAATTGATAGAATATGTAATTAATATAGATCAAATGTGTAGTTATACATTTTTTTATTAACAGCCATGTCACCCCTCCGTTAGATTTTACCGACTGGTTGTTAAAATAAGTTCAATTAAATAGTTGAGTGGTCAAATTTTAAATTTTTGTAGTTCGGTGGTCAAAATAGGTCATACCCAATAGTTGGGTGGTCACCCAAATAGTTTACCCTTAATTTAATTATGTTAAAGGAAACATCCAAATAATCCATGTATATTGTAACGACCAAAATTTCGGGTTAACGAATCGGGTCTCGAACCCAAGTATTGAGCCTTTATGTTGGGAGTCTAATTAAAAATATTTAATTTGAGCCTTGTGGCAAAAAGGAAGAAATGTAAAGTTGAGCTTTTATTAGTTAGTTATCGTCTTTTATTTGGAGAGTTGGGGGCTTGAAATTTTAAAGATGGGAAGAAAGAGAAAAAGGGGGAGAGAAATCAGAATAATAATTGTGGAGAGAGAATGTTAGAATGAGGGAGATTTTAGGAGAGAAAGTGAGGGAGAGGAGCAAGCCTCGTTTCGCCGCCGTCTAGACCGTTGTCGTTCTCATTGTCCCCGCTATCGGATAGATCTTGCTGAGACGCATCTGTCGGTGGTTGCCCTGTCGCCGTTGTCGCCACCACTCGCTGGGTGGGAAGAATGAAGATTCGAAGAAGCCCAAAACATCACAAAACGCTGTCCACCACCGTAAATCGAGGGCTCCATTGGATTCACCAGCCGAAGAAGAGTAGATTCGAAGCTCGCCACCGTCATCCGGCCACCGAAGGCCGCCACACCCGTTGCAACTTGCGCGTGGGCGTGCCCTTCCAGGTTAACCAGGCTTGGTCTGGTGAACCAGGCCGGTTCTATTGGGCTGAACTGGTTGGGCCAAACCGGGTTGGACCGAACCAGATCAAACCACCCTACCCTAACCGCACCGCGCTGCCCAACTACCTTTAACTGTCACCACCGTTGACCGTTGTTGATCGGCGTTGACCGACCGTTGATTTGCTGTTGACATTTTTGGGGGACCCTACTTGGGAGTTTCTCGATGTTTTGAGTCTGTTGGTGTAGTCTGTTTCGCCAAATTCGAACCTGATAAGCCTTTTTACGCGTTTTATCCCTTAAAGTAGTTTGTTAATATGAAATGGCTTATGTAGACAAATTTATCTTATCCGAGGAATCTGTGGACTCAAATATTGGATTTAAATAGACGTTTGGAGGTGTTTGGTCGAAGATTTATCGCTTGGCTTAAGGTTGGTATGCCTCGAACTCTAAAATGTTTCATGAGCATCACAAGTCTATTTGCCTTGCTTGTTAGTGGTTGCAAAATAGGTTGATGATAGATAAGCATGTGTTGAGACCGGTATTATGAGATTGATATGTATGAGACGCATGAGGAGTTTAGGGAAGATTTTGAGACTCGTATAAGCTTTAGAGACTGTGTGGGGTCGTTTGGAAATTCGTATAGTTATCTGATTGGTTAATTTATATATTGTGTTGCTTGAATGCTTTAGATATGAGTTGATATGTTCGATGGAAATTATACTAGATGAACTCATAATTGGTAATATTTGAATAATTGATCATGAAGCTAATAATCAATATAAATTGATTGAACGCGTTAGTAAACAAACCCTAATGTCTTCCATAAGATTTAGTGATCGATTAAGGCATAGTAAATATCATAATTCGAGAAAAGTGTGTGAACTCGTGAATAGGGTATCGGTACGAGCTTTGGCCGCACCGGTACGCGATTGAGGGATGTATCAGTACAGGTCAACTCGTGTCGTTACTTGTTGAAATCTAGGGTTTCCAATGAGTAATATCAGTATTGGTACGCGTGTAAGTACCAGTACCAAAGGGCACCGTATCGATACTTGTGTTCGAGTATCGGTACCCACTGAACGAAATAATTTATAATGCTAATAAAAAGATGGAAATTGTCGTGGGATATTAATGAGATAATATGGATTAATGAGATAGTTAATGAGAATGATTAATTTACACTTCCATAATAATTAATAACTTGGTAAACATTGGGTAACTTAATGGTAATAGCATCTATAGGGATCCTTGGTGGATTGTGTGATGTTGTGTGCCGTGTGGTAGACGTGTCCTCGCTAGGTGCTGATATGGACACCTAGATGATTGAGTTCCCATTGTTTGGTGGGATCTGGATATTGAGTGAGAGAAAAAGTTTGTTGCAACACCATAATTGAAGATTCCTAAATGTAGGATCTCGATGCTTAGTGGACGCGGGCCTCATTCGAAGTTGTTTGATGAGAGATTCTGAGCATGGGTGTATGATCTTGATGCTTAGTGCCTCACCCCATATAGTGTAGGATCCCAATGCTTTGTGGACACGAGCCTCACTTAGAGTGTATGATCCGAATACTTAGTGGACGCGAGCATCACTCCATGTTTTTGGTATGACTTGTGTGCTTTCGCTCGGATGATCTGGTGCGATCCTGAGTATGGTTAGGCCTTGTGTGCCATCTATGATGATTTCTATGATGTGGGCATGTGTTTAGGCGACTAATGGTAGTGCCATGTGTTTATTTATCTGTCATTATTGCTCATACTAGCTTACATGCTTATGCTTATGATTAGCATGAAGTATAATAGAGTACATGTGTATTATTGAGATTTGTAAGCTTAGCGCTCGAAATTGTTGTTTTCGTGCGTAGGTTCATAGTTAGATCGTGGATCGAGAAACACTATCAGTATGAGATTCTAATACGTGGTGATTTTTAGAGTACGATACTTGTGTTTAATGGGCTATGTATTCATAGGACCTTACGTGTTGGAGTATGCAATCCTTATTTTTAAAATTATATTAATCAAATCAAATGTTCAAATGATTTAAATTTAAATTGGAGCTTCTTTGTACCATAATGTTTATTTAACTATATTTTCAACTGTTGGCTTTAAATATTTTTGAGAAATATAGGCTAAACCTAGTTTGAGAAATTTCATGGATTTGGTTTGGGCTTGAGGCTCAAATGTGACATCCAGGTCAAGGGTGTTACATTTAGTGGTATTAGAGCTTAGGTTTAGCTGATTCTAGGAAACTCGGGTGCTATAGGTGTTTTAGCAAGGTGTCTAGTGAATGCAAGCCCTTAAATTAAGTTCGTACTCCTTAAGACTGGAATCCTAATAGTGCGTCCACTGTTGCGATGCTAAGATGGTTACGATCATGGTCAAGAGGGCCGAGTTAAGTGTTGAACCACTTATAGGAGTGATTTCGGGGGTGGGGTTGCCTCAGATTGTTGAGATGCGAGTTAGTTGAATGATACCAGAGTCGAGGATGTGTCCTCCTGCTGCTGCATGAATGGTGTCTTTATTGTGTGTTGTAGTTGTTCTGATGTCTTCAGATGCATTGTGAGAGTTTGTGGCAAAAAACATTCATCGTTATACGTGAATAACGTTTATGAAGCAAGTTTGAGTAACTCGCTTTTGAAATAGATTAGTAGATGCACGTTGGGTGAAGGACCTTTTGTTTGTGTAAAATGAGTCTTGTTGATACATGGAAATTATCATCGCCTCCTCAAGGGCATTTCTCGAAGATAGTGGATTTGGGATCCACTAGTTCATTAGAGTGTAACCGAAGTTAGACGTTCTATTTGTTTGAGAGAGCTACCTTATTGGGAGTTGTTGCACCTTGAAAATTGCTTTGGTTAATCAAGCGCGATGCTAGGCAGTAATGTCGAGAGTGGGCTTGAGGCTTCGAGGGAACCCAACCTTTGGTAATGAGAATGTTGAACCTTTGTCCTTCTACCGTGATTTTCATAATGATTGTTTAGAGAATGGCATAGCGGGGTTGTGGACTTGTTTGACCGTTTGGTAGATGCCAACGTGTGTAGTTTGACTCTTAAGAGCCTTCAGATTGTTAGAGAGTTTGTTTACGCTTCTTGGAGGAGTCGTCAGGACTTCCTCCCTATCAAGAACGCGAGTAGATGTTGAGGTAAGCCCGAGTTGGACATTGATGCCCGTCACCCTTTTCAGAAGATACCAACACAATTAAGAGAGTCAGAGATCTAGTTGCGAAGGTGCAACTCAAACGAGGTTTCTTTTGTCTAAGTGTTTCGCCTAATGGAGAACTAGGTTTGTTCGCTAGTAAGAAATTGGTTCGTTGTGGTGATGCTTAAACCGTTGATAGCTTGTTAATCGATAGTGAAAGACCGTTATATGTCTCCTAGGGAGGATGACTTGTTTAACCAATTGTGAAGTACACATGTGTTTTTTCGGGATTAGTTTGAGAATGAGATGTTTACAATTAAAGTTTTGAAGGCTAATATTTCGCAATGAATTTTGGAATGAGGATTTCTCTCTTTAGAGTGTGTCGTGGTAACATTTGATGTCTATAATGATGTTTGAGGTGTTTCATCGATGATAGAGTGAGGGCCACTGTATTGTCTCTCGAATATAAGTTTGATGCCTTGCGTGACATGTGTGAATATATAAAGAATATGGAAAATGAGCATTGATGAGATAATGACCTTGTGTGTGGGAAGGTTAGTTACCGTGTGATCAGTTAATGAGGCAAAAGTTTGAGACTTCGTAAATGCTTTTGATTTGTATCATAGTTTCCTTGGAACGAGCCGATGAATATTGGTGGAGATCTAAGCCGCGTGAGATCACTTTTTTGTGACAGTGGTGCTGACTCGATTATAGTCAAATAAGGTTTTGAGATCTTTGAGGATGTTTTGTTGTTTTGTCAGGACTGGATTTTGTGCAAGAAGAGGGAAGGGTGTGCCTACCCCAACAATGTGAATTTTGGGTACTTGATCTTTAAGGAATTTGAGATTTGGACAACGACGTGAGTTGAAGTAATTAAAAGCTGTTGATCGTGTGATCGATCACCACCTAAGTAAAGTGAACTTGATAAGTGATGGATTGTGCGAAGTTGATTTGGGTTAGAGTATCATGTTGCTTATGTGGGATGATCAAGGATCACAAATGATGGTCGTGTAAGAGAGTACCAATGCTAGCTCCATGAAGTACCATTACCCGTATGTTTCATTAGTTAAGCTCTGATTTAAGGATTGATTTGCTTTGGAAGCCATGAGAGGTAGTATCTGATTGTAATTAAGAGGATGCAATGTTATGATTGAATTTAGGTTAAATGATGTTTGATGGACCTTGAGATCTTGTTGTGGGTGTTTTAGATAAAGATATATCAAGGCAAGAGATTCTTCTTATATGGTACATCAGTTAGTATACGGTGAATTTTGAGAGTGCTAGTTCGTACCAAACTTTTGCCATGTGTTATGAGGGACAATGTGGAGTTGTGTGTTTAAGATAGTGATAAGTGTTTGACTTGCTATCTGCTGGGAGTCTAACATTGAGTTCTTCAGAGTTTTTATGATGCTTTGATGTTCTTTAGTGGAAATTAAACGAATGACCATGGATCTTTTAAAGGATCAGTGAGTGCACATTTTCGAAGGGATTTTGTTGAGTAAAGATATATTCTTGGTAAATATTGTTTGATTTTTTTAGCAAAGGTGGGATCCAGATAGAAAGTCTGCCTAGATTGTTTGTGGGTTGGGTTGTACGACACTACAATATGTACATGCTACCTTTTGACGTAAGATTTGAGGTTTGTGATGGAAATGTAACACCCCCTACCCAGTATAGGAGTTAAACCGGTTTAGGATGCATTACCAAACAAACATTCAAGAAAACATAAGTTAACATAACACATTTGATCTAAACATGCCATCAGAATCATGGAAAATTTAAAACTTTTTAACTATTTAATAAATCAACCTTCAATAACATTACATGTACAACCAATTATGCATTCACTATACAGTCCACCACAAAATGTTAGCTCTTAACATGCATCTTATTAATACTTCAGTTATCAAAGCTTACTATATTTATTGCTCAATCCCTTAGAATTTATCTTTAATCATATGCTTCAATGTCCTTTAACAGAATATCGACTTTATGATCTTCTTAACCATTTAAGGCCCATAGATCATTATTTCACTCTTGGTATGAGTTTCTTGTATTTAAAGTTACAATTTATTAAAACATCCTTATCAAAATAGTTTAGGGGTCTATTAAGCTAACAAGGTACCAATATCTAAAAGTTCTTAAGTCTTAATATTCATATCATATAGCTTCAATTATTATTATCAAGATTGAACAGTCATGCACTAAGATTTCATATTCTTTTTAAAGCATTACAAGACAACTTTCTTTCCTTATCTCAATTAATCCTCTCATGACAATACGTGTACTTATGTTTTAACCAAGCTTGGTTGAACCCTAAGGTTCCTTACTATAGATTTTGTATTCACATCAAAAATCATAAGGGTTTCACATGTTTAAGGTCCGGTCTCAATTACTAGGTTACATTCACATAATAAACATCACTTCTCAAATATTCAAGGCATAGGTGTACATCCATAACTCAATCATATACTTACATCCATTCATTCAGAACATGGCATCATCTTTCACTTATTAATCAATATCTCATGTATAATCATCTAATTACAATAACTTAAACCATAAGCATTCATGCATTCATACACACAAGGTTCCCTAACTCATTCAACATAGATGACCAATTATGCATCTCTTTTCTTAGCATTATTTTAACAATAATAGCATTAAGCATAATGGGCTCACTTATGATACCTATAGTTTATTCACCCTTTTCTCTTTACTTTCTAAGATTAAAGTTCATACAAACATATTCTAGGTCATTAGTACACAATCACTTATCATATCAAGCAACCATATCACAAATATGTTAATTAACCAAATAGTTAACATAAACCTTAATCATGCATTGTCACCCTAGGAATTTAAAACAATTATTACTAATCACATACTCTAATCTTAGGTCTTGTGTGACTTGTTGTCAAAAATTGGCACGATCCTTGATTCAACTGAGTAGCTACCTGAAAGATCAATCATTCAAACACAAGTAAGTCCAGAAGAACTTAGTGAGGTAACTAAACCAATCCAACATACAATGATACAAGGAGATGTATTTGCATTACAAGGTCCTTATCATTTAGGTTTGATCAGTTCCTTTCATTTAGTAAAAGTTCACTGTACTTACATTTTATTTAGAACATTTCATATTTAATTTACCAAGAAATATATAGCTTAAGTTTTCAACCCATGTCTTTCTTGCTTCACCTAACAGTTAACATTTTATTTTGCAAAAATAGTCCATTTATATTACAAAACAATCTACAATTTAGCTTGCAAAAAAGTCCACATTTTAGCTTGCAAAACAGTCCACTTGTATTACAAACCAGTCCACATTTTAGCTTACAAAACAGTTGACTCTTTAGCTTGCAAAACAGTCAACATTTTAGCTTGCAAAACAATCCACATTTTTGCTTGCAAATCAGTTCACATTTTAGCTTGCAAAATAGTCAACTTGTATTACAAAGCAGTCCATATTTTAGCTTACAAAACATTCCACATTTTAGCTTACAAAACAATCCACATTTTAGCTTACAAAACAGTCCACATTTTAGCTTACAAAACAATCCACATTTTAGCTTGCAAATCAGTCCAAAAATTGTTTATATCAAGCAATGTAACCAAAATTCAAGTTTCAAGCACAAACTATACAATCATCAATGGTTCATTCAAATACTCAATATATCTCAATAATTCAAGGTTGTTTAATGATCCATAAAACGAGACAAATGTCATGGCAAAACTAATTGTGTCAACTTATCAATTCTATTTAACACAAAAGTAATAGAACTCATGGTTAAGCAACTTAGCATTTTAAACCATATTACAATTTCACACAAAAGCATGACATTTTATCACATGTACTATTCGAATGATTCAATTACTTAACTTTAATGTCTTATTCTTTGCATACACAATTAGCATGTCAAAGATTATACAACAAGCAATTTCTTTAATTTCACTATCCTAATTTGTTCCTTACTTATAAGCACATAGATGTCTTTCATATATTTTTCAAGGATCAAGCATAACAATCAATACCGTATCATGTTTCTTTATAAAGTATATTATAACAATCCTTCATATACATTATAAGAATTTCGCAAAACAATTAATATCATATATCAATTGTTATCAATACATCAATAATACAATTGACTTCTAGCAAGGTTAAAGCACATTATCATAACTTAAAAGAATGAGTCGAAATGGTGATTGATTTAGTCTTACTTGTCATGTAAGAAATCATTTAGCTTAGCAATTTGGATAGTGTACAATCTTATTTAAATTTTATAACCTTGGTAATCAAGTAGTCTAGGCACTCGAATCCCCAACCAAACTGTCACCAAACATAATGTACACAAGGTACAAGTCAATCCCTCCTACTGTCACCAAATGACCAAACCACATCCCTCCTACTGTCGCCACATAAGGACCATAGTCCATGGACCGTAGTCCTCCCCAAATACGAGCTCAAGTGGACTCTATGGCATGCCAACTATACCTATGACTGACTCGAAACCAAGGTTTTGTAATTCATATCAAATCACATTTCAAAAGTGAGCTTAGCTCCATATTCAAATGATCAAAAGGAGTATAACTCCATTATTTCATTTACTTGTATCATGTAATCTCACATGTTTCCAATGTTTATCAATTCATAACACAAGTCATATATTCATACTCACCACAATCAAATATAAGCATTCATGATTCGCAAATCTTATCTTATAATTCATTAGTATCTTTCAAACCAAAATTTGCATAACTTACTCAAATAAATTATCATAAAACATTCAATCAAAGAAATACTAACACTCACATAACAAGAATTCATGCTATACTTTACCATATCATCAATCTATAATTCATACTAGGGCTTACCTTGAGCTTACCTATTTTTACTATGGGTGTATCATTTGACAAAGCTTACTAAGATATATACTCATTAATTTCCATTAAGACTTACTTTGTATAAACTATTAGTACATTCAATGTCCATTTTTATTTCATTTTATAGCATGAGCTAAGTACTCAAAGCTTATCAAGTAACTAATATCTTAACTCAATTCTTAAATTGAGTTCCCAATTACTTTCCACATCTTTCATCACGTTTAGTCATGTTTCTTGTATATTTTGGTTATTTACTTTCTTTCTATCATAATTTATCCTTTATCTATCATAGGTTTTAAACCGAAATTGTATTTCAGTCTTAAATAAACACTATCACACAAAGACATAGTTACCCTCACCTTATATCCCGAAGTTACGGAATATCCCAATCCACTAATTACATTCAAGCTTCCTCCATTCAATACTTGATTCACCTAATTCCTTTGATTTTTGAACTGTCTCTTCTTGAACCTTGCTTCCTCCAGCAATCTTTAATTTAAATAATCACAATACATCCATTAATCTACATATCTTTTAACAAACATTAACTTAATATGCATAACCAATATCATTACTCAAGCATTAGCCATGCATATACTAGTCATTCCTTAATTTCATTTCCAAGTTGGATCCTTATTTCTAACTTTTGGCAACTTGAGCTATCATCAAAGAACTATTTTTCCAGAATAGAGTATACAGTGGAATTTAAAGCTCTTTACACCTTTACAAACTAGATTAAACCAAGATTTTAACGGTATAAGCCTTATAATTTAACAAGTTCTATAGCAATTAGGAGAATTTTTAGAAGCTTCAAAACAAAAACTGTCCAGAGCAGAATATGCCTCTAGATTTTCTGCACTACTTTCACTTAAAAATTCATAACTTTTGATTCTGAACTCAAAATCAATCACCATTTGTTGGAGATTAAACTAGACTCACACATCGTTCTACACATATAGAATTCATACTCAAACTCAGCATATTCAATTTTCTATGAATTTCTAAACTTACTGCCAGAATAAAGATTTTCTAGGCAAATTGCATTTGACCTTTGTTTCAATGATTCTAAGTACTTCAAAACAACATGTGACTTCAAATAAATGCAGGAGCCATACAAATACCTTCATAAACTTAAATTTCTAGCATTATTTAACACCATTTCTCATAATCAACAACAAGATTTCATACTTTAAACAACATTAGTCCATTAAGAAAATCATTAAAACACCATTGCATTCATAATCAACTCACCTTGTGCTTTAATCTCCCTTGCATTTCCAGCTCCAAAACTTCAAATTTAGCTCCAAATTAAACTTCCCTTGCTCTTCTTCATTCATAATTTCAGCAAAGGGAGAGCAAATCCCAAGAGAAAGTTGGTGGAATGAGCAAATGGCTCTCTTCCCCCTCACCACATGGCAGACTAGTTCTCTTGCATGGCCACTTGGATTCCACTCATTCAAAGTGGAGGAATTACACATTCAAGAAGCAAGTTTTTTCCTTATTTCATTTTAGTCCTACAAGCTACTCACCCACTCTACAATTTAGTCATTAGCTCCTGTATTCTTCCTTATAAGTCAATCCTTAATGTCTTGATCAAAATACTAAATTAACCTCTTAATGCTCATATGTGATCCTTCATAATCCTTGAAATATAATTACTTTACTCATTTGCTAATTGGTCTTTAGCTTAATTAGCTCTTTCATTTTCAATTCCATTGACTTACTCTTGGACCGTGGGGCGATCGACTACCACATACTCTTGGACCGTGGGGCGATCGACTTAGTATATTATAGTCTACTTTAAAACCTATGACATGCCAACTATATCCGATACTTTTCTTTGCTTGTCACACATAGCCAATATACACTTTTAAACACATTTATTTACTATTATTCCCTTATGCATTTTAACGAACCATTTTCCATATGCAAATAATACATTGCTCAAGGCAACAACTACATTCCATTTAGGAACCATTTCTCAATGCACTTAAGAATCCACATACTTGATAAATCATTGCATATATTTTAAAATGATGCACAAAACAAAAAGTAAACCAAACCATGCTTTGAAATCAAAACATGAAATACAAGTGTTATATTAAACCGATATCCAAAGGCGAAATCAAGGAAAACTTACTTTTGAGCCTAGTTAGGTTTGCTAGACCTAAACTAAGCTCCTAATTCTTTAATCAAACCTTTGAGAGTGTTCGAAACACATATACACTCATCGTTGCACAATATCTTGCTTGCCGATACTCTCCTAGCCTTCGAAATGAACCATTTTTCACAAAATGAGCTAGGCTTGATTCTCCCCTATTTTGGCAATACAAAACCATAGGCAAAATGCATTAAAATGCATTCTAACACCAGCCCCCATTAGACCTTGCAACCTCAAAGAAATCACTTCCGAAAACTAGCCGAAACATCGGAAAAAACCTCAAACTACTACCAAACAACCTCCAGCTACAAACCTAAGATTCCAACATCGTAAAAATATCATTGAACATCCAAAAACATACTTCTAACATCCCTACATTTACAGCAATCAAGAACATAACATAACAACGCCAAAAACACCTTTAAGCTACCTTAAAAACTAACCAATTAAATAGTTTTGCGATTGATTATGAAAATCTCATTTCATATTATACAAATAGCACCAAAATGTTAATTAACCCAATAAAAACCTCCAACAACCATCATGTAAAACAAGAATTTAGGCTAATCATCAAAATCACCAATAAATCTCATTTTCTTGAATTAAATTGCAAAACCATGTTACAATCCCCAAAACACAAGCTAATTATCTACTAGAGAATATCGATAAAGAACCTTATTTCTAAGAGATAAGAAGAAATTTACCTTTGAAGAACCTCGCACCAAAATTGACATTAGTTTTCTCTTGAAAATAACTTGAGAAATTGATGAAATCATTGTGAAATCTCTATGAGGTTTTGTTAGATACCAAAAGATGAAATCTCCATTGAAAATCAGTAAGGAAATCTAGAAATCATGATTGGAAAAAAAGGAAAAATTAGAAAGGAAGCTCCAAGAAAATTTGGTAGAAAATGAAAATGATTTGGAAAACCAATTAATCGTCAAAATCTTACTCAATTAAGGTGGAAAAATTTGATTAAAACTTTTAGAAATAAGAGTTCTCTAAGGATTCTTGGTATTGGCCCAATTACATTTTAGTCACATAGAACAATTTCGCAATCTTTACAATTTAGTCATTAGGATCAAAATGTCACCTTAATTAGTTCAATTAGCCTTCAAATTAATTACCAAAATTTTGATAATATAACCAAACATTTTTAATATGTCAAACCAATTTTATCTCAACCATTTCTAAAAAAGTTTTAAATATTAATTTTTCAAAACTCATTTTACTAGTTAATCCAATTCGACCGAGTCAAATCTAACCCGACCGAACCCCTAAACTTCTAAACCCATTTTTGGGGCATTACAACTCTCCCCTTCTTGAGAAATTTCATCCCCGAAATATACCTGAAGGGAAAAGATAAGGAAACTACTTCTTCATGTCCTCTTTTGTCTCCCATGTGGCTTTCTATACTCCTCGGTGTCCCCACAACACTTTGATGAACTCAATGGTCTTACCGCGAAGAACCTTTGTATTAGAATCCAATATCTTTACCAGATCCTCATCATAAGACAAGTCTAGACGCAATTCTATTTACTCAACTAGCACAACATGCGATGGATCCGACCTATGCCTCCTAAGCATAGACACAAGGAAAACATCATGTATCTTTCAAACTCAGCTGGTAACTGCAACCTTTATGCCACTGGACCAACCTGCTCAAGTACTCCATATGGCCCAATGAACCTTGGGCTTAACTTACCCTTACGACCAAATCTCATAACCTTTTTCCAAGGCACCTTTGTGAACACATTATCCCTAACAACATACTCAATCTCCCGTTGCTTCAAATCCATATAAGACTTCTGCCAATATAAAGCTGCCATTAATCGATCATTAATAAGCTTCGCCTTGGAATTCATACCTCTAAGCAGATCAGGCCCAATGGTATTCTTCTCACACGCTTCTACCCAGCAAAGCGGCTTTCAGCACCTACGCCCATAAAAAGCCTTAAAGGGACCATCTATATCTCGGCTGAAAACTGTTAGTATAAGCAAACTCCACCAACGAAAGCTGCTTCTCCCATGTCCCTTGAAACTCAATGATGCAACAATGTAGCATGTCCTCCAAAATCTAAATAACATGCTCGGACTGTCTATGGGTCTGAGGATGATACGAGGTACTAAAATTTAGCCTGGTTCCCAAAGCTGTCTGTAATCTCCCCCAAAACCTTGATGTAAAGCAAAAATCTCTATCCGATATAATAAACTTTGGAACCCCTTTGCAACTTCACAATATTAATGATATACATCTCCGCCAACTTATCAAACGTATACGTCGTATGCATAGCCAAGAAATGTACACACTTCATAAAATGTTCGACAATCACCCATATAGAATCCATTTTAGTCAGCGTCAAAGGCAACCCCGACACGAAATCTATAGTGATACTTCCCCATTTCCATTTTGGAATTTGCATAGGCTGCAATAACTAGTAGGGAACTGATGTTCAACCTTAACTCGCTGACACACAAACAACATGCAACATACTCTGCTACATCATTTTTCAAACCAACCCAATAATACTCTTCCTTTAAATCATGGTACATCTTAGTACTACCAGGATGCACAACATAAGGACTAGAATGTGCTCAGGTTATAATAGTGCACCTTAACTCTAAATCTTCCGACACTACTATTCGACCCTTAAAACACAAAACCCCATCCTTATTAAGAAGAAAATCTAACAGTTTCCCATCTACAATGTCCTTAACATACGGAACCAACATATCATACGATTTCATTGCTTTAATCACTTGAAACAATGTAGGCTTAACTTGCAACTCTACCAACAAACCACCATCTCCCATCACACTTAACCCAACAAACATCGCCCTATGCTCGACGACTGTCTTTTGGCTCAACACATCTACTACAACTTTAGCCTTTCCAGGATAATATTCAACTATTAGATCACATACTTCAAACTCAACCCGTTTTCTTTGCCTAAGAATTAACTTCTTTTGAGAAATCAAATAATTAAAACTTTTGCGATCAGTGTAATCAGTACATTTCTCACCATAAAGATAGTGTCTCAAAATATTTAGAGCAAAAACCACAACGACAAGCTCTAAATTATAAGTAGGGTAATTGCGCTCAGGTACCTTTAACTGTCTCAATGCATAAGCCACAACCTTTCCCTCTTGCATTAACACAAACATACGATGCATCACAATACACGACAAACTCCTTTAATTTCTCAAAACTACGTTGACGATCCTCTATCCAAACAAATTGAACATTCTTTTGCAACAAACCGATGATAGTACCCAGCCAACCCAAAGAAATTGTGCACTTCTAACACCGTCTTAGGTTGCTTTAGAATAAGGACAACCTTAATCTTCTACAGATTAGCACGAATACCTTCTACCGATATAATATGACCAAGAAACTTCACCACCTTAAGCCAAAACTCACACTCAACTTAGCAAACAATGAATTCTCATTCAATGCTTGCAACACTACCCAAAGATGTTGATCATGCTTTTACTCGGTATGACAGTACATAAGGATATCATCAATAAACAAAACCACGAATCGATCCAAATACTCATGAAACACTCAATTCATCATATCCATGAAAGAAGCTGAGGCATTGGTTAAACCAAACGACATCACTAAAAAGCTCATAATGCACATACCTTGTGCGAAACGTAGTTGTCGGCACATCCTCTTCTTTAACCTTCAATTGGTAGTACCCAAATCTTATGTCAAACTTTGAGAACACAACAACACCTCGTTACTGATCAAACAAATCATCAATCCGTGGTAACGAGTACTTGTTCTTAACAGTCAACTTGTTTAATTGTCGATAATCAATACACATATGTATCATTCAATCCTTCTTGTTTACGAACAACACAGGTGCACCACAAGGTGAAACACTTGGACGGACAAAACTAAGATCCAACAACTCCTGAAGTTGAGTTTTTAACTCTTTCAATTCCTTCGGCTCCATGCAATATGCATCAATGGACATCAAATTCTTAATAGAGTATGTTGTTAAGTGTTCAAAAGTACTATTTTTATTACCCTTTTTACTCATATTATTGTTAGACTTAGGCTCATATTAGTTGCATAATTAGTCATTCATGCATTAATTCATGTTTCTTTCCACCGTTAAGCTTGATTACATAACTTGGAGATTTTTGTGGAAAAAGATACTGCTTTGGTGTGTGCAGAATCAGTTGCCAAAGCAAGGCTGGAACCAATAGCCACGGTAATACAAGAAGGAGATGCTGAGGCAGTTGCCAGGGCAGTGCATGAAGGTTATACCGAGCTAGTTGCCAGGGCAATTGTCGATAAGGGATAAGATGATATGGCAGTCAAAATTGATGACTAGATAAGCCCAAGATGACGTGGAGCAAAGATAAATCCCAAAGGAGTTTGATTTCCATGAAGAGGTCAAAGAGAAATTAAATCCCAATAAGATAGGAGAAGATCTAGAAGAAATTTAAATATAATAAAGAATTATATTCTTTTAAAGTATTTAATTCCAACTTAACTTCCTCCTCAAGAAAAACCTTGACCTAGCCATCTCCTATTTAAAGGAGACCAAGACGTCAAACTCAAAGAGAAGTTTTGGGAGGGAGAGTTCAATTTAGGAGAGAATTCGACTAGGGGCTACACCAACATCTTCATCTTTTTCCTCTTGCTCGATTAGATTCATGCTAGGGAGATTATTCTTTGTATATCTTTCGAACCCGGCCATGAACTAATCTTATTTAGCTTGGGTTATTGTGTTTTTGTGGTTGTAAGAACGATTGGATTTGTTTAGGTATTTAAGTTTGTAATTTTAATTCAAGGTTTGTTCATTCTTGGTTCTTAATCTTGTTTGCGAGTGAATTGGGAGAGGATCTCGTGAATCCATCTATTTTTCTAATATCGGGAGAGTTAGATTCAAGAAACGAATAAGCATGGTCTTTATTCAATCAATTGATGCTGAAGACTAATTCGGCTTAGGGATAAGTTACGAATTTCAACGGCTAAAAGAAGAGCAAGATCAGTTGTTGTCCACCCTTGGTTCACGTAGGGATGTATTGTCAAGGCATGCACAATTAACTAGTGTTTCGACTTAGGGATAAGAAGAAACCATTGAAGAACGCTTTGCCGAACCTTGAAGGTTGTCGTCATTTGCCCAGGCAATCGCTCCATTCCTACATTACCCAGGAAACCGCTTCACGCATTGCCCAGGCAATCGCTCTGTTCCTTTATTGCCCAGGCAACCGTTTCACTCATTGCCCAGGCAATACAGCTACTGCCAATTGTCAAGGCAATTGAGTCACTCTTGCACTCAATTACCAAGACGATCCATTCGGCTATCACTCATCAACTCACGATAACCCGGCCTACTCTCTCTCATTTGATTACATCTTATTTTATTTACTTGCTCTTTTACTTTACTCATTAAAATTAACTCATACTATCAATTGTGTTTTTACTTTTACAGTGCAGTAACTTAAGCAAAGTGGCCCAAACCAATCCCCGTGGAGACGATACTCGATACTTATCATATCACTTTATTACTTGCGACGTGTATACTTGCACCGTTTACGTAGCACTCAATACGCGCAACAAGTTTTTGGCACTATTGTCGGGGATTGGCAATTGGTGTTAGTTGTTTTTGTTATTGCAATTTTCTTATTAGTTCTACTAACTTTTTCTTTTTGTTTGTTTTATCAAAAAATATCAGATGCGCTACAAGTTAAGAGACATCAACATGTCGGGAAATAAAAGCCGATCTATTTGAGAGTTGATGTGGGAAGATAGGAATCAATCCAATCAAGAGTTCTTGCACCCTTCGAGGATTACCTATACCAACCAAGAAAAGCATATACCGTGGAAAACTCGTGCACTTGTTGTGGAGAACATCATGTGTTTGAAAATTGCCCTCACATTTTCGGTGCATATGACTACGTGGAGAACCATAGATGGAACTAGCAGCAAAATCCTTCATGGTATGATAAAAAAGCTCAATTTTTTTTACCATAACAATTTTGCTGCAGCAATAGACATGCCTCGGCAATGTAGTCCTTATCAGTAGCCTAGTGTCACGGCAACAGATATGCCATGGCAGTGTAGTCATTTTCAAGAACATTCCAATTCCTTGGAAGAAACGTTGCTAGCTTCCTTGGCTAGACTTGACAGATCAATTGAAGAGATTCGAGAGCTATCAAAGAAAATAGATACGAGGATAGCTCAGTGCGATGCAACCATGGGGGATTCAGAAGATCAATTGAGGATATCCACATATGCCTTGGATAACATGCACCAACAATCCATTCCTGGGGATATTGATGTCCCATGGTAAGAGGATAAGGAGCAATGCGAAAAGAGGTCCTTGATGTGTGGGGAACAACTAGAACCTCCAAGTCAAGAGGATGCCAATGAGAGAGACTGGCCAACACATGATGAGCCTGAGCAACAAATTACCACGACAATGATTGAGGAGCCTGAATAGAGCAATGCTGCGACAACACTCAGTGAAGCTGAGAACAACAATACTACAACAAATTCTGAGGAACCTGATGCCCAAAAGGTTACAACGTTGATGTTGAAGCAGGAATCTGTAGATTGCTCTCATCTACAGTCGCCACAGCAATTGCACGACCACATGCAAGGTCAACGAGATGATAATACTTTGCCAACGGAATATGAGCATGTAATGGTTGAACCTTTTGAATTCTTTAAAAACTCACATCGTCCATTGTAGGTATGTCTTGAGGAACCGATGCTGGTAGATTTGAAGCCATCGAAATCTCTACTGATGGAGATGTTTGAGAGGCCAAAAGAAAAAGGTGTTTGGATTCGTAAAGCTTTTCAGAAAATTGGTTCTTCCCTTGACTTAAAGCAAATTTTGGCAACTGATTGCCACGGCAATTGGCTAGAGCAGCAATTGCCATGACAACGAAGGCTACATCAAACCATGATGGGGCCCGACGAGAATGAGGTAATTAAATGGTTGGATGTTGATATAATTTTTCCTAATAATAAATTCATGCCTTCAGGAACAGTAGCAAGGTGGAAGATGTGCATGGACTACAAGGGAACACGGAAGAAAGACACATCCACCATGGTAATGCAAAGGGGAGTAGCTGCGAGCACATTGGCCCAACTCTTTTTGGGCAATATTATCACTCGATGGAGGGTGCGGATGGACTATAAGAAGTATTAGTAATGACCCTCCTCAAGTTTTCTCAGATATGCAGTAACATTAGAAGATGCATGAAAAATGCTCTTTCTAAGAATTTTTATTTTTTTACTTTATTTTATTTTTGTTTTTTTTCTTTATGTATTTTTGGAAGTTTTAGGAGATATTTTATTTTATTTGTCTTCATTATCTTTAGTTTTTAGGCTTTCTTTGTTTTATTTTCTTTTCCACAACAAGACTCACAACTACCATGCTAAGGAAATTCCCTGCCGACTACTTGCCATGGCAACCACAACAGAGGATGTCCCGGCAACTACCTCAGCAGTTGCAACGGTAACAGAAACTGGCAATGCCTAGGCAACAAAAATGGCTTCGGCAACTACTGATGCCCAGGCAAGTGAACCTGCTTTGGCAAACATGGATCAAATCAAAGCATTGCTATTAACGCGGTGCCAACCACAAGCATTCAACCACCGACCGGAAAATGAATCAAGCAAACAACACAAAGGAAACTTATCAGTTGAGGTGACAACCTCTCTGACTAACTCATTTCATTTAGTTTCTTTTAAATTTTGTTTCACTTTTACATGCATTGAGGACAACGCTTCTCTCAAGTTTGGGGGGTGTTGGTTTCTAGTTAGTTTCATGTTTAGTTGCATTCATCTTTAGCAATCACATATAGGTTGCATATGTTACTTGCCATGCCTTTAATTGGATTTAATTGCTTAAGACTTGTTGAATATCCAATGATGAATTTTTGCCACTGCACTTAATTGAAAGAACCGTTATTTTTAGAATTGCATGAAAAGAACTTAGAATTTTACTATGATGCTGATTTTTTACACGATTGTGGCTTGTTGATTGAAAGAAACTTAGTGAACTTAGGTTGCTTAAAATTTGGGTAAATTTAAAATTGAAAATTAAAAGTTAAATTCTTGCTAGAGATGCCCGAAACTGGCTCTTGTAGTTAATGCACTTTAAAGAATTGCTAGAGGTGCCCGAACTTGGCTCTAGTCGACTAAAATAAAATGAGAAATTGCTTACTTTTCTAGAGGTGCCCGGAATTTGCTCTAGTCGACTAAAATAAAATGAGAAATTGCTTACTTTGCTAGAGGTGCCCGAAATTGGCTCTAGTGAAAATAAAATTAAATGCCCCGGTAATTAAATTGATAAAAGCCTATTGTTCACATAGAATCTTGAAAATCAACTTGTACACAACTACGCACACACATTGTCACGAGCATTATAGTTTGTTTCCGAGTAATTTTTGTGCTATCCGAAAAATTAAAAGGTGATCATACTTTGTGCCATGGTTCTGAGGTTTGAATTCAAGTTTGAAGCATGTCTTTGATGATTAAAGTCTTGGCAGGTAATTGTTGATTTGCAATGCTTGAGGACAAACAATAGTTCGAGTTTGGGGGTGTGCTAAGTGTTCAAAAGTACTATTTTTATTACCCTTTTTACTCATATTATTGTTAGACTTAGGCTCATATTAGTTGCATAATTAGTCATTCATGCATTAATTCATGTTTCTTTCCACCGTTGAGCTTGATTACATAACTTGGAGATTTTTGTGGAAAAAGATACTGCTTTGGTGTATTTTTGTGTGTGCATAATCAGTTGCCAAAGCAAGGCTGGAACCAATAGCCAGTGCAATACAAGAAGGAGATGCCGATGCAGTTGCCAGGGTAGTGCATGAAGGAGATGCCGACGTAGTTGCCAAGGCAGTGCATGAAGGTCATGCTGAGCTAGTTGCCAGGGCAATTGTCGATAAGGGATAAGATGATATGGCAGTCAAAATTGATGACTAGATAAGCCCAAGATGACGTGGAGCAAAGTTAAATCCCAAAGGAGTTTGATTTCCATGAAGAGGTCAAAGAGAAATTAAATCCCAAGAAGATAGGAGAAGATCTAGAAGGAATTTAAATGTAATAAAGAATTATATTATTTTAAAGTATTTAACTCCAACTTAACTTCCTCCTTAAGAAAGACTTTGACCTAGCCATCTCCTATTTAAAGGAGACCAAGCCGTCAAACTCGAAGAGAAGTTTTGGGAGGGAGAGTTCAATTTAGGAGAGAATTCGACTAGGGGCTGCACCAATATCTTTATCTTTTTCGTCTTGTTCGACTAGATTCATGCTAGGGAGATTATTCTTTGTATATCTTTCGAACCCGGCTATGAACTAATCTTATTTGGCTTGGGTTATTGTGTTTTTGTGGTTGTGAGAATGATTGGATTTGTTTAAGTGTTTAAGTTTGTAATTTTAATTCAAGGTTTGTTCATTCTTGGTTCTCAATCTTGTTTGCGAGTGAATTAGGAGAGGATCTCGTGAATCCATCTATTTATCTAATATCAGGAGAGTTAGATTCAAAAAACGAATGAGCATGGTCTTTATTCAATCAATCGATGGTGAAGACTAATTCGACTTGGGGATAAGTTGCGAATTTCAATGGCTAAAAGAAGCGTAAGATTGGTTATTGTCCACCCTTGGTTCATGCAGGGATGTATTAACAAGGCATGCACAATTAACTAGTGTTTCGACTTAGGGATAAGAAGAAACCATTGAAGAACGCTTTGCCGAACATTGAAGGTTGTTGTCAGTTGCCCAGGAAATCGCTCCATTCCTACATTGCCCAAGCAACCGCTTCACATATTGCCCAGGCAACTGCTTCACTCATTGCCCAGGCAATACGACTGCTGCCAATTGTTAAGGCAATTGAGTCACTCTTGCACTCAATTACCAAGATGATCTATTCGGCTATCATTCTTCAACTCACGATAACCCGACCTACTCTCTCTCATTTGATTACATCTTATTTTATTTACTTGCTCTTTTAATTTACTCGTTAAAATTAACTCCTACTATCAATTGTGTTTTTACTTTTACAGTGCAGTAACTTAAGGAAACTGGCCCAAACCGATCCCTGTGGAGACGATACTCGATACTTATCATATCACTTTTTTACTTGCGACGTGTATACTTGCGCCGTTTGGTGTAACACTCAATACGCGCAACATATGTATCGATACAAAACTCAACTTCCCTGTTCGGAGGTAATCCTAGAAATTCTTTTAGAAACACCTCCAAAAAATCACATACCGTCTGAACATCTTGTACTCAAACTCATTGGATACCATAATTCATAACAAAAGCCAGAAAGGCTTGACACCCCATCCCAACATCTTGTACTCGAACTCCTTTGATAACCGAATTCATCACAAAAGCCAAAAATCCAGAAAGGCTTAATCGCAACTTGTTCAATTGTCGATAATCAGTGCACATCTGCATCGTTCCATCCTTCTTCATTACGAACAACACAAGTTCACTCCAAGGTGAAACACTTGGACGGAGAAAGCCATCCAACAACTTCAGAAGTTTAGTTTTCAACTCTTTGAACTCCTTTGACGCTATGTAAGAGGGAGCAATGGACAACAAAGTTGTACCAGAGTATGTCTTGATACAGAACTCAACTTCCCTATCCAGCGGTAATCTTGGCAATTCTTCTGGGAACACCTATGGGAAATCACATACCATCAGAACATCATGTACTCGAACTCCTTTGATACTCAGATTCATCACAAAAGCCAAAAGGCTCGATACCCCTCATTCAGCAACCTTTCAGCTTATAATGTCGAAACAACATTAGACAAGAATTTAGAACTCTCACCTACCACAACAGCAACATATTCATTGACAAGCCTCAGAGAAATCCTCTTGGTTTCAAAATCAACCATAGCTCTATTTTCACTTAACCAATCCATACCCAATATGACATCAAAACCATGAAACGAAAACTCCATTAAATAAATGACAAAAACATTTCCTTGAACAAGCAGCGAACATCTCCTAACAGTAATAGAGAACTAGTTACTAGGACACCCATATTCAAAATTTCAACAGGAATATCCAACAATTGTACATGCTCACTTAAAATGTATGAATTCGTGGAACCTGAATCAACAAAAGAAAATAATGACAAAGACTTCAAGGTAAAAGCATTGGAAATCATATTGGTGTCGCTATGGCCCTCATGGTGCATACACCCTTACTTGCCCTTTGTTCTTTGGTTGAATAGCCACGGTATGAGAAACAATCCTTTGACCCTTATCATGCCTCTGGAAATTACCCCTGCTACGGCCTTAGCCCCTCGCAGGTGTAGCCACAACAAATGCCTGAGTCGGTGCCTCCTTGATCACTTGCGGACAAACATGCTTTTGATGTTCCTTTGAACCACAAGTCCAACAAGCTCCACCACCTGGTGCTCCCCAGCACTTCCTAGAGTGGCATCTCCCACAACTCCCACAATCAACCGCAACGACCACAACAGTTTGAGCACCATGACCTCGTCTACCACCACTACCATATTGTTTACTGTAACACCCCTATCCCAGTTTAGTAGTAAATTGGTTCGAAAGTTTTTCGGGAACACTGAAAGCATGAATAATTTAAAAATTATTCAAGAACTCATCCCTAATAGGCGAGTTGAGTGACTAGCATGCAAGCAACTTAGAAAATTTGATTGATCATACAAGCAAGATATGTTTATCATTCTTGTTCAGTATATGCCAACCATTGATTAGTCATTTTCAAGTTACATTCAAAGATTAATAACTACTTAGTCGTGTAGGCATATATAGCATTCAAATGGCATTCTTAACTAGCAAGGCATTCACAATCAAGTATACAAGCATGGCCATCTTATTATTCATTTTAGGTTACCACTTAGGTTATTCATTTTCAAATCTACATTCATGCGATCATATAAAGCTTTCAATTAGCATACCTAGACTATCATGTTTCATTTTAACTCAATCTCATTACATTCAAGACATGTAAATATTTCATGTAAGTTTAACTAAACATGATCATATGTACATGTAATCGAACATATCTCAAGCAAGCATATCATGTTTCATAGACATTACAGGTTATTCATGTGATTGGTTACCTTCAATTGTTCATTCAAGGTTAACTACTATTTAGGCATGTGAACAAGCAAAGCATGTACATTTGATCCCTTCCTATTCGGCAATAGGAAGTTCTAGCATATCATAAAATAGTTTCCTCATTCATCGAGTCTTAATGTCATGTATAGCATTAGGCAAAAATGTGTTCATTTCATTTCAATTTCCATATATACGCAGCAAATCAAGTTCATGTGAGCATTTATTCGAATCATACTTCAAGTAGCATGCATGGTTTCATTCTTTACCCATTCAACAATTCAAGTTCATGTATACATGAATTATTCATAATATTTATTTAAGCATTTATATGTTCATACAAGGCATTCGACTAGCATACTTGACTAGGACATACTCAATTCAAACTCATAACCTATGCGCAGCTTAATCCATTTAATCCACATGAGAATAATGTCATTACATACTCCGAATTTAGCATTTAAGCCTTCATAACATTATAGGCCAAATCAAGTTCGTATATACAACTTTCAAGTAACATAATGCATGTCCTAGCTTACTATATACAAGACTAGGTGCCACCAACTACAAGGAGCATTACAAACAAGTATGGATTCATACTTATGCTTTTGCTTGTGTCTTACTTCAAGCTCAAAAATTTTGACTTCGGGATCAAGTAATTCACCTTGAAGCACCTAACCTATGGTTTGGGAAGAGAGGAAACAAGAGTGATAAGTATGATATGTACTTAGTGAGGCAGTACTAGTTCTAACCAATTATTATGTAATGTCTCCATTAATCAAGTAGCCCTATTAAGGTTTATAGTATTTCAAGTCAAGCAAAAATCATGAACTCATGTATCATCATACTTATGGCAATCAAATATCAAGGCAAGCAAATGTTAAGTAAACCAATTTGTCAAGCAAATCAATTAGCATGGTAAGCTTATCGAGTAATTATCAAGTAAACATTCTCTAGTATCATTCGAATAGCTAGATAGCATGACAAGCAAAATCATAGATCACAATTCAATCCTCAATCATTCTAAGTCAATCGATAGCATATTTAAGCAAATCACAACATTTCCAAGTTAAGTAACATAATCACAATTTTTTTCAAGCTTATCACTCAAGATATGTTCACAAGTTATACACATTGATTCAGGTGAGAGTATAAGTCCATTTCGAGTAGCATTTTATGTGACAAGTATATCAAGTGTACAAGTATACATTTTAAGTAGCATGTAAGCATTAAGCCTTAATTATTGATTGTTTACTTTCTTTAATTTAAGCCTTATTACTTAGCTGTCCATTATACATGTTTATACATTCTTGCAATGCAAAACAATCCATATTTTCATTTAGTCTAGCCAATTCAGTCATATAACATGTACACATAATTTACAATGCCAAAACAATCCATATTTTCATTTAATCTAGCCAATTCATTCATATAACACGTACACATAATTCACAATGCCAAAACAGTCCATATTTTCATTTAGTCTAGCCAATTCAGTCATATAACACGTACACATAATTCACAATGACAAAATAGTCCATATTTTCATTTAGTCTAGCCAATTCAATAATATAACACGTACACTTAATTCACAATGCCAAAACAGTCCATAAAAAGTTTAGCCTTAAATTAATTTTATAAAATTTATAGTGATTTTTCAAAGTTACTGCCCAGAACAGAGTATTCTGGGCAGATTACACTAGGTTGAATTTCTAGCTTCTTTATTCACCTAAGCAAGGTTCTAACATGGCAATTCCATTCATGATCATATTCTTACATGTCTAGGTCATTCTACTTCACCTAGCAATGAGCTTAAAACAGCACATTATCATGTTGAACCTAATTTGATCTATTTGATCAACATTGCACATCCATTTCATCAACTAGGCAGTCCATTACCTAATTTAACTAGTACAATTAGGTGTAGTCATTTTCCAGCAACATATATATTCAATTCAATCTTCATTTTACATAGCAACATGATCAAAATAGAGTTCTATCTTCAATTGGCATGATTTAACATTTCCACTATCCAAAACAATCCCTAATCAAGACTGTTTTCAACCATGTACATATTTCCCAGATTTCCAGCAACTATACATATATTTCATTAACAATTTAGCTACTAGCATTCAATTTCCAAGTTCTAATTGAAGCTAGCATGACCCTAACATGTATAACAATCATCAAATTTCATCTAGGCAACAAGAACATCATCATTTGCATATTCAAACAATCTATAACATGTAAAGTCAAGCATTATACCTTCTCCAAGCTAAATTTGATCAATGGATGAATCAAAAAGCATGAACTGAAGGTGTATGCATGAAGCTCTTCTCTCCCCTTTTCTCTATCAAGAATCGGCCAAAGAATGATAATGGGAGGAAGATAAAAATATGTTTGTTATTTTTCCCTCCTTCGCCGTGAGTCATCCTAAGCTTTGGCACATGTTCTCTTCCAATGAGAACATGTGTTAAGGCCTTTAATTCTAATGAATTTTGCATGCAATCTTCCTAACTTTGCATGCTAACATTTCCATCCTTCTATTTATGCCTTCTAGTTTTAATTTCAATTCAATTCGGTTCTAATTTCACTTATTTGATCTTAAGGATAGCTAATGCTCAATTTTCTTTAAATTGATTACCACATATATTCAATTAGCCTATAGTTTAGATAGTGGTAACATTACTAGGCCAATTTTAGGGTGTTACAATTCTCCTCCCCTTAAAATAAATTCGTCCTCGAATTTACCTGAATCGAATAGGTGAGGATATTGCTTCTCCATGTTTTCTTTAGATTCCTATGTTGCCTCTTCAACCTTGTGATTTCTCCACAAGACTTTGACAAGAGGAACGATTTTGTTCCTGAGTTTTCTAACTTCACGATCAAGAATCTGAACTGGTTCTTCTTCATAGGACAAGTCAGCATTCAATTCCACTTCTTTAGGCTCAAGAACATGAGATGGATCAGATCTATATCTTTGGAGCATGGAAACATGGAAGACATTGTGGATCTTATCAAACTCACTAGGAAGTGCCAATCGGTAAGCCACTGGACCAATCCTTTCAATGATTTCAAATAGTCTGATAAACCGAGGGTTGAGCTTTCCTTTTCTTCCAATTCTGAAGACCTTCTTCCAAGGAGATACTTTGAGGAAGACCTTGTCTCCAACATTGTATTAGATGTCTCTCATTTTCAAGTCAGCATAAGCTTTTTGCCTATCGAAAACTGCCTTTAATTGATCATGAATGATCTTCACTTGTTATTCGGTTTCTCTGAGCAATTGAGGTCCTATGACCTTGCTTTCTCCCAATTCAGAATAGCACAAGGGAGTTCTATATCTTCTCCCGTATAGAGCTTCGAAGGGAGGCATCTGAATAGATGTTTGGTAGCTATTGTTGTAAGCAAACTCTACTAGGGGTAGAGATTTCTCCCAATTCTTTCCAAAGTCTATAACACAAGCACGTACCATGTCTTCAAGTACTTGGATGATTCTTTCAGATTGTCCATCTAATTGAGGATGAAAGGCTGTACTAAGATGCACTTTAGCTCCAAGAGCCTTCTGCAAGGAATTCCAAAATCGAGAAGAAAATCTAGGGCCACAATCAAATATTATAGCTATAGGTACACTGTGTAATCAAATCACATCACGAATGTATAACTCGGCTAAGGTTTCCAAGCTCATGTTCATTCGGATAGGGATGAAGTGGCTAGACTTTGTGAATCTATCAACAATCACCCATACAACATCATTCTTTCTTGGAGTGGAAGGAAGACCAGTAACAAAATCCATTGTAATCCGATCCCATTTCCACTGAGGGAATTCGATAGGTTGGAGCAATCTAGTATGGACTTGATGCTCGGCTTTAACTCTTCGACAAGTTAGGCACTTCGATACAAAGTCTGTGATAGCCGATTTCATGCCCGACCACTAGTATAGTGGCTTTAGATCCTTGTACATCTTAACCTATCCAGGGTGAATCGAGAATGAGCTTTGGTGAGCTTCTTGTAACATTTCTTGTCTTAGTTCCTCGTTGTTAGGAACACATACTCTATCCTTGAAATAGAGAAGTCCATTTGACTTGGGGGAGAAGTCAGAATTAGACTCAAAGTCTCGCTGGGATCTAATCTTCTGAAGATCTGGATCAGTTTACTGGAGTTCTTTGATTCTCAAGATTATGCTAGATTGAACTTGAAGTTCAGACAAGAATTTCTGTCCTTTGGATAAACGAAAATGAGCATTGATAGCAAAGGAAGCTACAAAGAATACACAAGATTACTAAGAAAGATTTTCGAGTAGTTACTTGTAAGACAAGAAAGGTATTCGAATAGATTACTTGTAATCCAAGAAAGATTAAATTCAATGAATTTTTTCTAGGATTTAGATTTAGGGGTTTACCCGAGTATGGTCTGTGACTAAGGGCATCAACAACCACATTTTCTTTTCCCGGATGGTAGTCGATAACCAAATTGTAGTCTTTAAGTAATTCTAGCCATCTCCTTTGCCTCAGATTCAAGACTTTCTGAGTTAGAAGGTATTTGAGACACTTGTGGTCTGTGAACAGGTTACATTTCTCCCCGTACAAGTAAAGTCTCTATATTTTGAGAGCAAACATGATAGCTGCCAATTCTAGACCTTCTATAGGGTAGTTTGACTCATGTGGTTTCAGTTGCCTTGAAGCGTAAGCTAACACTTTTCCATCTTGCATTAGTACACATCCTAGTCCTAAATGAGATGCATCACTATAGACAGTGAATTCTTTACCCGATTCTCGTTGGATAAGAACTAGTGCATGAGTTAGGGCTTGTTTAAGTTGATCGAAGCTTCGTTGTTGGTTCTCCGACCAAACAAAGGGCGTGTCTTTATGGGTTAGCTTAGTCAAGCTTGCGGCAATGGATGAGAATCCCTTGAAAAATCGCCGATAATACTCGGCTAAATTGAGAAAGCTTCTAACCTCGCCAACATTCCTCGGAGGTCTCCAATCCATGATGGATCGAATTTTGCTCGGGTCTACTTTAATCCCTTCTACAGAGATAACTTGGCCAAGGAACGAGACTTCCGATAGCCAAAATTCACACTTGGAGAACTTTGCAAACAATTGATGTTCTCTGAGAGTTTGCAATACAATTCGAAGGTGTTTGGAGTATTCTTCCTTATTCCGAGAATACACTAGAATGTCATCGATGAAGACGACCACGAACTTGTCAGGATAGGGCTTGAATACATGGTTCATGAGGTCCATGAAAGCAGCTGGGGCATTCGTTAACCCAAATGGCATTACAAGGAATTCAAAGTGGCCATATCGAGTACGAAAGGCTGTCTTGGGCACATCTTCTTCTTTTACCCTCATTTGATAGTATCTCGATCGAAGATCAATCTTTGAGAATATTGAAGCATCATTGAGTTGATTGAAGAGATCTTCTATCATTGGGAGAGGATACCGATTCTTAATATTAAGATTTTTCAATTGTATATAATCAATACAGAGTTTCATTGTCTCGCCTTTCTTCTTCACGAACAAGACTGGAGCACTGGTTAGCCCGAAGGGCATAACTAGGAACTCTTAGTGACCATAACGAGTCTTGAAAGCCGTTTTGGGTACATCCGAGTCTTGTATTCTCACCTGATAGTACCTCGATTGCAAATCGATCTTGGAGAAGACTTTGACATCATTGAATTAATCGAACAAGACCTTAATCCTCAGCAAAGGATACTTGTTCTTGATAGTGAGCCGGTTTAGCTGATGATAATCGATGCATAGACTCATTGATCCATCCTTCTTCTTAATGAACAATACAGGTGCTCCCTAGGGTGAAGAGCTAGGCCAAATAAAGCCTTTGTCTTGTAGCTCTTGGAGTTGCTTCTTGAGTTCTTTCAATTCAACATGTGCCATTCGATAGGGTGTGATGGACACTAGAGTTGTTCCAGGTTGAACTTCAATCCCGAACTCAACTTCTCTGGTTAGAGGGAGACCAGGTAGTTCCTCGGGAAAAACATCAATGAATTCAAACACAGTTGGCATACTAGGTAAGCCGAATTCAAATTCATCTTGCATAGTTATGGAAACAAAGATTGAGGTTAGTTTTCTATCAATTATGAGGATTGATTCCTTCCCTAAACCCCAGAGATACAGTCTTCTATTTTGGCAATCTATCCAGGCTTCATGCTTTCTTAGCCAATCTAGTCCTAACACTAGATCGAACTCACAAGAAGGAAAGACATAAAGGTCTATGGGAAAAGGGTACATTTTTGAATGCTTATAAGACATTGCTTGCAAAGGAAGTTAATAGACATATTTCCTCCTATAGGGTTTGAAACTAGAAGGCTAGTCTTAACAAGTTCGGGTTTTAAGTTTAACTTAGCAATCAAGGAAGAACATATAAAGGAGTGGGTAGATCCCGAATCAATCAAAGCATATGCAAGACTTGAATTTAATTCTACAGTACCTGCGATAACATTGGGTGCTTTTTCTTCCTCTTTCCCACGAATGTGGCAGATTTGAGTAGGGGCTCAGGATTCTTGGTGTGTAGGTGCCGAATGTTGGCCTCTACTTTTGCTTTGATTCCCGGACTGAGCTTGTCTTGGGCCCTTGTTTCGATTAGATTGAGCTAAACTAGCATTTGCGGAAGTTCGAGTAGGAACCCTGTTAGGATTTTGAGGACAATCCCGGATATAATGATTGGAGGCTCCAGATAAGAAACACAAATTCTGTTGAGTTTTGCATTGCCCGGTGTGGTGCTTCTGACAGAACTTGCATGTAGGATATTGAGTAGCTTTACCAGAATTTCCCGTACTATCAACAAAGATGATCGAGGCTGAAGGCTTAGTTACCGATTGAGGTTTCGGTATGTAATTGCTTTTCTAAATATGAGTGTAATTCGAGGAGTGATCTTTAGAGTTCTTAGATTTCTTTGACTGCCAATGAGGCTTGTCATCATTTCTGGATCGTTTATCTTTCCAGGAGTTACCACACTTGCATTTCTCAGAGGTCTTCATATTTGCCTCGATTGCAATAACCCGATTCACCAAATTCTTGAAATCAGTGATACCCAGGGCAGTGAAGATAGGAATTAGTTCATGATTCAGTCCATTGATGAACATTCGACATTTACCACCTTCAGTCTTGATGTATTCTGACCCGTACTTGCAATACTTGTAGAAGTCACTCACGTATTGTTTAATGGGTCGGCCACCTTGCTTGAGGTACAAGAAACGTTTTCGATGCTCGGCCATGTATTGTTCACTGATGTATTTCATCTTGAATTACTTGAGGAAGAATTTCCATGTTACGGCTTCAACAGAAGCAGTCAAAGTAGTGGTTTCCCACCAGCTTAGAGCTTTATTTGCCAACAAAGCTATGGCACATTCGATTTTGTGTTCATCGAGACAGGGTAGTTGCTTGATCAAGATTTGAGTAGTGGCCTCTAACCAGTACTTAGCTACTTCGGGATTGGCTTCATCAGTGCCAGTGAAAGTATAGGCCCGGTGTTGAGCCAGCTTTTCAATTGGAGCTCTATTTGGCACAACAATAGGATGAGCAATAGGATAGTCTTGCTTCAAAGTAGTTACTAGATGATTGAACATCTCCCTCATACTCAGGAGACATTCTTACCGCACAAGATTTATAGCAGGAGCTTCCTGTTGAGCAGTAGCTTGGGCTCGGTTTTGAGTTTGTTGTTGTGGAGGATTCTGTTCCATCCTCACACTATCTCCTTCATTCTAGGAGCCTTTAAGACTTTTGTTATCCCGGCCAAGTCTTGTTTTAGACATTCTACATTCAAATAGAACAATTAGGGATTCTGTTTAATGAGCAAGACACAAGCTATTCAATACAAGTCTCCTAGGTGGCACAAGTATCCTATATGATGCATGACAGCCCAGTTTAGTCCTAGAATCGACTAAACCTAAAGCTCTAATTACCAATTAAATGTAACACCCCTACCCTAGGCTAGTAACAAACTGGCTCGAGACATGAAGCAAGGATAAGGACAAGGAATTCAAAACAATGAAGAACAAGCAAGCAACTTATCATACTTACTTATCAAACAAGTAAGCTCATAATTAGACTTCAAATCACCAAAGGCATTCGAAACAAGGCCATTAGATTAATTCCTTTCATGCTTTCAATTACAAGTTACTACATTATCAATATATTTTACTTCCTTTGATTCTTATCATTCGAATTGATCTAAGACAACAACCTAATTCCATTTCATTTCTTTGTACCTTAGAGTTATACATGTACATCTTAACCCAAATTGCTAACATCTCTTGATCAATCAATTTACATGAAACCAACTACCATACAAGTTATTTTTTATACCTAACCATTCGGCCATCATTCATGTTAATACCTAAATGCATACATCAAGGTATATACACACACAAGTGACCATATAGTTCTCAAGGCAATCAAATGGAAAATAAGCAAGCATCATTCAATCATACTACCATCAATACAAGCTAACACATATACATGAACAAGGCATTCGAATGTCCCAAGGTGTACTAGATTAAACATTAGATCATTTCATGTATTATCAAATGCGCAGCAATCACCATTCATTACATGAAACTTAAGTTCATTACATACTTAACCATAGGTTCATAACATAGTAGGCCCATCAAGACATTATATACAAGTAACAAAATGCATGTTCAACTAACTATATACATTCTAGTGCCACCATTCTAGGAGATATACAAAACAAGTATGATACTAAAGCAAGAAGATAGACATGCAAATTTTGGTTAGGACCTAAGTCCTAACCCTACCAAAACTACACTCACAATACTCCAAGCTTAGCTAGTCTTGGATGCAAACTCCTTCGTGTTTGCCACTAGCTTGGCTACTCCTTTCTTCTTCATTAAGGTTTTCTCCTTGCTCTAACATTCCACACAAGACCGTAGATTCAAAGTCAGTATCCAATTTAAACAATGTATGATTTCATACAAACTCTAGCATACATTTGACATCATTTAGACAACCTACTTTATAACTGTTTCCATACATTGAAACTGTCCCAATACACATGTTCAATAATCAAACAACATGCTTACATATGTACATTCCAAATTGGGCAGAAGTAGGGCAGTAACCAAACTGTCCAAACTGTTTACAAAACAATTTACAAAACTGTACCTAAACTGCTGCTGCCAGGCAGCTTGTGCATTGTTTACTTAAATATGAAAAGCTTTCATTCCGTACGTCAGAATTTCAATTCGTTTACACCGTTAGAAAGCTTACTTAGCCATATTTCTAACCATATAGGCCTTACATTTTTATTCCTTTCCAATCAATACACTTTTTGTCTTAAAGACAGACCAATTGCATTACTTGACAATTTGCACTGTCCCTAGATTTTCATTTCTATAATACATTTTACAATCCAAAATTCCATTTTGTTTGTTTATAATGAAAATAGACATATTAAGGCTTTATTCATATAAATTTCAGCCCTTAATTCAATTCATACAATTTATAGTGAATTTTCAAAGTTGCTGCCCAAAATAGAGTTTTCTGGGCAGATTTCACTAGGCTTGATTTTAGCTTCATTATTCACCTAGACCATGCTTCTAACATTATTATTCAACATATATACATATTCCTACAAGTCTAGATCAGTACAATTTATCTATCAATGTGATTAAAATAGGGCATTATAGTACTATGTTCGAATTAATCCATTTGATCAACAACATTCCTCTAATTCACCATCCATCATCTAGTCTTAACCAATTCAACTACATGTATTCATTTTCCAGCATCTAATTAATCGATTATCATAGCAAGCATGGACTCATGTTACTCACAAGACCACTCAAATCAGCCACATGTTTATACTTAATCACATACAACAATCTTATCCTAATTTTAAACAATAGATTCATATCTTCATGTATACATTTAAATCAACGACAAGGATACTATAAAATCAACAGGCAAAATCAGATTTATCAAGGAGAAGAGTGAAGAAATTACCTTCTCCTAAGCTAATTTGAGCAATTCTCAACAATTTAACATAGATTGAAGATGGTCTAGGAAGCTTTCTCTCACTCCTTTTTCTCTCTACAAGTTCGGTTAAGGGAAGATGAAGATGATACCATTGTTTTCATCTTTCCTCTCCAAAGTTGTGAGTCATCACTCACTAAGAACTTGTCCTCATCTTGTGAGGACATGTGTCAAAGTCCCAATCTTTAGTTTAATTTACATTCAAGCTCTAAAACTTTGCATGTTCATAATTCCATCATTCCAATAAGCATTCTCGTTTTAACTTCAATTCGAATTGGTCCTTAAACTATTTAAACATTTCTTATGAATTCATTTTAGTCCTTCTTAACAATAGCTATTTATTTTTTCTTTATTTGAATTTAACTCCTAATCCATCCAATTAATTCATTAATGATAGATCCAAACAAATTATTTAGCCCTTCTAACCCATGTTTTGGGGTATTACATTTACGATCCTACTTGAAGCCCTTATCCCTCGACCTCTTTTTCTGACCACCAGAACAGTCTGACTCTGTTAGAGTATGCCCAAATACCAATCATAAGATGATTGTAAATGGCATTTGTTTTTACATTGTTTATTAATAATGAGTCATTGCCATTATTATTTTCAGTTACAATTCTACATGCATAAATGAAATGAATTATAATAAAGTCCTTAGAATAATATGGTTATGCTTAAATGTCCTTAGTCGAGTATTATTGTGGGAATGAACAATAATAATGCATTAAGACTAATATGCAGTTGATTGATGACAAAGTATTGGCATTCATATGGAGATGTCCAAATCAATACATAAGTATGTGTTAGAGAACGACATACTGGACTAACCTGCTATGAGCATGTTTCTTGGATTATTATGTGACAATCACAACATTGCTCATAGTGATAACAACATGTGTGATCCTCAGACTTAAGATCATCGTTATTTCAACATCATGAGTGACAATTTTGATACAGTCAAACTTGTGTCGCAACTGACTACTCTATAAAGACTGATATTGGATATGTCACAATCTATGCAGTGGGATATGGTTGATCAAGATAGGATTTGTCCCTCCTACATAATAGGAGTAGTATCGTAGGCCACTTGATTGAGTGAGACTAGAAATGCATGGCCATGCTCGAATAATTTGATATGAGATATCATAGTTATTCATTTATAATAGTCTACTCAAGATATCATAAAATATTAGATGGACTATACAAGTGTGTTTGTTCCATGACTTGTGTCCAATCTAGATATAAATGACAAAAGGATGTAATACATAAAAAAGAGTTGATCATGAAAAGGTTATGTCGAATCATGATTTCTTGTAACTTAGGTGACAATGACCTATTGCTAGATGCCACTCATTGTTTGTAATATTAGAAATGTTCTAATATTTACTACTAACATTACATGAACCTTCAGGGTCACACCCACGGTTGAAATGAGCATATATCAAACGGATTATATATGTACAAATTTGTTGTACACGAATTTAGTTAAATTAATATATATTTGATATATATATATATAATTTAACTATCGAATAAATATTAAAAGAAAATAGTTATTATAATTATGACTCTTTTAATATATAAATAATATAATTTGATTTGAATTAACCTAATTAAAGCGTAATTGAGATTACATATATATATATTGAAATCCTAATTAGTTGAATTGGGATTATATATATGAATATATATTGAAATCCTAATTAAAGTTGAATTGGGATTATATATATTAATATATATATTGAAATCCTAATTAAGTTGAATTGAGATTATATATATTTAATATACATATATATTGTAATGCTAATTAAAGTTAAATTAGGATTATATATATTAATAATATATTGAAATCCTAATATGAGTTGAATTAGGATTTCAAAGGCTATATAAAGGCATGAGAGATCTAGCAATCATTAATGCTTTTGGAAAAACCCTCTAAATAGTTTATAGAGTTTTTACGCTCATTTCAACTAGGTGAACTATGTAGAGGTCGGAGCGTTACCATTGCGGCTTACGAATTGACATCATGGAATCGTGATTGTACATCTATCTCCTCAAAATTTAGAATTCCAAATTTTAAACAGGTAATTCTTCACCCTTATTCGCCCCGATTCGTTCCTCGTACATGGATCTCTAGTGGTAATCGCCGAATAATTTTTCTGTTGCGCCATGGGGTGTGCCAATGTGACCCAATAGACTCAATAGCTCTTTTTCTCAAATTAACGCTCCGCGACTCGGAGGTTGGACCCAAGGACTACTCAATATCCTTGGCCTTGTTGACAAACACATCAGAATCAGTGTAGTCAGCCGCAGGAAAATATGTCTTGATGTCCTTCACTAGGCCATAGTGAAACCTATCACAACGCTGACAATCATCATGAACTAGTTTAGGGGCATACTGGCTCAAACAAACAAATTTCACCTCATACTCGGCCACTGATGCACAACCCTGCACCAAATCTATAAACTCTCTTTTTCACATCCTGATATTGCAGACCAAGGTACTTTCTATTGAAATCTCTTCGAAAGAACTCCCAAGTAACATCAGCATCTTGTACTCCAGCTATAGTAGTTACCCACCAATGATATGCATGATCATGCAGCAAAGACACAATACAACCCAATTTTCGTGCATTCGTGTACTCCATCTGACCAAGAATACGTTCAGTACTCTTAAGCCACTCTTTTGCCGCCTCAAGTTTATCCCTCTAAGAACCTTGATATCACTTTAATGTTCAATACAGTGGACCAACACCACTTTAAGCTCACGAATGAGGACAACGTCACTCAAGTTTGGAGACCACTATTACAATTCTCGGTCGAGGACCAAGTCAACTCAAGACCAGAATTCCCCTATCTAAAACATCAAATTAATCTAATTCAAGTTTCATGTCTTAAAGGCTTTCTCGCTAATATTTAAAACATGAAAAAGCAGTTTTATTTAGGCTTGCATTTGGCGAAGGATCTAATACAACCTACGAAAATCATTTGAAAGCAATGGTAATTGGCAACCCACACTAAAGCATAATGGCATCATAATAGTCAAAAATCGTGCTTTAAAACAATTAACATGTCATAATAATTGAACAATAACCAAAACATTCAACAAACAATCCCAACCTTTCGAAATATGGCTCTAGTACCAAAAAATGTAATCCCCTTGACCCGGCCTAGGTGCTAGGCCAAACCGAACGAGCTATATTAGGTTTGCCATAGCAAACTTGAACTGAATATCTCAAATTAGGTTCATTTTTTCTTTTAATCTTTTCTAGATGCATCATTATGACCTAGGGTGTTCATACTGGCTGCGGTTGAATTCTCAATCAAATTGGGTGTCAAAATGACAACCAATTGTGCGAATTTGTAATTTAGGGACCAAATTGCAAATCTTGAAAGTTGCGGAGTTTTACTCAAATTTGGGGTTACTAATCCTCAATTAGTCATGTTACATGCATACATGTTCATTTTCAGCCAAAACGAATCATTGAAATCCATTCAATTTTTGTACATGCAAAATAGGGACCAAAAAGAGAGAATCTAAAACCACAACATCTCATCAACTAACATAACAACCTTCAATATCGGTACGTGTTGACTCTCAGGGAGAAGTGTAAAATGAATGCTGGCAAAAGGTGTAAATGGTATGATTTTGGGCAAGATAAAATTGTGCCAAGAGTCTTTTGCGTATAAGTATACACAGTCGACAAGTAATACAACTTGGTAAGCTGAGTATCGATCCCACAGAGGCTGACTTGGAATTTGATTGCTTGATTGTTACTTGCTTTGGAAGAAAAGTATGTTGTTTGAAAGAGTTGATTTTAAAACTAAGAAAATAAAATAAAACAAAATAAAAACTGAAGTAAAGCATTGGCAAGGAAGGTGTTTTCAAATGAATGATGACTGTTGGCAGGGAATGTCTGATTTCAACGTGATTCATGCCAGCCTTTATTGGCAAAACTGTCTTGGCATTGTTTGCCGAGTAGATTCAAAAGTAGCAAAGACTCTCTTGATGGTCAATACCCTAAACTGGCCAAGTAAAAACCTCTATATCTCTATAGTGTATGTTTTCCTTAAACCAATTTGATTTAAAAACCAATCTATACTCTGTGGGGGTAGATTTCACATCCGAAGTAAGTTCATCTACTTGAACGACTTCACTCGAAGCTTCTCTCCCAAGTATTCAACAACTTGATCGTTGCCAACACAAGTCTGTTAAGATATTGGAAGGCAATAAGCTAACCGTGTCAGCTCTCGGTTTGACATAGTACTTAGGAAAAATTAAATTAAGCAAAACAGACAAACTTTGCGAAAAACAGAATTATTATAAAGGAACTAATGCATAAAAGACAACATTTAAAACCAAAGCATCCCCCCACCAACTATTAAATTAGTCCATGGTATGGGGGTTAACCAACAAAACCATCAACGTTTTCAACATCACCATCATAAAAAAACTAAAGATAAATAACTTGTGCCAAGGGAATAGGCAGTGAAGTCTCTCGATGCAGCCCTCTGCGCCAGGCTCTTGCCCAAGAGGTTGAACCACCATTCCTTGATTGCATCGACTGTCACTCGCCACTCACCAACACCTTGCTCCGATCACCTCGACCTTCATCGGTGTCTCCTCCTCCTCTCTCTATCGCACTTCAAGCTTGATCGAGTAGTGTATATATAGGCATGCAAGGGAAGAGATTAGGATAACTCTTTCTTCATTTGAAATTTGAATGCTCCATGGATAAGAGATAAGCCTCATCTGAACAGTGTGATAACCTATCAAGCTAGAGCTGACGTCATCATGCCATGGCCGTCCTAGCACACTAACTTGGCATGACCTTGCCCACACAGCTTGGCATCACCTTATCCGCTATTTTTCTGGAGGTTGTCCAAATGAAACTTTTAAGGAGCCTGAGTGTATCCTATTTTTTCATAGGTTCTTCCTCTCATGGCATGGCTGCTGGCACACCTCATGCCAACAGATTCTTGGCATACCTCTGATCCTTCTGTGCCCACAACATCTGGCATTCACCTTGGCATTCCTAACTGCGTCCTTGTGTCCTATGTTTATTTCTCCTGCCAAACACACTGCCAACCTACAAAAAGGCCAGAAAAACAACCTTTCACACAAGCATAGGCAGCCAAGTAACTCATTGATGAAAATGCATGATTCTAAGAAGCTAATGCAACTAAATGTACTCGAAAACAAGTAAACGCATATCAAAATAGGCATGAAAAACAATACTTTTGAGGAGGTAACACACCTCCAAACCCAGCTCATTACTTGTCATCAAGTAATGCAAGAGAAAAGAAAATAAAAAATGGTGAAAATAGTACCTCGGCAAAAGTTTGGTTGGAATGCCAACAAGTGCTGGCAAGCAGAGTTTGATTCTAATGCTGCCCTCATAAATCTCAGTGCACAGTGCCAAGCATATAGTAATTCAAGTGCAAAAATATAACTATAGTCTAAGTTCATGAACCGTGCATCAGGTGTAGGCATTATGCATCTAATATTCTTTGACTCCCTTAGCCAATTTTACTACCTAAACTCAGATCTTTATTGTCATAATTTTTTTCTTTCTTTCCAAGGGTTTTATTGGCATTAATATAAGCTTGCTTTGTGACACTGTTTAGCGTGAGTGATAAGAGGGAACATACCACGAATCCCCACCTTAATACAAACATCACTAGGCTTTCTCTTCAACTCATACCATAGGGTTTTGGACTTGAGAACTAAGAGGGAGCTACCATGAAGCCCCAAGTAACTTATTATCCCTAGGTAGAGGAGAGTTCATTTTTCCTTGCCTTGGCAGAACATTGATGCATTATTTCTTTTTACCCTGGAATCATTTTTCTCTTTTTTTTCTTTCTTTTTTTTAATCTGAGCATAGTTTCAAACAGTTTAAGTTTGCTAGGGAACTAGATACATATCACGTGTTAAGTGTAAATTCAATTCCCTAAACTAGAGATCAATTGTCATGGCAAACATGGCATACAATTCTACTGGCATGGCAAACTGAAAATTATAAACTCATCATCAGGCGAACAAGTAGATCAAAATAAGCTTGCCTACAGTTGTTAACAAACTTCAAATTTAAGCCGAGACAAAATTTTCTTTTTCACTTTTTTTAATGGTTCATTATGCAACTACTCTACATGAGCTATATTGCAAACAACAAAAAATTTAAACGTGCATGGCATGGCATAAATGTGAGAAAATGCACACCCCAAACCCAAGATGTGCATTATCCTCAATGCATAAAAACAATATATACAAAAAATAAAAATACATGATCATGAAAATGCAAGAATGAAATTCAAAGATGGAATGAAAAGGAGTTAGGAAGAAGAAGTCTCCCCTTCGGACGAGGCTTCCTCTCGCTTGGCACGATCTTCTTCTTCTTTTCTGGCATGGGTCTTCCTCATGGTTAGGCTCCCACGTTCAGGGGCCATTCTTGTCCTTCCTTTCCAGCCCTGCTTTGAGGCAGCAGTGGAGGATCCAAAATCACCATTCTTCTTAGCAGACTCGACTGGAGGTGTGACTGGTGCTGGCTTCTTTTTCTTGACAGGAATATCCTCTGACTCGGAGAAGGAATTGGTGTTAGTAGTTTCAACGTGCACCGGGGACAATGGAACTGTTGCTTCAGATTCAGAACTGGCAGAAATGACTGGACTTGTATGACTGGCTGGACTAGCAGACTTGACTAGAGTAGCTGGCTTGACTGGACTGACATGACTGGCTGGACTCGCTGTCATAGGGTCACTGGCAGCAGGCTTAGCAGGGAAAGGTGGAAATACCGGCACCACATCGGGGGAAAGTTTCACAAGTGCCTCCCGAATGGTGGCATTCCTCTCATCGGTGTAATGCCTCATTTTGACATTAAACTTCTTGGTTATCTTCAATTTTTGGAGGATAATCCCCTGGCGGGCATACACTTGGGACAATACTACGAACGAGCTCGCTGGCATAGTTTTCAGCACACTATCGGGCTCTACCTTTTGTGTGGCTGTTTTAGCCTTTCCCTTGCCCTTCTCTTTTGTCTCAAAAGGGGTAAGGTTTTTCCAAATAATGGCAGTAATGGTGGTTCCCTTGATTGTTTGGCCGATATCCTCATTCATCCTAGGCACTTCGTGGCGCAAACAAATGCTAGAAATTAACAAAGGGAAAAATAAACTGCCCTTACCCTTCTGAGCACATTTATAATCCCTATCAGTAATGATTTTGCCAATGTTGATCTTGAGTCCTTTGATGATGGAATACAGCAAAATCAACCGGTCTTTCGAGACGGTCTCGTTGTTAGATGTAGGTAACAGATTTGACTTGATGAAATGGTTCCATCCTTTCATTTGTGGCTTTAAAGCCAACCTGTTCACCATTCGGTGGCCCGTCAATGAAACTGTCCAATTTGTGCCAGGCTAACACAAGTCTGCCCGCAATTTCTTGCGTTTGGCAGCAGTCATAGATGCAACATAGTCAAAGTGCTCATCTTCCATAGCATTCAAAGCGAAAAGTGAGTTCACATACCCTTCATCAAAATGCACACATTTACCTCTAATCATCAAGAACGGAGAATCTTTTGTGAGATAGGCATAAAACTCTCGCACGATAGTAGCATAGATCTCCCCTTTTTGTTGGCAAAAAGAACTCCAACCATGCATGTTGACAATGGCCATGAACTCCTGTGGGAACCCAATGGTGGTGTCTGTTTGGAAGTCAAAGTGCTTCTCGTACAAAAAGGATCTCGAGGAAAATCTCATCTCAAACTTCTTTTGAATATCTTCATTGAAGAATCTTTTGAAGGGAAGAGATGACGACGCCATAGAGAAGAAGAGCTTGAATCGGTGATGAAGAAAAGAAAAAGAAAAGTTGAATGGTTTCTTGAATCTTGCTTGAGAAAGAAATGAAGAGATTATGGTTCTTGCGAAAACGGCTAGGGTAAAAAAAGAATAAAGAGGTGGAATGTTTTTAAGAGGTTTTAATGATGGTAGCCGAAAAGAGGGGGGATAATGATGAAAGTTTAAAAGTTTTGATTGGGATAGATGTGAAAAGTGATAAAGTGAAGTGATAAGGGAAAACTTGAAGTGATAGGATAATTATGATGAGTTTGAATCTTCCTTAAATTGAGCGGCTAGGGTTAATCTCAAGGATTTTTGTTTTTCTTCTTACGCAAGTTAGGGTTTCTTTTCTTCCTTCACACGAAAACCTATGCATACCTCTGGCATGAGGCATGGCATAAGCATTGGCAAGCGCTCTGGCTGGCAATGTTTATGGCAATATTCCTGGCATCAATTCCTATCAAAATTCCTGCACACACTAAATGGAAAATCGTGTAACGCAAAAAGGGAATAAAAATTGAAAGATAAAAAAACTTGATTCCTGAAGGAAAACAAAAACAACTAATCCTAATATTTACAAAGAATTTCAAACATGCGGATGCTTCATTCCAATTCTGCCAAGAGGATCACCTCATTGGCATGATTTTGCTTACCTTCCAAGTAATGCTTTAGGCGCTGGTCGTTCACCTTAAAAATTTCTCCGGTTTGTAAGTTTTTGATATCTCCAACCCCATGAGCATACTGCTTCACAACTTCATAAGGACCGTCCATCTTGACTTAAGCTTACCTGGAAAAAGTTTGAGGCGAGAGTTAAACAATAGAACAAGCTAACCTATTTCGAATTGCCTTGGCAAGATCCGACTATCATGCCAACGTTTTGCCTTCTCCTTATATATCTTCGTGTTCTCATAGGTTTGTGTTCTAAATTCCTCCAATTCATTGAGGTCAAGCAACCTCTTTCCTCAAACAATTCTCCACGCCATGCCAAGCTTCCGGATGGCCCAATAGGCTTTATGTTCAAGTTCTACCGGCAGATGGCATGGTTTGCCAAAGACAAGTTTGAATGGGGAAGTACCCAAAGGAGTTTTAAATGCCGTCCTATAAGCCCACAAGGACTCATCTAGTCTCAAGGACTAGTCTTTCCTTGTTGGATTCACAGTTTTTTCCAAAATGTTCTTAATCTCATTATTGGATATCTCGGCATGCCCATTTGTTTGTGGATGGTATGCTGTGGTGATTCGCTGTTGAATTCCATACCTGCACAATGCTTTAGAAATTAATTTACATTTAAAATGAGTACCCTCGTCATGAATAATCATTCGAGGAGCACCAAATCTAGTGAAAATATTTTTGTGCAAGAACTTGGCAACAACCTTGGCATCATTTGTTGGCAAGGCAACAACCTCTACCCACTTTGACACATAGTCAACAACCACAAGAATACACACATTACCAAATGATGGGGGAAAAGGACCCATAAAGTTGATCCCACATACATCAAATAAATCCACTAGCATAATGTTCTGGAGCGGTAATTGGTGTCCGCCAAAGATGTTCCTTGTTCGTTGGCATCGATCGCATGCCTTGGCATACTCGTGGGCATCCTTGTATAGTGTGGGCCAAAAGAATCCTGACTGAAACACTTTGGCAGTAGTCTTCATCCCAGCAAAGTGTCCTCCATATGGTGCGGCATGGCATAGATGCAATAATGTTGTTGCTCGTCCTCTGGCACACACCGACGAATCACTTGGTCGGCACACTGCTTGTACAACATGGGCTCATCCCAATAGTATTGCCTCACCTTTCAAAAAAATCTTTTCTTGGCATTATATGCTAGGTTTGATGGCAGAATATTGCTTACCAGGTAGTTGACTATGTCAGCGTACCATGGTATAGCATCGACTGCAAGCAAATACTCGTCAAGGAATTCGTCTCTAATTATAGTAGACTTACCATCCTCAATGTGATGCTCCAACTGAGAGAGATGGTCAGCTACTAAGTTTTCCCTACCTTTCTTATCTCTGATCTCTAGGTCGAATTCTTGAAGTAAGAGTGTCCATCGAATTAGTCTAGGTTTGGCATCCTTCTTTGCCAAGAGATATTTCAACGCCGAATGATCTGTATAAACCATAACCTTATTACCAATTAGATAAGATCTAAATTTATCAAAAGCAAATACAAGCGCGAGGAATTCTTTCTCGGTTGTAGAGTAAATCAATTGTGCTTCATTCAAGGTTCTACTAGCATAATAGATGGCATGGAACATCTTGTCATGCCATTGTCCTAGAATGCTCCAACGACATAATCGCTGGCATTACACATGAGCTCAAAAGGCTCATTCCAATTCGGTGCCACGACTATGGGAGCATTAATCAATCTGTCTTTAAGCTGTTGAAATGCTCTCAAAAGAATCGTCAAATGCAAAAGTGGCATTATGTTCCAACAATGAGTATAAAGGTTTAGCAATTTTCAAAAAATCTTTAATAAATCACCGATTAAAACCGGTATGACCTAAAAAACTCCTTATACCTTTAACACTTGTTGGAGGTGGTAATTGCTTAATTACCTCCATTTTGGCTTGATAAACTTCTAGTCCTCTCTTGGTTACCTTATGACCAAGAACAATGCCCTCCTTCACCATGAACTGGCATTTCTCCCAATTCAACACTAGGTTTGTCTCTATTCATCTCTTCAAAACTTGCTCCAGGCTATGGATGCATTCCTCAAATGTTACACCAAAGACTGAGAAATCATCCATGTATGCTTTCATGTTATGCTCAATCATATCGGAGAAAATGGCCATCTTGCAATATTTAAATGTTGCTGGCGCATTACATAGTCTGAATGGCATCCTTCTAAAGGTAAGTGTCCCATATAGACACGTGAACGTGGTATTCTCTTGGAACCATCTAAAAAATAGTAAAAAGCTTTACTTGTCAACTTGTCCAACATCTGGTCAATGAAAGGCAATGGGAAGTGGTTCTTCCTTGTAGCCTTATTCAACCTTCTATAATCCATACACACCCTCCATCCAGTGATGGTTCTAGAGGGAATCAATTCAGCCTCACTATTTTGGATCACAGTCATGCGACCCTTCTTTGGCACACATTGCACCGGGCTAACCCAAGAACTATTGGAAATAGGATAAATGATCCTGACATCCAACCATTTTATGATCTCTTTCTTTATAACCTCTTTCATGCTTGGGTTTAGCTGCCTTTGGCCTTCAATGGTCTTGCCATTGTATTCCTCTAGTGTGATCTTGTGCATGCAAATGGTTGGGCTAATACCTTGGATGTCTGCCAAGGTCCGACCCAATGCTTGCTTATAATATTTTAGTATTGCCAGCAGTCTTACCTCCTGATCATGAGTGAGATCAATGGCAATAATCACTGGCAGAGTCGAGTTCTTACCTAAATAAGTATACTTTAAGTGTTCTGGCAAGGGTTGAAGCTTCAACTCTGGTGGTTCCTCAATAGATGGCTTTGGTTTCTTTATCTCTATACCGGCCAACTAGAGTGGCTCAAAATAACTCATATTTTCAGCCACTAAGGCTGATTCCACAGGTTCCTCGAACAATTCAGCTATGCCATCAAGCATGCCGTCATCACTTGCTATATCCTAGCACAACTGTTCCATGTCCAAAGTAAATATGGACTCCATCATTTCATCGACTTGACATTCATCAAGTTCACCTGCATATTTCAAATCTTGAATCATGTTAAAAGTAACTTGTTGATCATTCATTCTCATGGTTAGTTCCACTTTATGAACATCAATAAGAGCCCTGCCAGTAGCAAGAAACGACCTACCTAAAATAATTGCCACATTAATATCAGCTTCATAATCCAAAATGATAAAATCAGCTGGGAAAATGAATTTGTCTACCTTTAACATCACATCCTCAATCTTACCCTTGGGATGTGCATAGGATCAGTCTGACAATTGAAGTGTCACCGTGGTAGGTCTTGCATCAATGCCAAGCTTCTTGAAAACTGATAGTGGCATCAAATTGATGCTAGCTCCCAAGTCGCACAGTGTCTTCCCCATGAACTTGTCACCAATTGTGCAAGGAATAGTAAAACTCCTTGGATCTTTAAGCTTTGGTGGTAATGGGTTTAGGATCATGGCACCGCATCCCTCAGTGAGAGCAACAGTTTCAAATTCTCCCAACTTCCTCTTTTTGGACAAGATGTCATTCATAAATTTTACATAGTTGGGCATTTGCTCAAGAGCTTCCACCAATGGAATGTTAATTTGAAACTATTTAAGCACTTCAAAAAAGTGCTTAAATTGCTGGTCCTGTTTATGCTTTTGAAGTCTTGCTGGAAATGGTGGCGGTGGATATACATATGTCGGCGTTGCCAGCGTTGCCTAGGCAGTGCTAGCATCTGTTTTGGCATCAGTCTGCTTATCATCATTGCTGGCATCATTGTTGGCACTAAAAGTGGCATCCTATTTGGCACTCTTACTGACATGATCGTTGGCATCATCTACTTTCTCCTTCTCTACTTCTCTGGGCATGTCTGCTGGCACAAGCTTTGCATCTTGGATGATGACTGGCTGCTTGGCAGCCATTTCTGCTTCACACTGCTTACCACTCCGAAGAGTTATTGCCTTGCATTGTTCATTTTCTTTGTGCTGGGCATCCTCAGTGTCACTTGGCAAAGTACCTTGGGGTCGATTGGTAAGTGCATTAGCGATCTGCCCAATTTGTATTTCCAAGTTTCTTACTAATGCCGCCAAACTTTGGACTGTTACTTCATTTCTCTCCATATATTGTGCAAGATCTCCTTGGTTGCTTCCTTGCCCTTGTTGGAAATTTTTCTGAGCTTTTTATGGCATGGTATTTTGATAAAATGTTGGCATGACATTGTTGTTCTGCCGTTGGATGTTTTGGCGCGGGGCATTGTAGTGATTGCCTCCTTGATTTCCCCAAGCTAAGTTATGGTGTTGTCCCTAACCTGCATTATAGGTATTAGCATTATAAAAACGACCAACATTCCCAACAAAATTTACTGACTCAGGATTAACAGGGTATACATCCACATGGTTGTTTTCTCTACAAATAGGGCAAAATGGATCCAGTGCTTTGACTTCTTGGGCCTCCTTGTTCTTTTGCAACGTTCTCACCATGCTAGTGAGTTTGGAAATCATTGCATGAATGGACGTGAGTTCATCAACTTTCAATTTCCCATTGGCTTTAGTCCTGGTCCCAAGTCTAGCAACAGGATACTCGAAGTCATTGATCAAAATTCTCTTAAGGATATAAACAGCCTCAGTGTACTTCTTATCAAGCAACGATCTGGCTGCTGAAGCATCCACAACAGTCCTTGTTTGTGCATAATCCGTTGTAGAAGGTTTGTATTTGGGTCCAATTTGGGAACCCATGCATTGGACACCTTCTCAACAAATCTTTAAATCTTTCCTAGGCTTCATAAAGAGTTTCATCCTCGGCCTGTTTAAATGTAATGATTTCACCATGCAACTTAGTAGGGAGTGTTGGTGGCTGAAACCGCGTCAGGAACTTCTGGCAAAGGTCTGCCCACAAAGTAACTGATCCTGGTGGAAAAGAATTGAGCCATGCCTTGGCTCTATCTCTCAAGGAAAAAGTTAACAATTTTAGCTTCACAGTATCTCCAGATACTCCAGTTTGCTGAAACTGTTGGCATGTCTCCATGAATTGTTTGAGATGTTATCTTGGGTCTCCGGTAGGTGCTCCATCGAAATGACCTACATTCAAAAGATTTTGGATCATTACTGGTTTAAGTTCAAAGTTAGGCTCATCAGCATCAGTGCCAATAAGTCATAGCATGAGATTTGCAATGTTAGGTGTTGAATGTTCTCGGATTGACCTCTTTTCTTCTTCAACCAAAATTGGTGCATTAGGAGTCGGTGGTGCATTGTTATTAGGTTGATTGTTAATGGGTGGATCATTATTTACCACACCATTCTTCTAATTGCCTTAATTCATTTCTTGACATCACCTTTAACCTCCCAAGGTTCTCTCAATTTCCGAATCGTACGGCCACTCGTCAACCACTGGGTGGTTTCTAGTCATACACTGGTGAAAGCAAAGATAAATAAAAACAAAAACAAAACAAGTAAAAATGTAAAAAAAAATCAAATCCGTTGCAATCCCCGGTAACGGCGCCACAAACTTGTTGACTCTCAGGGAGATGTGTATATTAAATGCTGGCAAAAGGTGTAAATGGTATGTATTTGGGCAAGATAAACTGTGCCAAGAGTCTTTTGCGTGCAAGTATGCACGATCGGCAAGTAATACAACTTGGTAAGTTGAGTATCATTGACTTGGAATTCGATTGCTTGATTGTTACTTGCTTTGGAAGAAAAGATTGTTGTTTGAAAGAGTTGATTTTAAAACTAAGAAAATGAAATAAAATAAAGTAGAAACCGAAGTAAAGCATTGGCAAGGAAGGTGTTTTCAAATGAATGATGACTGTTGGCAAGGAATGCCCAATTTCAACGTGGTTCATGCCAGCCTTTATTGGAAAAATTGTCTTGGCATTTTTTGCCGAGCAGATTCAAATATAGTAAAACCTCTCTCGATGGTCATTGCCCTAAATTGGCCTAGTAAAAACCCCTATATCTCTAGAGTGTATGTTTTCCTTAAACCAATTTGATTTAAAAACCAATCTATACTCTGTGGGGGTAGATTTCACTTCGAACTAAGTTCATCTACTTGAACGACTTCTCTCGAAGCTTCTTTCCCAAGTATTTAGCAACTTGATCATTGCCAACACAAGTCTGTTAAGATATTGGAAGGCAATAAGCTAACTGTGCCAGCTCTCGCTTTGACACATTACTTAGGAAAAATTAAAGTATGCAAAACAGACAAACTTTTCCAAAAGCATAATTATTATAAAGGAACTAATGCATAAAAGCCAAAGTTTAAAACCAAAACATCCCCCACCAACTAATAAATTAGTTCATGGTGTGGGGATTAACCAACAAAACCATCAACGTTTTCAACATCACAATCATAAAAAACTAAAGATAAACAACTTGTGACAAGGGAATAGGCAGATGAGTCTCTCGATGCAGCCCTCAGCGCCAAGCTCTCAGCCAAGAGGTTGAACCACCCTTCCTCAGTTGCACCGACTATCACTTGCCGCTCACCAACACCTTGCTCCGATCACCTCGACCTTCACCGGTCTCTCATTCTCTCTCTACCGCCCTCTAAGCTTGATCGGGTAGTGTATATATAGGCGTGCAAGGGAAGGGATTAGGATAACTCTTTCTTCATTTGAAATTTGAATGCTCCATGGATAAGAGATAAGCCTCATCTGATCAGTGTGATAGCTTATCAAGCTAGGGCTGACGTCATCATGCCATGGCCGTCCTAGCACACTAACTTGGCACGACCTTGCCAACACAGCTTGGCATCACCTTATCCGCTATTTTTTCGGAGGCTATCCAAATACAATTTTTAAGGAGCCTGAGTGTATCTTATTTGTTTAGAGGTTCTTCCTCACTTGGCATGGTTGCTGGCACACCTCATGCCAACAGATGCTTGGCATACCTCTGATTCTTCCGTGCCCACAACATCTGGCATTCTCCTTGGCATTCCTAATTGTGTCCTTGCGTCCTGCGTTCATTTCTCCTGCCAAACACCCTGCCAACCTGCAAAAAGGCCAAAAAACAAACTTTCACACTGGCATAGGCAGCCAACTAACTCCTTGATGAAAATGCATGATTCTAAGAAGCTAATGCAACTAAATGTACTCGAAAACAAGCAAAAGCATATCAAAATAGACATGAAAAACAATACTTTTGAGGAGGTAATAGTACGCGGGACACCGTACCTATACTAGGCTTCATACACAATCACGGTATCGGTACTAAACTACGCGTACCAATACCCATGTCATAAATTACAAGGCCCGTATTGATACACTTCCTCGAGTATCAATACCTAAGCTATTTTGGCCAAAATCACAAATTCTAGTAGGTAAAACCTGTATCGATACAATGTACCCCGTACTAACACCTAGACCAAATTCCCACTTTCCATACATGATACAGACCTCACATACCGATACTGAGGGTACCATATCGATACCGAGAGGCTTGAAATGCCCAATTTGATTGGTTTTAAACTCCAAAACAGCACCAATTTGCCCCATACAACCTAGCATGCATTCTAAACATCTTTGGCATATAAAGCACTCATCCACAACATACAAAATCATCACATAGGCATTTTCAGACACAAAAGCGTAAACTATAGGCATGCTTCCTAAACCTTTCATCCAACATACTCAGAATTGAAACTAAGTATAAATCTATCAATCCACATCATAAATCTAAATAGAAAACCAATAACCAACATGATACAATCATTGAAAGCAAGAACAACCAATATACAAATCCCCAAACTTGGACAACATATTGCCTTATTACCAATGCTTAAAACTAACCATACTAAATGTCAAATGGTGTCTTAGGATCTCCTCACTCCAAATGCTCCCACTAACCTTAATTCTCTTCAAGGAAGAATGAGAGCGTAAGCAAACATATGCTTAGTGATGCCATTCTTCCACATTCATCTATGCATTAAAACATGAGCATAAAATCCATCACATTTGAAAAACCTTTTCAAAACATAGCATGCATAACATCTATAAGAAAAAACCTTTCCCACTTATTTCTCATATATCGACAATCATAGTGACCTTTATAAAACCACATCGAATACACATATTTCCCGATAGACTACTTCTACCAAACCATACCTTGACCCGGAGAGTTTCACCTCAATCCTACACAAGTACAACATCAACTCAGGTAGCCTACTACGTAAAACAATGACATTCCACCAGACTAAGTAGCCTACTGCATAATCTTGTATCGTGGGGCGATCGACTTAGTATATTATAGTGCACTTTAAACCTATAACATGTTAACTATATCTGATACTTTTCTTTTCTTGTCACACATAGCACATATACACTTTTAAACTCATTTATTTACTATTACTCCCTTATACATTTCTCAATGCACTTAAGCATCCACATGCTTGTAATATCCTAAACTTTAGCTTAAGAGAAAGTTACATTAGAACATTAGTCAAATTGTTATTGTAACACCCCGAAATCCGGTCTAGTCAGAATTAGGTTTCAGCGATCAAGAACCTTACATCGGAAGGTCCAAATATTGTGTTAACTTTGACTGCAAGGTCAATTACATCAATATTGGACTCTAATTGAGTCAATTTATAATTTAAGGACCTTATTGAATGTATTGAAATCTTTTAGTGGCTAAATTATAGAAATTGAAAGTTTAGGGGTTTAAGTATATAGTATTGAGAATTGAGGGGCTAACCTTGTGATTAACCCCTCCTTAATTATAATCACCACATACGTGGGATTATCCGATGCAATTCCTTCATTGGAAGGAAAGCTATTCTAATTAAAGAAATTGAATAGCTAAAGCTAGAAACCTTACTCGATTGCTCATCAAGGTAGCACCTTCATCTCATCTTCTCCACCTAAGCACAAACCTCCATTCTTGAGTGATGTTGAGTTTGAGTTTTTTTTGGTTCATTGACATAGAATCGTTGCTATCGATTGAGTAAGCTATAATCCCCAAATAGTCAATGAAATCCATGGATAAATCAAGCTTAATCTTAAGCTAGGGTTTTGGTCATCCATGGAATTTGATGGCCAATAGCTATTTATGCTTTGATATTGACTTTGATATTGTTATATTGATTTCGATATCATATTATTGGTTCTAACTAATTCCTATTATTTAACCTAGGTTAAGAATTGAATATAGATCATCCATCATAACCGACGAAAGCTAGGAACAAGGGAATTGTCATCCGAGAGCCGTAAGAGCATCAGATTATTGAGGTGAGTGTAGTCCGAGTCTTGGGATTAGGCTAGGTGCCTTTCCCGATTCCATTGTCATTGTACATAGTACTGCTAACATCACTGTTAAGGAATATTGCATTGAACCACTTAATGGATATCATTGGTAAGTAAAGGTAAGTCGTTGTATTGAATATCGGACATCGATATTGTTATAGTAATTTCCATCGATCATTATCATTGATTTCTCCAATGATATAGTCATTGAATTATTGAAGCACTAAGCATTGGACATAGAGCATAGTCATTGCTATTTTTTATTGTCATTGTCATTGAACATTGATATCGATATAGATATTGTCATAATAACATTGAAAATAAAGCATCGATCATTGCCATTGCCATTGAGATCATTGGACATTTCCATTGTCATTGATATTGCAATTGAACATTGGCAGTGGAACATTGCTTATTGATAAGAACATTGGATATTTTCATTGTTATTGAACATTGCTTATTGACATTGTTATCGAACCTTGGATTCGAAAGGACATGCATACAATAGGCATGCCATAGAATTCATGAGCTCATTGGTATGGGTGGACTATGGTCCTTGGGCTACGACATATATTGTGGTGAGGCGGAGGGATGTTTGTGTTTTTGGTCATATTGGAGAAGCGGAGGGACTAGACCATTCATTGATTTGGCGAGGCACAGGGAATTCGCGTATCCACTGTGTTGAATCGATTCCAAGGATTAATATTAAACTATGAACTAAATAATATTGAACACGAAATATAGCATTGATGTTTTTGAGCATGAGTTTTTATGCATTCCATTGTTAATTTCATTGTTTATGATTACCTCACTAGGTAAAGTATGCCAAATGCATCTCATCTCATGCATTTCAGGTTGACCAAGTCATCGACTCAAGATTGGAGCAAATCAAAAGTTCTGGCAAGTCATCATAAGGCAAGAGTAATGCATATTGCCCTCACGAAGTCCTAGTATGGTGGCAAAGTAGTTGACTAGTCACTTTTAGCCTTTTTGGTGTGTGTGCATTGCCTATGTTTTGTATAAAGGCTCAAGGCTCAATATGGTAATAGATGTGGTTAAAAGCAGGCTATATGGCATATTTAGCTCTAAAAGGTAAAAATCTAGGAAATAGATTCAGACACATGTGAAATTCGACATGCTAGTAGATTATAGTTTTTTGGACTTGCTAGTAAAGTTTCATTGCATTTGGACAACGTTTGATAGGTTAATTTGAATAAAAACCAGATAAAATCTGTCATTATAGTGCATGGCGTATCGATACTTCTTAGGGCGTATCGATACGGGTATGCATAATTGGAATTAGTAAACAGGGCGTATCGATACTAAACAATGCATATCGATACGGATTTTGGTCACTAGAATCTAGAAAAATTAAAGGTATCTGTACGATTTTAGGGTGTATCGGTATGAGTCAACGTGGTAAACTCATACTGATACGGTCTCCAAAAGTGCCGATACGAGTCTATTTCCTTTGAATCTATAACTCTTAAATTAAGCATGGCATACTAATACCACCATCCGAGTATCGGTACGGTAACAGGTAATTCAGTTATAAGTATTACAGAATAGTTCTGAAATATTACGTTTTGGTCACTGAATATTATAGACCTTAATCAAAAGGGGAATTGAATTTTGATCAACAAGAAAATTTATACATTTGTTGTTTATAGGTTGAATTTCATTGTAGTAACATTAATTCTATAAAAGGACCTTTAGAACACTGAAATTACAATTTAGCCCCTAAAACTTGTAAATGATTAAGAATTGGTTTTAAATGATTAATTATTGTCTCGTATTAGATAATTGGACTTGTGTTATTGTTTAATAATGTTAGAAAAGCATGCTTTCACTTAAAATTCGTTTATTGATTGAAATTCATTGCACCGGTCACTGCATCGTTCACCGGTATCACTCTCCGACCCAGTTCTAGACTAGGCCAGGAAGGGGTGTTACATTTGTGGTATTAGAGCCAGCATTTAGTCGATTCTAGGACTAAAGCAAAGCCTATTGCATTGTTATTGTGTTACTTTGCCACCTAGGAGTTGTTTTATTGTGTACAGTGACTTACCAACTGATCCTATCTCTTTATATTGTAGTTATGTTAGAAACTAACAAAGCTCACATAAACGAGCCTGCAACTGGCTCCTCGACTTATGGCGAAGAAATAAGGGGGGAAGACCTTCCGTATCCACATAATCCCCCACCTCAAAAATGTTGAGCTGAAATTGTCTACAACATAGATTCAGTGTTATCGAAGCATCGCTGACATGTTCCAATAGTTTATGACTTCTATGAGAGCTGAACAGCCAGTGCAATCAGCTGTATCTATTTTCAAATACGTTTGGGCCCCTATCGATAAGCTGGCACAACACTGAGCCTATACCTTCACTGGTCAAGATGATGACAATCCTGAGATCACTGAGTATTGGATGGACAATACATTGAGGGTTTTAAACAAACAACTATAGTGTCCAGATGAGCACAAGCTAGAGTGTGCTCTCGCATTGCGAGCTGATGAAGCCTTCTAGTGGTGGGAAATCACTACTCTCACTGTTTCTGAAGAGACTATCACTTGGGAGTTCTTTCTTTAGGAATTCCGAAAGAAGTACATTAGCGAGTTCTACCTCGCATAAAGGCGTAGCATCTTTCTCCATCTGAAACAAGGTGGCTGACCTGTCGAGCAGTACATTCATGATTTTTTCAAGTACTGCCAATACGGTGCAGAGTATATCAGGAAGGATAGAGTGAAGTGCTGAATGTTCATTGCTGGGCTTAGTGATGAGCTATGCCCTATGTTTATTGCTTTGCGGATCATTAACTTCCGGGATCTCATGAATTGAGTCAAGGCTACTGAAGCAGCATAGAGAGCTCAAATTGACGGAGGATCAAGCAGGTCTAAGAAGAGGTTCAAAGACATTTCTTGACCTCCTATGTTGAACAAGAAAGGCAAGTACCAGGGCCCCAAACAGAATATATACTCACAACCCTCCCGTTGTGGGAACATTGAGAGACCCCAAATCATGACACAAACTTTTGTCAAGACGGCTTCAGTTGAAAGTACTGGAGGTTGAAATCGAAGTTCACAAAATCCAGTATGTAACTACCACCAGAAACGACATCCTGCGGGTCAGTGTTGTAAATAGATTGGATCCTGTTTCTATTGTGGTGAGCAATGTCATTTCATTCGTGATTGTCCCCTTGGTGCCACTAAGTCCACTACTACACCGGCGAATGTTGCATCTCCTGCTCAATCTTTTCGAGGCAAGGACCATCGGGAGCTATAGGGAAACCTAGTGGCTCAGGAAAACCATCAAATAGACAGGAATCGAAGGCATCTGCCAAAATGTATCACGTAAGGAGCCGGGAGGAGGATGAGGAACCTAATGTCATTGCAGGTACTGTTGAACTATATTCCCACTCTTTATATGCATTGATTGATCATGGTTCCACCCACTCTTTTATAAGCACTGTGTTGATAAAAAAGCATAGTGTGTCTTCTGAACCTATAACAATGAAGATCTTTATGACTAATCCATTGGGTAACTTTGTCACCGTAAGTCTTGTGTGCAAGAACTGCCCCTTGATGATACAAGGAATTCCATTTCTGGTTGATTTATTAGCCTTATCAATCCACGAGTTTGACATTATACTGGGTTTGGATTGGCTCAATAAACATCAGGCTTGGGTAGACTGTAGCAAGAGGAAGTTATATATTCGAGGCCTTGGCAAGGAGAACATAGCTCTAATGGATTCCTAAAATCCTTCGTTGTGCGCATTGACGTGGGAAACCAAGAATGAACCTCGCTTGTCAAAGATTAACACTGTATGTGAATTTCCTGACGTCTTCCCTGATGAACTTCTAGGTTTACCCCCGACTCGTGAAGTTGAATTTGGTATTGAAGTGCAACCTTGAAAGAACTAAAGGCCCAAATTCAAGACCTGCTTGATAAAGGTTTCATACGATCAAGCTCTTCACCTTGGGGAGTCCCAGTCCTCTTTGTAAGGAAGAAAGACGGATCTATGAGGCTATGCATCGACTACCGCAAGTAAATAAAGTTACCATCAAGAACAAGTATCCATTGCCAAGGATAGATGACCTATTTGATAAACTCAAGGATGCCTCTATTTTTTCCAAGATCGATTTAAGGTCTTGGTATTATGAGATGAGAGTTAAAGATTGTGATGTACCCAAAATTGCTTTCTGTACAATATATGGTCACTACGAATTCTTGGTAATGCCATTTTGTCTAACCAATGCTCTGACAACTTTTATGTACCTAATGAATCAGGTTTTCAGAACCTATCTCGATAAATTTGTAGTGGTATTCATTGATGGCATTCTAATTTACTCCAAGAATGTTGCGGAACACCGTGAACATCTCCGTATTGTGCTTCAAATTCTTCGAGAGAAGTAGTTGTTCGCCAAGCTCTCCAAATGCGAGTTTTGGCTTACCGAAGTTACTTTTCTTGGACATATTGTATCGTCTATGGGCATTCAAGTTGACCCAAAGAAGATACAAGTCATTCTTGATTAGTATCTACCAAAAAATGTTGGCGAGGTGAGAAGTTTTCTTGGTCTTGCAGGCTACTATAGAAGATTCGTCAAAGGATTTCTATGTTAGCGGCCCCACTAACTAAACTACTTCGGAAATAAGCTCCATTTGTTTGGAATGAGGAACAACAATGAAGCTTTGACCAGTTGAAACAAATGTAGACTCATGCACCAGTACTAACCCAACCCGAGTCTAGAAAAGACTACACAATTTATAGTGAAACGACATATCTAGGGTTAGGATGTGTATTAATGCAAGAGGGCAAGGTTATTGCATATGCTTTGAGACAACTTAAGCCATATGAGATGAATTATCCCACTCATGATATAGAGTTGGCTGCGGTTGTATTTGCGTTGAAAATCTAGAGACACTACTTCAACGAAGAAAAGTGCTATCTCTTCACCGATCAAAAAAGCCTTAAATACCTTTTGACTCAAAAGGAGCTAAATCTTCAGCAACAGAGATGGATGGAACTCCTCAAGGACTATGACTGTAACACCCCTTCCCGGTCTAGTAGAGAACTGGATCAAAAATCGTTAATGGTGAACAATACGGTGAACGATGCGATATTTTTCAACAATAATTCGATGCAAGAAAATACTATGCAATACGATATCAATACACTGAGGCAACGGATCGATATAGAATGATGAGAATCAGATTAGGGCCAATTTTAAACTTGCATAACTTTTAGGGACTCAATTGTAAAATCTATGAATTAGGGGTCTTTATCTGAAATTAACCACACGACTATGTAACTCAATTAGTGAACAGTAAGTCTATAAATTTTCATGTTAATCTGATGTCATTTACCCATCCAATTAGACTTACAAAGATTTAGTGACCAATATGCAATGTTTCAATACTATGATCAATGACTTATAACGGATTTAACCGCTCCCATACCGAAACACTATAGGCCGTATCGGTACCATACAATTGGATTATGTAATCCAGACTTCACTACCCAAACTTGTTTCGATATGGTTGAGGACCTTATCGGTACAACATGGAAGGGTGATAACCCAATTTCCAACAACTGAAGAACTCGTTTCGGTACAGCTCAAGATGTACCACTACCTGTTGATCTTCATTGACCCGTTTCGATATAGCTCAAGATGTACATGTACCAGTTAACCTTGATTGACCCGTTTCGATACGCCCCTAAGACTGTATCGATGCGATTAAAATCTTAAATGCTTCTGTGAGTTTCCGTATCGAAACACCTTTAGGCTGTTTCGATACGCCTAGGTTAACCTCAATGTTGACAGACCAATTATGCACAGCCATACAGAAACAGGTGAACCCATATCGGTATTCCCTGTACTGTAATGATAGGTTTTATCTGGTTTTTAGCCAATTTAAGATGTTGAACGATGTCCAAATACAATGAAATTTTACCAGCAATATTCAATCACTATGATCTAATGCATGTCAAATTTTAGGGCCATTTGAATCCGTTTACTAGGTTTTCACCTTTTTGTGCCCAATATGCCATTTGGGTCATTTTTTAATCCAACTAAAAAGCCATTTAGAGCCTTAGTCACTATTACAAGGCAAGCATAACTTATACACACCAAAAATACCATATATGACTAGTCTAGCTACTTTGCCACCATCCTAGGAGTTCATAGAGACAAGGTACATTACTTATCCTTGCTTGTGACTTGCCAAAATCTTCACTTCACTGATCTTCGAGTACGACCCTCTTAACCTGAAACGTATGAAACGAAATGCATTAAGCATACTTTGCCTAGTGCGGTATTCACAGCTAAACACATTATCAATGAAATGCATTCCAAATCATATCTTGACAATGACAATGCAATGAATCAATAGTAGCAATGCAATGATCACGTTCAATAGCAATAAGTCCATATTTCAATATTAACCCTTGGATCGATTCGGGATAGTGGATACGCGAATTCCTATGCCTCGCTAGGACAATGAATGGTCTAGTCCCTCCGTCTCACCAATGTCCAATATCACAACATCCCTCTGCCTCGCCACAATAAAGGTCGTAGCCCAAGGACCGTAGTCCACCCTTACACCGAGCTCATGAATTGCATGACATGCCAATTGTATCCAAAGTTCTTTCGAATACAAGGTCCAGTGGAAATATCAAAAATCCATGTTCAATAACAATAATTGTATTCAATGTTCTTATCAATAAGCAACGTTCCGGTGCCAATGTTCAATGGCAATATCAATGATAGTGACAATGTTCAATAATCTCAATGACAATGATCAATAACAATAGCGATAACTATGCTTTATGTTCAATGTTCAATGTTCAATGCTTCCATACTTCAGTAGAAATAATAATGGCAAAATCGATAACGATGCTCGGTAGTAATGACTATAGCAATATCAATGATCGATATTCAATACAATAACTTACCTTAACTTACCAATGGAATCCACTAAGTGGTTCAATGCAATATTCGTTGACAATAATGTTAGACATGCCATAATCAATGATAATGAAATCGGGAAAGACACCTAGCCTAATCCCGAGACTCTGAATACACTTACCTTGATAATTTGATGCTCATACGGCCCTCGGATGATAATTTCTTTGTTCCTAGCCTTCGACGATGATGGTGGATGAACCTTCTCCACTTCTTGAGCTAGGTGAACAATAGGGAAATTGTTAGAATCATCAATACGATATCGAAATCATTATAACGATATCAAAGTCAATATCTAAACTTAAATATAGCCATTAGCTATGAATCTCCATGGATACCCAAAACCCTAGCTTAAGATTAGGCTTAATATAACCATTGATTTCAGCAATAGATTGAGGATTCTAGCTTACCCGATCGATAGAAATGATTCAATATCAATAAATCGAAGAAACCTCAAGCTTTTCTAACCTCAACAATGGAGGTTTGTGCTTGGAGGTAGATGAAAAAGGAGAGGTGCTTGCTTTCTATTACAATCGGGTAAGTCCATTAACCTTATATCTATTCTTTTATTCTTTTATTAACAAGCTTTCCTTCTATTGAATGAGTTGCTTCCTGATCACCCACGTATGTGGTGATTATAGTTGAGGAGGGGCTAATCGCAAGGTTATTCCCTCAACACTCAATTCCCTAAACTTGTACCCCCAAACTTTTGATTTCTACACTTTAGTCAATAAAAGATTTACAATTCATTCAATAAGGTCCATAATCAATTATTTGGCTCAATTGGAGTCCAATATCGATACAATTAACCTTGCGGCCAAAGTCACTACAATATTTGGACCTTTCTGATGTTGGGTTTTCGATCACCGGAACCCAATTCTGACTAGACCGATTTTTGGGATGTTACAACTCTCCCCTTTTAAGAAAAATTTGTCCTTCAATTTTTTACATGAATCAAAAAGATGAGGATATTGCTTCTTCATCACTTCCTATGGTTCCCAGGTTGCTTCCTCAGTAGAGTGGCTCCTCCAGAGCACTTTAACCAAAAGAACAGACTTGTTGCAAAGTCTTTTAACTTCCTTTGCCAGAATCTGAACCGGTTCTTCCCCGTAGGATAGATCTGGTTGGATTTCCACAAATTCGGGTTCAATGATATTCGGAGGGTCAGAATGATATTTCCGAAGCATGGATACATGAAACACATCATGGATCTTACTAAGTTCTAAGGGCAACGATAAACGATAAGCCACAAAGCCAACTTTCTCAATAACCTCGAAAGGTCCGATAAATTGGGGACTCAACTCACCCTTTTTGCCAAATCTCAGAACTTTCTTCCATGGTGAGACTTTAAGGAAGACTTTTTCACCAACTTCATATTATATATCCCTTCGCTAAAGATTGGCATAGGCTTTCTGTCGGTCAAAGGCAGCTTTTAATCGGTCATGGATGATGATAACCCATTCTTTAGTTTCCTGAAGTAAGTCAGGGCCCAATACCTTGCCTTCACCGAGTTTATACCAACAAAATGGAGTTTTGCATCCTTTGCCATACAACGCTTTATACGACGCCATCTTAATGGAAGCTTGATAAGTGTTGTTGTAGGCAATCTCGATGAGAGGTATGGATTTCTCCCAAGAGCTCCTTGCAATGACTTCAAGAATCACGATGCAAATCATGGATCTCGATCGAAAATGATTGACTGAGGCACTCCGTAGAGTCGAATAACTTCCTTGATATACATGTCAGCTAGCTTAGGAAGTCTATAATCCATCTAAACTGGCAAGAAATGGGCTGACTTGGTGAAACGGTCTACAATGACTCAAATGTCATCATGTTTAGGAGTTAAAGGTAGACCATTAACAAATTCCATAGTGATCTTCTCCCAATTCCATTGCGGTAGATCGATGGGTTGTAATAAGCCGATAGGAACATGATGTTCAGCTTTAACACGCTGACACGTGAGGCACTTGGACACGAATTCATCTATAGCTTGTTTTATGCATGGCCATCAGAAAAGCTCCCGTAGGTCCTTATACATCTTTTTCGATCCTGGGTGGACAGAGAAATAGGTCGAATAAGCTTTCTTAAGGAAATCAGCACAAAGAGATTCATCATTGGGTACACAAACTCGATCACGTAAACATAAGAGCCCTTTAGAATTCATTTTGAAGTCGAGGTTGTTTTGCAGCTTTGAAATGATAACTTGGGGCTTAGGATCTTGTTTTTGCAACGCTTGAATTCTTAATACGATAGTAGACTGAACTTGAAGTTCAGCTACGAGATAACAATGCTTCCAAAGACGAAAGTAAGCATTGATAGCTCGAGGGGCTACAATACAAGGACTTTACAATAAGTTGATATACTAATCAGTATATTGGACTCAATGATTGACAACAATACTTACTAGGTAGAGGTTTGCGGCTGAGTGCATCAGCTACAACATTGGCCTTGCCTGGATGGTAATCAATAACAAGGTCATAGTCCTTGAGGAGTTCTATCAACATCCTTTGCTGAAGATTTAGCTCTTTTTGAGTCAATAGATACTTAAGGCTCTGATGATAGGTGAAGAGATAACACTTTTCTCCGTAGAGATAGTGTCTCCAAATTTTTAACACAAATACAACCGCACCAACTCCAGATCATGAGATAATTCATCTCATGTGGCTTAAATTGTCTCGATGCCTATGCAATAACCTTTCCTTCTTGCATCAATACACATTCTTATGTGCCATGCTTTGATTGTATTTGAATGGTTGATTTATATTAAGGAACATCATTAAATCATTTGATTGATTCATGCATCAAGTTGAATCATGAATGTAAATTGTAAAGCTATGTATGTCATCCTCTTGAGTTCGAATATATGAGTATTGTGAAGTTCTTGATGTTCGAATGGTGTACATGATTAGATTGCTATACTATAGGAATTTACAACATGGTTAAGATGCTAAAGTTGCTTGATTAGGAACTTGTGGCTAATTGAATTGATAAATATAATTATATATGCGTCTGAACATATCAAATTGGACTAGTTTGTGTATATACATGCGTATAAGTGAATAATTGGACTGTTTTAGAGAATGGAATTAAAGTAGGGATTGTTTTGAGCATGAATAAATATATGTATGAAAATAGGGCAGAATATGCATTTACATGAACTTTAAGGACTGTTTTGAGCATGAATAAATGTATGTATGAAAACAGGGCAGAATATGCATTTACATGAAGTTTAAGGAATTTTTTGAGCATGAATAAATGTAAGTATGAAAACAGGATAAAATATGCATTTACATGAACTGCATGGACTGTTTTGAGCATGAAAAAATGTATGTATTAAAATGGGGTAGAATTTGCATTTACATGAACTTTAAGGACTGTTTTAGCCATGAATATGTGAACATATGGAAAAATGACTGTTTTGCACTTATGTAAACAAATGTGGATTTTCTTGTTAGGTATATAGGTGTAAAAATGCGATTTGGGACTATTCTAAAAATATGTATAAATGCATTAAGGATTGTTTTGATTGTATATATGTATGTATGCAAGTATATTCATCTTTCTTGTTGAAATTATATGTATACATATACAATTGAGTTGTTTTGTGAATGAATGGTTGTTAGGGGAATTAAGGTTGAATTTATAACCAATGTACATGATCTAATTAAAACTAGTGGGATCTAATTCTAATATATGATTGAACTATTGCTATGTTTAGATCAAGAAGGAATTGAAGGAATAAGGACTAAAGTAGATCAAAGCGTAGATAAGTAGAAGGGGATTGTAATATGAGAGCAAAATTAGCTCAGAATGAACTGTGAGTGTAGTTTAAAGTCACGGGATAGGCTAGCAACCTTCTCGAGCATTTCTTGATGTTTTGATTACATTGCTTTATCTTACATCATGCTTAAGTAAGCTAGGACTTGAGGTAAGTCACTAAGTGATAAGTATGATGATATGGTTACAATGAAAACTATGCATTTTATATTTTTGATAGTAATATTTGCTATACTACTATTCAAATAGGATAAATAATGTATTGAGGAAATTATGAATTGAATACATGCCTAATATGATAGGAACAATAAGCTTGTCCATATGAAGTTTAGATTAAAGAGCTATGCTCATTTGTTTTTGATATGATAAAATTGAATTGAAAGCCTTGGTTTCGAGTCTTAGGTATAGTTGGCATGCCATAAAGTCCATAAAGCTTGTATTTGGGGTGGACTACGGTCCTGGACTACAATCCTTATGAGGCAATAGTAGGAGGGATGTGTTTTGGTCACTTGGCGACAGTAGGAGGGACAGACCGATACGTTTGAGTATCAGTTTTTTGTGACACTTGGTTGGGGACTTGTGTACATAGGCTACTTGATTCTCAAGGCTATGTTAAAAGGAATATTTAAAAGATTATAAGTTAAGTAAATGAATCTTGAATTAACTTTCTTCATAGGTAAATGGTGCTTATGATTTTGAATGTTTCTTTGGATAGGACCTTATGATTGATAAAATGATTGTATGTATATGTGATGGTTGTTTATAATCTAGACACATGTTATTTTAATTTCAAGTATGTGCATAACCGAACTTGTTTGAATGGTTGCTTACCTTCAGCTAATGTTTTAGTTAATTCAAAATTTTATGTTTAATGAATTTCGTTGTGGAAGGATAGAATATTGTTTTATGTTATTATTTGCTTTAAACTGCCTCACTAAGTGTATACTTACAAAAATCCTTTCACTATATTTCAGGGTGAAATCTTGCATGAAATTTCTCCTTGGAGCTTGGTTTGATCACAAGTACAACAATAGTGTATGTTTTGTCACTTTTTGTAATACTCCTAGAATGGTGACACAATGTTTTAGTTGATGCATGTAGTTCATCCTTTTTGGCATGTATAACTTTTAAGTATCTTAAGATACTTGAATTTAAGACCTTTAATATGTTTTAGTGATTATAAGTTGTTTGGATGGTCATCGATATTACAAGATGGTTTAGAAGTCGATAATAGAAAGATACATATGCGGTAAAATGAATATGAAGGCATGACATGATATATAATTTGGAAACCTTTCTTGTAGTGTTTATTTATGCTTAAGTAGTTAATACTTGAATGGGTATAGTAAGATATGTGAGTTCGATCATGGATGTTGGAATATGATAAAATGATATATCGAATGAATATCATGTTGGTGCTTGTTAGTTAGTTGTTTCTAAATTTGTATCTTGTATGCTATGTACCTAGAAAGGCTTTATTACATATAATACGAGAACTATTAAGTTAATTAGCATAACGAAACTTGATGGTATGAGTTAGATTTGTATGGTTCAAGAACAATGTAAAATGTATTTAGTAACATTTTGAACCTTAATGGATGATTCAAATTTGAGTAAGAAATGAATAAGATCTAATGATTCATTTGATGTTTTAGTAGCTCATTGTTCTATTTAGAATGAAGTGTAACCTATCAAATTTTAAAACCTATCATATCAAAATGATAACAAGATGGTTAATAGTTAAGCTTAATCCAGATGAGATAATTTCATTGACCTTTGATCTGCAATTGTTTTATTCAACCTTAATCTTCTTAAAGCGTTTGAATAAATACTTTTTTGTGTAAGTTTAACTTTGTTTGTTCTAAAAAACTGTCAGTTCAGTTTACTCCTAAGTCAGATTAGGGGTGTTACAATACTTGATAAATCATTGCATATCTTTTAAAATGATGCATAAAACAGTAAGTAAACCAAATCATGCTTTTAAATCAAAACATGAAATACAAGTGTCATATCAAACCAATATCCAAAGGCAAAATAGAGGAAAACTTAATTCTAAGCCTAGTTAGGTTTGCTAGACCTAATCTATGCTTCCAACTCTTTACTCAAACCTTTGAGAGTTTGAAACACATATACACTCACCGTTGCACAACACCTTGCTTGCTGATACTCTCCTAACCTTCGAAGCGAACCAATTTCCGTAAAACAAGCTAGGCTTGATTCTCCCCTATTTTGGTAATACAAAACTAGAGGCAAAATGCATTAAAATGCATTGTAACACCAGCCTACAATCAGCCCTTGCAACCTCAACGAAATCACTTCCAAAATCTAGCCAAAACATCGAGAACAACCTTAAACTACTACCAAATAACCTCCAACCACAAACGTAAGATTTCAACATCGTAACAACACCATTGAACATCCAAAAACATACTTCTAACATTCCTACATTTATAGCAATCAAGAATCTAACATAACAACCCCCAAAAAACCTTTAAACTACCTTAAAAACTAACCAATTAAATAGTTTTGGAATTGATTATGAAAATCTCATTTCACATTATACAAATACCACCAAAATGTAAATTAACCCAACAAAAAACTTCAACAACCATATTGCAAAACAAGAATTTAGGCTAATTATCAAAATCACCAATAAAATCTCATTTTCTTGTATTAAATTACAAAACCACGGTACAATCCACAAAAAACAAGCCAACTACCAAGAAATATCAATAAAGAACCTTAGTTTTAAGAGAGAAGACAAAAATTACCTTTGAAAAACCTCCCACCCAAATTGAGATAAGTTTTCTCTTGAAAATAACTTGAGAAATTGATGAAATCCTTGTGAAATATCTATGAGGTTTTGTTAGGAATCAAAAGATGAAATCTCCATTGAAAATAAGCAAGGAAATCTAGAAATCTTGATTGGAGAAAGAGATGGAAAATGAGAGAAAAAATGAGAAAGGAAACTCCAAGAAAATTTGGTTGAAATTGAAAATGATTTGGAAAACTAATTAACCATCAAAGTCTTACTCAATTCAGGTGGAAATCTTTGATTCAAACATTTGGAAATAATATCTCTCTAAGGATTCTTAGTATTGGCTCAATTACATTTTAGTCACATAAAACAGTTTTGCAATCTTTACAATTTAATCACTAAGATCGAAATGTCACCTTAATTAGTTCAATTAGCCTTCACAAATCATCACCAAATTTTGATAATATAACCAAACATTTATAATGAGTCAAACCAATTTTATCTCAACCATTTCTATTTTTAAAATATTAATATCTTGAAACTCATGTTATCGGTTAATCTAGTTTGACCAAGTCGAATCCAACCCGACTGAACCCTTAAACCACTAACCCTATTTTTGGGGCGTTACAAGTTTATCAAGCAAGGAAAATAAAAGAGTCAAGCGTCCTCGACAAACTCCCTTTGCGCCGTCCAACTATTACTGCCCGTCTCCCACTTCTTCAACCTCTCTCGATGGCATCTGCAGTGAGGTGTTTTCTCTAGCTTTCACTCTGGTGGTTCTCTACAATCTTCGAACTAGGACTTTTGTCTATAATCACACTCTCCTTCTTATTGACGTCCAAGGTTGTCTTATCTAGGCGGTGAAACTAGGGTTTTCAGTACCCTAAAGTACGTGTACTTCATTAGAGAATGCCATTAATTTCCCGCTATATTTATTGTTTTGTATCGGAGAGTCAGTCCACATGGGCAAAATTAGATTCATCTCTAACTCTTTATGCCTCGTCAGCTCCAGCCATGAGATCTGCTACTCATCTGGTCCAGCATTCCTCCAGCATCCTGCACATGCACCCTAAAACACCATCTTTCCCATAAGAAGCACCAATATATATGACATTAAAGCGCATGCGGTGTAACTCCCTATCTACATGGAAACTATATGCAATCTAACCTAAGTGCAATTATATTAACTTAAAAACACGTAAAAGGCAAGTAAAAAGGGCATATAAAATAGATCATTTACACACTCGTCACTTATGTTTATGATTAACATTAAGTATAGTAGAGTAGATGTGTACCACTGATGTAACCCCCAAAACCTAGCCTAGAAGAAATGGGTCGAATCTAAAAAGTTACATTTGAAAACTTTCCCCTCAAGTAATAGATATTAGGTTAAAATGATTATAAAACATAATTATTATTAAACAATAATAATTATCGTAAAATATGAGAACTATCTATGAAATTCAAATGTTTAAACATATTGTAATTATTTAACAAAATATCTAAATTATGATTTCAAAATGCATGCAAAAATATAATCCCAAAATTTAATGTCCAAAAGTCTGATTACATAAATGTCCCAAATCATAGAAGAATAATCTAAAAGTTTAAATATAATAGTTCATAATAATATAATATCCAAGAAAAATGCGAGATGCTTTGAGAATCGAGTCACCTAAGAGAGTATGATAATCTAAAAGTTTAAAGAGCTTATTGTGTCTCTAAAGTTCAAACAAACACAAAACAAAACCAAAACAATATTTTATTTTATGATAAAGTCTTTTGAAAACACATTCAATTTATTAAATTTCAATAGTAATGATATGATGTTGATGCATGACTCAATACCCAACAATTCGATATTGTACATAGCGGAGGTTACCCTCGGCAGAGTGGAGGTTTCCCTCAATTTTCCAAACACAATTCTAATCCCATGACTCGATGATATAATTTAAAATCATAAACCAAACTCTTACGAGTGTCTCTTTTTTCAAAAATCTGATGCTTGATTTAAAAACACAATTCACTATGACATGTATGATGTTTCTAAAATCATTCTCAAATCCAAATTAATCATATTAGTTGACGCAAGAGAACAATCGCCTGAAGGCACGAGCAGCACGTGCTAGCAGCTCTAAAACCTCAAAGGAAGAAAAGACACAGCTCAATGAGATGAAGAAAGAGTTAAAACTTTGGCAATGAGAGACCAAGAAACAAAAAAGAAGGAATATTGACTTTCCGGAGAAAATCAATACTTGGAGGGGCAATACGTGGAAGCACGCAGTAGCCTCAGGAAATACCGTGAGCTAAATCTGAAACTCCAAGGAAAATTAAAAGAAGAAGAAACAAAAGGTGCCAGGACCGAATTACTTTACTATGGTCTTAAGGACTTTAAAACACAGTTGCAAGCACATAAGGATCATATCTATACTATTATTGATAACTAGGACTATGAGAAGATCCAGTGGGATGACACTAAGGGGGCTGTGAATGCTGCATGCTTGGGAAGACAACTATACATTGACCATTTGACTAGGTAATTTCGAAAGGCCATCTCCAAGGCTCGTGAGATGAAGAACTGTGTTAAAGATTTGAGAGAGAGGTTCCTCCCAACTGGGGAGAACGGACAACAACTGTTAGACTTCCTAGATGAGGTAGTTGACCAGTACCAGCAGGATAGTTCTTCAGTCGTGTTCAGAGAGAGGCTACGCCAGTTGGAGAGTTTGAGCAGTTGGCACCAAATGTAACATCCCTAAACTAGGTGTAGAAGAATGTTACCCCGTTTGATTTCTAAGAAGTTATCCTAATATGCAATAAGGTAGTTAATTTGAAAGCATGTGACCAAAATGAATGAAATAAAAGAAGAGGTGCTCATAGTGTAAGGGACCAAGTCGAGTAATGCTTTAACCTTTGTGGTTGCATGCCAAATTGGGATTAATCAAGGGACTTGGACACATATTAGCGTGAGATGAAGGCATTTGTGTGAAGATTTTGGTCTTGGAAGGAGAAACCTTCACCCCATATTCTTCCTCCATTACCGAAATTTCCATGAAGAGAGTGAGTGAGAAAGCTTGAGAAAACCTTAGAGAAATTCAAATTTTAGCTAGGGAATTCAAGTCTCTTAGACTATTGATAATGAGTCAAGGAAGCAAGTAAGCAAATTCCTTCTTCCTTGTTATTTTAGAATTTAATTTGAATAACTTGATTATTAATCTCTTATATGTATTATTTTGAATGTGATTTGAATGATTAAATCATGCTTTATGTAACCTTTAGACTAAATGAAGATTCCATGAACATATTGGGTTGTTTTTGAATAAACAATTGTATACATATGCAAACTGCCCTGTCATGTGTATATAGACATGAAGTTGGACTATTCTGAAAGTGTATAAATGTATATACATGTGTGATTGTTTGTCTTGACATGTCAAGAAGCATAATAAACTGTTTCGGGTATAGAAATATACATGTATAGGAGTCGGGACTATTTTGATATGAAGAACCGCGTATATGAGTATATGAACTTGAGCAAAGGCTGTTTGATAGAATTATGGATTGTTATGTAATCAAAAGGTTGTTTGTGAATTGTTTTGTGAACAAATGATTGCTTGTGAATTGTTTTGTAAATTTAAAGGTCAAGACTAGATTTTAATGCACAGTTACATTCTTGTTATAAATAGACAAAAAAGGGGAATTTGATCAAGTTGGTGAAAAGCAGAAAGGAATCGTATTTTGGGAGCAAGAATAGCTTGGATTAATCTATGAGTGTAGTTTAAAGTCTCAGGATAGGATGAAACTATCTCGAGCAACTTCATTGTTGCTTTAATTAATTTTGTTGTTCTTTAAATTAAATTTTGCTAGTATGGCTAAGCTTGGATACAAGGTAAGTACTTCATTTGAAAGTACTCTATGATGTGAAATTTGGTTGAAAGCATGTTATATGGTTAAATTCTATGCTCAATATTGAAATGAAAGAAAATAAGCTATTGTTAGTCGATGCCTTGATTATGGCTAAATATGCTTGATATGCTATGACATGCTTGCTAGATTCAAATGCCACATATGTAGGAAAATGTGTGTTTGTAAAATGAAGTATAACTCTTCATCATACTAAACTTTATGTGTACTTGATAACTTGAAATCAAAGCGAAATATATATGATATTTATTGGAAGTGAACTTGACTATGATGCTATTTGATAAAGAGAAAAGAGATAATGAGATTCACATGAGGTGAATATGTATATACCCAAAATAAAAAGGGTAATGAGATTCACCTGAGGTAAATATGTATATAACCAAAATGAAAAGGGGTAATGAGACATTGATATGATACTATATTATGGAGCAATGCTCACCATGTGTTAAAAAATATGATAAAATGTTAAAGCCTTGGTCTCGAGTCAGTCTTAGATATAGTTGGCATGCCATATAGTCTATAGAGCTCAGGTTTGGGGTGGACTACGATCCTGGACATTGGTCCTTATTTGGTGACAGTCAGAGGGACGTTTTGTGGTCACTTGGCGACAGTAGGAGGGATTGACCGGTACTGCGAGTACCATTTTATTTGGTGACAGTTGGTTGGGGATTCGTGTACCTAGGTTGTAATTCAATTCTCAAGGATATGGTAAAATATATCAATGAAGCTTGTATATTAAATTAAGAACCTAGCTTAATATCTTATATCGTAAGAAAAAGATAATTATCACATGTTATTATTGATGTCTTATGTACCAAGAAAACTTGTGTTTATGATAGGATAAACTTAATAACTTGTATTACAAGAATTATATGTGTATGATAAGCAATGTATGCTCTAGAAAGGATATGTTAAAGATAAATAAGGAAGTTTGTAAATCAAGTTAAAGGATTATCTAAACACTACTTGAGACCAATAATCCATGTGTATGTTATGTCATGCTTGATAACTTAAATGATAAGTAGCACCTATTTATTTATATATGAGAATTGCAACGTTCAAAAGGTAAATGAGATTGTTTAGCTTGAATTGGAGTCTTAATGGACTGATTTGAACATGTAATTATGTGTACATGTAAATGAGATTGTTTTTCTAGAATTGGAGCCTCACTGGACTAATTTGAACATGTAATTATGTGTACATGTAAATGAGATTGTTTTGCTTGAATTGGAGTCATAATAGACTGATTTGAACATGTAATTGTGTGTACATACAAAAGAGACTATTGCATAAATATGAATTTTAGTGGACTGTTTTGATCACCTATATATATATACATATATATATAGATATTGGACTGCTTATACTTATATTTTTATATACAAGATTTAAGAGTTGTTTTAAAAGACATACAAGTATACATGGACTATTTTAATTTATAAATGTATACATATTTATTATGGGCGGTTTTGAATAAGATATAAGTATCTAATGGACTGTTTTGAACTTATATGTTTATATACAAGACTTAAGAACTATTTTGAATGAGTAAGTATTATTGGACTGATTTGAAATGTATACAAGTATATTTTGGGCCATTTTGTATACATATATAAATGCATACTCACGAATTAATGGTACTATAGAAGCTTTAATCAAAGGATATACAAGTGTAATAAGTTGCTTGAATTACAAGACTATGATAAAAGAAACCAAGAAAGCTTATTAAATATAAATTGATTTTTGGTAAAGTGAATTTCGGAAAATAATATTTGAAAATTGGACATTTCGGGTTAGTGACCAAAATGTTAAAAGTGAAAATTGTTTTTAGTAATTGTTTTGTAAAAGGGTTAAAACTTAGAATCTATAAGGAGCTATTAAGCCTAAATGTTTTTATCAGATTTCTCTCTTAATTGGATTAGTTTTAAAGTGTTTTATTTAAATGATTAAAGAAGATTTATTAAAAGGATGATAGTTATTTGCTAAAAAAAACAAAATTGACGTAACTTTTTCTCTTTTGAGTTTCTCTCAAAATCTCTTTAGCCAAACATCTATTTTCGTAGCAAATATTTGAGGAAATGATCATGTTTTCTTAAGCTAATGATTTCTAATGGATTTCTCAACTTGTTTCCTCAAAATCTCATTTATTTTCCTTTGTTTATTTAGTGTAAAAATCATCCAATTGAGAGAGTTTTCAATCTTGGGAGGTGAGGTTTGCTCTTATCCTTTAATGATGGTTCTTTATTGAAATTCCCATGTTCTTAATTATTTACTAATGATTTCTAACTAGTGTCATGGATTTAATTAAAGAGAAACGGTTTAATTGAGGTTTAATTGAGATAATTATGAGATCTTAGTTCTAGAACTATTTTGATGAGTTTATGACGAGGTTATATCATGATTTTGATGTCTTATGATGACAATGGATTGGTTTTAACAATAGAATCCCGAAATCAAATGAATCTCTAGTTGTTTGAATTGCTAGTTACGAGTTTTGAGGTGTTGCAGGCGTTTAATGGTTGCTGGAGGTATAAGGATGTTATGAGATGGTTTTTATATGTCTTTAGATTTTAATTGATGTTTGGAAGTGTTAGGTTATGGCTGCGTTAAGCGTTGGATGTGAATCGAAGTTGTTTCGGTTGTTTCAGATGGGTGTTTTGATGGTTTTAAGCAAGGCAATGTTGAGGAATTGCTTGATGGGGTTTTGAATGCATTATGATGCATTAATCTTCTATCATATTGTGGTTAAAATAGGGGAGAACGTTTCAGAAGCTATTGGTGAAGCTTTGGAGGCTTCGAATACTTGATTGCGTGTCGGCAAACACAGGTTTCGCGTGTCAGTGAGTGAGAACATGTTTTCCAGCTTTGGAATGGTTTAAAAGTGGTTTAAGGGAGTTTAAATATAGTTTGAAATGCTGTTTTAAACTCGAAAGTAAGTATAAAGGATTTTCTCTCTCGGTCGTGCTTGTTTTACGAAATGATTTATGCACTTGTTTTGATTTACATGATTTCCACTATTGAAGCATGATTTCAAATATGAAGTCTATTGTTTTTGATAAAGTATTGATGAAGGATGCATCGGTGAATGATCCTTTTAAGTATGATTTATACTTTTGAAAGCATGGTTTGATGCTTGGGTATGTTTTGGTAAATTGCTTTAAAATAGTGTGGTTCGTGGCTAAATGCGAATTATATTGGCAAGTGATGGTTTAGAAATGGTTTTAAAATATAATCAGATATAGTTAGCTGGCTATAGGATTGAGTTCACTATAAAATAAGTCACCTTGGACGTTGAGGGGTTGATATAGGTACCGAATATTCTATCCAAGTACCCTAACGATTGAAGGGTTGATGGTACCAAAAGTTCTCGTTAGTGGGTTATACATCTACCGATGAGTGGTGTTGTGGGGTTGATATGGGCACTGAATACTCCACCACGAGTGTCACAATGGTTGAGGGGTTTGTATTGTGTACCGAATACTCCTGTGTGTTAACCTTGTGTTGCTGGTGAGAATGTATGAAGTGTTGGGAGAAACCTTGTGAATCCGCATATCGATGTTGTGTTTTGTAAATGGAACATGTTGATGATCACTCATGAGCAAATGTAATTGTTAATGTATCATGTCTTGTTTAATGGATTTTTACGTGGTTACTCTTTAAGCTTTGCATATGGTATGTTATGATGGATTTTGAATGGTTAAATGATACATGTTGCATATGGTTTATTATGCTGGATTTTGAATGGTTAAAGTGCATGGTTTTTAAGGCATGATGTTTTAAATGATTATTTAATCATGGATTGAAAAGGAATTTCAATGTGTATCGAAACCGGTTTAAAAATGCATTGATGGTGTGTTATTTTTGACTCCTCGCCAAGCCTATTGTTGTTACGCTCTTTTTGTCCATAAATGCAGAGAATTAATGGTTCAGAGGTAGCAAGTAAGTAAGGGTGATCCGAGGACTTCTTAAATGAACGTATGTTTCGAAGTAGACTATGTTTAATAAGGGCAATGGGGGATTCGTTATGGTTTTCGGAGATGTGGTTGAACTCCCTATTTGAGCATGTTTATTTTGCTGTTTTGGTCTTGCAAATGGCCTGTTATATTTGGTTTATGCCTTGGTATCGTTTTTAGTATATTGTTTGGCTTGGTTCGTAGGTTGCATGCCTGTAGTTTCCTTTTGGATGCAATATAACATGTATGGTTGATGTTTCTTGTGTTTTGGCTGAGGTTTGATCCTAGTTTATGTTGCTTATGTCCTGGAAGCATGATAAGTTGTTTGCTTAGCTTTATTGTATGTTAAACCAACAAAAGATGTCATTATGGCTCTAGGATTATTGGTACGCGACGCAGCGTATCGGTACAAGTTGGTGTATATCGGTACAGGCGAAGGCCATATTAGCTAGATGTTTCAGTATACGGGACCATATCGATATGATTTAGTGCCACAGGAATTTGGGAATTATTAACCATCAAGGGCGTACCGATACAGTTCTTAAGTGTACCAATACGATGTAAGGTAAGTTGGTTATTTGGAATCTTATGATGTTTTGTACCTTTACGTTATGGTCCCCGATTAATGTGAATGTAATGAGTGAGTTTGGACGATCAATTTGAGCTAAAATTTGACATGTGAGTATGAAACATGACTAATTGAATATAGGTAACTTTAATTTCACAATAAGTCCCCATAATTTGTCAAATTTGCAAATAGGTCCCTAAATGCAGGTCGTTGCAATTGGATGTCAAATCGACGCCCGATTGAGTTGTATTTTCACACGTTGCTAGTTTGTACACTTAGGTTAATAAGTTTTCATCTAGAGAAGATAAAAAGAAAAACTGGGTCGTTTGCTGAAGTGAACCTTCACAAGTTTTCTTTAGTAAACCCCATATAACCATTTAGGCCAGTCTTGCGACTAGGACGGGTCGAGGGGGTTACATTTGGTGGTATTAGAGATAGGTTTTGTGATAAATGGGGTAAGGTTGGTAAGATGTTGTGATGTTGTTGTGAGTTATATCTATTGTTTGCTATGCACTGTGTTTGCGATATGTACGTTGTTTTCTTTATACCATGTTCGGTGGAAATGTAACACCCCATCACCGGGTTAGCCGTAACCCAGTTCCAGAGCATTACTAGAACGAAAACAAAGCAATAGATAGGTACTTATCAAACAAGTAACCTCAGAACACTTGACTTGCGGCGCAAGTAACCCAAGCTAAACCTATCAAGTCATACAATACATTCAAGCAATGCACATTAAAGAAAAACCAACATACATAGCATACTAATTTAGGTACCATTTTGTTTGATTTCATACTTATAACCTAAGTTACTAATATCATGTTACCAATCCATTCAATTCACATGCAACATTCAGCAACAATCAAGTGTGGCATACTTCACATTAAGTTACTATTAAACATGATACAACTTTCACCCTTATTACAATTCCATGCACCTTATTCGAATTACACTAGGTGATCACTAAACATGCTTTAACTAGCTTACTTGTATCTCAAGATACTACTTATTCAACCGATTAACAAGTTCAATACAAAGCATCCAACTTACATTCTTTTACATGTTCATACCTTATTCGAATATCTAGTGTTCCCTTAGTACAATTCATTTGTTTCATTTTCAATCAAAACATAACATTTCATGGCATCCTTAGATAATGCATTGTTAATGCATGCTTGATCATACCTTATCTCCAATCAATAGACATTGCCGAATCATTCCAAAAGACATAAGAACAAATGCATGATCATACCATTATAGTATAGCATTCGATTCATACAAGGTTCAACAAGCATTGCAAATCTTTCATATTATGCGCAGCATTATACCAACATATATATACATATCAACCAAGTCATAAACATAGTTTGAATCATCCAAATTGGTTACATGTTAGGCCCATCAAAACATTACACAAACTAGTCTTAGCAACACCACAAAATGCATGATCAAGACTACCTATTACTAGTTCTAGTGCCACCAAACTAGGAGTATACAAAGAGTACGAAATCATACTTTCAAGCTTGATTCAATGTGTTGCTTCAAACCCAATATATCCTCTTGAAGTATCTTTAATCTGTTAAGGGAAGAATGAAAAGTAGAGTTGTAAGTTCAAGTTATGTACTTAGTGAGGTAACACTAAGTCTAGCCAATTTCAAGTACATATATCCAAGTTTACATGTAATCCAAAGAATCAAGACCATCACCATAAATCATGTACCATTCGAATTGCAAGGAGGAAAACATATGCAAGTTTGACATATCACTCATTCAATCATAACAACATCCATCATGTAACCATAAGTTATTCGAACATCTTGCTTAGAAGACAAGCAACCAATATTCCAACTATCAAGTAGGCATCCTTACACAAAGTCATCATTTATACATTTATTCCATGAGAATTAACTAGTTATTCAACTATTCATGAGTCATCTTTCAAAGGAAGGAAGTTCATTCAAATATCTTACAATACAAGCAATGTTCATTTGAATCATTAAGTCATCTTATAACACCCTTGGTAAGTAGCTTACTAGATAATCAAATCTTTATCAATATGCACTGAAGTGCCAATATGCACCAAAGTGCCAATATGCACCGTAGTGCAAATATGAGCTCAAAATTCTAAGGCATGCCCTCCTATCTATCAAACTAGCTACCAAGGTTGTTTATTATCCATTTCATTTAAGCTTTATACATTTCATGATCCAATACAAGGTTATGCCATTTAAAGGCCAAGCCCTTAGGCTTATGGAGTCTTAACTCCCAATACAAAACTATCCATGCCATTCGAATAGCATGAATACAAAGTGGTACCATTGTTCAGTTCATTTCAATCAGCCATGTATAACATTCACAAACACATGCATATGTATGCAATGTGTGTACCTTATTCTCCAAGCAAGCATGCCATTTCTTACCTTAGGCATAAGCAATGCAACATGACAAACATTTCATTACATTTGCTTAACACCCAAGTAACACATAGATCATGGCATCAAACAAGTCATCATATATGTCATTCTTCCCTTAATTAGCCAAATATGCATTAGGTCATGTTACATGGCAATTTCATTGAATTAACAATAGCAAGGTTGGTTTGGACCTAAGTCCCAACCCTAAGGATAGTTACACTCACAATACTCCTAGAAATTCAAGTGTCTTGAATCCAAATCCCTTTGCCTCTAGGTTTGGGATATCCATTCCTATCCTCTTCTTCCCCAACTTGCTGTCCTTCATCAGCTAACAGGGCCAAAGCACATTCATGTTTGTGTTCATCTGAACACTGGAGTTGCTTGGCTAAAATTTTGGTTGTGGTCTCTAGCCAATACTCGGCTACTTCAGGGTTCGCATCCTCAGTTCCCGAGAAGGTATAGGCTCGATGTGAAGCCAGTTTATCAATAGGTGCTTACTTGGTCCTGCAACAGGTGCATGAGAGGTGTTCTGTTTTAAGGAGACTATTAACTGATTAAACATTTTGGTCATGCTCAAGAAGCATTCTTTTTGGATTAGGTTAATTTGAGGTACCTCGGTTTGAGGTTCAATAGGTTTTTGAGGATCCTACTACTCTCGATTCATTCGTACACTTCCCTCTTCATTTGAGGAAGCCGTGGGCTGTCTTTGTCCCATCCTAGATGTGTTTCTTACATCTAACAATATCAAAAGAATTCAAGGGAGGTTTCAATTAAGCAAGATCACAAGGAATTTGCAAATGACTCCTAGGTGGCACAAATTAACTAATGATGTAATCGAAACTACTTTAGTCCTAGGACCGAGTAAACCTTAGCTCTGATTACTAATTATAACATCCCTTACCCGGTTTAGTAGTAACCGAGTTTGAAGGGTTAAGAGATCACAAGCAAGCTAACTTGTTAGTCAAGTTAGTAATTGAATAATCAAAATCTAGATGATTAGCTTCCTAGAGCATTCGAACAAACATGTAGAGATATCATAATATGCGATAACCATGAAGTCTAAATGCATTTCGGTCCTAATCCAAACAAAACATATACATAAAGGCATGAATTGGTACTTTATATGAGAATACCTAATTTAATTGATTCTAGAAACATATAACAGTAAGGAATTATAACTGAGTTGATTAACTATTTGGCCAGATATGCTATTATTATTTCTATTAGTCCATTCTATTTTGAAGGAGTCATTTAGGTATATATTTGAATGGATTCAAGCATTCAGTAATTTCGCAGATTGTAAACAACAGTAACTTAAATCTCATTTACTTCAACCTAACAATTGAGAATTTAAACTAGCATGATATCTTATATCCTTCCAATCAAAACTCAAAAGAACATGCTTTTCAAGTATGATCTAAAAGGTTAACTACTAATAACCTAACTTGCTATCCACTATTTTGCTCAAACAACCATTACATACAAAAGCATGCATCGACTATATCATAATAAAGCCAAAGGTAGTTTTATACATATTTACATGCCACCACAAAATATAACATCACTTTAATTACATACCAAAGACACAACCAACCATACTAGTCAAGCAAGTGCCACCATCCTAGGAGTCAAATAAAATAGACAAAACATACACTTATATCCCTTGTGATCTTCCTTCACTCATCGAATTCAATCTACTAGCATCAAGCTAACGTGGAACATATTCAGAAGAATCAATAAGTTCAAGAATGATGACTTGTATGCAACGAATAAAATTTTACTAGTCCAATTTGTTAATGTGTTCGAACAATTCAACCTATTTGTTTTCAAGAACATTTAATGGTTTCGATATTCGATTCCAAGCAAGCATGTTCACATATCAATAAGGACCAAAGTCTCAAGCAACTCGTTCGAGTTAAAATTCCATTACAAGAATGTTCATAGACTTGTAAATATGTAGATTTATTTCAATTGTCTAAGATTTTCTATGATTAAATTTGAAACCATTTCTTACAAGAGTTATATAAACTATTATCAACTAAAGGGATCTATTCAATCCATTATCCAAGCAACACAATTTCTTCATGTAAGTTGTAGTTGGTAGATATCTATTATACATGTTAGATTGTCTTGAGCGTTGATCGATAGTTAATAGACACGCGAATCCAACATAAAGGCAACATTAACAAGGGTACACATAGTACCATTTCAAGGACACTCAAGGTGTCAATTCGATATCAACTTTGAACAAGAGTACCAAAGGTACTAAAAGATCACTTGATCTTAACAACAAGGGACCATAGTCCTAACTAGCGAGCTCGACGGACTCTATGGCATGCCATTTGTGTCTAACTAACTCGAATCAAGGTTTGCTTATTTAAGTTGCTTTCAATCAATTCAAGAGGCATTAAATGCCATATCCCAATTAGTCAATCATTCAACTTTTTTCGTTCTACTAATTCACATTTAATAGCAAAGTGTAACAACATCAAGTAGTATAACTAACGTAGTCTACCTCAAGAAAACTTACCTTGACCAGCATTCAATCATATCTAAATCAAGCTGAAATGTAATGCATTTTGTTTAATGTATTTAGCATAGTATAACTACAACAGGGCATCAACACTCATACATAAAATCTAGGTTACATTTATAGTAGTTTCCAAGCTATTGATGTTCTCGTATCACAATCCCCTTTTTCTTATTGTTGTTTTGATCTACGAGTTCCCTTTTTCCTTCCATATCCTCTTGATCTTCTAACATATAACATTATAATTCTTATTAGTCATAAAGTTCGATTGATCAAATTCCAATTCCATTCACTTTAATAGTTAACAACTAGATTCTCTATCTCAGAAATCTTCAAGGACATAAACAAATAATTCAAGAATCTCACATTAGTTATTGTTTAACAATTTTCCAATTAACTATACTCTTATTCTTCAAATTTAGCATATATCGAATAGCAGGGCACAACGAAATTGTAATCTGAGAACCTCGTAATCAAGGTGAGTGTAGTCGTGTCAAGGGATTGGCACGGAGCCATCCTATTGCACTTGATTTGTAATTTTCATGTTATTATGCATCTTGCTAAAGGCTCAAGTGGAGCAATGTTCATATGGATGCTAAAGGTGAGCATGGTAAGCTTTTGATATGGTTGATGTTCTATAAATAAATATGTGATAATCGAGGTATGATGCATGCAAAACTGTTATAAGAAAAACATTATATGATATGCTAAATTTGATACAAATATGTTATGATGTATACGTATATGATATGATCCATTATATGGAGCTAATGCTCAATTTTGATTCCGATAAGCTATGGCCTACGGGCATAAAGGTAAGTGATAATATGAAATATGTATAACCTTGGTCATTTGTGAGTTTTGGATACGATTGGCATGCCATAGGGTTATTTGAGCTCGTATAAGCAAGGGATTGGACTACGGTCCAAGCTACGACCTATATGTGAGAGAGATAAAGATGAATTGTGCAAGGGATACTATCCGAAGCTACGGCTCAAGGCTACGACCTATTTTTTGTTATATGTGGCTACGACCTATTTTCTGATATATGTGTGGTGTAAAGGGGAATCCCCAAATCCATTTGTTACATTGTCCAAGGGGAATGATATGTTTACATAACTGGTAATTGTTACGTGGAAATAGAATTTCGGCTTAAATGTATATATTGTTGTATGTCTAAGGAAATTGATATGTGCTAAACCTTGCTATGATTATGTGAAAATATGATAGATGATTTAAGCGTGAGGCTTAAGTGCTTAGTAGGGTAATATGATATTTGAGTATGATGCTAAGTAATTCATGACTATAGTATGACATTCATGTCATTTAAATTTCTTTACGTTTGTTATGACTACCTCACTAGGCTATATAAGCCTAACAAATGTGTATTTCATGCATTTCAGGGTCCTGAGATTTTTCGAGCTCCGGTCGTGTAATCTCTCAGTTGCAAGTCACTTCTGCAAGCTTTATGTATGTCTTCTTTTGTTTTTGAACTCCTAGTAAGGTGGCATAGACCTAGATAAGTTGTAATGACCTATTTTGGTGTGTTTGTATAAGCCGAATAGTGTTTAGGTGATGGATATGCATGGGGGGTGTGTTTTGGACTTAGCAAACTAGTTAAAATAAGCTTAAATGCGCTAAACGATAAAATCTCAGTAAACGAATTCGAAATGCTCTAAAAATTTGTATGCTTTTAGAATTATTGTTTATTGGTTTGTTGGTAAAATTTGGTAATGTTTGAACAACGTTTGCTAGGTTAATTCGATTAAAAACTAGTAAAAATTTGTCGTTCAGATCTAGGGGTATCGATACAGGTGATGACGTATCGATACAGCCCTTGCATAATTGGTCTGGTCAACATTGATAAAATAGGGTGTATCGATACGGTTTAGGCATATCAGTATAGACTTTTGTCATTGGAATTTGGTTGGAACAATTGTATCGATACGGTCTTATAACGTATCGATACGAGGTCAACGCAGTCAACCAGTATCGATACGGGCTTAGCTGTATCGATACGCTGTATCGATACGGGCTGGACATCCTTGAATCTAGAATTTTGGAATTAGGCTTAGCGTATCGATACTGACCTTAGGGTATCTATACGCTGTTAGTTAATTCTGTTATAAAGAGTAAAAAGAAGATTTAGACAGTTTGCAAATTGATCACTAATAACTATTCGTCTTCATTGATTAGGTAAATGATATCTGATAGTAACGAAACTTCACTGATTAATAATTAGTAAGTTTAATTACAAGTTGGTAATAAAGAATTCGGAATAGGATCACTAATTTGTAAAATTTATGATTTAATTCTATGTTTGTAAAAGTTTGAAATTGACCCCTTATTGAGTCAGTAATTGATAATTAGGTTCACTAAGCCTTAAATAAGAAAATTAGAACTTTCAAATGAATTTCCAACTCTGATTAAACTTTCGATTTCTTAATATATTTTTTGATAACGCTTTCTGACCTGGTTCTCTACCAAACCGGGAAGGGGGTGTTACATTTGTGGTATCAGAGCCTAGGTTTAGTCAATTCTAGTAATAAACTGAGGTCGTTTTGAGTTCGTATGTACTTATGCCACCTAGGAGTTATTTGTTTATGATATCTTTACTTGCAGCTTACATGATTCAATCTTTCTGTGTACTTAGATTTGAAAATGTTCACGCCTACTGATAGATGCACTATTAACAAAACGAATCTCGGCTTTTCCTCGACTTAGGGGGATAATCTGAAGGTCGAGGCCAGTCCTAAACAAGTTTGGCAGAATGACCCACCCCATCCTCCTCCGATTCCTGCAGCTCAGTAGGAGTACCTGATGCCCATGGCTGAAATGATTAACCAAGTGGCTGTGTCACTTCGACAAGAACCACTCCCTCAGCCTGCTGAAGTACCTCTACTTGTAACGAGAGCTCCTATTGATAAGCTCAAGCAGTACCTAGTTTATATGTTCATCGGCCAGGACCTAGACAATCCTAAGATCGCAGAATACTGGCTGAAGAATAATCTAAAAGTTCTGAATAAGAAAATTAGATGCGTCGGGGATCACAAGCTAGAATAAGCCTTGGCTTTGACCACCGAGGAAGCACAAAGTTGGTAGGACACTATGACGCTCATCGTGCCCGAACACCGAATTACGTGGGACTTCTTCCTTTAGGAGTTCCGCAAGAAGTACACCAGAGGCCATTATATCACTGAAAGGCGTAAGAAATTCCTCCATCTAAGATAAGGGGGAAGACCACTAGAGCAGTACATCCACGACTTCTGCAAGTATGCAAGATATGGTACTGAGATCATCCGCGCAGAGAAGGAGAAGTGTCGAATGTTCATAGACGACCTGTGTGATGAATTATATCCCCTCTTCATTACTTTGGAGATAGAGGGCTTTCAGTCTCTGGTCAACCGAGCCATCACTACTGAAGCCTCTAGAGGGCTTCTGAAAGAAGGAAGGGGAATCAAGGCCAATTGACAAAAGATTTTGAGATGATTCCAAACCTCACATGCCTCATAAGAAGGGTAAATATTGGGCTCAAAAGTATACTACCTTCAATCAACTACCAAGGTCGGGTTATGTGCCACAGTCCCAATCTCCGGGGACGTCTATTGCTTGTACAGCTTTTGTTGACAGTATGTGCAATTCCGCGAAAGGTTCCCATATCCCTTTATGCAACTTCTATCAGAGGAGGCACCTTGGGCAGTACCGTAGAAAATCTGGATCGTGCTATCTCTGCGGTGAATCTAGCCACTTCATCAGGCAGTGTCCGTAGAATCCAAATGCCCCCACTACCGTGGCTTCTCAGAAAAATCCTAGTAAGGGATAATGAGCAAACATATGTAGTTTGGATCAGCGGGGAGACCTCATAATACTAGTACCCCTTTTATTGGTCTTGATCCTCAGACTTCAGCCTAGATATATCACGTACGAGGGCAAGAACAAGAGGATGATCCAGATGTGATTCCAGGTATGGTGGAATTATGTTCTGACCTTATTTATGCTTTAATAGATCTAGGCTCCACGCATTCTTTCATTAGTGAACCTTTGATTGCTAAGTATGCTTTAGAATCCAAACCTGTTACATCCTCGGTGGTTGTCTCTAATCTGTTAGGTGATAGTGTGGTTATTTGGTTGATCTATAGAGCTTTCCCTTTAAGGATCCAAGGGATCCCGTTTCTGGCCAATCTGATAGCCCTGCCCTTACATAAATTCGATCTCATTCTAGGCCTTGACTGGCTAGCTGAACATCAAGCCTGGGTGGACTGTTCTAAGAAGATGTTATATCTCCGTGGACTCGGTAAGGAGAGTATAACCTTGATAAAATCTGAACCCGAGCCTAAGAAGACTCTTATGTGTGCCATAGAGTCTAAAGAAGATCCAAAGCTCAAGAATGTGCCTGTAGTGAAAGAGTTTTCTGATGTGTTCCCCGATGAGCTTCCGGGACTCTCTCCCACTCGAGAAGTGGAATTCGGGATAGAAGTGCAACCTGTGACTACTCCGGTCTCTATTACTCCATATAGAATGGCCCCAGTGGAGTTAAGAGAACTAAAGGACCAAATCCAAGACCTTTTGGATAAGGGGTTCATCCAACCGAGTTCCTCACCCTAGGGAGCATCAGTTTTGTTTGTTAAGAAGAAAGATGGATCGATGCGCCTATTCATTGACTATCGTCAATTGAACAAGGTGACAATTAAGAACAAGTACCTATTGCCTATGATCGATGACCTTTTCGATCAATTGAAAGTTGCATCTATCTTCTCGAAGATAGACCTTCGTTTTGGGTACTATCAAATGCTAGTGAAGGAGTCTGATGTACCAAAGACTGCCTTCCGAACTAGATATGGCCACTATGAATTCTTAGTAATGTCATTTGGGCTTACGAATGCACCTACAACCTTCATGGATTTGATAAACCCTGTGTTTCGGCCTTACCTAGATAAGTCCGTGGTGGTGTTCATAGATGATATTATAATCTATTTGAAAGACGCTGATAGTTATGAATAACATCTTTGAATTGTGCTTCAGACTCTCCGAGAGAAACAACTGTACGCCAAATTCAACAAATGTGAATTCTGGCTATCTGAAGTATCCTTCCTAGGCCATGTAATCTCTTATGCGAGAATCCAAGCTGACCCAAAGAAAATACAAGCAATCCTTGATTGGATTCCTCCAAAAAAATGTTGCAGAAGTTCGTAGTTGTAATAACCTTAAAACTAGTATAAAGAAAGTTACTACAATGCCTTCATTTAAATCCCTAATTGATTGAAAACAAGATATTAGGTATAGTTAACAAGGACTAGAATGCAATAATTGAAAAAGTTGTAACCTAATGTGTAAGTGACCAAATTGAAACAAACAACAAATTGAAGGAATGCATGATAAATTCTCACATTCCTAAAATGCCTCTACACATGTCATTAATTAGTGGAAAATTAAGGACAAATTAGTCATTTTAGGAGGACATAATTGATGAACCATTGTCATCATCCTCCCTTGTTAGCCGAGAGAATGAACAAACAAGAGAAAAAAAGGGATTGAGTGAGAAAACTCTATAATCATAGATTTAAGATTGAGATTTGGAGAAATTGGAGTTGCTAGCAGTCATACTATCTTGATAGGAAGGTAAAATCTCTTCCTTAATGCATTATAGATTCAAATGATGCATGTAAATTTTAGGTTCTTGCTTGAATTTCATGAATTTGATGATTAGTTAGTGAATTGATGCTATGAACTAGTTCAGAAGTTCAATTGATTGATCAATCCATGAAATTGATAGTGTCATTCGAATGAGTATGAGAAATTGAGATTGTCAATAGACAAATTGATGGTGAAATGATATAGTAGTTGTTGGAAAATTTGGATGACGATTAGAATGAATGATTGATATGTGAATGGAAATTATGGTTGCTAGAAATTCTAGTGAATTGATGTCTTAATGAATCAAATTGAAAATATTTCTTAATTGCCCTATTTTTATAGGATTGACACATAATTGGACTGACTTAGACATGTATGAATGAGTGTATATATTGAACAATCATGTTAGGATCCTTGTCTAAGTGATTAAGGAAGCTAGAATCTAGCTAATGGAAAGCTGTCCAGAATACTCTGTTTTGAGCAGTTAGTTTGAAAAAATGTAGAAAATCACATAGACCAAATTAGGGAGTAAATCTTATATGTACAAAATCATGTGGATGTCTTGTTTCGTATTCAACAAACGGAATCGAATTCTGAGTTACAAAACAGTTTGTAGAGATTAATCTCTAAGGATAGTGCAAACTGTCCAGTGGCATAATTTGGTTTGTGTTTAAATAAAAAACTGTTTTAGTTCACTATGAATAAGAATGTAAGGCTTATATGGTTAGAAGGAAAATTAAGTTAGCTTTCTAGCGGTGTAAACATTTCAAAATTTTGAAGTACGGAATAAAAGATATGAACATTTAAGCAAGTAATGCACATGCTGGCAGGCAGCAACAATTTGATGTTTGAAATTGAATATTTGAGTATATGGAGTCACATAATGACTCAAGTGGTTGCTGTATTTTACCTAATACACTATGCATTGTATGAATGTTAGATCAAGTGGCAATTGAGGAAAAAGGGGCTCACATAGAACGACAAGCTAGTAGAGGGAAAGGGATTTTAATCCAAGATCGATAATAGCTCGAAAAATTCTTGTGAGTGTAGTTTAAAGTTTGGAAAGGGCGATAACCTCTCCAAGTTCATTTATGATTTGTATTTCTTGTTGATTCTTAAGTATAAATTGTGTAATGAGCTTGCTATGGAGCATTAGCAAGGTAAGTGCTCTGTTGAGTGGGTACTTGATTGTGAAGCATGCTAGAATTACTATTGATTGTCATTAAATGCTTATTGCCTAATTGAACTATATTGAAATGAAGCATAATGTTATAGTCGAAATAACTCAATTCATTGTTTATTGACAAATTGATTGACACACCTTCATTGACTATTGAAACATTGATATTGGTATTAGCTTGAACCCTATTCGATTGAAAGGGGACATTGGCACAAAATGTGCACATTGAATTGAATCATGCTTCTAATTGATTGAAAGTGATAACTATTGTAAGCCTTGGTCTAGAGTCGGTCTTAGATATAGTTGGCATGCCATAGAGTCTATAGAGCTCATTATCGGGGTGGACTACGGTCTGGGACATTGGTCCCTAATTGGCGACAGTAGGAGGGAAGTATTGTTATTGGTCATTGGCGACAGTAGAAGGGATTTGACCAGTACTATGTACCATATTGACTATTGTTATTGGCGACAGTTTGGTTGGAGACTCGAGTATCTAGACTGAGTAATCGATTCTCATTGCTATACTTAAAATGAACTATAAATCATGTACATTGAATCTATTGTTACATTGAATTGCATTGATTGATAGTAAAGGAAAATTGATTGCCATGAACTATTGATATTGAAACATTGATTGAACATTGCTTATTTGAGATTGCTTGAGTATTGAAGCATGGGTTGTGCTCAAATGACATGTTATGCCTAATGTAGTCGAATGGGATGGTTGAGCATGTCTAAACTTCAAACCTTGTATTGATATTGGATTGAAAATTAAACATATGTATCTAGTATTGATTGCTTAGCTTTGAATGGTTCCTTATTGATGGGGGAACCATACCATCTATTAGATGGTTCGTAGTTGAGACTTATTGCGTTGATTGTATTGTAATTTAAACTCACTCACTAAGCTTTGCTTAATCAAGTCTCTTTACTATGATACAGGTTGATATTGGATACTCTCCAGAAGTCTAAGCTCGTACAAGTCACATTTTTTTGAAAGAGTATGTTTCCATCTTGTTATAGTTCTCCTAGGATTGTGGCACCTAAGGCATGTATATTCATGTTCACTTAGTTATGGTTTGTATAAATTAACTCCATCTATGATCTATAAAGAGTATGGTATTTTTATATGAGCATGTATGCACTTTATTGAACTTGTATCTTTGTTAGCCTAATGTTAGATTTCCCATGGTTTAATTATGCATGAAATGGTTGAATAGACCATTCGAAAATGGGTAGTTAACATCAAGTAAATATAGTAATCCACATGTTTAGACTTGAACCACTTTCATCACTTAGGGTACTAGCCGAATGGTGTGTATAATATTGGAAGCATGTATGTTTGATTAAGGTAACTTAAGTAAATGATGTAAATCATCTATTAGTATGCTTTATAGCTACAATGAATCTTGAAATCTTCTATTGTGTTAAACAACTATTTTGAATGGTTTCTTGTAAATCAAGTAAGTCCTAAATGGTATTGATTATGATATCAAATTGCACTACGGGCACTAATGTATCTAATAGTCGCAGCATGCATTGTATATTAGGTCCTCACCTATTCGAATTCTTTCTTAAAGTACAAGAAAGGCTTAAGTCGAATTGAACTAACTAGCTTATAAGGTATGGATTATTGATTGTATTGTAGTAACTTACCTAATCCTACTAGGGTGGTTAGAGTATGTTACAAAATGGTAATTAGAGCTTATGGTTGCATGATTCTAGTGTCTATTGCATGAATAGGCTATTGTCATTGATCATTTAGGTGCCACCTAGGAGTTACTTGAATATTGATTGGATTGTGACTTGAGCTTGACTTTTCTTATTCTTTATGTATATAATGTATGAAACAAGATTGGGCAAAGATAATGAAAGCCTGACTGGCTCCTCCAATCAGGGAGGGAGCGTAAGGATGAACCATGATCCCCATAAGCCTACTGAACCTCAACAAGTTCAGCAGGAAGTTCCCGTGATTTATCCTATTCGACGAGAATACTTCTCCAATCTGAAGGAGATGTTTGATCAGATGATTGTCTCAATGAGACAAAGTACTTCTAACTCTCCAGTAGCAAAACTGGCAAGAGCTCATATTGATAAGTTAGCTTAACACTGAGCTTACACCTTCACTAGAACAAGTGAATACAAGCCAAAAGAAGCAGAGTATTGGTTGGAGAATAGGACAAGAATATTGTCTAAGCAGCTACAGTGCTCAGATGAACACATATTGGACTGTGCAGTAGCTTTATTGGCCGAGGAGGCACTGAATTGGTGGGAGACTACTACCTTGGCAGCACCTGAAGAAGCTGTCACCTGGGAATTATTCCTTAAAGAATTCAAAAAGAAGTATATTAGTGATTAGTATCTTGCTGATCGTAGAAAGAAGTTCTTGTACCTGAAGAAAAAATGGAAATCGATTGAGCAGTATGTTAGCGAGTTTTGCAAATAATGCAAAATACAACTTAGAATTCATAAAGAAAAAAGAGGACAAGAGTAGAATGTTCGTAGATGGACTCAATGATGAGTTAGGCCCTATGTTCACTACTTTGGGGATTACTGACTTTCAAGAACTGGTCAACCGAGTCATTGCTACCTAAGCCAAGATGAAGACTTCAACAAAACGATCAGAGAATCATTCCTGAGATAACAAAAGATCGAGGGATGATCACAAGTCTCATTGGAGCAATAAGAAACAAAAGCATCAAGGAGGAAATTCTTCCAATTAGGGAAATTTCTCTAAGGGTAGCTATAAACCCAAGCCATAAGCTATGTCTAGTTCCTCAACACCTATGGTCTCCTTAGATAATATCGGGAATACCGAGAGGGAGAACAAAATCCCTACTTTCAAGACTTGTCAAAAGAACCATACAGGAGTTTGCAGAAAGCTTACTAAAGCTTGATACTTTTGCGGAGACACGACACACTATGTCAAAGATTGCCCCCAAAATCTGAACAAGTTGCCTTCTCATGTATCACACAAATCGAATCAAGTCATTCACCAGGGGAAAGGGTTCAAAGCAAGCTAACTCAGGCAACTACATGAAGAGCAAAGGCCAAGGGTTTAATGCTACATATTAAGAGTCTCGGGCAGCTGCTCAAGTTTATCATATCCGTGGTCGGGAGGAGGAAGAATCTCCTAACGTAATTGCATATACAATCTACCTCGATACTTACCCGGTTTATGCTTTATTTGATATGGGATCAACCCATTCATTCATGAGATCTCCTTTAATTGAAAAGCTTAAATTGAATCCTGAATATGTTAGTTGTAGCTTAATTGCTACCAATCCTTTAGGAGACAATGTAATAGTGAACCACATATGTAAGGATTTCCTTTGTTTATTTAGGGCATCCCTTTCCTAGCCAACCTATTGTTATTACCTTTTATTGAGTTTGATCTCATTCAGGGATTAGATTGGATAGGAAGGCATCAAGCTTGGGTAGATTGCCAAAAGAGAAAATTGTTTCTCCGTGGTTTAGGAGAAAAATCCATTACCTTGATTGATAAGAAACCTATTAGCATCTTTGCTGCTATGATTAAAAGTGATGAAATTGAATTCGGTGTGACTTACTTTCCTGTTGTTTCTGACTTCCCTAACATTTTTCCCGAGGAATTGCCGAGATTGCCTCCTATTCATGAAGTCAAATTCAAGATTGAAGTTCAACCTGGGAGCGATCCAGTGTCTATCGCTCCATATCGAATGGCCCCTATTGAACTCAAAGAGCTTAAGTAACAATTGCAAGAGCTTCAAGACAAGGGCTTCATCCGACCTAGCTCTTTACCCTGGGGAGCACCCTTATAGTTCGTTATGAAGGAATATGGGTCGATGAGGCTATGTATCGATTATCACCAGCTAAACCGGCTCAATATCAAGAACAAGTACCCATTGCTGAGGATTGAGGACTTGTTCTATCAATTCAAGGATGCTAATTTGGATGATGACTCTTGTTGGGAGGAATAATGAACAAATAAATAGTGTCATATTCTCCTCATTATAATCCTTGGCCAAAAATTGAGAGAAAGAAAGGGGAGAGAAAGCTTCATACAAACAACTTCAATTCAAGCTTCATAATTCATCCATTGATCAAATTAAGCTTGGAGAAGGCATAATGCTTGAACCTAACTTGTCATAGATTGTTTGAATGACTGTTTGAATGATGTTCTTGTTGTCTTGATGAATTGGATGAATTCTATGCATGTTAGGGCAATGCTAATTACAATTAGAACTTGGAAATTGAATGATAGTAACCAAATTGCGAATGAAACATATATGAGATTGCTGGAAATCTGGAAATTATGAACATGGTTCAAAACAGTCTTGATTAGGGATTGTTTTGATTGAAAAATTGTGTAAATATGTTAAATGAACTTAGAACCCTATTTTGAGCATGTTGCTAGGTAAAATGGAGATTGAATTGATTTGGTAACTTGCTCGAAAAATGACTACACCTAATTGAACTAGTTAAATTAGGTAATGGATTGCCTGGTTGATGAATTGATGTATAATTGTGATCAAATGGATTAAACTAGGTTCAACATGACTATGCCCTATTTTGAGATCATTGTTAGGTGAATTATGATGACCTAGACATGTATTAACATGATCATGGATGAAATTGTCATGTTAGGACCTTGCTAAAATGAAATAAGGAACTAGAAATGCAACCTAGTGTAATCTGCCCAGAATGCTCTGTTCTGGGCAGTGACTTTGAAAAATCACTAAAAATTGTATATAATGAATTTAAGGCTGAAATTTTAATGGACAACACCTTGGAATGTCTAAATTCATTAGGAGATAACAGAGCTAAACTCTGGGTTGTGTACTGAAATGTAGTGTAGAAATACTAGAGATAGTGCAAATTGCCAAGTAAAGGAGGATGCCCTATCTTTAAGCTAAAAACTATATTAATTGGATAAAAACTAAAATTCAAGCCTTATATGGTCATAAATACAATTTTTAGCTTTACAACGGTGTAAAACAATTGAAATTCTGACGTACGGAATGAAATATATGCTTGATTTAGTGGCTAGAGTGCAAGCCGGCTAGCAGCAGCTGCATAGGCAATTGCACACTGTTTTATGGCATTTTGCAAGCTGTCTTGAAAACAGTTTTAGGTCTTGAAATATGCTATGTTTTACTTAAACTAGAATGTAGAAAAATGTAGTTAAAAGGAAAATGTACAAGAGCATGCTGCCCAATATGTGTATGTTATATGCTTGTAATCTTGTCGTGAATTGTATGGCTTTGTGATCATGTTTTGACATGCTATTGCTTGTAATGTGTTAGAACCAGGATTGAACTTGGTGGAAGAGGAAAGATTGGAACAATCTAAAGCCAAGAACAAAGGAGTGTGGATCCAAGACTAGCTAGCTTGGAGTATAGTGAGTGTAGTTACATCTAGGGTTAGGACTAGGTCCTAACCAATGCATTCTTGTTACAATCATGACATGTAAATGAATCTAATCATGAAATTGACCTAATAAGGGAAGGATAACTAAAGAAATGCATGAAACTTGATCCTAGTTTTGAATACAAGTCTATTTCGAAATGCTTATGCATGATTGGTAATAGCTTGAATGCTTGTATGTGCTATGATACAACATGAATGAATGATTAAAGACTTTCTTGAGATTACATCTCATCTTGATGAAATGAACCATGAAACTACTTGTTATGTGAGCTAAAGCTCAATATCCTAATGGCTTAACATGAAATAATCTTGCTTGACATGAACATGATATTGAACTTGATAATCTTGAATTAATGGTAAATCAAACAACCTTGGTAGCTAGTTGGACTAGGTAAAAGGGCATGCTTTAGAGTCTAGAGCTCATTGTGTATGGGTGGACTACGGTCCAGGTCTAAGGCCCCTATTTGGTGACAGACGGAGGATTGACCAGCACTACGTTCATCTTGTGGCGACAGTTGGTTGGAGACTCAATTACCTATACGAACTAAGTACCAAGGGGTTGTTTAATGAAATAACAAATGTAATGACAATTCAATTATACATGACAATTGTCTTGAATGCCATGAAATGCATGTTACTTGACTTGAATGCATGACTCGTTGCTTTCTTGTTTTGCAAGCATGTGTGCTTGATTCATGAAATATTACTTCGTATTGCTTGTACTTGTTGGCCTAATGCATGATATCCTTAGATTGGATAATCTTGATGCTTGAAAGCCTGGCTAAGATCACTATTGATGCTGGAAAGCCTAGTTAAGATCACTCCTGATGCTTGAAAGCCTTAGCTAGGTCTACACTTGATTAAAAGACATAAAACTTGAAATAACAAATGGTTAGACTAGTTACTACCTCACTAAGTACAATCTTGTACTTATCACTCTTTTTTCATTCTTCCCAACCTACAGGATAAAGGATATGAGGTTGTTTGATCTTGAAGCCTGTTACCTTGAACAAGAAGCAAGACACTTAAGTTTGCCTAAGTATGATTTCATACTTGTTTTATATATCTCCTAGAATGGTGGAACTAGATTGTATATAGTTAGTTGAACATGCATCTTGAGACTTGTATGTTATGTATAATGTCTTGTATGTATATCTCAAGATATGGAGACATTACTTGTACGGGGAGAAATGTAACCTGTTCACAGACCACAAGAGTCTCAAATATCTCCTAACTTATAAAGATTTAAATTCGAGACAAAGAAGATGGCTAGAATTGCTTAAAGATTACAATTTGGTTATCGACTACCATATAGTGAAAGCAAATGTGGTTGTTGATGCCCTTAATCGCAAACCATACTCGAGTAAACCTCTAAATCTAAATTCTAGTATATTTCAATTGAACTTGAACTTACTTGGATCACAAGAAAGCCATTCGAACACTTACTTATTTTGCAAGTAACTACTCAAAATTTTCTCTTAATGATCTTGTTCATTCTTTGTAGCTTCCTTGGCTATCAATGCTCATTTATGTTTATCTTTGGATGGAAATTATTGTCTGAACTTCAAGTTCAATCTAGCTTGATCTTCAGAATTAAAGAACTCCAACAAACTGATCTAGATCTTCAGAAGATCATATCCAAGCTAGACCCTGAGTCTAATTCTGACTTCTCCCTTAATTCGAATGGACTCCTCTATTTCAAGGATAGAGTATGTGTTCCTAACAATTAGGAACTAAGACAAGAAATTCTACAAGAAGCTCATCAAAGCTCTTTCGATTCACCCGGGATCAGTTAAGATGTACAAGGATCTTAAGCCACTATACTGGTGCCCGGGTATGAAATCGGCTATCACAAACTTCGTATCGAAGTGCCTGACTTGTCAAAGAGTTAAAGCCGAGCATCGAGTCCCTACTGGATTGCTCCAACCAGTCCCTCAGTGGAAATGGGATCGTATTACAATGGATTTCGTTATTGGTCTTTCTTCCACTCCAAGAAAGAATGATGTTGTATGGGTGATTGTTGATAGATTCACAAAGTCTACTCACTTCATCCCTGTTCGAATGAACATAAGCTTGGAAACCTTAGCTGAGCTATACATCCGTGAAGTGATTTGATTACACGATGTACCTACAACAATAATCTCTGACCGTGATCCTAGATTTACTTCTTGATTCTGGAATTCCTTGCAGAAGGCTCTAGGAGCTAAAGTGCATCTTAGTACAGCCTTCCATCCTCAATAAAATGGACAATCTGAAAGAATCATTCACGTACTCGAAGATATGTTACGTGCTTGTGTCATAGACTTCGGAAAGAATTGGGAGAAATCTCTACCCCTTGTAGAGTTTGCCTACAACAATTGCTATCAAACATCTATTCAGATGGCTCCTTTCGAAGCTCTATACGAAATAAGATGTAGAACTCCCTTGTACTGGTCTGAATTGGAAGAAAACAAAGTATTGAGACCTCAATTGCTTAGAGAAACCGAAGAACAATTGAAGATCATACATGATCGATTAAAGGCAGCCTTTGATATGCAGAAAGCTTATGCTGACTTAAAAATGAGAGACATTGAATACAATGTTGGAGACAATGTCTTCCTCAAAGTTTCTCCATAGAAGAAAGTCCTTCGGTTTGGAAGAAAAGGAATGCTCGGCCCTAGTTTTATCGGACCATTTGAAATCATTGAAATGATTGGTCTAGTGGCTTATCGATTGGCACATCCTAGTGAATTTGATAAAATCCACAATGTATTCCATGTTTCCATGCTCCGAAGATATCGATCTGATCCATCTCATATTCTTGAACCCAAAGAGATGGAATTGAATCCCAATCAATCTTATGAAGAAGAGCTTGTTCAGATACTTGACAAGGAAGTCAGAAGACTTCGAAACAAGAATGTTCCTCTTGTCAAAGTCTTGTGGAGAAATCACAAGGTTGAAGAGGCCATTTAGGAATCTAAAGAGGTCATGAAGAAGCAATATCGCCACCTATTCGATTCAGGTAAATTTTAGGACGAATTTATTTTCAGAGGAGGAGAATTGTAACACCCTGAAATTGGCCTATTTTTGTTACCACAATTTAAACTATAGGCTAATTGAATATTTGTGGTAACCAATTTAAATAAAATTGAACAATTGCCATCCTTATAAATCAATTTAGTGAAATTGAACTAAAATGAAAACTAGTAGGTATAAATGAAAGGATGGAAATGTGAACATGCAAAATCCTATAGATTGCATGTAAAATAGAAATTAATGGGAGGCCTTGACACGTGTCCTCTTCCAAGGATAACATGTGCCAATTTGGATGATGACTCATGTTGGGAGGAATAATGAATAAAGAAATAGTGTCTTCTTCTCCTCATTATCATCCTTGGCTGAAAATTGAGAGAAAGAAATGGGAGAGAAAGCTTCATGCAAACACCTTCAATTCAAGCTTTATAATTCATCCATTGATCAAATTATGCTTGGAGAAAGTATAATGCTTGAACCTAACTTGCCATAGATTGTTTGAATGAGTGTTTGAATGATGTTCTTGTTGTCTTGATGAATTGGATGAATTCTATGCATGTTAGGGTCATGTTATTACAATTAGAACCTGGAAATTGATTGATAGTAACCAAATTGCTAATGAAACATATATGAGATTGCTGGAAATCTGGAAATTATGAACATGGTTCAAAACAGTCTTGATTAGGGACTGTTTTGATTGAAAATTGTGTAAATATGTTAAATGAACTTAGAACCCTATTTTGAGCATGTTGCTAGGTAAAATGGAGATTGAATTGAATGGTAAATTGCTGGAAAAATGACTACACCTAATTGAACTAGTTAAATTACGTAATGGACTGCCTAGTTGATGAATTGATGTGTAATTGTGATCAAATGGATTAAACTAGGTTCAACATGACTATCTGTTTTGAGATCATTGTTTGATGAATTATGATGGCCTTGACATGTATGAACATGATCATGAATGAAATTGTCATGTTAGGACCTTGCTAGAATGAAATAAGGAACTAGAAATGCAACCTTGTGTAATCTGCCCAGAATGCTCTGTTTTGGGCAGTGAATTTGAAAAATCACTAAAAATTGTATATAATGAATTTAAGGAGGAAATTTTCATGGAAAATACCTTGGAATTTCTAAATTCATTAGGAGAAAACAGAGATAAACTATGGGTTGTGTACTAAAATGTAGAGTAGAAATACTAGAGACACTGCAAACTGCCAGTATAGTAGGATGCCCTGTTTTTAAGTTAAAATATGTATTAATTGGATAAGAACTAAAATACCAGCCTTAGATGGTATTAAATAAATTTTTTTAGCTTTCCAACTGTGTAAACCAACTGAAATTCCTACGTACGGAATGAAAGATATGCTTGATTTAGTGACTAGAGTGCAAGCTGCCTGGCAGCAGCTGCATAGGCAAATGTACACTGTTTTGTGGCATTTTGTAATCTGTCTTGAAAACAGTTTTAGGTCTTGAAATATGCCATGTTTTACTTAAACTAGAATGTAGAAAAGTGTAGTTAAGTAAAAAGGAAAACGTACAAGAGTATGTTGCCCAATATGTGTATGTTATATGCTTGTAATCTTGTCTTGAATTGTATGGCTTTGTGATCATGTTTTGACATGCTATTACTTGTAATGTGTTAGAACCAGGATTGAACTTGGTGGAAGAGGAAACATTGGAACAATCTAAAGCCAAGAACAAAGGAGTGTGGATCCAATACTAGCTAGCTTGGAGTATAGTGAGTGTAGTTACCTCTAGGGTTAGGACTAGGTCCTAACCAATGCATTCTTGTTACAATCTTGACATGTAAATGAATCTAATTTTGAACTTGGCATAATAAGGGAAGGATGACTAAAGATATGGATGAAACTTGATCTTAGTCTTGAATACATGTCTATTTCGAAATGCTTATGCATGATTGGTAATAGCTTGAACGCTTGTATGTGCTATGATGCAACGTGAATGAATGATTAACGACTTGCTTGAGATTACATCTCATCTTGATGAAATGAAACATGAAACTACTTGTGATGTGAGGTAAGGCTCAATAGCCTAAGGGCTTAACATGAAATAATCTTGCTTGACATGAACATGATCTTGAACTTGATAATCTTGAATAAATGGTAAATCGAACAACCTTGGTAGCTAGTTGGACTAGGTAGAAGGGCATACTTTAGAGTCTAGAGCTCATTGTGTACGGGTGGACTACGGTCCAAGGCTAAGGCCCCTATTTGGCGATAGACAGAGGGTACGTATATGGTATTTGGCGACAGTAGGAGGGTTGACCAGCACTACGGTGCATCTTGTGGCGACAGTTGGTTGGAGGCTCGATTACCTATACAAACTAAGTAACAAGGGTTTTTTTAATGAAATAACAAATGTAATGACAATTCAATTATACATGATACTTGTCTTGAATTCCATGAAATGCATGTTACTTGACTTGAAAGTATGACTCCTTGCTTTATTGTTTTGCAAGCATGTGTGCTTGATTCATGAAATATGACTTTTTGCTGCTTGTACTTGTTGGCCTAATGCATGATATCCTTAGATAGGATAATCTTGATGTTTGAAAGCCTAGCTAAGATCACTCTTGATGCTTGAAAGACTAGTTAATATCACTCTTGATGCTTGAAAGCCTTAGCTAGGTCTACACTTGATTAAAAGACATAAAACTTGAAATAACAAATGGTTAGACTAGTTACTACCTCACTAAGTACAATCTTGTACTTATCACTCTTGTTTCATTCTTGAAGCCTGTTACCTTGAACAAGAAGCAAGACACTCAAGCTTGCCTAAGTATGATTTCATACTTGTTTTGTATATCTCATAGAACGGTGGTACTAGATTGTATATAGTTAGTTGAACATGCATCTTGAGACTTGTACGTATAATGTCTTGATGGGCCTACCTTTGTTATGTATATAGTATCATGTATGTAATGAACCTAGATAACATGTAATGGTTGATTGTTGCTGCGCATTTGTTGATGAAATGGAATGATCATATGATGATCTAATTTGCTATGAAATAGTTTGATAACCTTGTCATGTTCTTGTGTTTGTTTGAATTAAAGGTAGAATGTAATGAACCATGTGGATTCCCTTCCATTCGAATGCATGAACCTAAAGGGTAACTTGAATGTAATTACACCTTGATGATTGTGTTAGGTATGCATGTATAGGGTGGTTACCAAATGCTTAAGACTAAGATTCAAACCATCATCGAATGGAGACCTCCAAGAAATATTAGCGAGGTAAGGAGTTTTCTCGGTTTAGCCGAGTATTTCCGAAGATTTGTGAAAGGGTTCTCAATTCTTGTTACTCCATTGACTCGACTCCTTCGAAAGAATACTCCATTTAAATGGTCTGAGGACCAGTAGAGGAGCTTCGATCAATTGAAGCAAGTCCTAACTCAAGCTCCTATTCTAATCCAACCCGAATCGGGAAAAGACTTTACAGTCTTTAGTGATGCTTCCCATCTCGGTTTAGGGTGTGTATTGATGCAAGATGACAAGGTCATTGCCTATTCTTCTCACAAACTCAAGCCAAATGAATTGAACTATCCAACACACGACTAGGAGCTAGCTGCAGTTGTGTTTGCTTTACAAATTTGGAGACATTATCTATATGGAGAGAAGTGTCCATTATTTACAGATCATCAGAGTTTAAAATACATCCTAACTCAGAAGGAGTTAAATCTTCGACAACGAAGATGGGTAGAACTACTAAAAGACTATGATCTAATCATTGATTACCACCCAGGCAAGGCAAACATTCAATTGGTAAGATCAAATACGAATTTCCAACATTGTTTATCCCTTTATTCGAATGGATGACATGAACCCACTAATCGAAATCCTTTAATTGTAGCTTCAACTACTTTCAATGCCCATTTTAAGCTCCTAAAGAATCGGAGATATGTGGCAGAACTTCAAGTTCAATCTGACTTGAATTCGAGGATAAAATAGCTTCAACAAAATGACCCCGAACTTCAGAAGATATTGAAAGAGATTGATTCCAAACCGAGCACCGAATTCTCACTTCAATCAAATGGTGTGCTTGTAACACCGTAAATCATAGCCTAGAAATATTGAAACCAATTTCTTAAGTGATAGGTTAATTCAACCTAGAATTTAAGCTAAATTGATTAGTCAAGGATCTAATTGAAAGAATGAAAGAACAAAGTGACCAAATTAAGGTGACCAACTTGTAAACTCTAGCAAGTTTAAAGAATGCACGCTAAACTTTCAATATACCATAGTTGCCCTTGATTAAGCTAATATTAAGGATAAATTAAGGGTCATATTGGACATTTCACAAATCTAATAACTTGGATTAGATGTTGTCATCATCTTCTTCATATACCATTGCCGAATTGAAGAAGAGAGAAAAGAGAGAAATGAAAGCTTGAGGGAGAAAGCTTGAATCCATGCCCTACAACCTTGATTTAGCTCCAAATTAAGTCTAGGTAGCTTAATGAGTAAGGTAATTACTTGTTTCTCTTGTAAATTTCATGTTTGAATTGAAATGGAAATGTGATTTGAGTGCATAGATGATGGAAATGTGATGAACATGTAATAGAGTCATGTATAATTGTTGGAATCGATCTCAAAATTGTTAGATGACATGTTAGGTTGCATTACATGTTGAATTGTTGTAGTATTATACTGGAAATTATGTGTAAGGAATGGTGTAACAAAACTAGGTTGCTGGAAATTTGAAATTATATGTTGATATAAGAATTGAATGGTTAGAACTTGTAATTGAGCTATGGAATTAATGAATTGGACATGATCATGATTTGATAATGTAATTAATGTGTTAAACAAGCTAAATTGTTAGCAGCCAATGCTGGAAATGAAAGATAAAAGTATGAACATAGTCATATAGCATAGAAACTGTTTTAGTAAGAACCTATTATGTAAAATGCAGAATTGAGCTTTGTAATCAAGTTACTCTGCTTTGGCTGCCTTGAAAAATGAATTAACATTGACTAAACATGTTTAGGATTTCATATTAAATGAATTATAGGGCCAAAACATTGGTTAAAATGTATTTAACGAATTAAAATGTGAATAGGTGCAATCTGCCCAGAATTGCTCTGTTCCGGGCAGTAACTTTGAAAATTCACCAAAATTTGCATAGATCAAATTCAGGGCTGAAATTTTAGTGACGTGGTCCTTAGTATGTCTACTTTCATTAGGTGAAAACAGAACTGAAAACTAGGTCCTATGCTGGAAACTGTAAATATAAATAGATGGACAGTGCAAATTGTCCAAGCAATGTAAATGCCCTATCTTTAAACAATAAACTGTATTAATTGGATAATAACTAAAATGCAAGTCTATTATGGTATTAAGTACAATTCTGTTAGCTTTCCAATTTTATAAATTAATTGAAATTCCGATGTAGGAATTGAAATATATGACTGCTTAAGCATGTAGTGTGCAAGCTGCCAGGCAACAACAGTTAAGCTACTTGGAAACTGTTTTGTACACAGTTTTATTGGACTATTTTGTAACAGTTTGGGATAATTAGATCCTGCCTAGTCTTGTTTATTGAAATGTTGACAGAATTGTATGTATATGTCTATATGTATTGAAATAACCTTGCTGCCATGTTGAATTGTCTTGTGTATACATATTGATGAGGGTGTTTAATCATGAATTTGCTAGAGCAAGGAGTGAACTTGGTGGAAGGAAAAAAGGGAAATCATCCAAAGGCTAAGAACAAAGGCATAGCTATTCAAGACTAGCTTGCTTGGAATGTGTTGCGAGTGTAACTATCCGTAGGGTTAGGACTAGGTCCTAACCAACCTTGTTGGCATTTTTAACATGATGCATCATGCATATATATATACATGAGTATGACTTGTTAAATTGGGGAAGTATGATGCTAAATTGAATGTTTGATCCATGTTTGAATGTTCTTGATCCATGCTCGAAATGCTAGCATGTAAATTGGTTCATTGAAGTATAATGATTAATGCACATTGAATGACTTGTTCTTGTAAATTTGAGACTTGAAATGCTAGCATACATGAAATTGCTAATGTTGAATGATGAGCTAAGTCTCTAATGGTCTAAGGACTTCTTTCATGATTGAAATTGTCTTTATCTTACTCGATTGAACACTTGAATAAGCCTTTCTTGTCTTGATCTTGAATATGTAAACTTGAAACACGAAATGTAAGCTTGGATAACCTTGGTTACTAGTTGTACGGGTAGGAAGGCATGCCTTAGAGTCTAGAGCTCTTGTGTAAGGGTGGACTATGGTTTAGGGCTAAGGCCCCTAATTGGCGACAGATGGAGGGTACGTATATGGTCTTTGGCGATAATTGGAGGGTTGACCAACACTACGGTGCATAATGTGGCGATAGTTGGTTTGAGACTCGAATACCTAGCAAACTAAGAACCAAGGATTGTGTCAAGGATTGTACTAAGATAATAAATAAGCTAAAATGAACTCGAAAATCTTAGTACTTGTTACAAAAGACATGATTCTATTGATTTCTTGTTACTTAAGTATGATAGCTTGGTAACCTACCATGTTAATGCTAGAATTGAAATTCATGCTTATTACTTCTTGGTTGATCGAATAGTATATCTTTCTTATTGCTTCTTGGTTAATTGAATGTGTATCATGCCTATTGAATTCTTGTTTGATCAAATGGAAATCTATGCCTATGTTCACTTGTTTGTTTGCTTGATTGACACATAAAATAAGCACTACATGCTCTTATGACTATCTATTGCTCCTACTCTTGTAAGCCTTAGATAAGTTGACTTGTTTAAAGACTATATATACTTGAAACTTGACTAGTTTTAGGTGTTACCTCACTAAGTACAAACTTTGTACTTATCACTTTTTTTCCATCCTTCCCCCAAAAACATGTTAAAATTATTGATCATGCTTGTTTTGGAAGCTACAATCCTTGTCCTTGAAGCAACTTCACAAGAAAGAAGCTAAAGTATGACCTCATACATCTTTTGTAGTCTCCTAGGAGGTGGCACTAGTCTTGTACATAGAAGTAGTGAATCATGCATTTTGAGATCTTGAATGTTTTGTATAAGCATGTTCTTGATGGACCTATCATGTAACTAACTATATGACTTTAAGCTTGGTATGTAAACACTTTAAATTTGGTATAAATGTTAATGGTTGCTGCTGTTGCGCGTAATAAGTGCTCCGCAATTGTACAAGTGTACACGTCGCAAGTTATAGTATAAAAGATATCGTCTCCACAGGGATTGGTGCCACTTCAAGAATCTAATCTCTTGCACTATAAAAAGTAAAAACACAAATAGAAGATTATAGGAGTTTTAATTAATAACTAATCTAGAAAGCAAATAAGTAAAAGACGATGTAATTAAATGAGAGAGATAGGCCAGGTTATCGTGAGTTGAGGTGTGATAGCCGATTGGATCGTCTTGGTAAAAGAGTGCAAGGGCAACTCAGTTGCCGTGGCAACTTGCACAACGGGGTTGCCTTGGCAACTAATCGATGGTTGCCTGGGCGACTAGTTGGGCAACTACTTGGGCGTCTGGGCAGCAACTTCAAGGTTCGGTAGAGCGTTCTTCAATAGTTTCTTCTTATCCCTAAGTCGAAACTCTAGCTACTTGTGCATGCCCTGATAATACATCCCTGCGTGAATGAAGGGTGAACAACAATCAATCTTGCGCTCCTCTTAGGCGTTGAAATCCTTAACTTATTCCTAAGCCGGATTAATCTTCACCATCAATAGATTGAATAAAGATCATATTCATTCGTTTCTTGAATCTAACTCTCCCGATATTAGATAAATAGATGAAGTTACGAGATCCTCTCCCAATTCACTCGCAAACACGAATAAGAACCAAGAACGAATAAACCTTGAATAGAAAGTGCAAACTCTTATTACCTAAACAAAATCCAATAGTTTCTCACAACCACAAGGCACAATAACCTTAGCCAAATAGATTTAGTTCATGGCTAGGTTCCAAAGAAACACAAGATAAAGAATCCCTAGCATGAACCTAATTGAACAAGAAAGAAAAAGATGAAGGATGGATGAAGCTTGTCGGAATTTCCTTACCCTTGATGCTTGTCAAAAATTCTCTCTTCTCTCTCGCTTTGGAGTTGACGGCATGGCCTCTAATTTATAGGGCTAGGTCAAAGTCCTTCTCTGAGAAAGAAGTTAAGTTGGAATTAAATTATCTTTAAAGAATATAATTCTTTATTATAATTATATTCCTTCTAGAACTTCTCCTATCTTCTTGGAATTTAATTATTCTTTAACCTCTTCATAGAAATCAAACTCCTTTGGGATTTAGCTTTGCTCCACGTCATCTTGGGCTTGTCTAGTCAACAATTTCAACAACCATATCACCTTATTCTTTGTCGACAATTGCCCTGGCAACTGGCTCGGCGTCTCTTTCATGCATTGCCATGGCAACTAGCTCGGCATCTCCTTCATGCATTGCCCTGGAAACTAGCTCTAGCCTTGCTTTGGCAACTAATCCTGCACATACACACAAAACACACCAAAGCAACATCTTTTACCACAAAAATAACCAAGTTATGCAATCAAGCTCAACGATGGAAGGAAACATGGATTAATGCATGAATGACTAATTATGTAACTAATATGAGCCTAAGTCTAACAATAATATGAGTAAAAAGGGTAAGAAAAACAGTACTTTTGAATACTTATCACACCCCCAAACTCAAACTATTGCTTGTCCTCAAGCAACGCAAACTAATAATTACCTGCCAAGACTTCAATTTTGACAAACTTAGCTTGAACTTGATTTCAATTCTCATAACCGGGGCACAAAGTATGATTGGCTTTTCATTTTTCGGAAAACTTAGTAGTTACTCGGAATCAAACTATAATGCTTGTGAGTGTGTGCGGAGTTGTGTGCAAGTTGATTTTTCGGACTATATGCAAACAAGAGGTTTTCAAATTACTTAATTGCGTTCTTTTTAACATGTTTTAACTAGAGTCGGTTTCGGGCACCTCTAGTGTTTTATTTTTAGTTTCCTTAAGTTAATTAATTTATTCGACTAGAGCCGGTTTCGGGCACCTCTAGCGATCAATTTTTAGCACATACTAGAGCCAATTTCGGGCACCTATAACGATCCATTTTTTTAGCACATGCTAGAGCCAAATTCGGGCACCTCTAGCATTCATCCAATTTTTATTCTAATCCCCTAATTTGTTTAATTATCAACCTAAGTTCACTAGAATTCCTTAAATCAATCAAACCACAACAGTGTTTCAACAAATTTAGCATCATAGTAAAATTCTAAGTTTTTCCATGGTTATCCTAGAATAAAAATTCTATCAATTAAGTGCATTGGCAAAGTCATCATCGGATATTCATCAAATCTAGGCAATTCTTGTTCCAACTAAAGGCATGGCAAGCAATTTATGTATCCTAAACGCAATACTTAAGATGAATGCAACTAAACATGGTAACTACTAATAACAATCCCCCACAAACTCGAGTGAGGCATTGTCCTCAATGCGTGCATTAAAGAAAAATAAAAATAACGAAAAATAAAATGCAAACAAAGACTTAATCCGAGAGTTCATCGTCGTGGATGATCAGTTTCCTTTTGGTCGGTGTCTTGATTCTCTTGCTTGAACGCGATGGTTGTTTCCTTGTTGCCGATGGTGGAATCAATCCTCGTACGGGGTTGTCCTCATCGTCCTCTTCATCAGTGTCATTGGCTTTTCGCTTGGAGGATTCATTTGGTGCGGTCTTTGTTGGTTCAATGGAGGACTCATCTGAATCTGAAAAATCAGACAATGATTTTGTACAAGTTGATTCGGGCATAGGTGCTTTACCTTTGGCTTTTGTAGTGGTTGCCGGGATGTCTTTGGCTTTGGTTGCCGTGGCATCTTCATGGTTGGTTACCGTGGCATCACCTGTTGCGGTTGCCGTTGTGACTGCTTCATTGGTTGTCGGGGCAAGGATCTTGGCAGGAAAGATTGGGAACGACACGCGGCTGTCTGGGTACTTTTCTAGGATGACTTGGGTGATGGCATTGTTGTGCTCCTTCATGTACCGCATGAACATTAGTTGCCAGTCTTCAATTTGCCTTAGGTGGCTCGCCAATGGTTGCAAGAGTGCTTCAAACTATCCTAGGATTGATGGCCTAGTTGCCCGGGCTTTAGGTGCTTGGGCATTAGGGATTGCCGGGGCGGCAGGAGTTGCTGCGGCAATTGGAGGCCTTGAGGATTTTTTCGGTGCCTCTCCCATTAGCTTTCAGATTTATGCTTGATTCCAACCAGACTTTGGTAGGGCCTTTTCATCGGTGGACTCACTTGGGACATCCATCTCCTTGCAAAGATTAGAAATTAAGCAAGGGAAGAAAAGAGAACCCTTATCTTTTGAGCTACATACAAAAATCTCATCACAAATAATTTTTCCAATGTTAATGATGCGATTATGCAAAATAGAATGTATGAGTAAAAGACGTGGTATATCAACGGTAGTATTATGTATGGTGGGCATTAAAGAAGTTTTAACAAACTTATTCCATAGTTTTACCTCGGGTTTAAGCCGAAGGCGATTTACCGTGCCCTTGTATTTACCGTCGTTCCAATGAGTTCCCGGTAGAGTGAGTTCTTGAAGCACCTTGTCGAGTTGCTTGGGCGTGATTTGATCCACAAAGGCTTAATGCTTGTCCTTCTCAACGTAGAGCCCGTAAAAGGTGTTGACATTTTCGGGGCTTATGAGTATGGCCTTGTTACGAACAAAAACATAAGGATTATCCGGGTTAGGTGAGTGAGCATAGATTTCTCTTACCCATGAGATGTTACCCGGTTTCGATTGATGGCAAAAGATTTGCCACTTTTGATGTGCACTCCTCTCGAAGATGAATGGTTCAAGGCCGAAATCTTGATGAGCGTTGGAGTATTCAAAGCCTTGTTCTTCGTAAATCTTCCGGCTTTCAAACTTGGAGTGAAATTTTTCTTGAACCGCCGGTGTAGCAAACTTGTATCTTGGTTCTTTGGAGGAACTTGGATGAACTAAAAAATTAATTTTGGATGCCATGGATGATCTTGGTTGTGAGTTTTGTAAAAACAAAGAAAAGAAAATAAATGAAACTAAAGAGTTGCAAGATGAAAAGTAGGAATAGGTTTCTTGGAAGTTAAGGGTGATGGGTTATATAGAAAAGATAGGTAGTAAATATGGTGGGTGGGATTAATTTTGGATAGAAAATAAAGGGGGTTTCAGTTTAGGGGAAGGGTGACGGTGATATGTGTTCAAAAGTACTATTTTTCTTACCCTTTTTACTCATATTATTGTTAGACTTAGGCTCATATTAGTTGCATAAATTAGCCATTCATGCATTAATCCATGTTTCCTTCCATCGTTGAGCTTGATTACATAACTTGGTAGTTTTTGTGGGAAAAGATTCTGCTTTGGTGTGTATGTACAGGATCACTTGCCAAAGCAAGGCTAGAGCTAGTTGCCAGGGCAATACATGAAGGAGATGCCGAGCTAGTTGCCAGGGCAATGCATGAAGGAGACACCGAGCCAGTTGCCAGGACAATTGTCGACAAAGAACAAGGTGATATGGTAGTCGAAATTGATGACTAGACAAGCCCAAGATGACGTGGTGCAGAGCTAAATCCCAAAGGTATTTGATTTCCATGAAGAAATTAAAGAAGAATTAAATTCCAAGAAGATAGGAGAAGTTCTAGAAGGAATATAATTATAATAAAGAATTATATTCTTTAAATATAATTTAATTCCAACTTAACTTCCTCCTCAAAGAAGGACTTTGACCTAGCCCTATAAATTAGAGGCCATATCGTCAACTTGAGGAGGCAGAGCAAGAAGAGAGAATTTTCGACAAGCATCTAGGGCAAGGAGGATTTCGACAAGCTTCATCCGTCTTCTTTTTCTTTCTTGTTCAATTAGGTTCATGCTAGGGATTATTTATCTTGTGTTTCTTTGGAACCTAGCCATGAACTATATCTATTTGGCTATGGTTATTGTGTTTTGAGGTTGTGAGAAACTATTGGATTTTGTTTAGGTAATAAGAGTTTGCACTTTTCTATTCAAGGTTTATTCATTCTTGGTTCTTATTCTTGTTTGCCAGTGAATTGTAAGAGGATCTCGTGACTTCATCTATTTATCTAATATCGGGAGAGTTAGATTCAAGAAACGAATGAATATGATCTTTATCAATCTATTGATGGTGAAGATTAATCCGACTTAGGAATAAGTCAAGGATTTCAACGGCTAAGAGGAGCACAAGATTGGTTGTTGTTCACCCTTAATTCACGCAGGGATGTATTATCAAGGCATGCACAAATAGCTAGAGTTTCGACTTAGGGATAAGAAGATACCATTGAAGAACGCTCTGCCGAACCTTGAAGATTGCTGCCCAGACGCCCAAGTAGTTGGCCAACTAGTCACCCAGGCAACCATCGATTAGTTGCCAAGGCAGCCCCGTTGTGCAAGTTGCCACAGCAACTGAGTTGCCCGTGCACTATTTTACCAAAACGATCCAATCGGCTATCACATCTCAACTCACGATAACCTGGCCTATCTCTCTCATTCGATCTTATTTATTCTTTTACTTATTTGCTTTCTAGATTAGTTATTAGTTAAAACTCCTATAATCCTTTACTTGTGTTTTCTTTTACTTTTTACAGTGCAAGAGACTAGATTCTTGAAGTGGCACCAATCCCCGTGGAGACGATATCTTTTATGCTATAACTTGCAACGTGTATACTTGCACAATTGCGTAGCACTTATTACGCGCAACAGATGGCAAGGGGGTTTAATTAGGGTAAGTTGGAGCTTTATATAAGCTTTAGATTAAGCCCATTAATTTCCTTGTTGAAGATGTTTTCCTTCTTGGATCAAAATTCCTCTTTATCTTAAATTTTTTTCCTACAATTCAAAGATAAATCAAATAAGGATTAAAATTAAAGATAAACTAATAAAAGAAAATAAATAAAGATGTGTAAAGGGATTCTTAAACTTAAAAAGATAAAAAGAAAGAAAATAAATCTATCTTAAAAATATAATAATAATTGAAAATAAAAAATAATTAGTTCGAAAAAGAAAAATGAAAAAATAATCGGAAATAATAAAAATAAAAATAAAATAAAATATCGAAAGGAGAGCATGTTCATGCATCTCCTAAGTTAACCACTTCTTTGTTACATTCCACATGGGCACCATTGTAGTGCTTTAATCTTTGTCCATTAACTTTGAATTCATGTTTGTTAGTGATGGACTTGATTATCACGGCACCATGGGAGAATGGTTTGACAACTTCGAATGGTCCCGACCATCTTGATTTTAGCTTTCCCGAGAAAAGTTTTAGCCGATAATTGAATAAGAGAACTAGTTGCCCTGGCGTGAATTGCCACGACAATAGTTTCTTGTCATGCCATTGCTTTGTTTTCTCCTTGTAGATTCGTGCATTGTTATAGGCGAGTGCACAAAATTCTTCTATCTTGTTGAGGTCCAACAAACGCTTTTGTCCAGCACTTTCCCAATCCATATTCACGGTCTTTATTGCCCAATATGCATTGTGCTCGATTTCCACCAGTAGATGGCATGTTTTGCCATAGGCAAGTCGGAAGGGGGACATACCTAAGGGTGTTTTGAATGCAGTGCGATATGCCAAAAGTGCTTCATCTAGTCTTAATGACCAATCCTTCCTAGAGGGATATACAACTTTCTCGAGTATACCCTTCAATTCCTGGTTGGAAATTTCTGCTTGCCAATTGGTTTGTGGGTGATATGCCGTGGCAATCTTGTGTGATACGCTGAAGCGTTGCAACATCTTGGCATTAAGTCTATTGTCAAAATGCTTGCCTTCGTCACTGATAATTGCTCTCGGCATCCCAAACCGTGTAAATATGTTTTTCTGCAAGAATCGTTGCATGGTCTTGGAATCGTTGTTGGGAACTGCAGCTACCTCAACCCATTTAAACACGTAGTCGACGGCAAGTAAAATGTAGATGTTGCCAAATGAAGATGGGAAAGGTCCCATAAAATCGATCCCCCATACATCAAACAATTCCACCTTGATGATGTTTTGGAGCGGCATCTCACGTCGTCTAGAGATATTGCCCGTCCTTTGGCAACGATCACATTGCTTGTAAAAGTCTTGGGCATCTTTGTACAATGTTGGACAATACAAACCAGATTGCAAAACTTTGGCCGCAGTACGAGTTCCTCCAAAATGTCCTCCATAGGGTGAGGAATGACATTGCCAGAGTATATTCTGCTGCTCTTCTTCAGGGACACATCGGCGTATAACATGATATGCACATTGTTTAAACAAAAGAGGCTCGTCCAAAAAGTAATGCTTAGCATCATGGCAGAACCGCTTATTCCCTTGGTGAGTAAGACCATAAGGTAAAATACCATAAACAAGGAAATTAACTAAATCTGCGTACCAGGGTATTGCCGAGGCATGTGCTGCCATGGCGACTGCTCCCAAAATTGCCGAGGCGTGGGTCAAGGGCTGCTACCGCGTCGAGAGTTGCCGAGGCATGCGCGTCCATGGTTGCCAAGGCATGCGCATCCATGGTTGCCGAGGCAACTAAAAGTTGCTCATTCGGGAATGCATCGCATATCTCTAGATCCGCCTGCTCCTCCCTATTACGTTCTAAACGTGATAAGTGATCAGCCACTTGATTTTCTGTTCCTTTTCTGTCCTTAATTTCAATATCAAATTCTTGTAAAAGTAATATCCAACGAATCAAACAAGGTTTGGCATCCTTTTTAGCAAATAGATATTTGATTGTCGAATGGTCCGTATGAACAATTACCTTTGTACCAATCAAATAAGATCGGAACTTGTCAAATGCGAAAACTACAGCTAGTAACTCTTTCTCCGTTGTTGTGTAATTTATTTGAGCACTATTAAGGTCTTACCTGTGGTTGGCCTAGGACTGCTCCTACCGCAAAATCACTTGCATCACACATGAGCTCAAAAGGTAGCGTCCAATTTGGTGGAACGACAATGGGTGCCGAGGCAAGCTTTTCCTTTAAGGTTTCGAATTCTTGGGTGCAAGAATCATCAAAATCGAAGACTTTATCCTGTTCAAGAAAATTGCACAAGGGTTTAGTGATTTTAGAAAAATTATGAATGAACCTCCTATAAAAACCTGCATGTCCAAGAAAGCTTCGAATTCCTTTAACCGAACTTGGTGGGGGTAATCTCTCGACCACGTCCATCTTGGCTTTGTCTACTTCAATTCCCTTGGATGAAATCTTGTGGCCGAGCACTATTCCTTCATCTACCATAAAATGGCACTTCTCCCAATTGAGGACTAAATCAGTTTCTTCACATCTTGCCAGCACCTTCTATAAATTGCCGAGGCAGCTGTCGAAGTCATTACCAAAAACAAAAAAATCATCCATGAAGATCTCAAGGAAGTCTTCGACCATGTCTGAAAAGAGTGCCATCATGCATCCTTGGAAGGTTTCCGGGGCATTACACAATCCGAACGGCATCCTTCGGAAAGCATAAGTATTGTATGGGCATGTGAAGGTTGTCTTTTCTTAATCTTCTGGTGCTATGACAATTTGATTGTAACCTGAATAACCATCAAGAAAACAATAAAAGGGTTTACCTGCGAGACGGTCTAGCATTTGATCAATAAAGGGTAATGGGAAGTGATCTTTCCTAGTGGTTTTGTTTAGCTTTTGATGATCCATACAAACCCTCCAACCGGTCACAGTCCTGGCTGGAATGAGTTCACTATTTTCATTACTTACCATCGTTATTCCTCCATTTTTCGGTACATATTGTACCAGACTTACCCATGCACTATCAGAGTAGGGTATATAATGCCGACATCAAGCCACTTGATGGTTTCTTTCATTACAACCCCTTTCATGGCATGATTCAGTCTCCTCTGGGCCTCAATTGAAGGTTTATGATCATCTTCCAACAAAATCTTGTGCATGCACACTGCCGGGCTAATTACCTTCAAGTCGGCAATTGTCCACCCTATTGCCTTCTTGTGTAGCATCAACATTTTGATTAGCTTCTTTTCCTGCTCAGGCTGTAACTTAGAAGAAATTATTACAGGCAATGTATTACCGGTTCATAAGTATGCATATTTTAGTTGCTCTGACAACTGTTTCAACTCAAGAATCGGTGGTTGTTCAATAGAGGGCTTTTCGAGCTTACCTTCCTTACCTGAGTAATCCAGTGGTTCAAAGTATGTACCTGGTCGATTGACTAGCCAATTTGCCTCTTCTTGTTGTTCCTCATCGATCAGTTCTTCATACTCCTTAGGTTCCTCTTGATCGGCAATGTAGTTGCCGAGGCAACTAAATTCCTCGTCAAAGTTAAACTCTGCTGTGGCATGAAGAAGTTGGCATTCTTCTGGATCATCGGCATGCCTTAGTGTTTGGAACACATTTAGTTTAACTTGCTGGTCATCCACCCTCATTGTGAGTTCTCCCTTTTCAGCATCGATCAAGGTTCTCCCTGTTGCTAGGAATGGTCTCCCGAGAATGATAGGTGCATGCTCGTCTGCTTCACAATCCAAAACAATAAAGTCAGCAGGGAAAATAATTATCAACTTTTACCAGTATGTATTCGATTTTTCCCTCTGGATGCACATAGGATCTGTTGGCTAGCTGTAGCATAACTGTTGTAGGTCTTGCCTTCCCGATTCCTAGTTTCTAGAAAACTGATTTAGGCATCAAGTTTATGCTAGCCCCAAGGTCGCATAATGCTTTCCCGACATAGTGGTTTCCAATGGAATAGGGTATTGTGAAACATCCAGGATCCTTCAACTTAGGTGGCATACGATTGTTCAACATGGCCATGCATCCCTCTGTTGCGGCAACTGTTTCAAACTCTCCTAGCCTTGTTCTCTTGGACACAATGTCTTTAAGAAACTTGGCATAGTTCGGCATTTGTTCAATTGCTTCCACCAATGGCAAGTTGATGTGGACTTGCTTTAGGATATAAAGAAACTTCTTGAATTGATATTCTTGCTTTTGTCGCTACAACCTTTGTGGGAATGGTGGTGGAAGTCGGATATCTTCGATCCTTTCATTGGTTTGGAACCTGATTGATGGCATTGTGGGGACAACTAGAGTTGCCGAGGCATTATCAACTGGGGTTGCCGAGGCATCCTTATCGTCGGTTACCGAGGCATGCTTATTGCCGGTTGCCGCAGCAATTCCTGGTTCAGCATCTGAGGCTTTGCTACTAGGAAGACAAGCCTCATTGGCAGTCTAAGAAGCCTAAGCATCATCGAGAGAACTCTTCCACCTTTACGCATGTTCAGAAGAGTAATTTCATACTGAGACCTCAATTGGTATCCAATCCTTCAGCCCCGATCATTTCTATTAATAGTACGGGGAATTTTGGTAAACTACTCAACTTCCTACTTGCAAGTTCTGCCAAAAGCTCCACTCGGGTCAGTGCAAAACTCAATCCAACTTGTGTTACTTGTGTGGAGGCTCGAATCACTACATCAAGGATTGTCCCCAAAATCATAAGAAGCTCCTGACTTGAGTCCCCGTAAATACTAGCACCGTACCTTCCAATTGTAAAAAAGGCTCAAGACAAGCTCAATCAGGAAATCAAAGCAAGGGTAGAGGTCAGCAATCGGCTTCTACGCATCAGAAGTCCCGAGCTCCTGCTCGAATCTATCACATTTGGGGAAAAGAAGTCGAAGAGTCTCCCAATGTCATCACAGGTACTGTTGAATTAAATTCTTGTACATGAAGCAAGGTGGTCGACCCCTCCATTGAACAGTACGTGAGTGACTTTTGCAAGTATTGCAAGTACGGATCGGAGTATATCAAGACAGATGCAGACAAGTGTAGAATGTTCATTGACAGACTCAACAATGAATTATGTCTGATATTTACTACCCTAGGTATCACTGACTTCTAGAGTTTGGTGAACTGAGCCATTGCAACCGAGGCAAAGATGAAGGCCTCTAAGAAGCGCAAGAGTGGCAGTACCTGGAAGGATAAAAGATCTAGGAAGGAAGACAAGCCTCATTGGCAGTCTAAGAAGCCTAAACATCATCGAGAGAATTCATCCACCTTTACCCATATTTAGAAGAGTAATTACATATCGAGACCTCAATCGGTATCCAATCCTTCTGCCCCGGTCATTTTTGTTAATAGTACGAGGAATTTTGGTAAAGCTGCTCAACTACATACTTGTAAGTTCTGCGAGAAGCACCACTCGGGCCAGTGTAGAACTCAATCAAATCTATGCTTTTTGTGTGGAGCTTCAGATCATTACATAAGGGATTGCCCTCAGAATCCTAACAAGCTTCTGAGCCGAACTCATGTAAATGCTAGCTCTGCATCATCATTCTGAAGCAGAAGACCTAGACAAGCTCAGTCTAGGAATATAGGAAAGAACAAGGGTTAGAACTCGAACACTACTCATCAGGAATCTTGGGCTCCTACTTAAATCTAACACATTCGGGGAAAAGAAGATGAAGAATCACCCAATGTCATAGTAGGTATTGTTGAGTTAAATACAAGTCCAATTTATGCTTTAATAGACTCGATATCTACACACTCCTTTGTTTGTTCACCCTTGATTGTGAAATTGAATTTGAAGCCTTAAACTGTAAACCAAGGCCTAGCTGTTTTGAACCTTATAGGGGAATTACAACGATGAACTTCATATGTAAAGATAGTCTCTTGTACATTCGAAACATACCCTTTCTTGTTGATCTTTGCGTACTACCATCCTATGAATTTCATGTAGTATTAGGACTAGACTAGTTAGGTAAACACCAAGCCTGGATAGATTGTCAAAATATGTGACTTTATCTCTGAGGTTTAGGGAAGGAATCCATACTTCTTATTGATAAGAAACCTACCTCAATCTTTGCTACCGTGGTTGTACAAGATGAAAATGATTTTGGTTTATCAAACATGCCAATTGTATCTGAATTTCTCGATGTTTTTCCCGAGGAACTCCCTGGTCTCCCTCCAACCAGAGAAGTAGAGTTCAGGATTGATGTTCAGCCTGGAATGAATTCGGTGTCCATCAAACTCTATCGAATGACACCAATTGCGTTGAAGGAACTCAAGAAGCAACTTTAAGAGTTACAAGACAAGGGTTTCATTAGACCCAGTTCGTCTCCCTGGGGTGATCCAGTCTTGTTTGTGAAGAAAAAAGACGGGACCTTGAGACTCTGTATTGATTACAGACAATTGAACAAACTCACCATCAAGAACAGATATCTACTACCAAGGATTGAAGATCTTTTTGATCAACTCAAGGATGCTACAATGTTTTCAAAAATCGATCTTCGATCATGATACTATCAAATGAGGGTAAAAGAAGAAGATGTACTCAAGACAGCCTTTTAAACTCGTTATGGACATTATGAATACCTTGTAATACCATTTGAGTTAACGAATGCCCCGACTACATTCATCGATCTCATGAATCGAGTATTCAAGCCTTACCTTGATAAATTTGTGGTCATCTTTATTGATGACATACTGGTATATTCTCGGAACAAGGAAGAATATGATGAACACTTTTGAATCTTGTTGCAAACCCTCCGAGAACGTCAATTGTTTGCAAAGTTTACCAAATGCAAATTTTGGCTATCGAAACTGTCGTTTCTTGGACATGTTATCTTGGTAGAAGGGATCAAAGGAAGATTTAATCTTTCCTAGATTAGAGACCTCTGAGAAATGTAGGTGAGGTTAGAAGCTTTCTCAGTTTAGTCAGGTACTATTGATGATTTGTCAAAGGCTTTTCCTCTATAGCCGCACCCTTAACCAAGCTACTTCGCAAAGATGAAACATTTGTTTAGTCGAGGAACCAACAACGAAGCTTTGATCAGCTTAAACAAGCCCTTACTCATGCTCCGATTCTTATCCAACCAGAACCGAGAAAAGTGTTCACCGTCTATAGTGATGCATCTCATTTGGGGCTAGATTGTGTCCTAATGCAAGATAGGAATGTGGTAGATTATGCCTCACGTCAGTTAAAGCCACAAGAATCAAACTACCCTACACACGACCTGGAATTGGTAGCCATTGTGTTTGCACTCAAAATCTGGAGACATTACATGTATGTAGAAAAGTGCAACTTGTATACGAATCATAAAAGCCTCAAGTACCTCCTGACTCAAAAGAACTTTAATCTAAGGCAAAGAAGATGTCTAGAACTACGTAAAGATTACTATTTGGTCATAGACTACTATCTGGGGAAAGCAAATATAGTTGTTGATGCCCTTAGTCGTAGACCATACTCGGGTAAACCCTCGATTCTAAATATTAGACGTTATCTTGAAACAATCCATTCCTAACTCGTATAAGTAACCTTGTGAATTTTTTCATAGCTTTCTTGGCAATCAATGCTTATTATTGTCTATACAAAGGACAAAAATTCATATACGAACTCCAAGTTCAATCTAGTCTAATCTCGAGAATCAAGGATCTCTAGCAAACTGATCCAGGTCTTCAGAATATCACGTTAAAACTAGATTCATAACCTAATCCTGAATTCTCCATTAAGTTGAATGGACTTGTCTATTTTAAAGATAGAGTATGTGTTCCTGATAATAAAGAACTCAAGAAAGAGATGTTACAAGAAGCTCATCAAAGTTCTTTCTCGATACATTCGGGATCACTCAAAATGTATAAAGACCTAAAACCACTATATTGGTGGCCAGGCATGAAGTCAGCCATCGCGGACTTCGTATCAAAGTGTTTAACTTGTCAAAAGGTCAAAGTCGAGCATAGAGTCCTTACGAGACTACTTCAACCTATTGAATTTCCTCAATGGAAATGAGACCGTATAACTATGGATTTTGTTACTGGTCTTCCTTCAACCTAAGAAAGAATGATGTTGTGTGTGTGATCGTTGTTAGATTCTCAAAATCTGCACACTTCATCCCTGTTCGAATGAACATGAGCTTGGATGTCTTGGACGAGCTATATATTCGTGAAGTGATTCAGTTGCACGGTGTACCTACAGCTATAATCTTCGATCGAGACCCAGATTTGCTTCTCAGTTTAGAAATCCTTACAAAAGGCTTTAGGTTCTAAAGAGCATCTTAGCACAACTTTTAATCCTTAATCTAACAGAAATCAGAAATGATAATTCAAGTACTCGAATATATGTTGCGTGCTTGTGTAATAGACTTTGGAAAGAACTGGGAATAGTCTCTACCCCTAGTAGAATTTGCTTACAATAATAGATACCATGCATCTATTCAGATGGCACCATTTAAAGCCTTATACGGGAGGAAATGTAAGACTCCTTTATGTTGGTCTGAATTGGGAGAAAACAATGTTTTGGGGCCTCAATTACTCAGAGAAACTTAAGAACAAGTACAGATCATTCATAGCTGATTGAAGGCAGCTTTCGATAGGCAGAAGGCCTATGCAGACTTGAAAATGAGAGATATTCAACACAATGTAGGAGATAAAGTCTTCCTTAAAGTATCTCCTTGGAAGATGATCTTCAGGTTTGGAAGAAAGGGGAAGCTCAGTCCTCGATTTATTGGTCCTTTTGAAATCATTGAAAGGATAGGGCCAGTGGCCTATCGTTTAGCTCTTCCTAGTGTCGATAAGATCCACAACGTGTTTCATGTATCTATGCTAAGAAGATACAGATCTAATCCATCTTACGTATTAGAGCCTAAAGAAGTTTTGTTAGCTTTCCAACGGTGTATATCAATCGAAATTCCGGCGTACGAATTAAAAGATATGGCCATTTAAAGGGACAGTGTGCAAACTGCCAGACAACAGTGTCCTGGGCAGTTTGGGACTGTTTTTACACCTAAATGCAAACTATTTCTAAAACAGTTTTGGGACATTGTAGTCTGTCCAATTATGCTTTAAAATGAAGTAATAACAATGTGGAGATAAATTAGTAAGAAATGCTTAAAAGGAAGTATAAAAACAGTAGCTAAATGTTAGGTACATTGTGATAACATTGCTACTATGATTGTATAATATATTGTTCTTGTTTTGATGAAATGTGTATGTGTTATGCTTGCTAGACCAAGGGCAGTAAATTGAGGAAGAAAAAGGAAATCATTCAAGGGCTAAGTACCAAGGGGATAGCCATACAAGATAATTGCTAGCTTGCTTGGATTGTATTGTGAGTGTAGTTACCTCTAGGGTTAGCACTAAGTCCTAACCAATGTATTTGTTACATTCTTTTTATGATAATGAATCTAAGCATGAATTTGACTTAATAAGGGAAGGATGAATTAAAGAAACACATGAAACATGATCCTAGTTTTATGTACATGTCTATTCGAAATGCTTATGAATGATTAGTGATAACTTGGTTGCTTGTATGTACTATAGTACAACATGTTGAGTGTTAATGACTTGGTTGAGATATGATTGTTATATCATTTTGATGAAATGAATCTTGAAACCACTTGACTTGTGAGCTAAGGCTCAATAGCCTAAGGGCTTAACATGAAATGATCATGATTTACATGAACATGATCTTGAACTTGATAACTTGAATAAATGGTAATTCGAACAACCTTGGTAGCTAGTTGGATTAGGTAGAAAGGCATGCCTTAGAGTCTAGAGCTCATTGTGTACGGGTGGACTATGGTCCAGGGCTAAGGCCCCTATTTGGAGACAGACGGAGGGTACGTATGTGGTCTTTGGCGACAGTAGGAGGGTTGACCAGCACTACGGTGCATATCGTGACGACAGTTGGTTGGAGACTCGATTACCTATACAAACTAAGTACCAAGGGGGTTGTTTAATGAAATAAACAAATGAAATAAGATTCAATTATACACGATACTTGTCTTGTATGCCATGAAATGTATGTTGCTTGATTCGAAAGCATGACTCCTTGGTTTCTTGTTTTGCAAGCATGTTACTTGATTCATGATTTCTTGAGGCCTAATCTTTATGGCCGAATGCATGCTACCCTAAATAGGATATTCTTGATGATTGAAAGACTAGATAGGGTCACTATTGATACTTGAAAGACTAGCTAAGTCTACTCTAATGCTTGGAAGCCTTAGCTAGGTTTATAATTGACCTAAAAGACATGCAACATGAAATAACAAAATGGATAGACTAGTTACTACCTCACTAAGTACATTTTATACTTATCACTCTTGTTTCATTCTTCCCATCCTACAGGTTAAAGGATTCAACATTGCTTCATCTTGAAGCTTGATTCCTTGAGCAAGAAGCATCCTACACAAGCTTTGTTAAAGTATGATTTCATACTTGTTTTGTATTCTCCTAGAATGGTGGCACTAGATGTATCTAAGTAGCTTAAACATGCATTCTGAAAGATTGTATATAATGCTTGATGGCCTATCTATGTTTTTTATGTAGATTAAGGTTTGTAATGAACTTAATTAACTTATAATGGTTGAATGTTGTTGCGCATATGTTGATAGAATGACTTATTGTTAACCTAGCTATCTTGATGACTTGCGAATGCTATGATCTTGTATGTTGTTTGCTTAAATAGAAAGTAGGATGATGAGTCAAGATGCTTACTTGTACCCTAATCGAATGGCCATGACATATAGATTCACTTGAATGTATAAATGTTTGTTGTGCGTGATATGTATGCTTGTAGATTTGATTGTATGCATGGGATTGAATTAATCATGAATGAAACTAGTTACATGCCATGTTATACACTTAGGTAAATGGCCGAATGGTTAGGATTAGAATGTGGTTTGAAAGCAAGATTGAACATGTAAATTTGAATGATCAATCAATTGTGATAGAAATTTAGGTAAGAGATGACACATGTATACATCAATGAACAATGGTTAGGATTAGAATGTGTATTGCTTGTTTGTATTGTAAGCATGAATTGAGTTAAATTTAGTGACCTATTCGAATGGAGTTTAGGTTAAGATTCAATTTTATGGTTACTTACATGATAAGTAATGTATGAATGGTTGCCTATGTCTTGTTCGATTGTTTGATTCTCCTTGCTTGATCATTGCCGAATGTTTTAGTTAATTATTGAAGCCAAGTTGAATGAGTAATGCTTGTATTGTCCTTGCTTTCTTGCTAAGTAACGATCCTGAACCGAGTTACTACTAACCTGGGTAGGGGTGTTACATATAAATTGGTATTAGATCTTTAGGTTTAGTCAATTCTCGGACTAAACCAGGCTATCATGCATCATATAGGATACGTGTGCCACATAGGAGACTTGAATTGAATGGCTTGTGTCTTGTTTATTAAACCGAACTCTTAATTGTTCTATTTGAATGAAGAATGTCTAAAATAAGACTCGGTCGGGATAATGGAAGTCCTGAAGGGTCCTCGAATGAAGGAGACAGTGTAAGGATGGAACAAATTCCTCCTCACCATCAAGCTCAACATAGAGCTCAAGCTGCTGCTCAACAGGAAGCTCCTACTATAAATCCTGTGCAGCAAGAATGCCTTCTGAGTATGAAGGAGATGTTTAATCATCTAGTGTCTGCCTTAAAGCAAGATCATCCAATTGCTCCTACAGTTGTTGTCCCAAACCGAGCCCCGATCGACAAACTGGCTCAACATCGGGCTTATACCTTCACTGGCACCGATGAAGCAAACCCAGAAGTAGTTGAGTACTGGCTTGAAGCCACTACTCGAATCCTTACCAAGCAACTACCTTATCCTGATGAGCACAAACTTGAATGTGCTATAGCTTTGTTAGCTGATGAAGCCTTAAGCTGGTGGGAAACTACTACGTTGACTGCCCCTGCAGAAGCCGTGACGTGGAAATTCTTCCTCGATGAATTTAGGAAGAAGTATATCAGTGAACAGTATCTGGCCGAGCATCAGAAACGTTTCTTGTACCTCAATCAAGGGGGCTGACGTATTGAACAGTATGTAAGCGACTTCTATAAGTATTGCAAATATGGGTTGGAATATATCAAAATTGAGGCCGACAAGTGCCGAATGTTCATTGATGGGTTAAATGATGAATTAAGCCCTATATCCACTGCTCTCTATATTACCGACTTCCAAAACTTGGTAAACTGAGTCATTGCTACAGAGACGAAGACGAAGGCCTTAGAGAAGCGTAAGAGTGGAAATTCCTAGAAAGATAAACGATCCATAAACGATAACAAGCCACACTAGCAGTCAAAGAAAGATAAGCATTCTAAAGATCACTCTTCAAATCATACTCACGTCTAGAAGAGCAATTATATACCGAAACCTCAATCGGTAATCAAATCCTCAGCCGCGATGATCTTAGTTGATAGTACGGGGAATTCTAGTAAAGTTGTTCAGTACTCTACTTCCAAGTTCTATTAGAAGGACCACAACGGGCAATGCAGAACTCAACAAAACTTGTGTTTCTTATGTGGAGCCTCAGATCACTATATCCAGGATTGTCCTCGAAATCCTAATAAGGTTCCAAGTCAAACTCCTAGAAATGAAAGCTCAGTTCACTCTAATCGAAACAAGGGTCCTAAACAAGCCCAGTATGGAAATCAAGGGAGAGGCGGAGGGAACTATTCGAATGCTCCAACTCACCAAGAATCCCAAGCCCCTGCTCGTATGTACCACATTCGTGGTAAAGATAATGAAGAAGCTCCTGATGTTATCGCAGGTACCGTTGACTTAAATTTTAGTCATGGATATGCTTTAATTGATTCGGGGTCTACCTATTCATTTGTTTGTTCTGCCTTGATCAACAAGTTAAAAATGAAACCCGAAATTGTTGAATCTAGCCTTGTGGTTTCGAATCCATTAGGGGAAAACACCCATTAACTTGCGCCACAAGAAAGTTTCCTTGACCATTCGAAACATACCCTTTCCCATTGATATTTATGTCTTGCCATATTATGAATTTGACTTGATATTGGGGTTAGATTGGTTAAGTAAACACAAGGCCTGGTAGATTGCCAAAATCGGAGAGTGTATCTCTGGATTTAGGGAAAGAATCCATTCTCTTAATAGACAAGAAACCAACTTTAATCTTTGCTAAGATGATTCTCTAAGATGAAATTGAATTCGGTTTGCCTAGCATGCCTGTTGTTTCTAAATTCACTGATGTTTTTCCCGAGGAACTCCCTGGTGTCCCTCCGATCAGATAAGTAGTGTTCTGGTTTGAAGTTCAACCTGGAATAACTCCGGTGTCCATCACACCTTATCGAATAACGCCAGTTGAGTAAAAAGAATTAAAAAAGCAACTTCAGGAGTTGCAAGTTAAAGGCTTCATACGGCCTAGTTCATCTTCTTGGGGTGCTCCAGTCTTGTTCGTGAAAAAGATAGACGAGACTATGAGACTCTGTATTGATTACAGACAATTTAACAAGCTTACGATCAAGAATCGATATCCTCTTCCTAGAATAGAAGATCTCTTCAATTAACTCAAGGATGCTTCGATATTTTCAAAGTTCGATCTTCGATCGGGATACTATAAAATGAGGGTAAAAGAAGAAGATGTGCCCAAGACAGCTGATAAGTGTTCAAAAGTACTATTTTTCTTACCCTTTTTACTCATATTATTGTTAGACTTAGGCCCATATTAGTTGTATAATTAGCCATTCATGCATTAATCCATGTTTCCTTCCATCGTTGAGCTTGATTACATAACTTTGTAGTTTTTGTGGGAAAAGATGTTGCTTTGGTGTGTTTTGTGTATATGCAGGATCACTTGCCAAAGCAAGGATAGAGCTAGTTGCCAAGGCAATGCATGAAGGAGACGCCGAGCTAGTTGCCAGGGCAATACAGGAAGGAGACGCCGAGCCAGTTGCCATGGCAATTGTCGACAAGAGCAAAGGTGATATGGTAGTCGAAATTGATGACTATACAAGCCCAAGATGACGTGGAGCAAAGCCCAAACCAAAGGAATTTGATTGCCATGCAGAGATTAAAGAAGAATTAAATTCCAAGAAGATAGGAGAAGTTCTAGTAGGAATACAATTATAATAAAGAATTATATTCTTTAAAGATAATTTAATTCCAACTTAAACTCCTCCTCAAAGAAGGACTTTGGCCTAGCCCTATAAATAAGATGGAGATTTCGACAAGATGGAGGGAGCAAAATAGGGAAATTTTGACAAGTCCAAGGAGGGCAAGAGGAGAGAATTTTCGACAAGCATCAAGGGCAAGGAGGATTTCGACAAGCCTCCTTCTTCATCCTTTTCTTTCTTGTTCGATTGGGTTCATGCTAGGGATTATTTATCTCGTGTTTCTTTGGAACCTAGCCATGAACTAAATCTATTTGGCTATGGTTATTGTGTTTTGTGGTTGTGAAAAACTATTGGTTTTTGTTTAGGTAATAAGAGTTTGCACTTTTCTATTTCAAGGTTTATTCATTCTTGGTTCTTATTCTTGTTTGCGAGTGAATTGGGAGAGCATCTCGTGATTTCATCTATTTATCTAATACCGGGAGAGTTAGATTCAAGAAACGAATGAATATGATCTTTATTCAACCTATTGATGGTGAAGATTAATCCGGCTTAGGAATAAGTTAAGGATTTCAACGGCTAAGAGGAGCGCAAGATTGGTTGTTGTTCACCCTTGATTCACGTAGGGATGTATTATCAAGGCATGCACAAGTAGCTAGAGTTTCAACTTAGGGATAAGAAGAAACCATTGAAGAACGCTCTACCGAACCTTGAAGGTTGCTGCCCAGACGCCCAAGTAGTTGCCCAGGCAACCATCGATTAGTTGCCAAGGCAACCCCGTTGTGCAAGTTGCCACGGCAACTAAGTTGCCTGTGTACTCTTTTACCAAAACGATCCAATCGGCTATCACACATCAACTCACGATAACCTGGCCTATCTCTCTCTCAATTGATCTCATCTATTCATTTACTTTATTGCTTTCTAGATTAGTTATTAGTTAAACTCCTATAATCCTTTATTTGTGTTTTTACTTTTTACAGTGCAAGAGACTAGATTCTTGAAGTGGCACCAATCCCTGTGGGGACGATATCTTTTATACTATAACTTGCGACGTGTATACTTGCACATTTGCGTAGCACTTATTACGCGCAATAAGTTTTTGGCGCCGTTGCCGGGGATTGACAATAGCGACTTTGTTTTTTATTTTCTTGCACTTTCTTTTTACTTTTCTTGTTTAAGATTCAAAGGGCTAACAAACTTTGGTTTTGCATTGGTATATGACCAGGGCGAGACCGACTACACCAGAATATCCATTTGATCCAGAAATCGAACGAACCTTACAAAGACTTAGACGAAGGATAAGAGTAGCAATGGCTAATCAAGACGGCAATATGAATCAAGATGTTCTAGCAGGAGGAGGAGTGATTCTTACACGAAACATAACTATTCGAGACTATCTTGAAGAAGATCTAGATGGACTTAATCCAGGAGTTGTCGCACCTGAAATTGAAGCCGACCATTTTGAGTTAAAACCGGTAATGTTTATTATGATCAACACAATTGGTCAATTTGGCGGCTCAGCAACTGAAGATGCACGGCAACATCTGAAATCTTTCCTCGAGATTTGCAACTCGTTCAAAATACACGGAGTCACCCCCGATGTCTTACGATTAAGATTATTCCCCTATTCACTGAGGGATAGGGCGAAAGCATGGTTGAATAGCATTCCTGCCGGATCAATAGCATCTTGGACTGATCTTTGTCGTGATTTCCTTGCTAGATTTAATCCTACAAATTTGACTGATAAGCTTTGTAACGACATTACTTCTTTTCGGCAAGAAAATGATGAATCCATGTACGAGGCTTGGGAGCGATATAGAGAACTTCTACACAAATGCCCCCTACACGGATTCCCGGTGTGGACTCAAGTAACAATGTTTTACAATGCCATGAATACACCAACAAGGATGATGCTAGATGCCTCGGCAAACGGCATACTCATAGATAAGTCACCGGAGGAAGCAATGCAAATTCTAAATAGGCTAGCTAGGAATGATTATCAATTCCCATCTACTAGAAGAGGAGGAGTTAGACGCCAAGCCACAATACATGAACTAGGATCATCAGATTCAATTTCGGCACAATTGGCCACTTTAACCAAGATGGTCCAGAACATGCAAAAACCAAACAACACACATGAAGTCAAGGTAATGGATTCTTTTTGTGAGTTATGTGGTGATAACCATAATTCTTCTGAATGTATGCAGAATCGGGAATCCAGCTTCTATGTGGGGAATTACAATCGGAGCAACAACGTGATGTCCAATACATACAATCCAGCTTGGAAGAAGCACCCAAATTTTTCATGGAGTAATCCCAACAACGCTCTAAACCAGAACAATTAGAATGCACAAGCATCGGGATTCCAACAAAATATGCCACGGCAACAGTTGCCACAGCAACAACCGACGACATCTAGTTCTTTCGAAAATTCTCTAAATTCTTTTATGATGAAAATTGAATCTTATATGGCTGAGAATAGTAATTTCATACAAAGAACTGATGCTTTTATTAACAGGACCGAGATGAGATTGCAAAACCAAGAGGCGACAATCAAATCATTGGAAAATCAAGTCGGACAGTTCGCTCAAAATCTGAATACTAGACCGCAAGGAGGTTTACCTAGCGATACTGAAGTCGCAAGAGGAACTGGCCATGAGCAATGTAAGGCAATCACCACTAGAAGTGGCCAACAACTTAGAGAGGTTCAAACCCGCTCGTCAAGCAAAACTTCACAAAAAGATCAAGACGAACCTAGCGGCAAAGCCTCAAATGCTGAACCAGGAATTGCCGTGGCAACCGGTAATAAGCATGCCTCGACAACCGACGATAAAGACACCTCGGCAACTTGCGATAAGCATGCCTCGGCAACCCCAGTTGATAACTCCTCGGCAACTCCAGTTGTCCCTGCAATGCCGTCAATCAAGTTTCAAACCAATGAAAGGATCGAAGATATCCGACTTCCACCACCATTCCCACAAAGGTTGAAGCGACAAAAGCAAGAATACCAATTCAAGAAGTTTCTTGTATCTTAAAGCAAGTCCACATCAACTTGCCATTGGTGGAAGCAATTGAACAAATGCCAAACTATGCCAAGTTCCTTAAAGACATTGTGTCCAAGAGAACAAGGCTATGAGAGTTTGAAACAGTTGCCGCAACGGAAGGATGCATGGCAATGTTGAACAATCGTATGCCACCCAAGTTGAAGGATCCTGAAAGTTTCAAAATACCCTGTTCCATTGGAAATCACTATGTCGGGAAAACATTATGCGACCTTGGGGCTAGCATAAACTTGATGCCTAAATCGGTTTTCCAGAAACTAGGAATCGGGAAGGCAAGACCTACAACAGTTATGCTACAGCTAGCCGACAGATCCTATGTGCATCCAGAGGGAAAAATCGAGGACATACTAGTAAAAGCTGATAAATTTATTTTTCCCGCTGACTTTATTGTTTTGGATTGTGAAGCAGATGAGCATGCAGCCATCATTCTCGGGAGACCATTACTAGCAACAGGGAGAACCTTGATCGATGTTGAAAAGGGAGAAGTCACAATGAGGGTGAATGATCAACAAGTTAAACTAAATGTGTTCCAAACACTAAGGCATGTCGATGATCCAGAAGAATGCCAACTTCTTCATGCCACGGCAGAGTTTAACTTCGACGAGGAATTTAGTTGCCTTGGCAACTACATTGCCGATCAAGAGGAACATGAGGAGTGTGAAAAACCGGTCGATGAGGAACAACAAGAAGAGGCAAATTGGCTAGTCAATCGACCAGGTACATACATTGAACCACTGGATTACTCAGGTAAGGAAGGTAAGCTCGAAAAACCCTCTATTGAACAACCACCGATTCTTGAGTTGAAACAATTGCAAGAGCAACTAAAATATGCATACTTAGGAACCGATAATACATTGCCTGTAATTATTTCTTCTAAGTTACAGCCTGAGCAGGAAAAGAAGCTGATCAAGATATTGAAGCTACAAAAAAACGCAATAGGGTGGACAATTGCCGACTTGAATGGAATTAGCCCGGCAGTGTGCATGCACAAAATTTTGTTGGAAGATGATCACAAACCTTCAATTGAGGCCCAGAGGAGACTGAATCATGCCATGAAAGGGGTTGTAATGAAAGAAATCATCAAGTGGCTTTACGCCGGCATTATATACCGTATCTCTGATAGTACATGGGTAAGTTCGGTACAATGTGTACCGAAAAAGGGAGGTATAACGGTGGTAAGTAATGAAAATAATGAACTCATTCCAACCAGGACTGTGACCGGTTGGAGGGTTTGTATGGATTATCGAAAGCTAAACAAAGCCACTAGGAAAGATCACTTCCCGTTACCCTTTATTAATCAAATGCTTGACCGTCTTGTAGGTAAACCCTTTTATTGTTTTCTTGATGGTTATTCAAGTTACAATCAAATTATTCAGGTTACAATCAAATTGCCATAGCACCAGAAGATCAAGAAAAGACAACCTTCACATGCCCATACGGTACTTATGCCTTCTGAAGGATGCCGTTCAGATTGTGTAACGCCCCGACAACCTTCCAAAGTTGCATGATGGCGCTCTTTTCAGACATGGTCGAAGACTTCCTTGAGATCTTCATGGATGATTTTTCTGTTTTTGGTAATGATTTCGACAGCTGTCTCGGCAATTTAGAGAGGGTGTTGGCAAGATGTGAAGAAACGGATTTAGTCCTCAATTGGGAGAAATGCCATTTTATGGTAGATGAAGGAATAGTGCTCGGCCACAAGATTTCATCCAAGGGAATTGAAGTAGACAAAGCCAAGGTGGATGTGATCGAGAGATTACCCCCACCAAGTTCGGTTAAAGGAATTCGAAGTTTTCTCAGACATGTAGGTTTTTACAGGAGGTTCATTCATATTCTTTCTAAAATCACTAAACCCTTGTGTAATCTGCTTGAACAGGATAAAGTCTTCGATTTTGATGATTCTTGCACCCAAGAATTCAAAACCCTAAAGAAAAAGCTTTCCTCGCACCCATTGTCGTTCCACCAGATTGGACGCTACCTTTTGAGCTCATGTGTGATGCAAGTGATTTCGCGGTAGGAGCAGTCCTAGGCCAACGCACAGGTAAGACCTTCCATGTGATATACTATGCTAGTAAAACTCTTAATAGTTCTCAAGTGAACTACACAACAACGAAGAAAGAGTTACTAGCTGTAGTTTTCGCATTTGACATGTTCTGATCCTATTTGATTGATAAAATGGTAATTGTTCTTACGGACCATTCGGCAATCAAATACTTATTTGCTAAAAAGGATGCTAATCCTCATTTGATTTGTTGGATATTACTTTTACAAGAATTTGATATTGAAATTAAGGACAGGAAAGGAACAAAAAATCAAGTGGTCGATCACTTATCACGTTTAGAACACAACAGGGAGGAGGACACGGATCTAGAGATATGCGATGCATTCCTGGATGAACAAATTTTAGTTACCTCGACAACCATGGACGCGCATGACTCGGCAACCCTCGATGCCTCGGCAACCCTCGACGCCTCGGCAACCATGGATGCACATGCTTCGGCAACCCTCGACGCCGCAATAGCCTTTGATGCGCACGCCTCGGCAATTTTGGGAACAGTCGCCACGGCAACACATGCCTCAGCAATACCCTGGTACGCGGATTTAGTTAATTTCCTTGTTTGTGATATTTTACCTTATGGCATTACTCACCAAGGGAAGAAGCGGTTCCGCCATGATGCTAAGCATTACTTTTGGGATGAGCCTCTTTTGTTTAAACAATGTGCAGATCAGGTTATACGCTAAAGTGTCCCTGAAGAAGAGCAACAGAATGTACTCCGGCAATTGCATTCTTCACCCTATGGAGGACATTTTGGAGGAACTCATACCGCGGCCAAAGTTTTGCAATCCGGTTTGTATTGGCCAGTATTGTACAAAGATGCCCAAGAATTTTACAAGCAATGTGATCGTTGCCAGAGGACGGGCAATATCTCTAGACGACATGAGATGCCACTCCAGAACATCATCGAGGTGGACTTGTTCGATGTGTGGGGGATCGATTTTATGGGACCTTTCCCATCTTCATTCGGCAACCTCTACATCTTACTTGCCATCGACTGCGTGTCTAAATGGGTGGAGGCAGCTGCAGTCCCCAACAATGATTCCAAGACCGTGCAACGATTCTTGCAGAAAAACATATTTACACGGTTTGGGATGCCAAGAGCAATTATCAGTGATGAAGGCAAGCATTTTGAGAACAGACTAATTGCCAAGATGTTGCAACGCTTCGGCATATCACACAAGATCGCCACGGCATATCACCCACAAACCAACGGGCAAGCAGAAATTTCCAACCGGGAATTTAAGGGTATACTCGAGAAAGTTGTAAATCCCTCTAGGAAGGATTGGTCATTAAGACTAGATGACGCACTTTGGGCATATGGCACTGCATTCAAAACACCCTTAGGTATGTCCCCCTTCCGACTTGTCTATGGTAAGACATGTCATCTACCGGTGGAAATCGAAAACAAGGCATACTGGGCAATCAAGACCGTGAACATGGATTGGGAAAGTGCCAGACAAAAGCGTTTGTTGGTCCTCAATGAGATAGGAGAATTCCGTACACTCGCCTATAACAATGCACGAATCTACAAGGAGAAAACAAAGCGATGGCATGACAAGAAACTATTGCCACGACAATTCACGCCAGGGCAACTAGTTCTCCTATTCAATTCTCGGCTAAAACTTTTCCCGGGAAAGCTGAAATCAAGATGGTTGGGACCATTCGAAGTCGTCAAACCATTCTCCCATGGTGCTGTGATAATCAAGTCCATCTCTGACAACCATGAATTCAAGTCCATCTCCTTTCAATATTTTCTTTTTCTTTTTCTTTTTCTTTTTATTTTCATTTTTATTTTTAGGAGATATTTTATTTTTCTTGATTATCTTTAGTTTTCAGGTTTTCTTTGTTTTCTTTTTCACAACAAGACTCACAACTGCTATGCTAAGGAAATTTACTGCCGAGATCCTTGCCCCGGCAACCAATGAAGAAGATGTCGCGGCAACCTACATCGTGCCTGCACAAGCTGATGCCACGGCAACCAACCCTGAAGATGCCACGGCAACCAAAGCTAAAGACATCCCGGTAATAAGAAAACAACCATCGCGTTTAAGTAGGAGAATCAAGACACCGACCAAAAGGAAACTAATCATCTACGATGACGAACTCTCGGAGTAAGTCCTCGTATGCATCTTTATTTTTATTTTTCGTTATATTTATGCATGCATTGAGGATAATGCCTCACTCGAGTTTGGGGGGTTGTTATTAGTAGTTACCATGTTTAATTACATTCATCTTAAGTATTACATTTAGGATACATAAATTACTTGCCATGCCTTTAATTGGAACAAGAATTGCTTATATTTGATGAATATCCGATGATGACTTTGCCAATGCACTTAATTGATAGAATTTTTATTCTAGGATAACCATGGAAAAACTTAGAATTTTACTATGATGCTAAATTTGATGAAACACTGTTGTGGTTTGATTGATTTAAGGAATTCTAGTGAACTTAGGTTGATAATTAACAAATTGGGGGATTAGAATAAAAATTGGATGAATGCTACAGGTGCCCGAAATTGGCTCTAGCATATGCTAAAAAATTGATCGCTATAGGTGCCCGAAACTGGCTCTAGTATGTGTTAAAAAAAATTTTGATAGCTAGAGGTGCCCGAAACCGGCTCTAGTTCGAGTTTGGGGGTGTGATAAGTGTTCAAAAGTACTATTTTTCTTACCCTTTTTACTGATATTATTGTTAGACTTAGGCCCATATTAGTTGCATAATTAGCCATTCATGCATTAATCCATGTTTCCTTCCATCGTTGAGCTTGATTACATAACTTGGTAGTTTTTGTGGGAAAATATGCTGCTTTGGTGTGTTTTGTGTATATGCAGGATCACTTGCCAAAGCAAGGCTAGAGCTAGTTGCCAGGGCAATGCATGAAGGAGACGCCGAGCTAGTTGCCAGGGCAATACATGGAGGAGACGCCGATCCAGTTGCCATGGCAATTGTCGACAAGAGCAAAGGTGATATGGTAGTCGAAATTGATGACTATACAAGCCCAAGATGATGTGGAGCAAAGCCCAAACCCAAAGGAATTTGATTGCCATGCAGAGATTAAAGAAGAATTAAATTCCAAGAAGATAGGAGAAGTTCTAGTAGGAATACAATTATAATAAAGAATTATATTCTTTAAAGATAATTTAATTCCAACTTAAACTCCTCCTCAAAGAAGGACTTTGGCCTAGCCCTATAAATAAGATGGAGATTTCGACAAGATGGAGGGAGCAAAAAAGGGAAATTTCGACAAGTCCAATGAGGGCAAGAGGAGAGAATTTTCGACAAGCATCAAGGGCAAGGAGGATTTCGACAAGCCTCCTTCTTCATCCTTTTCTTTCTTGTTCGATTGTGTTCATGCTAGGGATTATTTATCTTGTGTTTCTTTGGAACCTAGCCATGAACTAAATCTATTTGGCTATGGTTATTGTGTTTTGTGGTTGTGAGAAACTATGGGTTTTTGTTTAGGTAATAAGAGTTTGCACTTTTCTATTTCAAGGTTTATTCATTCTTGGTTCTTATTCTTGTCTGCGAGTGAATTGGGAGAGCATCTCATGATTTCATCTATTTATCTAATACCGGGAGAGTTAGATTCAAGAAACGAATGAATATGATCTTTATTCAATCTATTGATGGTGAAGATTAATCCGGCTTAGGAATAAGTTAAGGATTTCAACGGCTAAGAGGAGCGCAAGATTGGTTGTTGTTCACCCTTGATTCACGTAGGGATGTATTATCAAGTCATGCACAAGTAGCTAGAGTTTCAACTTAGGGATAAGAAGAAACCATTGAAGAACGCTCTGCCGAACCTTGAAGGTTGCTGCCCAGACGCCCAAGTAGTTGCCCAGGCAACCATCGATTAGTTGCCAAGGCAACCCCGTTGTGCAAGTTGCCACGGCAACTGAGTTGCCCGTGCACTCTTTTACCAAAACGATCCAATCGGCTATCACACCTCAACTCACGATAACCTGGCCTATCTCTCTCTCAACTGATCTCATCTATTCATTTACTTTATTGCTTTCTAGATTAGTTATTAGTGAAACTCCTATAATCCTTTATTTGTGTTTTTACTTTTTACAGTGCAAGAGACTAGATTCTTGAAGTGGCACCAATCTCTGTGGAGATGATATCTTTTATACTATAACTTGCGACGTGTATACTTGCACATTTGCGTAGCACTTATTACGCGCAACAACAGCCTTCTGTACTCGATATGGCCACTATGAATTTCTTGTAATGGCATTCGAGTTAACGAATGCTCCGGCCACTTTCATGGATCTTATGAATCGAGTGTTCAAGCCCTATCTCGACAAGTTCATAGTCATCTTCATTGATGACATCCTAGTTTACTCCCGGAACAAGGAATAACACTCTGAACATCTCAGAATTGTATTGCAAACTCTTCGAGATCATCAATTGTTTGCAAAGTTCTCTAAGTGTGAATTTTGGCTATCGAAAGTCTCGTTCCTTGACCATGTCATCTCGGCTGAAGGAATTAAAGTATACCCGAAGAAAATTCAATCCATCCTGGATTGGAGACCTCTGAGGAATATTAGTCAAATCAGAAGCTTTCTCGGTTAGCCGGATATTATCGGTGATTTATCAAAGGCTTTTCCTTCATTGCCACAAGTTTGACAAAATCAACCCGAAAGGATACAATATTGTTTGGTCAGAAAGCCAACAACGAAGCTTCGATCAACTTAAACAAGCCCTGACTCATGCACCAGTTCTTATCCAACCAGAATCGGGTGAAGAATTCACTGTCTATAGTGATGCATCTCATTTAGGACTCGGTTGTGTCCTAATGCAAGATGGAAAGGTGGTAGCTTATGTTTCAAGGCAACTGAAACCACACGAGTCAAACTATCCAATACACGATCTAGAATTGGAAGATATCGTGTTTGCTCTCAAAATTTGGAGACATTACTTGTACGGGGAGAAATGTAATATGTTCACGGACCACAAGAGTCTCAAATATCTGCTGACTCAAAAAGATTTGAATCTGAGGCAAAGAAGATGGCTTGAATTGCTTAAAGACTACGATTTGGTTATCGACTACCATCTGGGGAAAGCAAACGTGGTTGTTGATGCCCTTAGTCGCAAACCATACATGGGTAAACTCCTAAATCTAAAATCTAGTATATTTCAATCGAATTTGAACTTTCTTGGATTACAAGAAATCTATTCGAACACTTACTTATTTTGCAAGTAACCACTCAAAATTTTCCTTAATGATCCTATGTATTCTTGTAGCTACTCCGGCTATCAATGCACATTTTCGTTTATCCAAAGGACAGAAATTCTTGTATGAACTTCAAGCTCAATCTAGCTTAATCTCAAGAATTAAAGAACTCCAACAAACTGATTCAGATCTTCAGAAGATCATATCCAAGTTAGACTCTGAGTCAAATTCTAACTTCTGACTTAAGTCAAATGGACTCCTCTATTTCAAGGATAGAGTGTGTGTTCCTAACAATGAGGAACTAAGACAAGAAATGTTACAAGAATCTCACCAAAGCTCATTCTCGATTCACTTGGGATCTGCTAAGATGTACAAGGATCTAAAGCAATTATACTGGTGGCTGGGTATGAAATCGGCTATCACAGACTTCGTATCGAATCCACAATGTATTCCATGTATCTATGCTTAGAAAATACAGATCAGACCCATCCCATATTCTTGAGCCAGAAGAAGTTGAATTGAATCCCGACTTGTCCTATGAAGAAGAACCTATTCAGATTCTTGACCGGGAAGTAAAGAAGCTTCGGAACAAGATTGTTCCTCTTGTTAAGATCTTATGGAGAAATCATAAGGTGGAAGAAGCTACCTAGGAATCTGAAGAAGTCACGAGGAAGCAATATCCTCACCTATTTGATTCAGGTAAATTCGAGGATGAATTTAAATTAGGGGAGAGTTGTAACACCCCAACTTCTAGCCTAGAAGTATTGGAACTAAACTGTATAAATTGATAGCTTAATTCAATTTAGAATTAAGCTAAATTGAATAGTCAAGGGTCTAATTGAAAGAATGAATGAAATAAGTGACCAAATTAGAATGACTACATTGAATTAAACAAGAAAGAAGAGGAATGCATGATAAACTTCATGGTTCTCTTATTTGGCCTTGACTAATTACATGATTAGTAACTAATTAAGGGATAGTTTAGTAATTCCATAAATCAACTAATGTGGAAAATTGAGAGAGAGAAACCTTGAGAGAATTCAGCCATTGAAGAGATGAAAATTGAGAGAGAGAAACCTTGAGAGAATTCAGCCATTGAAGAAGAAATCTAGCTTGCATGTGTAGGGATTTTTTTTGAAATTAAGCTAGAAGCAAAGTAAGTATGATTCTACTTGTGTTTTATTGAATAGGCAACTATATTGTTGAATTGGACTATTTTTTATTATTATAGATGGAATTAGACATTGAATATGTTGTTAGATGATTGAATGATTCTAGAATTATGCAAAATTAAAGAATGAACATTAGGTACAAACTGGAAATCATGTGTTTGTGATAGTGTAACAAACCTAGGCTGTTGGAAAATTGAATTGTGTTGTTGAAGTGAAAATTGAATGATTAGAACTTAAAATTGAGCTATGGAATTAATTAATTGATGATGATCATGAATAGGTAATGTATATATGATGTTAAACAAATTGAATTGATAGCAAACAATGCTGGAAATGGAAGGACAAAAGTATGTACATAGTTATATAATATAGAAACTGTTTTGTGGAATTGAAATTGAGTAAACATGCAAGATTAGGCATTGTTACCAACTTACCCTGTGTTGGCAGCCTTTAATAATGAATTAACATGTTTAGGATGTCATATGAAATGAATTATAGGGCCAAGACATTGGTTAAATGAATTAAAGACATTAAAATGTGAATAGGTACAATCTGCCCAAAATTGCTATGTTCTGGGCAGTCACTTTGAAAATTCACCAAAACTTGCATAGATTGAATTCAGGTCTGAAATTTTAATGACATGATCCTTAGAATGTATATTTTCATTAGGAGAAAACCTAATTGAAAAATGGGTCCTATGCTGAAAACTATAAATAGGAATTGCGGGATAGTGCAAATTGTCTAGGCAGTGTAAATGCCCTGTCTCTAAACAATAAACTGTATTAATTGGATAAGAAATAAAATGAAAGTCATACATGGAATTATAGGAATTGTTTTTATCTTTCCAACGGTGTATAGAAATTGAAATCCCGACGTACGGATTAAAAGATATGGCCATTTAAAGGGATAGTGTGCAAACTGCGAGGCAGCAATGTCCTGGGCAGTTTGGGACTGTTTTTACACCTAAGTGCAAACTATTTCCAAAACAGTTTTGGGACAGTGTAATCTGTCCAATTATGCTTTAAAATGAAGTAATAACGATGTGGAAATAAATTGGTAAGAAATGCTTAAAAGGAAGTATAAAAACAGTAGCTAAATGTTAGGTACATTGTGATAACATTGCTACTATGATTGTATAATATATTGTTCTTGTTTTGATGAAATGTGTATGTGTTATGCTTGCTAGACCAAGGGCAGAAAATTGAGGAAGAAAAAGCAAATCATTCAAGGGCTAAGTACCAAGGGGATAGCCATACAAGATAATTGCTAGCTTGCTTGGATTGTATTGTGAGTGTAGTTACCTCTAGGGTTAGCACTAAGTCCTAACCAATGTATTTGTTACATTCTTGTTATGATAATGAATCTAAGCATGAATTTGACTTAATAAGGGAAGGATGAATTAAAGAAACACATGAAACATGATCCTATTTTTATGTACATGCCTATTCGAAATGCTTATGCATGATTAGTGATAACTTGGTTGCTTGTATGTGCTATGGTACAACATGTTGAGTGTTAATGACTTGGTTGAGATATGATTGTTATCTCATTTTGATGAAATGAATCTTGAAACCACTTGACTTGTGAGCTAAGGCTCAATAGCCTAAGGGCTTAACATGAAATGATCTTGATTTACATGAACATGATCTTAAACTTGATAACTTGAATAAATGGTAATTCAACAACCTTGGTAGCTAGTTGGATTAGGTAGAAAGGCATGCCTTAGAGTGTAGAGCTCATTGTGTACGGGTGGACTACGGTCCAGGGCTAAGGCCCCTATTTGGCGACAAACGTAGGGTACGTATGTGGTCTTTGGCGATAGTAAGAGGGTTGACCAGCACTACGGTGCATATTGTGGCGACAGTTGGTTGGAGACTTGATTACCTATACAAACTAAGTTCCAAGGGGTTGTTTAATGAAATAAACAAATGAAATAAGATTCAATTATACATGATACTTGTCTTGTATGCAATGAAATGTATGTTGCTTGATTCGAAAGCATGACTCCTTGGTTTCTTGTTTTGCAAGCATGTTACTTGATTCATGATTTATGATTTCTTGGTGCCTAATCTTTATGGTCGAATGCATGCTATCCTAAATAGGATATTCTTGATGATTGAAAGACTAGATAAGGTCACTATTGATACTTGAAAGACTATATAAGTCTACTCCAATGCTTGGAAGCCTTAGCTAGGTTTACACTTGACCTAAAAGACATGCAACATGAATTAACAAAATGGATAGACTAGTTACTACCTCATTAAGTACATTTTTGTACTTATCACTCTTGTTTCATTCTTCCCAATCTACAGGTTAAAGGATTCAACATTGCTTGATCTTGAAGCTTGATTCCTTGAGCAAAAAGCATCCTACATAAGCTTTGTTAAAGTATGATTCCATACTTGTTTTGTATTCTCCTAGAATGGGGCACTAGATGTATCTAAGTAGCTTAAACATGCATTTTGAAAGATTGTATAGAATGCTTGATGGCCTATCTATGTTTTGTATGTAGATTAAGGTTTGTATGAACGTAATTAACTTATAATGGTTGAATGTTGCTGCACATATGTTGATGGAATGACTTATAGTTAATCTAGCTATCTTGATGACTTTCGAATGTTATGATCTTGTATGTGGTTTGCTTAAATAGAAAGTAGGATGATGAGTCAAGATGCTTACTTGTACCCTAATCGAATGGCCATGACATATAGGGTCACTTGAATGTATCAATGCTTGTTGTGTGTGATATGTATGCTTGCAGATTTGATTGCCGAATGTATGGGATTGAATTAAGCATGAATGAAACTAGTTACATGCCATGTTATCACTTAGGTAAATGGTCGAATGGTTAGGATTAGAATGTGGTTTGAATGCAAGCTTGAACATGTAAATTTGAATGATCAATCAATTGTGATAGAAATTTAGGTAAGAGATGACACATGTATACATCAATGAACAATGAAATGAAGAACGCATATTTGAACTTCAGGATAGTCGAATAGGATAGGATTTCAAAGGTTGAATGTTGATATAAGAATCATGTATGTAGTAACTTGAATTGTAAGCAAGAAAGAAACTAATCTAATGGTATTGTAAGTATAGCCGAATGCTTAGGATGAAATGGTAGTTACATTTCAGATTACTTGCATAAAAAGAAATGTATGATTGGTTGCTATTGCTTGCTTTGCCATGTCCCTTGCTTTTGTCTTATTCGAATCGTATGATGTTTAAGGCACAAATGTGTATTGCTTGTTTGTATTGTAAGCAGGAATTGAGTTAAATTTGGTGATCTATTCGAATGGATAATTTAGATTAAGATTCAATTTTGTGGTTACTTACATGATAAGTAATGTTTGAATGGTTGCCTATGTCTTGTTCGATTGTTTGATTCTCCTTGCTTGATCATTGCCGAATGTTTTAGTTGATTGTTGAAGCCAAGTTGAATAAGTAATGCTTGTATTGTCCTTAATTGCTTGTTAAGTAACGCTCCCAAACCGAGTTACTACTAACTCGGGTAGGGGGTGTTACACACCATTTAAGACATACCTGATTTATAAGAAACCATTCGAATTGAATGTTTATCACAATAGAAGTTTACAAGATTCATTGTAGCTATTAGGCATACCAATAGATGAACTACATCATTTACTTAAGTTACCTTAATCTAACATATATGCTTACAAAGTTTATACACCAATCGGCTAGTAAGATTATCAACCATATGTGCTTACATTGTCATATACATCATTTGGCTAGACCATAAGTGACCAAGGTAGTTCAAGTTTAAAAATGTTGATTACTATGTTTACTAGGTGTTAACTAGCCATTTTCAAGAGATCTATTCAACAATTTATGCATAATTCAACCATGGGAAATCAACAATTAGACTAACAAGCAATCAATCTCAATAAAGTACGTACATGTTTATATATACATACCATACTCTTTATAAGTCATAGATTAAGTTAATTTACACAAACCATATCTAAATGATCATGAATCTACATGCCTTAGGTGCCACCATCCTAGGAGAACTATAACAATATAGAAACATACTTTTTCAAGCTATATGTGACTTGTATGAGCTTAAACTTCGGGATAGTATCCAATATCAACTTGTATCGTAGAAATGAGACTTGAATAAGCAAAGCTAAGTGAGTGAGTTAAAGTTACAAGGCAATCAATACAACAAGTCTCATCTATGAACCATCTAATAGTTGATATGGTTTCCCTATTATTAAGGAACCATTAAAACTAAGCAAACAATACTAGGTGCATTGCTTAAATTTTCAATCCAATATCAACACAAGGATTTAAGTTTAGACATGCTTAATCATCCAATTCGATTTCTTTAGGCTTCACGTATCCTTTGAACACAATCAATGTTTCAATATCAAGCAATCTCCTAAGCAATGTTCAATAGTTCATGGCATTTGATGTTTTCTTTACAATCAAGCAATCTCATAAGCAATGTTCAATCAATGTTTCAATACACAAGCAACCTCATAAGCAATGTTCAATAGTTCATGGCATTTGATGTTTCCTTTACAATCAACCAATCTCATAAGCAAGGTTCAATCAATGTTTCAATGTCAATATTTTATGGCATTCGATATTCCTTTACCATCAAGTATTCTCATATAAATAATGTTCAAGCAATGTTTTAATGTTTCAATGATTCAATGTTTCAATGTTTCAATCAATTAATGCAATTCAATATGACAATAGATTCAATGTATATGATGTATAAGTTCATTTTAAGTATAGACTTGAGAATCGATTACTCAGTCTAGATGCTCGAGTCTCCAACCAAACTGTCGCCAATAACAATAATCAATATGGTACCAAGTACCTGGTCAATCCCTCCTACTGTCGCAAATGACCAATAACAATACTTCCTTCCAAATATCACCAATTAGGGACCAATGTCCCAGACCGTAGTCCACCCCGAAAATGAGCTCTATAGACTCTATGGCATGCCAACTATATCTAAGACCGACTCGAGACCAAGGCTTTCAATAGTTATCCCTTTCAATCAATTAGAAGCATGTTTAAATTCAATATGCACAATTTGTGCCAATGTTCCCTTTTAGTCGAATAGGGCTCAATCTAATCCAATATCAATGTTTCGATCGTTAATGTAGGAGTATCAATCAATATGTCATTCAACAATGAATTGTGTACTTCTATCTATAACAACATGCTTCATTTCAATATAGTTCAAGTAGGCAATAAGCATATCAATTCAATCAATGGCACTTACAGGAATTTTCTGAGCTATTGTCGATCCCGGATTGTAATCCTTTTTCCTCTACTAGCTTGTTGATCTAAGTGAGCCCCTTTATCATCAATTTCCACTTGATCTTACATTCATAAAATACATAAGGTATTAGATACAATCTAGATATCAATTGAGTCATTATGTGACTCCATACATAAGCATACAATTCAATATAAACATCTAAACTGTTACTGCATGGCAGCATGTGCACTACCTACTTAAATATTCATATCTTTTATTCCGTATGTCAGAATTTCAATTGGTTTACAGCTTTGGAAAGCTAATAAAATTGTGTTTATAACCATATAAGTTTTGCATTTTAGTTCTTAGCCAATTAATATAGTTTTTAACTTAAAGACGGGGTAATTTCCTACACTAGATAGTTTGCACTGTCCCTAGTTTTTCTTCTCTACATTACATTCTACATCCCAGAATTCAGTTCCGTTTTCTCCTTATGAATTTAGACATACCATTCATGTTCATATTCTTACATGTCTAGGTCAATTTACTTCACCTACCAATGAGCTTAAAAACAGGGCATTATCATGTTGAACCCAGTTTGATCTATTTGATCACATTGCACAATCAATTTACCAATTGAGCAGTCCATTGCCTAATTTTACTAATCCAATTAGGTGCTTTTACACTTCCAGCAAGTTATCTATTCAATTCAATCTTCAATTCATCTACCATCATGATAAAAATATGGTTTTTGGGTAACATTTTCAATTCATTAGGACATCAATCCACTAGAATTTCCAGCATCTACCATTACAATTTACATTTCAATCATCCATTCCAATCATCATCCAAATTATCCAGCATCTAACATAGCATTTCACCATCAATTTAGTTGTTGACAACATCAATTTCTCTTATTCATTCAATTGGCATGTAAATTTCATGGATTAATTAATCAATTGAACTTCCTAACTAGTTCATAGCATCAATTCACTATCTATTCATCAATTTCATATAATTCAAGCAAGAACCCTAAATCTTCAAGCATCATTTGTATCTATAACACATTAAGGAAGATATTTTACCTTCCTATCAATATAATATGAGTGCTAGCAACTCCAGTTTCACCAAATTCAAGCTTGAATCAAAGAATCATGGAGTTTTCTCACTCAACTCTTTTCTCTCTTCTTTGCTTCATCCATTCGGCTACGAAAGGGGGAAAGATGATAATGGTTATCAATAATCTCCCCCAAAAAGACTATTTTTCCCTTAATTATCCATCAATTAATGACATGTGTAGGGGAATTTTAGGAATGTATGAATTTTGCATGCATTCCTTCAATTTGTCACTTGTTTCGGTTTGGTCACTTATACATTAGGTTACCAGTTTTTCATTTATAGCATTCTAGTCCTTAATAATCTAGACTTAGTACCTTATTTTCAATCAATTAGGGATCAAATGAAGATATTGTGGTAACTTCTTTTATACTAGTTTTGAGGATATTACAATTCCCTCTTAAAGAAATTCATCCTCGAATTTACATAAGGGAAATGGATGAGGGTACTCACATTGTTGCTTCAGGTTCCCAAGTGGCTTCTTTTACATTATGGTTCTTCCATAGAACTTTCACCAATAGCACAATCTTATTGCGAAGCCTCTTGACTTCTTTATCAAGTATTTGGATTGGCTCTTCATCGTACGATAGATCAGGATTAAGTTCCACCTCATTAGGTTCTAGAACATGTGATGGATCTAATCGGTATTTCCTCAACATCGATACATGGAAGATGTTGTGGATTCTATTGAATTTAACAGGGAGTGCCAGCTTGTAAGCAACTGGACCGATCTTCTCTAAGACTTCAAAAGGTCCGATGAATCGAGGGCTTAGCTTACCCTTCTTCCCAAATCTGAGGATTTTCCTCTAAGGAGATACCTTCAAGAATACGTAATCTCCCACTCGATATACAATGTTTCTTCTTTTGATATCGGCATAAGCGTTTCTGCCTATTAGAGGTCTCTTTTAGTCTACTATGGATTACCCGAACTTGATTTTCAATTTCATGAAGCAATTCAGGTCCTAAGTCCTTGTTCAAGCACTTGGATTACCCTTTTAGATTGTTCATCAGTTTGTGGATGGGAGGCAGTGCTAAGGTTTAGCTTGGTTCCCATAGCTTGTTGAAGTGCCCTCCAAAATCGAGAAGTAAGATGAGAGTCACGATCTATTATAATAGATCTAGGAATGCCATGAAGTCTGATCACTTCTTTCAAGTACAATTTAGCTAGCTATTTGAGGCTCATGTTCATTCGAACAAGTAGAAAGTGGGCCGTTTGGTGAATCTATAAACAATCACCCAAATAGCATCATTTTCCTCGGTGATAGAGCCAATCCTAATACAAGGTCGGTTGTTATACACTCCCATTTCCATTAAGGCAATTCGATGGGTTGAAGGAGTCCAGTAGATAGTTGGTCTTCGACTTCCACCTTCTGGCAAGTGAGGCACTTTGATACAAAGTCAACAATATCGACCTTTAATCCTGGCCACCAATAGACTTCCTGTAAGTCCTTGTACATCTTGATCACTCTTGGATGTATTGAAAAATGACTACTATGTGCTTCTTGAAGCATTTCCTTCTTAAGGATTGGGTTATTGGGTACACAAACCTGATTCTTGAAGTAGAACACTTTATTCGATTGATGTGAGAATTCAGTGCTCGGTTTGGATTCAATTTCTTTCAATATCTTCAAAAGTTTGAGATCATTTTGTTGAAGCTATTTGATCATCGAATTCAAGTTGGATTGAACTTGAAGTTCTTCCACATATCTCCGGTTCTTTAGGAGCTTAAAATGGGCATTGAAGATAGTTGAAGCTACAATTTAAAGAATTTCAATTAGTGGATTCACATCATCCATTCGAATAGGGGATAAATAATGTTGGAAAAATCGTATTCGATCTTACCAATTTAATGTTTTCAACTGAGTGCATCAGCCACAACATTTGCCTTGCCCGAGTGGTAATCAATGGTTAGATCATAGTCTCTTAGTAGTTCCACCCATCTTCGTTGTTGAAGATTTAACTCCTTCTGAGTTAGAATGTATTTTAAGCTCTGATGATCTGTAAATAATCAACATTTCTCTCTATATAGATAATGCCTCTAGATCTTTAATGCAAACACGACTGCAGCTAGCTCCAATTCATGTGTTGGATAGTTCAATTCATGTGTCTTGAGTTGTCGAGAAGCATAGGCAATGACCTTGTCATCTTGCATCAATACACACCCTAAACCGAGGTGGGAAGCATCACTGAAGACTGTAAAGTCTTTTCCTAGTTCAGGTTGGATTAGAATAGGAGCTTGAGCTAGGACTTGTTTCAATTAATCAAAGTTCCTTTGCTGGTCCTTAGATCATTTAAATGGAATATTCTTTCGAAGGAGTCGAGTCAATGGAGTAGCCAGAATCAAGAACCCTTTCACAAATCTTTGGTATTACCCAGCTAAACTGAGAAAACTCCTAACTCTGCTAACATTTCTTGGAGGTCTCTATTCAAGGATGGTTTGAATCTTCTTAGGATTAACCTTTATCCCTTCAGTCGAGATAACATATCCTAAGAAGGATACTTTCGAGAGCCAAAACTCACATTTGTTCAATTTGGCATATAGCCGATTCTCCCTCAATGTTTGGAGTACAATTCGAAGGTGATTAGCATGTTCTTCTTTGTCCTTTGAGTAGACAAGAATGTCATCAATAAAGACAACCATGAATTTTTCCAAATAAGGTTTGAACACTCGGTTCATTAAATCCATGAAAGTCGCTGGAGCATTGGTTAGCCCGAAGGGCATAACTAGGAACTCGTAGTGACCAATCGAGTCCTAAAAGCCTTTTTGGGTACATCCGAGTCTTGTATTCTCATCTGATAGTACCCCGATCGAAAATCGATCTTGGAGAAGACTTTGGCATCCTTGAATTGATCGAACATGTCCTCTATCCTCGGCATTGGATACTTGTTCTTAATAGTGAGCTGGTTTAGCTGACGATAATCAATACATAGCCTTATCAACCCATTTTTCTTCTTAACGAACAATACATGTGCTCCCTAGGGTGAAGAGCTAGGTCGGATGAAGCCCCTGTCTTGAAGCTCTTGCAATTGTTGCTTAAGCTCTTTGAGTTCAATAGGGGCCATTCGATATGGAGCGATAGACACTGGATCATTCCTGGGTTAACTTCAATCTTAAATTCAACTTCCTGAATAGGAGGCAATCCCGGCAATTCCTTAGGAAAAACATCAGGGAAGTTAGGAACAATAGGGAATGAACTCACCTCAAATTCAATTTCATCACTTTTAATCATAGCAGCAAAAATGCTAATAGGTTTATTGTCTATCAACGTAATGGATTTTTCTCCTAAACCTCAGAGAAACAATTTTCTCTTTTGGCAATATACCCAAGCTTGATGCCTTCCTAACCAATCTAATCCCAAAATAAGGTAAAATTCAACAAAAGGTAACAATAACAAGTCGGCTAGGAATGGGATACCCTGAATAAACAAAGGGCAATCCCTACATACTTGGTTTACTATTACATTATCTCCTAAAGGATTGGTAGCAATTAAGCTACAACTAACATATTCAGGCTTCAATTTAAGCTTTTCACTTAAAGGAGATCTTATGATCGATGTTTGAAGTGTATCTTATTGTATAAGGAATCTTACTTGTCTTTTACTTGATGTCTTTTTTAAAATTCAATTAATCATTTTAGTTCCTTCCAATGTCTTTCAATATCATGGCTCTAAGATTCAATATTTGTAGGATAATTGATTATTTCTCTCTTTAATAAGAGACTTCAACATTCATAGTTTGCTACCCTATGCGAGCCTTCAGTATATGATCATGATTCACACATTTCACATAACCAGGCAATAATTGGAATGACACTGTGTCACCCCAGACATATGCAACTACACTTACATTGAATAGGATGGATCACAGGAACTTCCTGCTGAACTTGTTGAGGTTCAGCAGGCTTTTGGGGAACCTGGTTCATCCCTATGCTCCCTCCTTCATTGGAGCAGCCAGTCGGGCTTTCATTATCTTTCCCCAATCTTGTTTCAGACATTCTATATAAAGAATAAGAGAAGTCAAGCTCGTGTCAGAATCCAATCAATATTCAAGTAACTCCTAGGTGGCACCTAAATGACCAATGACAATAGCCTATCCATGCATTAGATCCTAGAATCATGCAACCATAAGCTCCGATTACCATTCTGTAACATACTCTAACCACCCTAGTAGGATTAGATAAGTTACGACAATTACAATGAACAATTCAATCATTTTTAGGTAGTGAGTTCACTTCGTTTAAAGTCTTTCTTGCACTTCATGTTACAATTCGACTAGGTGAGGTCCCAATATACAATGTGTGATGCACCTATTAGATACATTAGTAACCCCAATGCAATTTGATATCACATTCAATACCATTTAAGACTTACTTGGTTTATAAGAAACCATTTGAATTGAATGTTTAACACAATAGAAGTTTACAAGATTCATTGTACCTATTAAGCATACTAATAGATGAACTACATCATTTACTTAAGTTACCTTAATCTAACATATATGCTTACAATGTTTATACACCATTCGGCTAGTAGGATTATCAAACATATGTGCTTACATTGTCATACACATCATTCGTCTAGACCATAAGTGAACAAGGTGGTTCAAGTTTAAACATGTAGATTACTATGATTACTAGGTGTTTACTAGCCATTTTCAAGAGATCTATTCAACCATTTATGCATAATTCAACCATGGGAAATCAACAATTAGACTAACAAGCAATCAAACTCAATAAAGTGCGTACATGTTTATATATGTATATCGTACTCTTTATAAGTTATAGATTAAGTTAATTTATACAAACCCCAGCAAAATGATCATGAATCTGCATGCCTTAGGTGCCACCATACTAGGAGAACTATAACAAGATAGAAACATACTTTTTCAAGCTATATGTGATTTGTATGAGCTTAAACTTTGAGATAGTATCCAATATCAACCTGTATCATAGAAATAAGACTTGAATAAGCAAAGCTTAGTGAGTGAGTTAAAGTTACAAGGCAATCAATACAACAAGTCTCATCTACGAACCATCTAAAAGATGATATGGTTTCCCCATCATTAAGGAACCATTCGAACTAAGCAAACAATACTAAGTGCATTGCTTAAATTTTCAATCCAGTATCAACACAAGGCTTGAAGTTTAGACATGCTTAATCATCCAATTCAATTTCTTTAGGCTTCACATATCCTTTGAACACAATCAATGTTTTAATATCAAGCAATCTCCTAAGCAATGTTCAATAGTTCATGGCATTTGATGTTTTATTTACAATCAAGAAATCTCATAAGCAATGTTCAATCAATGTTTCAATACACAAGCAACCTCCTAAGCAATGTTCAATAGTTCATGGCATTTGATGTTTCCTTTACAATCAATAAATCTCATAAGCAAGGTTCAATCAATGTTTCAATGTCAATATTTCATGGCATTCAATATTCCTTTGCCATCAAGTATTCTCATATAAACAATGTTCAAGCAATGTTCCAATGATTCAATGATTCATTGTTTCAATCAATTAATGCAATTCAATATGACAATAGATTCAATGTATATGATGTATAAGTTCATTTTAAGTATAGCCTTGAGAATCGATTACTCAGCTAGATACTCGAGTCTCCAACCAAACTGTCGCCAATAACAATAATCAATATGGTAACAAGTACCTGGTCAATCCCTCCTACTATCGCCAATGACCAATAACAATATTTCCCTCCTACTATCGCCAATTAGGGACTAATGTCCCAGATCGTAGTCCACCCCAAAAATGAGCTCTATAGACTCTATGGCATACCAACTATATCTAAGACCGACTCAAGACCAAGGCTTTCAATAGTTATCCCTTTCAATAATTAGAAGCATGTTTCAATTCAATATGCACAATTTGTGCCAATGTTCCCTTTCAGTCGAATATGGATCAATCCAATCCAATATCAATGTTTCCATGGTTGATGTAGGAGTATAAATCAATATGTCATTCAAAAATGAATTGTGTACTTCTATATATAACAACATGCTTCATTTCAATATAGTTCAATTAGGCAATAAGCATATCAATTCAATCAATGGCAATTCAAGCATACTTCTCAATCAAGTAACCACTCAAAGGAGTACTTACCTTGCTATTGCTTCATAGCAAGCTCATTATACAATTTATACTTAAGGTTCAATAAAATTTACAAATCAAAATAGACTTGGACAGGTTACCGCCCTCTCCAAACTTCAAACTACACTCACAGGAATTTTCTGAGCAATTGTCGATCCCGGATTGTAATCCCTTTTCCTCTACTAGCTTGTTGATCTAAGTGAGCCCCTTTATCATCAATTTCCACTTGATCTATCATTCATACAATACATAAGGTATTAGATACAATCCAGCAATCAATTGAGTCATTATGTGACTCCATACATAGGCATACAATTCAATATAAACATCTAAACAGTTACTGCCTGGCAGCATGTGCACTGCCTACTTAAATATTCATATCTTTTATTACGTACGTCGAAATTTCAATTGGGTTACACCGTTGGAAAGCTAACAAAATTTTATTTATAACCAAATAAGGCTTGCATTTTATTTCTTAGCCAATTAATACAAATTTTAACTTAAAGACAGGGTAATTTGCTACACTGGACAGTTTCCATTGTCCCTAGTGTTTCTTATCTACATTACATTCTACAACCCTGAATTTAGTTCCGTTTTCTCCTAATGAATTTAGACATATCAAGGTGTTGTCAATAAAATTTTCAGCCTTAAATTCATTTTATAAAATTTATAGCGATTTTTAAAAGTTACTGCCCAGAATAGAACATTCTGGGCAGATTACACTAGGTTGAATTTCTAGCCTCTTAATTCACCTAAGCAAGGTTCTAACATGGAAATTCCATTCATATTCTTACATGTCTTGGTCATTTTACTTCACCTACCAATGATCTTAAAAATAGGGCATTATCATGTTGAACCCAATTTGATCTATTTGATCACATTGCACAATCAATTTACCAATTGAGCAGTCCATTGCCTAATTTAACTAATCCAATTAGGTGCTTTTACATTTCCAGCAAGTTATCTATTCAATTCAATCTTCAATTCATCTACCAACATGATCAAAATAGGGTTTTTGAGCAACGTTTTCAATTAAATTCATTAGGACATCAATCCACTAGAATTTCCAGCATCTACCATTATAATTTACATTTCAATCATCCATTAGAATTATCATCCAAATTTTCCAGCATCTAACATAGCATTTCACCATCAATTTAGGTATTGAAAACCTCAATTTCTCCTATTCATTCGATTGGCATGTCAATTTCAAGGATTAATCAATCAATTGAACTTCCTAACTAGTTCATAGCATCAACTCACTATATATTCATCAATTTCATATAATTCAAGCAAGAACCCTAAGTCGTCATACATCATTTGTCTTTATAACACATTAAGGAAGAGATTTTACCTTCCTATCAAGATTATATGAGTGCTAGCAACCCCAATTTCACCAAATTCAAGCTTGAATCAAAGAATCATGGACTTTTCTCACTCAACTCTTTTCTCTCTTCTTTGCTTCATCCATTCGGATACCAAAGGGGGAAAGATGACAATGGTTATCAATTATCTCCCCCCAAAAGACAAATTTATCCTTAATTATCCATTAATTAATGACATGTGTAGGGGCATTTTAGGAATGTATGAATTTTGCATGCATTCCTTCAATTTGTCACTTGTTTCGGTTTGGTCACTTATACATTAGGTTACCACTTTTTCATTTATAGCATTCTAGTCCTTAATAATCTAGACTTAGTACCTTACTTTCAATCATTTAGGAATCAAATGAAGACATTGTGGTAACTTCTTTTATACTAGTTTTGAGGATATTACATGAAATCATGGCATTATTGATCAATATGTTCGGTCACTCTATCAGGGAAAAATTTCAATGCTACTTTTCCAGCAATGTGTTAACATTTCTCAAGCAATTTGGTTCTGTTACAACCCCTTATAAGCTCCTAAATGCATTCCTAAGCAATTCTCATGTTTAATTATTCAAACCAGAGTAACATACATATAAATGTTCCCAATTCAATCCAATTAACATACATGCATATATATATATACTCAATAGCCGGTATACTTTCTTATACATTCAAACATTCCACTTATAATATTATATTGTATTTCCCCTGTTTCCATGTTACCAAGACAACCCTTATTCTCATTGATACATGTATAAATTAGCCTAATATACAGATATACATATAATTTCATATTAAGCAGTCCACTATATTCAATTTTACAACAAAACAGTCCTTCACAAATTTACACATGCACCAAACAGTCCTTAACCTATCGAATTCACCTTAATCATCCTCAAATTGATAAAAATAGCCTCCAGTCTAACTTTCATTCTATTGAACTATTTCACAAGTTCTCTAATCACATCAAATTAGATAAATTTAAATCAAGCACAACATTCATACACATCCAAAAATTCACAACATGAAATCGACTTCACTAAATCATTCTTAGTCACCAAAAGATGAGAGATCACAACACAATTCGAAACTGATCTTTATTATGAAAAAGGGAAGGGTGTAATTACCTTCTTCTTTAGGTTAGACAACCAATAATTTGAATTTAGCAAGATCCTAAGCTTCCATTTCCATGGCAATTTCTAGTTCTCTCTCTACTCTCTAATTTGGTTAGAAAACAAGGAGAAGGATGATGAAAACCAAGTCTTATGTTGTTTCCTCCTCTACCGATTTCATCTTCCCCATTTACACATGGATAAACAAATCCTTGACACATGTTATTCTCTTTAATATTTGGAGCATTTACATGCATTCACTCGTGTCTCATATTTTTTCATTTTAGTCCTTCCACAAATGATCAATTATTTCTCTTTTAATTCCAAATGGTCCTAATGTACTCAACATATCTATTTAATTTATAATTCTAGATTTGTTCTAAGGTAATTCGATATCCAACATGCTTCTAGATTAGCAACTGTCATTACAATTATTATAATTACTGAGTTTAGACTAGTCAATTAAAGATTTAATTTTTTTACTCCTAGACCGAAGTTTGGGATATTACAATTCTCCTCCCCTTAAAAGAAATCCGTCCTCGAATTTCTTCAAAGACAATAGTTTCACACTATCAGACTCAGAATATTTTCACCTATTATGAGTTTCAAACCATGCAAACAAATTGTATTGGTTGTAAATTACCAATACCAAATAAAAATTTAAACTCCTAGGTGGCACACTAAACTTACGACATTGCAGTGAGCCCATGTTTAGTCCGAAAATCGACTAAACCATGCTCTGATACCAAATTGTAACACCCCCACCCAGTTTAGTAGTAAATCGGCTGAGGAGCGTTACGAGAGACAAACACTAGACTAGAAATCAGGAACCAATTAAATTTTTTTCTAACTCGCCACTATTAAGTAAGTTGAGAGACTAGCAAGGCACTTACACATTCCAATTTGATCATGCAAGAAAGTACATGTTTATCATTCATGTGATTATGCATGTCATTCGAATAGTATACCTAAACTATCATATGCTCATTTAATGCAAACTCATATTTGTGCAGCTTGACTTTCTTTTAACAACAATTATCATGTTTACAATGGCATACACAATTTGAATTACTAGGCATGGTCTTCTAGGACATTACGAACAATACATGTATGCACTTCATAAGGGTTTAACAAAACATGTTCTTATGCGCACACATTCAATTCATGACTCAAGCAAGCATATCATGTTTCATGGACATTATAGGTCATTCATATGATCAGTTACTTTCAATTTTTCATTCAAGGTCAAGACATTTGAATGGCTTATATAGACTAGAACATTTTCGTTTCAATCCAACATTCTATTTAAGTCATGTAGGTTTAACTAGTCATGCTTTTATGTACGTACATTCAAAAATAACTTCAAGTAAGCATGGAGCATATCACTCCTTACCTATTCGGCATTAACAAGCTCATGTATAACAATAAACATTTCCATTATTCATTTTAGTACATATATGCGCAACAAGACTCATTCATTCACATGAAATTTTAACATTTACATATAAAGTTCTAGCAACCAGGCTAACAACATTAAAGGCCAACTTCATACATATATACAAAAGATCTTTCAAGTATCAAAATGCAAGACTTAGCTTAACCATGTACAAATCTAAGTGCCACCAACTAGGAGTAGTACAAACAAGTTTGGATCATACTTTAGCGCTTGCTTATGTCTTGCTTTTGGCTGAAGAAAACAAACTTCAAGATCAAGTAACCTCTTTGAAGCACTCTTAACCCTTAGGTTGAGAAGAGTGGAAACAAGAGTGATAAGTACAAACAAAAGTACTTAGTGAGGTAGTAATCTAATTCTAGCCATTTATTAAGACGTATATCAATTAGCTAAGTTTGAGCCTAGTCAATGTTGGAAGCATTCAAATTCAAGTTTTGCTCACTCTTCATTTCAAGTCAAGTAACATACTCAAGCAATATACACATTTCAATTCAAGTTGAGTACATATTCAGGCAATATACATACATCTCAAGTCGAGTATAACCACTTTTATTTTTAAGCTTGTCATTCAAGTTATGTTTACAAGTAACACCCATTAATTCAAGTAAGAACCAAATTCATATTTTCTTCACACATGTAAAACAACCTCATTTTACATGTATTGTCACCTAATATGGCAGCATTTACAATCATACACTCATACATGTAAAACAACCTCATTTTACACCTATTGTCACCTACCATGGCAGCAAGGTATGTATATTCCGTTAGCATACTTAAACAATCCATTTTAATAAGCAATACATGGCAGCAAGGTACGTATATTCCAATAACATACTTAAACAATCCATTTTAATCACATGTAATGAATACATGGCAGCAAAGGTATGTACATTCCAATAACAATCTTAAACAACCCATTTTAATCACATGTAAGCAATACATGGCAGCAAGGTATGTAGATTCCATTAAATATATATATACACATATACAAGCAAAACAGTCCATGGTGACCTCTAATTTATTCAAACCTGTCCATTTTACATGTTTATACATTTTAACATTTCAAGACAGCTCATAATTTGATCACACATTGACAAAACAGTCCATATAGGATTCTTATACATTTTAAGATTTCAAGACAGCTCATAATTTGATCACACATTGACAAAACAGACCATATAGTATTCTTATACATATTAACATTTCAAGATAGCTCATATTTTCATGTACAAGGTATATATGGAAGCAACTCTCATGTTTTACATGTTAATCACATAAAACAGTTCATATTTTCATGTACAAGGTGTACATAGCAGCAACACTCAAGTTTTACATGTTAATCACATAAAATAGTCCATATTTTCATGTACAAGATGTACATGGCAACAACACTCAAATTTTACAAAGTTAATCACATAAAACAATCCATATTTTCATGTACAAGGTGTACATGGCAGTGACACTCAAGTTTTACATGTTAATCACATAAAACAATCCATATTTTCATGTACAAGGTGTACATGGCAACAACGCTCAAGTTTTATATGTTAATCACATAAAACAATATGTATTTTCATGTACAAGGTGTACATGGCAGCAACACTCAAGCAATACACGTTTTTATCAAGTCAAGTATAACCATAATGCATTTCAAGCTTTTCATTCGAGACAAGTTTACAAATAGCTCTCATGAATTCAAGTAAGATCAAGATCTATTTCAAGCAATAATCATGTAGCAAGAAGTTCAAGTATACAAGTCAAGTAGCTAATAGTTCAAGTTTACATGTTTTTCATTTCAAGAATACATGTCAAGTAATCCAAGTAGCAAGTTTACATGTCAAGTAATTCAAGTTTTCAAGTTTACATGTCAAGTAATTCTAGTATTCCAAGTAAACTTTATGCTTAATTTATTTTTCATTTGATTACTTTAGTTTATGTATTCCAAGTAAACTTTATGCTTCATTTATTTTTCATTTGATTACTTTAGTTTATGCCTTTGGTAATTCTTATTTACTTTCTTTAATTTGAGCCTTTTGGTATTTAGATGTCTTTTACTTGTTCGCCTTGGATCATAAATTTAATCATGAATAACCTTGGTCTGAGTTTGACCGTATAGGTCCAAGCGATACTTAGCTCAAAGCACAAAGCAAAGGCCAATATTGAAACATGTCAATACTAACTTCACATCTATCCAACAAAACTGTTGCCAATCCCTGTACAACTCCCCCGTTACCTCATAATGTCGCCAATAACACTTCAAAAATCAATTGGGCGTCCCCTAAGCCCTAGCTCATGGATCGTAGTCACAAGGCAGACCAAGTTTCACACTCTAATATCCAAGAACTTCCATTGAAAAAGTGACTTAGATATCTTATCTCATTCAAGAATCAATTCAAGAAAGGTATAGCAATATCATGCTTTAGCCCTTAGGCCAATTGAGCCTTAGCTCTTCAATTACTTTTTACGTTTTCAAGTATTTCACGTTCAAAGCAAGACAATTCATGTTCAAGGATCACATTCTAGCAAGTTTTATCAAGGTCAAGCTTAGCCCTTAGGCCAATTTGGCCTTAGCTCATCATTTTGCAATTTAACTTGTTATTCAAGTAAACATTTTACATATGCATCAAGCAAGGTCTTTATTTTATGACTTAATTCATGTTATCAAGTATTTTCATCATAAAAATCCATACAAGCAAGCATTCGATGGTTCACACCCAAGGCATCAAGAATCAAGCATTTACATCATAGAGCACTATCAAGCAAGTATTCGAGTAAGTCATATCCAAGGCATGGAATCATACATTTGTTTTCACTTTTCTTTCTAATTAATTTATCAATTTGCATGCTATTACTTACTCATAATTTTAGTTTAGTCCAATCTTCCCTTTTTATTCATATTCAAGTTAAATTAAGCTCATTATCATGGCATATCAATAGCAATAAGGTAGTCATGCATATTTGGTTAGGACCTAAGTCCTAACCCTATAGTAAACTACACTCACAATACTCCAAGCTAGCTTATTTATCTTGTATCCAAATCCCCTTGTTTTTAGCTTCTGAATGCTCCACTCTTTCTCCCCCCCATAAGATTTACTCGTTGCTCTAACAATTCATACAAGTAAATACATTTCAAACAAGGTACATTGAGCATAATAATTACCCATCTCAAGCAGTCAAATATGTTTACACAATCACTCAACATGGTAACAATATTCATATATTTCATGTAAGAAACATGCAGCATATTCATAAATATACGTTAATGCACATTACTACAATTGTTTACATTCCAATTTGGGCAGAACACGGCAGTAACCAAACTGTCGAGAACTGTTTACAAAATAGTTTACAAAACTGTCCAAGACATCTAAACTGCTGCTGCCAGGCAGCAGACTGCTTACTTAAACGTTCATAACTTTCATTCCGTACGTCATAATCTCAAACCGTTTACACCATTAGAAATCTAACTTAACTATCTTTCTAACCATATAGGCCTTGCATTTTTATTCTTTACCAATTAATATAGTTTTTCACTTAAAGACAGATCAAGTTACACCACTGGACAATTTGCACTGTCCCTAGAGTTCCATTTCTATTATCTGTTTTACAATTCAGAATTCAATTCCGTTTGTTTCTAATGAAACTAGACATATTAAGGTTCTAATCATATAAATTACAGCCTTTAATTCAACCCTTACTATTTATGGTGAATTTTCAAAGTTACTGTCCAAAACAGAGTTTTCTGGGCATATTTCACCAAGCTAGATTTTTAGCTTCATTAATCACTTAGATGATACTTCTAACATGTTAATTCAACTTATATACATACTCATACAAGTCTAGGTCAGTTCAATTACATGTTAAATATGTGAAATCAGGGCATTATTGATCAATATGTTCGGTCACTCTATCAAGGCAACATTTCAATGCTATTTTTCCAGCAATGTGTTAACATTTCTCAAGCAATTTGGTTCTGTTATAGCCCCTTATAAGCACCTAAATGCATTCTTAAGCAATTCTCTTGTTTAATTATTCGAACCAGGGCAGCATACAAACAAATGTTCCCAATTCAATCTAGTTAACATACATATATATATACACTCAATAGCCCGTATACTTTCTTATACATTCAAACAGTCCATTTATAAGATTATATTGTATTTCCCCTGTTTCCATGTTACCAAGACAACCCTCATTCTCATTGATACATGTATAAATCAGCCTAATATACAGATATACATATAATTTCATATTAAGCAGTCCACTATATTCAATTTTACAACAAAACAGTCCTTCACAAATTTACACATGCACCAAACAGTCCTTAACCTATCGAATTCACCTTAATCATCCTCAAATTGATAAAAATAGCCTCCAATCTAACTTTCATTCTATTGAACTATTTCACAAGTTCTCTAATCACATCAAATTAGATAAATTTAAATCAAGCACAACATTCATACACATCCAAAAATTCACAACATGAAATCGACTTCACTAAATCATTCTTAGTCACCAAAACATGAGAGATCACAACACAATTCGAAACTGATCTTGATTATGAAAAAGGGAAGGGTGTAATTACCTTCTTCTTTAGGCTAGACAACCAATAATTTAATAATTTGAATTTAGCAAGATCCTAAGCTTCCATTTCCATGGCATTTTTTAGTTCTCTCTCTACTCACTAATTTGGTTAGAAAACAAGGAGAAGGATGATGAAAACCAAGTCTTATGTTGTTTCCTCCTCTGCCGATTTCATCTTCCCCATTTACACATGGATAAACAAATCCTTGACACATGTTATGGTCTTTAATATTTGGAGCATTTACATGCATTCACTCATGTCTCATATTTGTTTCATTTTAATCCTTCCACAAATGATCAATTATTTCTCTTTTAATTCCAAATGGTCCTAATGTACTTAACATATCTATTTAATTTATAATTCTAGATTTGTTCTAAGGTAATTCGATATCCAACATACTTCTAGATTAGAAACTGACATTACAATTATTATAATTACAAAGTTTAGACTAGTCAATTAATGATTTAACTATTTTACTCCTAGATCGGAGTTCGGGATATTAGAAGATCGTTAATGCTATTTGATAGATTACAATTCTTTAGTGGTATCTTGGAATTTAATCTTGATAATAAGAGGTAATCTTTTAGTGGTATAAAATTGGTTATGTATTTTAGAAGAGGTTTAGGCTATTTGGTGGTATTCATCTAATCTAAAACCAAGCTATTTGAAGTTGATGTTGATTTATCTTTTGTGGGTTATTGATCTAAATTCTTCATTTAATATTTCAAGATCTACCTTGACTAGAGTTTCATCTTATATAGATTTATTCCTTAATTCAATTGCTTTCTTCAAATAAAAAACAAAACCCTCTTTTTACATTTAATTGCTTGTGAACTTTATTTCTTAACCATTTTCTGTAAGATCGACCCTACTTGTTGCTACTACAAATTCAAAGAACAAGCAGGTATTATTTTTTGACGAATTCGACACCCATCAGTGACATAGAATTATAATGATATTTGTGTGTAATTCAACTTGAGTGACACATATCTTAGGCTAAACTATTAAGAACTCTAGGACCAAAATGGAACAATAAGCAAGTTGAGGGTTTTGTTTCGAAGGACTTATATGAACTTAGGATAACAATTTGTCCAATTATTATCAAGTTTGGGGGTGGGAAGAATGACTCGGCAATGAAAGGGTTAGGGGAGAATAACAACTTTCTTCATCTTCCTCAATCCTTTGTAAAATACCGATTTGAGAATAGAGAGAGAGCTTGGAAAAATTTATTATCTCACCTCAAATTAAATTAGAGATCAAAAGGAATTTTAGCTAGTGATGGAAGAATCTGGTCTTCCTTTTTGATCTAGTGTGTAAACGTTAAATTAATAGAGATGTATGTCTATAAATTCGAATTGTTCTTTGATACTTGTGGAATTATAATTAGAACCAAAATTTATGTACATTGTTAGATAGGAACGTTAGAAGAATTGATTGAATGTAAGGATATATATATATATATATGTATGTTGGTCGAATATAAGGTTCATACATGTATGTATAATGTACGAATGTAAATATATATACGCATGCATTCTGCCCTGTTTTGAGAAACTAAGTAAATGTGTAAATGAGTCGGGCAGTTTTGTAAGTGCATGAGAAAATGTATGGGCTATCATGAATAGATACAAAATTTAAGGGGCTGATAACACTCTTAAAGGGCTATTTTGTTTAGAATCATGCATACTTGGGGCTGTTTTACATCGATATAAACAATAATGGACTGTTGATGAAATTAATTGAACCTGCTACTAATACACTCTGTTTTAGAAACCTTTAAGTTGAATTAGACCATTGTTTAAATGCATGAGTTAAGCTTGAAGTTTGTTTGCAGCCACCTTGCTTGCTATTAATCAAATAGCAAGCTGTTTTAGTGTTTTTCATGTACTGTTTTGTAAGCTGGGATCAGGGGGCTGTTTTGCAAATATTTGGGGAGTTGTTTTGAGCAATTAAGGACTGAATTTCAACTATAAACAGAGCTGTAAACATACTAAGCTTAGGAAAAATGTTTTGCATTAAAATTGGACTGCTTAGGATGTAAATAAATATGTTACGGATTACTCTGTACATATGAGTATACACGGGAAAATGAGACAATTTGGTAAATGTATTTGTGTATCTATGCAAGTAAAACTATTTTGTACAAATATATGAGTTTTGTGGACTGTTTTAGGTATATATTTAAGTACAAATGTGTGTCACGAACTGTTTTGCATGCCTAAGAACATTATTGGACTGTTTTGTTGAATATAAATGTATACGAATATAAATTTGACTGTTTTGTGCATTGTACAAGTATACATGGACTGTTGTGGGTATATATGTGTATGAATGTATATATAATGAAATTGTTTCACTTGTTAAAGACTGGTGGTAAAATGTTGTGTGAAGCTATATGCGTATTTGAGTAATTGATTGTCTTGAAAGTGAGTGAATGATAAGGACTATTCTAATGAATGCTTATATTCCTTGTCGTAATTTGATCGAGTAAGGAATGTGATTCGGAAGTAGCTTTAGCTTGGAGTTAACTGTGAGTGTAATTTAAAGTCTCGGGATAGACTGAAACTATCCCGAGCATGCTTTCATTTGTTTTGATTATAGTGCTGTTCATCTAGATAAACGATGCTTATGTTTCTAAAGCTTGGACTACAAGGTATGTACTAAATTAAATGTACAATATGTGGTTGAAAAATGATTAAGTTAGTATGCATTGTGTGCTAGTTTGAATGCTACAAGCTTGATAGAAACCTTCGCTATGCTTATCTATCATTTTGAATGAATTATGTGGCAAAATGTGGTTGATATGAAAGGTTACAAAACATACTCATGTAAGTAAAAGAAATTGAAATTATACTCACTTATGATAAGACTCAAGATATATTCTATTTAGTTTGTGATCTTGGAGCTATGCTCGTAGTGAGATTCGTTTATACATGGACTTGATAAGTCAAACAATGTAATATGTTATATGATACTCTGATAAGGAGTAATGCTCATCCGTTTCTGCTATGATAAGAAAAGAATATGTGAAAATCCTTGGTCTCAAGTCGGCCTTAGGTATAGTTGGCATGCCAGAGTCCATAGAGCTCGTGTTTCGGGTGGACTACGGTCCTTATTTGGCGACCGTAGGAGGGAAGTTTTGTAGTCCCTTGGCGACAGTAGGAGGGATTGAACGGTACTACGAGTATCATTTTTCTGGTGACAGTTGGTTGGGGATTCGAGTACCTATACTGTTACTTGATTCTCAAGGCTAAATTAAAAAATATATATGAGAATTCGTAAAACTATCTAAGTAATCCAATCTTGTTATGATTGTAAGACAAGTAATTATAACTAGTCTATGTTAAGCTCTATTTTTTAAAAAAGAGAAAAGAATCATGAGGATTTATAAGATAAATCATGATTTAATATGACAACTTGAAAAACAAGAAGTGTATATTTAATTGATTTTTCTTTAAATATGCTTAACAAATAAGTATGCTTTAAGGTATATATGTACGTTGCATGTGATTAATTTGCTTGATGTATTCATGTTATTTGAACTTTTTCATGTATTTATGTGTACATTAGATTAGCAAATCTTATATAAAAATTTGCTAACTCCTTGCTCAAGCTTAAGACTATGCTTGATTCCCAATGCAAAGCTAAAAGAAATCGTATTAATATATATATGATAATCAATAAGTTATTGAATGACTTGTATAACAAGTAATATTTATCTTTAATTCTTGATTAATCAATTGAGTGAAAACATATGTCTTGCTAGAATTCTATAAAAGAATTCTTGTAATGATTTATATGACAAGAAAAGGGTATTTAATGAACTCTAGGTTATCCTTTTTGAAGATGTGTGTCCTCTAAATGTCTATGTATGCAAGAATGTGTATTCGAATGTCTATAATCATAGGTTTGTTCGATTGTATGTATATATGTATATACATAGTCTATATTCGAATAGGTATATATGTAAATGCCTTGATTGAATACCTTAATATACTTGAATGTGAAGCTGTTTTTGGAGTATATTTGAAAGTAGACAAACTGTTTTGCTAGGATCATGGTAGTCCACTTTCTATTTAACTAGAGTCATACTAAGAAATAGTTGAAAGTTTGTTAAGAAACAAGTTATGTAAATCTTGCTATTATTTGAATGGGTTTAGAGTGTCATTTGATCATATTTACAAGCTCTAAGTTTTGAAATGGGCCTTTTATTCATTTTATGGTTGCTTGCTTTTAGAATCATCATGGTAATTTTGATGTTGGTTTATTAGATTAAAGTTATAAATAAAAATGCTTAAAATGGATAAAATATCTTGTGGTGTGCGAGTATGCATGTTAACATGTATCATGTGTCCGATGTTAGATCTAAACAATATAGGAGTAATTCGAAGTAACTGGATGCCAGTATTGTAAATTAGATACGCAGTACGAATATGAAATCACACTTGATAATGTCTATATAGATAATAAAAAGATTTGATTCAATTGATGGCTAATGAAGAGTTAAGATTTTAAATGACGAGTTTAAAAACTATGTAGTTCAAAAGAGACTTTATATGCGATTAAATGATTGTAATAATTCTTGAACTGGTTGTTGTGCGTTTTTGTGAATAAGAATTCTTGTTATGCTTAGTTTAAATGGCTTTGTGATTAGGAATGATATAATCAAATTAAATCTAGGAAGATGAATTAAGAATAAATCATAAAAGAGGATGTTACTGCAAACAAGACTTAGAACTTTTTATCAACTCAGAAGGCTTACAAATTTTTTTAAGAACTAAATTGTTTTCTCTTGGGATTTTAGGGGATCGATCCATTCTTTAAGGGGAATCGATCCTTTCAGACTAAAATTCTTGAGTGTTCATTTTGCTTAGTTACTGAAAATCAAAGGATCACACTTCGCTAGATTCAAGCCTCGAATGTATTTCATTAGCAATTTAGGATTATAAAACTCTAAACATTCAGTATCATACCGAACCATATGATAAGAATTCATCTCTCTTGAGGTTAGGACGCCTAAATATTCATGTTTTAGAAAAGCTATATCTTCTTAGTCATTATCCATTTAAAAAGTTACCATTCGATCAAGACAAATCAAAGGTAAATTTATCAAATTAATCTAAACCCATTTAAACCATCCTTTAAATTGGTATAATGATCGAAAGCTTTAAAAAAGGTAACTTCATCATCATGAAACTAATTATAATCAAGCTATCTCTTCTTATTCAAACATAGTCATTTAATTTAATCCAAACAATAATTCCATCCAAAGTTCATATAGATTCTATGTAACTACAATTGGTTATCTCATCATGATCTTTATCAAGTATTCTCCCTATTGTAACCATTTTTCATGCGACACGTAAACGAAAATTTACATATAAGTTTTGGTGACTTAATCCTTAATTACCAAACAAACTATTGTAAGTATTTCTACCTTAAGCGTAACACACATCATGAGCAAGATGATGAGCTAAACAACATTCCATTTCCAAACATTCAAAGCCATTAGATTATCTAATCAATCAACCATCACCTTCAAGAGCAACCAACTAATCGAAGCATTTGCATAACTACTTACAGACATGGATTATTCTTAAATTATACATGCCACAATAGTGAAAACCATATGCATACACACATCCCAAACGGTTCTATTCGTTTCCATACTTATTAAAGCCATCCCGTAAATTTTAATATACAAACATATCTATCCAATTCACCAATATACGTGTATATACAAGCTATAACAGCTTAACATACTTTTATAATCATATAAATCAATTGTACACATTTTATTAACATGGGAAGCTTTATATTAATCAATTTAAACCCTTAAACAGCTCAAAAATCATGAAAATAGTCCATATGGAACTCACACATATAATACAGGATACTGTACACTTGCGTTTCCATTTTTCACTCAAACAGATCAATATTGATAAATATACATTCCGTAGGACATCATTAAGTATGTATACATTTTTATACATTTGATTCAATCAAATTTTCCACGTATAGATTTAAACGTATTGGAATAGTTCACAACGTGTTCATTGTTATTTAAGATAGTTCTCTAACATATACATACAATTGTATATTCCAAAACAAACCAAACATAATTGTTTACATGCTAACATCCATAATTCAAGAGTATGTAAACATATATATATATACATTTAAGATTGGTCCATAGGATTCGAATCATGGCACCTCATATTGTAAACGAGACTTACTTTTCAAGTTATCCAAAACACCTCGTATCATTGTAGCGATGTTTTTTTTCTTCTGTATCGCTAAAATAAAAACGTGGATTTTTCGAAGATGTTTTTGAAAGGTGTTTGTGATGCTTTTGGATATAAAATATTTATTCCGTGGGGTTTTTAAAAAAACGCATTTTAAAAAATGGAGTCGCCACCGGCCACTTAGGTAGGCCGGACACCATAAAACCAGAGATCCAAAAAATATTGGGTTCGGGAGTCGGTTACGGATGGGGAAGGATTAGCACCCCCACACCGCCCAAAATTGGTACTTTAATAACTACCGCTTTATTAATATTGGATTTTCCGGATTAGAGTGACGATTATTTTAAAATTCAGTCATAATTGCGAATTAATTTTAAGGGCCCCGTTATCCGAGATTAAACGCCCAACCACTATCACTACGCTTGATACTGGCCCCGTTTATACTCGGATAAAAGGACACCGCATTAACAAGTTATAAATCATATGCAATCTAAGTGACAAAAATATGAAACATGGCAAAATATTTAAATGCAATAAATATTAACATAATAAAATACTAATCTAATAAATGATATACTAGATTAAAACACGCATATATACATATTATTCTAAACGATAGATAAAAACAACTTTAACAAGTTAGAACAACAATGCAAGAATAATTACGTTATATGTAGACGAAAAAAATATTTAAAAAGACATACATGCTATTAATAAAACATATTTCAACATATATGAACAATATATTATACAATAAAGAAGACACACTAACACGTAACCTAAAAGCCAAGAAAACATACAATGCGTACAAAAATACAAGAACATGTTGTTTTACGAGTCAAATAGAACATAACATGCTTTAATACGAATAACCGGATAAAAAACATGACTATCATAAGCTTAACACATATATACATATAAACATAAAATACGAGTCATATATGAGGGACATAAAATAAAATAATAGAATATCAATATATACGATTATAATACGAACATGAATATTTACAAAGAATACAGGACTGAAATGAAAGAAAAACAAAAGTCAATGGCAGAAATTAAAGAACAATAACATGTAATTTAGGGACGAAATTGCGAAACAAACAAAACCTAAAAGGACCAGAATTGTAATTAGACCAAGGGGCAGACCCTAAATGAAAAATTCAAAAACGCGAGATGGTTAAGGGGGTAATTTTACCATTTAAAATCTGAATCGGTGTAATTTAGGGACTAGATTGTAAACTTTTGAAACATCAGGGGGACTGGGATCGTAATTATACAATGCGGCGAGACAAAAACGAAAATATTGAAAACGCGGGATGGTTAAGTGCGTAATTTACCCATTTAGCAAAATAATAATAACTATAAAAGCCCCTTTTTAGGCCGAAATCAGATTTTTGGTCATTCGTCTCATTTTTTTTGATTTTGTAAGAACCATGTTCTTATTTTTCTCTCCATTGTTCTTCTGAAACCCAGAATCCGGCGGCCGGCCGCCGTGTTCTCCGCCGCCGGCCACCGCTAACCGGCGTCGGCAGGCTTCCAAAACACACCAAAATAACCCTCTTTTCGTCCTCAACATGAATCCGTAGTTGGATTCAGAGGATACACCCTTATTTGCCCTAGATCTAGAAAATACGTAGCGATTTTTTTTAAACCAAAACGAAACCACAAGGGGTCTTCCCCTCCCTTTAGTTCACCATATCTGGCTTGTAGAAGCCGAAAGGCTTATCACTGAGGAAGGGAAGACCCACAAACGACGCCGGTAAGACTACTCTCCCTTTTTTTGTTTCTGTTTTTTTCTTTTGTATATGCATGTAAAGAAAACAAGTAAGAAAAAGAGACAAGTGTTTACCACTGGACTGTCTTTTGATTATCACTTGACTGGTTACAATTTTTGGTTTTTACAAGATCTCTGTTCTCTCTTTTTTTTGTTACCACTCTCCCTGTTATCTCCCCGTTATAAAAGTTCCCGTTTCATATATATCATTGTTTTTGTTTTGGTGCAAGTTGCATCTTGCTTTTTTCAGATCTGAACTGACAATTTTGCTTGTTGTCTTGGGCATGTTCTGAACACGAGAACTGAATATCGGCGCGGTGGCGGTATGGACATTCTGCCAGCGGCCAGATGCGTTCTCGGCCGTTAGATCAGATCTGATCTAAAGGTCGAGATGGCTTGAAGAACGATAGGCCTGGACGAAGCCTCAATTTGATGAGACGGCTTCAGATCTCGCCACGTGGAGCTCCGCAGTCGAGGAGTCAGAACGCGTGGATCTTACGTGCGCGTGGGATGTTAAAGCGACCGCGCGTGGACCACACGCGCGCGTGGCACTCGAACGGTCCATACGTGTGGAACACGCGCCTGGCAGATATTTTTGACTTCTTGGTTGTATCGTGGCCGTTGGATCAGATCTTGATCCAACGGCCCACAGTCACCTGCATACACAGTAATTGTAATTAGATAAGATTTAGATTTGGGCCAACAGGGCCTTGTAATGTATTTGGACTTGGACTGGAATTTTTATTTGGGTTTAATATATTTAATTTTTTTCATTTTGTCAGCCCAATAATAATAATAATATAATTATAACAGCAATACATATACATACGAAAATGTATACTTATTATACAATCATTAATTAATATAATATTCTAGCATACGTACGTATAATCATACATATAATTACCATAACATCTATATATTAATCAAATACGCTCATACTCTAGATACATACACGACATACATACACCCCTAATACGTATACATAGCTTATACATGCACACACCACCTTATATTAGTGACATTCATATAATATAATAAATATACATGCAATATTAATATATTTACAAGTGAAAATGAGTGATTACAGTTGCCCCTCTTTGCTTGTTCTCATGGAATAGGAAACAAAGCAAAGATTCATAAGCACTCATTTTTATCAGACTTCCCTGTTTGTAGCTTTGGAAAAACGAATTCTTTTGGACATCTCCGCTCTTCCTTGGCTGAATCTTCAGGCTCGTAAGTTCTTCCTATATAAAGCTTCGTCACCTTCCGATCTTGGAGCTACAGGCTCTTCCTATATAGAACCCTTCGCTCTGAAATCCCGAATTATGAGTCCTTCCTTTGAGACAGTAAAGCTTGGAGTCCTTCCTATATAGAACACTTCACCTTCAACGCTGGTTTCTCCTATATAAAACCTTTTGCGCCGCTGACGAATTCTTCCGACTGGAGTTCCTCCTATATAGAACTGCTAGTCTTCAAATCCTGGAGCCGTCAGTCCTTCCTATATAGAACTTTTGGTGTTTGAAATCTTAGAGCTATAGGTTCTTCCTATATAGAACCTTTCACTCTAAGACAAGAAAGCTCAGAGCCTTTCCTATATAAGACTCTTCGCTTTCGACACAACAGGTTTCCTATATAACCTTGTGTCATAGGTGAATTGCTTTGACTGGGAGTTCTTCCTATATAGAACTGCGAGTCTTCACCTTGGAGCCATCAGTCCTTCCTATATAGAACTCTTGGCGTCTGGAATCTCAGAGCTACAGGTTCTTCCTATATAGAACCTTTTACTCTAAGACAATAAAGCTCGGAGCCCTTCCTATATAGAACTCTTCGCTTTCGACACAGTAGGATTTCCTATATAATCTTGCGTGTCATGGGTGAATTGCTTTGACTGGGAGTCCTTCCTATATAGAACTGCGAGTCTTCACCCTATAGCTGTCAGTCCTTCCTATATAGAACTTTCAGCTTCTGAAACCTCGGAGAGAAGGATTCTTCCTATATAGAACATCTCTCTGGAGCTTGAAAACATGTGCCTTTTCTATGTAAAAACATTGCCTTCTCGTTCGGGATTAACATCGCGATGGCTCTCGATGTCTCTTTGGATCTGCAGATACCTGTCTGAGATGAAAACAAAATGCTATGACAAATGAATGAATTGACATGCTCCTAATCCTAGTGATGTCTGACTATTCATGATGCATGAGAGTCAATATCTTGGTGGGCTTGTTTTGATCCTTATTTGATCTTGATATTCGCTTTCTCCTTTCTTACGGGCATCGATACCCGCTTCACTGTCAGGTTCAACCATATCAACCTTTCTTTTTCTCCAATTACGACTTGGAATTCTAAAGTGCCCTTTCGGGTTTTCACTTTAGAGAGAGTTTTTTTTTGAGAGGGGTGTCCTTCTGGTTTTCACCCAGGAGATCTCTTTTGTTATCTCGTATGCCTTTCTTGAATAGATAGGAAATGTGCCATTGGTTATCCTACCAGGTTGTTTGAAGCTTCCCGCCTTCCCTATCGACAGCCATTATGTAGGGAACTAGAGGACGGAGTTAACATCATTTTCTTTGATCACCTGCATTTTCAAGGTTAAATCATAGTAATGCTTCGAAATCTCTTGTTTCATTATAAGCCTATGTTATCTTATTTGACTGAAATTGACAAGAAGGCCAGGAATGGATGCTCAAAAACACGGTTTTATTATGATTAAGGGCTTGGGATATCTTAAAAAGAAAGGTATGACACACATGAGTTAAGTATGAAAATACAAGATCCCTCATTATCTTCGATATGAATGATACATGATCCTGTCAACCGGTGTAGAATTTTTTTGCCTGAAGCCTTCTCTTCATGATGTTCATGAGGATACCCTTCTCTTCGGATATTCAACTTTTCAATTTACCCGAGCCGCCCTTTACGAGTTTTCAACTCGGGTCCTTCATTTGCTTCAAGACGCCCGATTTCAGGTTTTCGCCCTGAGCTCTCCATTTTGTTCTCCTTTTTTATATTTCATCATCATTTTTTTTTAAAAACAAATATTTTCCCCAGCAGAGTCGCCATCTGTAGTGATGTTTTTTTTCTTCTGTATCGCTAAAATAAAAACGTGGATTTTTCGAAGATGTTTTTGAAAGGTGTTTGTGATACTTTTGGATATAAAATATTTATTCCATCAGGTTTTAAAAAAACGCATTTTAAAAAATGGAGTCGCCACCGGCCACTTAGGTAGGCCGGACACCATAAAACTAGAGATCCAATTCGGGAGTCGGTTACGGATGGGGAAGGATTAGCACCCCCACACCGCCCAAAATTGGTACTTTAATAACTACCACTTTATTAATATTGGATTTTCCGGATTAGAGTGACGATTATTTTAAAATTCGGTCATAATTGCGAATTAATTTTAAGGGCCCCGTTATCCGAGAATAAACGCCCAACCACTATCACTACGCTTGATACTGGCCCCGTTTATGCTCGGATAAAAGGACACCGCATTAACAAGTTATAAATCATATGCAATCTAAGTGACAAAAATATGAAACATGGCAAAATATTTAAATGCAATAAATATTAACATAATAAAATACTAATCTAATAAATGATATACTAGATTAAAACACGCATATATACATATTATTCTAAACGATAGATAAAAACAACTTTAACAAGTTAGAACAACAATGCAGGAATAATTACGTTATATGTAGACGAACAAATATTTAAAAAGACATACATGCTATTAATAAAACATATTTCAACATATATGAACAATATATTATACAATAAAGAAGACACACTAACACGTAACCTAAAAGCCAAGAAAACATACAATGCGTACAAAAATACAAGAACATGTTGTTTTACGAGTCAAATAGAACATAACATGCTTTAATACGAATAACCGGATAAAAAAACATGACTATCATAAGCTTAACACATATATACATATAAACATAAAATACGAGTCATATATGAGGGACATAAAATAAAATAATAGAATATCAATATATACGATTATAATACGAACATGAATATTTACAAAGAATACAGGACTGAAATGAAAGAAAAACAGAAGTCAATGGCAGAAATTAAAGAACAATTACATGTAATTTAGGGACGAAATTGCGAAACAAACAAAACCTAAAAGGACCAGAATTGTAATTAGACCAAGGGGCAGACCCAAAATGAAAAATTCAAAAACGTGGGATGGTTAAGGGGGTAATTTTACCATTTAAAATCTGAATTGGTGTAATTTAGGGACTAGATTGTAAACTTTTGAAATATCAGGGGGACTGGGATCGTAATTATACCATGCGGCGAGACAAAAACGAAAATATTGAAAACGCGGGATGGTTAAGTGCGTAATTTAACCATTTAGCAAAATAATAATAACTATAAAAGCCCCCATTTTAGGCCGAAATCAGATTTTTGGTCATTCGTCTCATTTTTTTTGATTTTGTAAGAACCATGTTCTTATTTTTCTCTCCATTGTTCTTCTGAAACCCAGAATCCGGCGGCCGGCCGCCGTGTTCTCCGCCGCCGGCCGCCGCTAACCGGCGCCGGCAGGCTTCCAAAACACACCAAAATAACCCTATTTTCGTCCTCAACATGAATCCGTAGTTGGATTCAGAGGATACACCCTTATTTGCCCTAGATCTAGAAAATACGAAGCGAATTTTTTTTTAAAAAAAAACCAAAACGAAACCACAAGGGGTCTTCCCCTCCCTTTAGTTCACCATATCTGGCTTGTAGAAGCCGAAAGGCTTATCACTGAGGAAGGGAAGACCCACAAACGACGCCGATAAGACTACTCTCCCTTTTTTGTTTCTGTTTTTTTTCTTTCGTATATGCATGTAAAGAAAACAAGTAAGAAAAAGAGACAAGTGTTTACCACTGGACTGTCTTTTGATTATCACTTGACTGGTTACAATTTTTGGTTTTTACAAGATCTCTGTTCTCTCTTTTTTATTTGTTACCACTCTCCCTGTTATCTCCCCGTTATAAAAGTTCCCGTTTCATATATATCATTGTTTTTGTTTTGGTGCAAGTTGCATCTTGCTTTTTTCAGATCTGAACTGACAATTTTGCTTGTTGTCTTGGGCATGTTCTGAACACGGGGACTGAATATCGGCGCGGTGGCGGTATGGACGATTCGCCGGCCGCCGACGCGTTCTCGGCCGTTAGATCGATCGATCTAACGATCGAGATGGCTTGAAGAACGATCGGCTGGATGAAGCCTCGATTTGATGAGACTTCAGATCTCGCCACGTGGAGCTCCGCGAATGAGGAGTCGAACGCGCGTGGATCTTACGCGCGCGTGGGATGTTAAAGCGACCCGCGTGGCGTGGACCACATGCGCGTGGCACTCGAGCGGTCCATACGTGTGGAACACGCACCGCAGATATTTTTGACTTCTTGGTTGTATCGTGGCCATTGGATCAGATCTTGATCCAACGGCCCTGATCACCACCGCACACACAAGAATTGTAATTAGATAAGATTTAGATTTGGGCCAACCGGGCCTTGTAATGTATTTGGACTTGACTGTAATTTTTATTTGGGTTTAATATATTTAATTTTTTCATTTTGTATTCAATAATAATAATAATAATAATATAATTATAAAGCAATACATATACATACGAAAATGTATACTTATTATACAATCATTAATTAATATAATATTCTAGCATACGTACGTATAATCATACATATAATTACCATAACATCTATATATTAATCAAATACGCTCATACTCTAGATACATACACGACATACATACACCCTTAATACGTATACATAGCTTATACATGCACACACCACCTTATATTAGTGACATTCATATAATATAATAAATATACATGCAATATTAATATATTTACAAGTGAAAATGAGTGATTACAATCATATATATAATTTATTTATCTCATAAGTTATCAATACATTCCACCACATATTCTTGTAAGCTTATGCTCGGTACATAACATAAATTAACCGCCTTACAAATGTAAGGCATTAGAGACCAATTACAAGTTTTGTAGTAATTTACACATTACTACAATGAAGTTATGAATAAGCTTTTGCACATATACTATGCCACCATCTAGAGAGTTTAAGATACAACTTGGACAACTACAAAATCCTTTCGGTATGACTTGCAATCCACTAACCCTATCAACTCAAGGAAAAATGTATAACCTACAAATGCAAGGAAATGAATGCATTAGGCTTATATAGCCTAAGTGAGGTAGTACTATCAAAATAGCAAGCATAAAGTTCATGATAATTATTAGAAAATCACAGAAATTCAAGCATACAATTACACTAGGGTTTTGTTAGGTTAAACTTGACTTTATTATTAGAAGCTTATTTAGAGTTTATGATCTTTCACACTTTATTAGAAATTCTTTTCAAAGATTAAACTTAGTTTGTTTTCATTCTCACCAAGAGGATTATCAAAGTTCGTGCTCACCAAGAGACTTATCAAAGTTCGTGCTCACCAATAGCCTTATCAAAGGTCATGGCACATTCAAGATTCTTTTGGTACCCTTATTTGATTTCTCATAAAATTCATGTCTTTTAAAAGTTTGCCTTGGATCACATTTGGTCATAAATAGCATTGGTCTGTGTTTAACCATATAGGTCCATATTACACATATCACAAAGCATATAGCAATGGCTAGTGTCTGAACATAACAATCATCAACTTCTCACTATCCAACCAAACTGTCACCAATCTCCATATCATCTTCCTTGTTACCTCCTACTGTCGCCAAAATATCATATATAAATGGGGCGTCCCCCGAAGCCGTAGCTCATGGACCGTAGTCCCAAAGTATACCATGTATTATGCCAAAGTGTCCAAGGACTTCCATTGAATAGGCAACTTATAAATCTTATGTTTTAAGATTAATAGAGGTTTCTTATGGTACAAGTAACCTTACTTATTTCTTCTTTTCAATAACTTGTAGAGCAAGTTAAGCTTCATGCTCCTTAAGATTTTAGAATTCAGGGATTTATAATTTTGATTTTCAATCTTTTATCAGAATCTTATAATCTTATTGGTCAGTAGTCAGCTTCAAGCTTTGTAGCAAAGCATACACATCATCCATTACAAACATAGCATAGCAAGGCACAGAATATTTATGTAATGCATACATAACCAAGATGTTTATCAAAGATGCCATGCTATGAATGCTTTCACATGTTATGCTCTATGTGAGCCATATGCTTATGCTTATGCTTATAAATGAATCATAACATATTAAATAACAAGGTTCAGAGTGACACCGTGTCACCCGAGACAAATACAACTACACTCACCTATTATTCCAAAGTTATGGAATACCTGAATCCACAAACACTCATAGCTTCCCATTAACTCATTCTTCCTACTTCTCCTTATCATGATAAGTACCTCGAACAAGTTAACAAATTATTAGAACAAATTCAATTATTCATATATGTACATCAATCAAACTTTATCATATCTATGTATTTATGTATTCAAAAACAACTCTCAACCCTTCACATCAAACAAAAAATAGTACAATACACCTGTATATACATATATACATGTTAAAATAATCTAACATGCTTTCATATTTAACAAAACAATCCAAACACTCATAGTTATATTTAAACACCTCAAAACAGTCCATATATATGCCATACAAGTCACAACAGTCCTCTGGTCATGTATACACATCTAAACCTGTCCAAATTTGCACACAATTCACTCAACAGGGCAGCGCGCGCGCACACACACATATATATATATATACATTTATATACATTAATTTATCTAAAACAGGGCAGCATGCTTATGTATTTACAAATACAATCGAATTTACACCTCTATACATTCATGTATTCAAATCTGGGCAGCTTACATGTACACACAATTTCATTCAAAACAATTCATATATTTTCTTGCCAAAACAGTCCAAAACATTTCTCTATTTTCTTACAAAAACAGCCCCTAACTCCAATGATTATAAAACAGTCCATATTTCTTGTCGAATAAACCTTATACGATTATTCTTGTTTAAAACAGTTTAAGTACATGCTTATAAACACAATTCAGGGTAGTTTTTCATACACATACTTATATTAAATCAAAACAGCCCATTGACCTCTTCGTAATACTCAAAACAGTCATTGTTTTACTCGAAAAACAGTTCTTAAAGCTTTACAAATTCAATTCACCAAAACAGCCCCTATTCCTTTGTAAAACAGTTCCACGTTTAAAGTGAACCATTAGTCCATTTTTTTCACAATCGAAGCAGCCAAAAACAGTTTTCAGCTACTTAATACTCATTCAAATTAGTTAATTTTTCATGTACATACATTTAGATGTTAAGAACAAGCCCTAAACTTTACTAGATAGCCCTTCACTTCCGATTTATAAAATTGAAGTTAAAGGTACAAAACAATTTCCAAGTTTCATATAACAATTTCCAGAATTTCGGGATCTCATTAAGACAGTCCAAATGCATCACTATTCATTCGTATTTGGTCCCAAAATCTATAGATTCGATGATTGGCAACCATTTTAGTTCTAGACTCAAAATTGTCATCACAATTAACACAATCCAATTAATATTTGAGACTGTCCAAGGCAGGGCCTTTATTTGAGACTTTAGAATGTTCTATTTTTTTCTATATAATATGTCATGACCCTAACTCACATTTCATTCATGTGTTTAACAATGTATCATTCGAATGACCTTAACTCTCTACTCATGATTTCATAAACATCACTTGCTAATGAAGCATTTCAACTCAAATACATTCGGTTTAAAATCTTGAATTAATTAGGGTCTAAATCTAATTGCCGATTCATCCTAAGACAACATTTCAAACCGTTAACAACTTAACATTTCAAACATTTTTACCCTTTTCACAAAAACATGGCCGAAAATATTATGTATACCTATTCAATTAAACCGAGAAATGCTTAACATGCATCTAATTCTCTATCAAACCAAACAGCAAGATTCATGAAAATATACAAGCAATTCCTCAAAATAGATCTCAATTAAAAAGGAAGAAGGAGCATTTTCACCTTGTTCTTCAATCTACACCAAGAATGACTCAAGAAATGGATTAAATCGAGCTTCATCTCCAATTCCTAGCAAGCTTCCTCTAATCTCCCCCTCTCTAGTTTTTGGTTCGGTTTTCATGTGAAAGGAAGAAGATGATTTTTAATTATCATCCTTCCTAAAACTAACCCTTCACACTTGCCCTCACCACGTTTGATAAGTACACATGCCCTTAGTTTTCTTTTATTATTACATGCAAGCACTTAATTAATCAAGACATTCCATTTGACCCATCATAAATTTGTCATCACATTTTTCAAGCTTCAAATTTGGTCCTAAACTTATTTAATTACTAGTGCTAAAGATGTATTTAATCCAATTATATTATAAGCAAGGTTGTTACATACTTCTAGGTTATATTTTAGGGTATTACAATTTGAGTATAACTGGGTTGAGGTTTGGAGGGTTATTTAGAATCTGGTGACTATGATAACTTGCATTCGATCAATTTTGTTCTATTGCATGAACCTATTAGACCTTGAAAATAATGCTTGTTCGAATCCTATGATATTAAAGGGTTACATTCGAACAGGCTTGTTAAGTTAAAGACTTATATGAAACTTGCAATTAAATGAAGGAATAATCTTATTACTTTGTGAAACAAAGATCTATGTTTACATATTGATATGCTCACTATTCCTAAATGTCAAGTAATTCTTGAGTATTAAATCGAAATGAATGATATCCTATATGTTAAGCAAAATGCATAGTAAAATGCTAATACCTATTTGATAAAAAGGAATTTAGGCCTAGGACATATTTAACAACTTATATATCTAGTAAAAGACATCAATAGTAGATTATGTTAAAACAAACTAAGAAAGTCTATAAGATAGATAAAAAACCATGGTAACAACTTGCTTATCAAGTAAAATGTTCATTGGGCTATTGGGTATCCTCTTGAGTAAATAATTAAGCTCGGTAAAGTGTCTTCATATTTGAATTGCTCGATAAGTAACTCTCACTTATATGAACTTGTAAAATCTATGGTGTGATATGTATGTCTTGTTTGAATACTATAAAGTATATAACCAATTTCTTAAACAAGATTAAGACTACGATTTATGGCATAATTTGTCTAATGCCTTGCGTATTAATGAATGCTATGAAAGGTTATACTGAAACCTTGCGTCAATGATTGCGTGATTATTCAATGGTTTTAGTACTTATTTGAACTTTGGCTAGTTGAATGAAAGTATATGAGTAAACCATATAAGGTTTATTGTAATGTTTTTGATTGTTAGAACTACCTCACTAAGAGTTAGCTTACCTTACTCTTTCAACATCTTTTAGGGAACCATTGTTTTCGAAATATCTTTTGAGCTTAGACGGGATCACAAGTGCCAAGAAGTATGTTGTAATTTCTTAAGTTCTCTTATATAGTGGCACATAGTAGATATGTATGCATTAAGCATTTAGAGCATATTTATTCATATCTGTGTATATTTGTGCTCTCTAAAGTAATTCTAAGCTTTGTAATGGGCCTTTTTAATTGTTTTATGGTTGCTTGACTTTGGTTCTGTCATGGTAGTTTCGATGTGGTGTGGTAGATCTGAGATATGAGCATAAATGCCTAAAGTGGATAGATCATCAATGGTGCGATTGTACGCATGCATTTATGTACAATATATCATGTGTTGGTATTGGATATGACGAAGTAACTTGAGAGTTTAGTGCTTATTCTTATAAATTATCAGATGATATGCTTATTATTCCACAACAATAAGGAAATGTGAATTTGAATATAATTTTAATGTTTGTTTATATTTTGATTAAATATTTGACGATGCTTAATTTTAAATGTAAAGAAGCTATGTACATATACGGTTTTAAGCTTAAGTCTTAATCAATTTGGTATGTTAGTTTGAAACCTAGATAGGTTTAAATCATATGGAGGAAGAGATAAGTGTTCATAAATGATAGATTGTAAGGGAAAGTAACGAGTTTAATGCTTGAAGCGGGTTGCTTGTTGTGTGACCTTTTGAATGCTTTTGAATTGAGTTGATATTAGACCTACAATAATCCAAAAAGTTTTAATTTACTCTGTGTTTGCAAAGAGTATTCTATCATGATCAGTTAATTGTAGTAAATTGATCAAGAATCTTTGATATCAGAGCCTATGTAGAGGGTGTTACAATTTGGTATCATAGCCTAGGTTTAGCTGATTCTCAGACTAAATCAGGACTCGTTGTATCATCATAAGTTATCATGCCACATAGGAGTTGATTTTGATACAAACTTGTGATCCATGATTAATAAAAGCTTCCTGTTGGATGCTATTAACCTTTTTAGATGTCTGAAACACATCTAGCCCGGAATAATGAGATCCCGACTGGCTCATCCATTGAAGGAGGTAGTGTCAGGATAAATCGGGAATGGAAAAATCCTCTGAATGCTATTGACTAAGTAAGCATTATGTTTGGGTAGATAATAAGTCCTTTAAATCAAGACCTGTGAAAATTCAAGGATGAATTTTCTTTAAGGGGGGAATTGAAATCTCCTAAAATACAACCCAAAAGTTGCAACAAATCTGCTTGTAACTCAATTGGATCAAATATATGTTTAGTATTAGAGAATTTAGTAAGCTAAGGATATATTATAGAAATTGAAAAGTTTGTTATCTAGTTTGGAATGACTAACTTGGATGAAATAATATATTAAGGGAATTGCATGTAAACTTAAGGAAAGATGAGGACTTACATTCTTTGTGTAATACCCCAAAAATTATGCTTAAAAGAATGTTACTATCTTGATCTTTATGTCTATCAATCAAATATGTGTTCTGATAGTTAAATTAAGAGTATAGGTTTAAAAAGAAAGAAATGAAAGAAGGGATGCTCCTATATCACTCTTTTGATTGTGGTTCGGTTTGATTAAAAGTATCACTAAAATAGATATTACATTAATTAAGGATCAATTATGGAAGCTTGGGAAGTATACTAGCTAATTTAGAATGACTAAAATAAAAACCTTGAAAGAAGGAAGGATTGCATGTAAAAGATTTAATAAAACTAGGAAGTATACTAGCTAATTTAGAATGGCACTTGGGGAAAGATACACGACATTTGGGGAGGGAAATGATTTGAGCACTAACCTCTTCTCCTCCAAGTGATCGGAGGCTCAAAAATTGGAAGAGGAAGAAGGTGTTTCCATGGTGAATTTGGATCAAAGCTCATGGAGTCTTGTTCGATTATTTGGGAATGATGGTACATATTCTTTACCCTTCTTTGATCCATGATTTAGTTGAGATTTCGATTGAGAATATCTTTTTGTGTTATTAGCTATTTGAATTGTTGGAAGCATCAATCCAAACTAGGCATCTTCTTGGCAAATTTGAATATTGCACATGTTGAATTGTTAAGTTTTTGTGAATCGATGGTTTGTCTCAAATGTTAAATTGCCTTCTTCTTGAATCGTAAAAATTTTAAGAATGATTTGGGTAGTTCGAATGGACTATGATGGATTATGAGGTTTTGCTTAGAGCTTGATTATGGTCACTTTGAATACTAGTAACAAAGTGGAATTATCATGTTCAACAAAGAAATGAATTAGGGGCTGTTTTGGTAACCTAGAAGCTGTTTTTCAAGTTAAAGTAGGATTAAGTTGTTACAATTCAATGTATAATAAGTTGATTGATTTTTGGAGTTGTTATGTGGAAATTAGAAGCAGTGCTAGAATGTTTTAATAGAGAAAAAGGATTGGATTGAAGAATTTAATCAATGGGCTGCTTTAAAAACATGTAGGGGCTGTTTTACAATTAAATAAGGGCTGAATCATAAATATTCAAGGGCTGGATTAGTGATCTAATGACAAGGAAAGTTGCTTTGTTATTAAGTAGACTGTTTTGTGAAGTTTCGAATATAAGTGGGCTGCTATAAGCATGTAATTGTGGGTGAATGAAATAAGATTGTTTTGCATCATTAGGACATTTTTGGACTGTTTTGGATTAATATGAAAACAGGGGAAGGAATGTTAACATTTCATAGGGACTATTTTGAGTAGTTAATAATGTTATGGACTGCTTTGAGCAATTAAAAATGCTATGGATGGTTCGGATTAAAAAAATAAATGTACACAAGAGAAATTGAATAGTTAATAAGAGTTACTCTAACATATAAATATAATTTTTGTTCCATATTAAACCAATGTGGTTGAAGGACAAATTACAAAAGTGGATCAAGTAGTGGAAAGACAAAGAGGATCGTCATACGAGATCAAAAATTGCCCATATCAAACTGTGAGTGTAGTTTAAGCCTCGGGATAAGCTTGCCACTTTTCCAAGCGCTCTTTTATTAACTTACATCATTCTTTGTTTGTTAGAGCAATGTATTACTTAATAAATTGGATTGGAACCGAGGTGAGTATCTTATTACAAAGTGTTGAATGGCATGCTAAATCGGAAGTTATGCTTATGTGTGTGGTTGTATATGCTTAATTTAACATGAGTAATAGATGATACTTAATTTTTGTTTTAGATTATGTTTGATGTGAATCCTACTTATGTGATTTTACTTGATTGATAAGTAAATCAATGCTAAGTTAACTGTTGATTAAGAAGTTAACATGAAGTTAGAATCATGAATGGATTGAATAAATAATTGATATGACTTATAACTAGCCCATGATTACTTTGAAATAAATAAATATACACGAGATATTTACTTGATTAGGATAATATGCATATAATGAAGATTATATATACTTGTGCATGAATAGTGTTGATCCTTGCTAGGATACTTAGAATAGAAGTGATGATGTTTTTGAGAAATGCATAAATTGATTGTATATATATACTAGTCATGGGGTAATCTAAACCCTGCTATGAGAACCTAAATTCGAATTATACCACCCTATGATGGGATAAGATAAGTTCTTTAAGATATATATATATTATGATACACTATCCCTAACACCTTGCATATTAAGGAACTTATAATGTGACGTGTAATGCCTAATGTCTTGTAAGATGAGAGAACTTATGAATAAGATATGTTTTGCTTGGTGCCTTATATGGTAGTTTAGGAGGCAAGCAATTTATATTTATGTATTGCCATGATTAATTATCTAAGAATGTATGTTGAAAACTTAAAGTTAAGTTGTGTGATCCTCTAGTGATATCGGTACTACTTGCACCTTGGTTGTTTTTGTGAACGGATAGGGATAGACTCTATAAGGTTTTTTATTATTTGTGTTTTACTTGGATCTTAATACTACCTCACTGAGCAATTAGCTTACCTTATTCTTTCATTACTTTTTTAGGGTATCAATGCTTCTGATTATTTTTCGAGCTTGGACTGGATCACAAGAATCATGAAGTACGTTTTGTAATTCCTTAAGTAGTCCTAGATGGTGGCACATAGTCTTATGTAGGAATTGTGCATTAAAGCATCTATTAAATCTTATATGTATATATATATAAGTTCTAAAAGTACTAAATGATTGTAATGGGCCCTTTTAATTCGTTCTGTAGTTGTTTGGTTATAATCATCTTAGTAGTTAGGTTGTTGGTATAGTAGCTTGGCTAGATATGGTTCTGTTAGTCTTATATATTAAATAATGCCTTAGCTAGAAATTAGATTCTATGACTTGAAAATTCTAAACTGAAATTCTAAACAATTTAACTATACACATGGAATATGAATATTCGTATGCATTGACAAGCTGACATAATTTTGAGATGTTTGTTTTCATGTTTATGTAATTAAAATCTTTGATAGGCTTAGTTCACATGGTAGAACGATTTAATGCGATTCTATGGTTCTTTATTGTCTTTAAAATACATGCTAAATCGGTTATTCATGATTGCAAAAAAAAAAAAATTGTTAGTGTACTCGTACTTAAAGTCAACCATATCATGCTTCATTCAATTTAGTAAAGAATTTGGATTCTTACTCTGATTAAAGCTTAAGTCATAATCATGTTATAGTAACAAGATTTGTAGTCGATCTGAAATTAACTTATGGGTATAATAATCCTTCGGTCCTTATGTGATAAAATTAAGAATATGTCGAACTAGAAATTAAAGTGTTTTGTTTGTTGTGTGATCATTTGTTTGCAAAGGAATAAGCTTATTGACAAGTTTATGAAAGCTTTGATTTAGATAGGTTTAAAATCACTTTGACTTTCAAAGGAATGTTCTGTTATGATTCGTTAGATGAACTAAATTTACTAAGACTCTTTGTTTGTTTCTTTGGTAACACGTCCTAAGCCGGTTTATCTTCTAGACTGGGTAGGGAGTGTTACATTGTGGCATGTTGTTAAGGAAACATGTGTTAGTGGAAGGGAGAAATTCGGCCTAGGTGGAGGAAATTAGCCAAAGATAAGCTATGGTCTTCTTCCTCCTCACCTTGACCGAAACTCTAGAAAGAAAAAGAGAGTGAGAAAGCTCTATGGAAGTTGAAGGAAGTTGAGCTTTGGAATTTAGGTAATCCTTTAGATTTCTTCATACGAATTGTAACATCCTAAATTATGATAGTGAAGTGACCAATATTGATTGATAAGGAAATTTTACTTAAGTGTCTAATTGATAATTCTATGAGTGGCCGATTTGATAAGAATACGAAATTGAATTGCTAAATCAAGGTGACTATTTAGTGAACCTTCACAAAATTTAGTATTGCGTGATAATAAATAAGATATATAAACCACATCTTTCTTTTAAGTGTAGTTTATCCTACTTTATATTATCAATATTAATTATGTGTTTGTTTTTGTTTTAAGATACTTTAAGCTCAACAACAAGGGGAATTTAAGAAGGGCAACTAAAGTTAGCTCAACTCAGCTGAAAGGTAGCTCACATAGCTCGGAGGAAGCCCAAGCAGCTAGAAGTAGCTCCAGTGAAGCTGAACCAACTCATCATAAAAAGTCATGTATTTTCGCCAAAAGTCGTGTCTTTTCACAAAATGGTGTTTTATCAAAAGTCATAACTTTTCACCAGAAGGTACTTTTTCAATTCGTGCCTTTTCACCAAGAATCGTGACTCTTCACCAAGGGTCGTGACTTTTCACCAAGAGATGCCATTTCAAGACATACCTTTTCACCAAGAGTCGTGCCTCTTCACCAAGGGTCACGTCTCTTCACCAAAGGTCACCATTCACCAAGCATCATGACTCTACAAGATGTGTCCGATCATAAAGACAACAGAACCATAAAGAGATGCAACCAAAGGATACGACAGTCTTCACCAAGAGATAGCAATAAGCTTGGCACCAAAACAAAGGGTTCCCAACCCTTCGGACATGACAGAATAGATACACGCCCATTCGACTATCCCCCTTGTAAAACTATAAATAGGTCATCATTTGACATTTTGTAAACAACTCAGTTCTTTCAATTAAATCAGATTTGTGAGATTTTCTCTCAACTTTATTCTTTTAAGAACATTATCTACTTATTAGACATCTACTTATGGCATCACCCTTTCTTGATAGTTCGGGTTCCTAGTTAAATAACTAGTAGGTTCAGGTTTTATTGGTTGAAGATCTTATAAGGTTCGAGTCTATACTCTTTAGTATAGGTTCTTCCTTGATCCGAAACTACCTTATCTTCATCACCCTTATCTAAACACCATCCATCTTTTTTTCACTTTCAATAACTTTGTCCAAACCCTTCACCATCCATCTCAAACCATCATTTTCATCACCCTTACTTTATTTCATCCATTCCCAAACACCGTGCCCAATTCCCTTAACCAATTACTTCTACATCCCAAACTCTTTTTACCATTCTTTTTGTTATCATCTAATATCACAAGTTTTTACTTGCTTACTTTCATTCTATGGTCAGGAACAATCAAGGTTGCACTCTACATCAACAAGACAAGAGTGGGAGCATATCAGTTCAAAGGAGATCCTTTAACACATCCACTTTTGTACAAAACAATGCATTAGCTTTGGCCGCATTCCCAAAAATTAACCACTTATATTTATGAGATTCCTTATGGGTTAAATCATCTCGTATGTGGACATAATAGCATTCCTCAGGCTTTATCGACACTTGGTATTGCATCAACAACTTAGATTTTAGAATTGAGCTTAAAGGAGTAATAACCCGAGGAGTAACATCATTCATGTTTTGAGCCACCCTATCCTTAGTGACTTGATTCTTTTTGATTGCTCAACTCAACCTTGAGTAAATGTAACTCTTTTCTTAACCAGCTCACATGTTTGTTTACCACTCCTTAGAGTGATAGTAGTACAATGTATTGTCCCTTTGATAACCGGAGTTTCAGTGTCTTTAGGGAGCGTGACTTGTAGCCGAGAGTTCATAGTAGATGTTAACTGTTTAAGTTGAGTTTTCAAAGCATGAATTGAATGAGTATTTCCTTGCACTAATGCTTTAATTCGAGAATTGTGCTCTTGTAGCAATGCTTCAAAAAAAAACAAATGGATCAGAAGTAGATGTCAGAGCATATTGTTACTGACAAGATTATGACTGCATTGAAGATTGTGAGTTGTATTGTGGTTGTTGATTTTTTCAAGGAGAATTGAGACTGCACTTTGTTCTAATGTGACTGAAATGAAACTTGTTGAGTGTATTGTTGCATTCTACACACGTATTACCTGCATGCTGTGAGGAATCTCTATAGCTATGGTTGCCACCACAAATCTCGTAGCTGAATGAAGAGACATCAACTGGTTGAGCAATTGGAATAGGTGCAGATTTACTAGTACCTTCTATATTCATGACCCTATTTTCCAAAGAAGAAATTTGAGCCGTAAGAGCAGAAATTACATCTAACTTAATAACTCTTGGTGCATCTCTTTCTTGGGAAACTCTTGAATAGGGTACTGATAATCATTCTAAGAATATTTCTCCAAAATACCAACTGCATCACTATAAGTCCAATCCAGCAATAGTCCATTGGCTGATTGATCGAGAAGATTCCTAGTTTGTGCATTCAACCCATTATAGAAAATCTCAATTTGTACTTCATGTTGAATGTCGTGCATGGGGAAACGTTGCAACAAAGATTTATAACATTACCATTGTAATATCATCAAAATTAGTATAAAGGAAGTTATTAGAATGCCTTCACTTAATCCCTAATTGATTGAAAGTAAGGTACTAAGTCTAGCTATTAAGGACTAGAATGGTATAAATGAAAAAGTGGTAACCTAATGTATAAGTGACCAAACCGAAACAAGTGACAAATTGAAGGAATGCATGCAAAATTCTTACATTCCTAAAATTCCCCTACACATGTCATTAATTAATGGATAATTAAGGACAAATTAGTTATTTATGAGGAGATAATTGATGAAACATTATCATCTTTCTCCCTTGATAGCCGAATATGATGAACAAAGAAGAGAGAAAGGGGACTGAGTGAGAAAACACTATAACCATAGATTCAAGCTTGAATTTTGGAGTTGCTAGCATTCATATTATCTTGATAAGAAGGTAAAATCTCTTCCTAAATGCATTATAGATTCAAATGATGCATGTAGATTTAGGGTTCTTGCTTGAATTACATGAATTTGATGAATAGTTAGTGAATTTATGCTATAAACTAGTTAAGAAGTTCAATTGATTGATCAATCCATTAAATTGATTTTTCCATTCGAATGAGTAGGAGAAATTGATGTTATCAATAGCCAAATTGATGGTGAAATGCTATGCTAGTTGCTGGAAAATTTGGATGATGATTAGAATGGATGATTGAAATGTGAATTGGAATTGTGGTTGTTGGAAATTCTAGTGAATTGATGTCTTAATGAAACAAATTGAAAATATTGCTCAATTGCCCTATTTTTATAGGATTGACACATAATTGGACTGACTTAGACATGTATGAATGATTTTATATATTGAACAATCATGTTAGGATCCTTGTTTATATGATTAAAGAAGCTAGAATCCAGCTAAAGGAAAGTGTCTAGAATACTCTGTTTTGGGCAGTGAGTTTGAAAATCTATAGAAAATCACATAGACCAAATTAGGGAGCAAATCTTATATGTACAGAATCATGAGTATGTCTAGTTTCGTATACAACAAACGGAATCGAATTCTGAGTTATAAAATAGTTTGTAGAGACAAATCTCTAAGGATAGTGCAAACTGTCCAGTGGCATAATTTGGTCCGCCTTTAAACGAAAAACTGTATTAATTCACTATGAGTAAAATTGTAAGGCCTATATGGTTAAAAGGAAAATTAAGTTGGCTTTCTAACGGCGTAAATGGTTCGAAATTCCAACGTACGTAATAAAAGATATGAACATTGAAGACAATAGTGCACATGCTGCCAGACAACAATGCACATGCCGCCAGGCAACAACAATCTTGATGTTTGTATTGAATTGAATGCTTGAGTATGTGGAGTCATATAATGACTTAATTGGTTGCTGGATTGTATCTAATACACTATGTATTGTATGAATGTTAGATCAAGAGGAAATTGAGGAAAAAGGGGCTCACTTAGATCAGCATGCTAGTAGAGGGAAAGGGATTACAATCCAGGATCGACAATAGCTCGGAAAATTCCTATTAGTGTAGTTTAAAGTTTGGAGAGGGCGGTAACCTCTCCTAGTTCATTTTTTGAATTTAATTTCTTATTGAATCTTAGTATAATTGTGTAATGAGCTTGCTATGGAACATTAGCATGGTAAGTGCTCTTTTGAATGGTTACTTGTTTGAGAAGTATGCTTGAAATTCAATTGATTGCCATTATATGCTTATTGCATAATTGAATTATATTGAAATGAACTAAATTCATTGTTTAAGGACATATTGGTTGACATGCCTTCATTGACTATTGGAATATTGATATTGGTATTGGCTATGAACCCTATTCGAATGAAAGGGAATATTGGCACTAAATGTGCATATTGAATTGAATCATGCTTTTAATTGAATGAAAGTGATAACTATTGTTAGCCTTGATCTCGAGTCAGTCTTAGATATAGTTGGCATGCCATAGAGTCTATAGAGCTCATTATCGGGGTGGACTACTATCCGGGACACTGGTCCCTAATTGGTGACGGCAGGAGGGAAGTATTGTTATTGGTCATTGGCGACACTAGGAAGGATTTGACCAGGTACTTTGTACCATATTGACTATTGTTATTGGCGACAGTTTGGTTGGAGACTCGAGTATCTAGGCTGAGTAATCGATTCTCAAGGCTATACTTAAAATGAACTATAACTCATGTACATTGAACCTATTGTTACATTGAATTGTATTGATTGATAGTAAAGGAAAATTGATTGCCATGAACTATTGACATTGAAACATTGATTGAACATTGCTTATGAGTTTGCTTGAGTATTGAAACATTGAATGTGTTCAAAGGATATGTTATACCTAAAGTAGTCGAATTGGATGATTGAGCATGTCTAAACTTCAAGCCTTGTATTGATATTGGATTGAAAATTTAGCAATGTACGTAGTATTGTTTGCCTAGTTCGAATGGTTCCTTATTGATGGGGGAACCATACCATCTATTTGATGGTTCGTAGTTGAGACTTATTGTATTGATTGCCTTGTAACTTTAACTCACTCACTAAGCTTTGCTTATTCAAGTCTCATTTCTACGATACAGGTTGATATTGGATACTATCCCGAAGTCTAAGCTCGTACAAGGCACATTTTGCTTAAAAGAGTATGCTTCCATCTTGTTATAGTTTGCCTAGGATGGTGGCACCTAAGACATGTATTTTCATGATCACTTTGTTATGGTTTGTATATAATAACTTCATCTATGATCTATAAAGAGTATTGTATGTATATATGAGCATGTATGCACATTATATAGCTTGAATGCTTGTTAGCATAATGTTAGATTTTTCCATGGTTGGATTATGCATGTAATGGTTGAATAGATCTCTTGAAATTGGCTAGTTAACAATAAGTAAATGTTGTAATCTACATGCTTAAACATGAACCACTTTGATCACTTAGGGTACTAGCCGAATGGTGTGTATAATATTGGAAGCATGTATGTTTTATTAAGGTAACTTAACTAAAAGATGTAATCACCTATTGGTACGCATAATAGTTACAATAAATGTTGCAATCTTCTATGGTATTATACATCTAGTTCGAATGGTTTCTTGTAAATCAAGCAAGTCCTAAATGGTATTGATTATGATAACAAATTGCAATAGGGGTACTAATGTATCTAGTAGGTGCATCATGTATTGTATATTGGGGCCTCACCTATTCGAATTGTTCCTTAAAGTGAAAGAAAGGTTTAGAACGAATTGAACTCACTAGATTAATTAGTATGGATAATTGATTGTAATTGTTGTAACTTACCTAATCCTACTAGGGTGGTTAGAGTATGTTACGCCCATGTTGTATGAAGATTCTCACCATCCAGCTGATGATAAGATGTAATCTCAATTCTCATACGAGCATTCATTTCCAGTGATTTAAATCTCCAAACAAATTGTGTTGCCAATAAGTCCTAAGATGTGATAGATCCGAAACATAGACTAAGAAACCAAGTACGAGCTCATACCTACAATGAATAAAGAAATAATTGTAGTTTCAAAACGTCATTAGGAACGCCTTGTTGGATAAATGATGAGCAAAGAAACATGAAAGATTTTAGATGTTCTCTTGCGTCTTCACGAGGCAATTCAACATATTTCCCATAAAAATCTAGCATTTGAAACATTACTGGTTTGAGTTCAAAACTTTCAGCAAGAATTTTAGGTCTAATAATTGCTGGTTTTAGATCATCCAAAACATGTGCAGTAACATCTCTTATAGTCATATTTTGAGATTGAGGACATGGACGCAATGGTGAGTCTGTAGGATGTTGTGGTTGTATCATAGATGTGACTGCATTGTTTGTTGGTACAACCACATCCCTTTGTTCTTGAAGTTTCCTCCTAGCAGATTTGTCAATTTTTGATTCAAAGTCAGCTAAAAACTTCATATTAGTTATGGTCATAAAACATTTAAAATGAAACCTAAGAAATATAACAGAGATAAAATAAAAGCAAAAATAGAAGCAACTAAACAATAAACGAAAATATATAACAATTGCAAAAACAAAAATAAACATAAAAAATGCCTACCCCATCAACGACACCAAAACTTGATCAGCTATGAAACGTCATAGCAATTTGTGCAAGCGTACATGGTCGATGCAAGTATAGTTGATAGGTTGATTCTATCAAATATCAATCACACGAGGAAAGCGATTTTCTGCCTATTAATGTTAGTGCAAAAGTTCTGAAAATAAAAGGAAATGCGAGTTAAGTTGTGGATGCAACAAAATATAAATACAAAAGATTTCAGAGAGTGATGTGGGCACAGTGGCAATAGAATAGTATAGGAAAAAGATATTCTATAAAAATACTGGATTCTCTTAGTGTAACTCAGAAAATTACCAAAAGCTGCAAGGTTAACACATGATATTATTATAAAGCAAGATAAATCAAACATATCCTACTAACTTTACTTCAACTCTCATCTAATGATATAAACAAACAAATCTACCACAACTTTCGTTGCTAGGAGATATTGCGTGTGTCACAACCCATTTTTTTAGGAAAAGGTTTTGACGTTTTGGAAAAAAACTTCATAAAATCATGGAGTCGCCACCAATCTTTTTAAAAAAGTGTGATTGGATCACTTTTAAAACAAGGATTATTTCAATAAAACTTTTTATTTATCAAAATAACATTTTTGGTCTACGAAAAATAAGGAAACATGTTTGGGGGTCGGTTACGTGTGGGGAAGGGTTAGCACCCCCACAACGCCCAATAAATTATACCTAATTGATTTCTAAAAAATGCTTTGAAAACTGGAATTTGCAAGTTCACAAAATTTCGATTTATTTGTCCGCAAAGTGAATGTAAATCTATCTTAACGGCCTTATCACCCGAGAAATGAACTTTAATCACTGCCAACACTCATGGCGCTAACCCGCCATTCCCGTTTGATAAGACACCACATTAATTAAGTTTTCACTTTTTAAAACAAATAAGAGAAAAGATTAGGTGTGTTATTGTTCTATAGAATTTAGTGTTTAAACCCTAAAGAAACATCTACATTTATTTTAATTATTAAGTTAAAATGCAATTAAGTGTGTTTTATTGAGAATGAAGAAAGTTTTACAACATAAAAGTTCCTATTCTAGGTTTAAGTCCCTATTTCAAAAGTTTAACGTACATACAAATATATACATACAAAAACAAGAGGAAAAAAAATACTTGAATTAAATTAACTATTAAAATAATTGCTAAATAAAAAAGGGAAAGTAATTTTACTTATATAAAAAAAATTGTATTATGGACTAAATTAAAAGAAAACCAAAACGTGAGGGTTAATTCGAAAACAATTCAAGATTTTGCGCCAAATTGAAATAAAAAAGGACGAAATTGAATAGATTGAAAACTGAAGAGTTGCGGCCCAAGATCCAAAGAAGAAGGGTGCGAGTTATAACCGAGTTCGGGTCGGTTCAAACGGGTCATTATAAAAAGCAAAAATTATAACAGATTTCATTTTATACTACTTTCCCCAAATAGATCAAACCCAATTCCCTTTAAATTCTCTAAAGACATTCACTGTGTTCTTCATGAATTAAAGAACACGATGGTGGTTTGTCGTGCCGGTTGCCTTCCACTGGAGCCGACTGTCCTTGCCAGCGGCAAAATTCCTAGAAAACCCATATTTTCCCAGATTCTGGTGACCTTAAAATCACGTTTTTCTTGTCGGTGCTACATTAAACAACAAAATCATGGCGGAACAACTAAAACGAGGTAAAATAACAACTCCTTTCTTTATTTAAAGCAAAATTAAACATAGGATGAGAATATTACCAAAATTCTCTTCTTTATTTCACTGAAATTGCTTGAATACACTTGCCGATTTGCTACTACTTCTGGATTTCCGAATGCTATATAGCTAGTGCTTCTGTGATTGTTGTGTGTAATTGTTATTGTTTACAATGATTTACAATGGGGTTTATATAGCTATTGAAATGCTTAGATTACAAGAGCAAATTCCCAATTTCTTCCTCTGAAATTGCTTGATCTTTGCCATGGCATTGATTTAGGGATTAGCTTTCCCATTTTGGATTCTGATTTTCCAGCTAGGGCTTCAATTTAGGGATTTAATTCCCTTTTGTCTTTATCTTGAATAGTTGTGCTCCAATTTAGGGATTTAACCCTTTTTCCTTTTGTTTGCATATTTCTAATAATTCGAACGATGCCGGTGAGGAACAATCAGAGCGAGTGGAGCGTCGGAGAAGATAAAGCGAATGGCCGAAGCTAAAATGTCATGCACGTGGCTGCCACGCACGAGTGATGATCCGCGTGATACATCCCAAAGTGACCTGGGCCATAAGATTGCGTCCTGATCGAACGGTTATGCAATTGAGGCACTATATCATCCCCAGCTGGCACAATCTGTGACGTTGGATCCCAAATTGATCTAACGGTCTCCTTTTGGCTGCGCAAAAGAATGAAAGTATTAGGGTTTTTTTTGTTATAAACGGGCCAGCGGGCCCTTTGTATAATGGAATCTATCTATTTTAATTATTTCTAATAGATCCTTTATTTATTTTATTTGAATGGGCTGTCTATTTTTTTATAACTAGCCATTATATTAACTACTAACTAAGATACTAATATATAACCTATGTTAATTCTAACTACCATATCAATCATACTAATAATTATACTAACAATTATACTAATTATAACACACCAAGTATACATTACATGACCCCTAAACATTTCTAATTGCTAATTACGACATTAACACTAATATATGGCACACTTATACTAATTATACTAGCAATGTAATACTATTAAGCCAGAAATGAAAGTTAAGAAAGTGAAGTGAAAATTCAGTGACAACAGCTGCCCCTCTTTGCTCATTCCGGTGAAACGGGAATAGAGCAAAGAACAAAAGACACTAATTTTCACCAATTATCAAACCATTAATGCCTGAAAAGACTTGCAGGTTCTATTCTCCTTGTGCTCGAATAGATAAGCATGTTCTATTCTCCCCATGCTTGAATAGATAAGCAAATTCCATTAATGCCTGAAAAGACTTGCAGGTTCTATTCTCCTTGTGCTCGAATAGATAAGCATGTTCTATTCTCCCCATGCTTGAATAGATAAGCAAATTCCATTCTCGAAATGCCCAAATGGATAGGCAGGTTCTATTCCCCTCATGATCGAATAGATAAGCAGATTCCATTCTCCAAATGCCCAAATGAATAGGTAGGTTCTATTCTCCTCATGCTCGAATAGATAAGCAGAATCCATTCTCCAAATGCCCGAATAGATAGGCAGGTTCTATTCTCCTCATGCTCGAATAGATAAGCAGATTCCAAAAGATGACTTCATCCTCCATATGTTGGATGAATAAGAGACTTCCAAAACCTGTCAAAAACAATTGCAAATGATCCAATTAAGATGCATATGCCCCTAGGGATGCCTAGTCATGAATGCATGTCTTATTTCTTTTGCTCTTTTTCTTAACAATTTTCCTAATGAACACAGAAGAAAACTGTGAAACTCCGGGAAACTCGAACTATATTATCTCAAACATTTTCTCAACTCTTCCAATAGATGGTGAGTGTCTATTTTGGCTCATCCATCAGAAAAAATAGTACGATTTCTTTTCATTTCTCTACACTGAATGGCTTTGCACTTAAAAAGTTTGCAATAACTCATCCTTCAATACTAGTTGGCTTCACCAATTTCTTGTTGTTAAAATTCCATCGTCTATTCCTTCGAAAGTAATCTTCACCATTGCTTGCTTTATTTATCATGGATCACTTAATATGTTCATCCCTTCTTGTGAGTTATGCCTTATTTATCATGAAGCTCTTTGTTGCTAGAACACCTAAGAGCGAAATTCCGTGGGGATATGGGGAATGCATCAGTTTGCCATCATTTATGCATGGGAAAACATCTAAAAATTGCAACTGTATGCTTCGATGATTGACTAAATAATCATAGATAGTCATCTCCATCACTTCTGTTTTACCATTCATATTCTTAGCATTTCCTTGCTTCATATGATCTTTGCACATTTGCTCGCTCAATTTAGTTATCTTGTACTCCTGGTTGGAATGACTGATTTCATCCTCATATTCTTCAACACTCTTTTAGCCTTTGTCAAGTTATCATTGTAGCTGATACATCAATGTTCATTGAAATGTTTCCTAGGATCCTGTTATTCTTCCAATGTTTCATAACCTTGGTTATTTCCTCCAATATTTGTAAAATTGTTCTCATTGTTGTAGAAGATAAATTATCTTGTGTAAGCATCCCTGTTTTGCAACATGTTGCCTTAAAGTAATGTCAAAGCATCTCTTAAGGGTTTTTCTCAGAGGTTTGTAGCAAAACCTTTTTGAATCTCCTCATAAGTTGAACTACTCTTTACGCCCTAAGCTCCAAATTTGATCATTGGATACCTCATAGGTCCAATACCCTTCTAGTCAAATTTCAAAGTAATGCTCAAAAATCTTTTGTATATCTCTAGTGATGTCAAATTTTAATTCTCATTTCAATGTAAGATGCTTTATGGAAATATGTCAAAGGAGGAAAAAGAAAAGGTCTACAACAAAATTTTATTGGTATTGTGGCAAACAAAAAAAGAAATTACAAGGAAAGGGATAGGCATTCAGATATCAGAAACCAAAAATCCTCCTGTCATGACTTCATAAGATGCCTTGAATGTCAACTACGCTGGGTAGACCCTTGAAATAATGACTATGTGGAAAGATATGAAGCTTCCAAGATCCAAACCCCAAGATCGATTTGTGGAAGAACTACCTTCGCAAGTTATCTAAGCTGCCCTATATGGGTTTTCAACTCAAATCATCCTTTGGTTTAAAAACGCCATTTGCGAGTTTTCATTCTTTTTCCTTTTTTCTTTTCTTTTTTCCTTCTTTTTCTTTTCTTTTTCTTTCTTTTTTTCTTTTTTCTTTTCCTTCTTTCTTCTTCAGACATAATACTTCTTAACCGAGTCTGAATTCATCTGGCTTTGGAGTTCGTCTCCATCCATTTCGACTAAGATTAACGCTCCCCCTGAGAAAACCTTTGTTACAATGTAAGGTCCCTCCCAATTTGGTGTCCATTTTCCTTGAGAATCGCTTTGGATTGGAAGCTTCTTCCTCAATACCAAATCTCCCTCTTTGAATTCTCTTGGGCGAACTTTCTTCTCGTGAGCCCTTATCATCCTTCTCTGGTACATTTGCCCATGACATAGTGCTTTCAATCTTTTCTCTTCGATTAAGTTCAGCTGATCATATCTTGCTTGACCCATTTTGCTTCTTCTAACTTTGCTTCCATTAAGACACGGAGCGATGGTATTTCAACCTCAATGGGTAGCACTACTTCTATTCTATATACCAATAAGAAAGGTGTTGCCCCAGTGGAAGTTCTTACTGCAGTTCGATAAGCGTATAAGGCAAACATTAGCTTCTCATACCAGTCTTTATAGGTATCAGTCATTTTTTCAACTATCTTCTTAATATTCTTATTCACAGCTTCCATTGCCCCATTCATCTTCGGGCGATATACCACAAAATTATGATATTTGACATTGAACTGCTAACATACTCCATTTATCATCCTGTTGTTCAAATTTGAAGCATTGCCGGTGATGATACTTTTAGGCAAGCCGTATCAACAAATGATTTCCTTTTTCAAAAACTTGCAAACCGTGGATCTGGTGAGATTTGCATACGAGGCTGCTTCTACCCACTTCATGAAATAATCAACGGCTACCAGGATAAAATGTTACCCGTTTTGATGCCTTAGGGTGAATCTGACCGATGACATCAATGCCCTACATAGAGAAAGGCCAAGGGGCTGTCATAACATGAAGAGGCTGAGGTGGCGTATGAACCTTGTCAACATAGATTTGGCACTTGTGGCATTTGCGAGAATAGTTGATGCAATCACCTTCCATGGTTGACCAATAATACCCAAGACGCATGATTCTCCTTGCCCTGGTGAAACCACAAGGATGAGTTTCGCATACTCCTTCATGAACTTCTTCCACAATTAATTGAGCCTCTTCTGCTTCCACGCATCTTAGAAGCACTTGATCACGACTTCTTTTGTATAAAATCTCTCCATTAAGGACATACCTTGAGGCCATTTTCCTGATCGTTTTCTTTTCATTCTCTGTAGCTTGCGGTGGGTATCGCTGGAATTTTACATATTGTCGATGTCATGGTACCATGGCAATCCATCCATCTCTTATTCCATGTCATAACAATAAGCTAGAGAGTCTAGCATATATAACATGACGGGCATCATCTTAGAACCTTCATTTACCCTAAACATGGCGGCTAAGGTGGCTAAAGCATCAACCATTTGGTTGTCTTCTCTGGGGAGATATTTGAAAGTGATCTCAACAAATTCCTTGGTCAACTCAAGGACCAGCTTGTGGTATTCCAACAACTTTGCAACTTTTGTCTCTCATTCGCCACGTATCTGATAAATGACTAATGTAGAGTCCCCAAAAATTCTTAAAGTACGAATTTTCCTCCTTATAGCTTCTCTTAGTCCCATTATACAGGCCTCGTACTCTGCCATATTATTAGTGCAGAAGAAATTCAAACAACTGGTAAAAGGGTAATAATCTCCTTCTGGTGAAACTAAAATTGCCCCTATACCTCTTCCTAATGCATTTGCTGCACCATCAAAGTTCATAACCCAAGATTCTGTTGAAGCCTCATCATCTTCTGAGATACACATCAAGTCTTCATTGGGAAAATTAACGTTTAATGCTTCATAGTCATACAAGCATGACTTGTCAAAAAGTCTGCAATGGCACTACCTTTTGTCGCTTTTTGGCTCACATACCGGATATCAAATTCTGATAATAACATCTACTAACATGCTAACCTTCCTGATAGAGCCGGGGCCTCCATCATGAACTTCAGTGGGTCCAACTTTGAGATTAGCCACGTAACATGATAAAGCATATATTGTCTTAGCATTTTAGCTACCCAAACCAGAGCACAACATAGTTTTTTAATCGACGAATATCTAGTTTGACAATCAGTGAATTTCTTGCTCAAGTAATATATCGCCTTTTCTTTTCTTCCAGTAGCATCATGTTGCGCTAACACAAAGCCCATAGAATTTTCATAGACCGTTAGGTACAAGATCAATGGTCTCCCTGAAACAGGTGGTACTAATACTGGAGGATTACTCAACTGCTCTTTAATCTTTTCCAAAGCCGCTTGACATTCTTCATCCCATGTTCCCAGGTTATTTTCCCTGAGTAACCTAAACATTGGACCCACTTATCAGTTAATTGAGAAATGAAGCGTGCAATGTAATTTAATCGTCCTAGAAAACCTTAAACTTCCTTCTGTGTTTGAGGTGGGGGAAGTTCCTGTGTAGCTTTTATCTTATCAGGATCGATCTCAATTCCTCTTTTGCTCACAACAAAAACCAATAACTTCCCAGATGTGACCCCAAAGGTGCACTTAGTTAGGTTGAGCTTCAATTGGAACTTTCTCAGTCTTAGGAAGAGCTTTTCTAAATTGACCAAATGTTCTTCCTCAGATCGAGATTTGGCGATCATATCGTCGATGTATACCTCTATTTCTCTATGCATCATATCATGGAAAAAGGTGACCATGGCCCTTTGATAGGTTGTCCCTACAATCTTAAGTCCAAAGGGCATCACTTTGTAGCAAAAAGTTCCACATAGCGTCACAAAAGTCATCTTTTCCATGTCTTCTAAGCACATCTTAATCCAGTTATGCCTGGAGAAACCATCCATGAAAGAGAAGAGTGAATGACCAATTGTATTGTTGAATAAAGTGTCAATAACGGGAAATTGTCCTTAGGGCTTGCCTTATTAAGGTCCCTGTAGTCAACACACATTCGTACTTTTCCATCCTTCTTCGGTACTGGACAATATTTGCCACCCATTATGGATACTTGGATACCTCAAGGAATCCTGCATCATATTGCTTCTTTACCTCATCCCTGATCTTGAGGAGTGTTTCAGCCTTCATTCTTCTTAGCTTCTCATTTACAGGTTCGCATCCTTCCTTTATAGGGAGCCTATGCAAGACGATGTCGGTGTCAAGGCCGGGCATATCTTGATATGACCAAGCAAAAATATCTTTAAATTCTTTCAAAAGCTCAATCAGACTTTGTCTAGTTTTGGCTGTGATGGTAGTACCAATCTTTACCTCTCGATTTTCTTCTTCGGTACCAAGGTTTAATATTTCTAGTTCCTCTTTATATGGTAGAATTTGCTTTTCCTCTCCTTCTACCATTTTGAGCATGTCACTGGGTACATCATATTCTTCATCATCGTCAATATTTCAAACTTTATCTAAGCATAGAGGCAATTCAAAGTCAACCTTGAAGTTAGACATAGATTCATTTATGCTAATGATATCTGAAGACCTAAAACAGGAGTAGGCAAAAGATATATTCAAAGGGAAGAAACAAAATGAATGGAATGTTTTTATGCTTTTATCTTTATGGTTTTCATTTGGTTTTGGTTTATTTATGAAAAAGTTTGCCACATAATATTTAAGGAAATCCATCTTTTATTGAATTTCAAATTAAAATTTTGACATAGGCCCTTTTACATAAGATCCCCTATTGTCTTCGGGCCTGGAGCAAAGGTGATGGTTTTGAAAATTACTCTAAACATGTCTTAAAGACTACAATAATTTCTTCAGCGGTCCAATTGTCAAGCTCAGAGCAAGGACAATTCATGAACAGGTACTGGATGTCTCTTTCATTGCCAGTCACAGCATTGATACTCAGCTTCTCAAATGCTTCACATAAAGTGCTATCTCATTTTCCTTCCTCACTAACTGTGGCACTTGGATCCAACATGCCTCCAGATATAAAGCTATGACTCAGGGGAGGGAAAGTCATCTACTCCCACTTAATTTCCTCTCCCTTCAATCAAGCTCTTTGCCTCTCTTGATGTTTTCTAATTTTAGCCCTTCTTTGACATTTGTTGGGCTTAAAGCCCAAGCCAAACCGATCCTTCTTCGCTGGGATTACTACAAGATACAACCTTCCTTGATGTCTCTTTCCGAATCCTTTCCTAATTTCAACTCCTTTCCCAAGCGTTTGTTTTACTTGCACATTCTCACAGCTTGATAATTCTGGTTCTAACACCTTGCTTCCTTCAGTGAAAAAGGTTGCATTGACTAGCTCCAATGTCCTGAAATGACACTCGAGTGCACCCTCATCGATCTCGATGAAGGGTGCATCAGTCGTTACTAATGCAATGATTTCCTCCTCTGCATCAACAGTTATTAGTTGACCATCGATCACAAACTTCAACTTCTGGTGTAAAGTAGATAGGACCGCTCCTGCTGCGTGAATCCATGGGCCCCCAAGCAAACAACTATAACTAGGTCTTATATCCATGACCACAAATTCAACATCAAAGGTCGCCGGTCCAATTTGCAAAGGCACCTCAATTTTCCATAACACATCCTTCTAGGTTCCATCAATTGTTCTAACCGTATTTTGATAAGTTCTCATATGACAACTTTCTATTGGCAGTTTCTTCAGTGTGGCTAATGGTAAAACATTTAGTTTACCCATTGTCAATAAGGACACCTGGTAACATATGTCCTTTACATCTGGTAGTGATATGTAAAGCCTTGCAAGATCCCGTTCCTTCACCTGGTATTTCCTCATCATTGAATGAGATGAAGTTGTTGACAACAATGTTACCAACTAACATATCCATTTTATCAGTTGTGATCTCTTTTGGTATGAATGTCCAGTTTAAAATCTTTAACAAAGCCTTATGGTGGTCCTCGGAACTTAGTAGTAGAGAAAGTATAGAAATTCGAGCTAAAAGCTTGTGGAGTTTCTCTACGATGCTATATTCACTATGTTTTAAGATCCTCAAGAATTCTTGAGCCTCTAATTCCTTAATAGGCTCCTAATATATTGTCAGTTTTTCCTTGAAGAAATCTCTGTCATCTTCTTTTTAAGGCTCCTCAGCAGCAGCCTCTCTTTTCGCCGCATCCCTATCCTCTACTATTGGCTGGGAATAGAGCCTTCCACTCCTTGTGAAATGGCTCACCTCATTGACTAGTTATTTTTTCTCTCGAACAGATGTTTCTCCTGGGGCTGCCACCTCGCAAGTGTAATTCCAAGGGACTTGCTTGCTACCCTTGTATGGAAACGGCGTTGGTGCCTTAATTATGAGCTGTGCGGTTACACTTCTTGCTGGCTCACCAACTCTTATTTTAGCCTTAATTAAAGGCTTCATTCCATAATAGTCTCTTTTGGAGGATGACTCCTTTGATGCACAAATGTCCAGCGTGCAATTATTATCTTCTTTTCCGAAGAACTCAAGTTCTTTCTCATTCATCTTGTCTTGAAGTAGTTGCCTAAACTCTAAGCAACAATCAATCTCATGGCATTCCTTTATGTGGTACTCACAGAACCATTCATTCTCAATCTTCAATTTTTGGGCTCCTCCTTCCAGCACCCCTACTGCCACCATTTGAGCCCATACCCACTTCATGGGAGCTCTAACTTCAGCAACACATTCTTTAACCACCTTATTCTCTTCTTCTATGATTGCATTCACACCTACCTTCTGATGATTTGGCAGTGGGTTTCCCTTTTCTGCTGGCGTATCAAATGATAACATCCCTAACTTTCTTAAGTCATCCACCACCCTTTTGAATGAAGTGCAATTTTCAATGGTATGCCCCTTAACTCCTGCATGGTATTCACATTGTGCCTTCTCATCATACCATGGTCGGTATGGTGGTGAGAATGGAGGAACATGTCTTGGCAGCACCATCTAAGATTTGACCAACTCAGCAAACAATTTTGCATATGTCATTAGGATAAGAGGAAAATATGGTTTCGAGCTCCCTTGATATCGTCGTTCTTTCTTCGGATGATTTGTGACTGCTGGAGCTATGGTCGAGACATTGGACTTGTTGAAGACTACCCCATTTGAGTAACTGGGATTATGAACATTAGTGGCGTTAACTTCATTGTCTCTCTTTTTGTATGGTTTCCTTGTTTCCCTACTATCCAACCTCCCATTTTTCATGGTCGCAAGGATTAACTCTCCATTTATAAGCATGTCCGCAGAACTCTTTGCGGTATGATTGAGCATACGATCATAGAAAGAACCCTTTAATGTCTCCACGAACATTGGGGTGATCTCACTCTCCAATAATGGTGGCTGGACTTGGGCAGCTACATCCCTCCATCTCTGCGCGTACTGGCGGAAGCTCTCATGATGTTTTGCTCCAATCCTGGCAGAACTAAACGAGTTGGTACCATGTCTGAAACATGCTTGTACTGCTCACTGAAGGCCCTGGACAAATCTTTCCATGTTCTAATGTTAATTCGACTTAGTTGCGTGTACCAGCGTGCAGCTGACCCTACTAGACTATCTTGGAAGTAATGGATAAGCAGGTTTTCGTTCTCAAGATACATCGACATTTTCCTGCAATACATATAGTTAGATGTGCTGCAGGGCACGTCGTTCCATTATATTTTTTGAAGTCAGGGACTTTGAACTTTGGTGGTACTACCAGGTCAACCACTAAGCTTAAATCCTTGGCATCCACTTCTCCATATATACCTCCTTGGAAAGACTTAATCATTCCCTCCAACTTTTCATAACGATCCTCCCATTTCTTCTCAACTTTCTCCTTGTCGGCAATTTCATCGAGATCAGGCACCTTAATGACTTCCTCAAAATTTATCTTCCTGTTATTCCGCGCCGAGTTTTCAGCAAAATGTGGGGAAATCTTAGCCTTAGAAGATTGAGCTTCTCTCTACATGCTTGGATGAACAAAGGCAATCCTTTGAAATTTTGGCACAGCATTTGTTTCCTCGCCATTTTCCACTGCGTCGGGGTCCATAAAGCCTAACATGGCTGCAATTGAACCAACTATCTTTCGGTGAACTAAGTCCATTTGTTGCTTCAAATCCATCTCCAGCTTATCTAACCTATCCTGGGTACTCTTATGGTTGCTTTCTAGGGCCGTAACTTTGTCTTCTATTGCTCTGACTTGAGACCGAGTACCGTACTTGTGGTTTGTTTTATGCTATTTTGATTTTTTGCCATTTTATATGTGAGTTAGAGTCTTATTATGTTATGTATGCATGCATAAATGTAAACACAAATGCAAAGAAAAGCTATGAAACACAAAATAATGAAATGCAAATGCTTGAATGCAAGCGAAGGGCCGTCAATTCCATGAAGCACCTACTCAAGAAACAACTTTTTTATTGAATATAAAATGGTCCATATTACATCTCATTTTATTTACAAGTATTTTTCAGCCTAAACTCCCAGTTCCTTGATTTCTTCAATGAGCCACATAAGCCTCGGCCCACTTTTCTTGTTGGCTTGACGTACTGACGAAGAGTTGTAGCTTCAGTGGCTAACATCATCACTTGTCGAGCCACATCCTGTACTTGGGTCATGACAGTCCTGTCGAGCTCATCACGTTCTTGAAATCTTCTAGCCAAATCTCTAAGACGAGTGAACCAACAATCATCACCTCCCTCAGCTATATCTTTAAGGACCAAAGTCTTTGCCCTATATTCTTGGATGACGTTTTCCATTCCTTCAACCTGTTTCTTTAAGGTATCATTCTCACTTAGACAGGCCTGAAGTTTAATATATGCGTGATGATTCTGGAGACTATGCAACGAACGGTTCAAATAAACTATTTTGGCTTGCAACTCAGTAACACGAGCCTGACTTTGCTTTAGCTACGTACTGGTCTGGTCATATGCCTTATGCAACTCAAATAAGTGAATCCTATTGTCGTGGGCCTTCCTTTTCCATGCAACCACACTTTCTTTATCACTTTCATGAACCCGTTTGCCATTTCCATTCTCAGTTGCTAGCTTAACCTTCTTCTTCTCTTCAACAAGGGCCCATCTATATTTCTCGACCTCGTGCCTTCCTTGTTCCATTTCTTTTCCTACAACATGCTCGATTTCTTACTTCCACTATTCTGGGGTCTTTCTTCAATCAGCATTTTTAACAGTAGTTTGGAGTTTGAGGAAGTCAACCCTTTGGATCTCAAACTTCTTTTCTAGGTCTTCATACAACTTCACTACTCGCTTCGTCTCACCTTTATATTTTTTAACATCAAGCCCTAACTCAAACTTGTCCCTTTGGTTCTCCTATTGTAAGGCTTCTATCTCCAACTTAGCCATTCTTAATTCTTCTCTTAAGATGTCAGCTTCTGTAGGGACTACCTTTAAGTGTTCTTCTAGGGACTTCGCCTGTTCGGATATAGGTGCTATGACTTTGTCGTTTATTCTCGTATGCCTCCAAATATCATAGTCCGGGCTGTACATATAATGACTATCAGATTCTAACTTCATGTGATAATAATGGTTCCATGCATCAGTGATTGTTTGAACCTTCTGTTTGAACTTACCTTGGAACTCGAATTCTGATGAGCCAAGACCGCTAGTGAATGGGATAAACTGTCGAGACCCATACTGATGAGATACTAGCAAAGAAGCACATCCAATTCCTCCCCACAAACCTAGCAACATTAGGAAGTTGAAATCTCCACATTTGTACAAAAGCTTGGTGTGACCCATCCAAGGAACCCTCCATCTGGTTTCTTCGTCATGATGATCCCTGAATATATCGATCTATTTATTCTTCTTAACAACATGCTACTCCTTTGCCAAAAATTCCTGAAGAGGTGAGAACTTCGGGGAAAACACATTTGATAAAGATAATGTCAGGCACTTCCAGAAATGACTGAAGGCCCAAACTTGCAGAAGCGGAGCACATCCTCCAAAACGATCGCCTTCAACTTCTCGCCAGGTATTGAGGGAAATGAAGGTTTTAGAAAGTACGGCTGGTACCAGATTAACTCCTCTCTTCAGTTGTTCAAGGAAATCAAGTAATGCTACATCAATGTTTCCTAGAACACTCGAAAATATGACTAAACCATAAATTGCAATGGCTTGGAGGTCAACCCTATTTTCCCTATCAGGGTGGATTGAAATTATACTTCTGATGCTTGACCAAGGGAAATTAAAGGTGCCCCATCTCTTCTTTAAGGAAAAGGTTTTGGCATTTTGGAAAAAAACTTCATAAAATCACGGAGTCGCCACCGATCTTTTTAAAAAAGTGTGATAGGATCACTTTTAAAACAAAGGTTATTTCAATAAAACTTTTTATTTATCAAAATAACATTTTTGGTGCACGAAAAAAAAAGGAAATAGGTTCGTGGGTCGATTACGTGTGGGGAAGGGTTAGCACCCCCACAGCACCCAAAAAATGGTACCTAATTGATTTCTAAAAAATGCTTTGAAAACTGGAATTTGCAAGCTCACAAAATTTCGATTTACTTGCCCGCAAAGTGAATATAAATCTATCTTAACAGCCTTATCACCCGAGAAATGAACTTTAATCACCGCCAACACTCCTGGCGCTAACCCGTCATTCCCGTTTGATAAGACACCGCATTAATTAAGTTTTCACTTTTTTAAATAAATAAGAGAAAATATTAGGTGTGGTATTGGTTTTTAGAATTCGGTGTTTAAACCCTAAAAAAACATCTACATTTATTTTCATTATTAAGTTAAAATGCAATTAAGTGTGTTTTATTGAGAATGAAGAAAGTTTTACAACATACAAGTTCTTTTTCTAGGTTTTAAGTCCATATTCCTAAAGTTTAACATACATACAAATATATACATACAAAAACAAGAGGAACAAAAATGCTTGAATTAAATTAACCATTAAAATAATTGCTAAATAAGAAAAGGGAAATTAATTTTACTTATATAAAAAAATTTGTATTACGGACTAAATTAAAAGAAAACCAAACTGTGAGGGTTAATTCGATAACAATTAAAGATTATGCGCCAAATTGAAATAAAAAAGGATGAAAAATATATTGAAAACAGAAGAGCTGCGACGCAAGAGCCAAAGAAAAAGGGCGCGGGTTATAACTGGGTTCGGGTCGGTTCAAACGGGTCATTATAAAGAGCAAAAATTATAACAGATTTCATTTTATACCACTTTCCCCAAATGGATCAAACCTGATTCCCTTTAAATTCTCTAAAGACATTCATCGTGTTCTTCAAGAATTAAAGAACACGGTGGTGGTCTGCCATGCCGGCCACCTTCCACCAGCGCCGGCCGCCGTTGCTGGTGGCAAAATTCCCAGAAAACCCTAATTTTCCCAAATTCTGGCGACCTCAAAATCACGTTCTTCTTGTTAGTGCTACGTTAAACAACAAAATCATGACGACGCAACTAAAACTAAGGTAAAATAACAATCCCTTTCTTTATTTAAAGCAAAATTAAACATATGATGAGAACATTACCAGAAATCTCTGCTTTATTTCACTGAAATTGCTTGAATACACTTGCCGATTTGCTACTACTTCTGGATTTCTGAATGCTATATATCTAGTGCTTCTGTGATTGTTGTGTGTAATTGTTGTTGTTTACAATGATTTACAGTGGGGTTTATATAGCTATTGAAATGCTTAGATTACAAGAGTAAATCCCTAATTTCTTCCTCTGAAATTGCTTGATCTTTGCCATCGCATCAATTTAGGGATTAGCTTTTCCCGTTTTGGATTCTGATTTTCCAGCTAGGGCTTCGATTTAGGGATTTAATTCCCTTTCGTCTTTATCTTGAATTGTTGTGCTCCAATTTAAGGATTTACCTTTTTTCCTTTATTTGCATATTTCATATAATTCGAACGACACCGGTGAGGAACATTCAGAGCGAGTGGAGCATCAGAGAAGACGAAGTGAATGGCTGAAGTTGAAACGTCGTGCTTGTGGCTGCCACGCGCGGGTGATGATCTGCGTCATACATCCCAAAGTGATCTAGGTCGTCAGATTGTGTCCTGATCGAACAGTTATGCAATTGAGGTGATATATCATCCCCAGCTGGCGCGATCTGCGTCGTTGGATCCTAGATTGGTCCAACCCTTTCCTTTCGGTTGCGCAAAAGAATAGAAGGATTAGGGTTTTTTTGGTTATAAACGGGCCAGAAGGCTCTTTGTATAATGGACTCTATTTATTTTAATTATTTCTAATGGATCCTTTATTTATTTTATTTGAATGGGTTGTCTATTTTTTTTTTTTTGGGTTTTGATAACTAGCCATTATATTAACTACTAACTAAGATACTAATATATAACCTATGTTAATTCTAACTACCATATCAATCATACTAATAATTATACTAAAAATTATACTAATTATAACACACCAAGTATACATTACATGACCCCTAAACATTTCTAATTGCTAATTACGACATTAACAATAATATATGGCACACTTATACTAATTATACTAACAATGTAATACTACTAAAGCCGGAAATGAAAGTTAAGAAAGTGAGGTGGAAATTCAGTGACAACAGCGTGTCCTCGAATGAGTGGAACAACTTTTGTTGAGTCTCCACCCAACTTTCGTTATGATGCTCATTAACATGAAGTGTCACTGCATCTCTCATTGTTAGTGGCTACAAATAACACTTTAGTGTAAAATAGCCTTCAAGCCCAAAAGTTAAATAAGGAAGAAAGCTTCATAAAATAAGTTGAAGTTCACAATCCAAAATAACTATCGTTCTTAAGGAAAGAAAACAGTAAATCGTCATCTAAAATATTTACAAAAGAACATGAAAATCATACGAGAACCTCTATTTCTAGTTGAGATGGCATGATACACATGTTCCCCTTGCAAAAAGCATTCAAATCCTTTTCACAAAGAACTCTACCTCATTTCCACTGTGGTTCACCAGAAAAATGAGCTAAGACGCCGTGGTTGAAGCTTCAAAGGAAAGAGAATGATCTTCTCAAAACATGATGATATGAGCCTCCCTTTTTAGGGTAAGGATATATGTAATATATCCTTTTCATCTTCCAATTGGGTGTTTATAAGTGTCCTTTATAGATTTGCAGCTGTGAATTTCATGCAGGACAACTGTATTAACAGAAAACTCATCGTCCTTTTGATCTTATCTTGGCAGTTTTCATTGCAACGACAATGGCTATATCGATGTGCGGACATTGTAGCAAAAATTGTACCAACATCATGTCTAGACAAAAGTTGTTTTAACAAACTGCCAGCTCATCATCTTTTGATCTTATCTTTTTGATAGTTGTCAATATAGCGATAGTGACTAGTCGCAATAATAAGATGCTTTTACAGCGACACTAAAACTGCAGTGACAAATCTGGCTGCAATAAAGAAGGCTTTTTACAGCAACTTTAGAATTGTAATGAAAACAATAAAATTTACCAAATTCAGCACAAAGCACACAAGCATAACTGAGTTGAAGGAAATGCATAATTAAACTAAGAAAATGCAAGAAAGTATGCATGAGAAACTAAAGTGGGGAAAATTTAATCAATAAATCTAGGGAAAATACATGCTCTTTAAAGACCTATCAACTTTTTATCATTCATACATTCCATTCAAGTATTGATCATGCATCCAAAACTCAAACATAAACATTCAACCATTATTAGCATATCAAAGCATATGATTCTCATACTTGGTTTAACTAAAAACCATCTGTAGTATGCTTTAAAGACCATCAAAACAACAAGTAATAAGGTCTAGAAACAACACAAAAACATATTACAAAATCACTAGAAGGTTTATTGACACATTTCTTTATTAACCACAAAGCCAGACTAGTTTTCATACTCAAGGTTTATCGAAGTTCTTGGATTCCATTTGCCTCGAATGTTGCCCCAAATCTATATTTCTCTGCAAAGATGAAATGGGAGTGTAAGTAATGCATGCTTAGTGAGGAAGCTCAAAAATTATTCATCAATGCAATTTAAAAATATTCGTAAAACCATTCTTTCATTTCAATACTTTCATTTCAAAGCACTTAACAATTCATACTTGTTCAAAACATATGCATCATGCTTTCATTCTTTTTTTTCATCACATATTCATATATTGGCAATCTATGTGACTAGTTAAATAATCATCATTCATTTATAAATCGCATCGAATACTCGAATTAAGGTAGTGATAGTCTTTCAATCACCTTTTATGATGGTGATAGTCATTGTCATGCAATTACCTTTCCATGCCTCCCGCCCGGATAATGTCATTCAATTACTTCAAAGTCTTGGAACAATTGATCGATTAGGCTTTAAGCCCTTTACAAATTATAATGCACTTTTAATCCTATGACATGCCAACTATATCTGATATATTTTTAGAGTGTCACATAGTCAATATAGATCATACATGCATGTGAACCCATTGTTTTTCAATGCTACACTTGTTTATTTCATATTTTTTGTTCAAATCATGCTCATAACATTTAAACCAAGGGTTATGCAACATGCATACTCATTTAACCCAAATCTCATGTTCATTAAACATGGTAAATCATGATGAACATGCATTATAATAGCAAGTCCCATCCTTACGCATTTAATCAAACCAATGTCAAACCACGTTAGATGCATCAAAATCTTAAACTTGCAAGGTACTCAAACATAAACCATATTAACTTACTCTTGGACGTAGAAAGGCTTTTCACACTTTCCCTAAGTCCATAAATCATAGCCAGAAAGCTTTGCAATCTTCTTTAAACCATTTTCACTCACCGATACGCAATCACCTTACTTGTCCATGCATCTCAAGCGACCGAAAAGATCTCACAACTACGCAGAAGCTTCTCCTTACTCTTCCCCTAATACTACAACATAAAACTAGAGGAACGGTGCATCAAAATGCATCCAACAATCAGCCTTAATCATTCCCCTGCATCCTCAATAAAACACTTCCAAAACCTATAAGTAAATACTGAAAACAACCTCTAACTTCATCCAATCAACAACCAGCCTAAAACATATGATTCTATTAACTAAACCTCATTTATAACCATCTATAGACACAATCAAATCATCCTTATAACTCTAACAAACATAAATCACCAATAAAATCCCCAAAACTAACCAAATATCAACCTAAAAATCAAGCAATTAAATAGTTTCAGGAATTAAATCAAAAACCTCATTTCACAATATGATTATACAACTAAAATATGAATTAACCCAGTTGAAATCATCAACATTCGCTATCTCAATCAAGAATTTAGGCAAAACACAAAATCACCATTTAATATCCATTGCTTGAATTAAATAGTAAAATCAAGTTAGAAACAATAAACAAGATTAAAATAATAGGAATATCAATAAAGAATTATTAGTTTACGAGATAAGAAGAAAATCACCTTTTAAGAGCTTCCCACCAAAATTGACGTAACTTTTCTTTTGAAGAGAACGTGAGAAATATATGGAATCTTTAGAAATTGTTTGTAAGGTTTTGTTAAGCATAGAAAAATGAATCAAATGAGATATTTTCCATTCAAATCACTAAGAAAATCTAGAATTTATGAGAAAGTGGAAAGAAAATGAGAGAAAATGTAGAGAGAAAATCTTAAGGAATTTGGGGAAAATGAGAAAATGATTTGAAGAAACTAATTAAACATCAAAACCTATAGCTAACTATGGTGGTAAAATATAGCTCTCTAAGGATTCTTAGTATTGGCCCTTTTACAATTTAGTCATCATAAAAACAATTTTGTAAACTTTACGTTTTGGTCACTAAAACCAAAATGTCATTTGAATCAATTTAATTAGCCATAAATTCAATTACCAAAATGCTTAATAAAATATTTAAAAAATTAGAAGTCCAAATCAACCTTAATTTAATAAAATTCCATTTTTAAAATATTTATGTTACCCAAAACAATTTTGACAAATTAGTCTAATTCGACTAAATTGAACTAGACCCGGTCAAAACCCCTAATTCATCTAACCTTATTTTTTGGGTGTTACATAATATCCAAACACATACATACTAGAGCATAGATTAGATTCTCAATAGCTTATGCATAAGGAATCTTTTGTATATACATATATATATTTAAAATTTCAAGGTTACTTTTAGGGCATTGAGTAAGACTAAATTTGTATTCTTTAGCAAAATGAGTATCACTTGGTTTACTCCCACTGAACTTGTAGTATATATAATTTTCAACCAATTTATCTAAAAATCAAATGAGATAATCATTATGAAATTTGTAATATCATTAATGAGGGTTCTACTTAAGCACATATATGAATTTTTATAATTTACATATAATTAATTTTGTATCATAAGACACAATTCTATGATTTTACCATGTAAATAGTTTCTTCAATGTCGTCATTGTAAACACAAGCTTAATATCCATCTAATGTAGCTTAAGATAAAATGAGCATCAAGTGTCATAATTATCTTGACAGAGTCTTCAAATGAAACTAGAGAGAAAGTCTCTACAAAATTAGTGTATTCTTTTAGAGTATAGCCTTTAGATACAAGACGTGTCTTATACTAATTCACATTACAATTTGCATTCTTCTTAGTTCTAAATATTCATTTACAACGACTTGGTCTGCACCTTTAGGTAATGGGACAAGTTCCCTAACTTTATTGCCTTCCATAAAATTATACTCTTCTTGCCTGACATAGATCCACTTTTGAAAGTTAGAACTTTTTATGGTCTGATGAGAAAATGATTGAGTCATTTTCTATCATTCCATTATTATCCTTATTTTCTTCAAGAAATACAATATAATTATTTGGAATAGTATTTATCATTCCTCTCATGGACCTCTTTAATAACACTTGATTTGTTTGAGGTTGTTGAGTTTGTTCTTCTTAAAAAATTATCTTATCTTGAATGAGAGTTGTTCAACATTGTCTTGTTGTGGTTATGAATTCACTTCTTGATCAATGATAGGTGTGAAAACCTAAACATTTTCAAAAGTGGTAGTAGGAATTAAATTATAATCCAATTCGTCCTCGAAAGTAATGTATCCAACCTTATTTCTCTCTCCAAACTCAACATCTTAAAAATGTCATATATCTCTGTTTAAATAATTCTTAATTGTGGGATCATAAAACTTACAATCCATTTATCACTCAAAATAACAAAAGTAGTTGTTCACTTTTTAAATTTTATTTACTTCACATGTGTCCTAAATTGTTACAAAATAAATCAACCTTTGTAACTTATTGTTGTTTCTTTTGAGTTGGGCACTCGACAACTTTATTATTATATTTTCTTTTATTTCCCTTATTCTTAGAGAGACTAAATAAATGAGCATTAACCAAATGAGTACTTTTACACTTACAATGTTTTAACTTTTCTTCCTATTTAACACAACGAGAAATTAGCTCAGTTAAAGCATACTTCTCCTTTTATCAGTTGTAACTTTTTTTGAATTGGTTAAATTGTATAGGAAGTAGTACTCAAAACATAAGAACAAACAATTGTTAGAAAGTTCGATTGTATGTGCCTTAAGTTTTGAGGAAATATTAAATATTTTCATAATGTACTTCGTCATATTTCCTTGACCCTTACACTTCATAGACATCAAGTAAGTCAAAAGTGATGTCATATTAATCTTAATATTTTTTATAAAAATATTTCTTAATTTTATCAAGGAAACGCTTAGTATAAGTAATATATACATATTTTTGCTCCTAAAGACTTTTAGAATGTTGTTAGAGGCATTTTTCGAGTAAACCCTGCTAATTTTGTACATTTAGAGGTGGTTGTTGAATAAACACCGCGATAGATCAACATGCTAATTAATGAGCTCAGGGATGCAGAAGATACATAGTCAATAGTGCCCTTTGGAGGAACAAATTCCATGAAAGACAAGGTATATAACGGCATTTGTTCATCCAAATGCCGCTATATAACTCGACCTTTTGCGGTATTTTTTTGTTCACAAACGCAGCTAATTATTGTGGTGTTTGATCTAGCAGCACTTCTTGCAGCGTTTTTTTCTAGCTCTAGAAAAGGTTTTTAGCGATTCTTAAAACATATGCATCAAGCTTTCATTTTTTTTTCATCACATATTTATAGAAGAACTCATTGGTGTTGCTTCAGGTTTCACATTCTCCAAGCCAAACTTTTTGAGCATGTCTTTGATGTACTTTGCTTGATTGATGAAGATGCCATCTTTCCTTTGTTTGATTTGGAGTCCCAAGAAGAATGAGAGCTCCCCTATCATGCTCATTTCAAATTCACCTTGCATCAACTTAGCAAATTCTTGGCAAAGTAATTCATTAGTAGAACCAAAAATGATATCATCTACATAAATTTTAACTACTAAAATGTCTTTGCCTTTTATTTTTATAAAAATGTGTAATATCAACCTTTCCTTTGTCAAAACCTTTTTCAATAAAAAAATTTGACAATCTTTCATACCAAGCTCTAGGAGCTTCTTTTAAATCATATAAAGCTCTCTAATGTTTGAAACCATGGTTTGGAAATTTTGGATCTTCAAAACTGGGTGGTCGTTCTACATACACTTCTTCATTTATAAAACCATTTAGAAAAGCACTTGTAGCATCCATTTGATAAAGCTTGAATTCATGATAACATGCAAATGCATGTAACATCCTAATAGCTTCCATTCTAGCTACAAGTGTATAGGTTTCATGAAAATCAATTCTTTCTTCTTCAGTGTAACCTTGAGCAACAAGTCTAGCCTTGTTTCTCACTATGTTACCACTCTCATCTAGTTTGTTTCTAAAAACCCATTTAGTTCCCATGGTAGATTTATTACTAGGCCTATCAACTAATGTTCAAACTCTACTCCTCTCAAATTTATTTTACTCTTATTGCATAACCAATATCCAAGAATCATAATTTAATGCTTCTTTGATATTTTTAGGCTCTATGCATGAGATAAATGCAACAAAGTTACAAGTATTTCTAAGAAAGGATCTAGTGGTTACACTTTTGGATGAATCACCCAAAATCTTACCACCTTTCACATAGTTGAACTCCCTTGGGTAGGTGACCTCTTTTTTGTCTAGAGTCAGGTCCTTCAAGGCTTCTAGTGGTAGATCTTGTGGTTATTCTTTTGATGGAACTTCATCTACATTTGATGATTGTCTTCCACCATCATTGGCATAAAAAATTCCTACATCATCATCATCATAAGTATCATTCATAGGAAGGAGTTTATCATCGAAAACCACATGAATAAACACTTAAACTACTAAAGTTCTTTTGTTAAATACACGATAGGCTTTAGAGTTTAAAAATTAACCTAGAAAAATAGCTTCATCACTTTTTGCATCAAACATGCCTAAATTATCTTTTCTATTGTTTAAAACAAAACATTTGCATCCAAAAGGATGAAAACAACTAATGTTAGGCTTTTTACTTTTAGAAAGCTCATAAGGTGTTTTCTTTAAAGTAAGCCTAATTATTACTCGATTGACAATATAACAAGCCATATTGGTGGCTTCTGCCCAAAAATACTTAGGCAAATTGTTTTCACAAAGAATGGTTCTAGCCATTTCTTCTAAAGTTCTATTTTTCCTCCCAACAACCCCATTTTGTTGTAGTGTGCGAGGAGCAAAAATATTATGGCTAATACCATTTGAGTTACAAAACTCTTTAAAACCTAGATTTTGAATTTCGGTTCCACAGTCACTCCTAATATGAGAAAATGAGTAACCAACATCGTTTTGATTTGCTTTTGAAAATGTGATGAATTTTTCTAAAGTTCATTGGTACTTAAAATAGAACCCAAGTAAATCTAGAGTAGTCATCACAAATTTTGTTATAAGAAAACTTTATTTTTGACAAACCTCTTACTAGATCATTTGAAATTAAATTTTCCAAAACACTCATGCTAGCATCTCCTAGTTTTCTATGCCACAACCAAGAATCATGCTTATATTTAGCAACAAAACATGCATTTGAAATATGAATGTCATCTACATGCACCATGTATATATTTCCTATGCGATGACCAATAAGCACAATTTTGTTTGTTTCAATCTTGATAATTGTGCAACCATTTAAATAAAAAAGAACATTTAAACCTTGATCACATAATTGGCTTATGCTCAAAAGATTATGGTTAAAACCATTGACATATAAAACATTGTCAATAAGTATAGAAGAATGATTACCCATGGAACTAATTCCTTCAAAGTGGCCTTTGAAGTTGTCACCAAACGTCATTACTCGTCCACTCTTTGGTTTTAGCTCCAAGAATCGATTCTTGTCACCGGTCATGTGTGTCGAGCATCCACTATCAAGGTACCATGTATTTGCATTTGAAGCTTTGGCCTTGTAGCAATGCTCTCCCTACAAACAAAGAATCAAGTCTCAATTTTTGGTAACCAAATTCTTTTGGGTCCATTCGTATTAGCTCCCAAAATCTTGGTTCCCTTGGGAATCCAAGAAGCAATAGCACTAATGTCATTAGAAGTGACATGTTCCTTAGGAACCCAAATACTTCTAATCCTCTTACCATTGGAGGGCCTTTGGAAGCCTCTTCGCTTGTAGCCACCAAAGTTTCTTTTCACATAGTTGGGTTTTGTAAATGTTCCTTTTTCAAAACTAGATTTCCCAACTTTGTTCAAAGAAGCTTTAAGATCACCCTTTTTTTTGGTGATCATCATGAACCTTGCAAAGAGGGTTATGCAAGTCCTTATTTTTATTTTCAAAATCCTCTTGTTTTGCTTGCAAATCCAAAATCTTCTTTTCAAGTTCCAAATTAGTTTTGGATAAAGAATAATTTTGGTTTATCAATTTGGAAATTGTTTTCTTACTTTTCCAAAGTGATTCTTTATATTTCAAAACTAATTCATCATAAACCTTTTGCAACTCATCATAAGCTTCTTGAAGCTCATCAAAAGTAAAATCAAAGTTAGATGATTTTGAGGTTACGTTAGGATCATCTTCCAATGCCATGAGACAAAGGTTTGCTACTTCTTGATCCTTCTCATCAGACGAGTCCTCACTACTCCAAGTAGAAAAATGAGCCTTGAGCTTCTTCTTCTTCTTCCCGAAGCTCTTCTTCTTTAGTTAGAGACAATCAAACATGATGTGTCCCAAATTCTTGCACTCATAAGAAACTATTTGATCTTCTGCTTCCTCCATGTTCTTGTTCTTGAAACCCTCTCTCCGATGGAACATTCTTCCTCGATTGGATTTCAGGAATCGAATGAATCTCTTGCCTAGCATAGCCATTTCTTCGTCTTCTTCCTCACTAGAATCACTATCCTCTTGTGAAGTTTTAAGAGCATTTCCTATCTTATTCTTCTTCATCTTCTTTTTTTCCTTCTTCTTCTTCTCTTCCTTTCTTCATGATCTCATGAGTAAGAAGGGAGCATCAAGCTTCAAGCTCTTGAGATCCTTGGCATCGATGATGGCGGTCCTCTTTCCATCCTATGATTCGCAAAGAAAATGGATGGGCTTCCCAAAAAGCTTGTCCTCTAAAATGACTTCTCCATAGCCCTTAAGCTCGTTGAGGATAACTTAGAATCTATCGAATATCTTGGTGATGTCCCTATCTGGTTCCATCTTGAAATTTCCATAGCTAAAGTTGAGGAGTACAATAATGGTCTTCTTTATATCGTTGGTGCCCTCGTATGTAGTCTCAAGCTTGTCCCATATCTCCTTTGCACTTGTGCAAAAAGACATCTTCGTATACTCATCCGGTCCAATAGCACTGTTAACTCCTCAAAAGTACTACTTTCCTACATATTTTGTCATGATTTTGCTTGCCTTTGAGTATTTATTCATGCATTTAATTAGTAAAATCATGTATTTGTATTAAGGAGTTAAGAAATGTTTCTTTTTCTAGAGTAAATGTGTATTTCTTTGCTATTGTGTGCAAGGAAGGTCAAGAGCAAGAGAAATTGGCAGAGCAAAGCTAAAGATCAAAAGAGAAATGTCGAGCTCGATTGGCAAAGGAATGAAGTCCAATGACGTCAGCCCTAGTCAAAACTAGATCAGCTCAAATTCAAAAGAGGATAAGAAGATAATGCGCTTATCTTATCTTGGTGTGTAACAAACTTTCAAATCAAAACCCAATCTAGGGTTTCCACGAATGCCTATTCAAGGAAGAGATTGATCAAGGAGGAGGCATGACGATGGTGAAGAATGAAGGTAGAGGGCAGATCACGGTTTGACCATGCTAAGACCGAGAGCTCTAGATCTATTGAAGGTATGCATCGATGGATCTCTTTCATTGTCTATTTCTCTTTATTTTTAATTATGGTTTTGTGATGGTTTTATTTGAAAATGATATGGTGTTGATGGTTCCCCCAACCATAAACTAATTTTCTTAAGTTGGTTGAGGATGTTTTTGCGATGAACACTCAGCTATTTTTCAACTTTTAATAATTGAATGCTTTGACATTTTTGTCTATCTTGCTAGTTCTTATTTTGCTTCAATTGTTTGCCATACGAAAATTGGCATTACATGCATATTATCTCTTAATATCTTAACATACTTAGGAGATAACGTTTAATTGGCAAGTACTAAGGTGAGCAACATCGACAGAAGATGTTCAAGTAGATGAGCTTACTTCGGGAGTGAATCTACCCTTAGGAGAAAAAATTAACACTTTATCAAGTTAGTTATTGAAAAACATCACTATAGACATATAAGAGTTGATCATAATTAACTTAGGGTTTTGCCATCAAAAGAGGCAATACTACCTTTAAAATTTGCTCGACAATAAAACAAAAGCTGAAGGTTATTAATTGCTAGCATAGCTAGCGTGAAATCCAAGGATCCCTTGCGAACGCTTAACCATTCATCTGAATACATCTGTTTTCCAAACTTCCTAAATTTTCATTACATTTTTCTCTAGTCATTTTTCTTAATCCAAAATCGAAATCCAATCACCAACTCATTTATTCCATTTCACAAGTAATTATTGTGGCATTGAATTCCTAGACAATCCATGTGGATACGATACTCAACTTATTGATGTATTACTTGTTGGCCGTGTATATACTTGCACGCATAAAGATGTACTCTTGCCATTATTTACTTGTATATTTACACTGAATCCTCGATCTTTTGCCAGACAGTATTTTGTCGACAAGTTTTTGGCGCGGTTGTAGGGGATTGCAACGGAATTTATTGTTTTGATTTTTTCTTGTTTTTTATTTTTCTTTACATTGCTTGTTCGGTGTATGACCAAGAGCCACACCATGGAATAAGATTGGCCATACAACCGAAAGATTGAACGAGCCCTATGTAGGTTAGAAAGAAAACTTTGAGAGATGGCTTTGAATGGAAATAGTGGAGTAGATGGTGTCGTAAACAATGAATATAATCCACCAATACATAATGGGATACTACCAGCACCTGTTGTTGGTGCTGAACATCTAGAAGAGAGACCTATCCGAGAACATTTCGCACCAAATATGAGGAATTTAATGCCAGACTTAATTGGTCCTAAGGTAAATACAATCAACTTTGAACGTAAATTGATAATGATTCAGACTTTATTGAATGTAGGACAATTCGATGGATCACCTACTGTAAACCCAAGGCAACACCTGAAGCAACTCATGGAGGTGTGCAAACTATTTCAGCAACCTGGTGTAGTTGAAACGACATTGAAGTTAAGGCTCATATCATTTTCTCAAAGAGATAGAGCAAAATTGTGGCTAAGTTCTTTCCCACTTGGTTCATTTGGTTCATGGGTAGAATTATGCTAGAAGTTCCTTCTGAGATTCTAGCCTCGTAAACTTAATGCCAAGATGCGAAGTGATATCATTAGTTTTAGGCAAGGTGACCGTGAAACTTTATATGATGTTTGTGAGCATTTTAAAGACCTATTGAGGAGGTTTCCCATGCATGGATTCCCTACTTGGAACCAAATGGAGACTTTTTATAATGGAGTCAGTGTTCGTGCCAGGACTATGGTTGATGCTTCAACAAATAGCTTGTTGCTAGACAAAAATTATACGAAGGCGTTTGACATTCTAGAAAGAATTGCCACCAACAATCTCCAATATCCTACTGCCAAACTAGGAACCATAACAAAAACTGTTGGAAAATTAGAGCTTGATGCATTACATCAATCAATGCTCAGATTTCCAATCTCACTAACAGAGTAAAGACAATGCAAAAGTCCACTGAACTTCGAGAAGTAAAGGCACTAGAACGATTATGCACTATTTGTGGAGAGGATCATAATGTGGAAGAATGTCCAGCAAACCCTAAATTGGTAGAATTTATTGACAATTTCAATCTAAATTTTAAACCAAATTCCAATACATATAATGTAGGTTTGAAGTAGCATACCAATTTTTCTTGGGCAAACCAAGTCGATAACCAATTTAATGCATAACGACAAAACAACAATGCACCGCCAGGCTTCAACCCATAATGTTATTCCATAGAGAGCACAGAACAATTTTCATCAAGGAAAATGATATAACCAAAGAACACTTTAACTGATTACATGGAGTAAAATGATGCAATTGTATAGAGTTTAGCAACACCTATGCGAAATTTGGAGGTTCAGTTAGGGTAGACTGCCAATGTACTCAATAACATGCCCCATAGAAATTTTCCAAGTGATACGGAGGATGCTCGGCAAAAAGGTAGAGAACAATGCAAGTCATTTACTCTTAGGAGTGGTAAACAATGCAAGATTCAGACACCCATCAAACAGTCAACTAATTGCCAAGTCGGGAAGATGATGCCAACAGATGAACCCAAAGAAACTGAGAAAGAAGAGGTAAAAACTGGTGATGCCAAGCCCCAATCTAAAGCCAGACCACAATCTGATGCCAGACGTCTATTAGATGTCAGCACTACTTGGGCAAAACCAAAATAGAACTAGCATTCGTTTATCCACCACCTTTTTCCCATAGAGGCTCCAGAAACACAAGCAGAATCAGTAGTTTAAGCGCTTCTTAGAAGTTCTAAAACTACCACATATCAACATTACAAAAGTGGAAGCTCTCGAACAAATGCCAACTATGTTAAATTCATGAAGGATATCTTGTCCAAAAAGAGGAAGCTGGCTGATTTCTAGACTATCGCTCTTACTGAAGAATGTAGTGCAATGACCACCAATAGATTGCCACCAAAGTTGAAATATCCTGGGAGTTTCACAATTCCCTGAACGATTGGCAATAGAGTCATGGGCAAGGCACCATGCGACTTGGGAGCCAACAATAGTCTATTGCCAATGTCGGTTTTCAGGAAACTTGGCATTGAAGCAAGACCTACAATAGTAACACTTCAGCTACCAGATCGATCGCATGCACATCCAAAGGGTAACATTGAGGATGTGTTAGTAAAGGTAGATCAATTTATATTCCCTGTTAATTTTATTGTTTTAGAATATAAGGCTGATGTGAATGTCACAATTATCTTGGGAAGACCAATCCTTGCTACGGGTAGGACTTTAATTGATGTTCAAAAATGTGAGCTTACTATGCGTATGAATGACCAATAGATTACGTTTAACGTATTTCAAGCTCTTAAGTGCGCATATGAACTTGAGGAATTCAAAGCTATTGAGATCATGGAGTCCCTTTTCGACATGGACATGGCAAAACTTTGCCAAGAAACTGATGATGAAACCATGGAACTGGATGTTGAGGAAACGATTAGTGAAGAATGTAAGGAACTGACTATGGTGAATGAGGTCATGAGTTCTATCGGTAGACCTGAGCCACTTGAGTTGGCCGGTAGTGAAATCAAGGAGCCTAAACCATCCATTCAGGAGCCACAAGAACTAAAACTGAAAACTTTGTCAAGCCACCTCAAATATGCTTACATGGGAGACAATTAACTTTGCGAGTGATTATTTCGGGTGATTTGATCGATGACCAGGATAAAAGATTGCTAAAGACATTGCGCAATTACAAGCAAGCCTTTGGATGAATCTTGGCTAATATCCAAGGTATAAGCCCAACAATTTGCATGCATAAAATCATTTTGGAGGATTACCATGGCAAAACAATCGAGGCCTAGAGGAGATTGAACTCGAGCATGAAATAGGTAGTCAAGAAAGAAGTCATAAAATGGCTGGATGCTGGATAATTTATTCCATTTCTAATAGCTCATGGGTCAGCCCGGTGGCGTGTGTACCAAAGAAAAGTGGAATGATTGTGGTTCAAAACAACAAAAATGAACCAATCCCTTCGAGGACCGTGACGGGCTAGAGAGTATAAGTGGATTACATGAGGATAAATAATGCCACACGGAAGGACCACTTTCCAATACCCTTCATCAATCAGATGTTAACAGATTGACAAATAAGGCATTTTAATGCTTCTTGGATAGCTACTCAAGTTATAATCAAACTATCATCACACTAGAAGATCAGGAGAAAACCACATTCACTTGTCCATATAGGACATTCACTTTTAGAGGAATGCACTTTGGATTGTGTAACGCTCCAACAACATTTCAGCGTTGCATGATGTCAATTTTTTCAACATGATCGAGAACAACTTGGAAGTATTCATGAATGACTTCTCAGTGTTTGGCAAAACATTCGAGGAATGTCTTCAGAGTTTGGAACTTGTTTTACAGAGATGTATTACAACCACCCTAGTCTTGAACTGGGAAAAATGCCACATCATAGAGAAGAAAGCCTTAGTTCTCGGACATAAAGTGACCAATAGAGGACTTGAAGTTGAAAAAGCATAGGTAGAGGTAATCAAACAATTGCCACCACCCACAAGTGTAGGTTTTTATCGTAGTTTCATTAAAAAATTCTCAAAATTTTTGAAACCTCTGTGCTTACTTTTGGAACAGATACCCCTTTTGCATTTGACGACTCTTGTTTGAAAGTGTTTCAGAAAATAAAGACAAGTTGATTAATGTCCCTATAGTCGTGGCACTAGACTGGAATAAGCCATTCGAGCTCATGTGCGATGCTAGTAATTACATCATTGGAGCTGTGTTAGGAAAGAGCCATGGCAAAATTTTCCAAACCATATACTATGCTAGTTGAACATTGAATGAGGCCCAGATTAACTAATCAACAACTGAGAAGGAATTCCTTGTAGTTGTATTATGCCAAGTTTTAAAATGTGTAAAATGAAATCACATTCCTAAATGGATAATTAAATTAAAATTTACATGAACTTTTTCAAATTCTGACATTAAGACAAAAGTCTAATCGGCTTGTGGCTAGACTCTTTTTTTGGTAAAAAACAAAAAAAATCCCCAACAGAGTCACCAAGCTGTCGTAGCAAGGACATGGCATAACATTTTAAAAAAAATAATGGAGTCGCCACCAATCTTTTTTGAGGTGTGGTTGGATCACCTAAAAGTGGGTCATTTAAATAAAAACATTTTACTTTATTAAAACGACAATTTTGATTAGCAAAAACACAAAAAAAATGGGTTCGGGAGTCAGTTACGCATAGGGGAGGGTAAACACCCCCACAACGCCCAAAAATTGGTACCTAGCAGAAAAGTTGTCTTAATGTCGGAATTTGCAAGTTCGTGTAGAATTTAATTTATCTTCCATTTATGAGTATGAATTCATTTTAATGGCATCACCATTCGGGAAATAAATAATAATCACCGCCAACATCTATAGCACTAACCCATTTACCCCGCTTTTGGTGAGAGACCACATTGCGAATTAAATGTCCCGAAATTAAGCATGACATCAAGAAATAAATTCATTTAATTTGGGGTTGAGGTTTTCTTTTATTATTCTATATTAGTTAATATTAGGGTAAAGTACACAAATGGTCACTAAATTATCCCAAAAAATACAAAATGGTCACCAAACTTTCAAAAGTTACATAGTGGGCATTAAACTTTAGTTTTTGTTACAAAATGGTCAATGAGTCATTAACTGTCATTAAGTGAATGACGTGATAGTTACGAAAATTGGAATAATAACACATTTAATCCTCCATATTTACACATTCAATCAATTTAGTCCCAATTTAACCCTTATTGTTTGTGTCTAAATTGATTGAATGTGTAAATATTGAATATTAAATATGATCTTATACAAGTTTCTGTAACTGTCATATCACCCAGTTAAAATAAGTTAACGACTCAGTGAGCATTTTGTAACAAAAGCTAAAGTTTAGTGCCCATTATGTAACTTTTGAAAGTTTGATGACCATTTTGTATTTTTTTGGGATAGTTTAGTGACCATTTGTGTACTTTACCCTTAATATTAACCTAAAAAGACCGATCTAAAATGAAATTTACCTAATGGGGTTTGTTAACTATGAAAAAGTACTATATTTTATACCATTTTTACCTAGATTATTGTTTAGAATTAGGCCCATTTAGTTGCATTTTTAGTTATTTATGCATGAATTCATAGTCCTTCCGTTTATTGGGCTTCACATAGCATTTTGCTATTTTTGTAGAGAAATAGCTATTATTTTGATTTATTTTGTGCATGGCGAGTTGTCGAGCCACTTGCCGAAGCTTCCATGTCCAGTCACGATAAGAGCGATCATCTCCAGGAATTTACTGAGCCACTTGCCAGAGGTTTCCATGGCAAGTCACGATAAATATATTATCTCTAGAATTAGTTCAAAGGCATTGGATAATAACCCAATTTCAAATTCAAAGTTGTTGGAGAGAAAAGATAGATAGATTGTCCCCTCAATTTCGAAATTCAAATGGAGATATCTAGCTCTATATAAATGTAACACATCTTCAACATCAACACATCGAATTGAGAGAAGGAGATCGAATCAAGAGCAAGATCGTGAATATGGTGGATCGTGGTGGAGTTCATCTCTTCTAGATATAATTTCTTTTCTTTTTATCTTTTGAATACCCGATGTTTGGGTTTTATTCGTTGTTGCTTTCTTTTGACCCAGCCATGAACAAGATTATTTGGCTTGGGTTATCGGGTTTATGGTGTGTAAAAGATGAATGATTTGTCTTGGTTTTTAATTCTATAGATTCAGCATTTATCTATTTTTGGCTCCTAATTTCGCTTTAAGGAAACTTGGGAAAGAAACTCAAATGCATTTTTTTATCTATGCTCGGGAGAGCTTGATTCACGAAACGATTGGATACGGTTTCCATTTAAACAATCGTTGGTGGAAACTAATTCGCCTTAGGAATAAGGAACGGATTTTAGCGGCTAAGAGAGTGAAAAGATTGATGTTGTCCACCCAAGGTCAATGCAGGGATGTATCACCAAGGCTTGCACATTCATCAGTTCTTCGGTTAGGGATAACGCAAAGGCATTGAAGAACACTCCACCGAACATTAAAGAACAATTTACTTGCCACAACAAGTACTTGCCGCATCAATTAATTGCCACAACAATTACTATCCACATCAATTCATCTGTCAATCACACCACTACTCACGATAACCCAACCTACTCTCTCATATCGATTATCTTTTTCTTTTTACTCTGTTTACTTAGCTTATTTTACTTGTTATTTATCACCATCTATATTCTTCAATAATATTTCATTTCAGTGCGAGAAGCCAGGAATCAAAGTTTCACCAATCCATGTGGAGACAATCTTAATCTATACTTTTACTTGCGATGTGTTTCACTTGCACCGTCTATGTTGCACTTAAATCACGCAACATGGTTTAAGTTTTGTTAAGTGTCAATTATTAATTTTAAGGTAAAGAAAATATATCAAATTTAAAGGTTCTAAACTGAATTAAGGCTTAAATTAAAGAACCTAATCCAAAAGTTTTAAAAGAACTAACCTAAAAAACAAAATACTTAAAGGATGACAATTAAGTTTTTTTTAAAGGAATTGAACTAAATTAGTATAACAAAAAGAGGAAATTAGGTTATATGAAATTCAATATTTGCATGAATGTAATTAAATAAACAATAAGGAAAAGGAATAAAACATGACCCTCTTTTAAAAAATGTATCTTTCTTAGGGGTCAACACTTAGTGTACGAGCCAGTTTTAACAAAAAAATAAATTTTTTTAGAAAAAGGGTGAGAGTAAAAAAACTTAGTTAAAATATTAATCAAAATTTGGATTTTTAAAGGGGTTAATTAAAGTATTAAAATAATTTTAGATAAAAATAACATTAAATCAATGATAGAATTGAGATAACGTTAAAATCAAAGGCCACATTGTGCAAAAAACAATGACCGTTTTGAATAGATTGAAAACTAGGAAACCCACAAAACAATAATAAGTATGGCGGAGGGATTTAATGAGTGTAATTTACCCATTTTACTTTAAAACATGTGAGTATAAAGCAAGGATAAAATTGGATCAAACACTCACTTTCTATTTTCCCTCAAATGTTAATCCGTGTTCTTTATTTCTTGACGAACACGGTGAACCTCTGCCATGCCATCCGCCACCTACTGACGCCAAAAAATTTAAAAAAATCTTTTTAAAATTCTTTTTGATTCTCAATCCGAATCTCCCTTTTAAGATAACAAGACTGATTTACAAACAAGGACAAAATTGTTCTAGAAAAATCAAACCCACCCCTTTATATAAAAATTCTAGAATTCGGCGACACTCCTTCGAATTTCAGTGGCAGCAGCTAAAAAAAAAGGTAAGGTTTTATTCTTTTTCCTTCAATATATTTGAATAATAAAAAATAAAAAAACAAGATCAAAAAATACCGAAAAGGTTCTTGCTTCTTGTATTGTTCCAAAAATTCTAGTATGTAAATATTACAAGGGTTGATTGAGTTTATATAGGATTTTTCATGCCTAAAATCAAAGAAAATTGGAACACAAATCCCCTAAATTAAGGCCGATTGCTTCCCCTTTTTATTTTTTCTTTGATTCTACTCTAATTGCTTTCCCTTTTTTATTCGATTTGGTTATTTGACTTCTTTTCTTGCCTTTTTGTTGCTTTATTGGGTTATATGGCTGAGTGGTGAGGGGCAGATGCGCACCGACGTCGGACTACAGTGGAGGAGACGAGCGGACGATGGAGGTGGTGCCATCATCGACGCTATCTGGTGGCCTTAGAACGGCTAGACGTTGCGATTGTTGGCGCTAGTGATCGTGGAACCGCACGGGGATCCATGTCGAAGCTTCTTGAGCGATCTGGACCGTTGGATCTTTCACAGATTCAACGATCACGAATGAGCTGCGCATAAAAGGGAAAAAGAATAAGCTATGGTTTTTTTGTTCCCACTTTTTGGGCTAAATGAGCTAGCATTGTAACTTGGGCTCTTTATTTAAATGAAATGGATTTTTTTTTAATTTTAATGGGTTTTATGTCCAATAATAATAATAATAATAATAGATAATAGATAAGGCGGTAAAAATCTAGTTACTACATGACTGAACACAAAAATAAAAGACATTTTCACGTAACAGTTGGGAGTCCTCTTTTTGGGCCTGTAAGGAAGATCCTCCTCCTGCCCTCCTTTTTTGAGCCAATTAGGCACAACTGACTACCAAAAGAAAATGCTAAGGACATGCAATAGCACCCACTTTGACAATAGACTAGATTTCTTAATTTCCTATTCAATATGATATTATAAACTGTAATGACAACCAATGTCTTCTAGTATTTTGCCAACACTCAAAGGCTACAGATAATGATTGAATCTCATTACAAACGAAAATCCATCCATAAACATACCAGTATAACTTAATTTAAAAGCATAAATATAACATGTGTTAAATAATTGAATTAGCTGCGATGACTTCATCAGAATTCATGCCAGTAAATTAGAGCAGTAACATTACTCCCTAGATTCAGTCGACTCAGATAAGAACCTTACGTGTATTGATAACTATTTTAAGTGGACAATCGTGTTACTGGTCATTTTTTAAGGGATAACTTGTGGAGCTGGTTTAGTGCGTGCCAAGCTATTTTACATGTTGTGTGCTCATGATGGTTTGAGCGTTGTTTATGTTGTGATCTATCAAAATATTTGTTATATATAAATACATTCTTTAACTAGTTTTTCATTTTCACCATTCCCCATTTGCTAGAGAATTGCAAGTCCTAAAAAATCTAAACCACAACAATATAAATTTTTTTAAATATTAAAAATCTATTTTTGAATTTTTACTTTTATATAAGGTCAGTTTTAATATTTTTTATTATTTTAAAACTTTTAATTATTTTTAAGATTTGATATGCAATAATTTATGATTTATAAAATATAATTGTATAGGTTTTGATATTTTTAAATTATTAAATTTTCACTTAATTTTATGAAAATTTAAAAGTATTTTTAATAGTAGTATTTTATTATTCTTAAATTATAGTTTGTTAAGTTTTTCTTTAAATTAATATTGTCGAAACTAATATTTTGATATAACAATTTAAGAGAAATTTTGTTTAGACTTAATCTAATATATTAGATCCCTAAAAAAAATTAAAGTTCAAACAAACTTGAAAAATTTGTTTCGATTGTTTTTCAACTTAGTTAAATTTTTCCAAAATCAGTATGATCCATTTTTTCATTTTAAACAAAAAGGATCGACGATGCAATCCTGTTTCTGCTCATAATAACTATGCTTTCATCTTGTTTAACAAGCATGAAAAACGAGGATTTTTTTTTACTTTCTTTATACTTATTCTATTTATGCATTTATATTCGATACATGCACCATGCATTCGACTATCACTATGTATCTTGTTTCATGTTATTTATATTATATATTAAGTAGAGAACATGAATGCTTTAACTATTAGTAAACCACATCTTTCCTTTGATGTTCGTTTGCATTCTAGTCCTTATATTATGTTTAACATGCATTTCAATCATTATAATTATACTTTATACATCATTTAGCTTACATATGCATTTCTGTACCTATACTTATTTTTTCGATCAGTTTGATTACTATACTTATGTTAATTTTGATGTTTTTCTTGTAGGACACATTAAACACATGACAAGGGATTAAAGGGCAGCTTGACATTAGCTCATTCAGCTCACAACTAGCTCAAATCGGCTTGGAAAAGATTCAAGGCAAGGCAAGCTTCAATTCAGCTCCTAATCACTCCAATAGTTCGAGATAAGCTCAAGGACACTAAAAGGAAAGCTCACCTAGCTAGAGGCAGCTCATATTAGCTCAAAACAGCTCCAAAGTTTAGCTAGCTCAGCCAGCAAGTAAGCTTAGCTCAAGGAGCTCATCTCAGCTTAATATATCACTCCCAGCTCAACATCTGAAGGGTCATGTCCCTTCCCAAAGGACATAACCGAGCAGCCTTGGAGGGAGATGCTTGGCGCCAAGTTTTGGAGTGAGAAATGGGTGGCAAAGCTTGGAGGGAGGCACCACTTTGGCCGAAACATCACCAGCCCCTTGCTAAACCATCCAAGCCCTATACATGCCTATTCGACCAACTTTTCACCCTTGTATTGTGCCTATTCGGCCACCCCCTAGAAAACTATAAATAGGAGATCATTTTGCATTTGTAAGACACACAATTTTCTATCAATTAAATACCTTTGCGAGTTATTCTCTCAAACTTGTTATTTTTAGAACTTTCTTGACTTATTAAGCCTTTCTAAGGTTTGTGGCATCTCCTATTTCCATTCTTGATACTTTAGGTTGTTGGTTAATATAACCATCATTCTAAGTCCCTATTCACCACCCTCAAAGTCCTTTCTCCTAAGAAACGAGTTTATACTTTAAGTATATGTTCTTTCTTTGAAACTTTGTTTACACTTCATTTCCATCCTTTTCCATTCACCACCATATCCGAACATCCCCTAAACCCTTCATCAAATTCATCTTTTCATTCCTTTCATTCACACCCTATTCTACCATACTTCCGCATCCTTATACTATCTTTACATTCTTCATTCCATTTCTTCAAGAAAGCATTCGGAGGACAAGGCTTGCTTGCATTCACGGTCAGGACAATCAAAGCTTCTCTCAACAACTACAATTGGAGAGTTGGAGCGCATCAATTGATCCCCTAGATCAAGGGATCGATCCCTTTGTGGACAATAAGCTTAAATCTTTTTCCTCCTAGCCTCCAAGTGAAAAAAGATTGATCCTTTTTTGTAGTGGTCATATATTTTATAAAAAAATATCAATCCCTCGCGTCATAAATGTCATTTTTCTTTGTAGGCAACGACTTTATTGCATCCCCAGTGGCTAGTATTCATATAGAGAATATAAAAACAAGGTCAAAGCATCTCAGCAACATGAATAAATATATTGGAAATAAAATACCAACATCAAAGAGTCTTATAGTGTTTAATTGTTGCATCTTTAATTGTAAAAACACTTGTGAGCTATCATTGTTATTTTTCCTCAAGTGTTATTTGGATGAGAGCTTAATTTTGCAAACATTCAATCTTTGTAAGAATTACTTTGAGTTTGCTTATTTGTATTTACTCTTTGGAAAAGTGTGTAGTCAAGGTTTTGGGGTATAAACCTTGAAAGTGTTGTAAGATTACACATTGTCCTTAAAGGTAAGAAAATTTAGTGGATTTGAGAAATCCATAGTGTGGATAGCTATAGTAGTAGAGTATACTTGTTTAGAAGTCGAACCACTCTAGATCGTTGTGTACTTTTTTGATAGCTTCCACTACAAAATTTTTATTAGCCAATTCACCCCTTTTTGACTATATTCGATTGACTAATCGAGCTAAAAATTGGTATCAGAGTGATTGTTTATCGAAGGTCAAACAACCATTGAGAAGATCCTTAGAGTGCTTGAACAATTTCTACATCAATAACTTCCACTTCCGATTCATTCTACATGAAAGACTCTCAACTAGTCAACAAGCCTCGTTACTTCAACACAACTAACTATTATTATTGGAAGAATAAGATAAAGCTATTTTGTAACACCTCGTACCCGGTTTAGAAGAAAACCGAGATTGGAGATGTCACCAAAATTCAAATCAGAGAATCAAACGCTCAAATCAAAATCAAACGAACACAAAACATGCTTAACATCAAAGAAAAACATTAATCATTAATAATCAAAGATCTTAAACCAACCAATATTGATTTTGGCCAATAGAGACTAAATTATAGAATTTCAAAAGTTTAGGACCTATTTATAAATTTCTAAAAGTTTTGAGGATATTTTAAAATATTCAAATTTACTGTCTAAGTATACTTTTAAACATATATTCTTACAACATTATAAACTTCAAAAGAAATAAAGATCAAATCTGACATCAGTTGGTCAAGATACGGCATAAGGACTAGATTGCAAACTTTTTAAATTTCAAGGGATCGATCCTTTTCATGAGGAGATGTATCTTTTCTCACCATATGCATGGGAGATCACTTTAATTAGCTATTGGAATCTTAGGGATTGATCCGTTGTGACATGGGATCGGTCTTTTATGCCTAAAAACCTGAAATAGAGCATTATGCATCAAATATTAACCAAATTATTCCTAATTATCATATACACAAACACAAATGCATTAAGAAAAGTCATGATCAAAAGCTAGAGATTTCCAAGTGTTGCAACCATCACATAATTCACACATATCAAACAAGTCACATAACTTACTATACATGATCTTTCCTCATTCATATTAATAACAAACATATTAAACAATAACAATCACGTATGCTTGCATCATTAAACTCAGCCCACATATTACATACCAACTTCAAGATGAAACTTACTAGACACATTACAAACTTGGCAAACATAATTAAGCAAGCTTTACTATACTAAAATGAAACATGGAATACCATAATGCATCATGCATCACATGGTTCATATGCCACAACTAAAAGTTAGAAAAAATAGTACATTACTCAATGTTCAAAAGGGACCAAAATATTATAAAAGAGACCAAAATATAATTCTTAGAAATTCTTAGTCCTTACAAAGATCTAAGTTCATTATCATGAAATCAGACCTTAATATTCATGTGTATCAATTTTAGCTTAACTAGAGGTTTCTAACTCATTCAATTAGTCATAACATCATTTAGGACCAAAATGCAAAGTTAAGAAATCATTTTAGGTTCATGACTGTTTTAACTACCTTCAGTACCGGTACTCAAGGGACCGTACCTGTATGATTGTAAAATTTAAAATTCCATTAAGCATTTTTCGTATCGGTAATGGGTTCACACTGAACGCTCTACACTAAATGGTCAATTTTGGCCTAGCTAGACCAATACACACGAGATACCATACCGATATTGCCTGCACATTTTTCTGTAAACTTACTTAATTCCACTCTATATCATGTTCAAATGTCATATAATCATGCTTGTTCATATTAAACAGACACACACCTATGTAAGACTTGAAAAACATCAATAGGAATCATGTTCATAGCATATCATCAAATTTGGCTTGTCTACTTACTTAGGTACCATTTGGGCCTAGATCCACATGTCAAGCATTATGAATTTACCATTTATGCAATAGATTGTATTTCATATGCATCCTTACATAATTATCACATAGACACATATCATACATGTTCTTTACATAATCAAGGGCATCTTATTACTCATTTGATCAGTTAGGCCATTATTAACTTTTAATTTTCTTAACATATTTATGACATAACGTATTTACATACCATAACTCATGCATGCACATATGTTTATACGACGTGTTGATATGATCAATTAATGGTGAAAGGCTATGAGGGGGTGAATTGGTAATTTAAAAATTGGTGGAAGCAAATGGAAATATTAAAAGATTGGGAAACAAGTGTAACACCCTATCCATGGGTTAGCCGTAATCCAGTTCGGGAGAGTTACCGAGGCGAGAACAAAGTAAGAGATAGGTTACTAGTCGGACAAGTAACCTCTATATAGATAACTTTCAATGAAAGTAACCCAAACACAACCATACAAGACATACAAGTGATCCACATTAACCAAAACAAACACACTTAGCATGCTAATTTAGGTACTAATTTGCTTCATTGTTGGTTCTCCTACCAAACAAAAGGCGTATCTTTGCGTGTAAGCTTAGTAAGGCTTGCGACAATGGAGGAAAAGCCCTTAACAAACCTTTTTGTAATACCTAGCTAAACCGAGAAAGCTTCGGACCTCGCTTACATTCTTCGGAGGTCTCTAATTTAGAACAGACTGAATCTTGCTTGGATCGACTTTGATTCCTTCAGCCGAGATAACGTGGCTGAGGAAAGAAACTTCTGGTAACCAGAATTCACATTTGGAGAACTTGTCATACAATTGATGTTCTCAGAGTGTTTTCAAGACAATTCGGAGGTGTTTAGCATGTTCCTTCTTATTCTGAGAGTACACCAAGATGTCATTGATGAATACGACCACGAACTTGTCAAGATAGGGCTTGAATACCTGATTCATGAGATCCATGAAAGCAGCAGGAGCATTCATTAACCGAAAGGCATTACGAGGAATTAAAGTGGCCATATCGAGTACGAAAGGCTGTCTTGGGCTTGTCTTGTTCTTTCACTTTTATTTGATAGTACCCGATCGAAGGTCGATCTTAGAGAATACGGAAGCATCTCTGAGTTGATAAAAAAATCTTCAATTTTGGGCAGGGGATACCGATTCTTGACAGTGAGCTTGTTTAGTTGACGATAGTCAATACAAAGCCGCATAGTCCCGTCTTTCTTTTTCACGAACAGGACTGGAGCACCCCATAGAGAACTATAGGTCGTATGAAGCCTTTATCTTGCAACACCTGAAGTTGTTTCATTAATTCTTTCAACTAGACAGGTGTCATTCTATAGGTGTAGTGGACATCGGAGCTGTTCCAGGCTGAACTTCAATCCCGAACTCTATTTCTCTGGTTGGAGGGACACCAGGGAGTTCCTCGGGAAAAACATCAATGAATTCAAAAACAACAGGCATGCTAGGTAAACCGAATTCAATTTCATCTTGAAGAATCATATTAGCAAAGATTGAGGTTGGTTTCTTGTCTATTAATAGAATGGATTTTTTCCCTAAACCCAGAGATACAGTCTCCTATTTTGGCAATCTACCCAGGCCTCATGTTTACTTAACCAATCTAACCCCAAAATCAAGTCAAATTCAAAAAATGGCAAGACATAAAGATCAATAGGAAAGGGGACATTTCGAATGGTCAAGGGAGCTTGAATGTGGCGCAAGTTAATAGGTGTTTTTCCTCCTAATGGATTCGAAACTACAAGATTTGATTCAATAATTTCAGGTTTTAATTTTAGCTTGTTGATCGAGGTAGAAAATACAAATGAACGGGTAAACCCCGAATCAATTAAAGCATATGCAGGACTAAAATTTAACTCAATGGTACCTGCGATAACATCGAGAGCTTTTTCATCATCTTTACCACGAATGTGGTACATACGAGCAGGGGCTCGAGATTCTTGATGAGTCTGAGCATTCGAATAGGGGCCCTTCTGTTTCCCCAGATTCCCAGACTGAGCTTGTATTGGTGCTTTGTTTCGGTTAGGAGGAGCTGAGCTAACAATTGCAAAAGCTCGATTCGAAACCTTGTTGGGATTTTGGGGACAATCCCAGATATAATGATCAGAGTCTCCACATGAGTAGCATAGATTCTGTTGAGCTCTGCACTAGCCAGTATGATGTTTCTGGTAGAACTTGCAAAGAGGGTATTGATTAGCTTTAGCCTGATTCCCTGTGCTATCAACAAAAACAACATGGGCTGAAGTCCTTATAACTGTTAGAGGTTTCGGTATGTAACTACTCTTCTGATTAGGGGTATAGTTCAAAGAGTGTCCCTTGGAGTGTTTGGACTTCTTTGATTGCCAGCGTGGTTTGTCGTCGTTCTTGGGTCGTTTGTTTTTCTTGGAGTTTCTGCTCTTGCATCTTTTCGAGGCTTTCATTGTCGCCTCAGTAGCAATGGCCCGGTTTACCAAATTTTGGAAGTCGGTAATACCAGAGCAGTGAATATTGGGCTTAATTCATTATTTAGCCCCTCGATGAACATTCAACACTTGTCGGCCTCAGATTTGATATATTCAGACCCATACTTGCAATACTTGCAAAAGTCGCTCACCTATTGCTCGATAGGTCGACCAGCTTCTTTAAGATACAAGAATCGCTTTCAGCACTTAGCTAGATATTGTTCGCTGATATATTTCTTCCTGAACTCATCGAGGAAGAACTTCCAAGTGATAGACTCTGCAGGAGCAGTCAGGGTAGTGGTTTCCCACCAGCTCAGTGCTTCGTCTGCCAACAGAGCGATGGCACACTCGAGTTTATTCTCATCAGGACATGGCAATTGTTTAGTCAGAATGTGAGTAGTGGCCTCTATCCAGTACTCTGTTACTTCAGGATTAGCCTTATCGGTCCCAGTGAAGGTATAGGCCCAATGTTGAGCCAACTTTTCAATAGAGGCTCGACTTACTGTAGGAACGAGAGGTGGAATCAGATGTTCTCTTTTTAGGGTGGATACGAGATGATCAAACATCTCTTTCATGCTTAACAAGCACTCTTTTTGTACAGGATTTACATCCGGGGCTTCCTGTTAAGCTGCGGCCTAAGCTCGAGGTTGAGTTTGCTGTTGCGGAGGATTATGCTTCATCCTCATGATGTCTGCTTCGTTAGAGGAGACTACGAGACTTTCATTATCCCGACCAAGTCTTGTTTCAGACATTATAGTTAAATCATAACAATAAGAGTTTTAATTTTCACATTTTAGCAACAATACAAGCTTATATCAAGTCTTCTAGGTGGCACAATATCCTATATGATGCAAGTGAACTTAATTTAGTCCTAGAACCGACTAAAAAGCTCTGATTACCAATAAATGTAACACCCCATCCTCGGGTTAACCGTAATCCTGTTCGAGAGAGTTACCGAGGAGAGAACAAAGCAAGAGATAGGTTACTTGTCGAACAAGTAACCTCAATATAGATAACTTGCAACGCAAGTAACCCAAACACAATCGTACAAGACATACAAGTGATCCGCATTAACCAAAATAAACACACTTAGCATGCTAATTTAGGTACTAATTTGTTTCATTTCATACTTATATCCTAATTTACCACTATCATATTACAAGTTACCATTCCATTTCAATACATATACACCATTCGAATATTAATGACAAGTATGGCATACTTCACAATAGGTTTCTATTAGACATCACCCAACTTACATTCTTATTACATGTTCATATACCCTATTCGAACAATAAGGTGGTCACTTAACACATTTCATTTGTTTCTTTTTCAAACAAGTCATACTATTTCATGGCATCCTTAGCTAGTAACATTGTTAATGCATGCTTGTACATACCTTAAATCCAAATCAATAGGCATTGCCGAATCATACCAATGACCACAAGAGCAAATGAATGGTCATACAATATGGGTCTAGTATTTGAATGATACAAGGTTTCAACAATCACTGAATTACTTTCACAATTTGCACAACATCTTACTTATTTATATACATCTCAACGTAGTTATATACATAGCTTAAGGTATCAAGGTTGGTTACATGATAGGCCCAACAAGAACATTACATATAGCAGTCATAAATATACACCCAAAATGCATGTTCAAAGCTAACTATTACAAGTTCTAGTGCCACCAAACTAGGAGCATACAAAGAGTATGAAATCATGCTTTCAAGCTTGCTTCAAAATGTTTCTTCGAGTTCAAGATATCCTCTTGAAAGTGTCCTTAATTTGTTATGGGAAGAATAAAGAGTAGAGTGGTAAGTACAAGTTATGTACTTAGTGAGGTAACATTAAGCTAACCAATTTAAAGTATACATATCCAAGTTTACAAGTATTTCGAATAATCAAGATCATCACTACATGTCATATACTATTCGAATGTATGGGGTAAACATAGGTAAGCTTCACATATCACACATTCAACATAGCAACATCCATCATGTATACATATCATGTTATTCAAGTTATTGCTTAGGAGTCAAGCAATCAAATACACCAAGTACCAAGTAGACATTCTTATACAATAACATCATCCATGTATTTATTTCATGGGAAGTAACAAGTTATACAATCATTCAAGTTTTATCTTTGAAGACAAGATTGTTCATTCAAGAGTCTTACAAGTAAAGTAATGTTCACATCACACATCCAAGACAAACAATGTTCATTTCAAGTTATTAATTCATCTTACAATACCCTTGTTAATTAGTTCATTAGAAAAATCAAATCTTCAACAATATGCACCGAAATGCCAATATGCACCGCCGTGCAAATATGCAACGTAGTGCCAATATGCACCGTCGTGCCAATATCCACCGTAGTGCCAATATGAGCTCTAGATTCTAAGGCATGTCCTCCTATCTATCCAAACTAGCTACCAAGGTTGTTTGATTATCAATTTCATTCAAGCTTTATACAATTAATTAATCAAGACATGATTATGCCATTCAAAGGACAAGCCCTTAGGCTTCTGGAGTCTTAACTCCCAAGACAAGTTTATCCATGCCATTCAAATGGCATGAACACAACGTGGTACCATTTCATTTCATTTCATTTCAAGCAAGTCATGCATATCAATCACAAACACATTCATATGTATGCAATGTGCGTACCTTATTCTCCAAGCAAGCATGCCATTTCTTACCTTTGGCATAAGCAAAGCAACATGTCAAGCATTTTATTTCATTTGCTTAACAATCATGTAAACAAGTAGAACATGGCATCAAACAAGTTATAATTCATATCATTATTCCCTTAATTAGCCAAATATATATTAGGTCATGTTACATGGCAATGTCATCGAATTAACACAATAGCAAGATTGGTTAGGACCTAAGTCCTAACCCTAATGATAGTTACACTCACAATACTCCTAGCTAATCACTTGTCTTGTATCCAAATCCCTTTGCCTCTTGCTTTGGGACGTTCACTCTTTTCTTTATCTTCCACAACTTGCTGCCCTTGGTCTAGCAATCATAACACATACAATTCATCAAAACATGAACATAATGTCACACATATATGGTAACAATGTTACCACATTTGTACCTAACATTTAGCTATTGTTTTTTGCTTTCTTTTAAGCATTTCTTACTTGTTCGTCTCTATATTGTTATTACCTCATTTTAGGACATAATTGGACATGTTACAATGTCCCAAAACTGTTTTGGAAACAATTTGCTTCTAGGTGTAAAAACAGTCCCAAACTGCCCAGGACACTGCTTTCTGGCAGTTTGCACATTGTCCCTTTAAATGGCCATATCTTTTAATCCGTACATTAGAATTTTGATTACTTTACACCTTTGGAAAGTTAAAAAAATTGTCTTTATGACCATATAAGGCTAGCCTTTTAGTTCTTATCCAATTAATACAGTTTATTGTTCAAAGACAAGGCATTTACACTGTCTGGACAATTTGCACTGTCCAGCTATTTCTAATTAAAGTTTCCAACATATAACCCATAATTCAGTTATGTTTTTACCTAATGATAGTAGACATACTAAGGATCATGTCACTAAAATTTCAGCCCTGAATTTTATCTATACAAATTTTGGTGAATCTTCAAAGTTATCCCAGAACAGAGCAATTCTGGGCATATTGCACCTATACACATTTTAATTCCTTAAATTCATTTTAACAAATGTTTTGGCACTATAATTCATTTCATATGAAAGCCTAAACATGTTTAGTCAATGTTAATTCATTTTTCAATGTGGCCAAAATAGAGTAAGTTGGATAAGTTGCTTAATTTTGCATGTCTACACAATTTGTTCTTACTAAAATAGTGTCTAGGCTATATGACTTTGTTCATACTTTTATCCTTCTTTTCCAGCATTGGTTATTAACAATTTAGCTTGTTTAACTCCTTAATTACATTACCTAATCATGATAATGTTCAATTCATTAGTTCCATAGCTCAATTACATGTTCTAACAATTCAATTCTTACAACAACATTTCATTTCAAATTTCCAGCAATCTAATTTTGTTACACCATCACTTAAACATAAATTCCACTCTAATTCAAGTTATCCATGGTCTATACAAGTTCAATTTCATCATTCTCTTCATTTCAAGCAACCTAACAACTCAACTATGCATTATACATCATCTAAATCAGAATTTCAAGCATGAATCAATTTGGACAACGTGAATTTACCTTAGTAATGCTGCCACCAAGTTGAGTTTAGCTCAATTTCAACTTTGACACCATAGATCCAAGCTTTCTCTCACAAGAACCCACTCTCCCTAATTTCCCTCTTCAATTCGGCAACTAAGGAGAATGAAGAAGATGATGACTATGTTTAATCCATTTAGTGGATTTAGATGATTACTATTTCACCCTTAATTAGTCTCAGATCTTAATTTTAATCAAGGGCAATTAAGGAAAATGAGAAATTTATCATGCATTCCCCATATTTTTCATGTTATCTGATTAAGTCCTTCTAAATTGGTCTCTTTGTTCATTTAGTCTTTCAATTTGAGCCAATTTAGCTTAAATTCTAGGTTCAATTAAGCTATCAACTTAAGCAATTGGTTTCAATAATTCTAGGCTATGATTTAGGGTGTTACAAAAAGAATTTATAGTGGTTCAACCTTCTAACAAGGTTTATATCTACTACCTTAGCTATCCACACTAAGGATTTTCTCAAATCCACTAGATTTGCTTTCCTTTCGAGGCCAAAGGATATAACCTTACACTCCCTTAAGACTTATACCCAATGTCTTAAGAATTCCTAACAAAGAGAATTCAAAATAAGCAAACTGAAAAATCCCCTCAAAGGCTAAATATGTTTGCACAATTCCTAGTTCACTCAAAACCCCAAACTTGAATAAAATGATTACAAATAAGAACTCTGAAGTGGGTTACAAGAATTTGACTTTAAAAGCTCAAAGATTGTTGGATTTATGCTTGAAAGCTTTAGACTTGATCAATAGTTGTTGTTGATGCTTTAGAGACTTGTTTTTATACCCCTTCATTGATTTCTAACCGCTTACGCATGACTCATCAAATAATGGTGAAACCATTGGATTCCTCACCCCTTGGGCTAAGCTCATAAAGCTTTACTTTCTTACAATTGAGATACTAATCATACTTTCAATTCTTACAATTTAGTAACTAAGAAGTTTAGTTACACACCTAATCCTCATAATCTTCATGCCTTGTTCTTATAACTTGCTATCTTACTTCTTCACTATTTAGCCAATGACCCTTGATTTCAAATTTTCACAACTTAGTCCATAATCTTAAATCCTTTAATTTAAGCTCATAACTTTCTAATTATTCAAATTAGTCCTTTCTAACCTTTTATAAAGGTTAACATAAATCATGGAGAATCGAATTTCAACTAGGCCAGTTTTTGGGGTGTTACATAGTTGTTCAAGCAAGTGATCAGAGACCTTGGAGATGCATCATTGATGGCTACACAACTCCAACCAGTTATATGTAACACCCCTACCCGGTGTGGAAGAAAACTGGATCGAAAGTGTCACTGGAAAACAAAACAAAACATACTTGTATATGGTTCAGACAAACAATGCATTATATCTTATTTTCGTAGCATATTGGAATCAATGTACTTAACATCAACATAATTTCATACACACTTAACTTCATATTCTAATTTTATTCATAAGGACTAATTCATAATTTCTGAAATCTAGGGTCTTCTTGCACAATTAAGGAAACTCATACATAACTCATGCCATAACACACTTACTTGATCATACATATGAAACAAACAGTCATGTATCACATTAAGCCTTGATTTTTTATGATTAAAGAGTTAGTTAACAAATAGTCTAAAATTTAGGGACTAAATTGTAATTTATAGAAAGTAGAATTCCTTATCTGAATTTTAGGTCATGATCATGAAATTTATCTCATAAAAGTCAAACATACAAATTTCCAGCTTCTTTAGATATTTTTAAGTCATGAAATTAAACATATTATAATTAAGGGACCAAAATATAATTCTTAGAAATTAAAAAAATCTAAGGTCATAATCATGAAATCAGACCTTAATATTCATGTGTATCAATTTTAGAGTAACTAGAGGTTTCTAACTCCTTCAATTAATCATAACATCATTTAGGACCAAAATGCAAAGTCAAGAAATCATTTTAGGTTTCTGAACGTTTTAATTACCTTCAGTACCTGTACTCGAGCGACTGTACCTGCATTATTGTAAAATTTAAAATTCCAATAAGCACTTTTCATATCAGTACGGGGTCCGTACTGAAACGCTCTTCACCAAATGGTCAATTTTGGCCTAGCCAGACCAGTACGCACCAGATACCAAACCGACATTGCCTGCAAAATTTTCTGTAAACTTACTTAATTCCACTATGTATCATGTTCAAATGTCATTTAATCATGCTTGTTCATATTTAACTGACACGTACCTATGTAAGACTTGAAAAACATCAATGGGAATCATGTTCATTAGCATATCATCAAATTTGGCTTGTCTACTTACTTAGGTACCATTTAGGCCTAGTTTCACGTGTCAAGCATTCTGAATTTACCATTTATGCAATAGATTGTATTTCATATGCATCCTTACATAATTATCACATAGACACATATCATACATGTTCTTTACATAATCAAGAGCATCTTATTACTCATTTGATCAATTAGGCCATTATTAACTTTTAATTTTCTTAACATAATTATGACATAACGTATTTTACATACCATAACTCATGCATGCACATATGTTTATACGATGTGTTGAGATGATCAATTAATGGTGAAAGGCTAAGAGGGGGTGAATTAGCAATTTAAAAATTGGTGGAAGGAAATGGAAAGATTAAAAGATTGGGACACGAGAATTTATAGTGGTTCAACCTTCTAACAAGGTTTATATCTACTACCTTAGCTATCCATACTAAGGATTTTCTCAATTCCACTAGATTTGCTTTCCTTTCGAGGCCAAAGGATATAACCTTACACTCCCTTAAGACTTATACCCCAATGTCTTAAGAATTCCTCGTAAAGAGAATTCAAAAGAAGCAAACTGAAAAATCCTCTCAAAGGCTAAATATGTTCACACAATTCCTAGTTCACTCAAAACCCCAAACTTGAGTAAAATGATTACAAATAAGAACTCTCAAGTGGGTTACAAGAATTGGACTCTAAAAGCTCAAAGATTGTTGGATTTATGCTTGAATGCTTTAGACTTGATCAATAGTTGTTGTTGAAGCTTTAAAGACTTGTTTTTATATCCATTCGTTGATTTCTAAGCGTTTGGGTAGCTGGGATATTAATTCTAGTCGTTGGGCTACCATTTTGTCGCAATAAATGATGTTTGGTGGACATAGGTATCGGTACTCGAGCAAGCGTATCGGTACCTGCCATAAGATGAAAGAGTCATTGTACAAAGGGGTATTGATACGCGAGAAGCTGTATCGATATACAAAGTGCATATTTACAAAGGGTATTAGTACGGTAAAGGCCGTATGGATACTGATTTTGCTCACTGGAATCCTAATAAGTTGTGTACAAAAAATCGTATCGATATGCCTATATGGGTATCGATACGCATTAACCGATTTTGAAAGTTATGGTTCCAATAAACTGAGAAGGCAACGATCGAATATTTATTACAAAAGATTTGGAAAATATTAACACCCCGTATCGATAAACAAAAGACCTACCGATACCCGGAAACAAAATTGGCTCCCAGGTTGAATGGAGTACCGATACGACTACAAGTGTACCAATACCCTATAGCCATCAAGTATAAAACGAAATTCCAGTAGCTAAAAACCGCATCAATACGGCCAATGGATTATCAATACTCCTAGACCAATTTGGCTTATTTGATTACCAAAACACTTAGAAAATATTTGGGGTTTAAGTTTTTGATTCAATTTGTGAGTCTTTTTGAGAACTTAAAAACTTATCTTTTATACAAAATAGTCATTGTTATTTCTTGTTATATCAAAATCAAATATGGGTTTTATAATCTCCCCCTTTTTGATATAGCAAAACCAAAATAAATTTTTAAGTCTTTTGAAAACACTCCCCCTTTTTTTAAGGCTAATTAATTTTTGAAAACCTTTGAAAAATTTGTATTCACATGCTTCTCCCCCTTTTTGTTAGATCAAAATCAATATGACAATCAAAGTAATAAAGGCAATATAATCTCAAAAATATAGTTAAACAACATAAATATTATAAAATTCAAAGCAACATTAAAAATACCAAACATAAAACATAATCCAAATGCATAAAATATTTAAAGCATAATGTCATAGGAAAACAAATAAAAGACAAAGGTACATAAAACTTAAATCCTAATATGATATGATATGGATGAGATGCCAAGCCTACGAGTCGTCTCCATCCTCATCTTCACCCTTGTCTTCATCTTCCACACCATCATCACCAAGAGCATGACCATGTTATTCTCCATCAAACACGGCGAGGGTTATGTCCATCGAAGCTTGACGAGACTCAATGGAGGTCACTCGAGCATCCAAGGAATTGAAACAAGCATCAAGAGAATCAAACCTTGTGTTCATCTCAACAAAATGAGTGTCCATGGTAGCAAACTTCCCATCAAGGTAGGGCACGAGAGCATCTAGCGAAGGTGGAGTAACCGGAGCCTCCAAAGCAATCGAAACATTAAACGTGGGATCAAGTTTAGCATCATCGAGAAGATTCACAATACGAATCCATTCTCCATTGTAATATGTAAACTTGGCTCGCTAAAGAGAATGATCATCTATGGAACATGTAGGTCAAGACGGTGCCATAGGTGAAAGATGTCACAAGGGAGGTATAACGATTTGGGACAAGGAAGACTAGCTCGACAAACATAATCTGGGCTAGGATTGGACACTTATCGTCATGGAAACAATGTAACAAAAAATTATCGACTTGGCGAATAGTATACCACTTACCACGAAACGGTCGAAACTAACAAGTAATGAGAAGGTAAAGAAAGCGCTCATGGGCATCAAGTACATATATGGAGCCACTATAGGTGTGACCGAAAGCATTTTCATCATCTATACCCGCATCATCATACCAAAAAGATTTACAATTTTTAAAGAATCAAGTTGAAATGTCCACAAGATAAGATTCAATAGCAATAACCTCAGTTTTCTCTCGGTTTAAAATACACTGGCATTGGCGTAAAAAATAAGAACAAGATTTTTATAAAGAATGTCGGGTATTCTTAAAAAAGGTATGAACTTCCATTGCCTCATTAAATCAAGATAGAAAAAGCGAAATTCATTGGAAGTCGTAAAAGGTATGGAAAAAACTTGAAAAATTTAATAGTTTAAAAGCATATAGAAATGTAAAGAAAATTTTTGGTAATATTAAAACTTGAAAACTATAAAATAAAATATACAAGTATAATCTTATATTTAAATAAAAAATTAGTTTTCAAAATTTTATAAAATCCTTGAAAGATAATATATGTACGTTTTAAAAATATAAATTTTATACACAAAACTATATAAATGTAAAGAAAGTTAGGTTTTTACCTTGAATATGGATGATGGATGGATGAAGAGATGATTTTGCATAAAGCTTCATGAAATTTCTTGGGTTTGATGTTTAAAGCAGAAGCCCCCAAAAGATTTGATGAATTTTGATGAAAAAAATAAGGGATTTATATGGTTTAAATAGGAGAGGCCAGTTAGGGTTTTTGAGGGAAAAGTTTGAGTTTGATTGAAAATAGTAAAACCTCTTTTAATGGCCATTTAAAGACTCAAGCGGCTACGCGTACCAATACGTGAAAGTGCGTATCTAAACCACGTATCAGTACGGATTTTACCCGTACCAATCCTTGACTTGTACCAGTACAGGCTAACCTATACCGAAACACTACCCCTAATAACTGTATCAATACGCTATACCCCGTATTGATACCCCTAACCAAATTTGATAGATATGGCTGCAAGGGACCCAAAACTTCAAAATTAATCGAATCGATATGCATGTATATGATATGAGATCATCATGAATGGATAAAAATAGATGCAAGCTCCCCCTAACAACATGAATAGATGCATATAGGAGCAAAACACATAAACATGTAAATCAACCAAATTCAAGAAATATTTTTGCACCAAACAAGGCCCTAGGATTCTAGAAAGGCTAGTAAGCCCTAAATCTCTCCTAAGAGACCAAAATTGCTTTTTGTTTAAAGGTTTGGTAAATGTATTCGCTAATTAGTTCAATGTGTCTCCATACTCTAGAACAACATCATATTTTAAGATGTGATCTCTAATGAAATGTTGTCTTATCTCTCTGTGTACGGTTCTAGAATGTTGGATGAGATTCTTATTGAGACAAATGACACTAGTATTGTCACACTTTTAGGGGATGGTACCTTCATCAATTTCGTAATCTAAGAGTTGTTGCTTCATCCAAAGGACTTGGGACACAACAACTACCAGCCAAAAATATATTCTACCTTGGTGGTAGATAGCGCTACGTTATTTTGCTTCTTAGAAAACCACGAGATAAGCATATTGCCTAGGAATTGAAAAGTACCGTAGGAACTCTTTCTGTCTATCTTACAACCTCCATAATCCGCATCCGAAAAAGCATGCAAACTAAAGGAAGAGTCTTTAGGATACCAAAGGCCTAAATAAGGTGTGTCTCTAAGGTATCTAAAGATTCTCTTAATGGCTTTTAGGTGTAATTCTCTAGGACTAGCTTGAAATCTAGCACACAAGCAAACACTAAACGTGATATCTAGTCTACTTGCGTTAAGATAAAGCAAAGATCCCATCATAGATCTATAAAGCTTAAGTCCAACATACTTACATCTTTCATCTTTGTCAAGCTTTATAGAAGAACTCATTGGTGTTGCTTCAGGTTTCACATTCTCCAAGCCAAACTTTTTGAGCATGTCTTTGATGTACTTTGCTTGATTAAAGAAGATACCATCCTTCCTTTGTTTGATTTGGAGTCCCAAGAAGAATGAGAGTTCCCCTATCAAGCTCATTCAAATTCACCTTGCATCAACTTAGCAAATTCTTGGCAAAGTAATTCATTAGTAGAACAAAAAATGATATCATCTACATAAATTTGAACTATTAAAATGTCATTGCCTTTTCTTTTTATAAAAATGTGTAATATCAAGCTTTCCTTTGTCAAAACCTTTTTCAATAAGAAAATTTGACAATCTTTCATACCAAGCTCTAGGAGCTTGTTTTAAATCATATAAAGCTCTTTAAAGTTTGAAAACGTGGTTTGGATATTTTGGATCTTCAAAACTGGGTGGTTGTTCTACATACACTTTTTCATTTATAAAACCATTTAGAAAAGCACCTGTAGCATCCATTTAATAAAGCTTGAATCATGATAACATGCAAATGCAAGTAACATCCTAATAGCTTCCATTCCAGCTATGAGTGCATAGGTTTCATGAAAATCAATCATTTCTTCTTGAGTGTAACCTTGAGCAACAAGTCTAGCCTTGTTTCTCACTATGTTACCACTCTCATCTAGTTTGTATCTAAAAACCCATTTAGTTCCCATGGTAGATTTATTACTAGGCCTATCAACTAATGTTCAAACTTTACTCCTCTCAAATTGATTTTACTCTTCTTGCATAACCAATATCCAAGAATCATAATTTAATGCTTCTTTGATATTTTTAGGCTCTATGCATGAGATAAATGCAACAAAGTTACAAGTATTTCTAAGAAAGGATCTAGTGGTTACCCCTTTGGATAGATCACCCAAAATGTTACCACCTTTCACATATTTGAACTCCCATGGGTAGGTGACCTCCTTTTTGTCTACAGTCATGTCCTTTAAGGCTTCTAGTGGTAGATATTGTGGTTCTTCTTTTGATGGAACTTCATCTACCTTTGATGATTGTCTTCCACCATCATTGGCATGAAAAATTCCTACATCATCATCATCATAAGTATCCTTCCCGATAAGGAGTTTATCATCGAAAACAACATGAATAGACTCTCCAACTACTAAAGTTCTTTTGTTAAATACATGATAGGCTTTAGAGTTTAAAAATTAACCTAGAAAAATAGCTTCATCACTTTTTGCATCAAACTTGCCTAAATTGTCTTTTCCATTGTTTAAAACAAAACATTTGCATCCAAAAGGATGAAAAAAGGTAATGTTAGGCTTTTTACTTTTGGAAAGCTCATAAGGTGTTTTCTTTAAAATAGGCCTAATCATTACTCGATTGACAATGTAACAAGCCATATTAGTGGCTTCGGCCCAAAAATACTTAGGCAAATTGTTTTCACAAAGAATGGTTCTAGCCATTTATTCTAAAGTTCTATTTTTCCTCTCAACAAACCCATTTTGTTGAGGTGTGCGAGGAGCCAAAAAAATTGTGGCTAATACCATTTGAGTTTCAAAACCTAGATTTTGAATTTTGGTTCCATGGTCAGTCCTAATATGAGAAATGGAGTAACCAACATCGTTTTGATTTGCTTTTGAAAATGTGATGAATTTTTCTAAAGTTGATTGGTACTTAAAATAGAACCCAGGTAAATCTAGAGTAATCATCACAAATTTTGTCATAAGAAAACTTTATTTTTGCCAAACCTCTTACTAGATCATTTGAAATTAATTTTTCCAAAACACTAATGCTAGCATCTCCTAGTTTTCTATGCCACAACCAAGAATCATGCTTATATTTAGTAACAAAACATGTATTTGAAATATGAATGTCATCTACATGCACCATGTATATGTTTCCTATGCAATGACCAATAAGCAAAATTTTGTTGGTTACAATGTTGATAATTTTGCAACCATTTAAATAAAAAAGAACATTGAAACCTTTATCACAAAATTGGCTTATGCTCAAAAGATTATGGTTAAAACCGTTGACATATAAAACATTGTCAATAAGTATAGAAGAGAGATTACCCATAGAACCAATTCCTTCAATATGGCTTTTGAAGTTTTCACCAAACGTCATTACTCTTCCACTATTTGGTTTTAGCTCCAAGAATCGATTCTTGTCACCGGTCATGTGTGTCGAACATCCACTATCAAGGTACCATGAATTTGCATTTTAAGCTTTGGCCTTGTAGCAATGCTCTCCCTACAAACAAAGAATCAAGTCTCGATTTTTGGTAGCCAAATTCTTTTGGGTCCATTCGTATTAGCTCCCAAAATCTTGGCTCCCTTGGGAATCCAAGAAGCAAAAGCACTAATGTCATTAGAAGTGACAAGTTCCTTAGGAACCTAAACACTTCCAATCTCTCTTACCATTGGAGGGCCTTTGGAAGCCTCTTTGCTTGTAGCCACCAAAGTTTCTTTTCACATAGTTGGGTTTTGTAAATGTTCCATTTTCAAAACTAGATTTCCCAACGTTGTTCAAAGAAGCTTTGAGATCACCCACTTTTTTTGGTGATCATCATGAACCTTGGAAAGAAGGTTATGCAAGTCCTTATTTTTCTTTTCAAAATCCTCTTGTTTTTCTTGCAAATCCAAAATCTTCTTTTCAAGTTCCAAATTAGTTTTGGATAAAGAATAATTTAGATTTTTCAAATTGGAAATTCTTTTCTTATTTTTCAAAAGTGATTCTTTATATTTCAAAACTTATTAATCATAAACCTCTTGCAACTCATGATAAGCTTCTTGAAGCTCATCAAAAGTAAAATCAAAGTTAGATGAGTTTGAGGTTACGTTAGGATCATCTTCCAATGCCATGAGACAAAGGTTTGTTACTTCTTGCTCCTCCTCATCGAATGAGTCCTCATTACTCCAAGTAGAAATATGAGCCTTGAGCTTCTTCTTCTTCTTCTTGAAGCTCTTATTCTTTAGTTAGAGACAATGAAACTTGATGTGTCCCAATTTCTTGCACTCATAAGAAACTATTTGATCATTTGCTTCCTCCATGTTCTTGTTCTTGAAACCCTCTCTCCAATGGAACATTCTTCCTCGATTGGATTTCATGAACGAGTTAATATGTTGGCTAGATAGCCATTTCTTCATATTCTTCCTCACCAGAATCACTCTCCTCTTGTGAAGCTTTAAGAGCATTTTCCTATCTTATTCTTCTTCATCTTCTTTTTTCCTTCTTCTTCTTCTCTTCTTCTTTTCCTTTCTTCATGATCTCATGAGTGAGAAGAGACCCCAAGAGAGCATCAAGCTTCAAGCTCTTAAGATCCTTGGCATCGATGATGGTGGTTCGCTTTCCATCCCATGACTCGCGAAGAGAATATATGGGCTTCCCAACAAGCTTGTCCTCTAAAATAACTTCTCCATAGCCCTAAAAACCCGTTGAGGATAACATAGAATCTTTTGAATATCTTGGTGATGTCCTCATCTGGTTCCATCTTAAAATTTTCATAGATAAAGTTGAGGAGTCCAATATTGACCTCCTAATGACGCCAACCCTAGTCAAAACTAGATCAGCTCAAATTTAAAAGAGGATAAGAAGATAATGTTCCTATCTTATCTTGGTGCGTAACAAACTTTCAAATCAAAACCCAATCTAGGGTTTCCATGAGTGCCTATTCAAGGAAGAGATTGATCAAGGAGGAGGCACCATGGTGGTGAAGAATGAAGGCAGAGGGCAGATCATGGTTTGGCCAGGCTAAGACCGAGAGCTCTGGATCTATTGAAGGGATGCATCGATGGATCTCCTTCATTTCCATTTCTTTTTATTTTTAATTATGGTTTTGTGATGGTTTTATTTGAAAATGATATGGTGTTGATGGTACCCCCAACCATGAACTAATTTTCTTAAGTTGGTTGAGGATGTTTTTGCGATGAACACTCAACTATTTTTCAACTTTTAAGAATTGAATGCTTTGGCATTTTTGTCTATCTTGCTAGTTCTTATTTTGCTTCAATTGTTTGCCATACGAAAATTGGCATTACATGCATATTATCTCTTAATATCTTAACATACTTAGGAAATAACGATTAATTGGCAGGTACTAAGGTGAGAAATTTTGACAGAATATGTTCAAGTAGATGAGCTTACTTCGGGAGTGAATCTACCCTTAGGAGAAAAAAATCAACACTTTATCAAGTTAGTTATTGAAAAACATCACTATCGACATATAAGAGTTGATCATAATTAACTTAGGGTATTGCCATCGAGAGAGACAATACTACCTTTAAAATCTGCTCGACAATAAAACAAAAGCTGAAAGTTATTAATTGCTAGCATGGCTAGCGTGAAATCTAAGCATCCCTTGCCAACGCTTGACCATTCATTTGAATACATCTATTTGCCAAACTTCCTAAATTTTCATTACATTTTTCTCTAGTCATTTTTCTTAATCCAAAATCCAAATCCAATCACCAACTCATTTATTCCATTTCACAAGTAATTATTGTGGCATTGAATTCCTAGACAATCCCTGTGGATATGATACTCAACTTATTGATGTATTACTTGTTGGACGTGTATATACTTGCATGCATAAAGACGTACTCTTGGCATTATTTACTTGTATATTTACACTGAATCCTCAATCTTTTGACAAGTCGTATTTCGTCAACAAGTTTTTGGCACCGTTGCAGGGGATTGCAACGAAATTTATTGTTTTGATTTTTTCTTGTTTTTTATTTTTATTTACTTCGCTTGTTCGGTGTATGACCAGGAGCCGCACCGCGGAATAAGATTGGCCATACGACCGAAAGATTGAACGAGCCCTATGTAGGTTAAAAAGAAAATTTTGAGAGATGGCTTTGAATGGAAATAGTGGAGTAGATGGTGTCGTAAACAACGAATATAATCCACCAATACATAATGGTATACCATGAACACTTGTTGTTGCTGCTGAAAATCTAGAAGAGAGACCTATCCGAGAACATTTCGCACCAAATATGAAGAATTTGATGCCAGACTTAATTGGTCCTAAGGTAAATACAATCAATTTTGAACTTAAATTGATAATGATTCAGGCTTTATTGAATGTAGGACAATTTGATGGATCACCTACTATAAACCCAAGGCAACACCTGAAGCAATTCATGGAGGTGTGCCAACTATTTTAGCAACATGGTGTAGTAAAACGACATTGAAGTTAAGGCTCTTCTCATTTTCTCAAAGAGATAAAGTAAAATCGTGGCTAAGTTCTTTACCACTTCGTTCATTTGGTTCATGGGTAGAATTATGCTGGAAGTTCATTTTGAGATTCTAGCCTCGTAAACTTAATGCCAAGATGCGAAGTGATATCGTTAGTTTTAGGCAAGGTGACAGTGAAACTTTATATGATGTTTGTGAACATTTTAAAGACCTGTTGAGGAGGTTTCCCATGCATGGATTCCCTACTTGGACCTAAATGGAGACTTTTTATAATAGACCTAGTGTTCATGCCAAGACTATGGTTGATGCTTCAACAAATTGCTTGTTGCTAGATAAAAATTATACGGAGGTGTTTGACATCCTAGAAAGAATTGCCACCAACGATCTCCAGTATCCCACTGCTAAACTGGGAACCAGAAAAAAAAATTGTTGGAAAATTAGAGCTTGATGCATTACATCAATCAATGCTCAGATTTCCAATCTCACTAACATAGTGAAGACAATGCAAAAGTCCACTGAAGTTCGAGAAGTAAAGGCACTAGAACCATTATGCACTATTTGTGGAGAGGATCATAATGTGGAAGAATGTCCAGCAAACCCTGTATCGGTAAAATTTGTTGACAATTTCAATCTTAATTTTAAACCAAATTCCAATACTTATAATGTAGGTTTGAAGTAGCATCCCAATTTTTCTAGGGCAAACCAAGGCGGTAACCAATTTAATGCGTAACGACAAAACAACAATGCACCGCCAGGTTTCAACCCAGAATGTGATTCCATAGAGAGCGCAAAACAATTTTCATCAAGGAAAATGATCTAACCAGAGAACACTTTAATTGATTACATGGAGCGAAATGATGCAACTGTATAGAGTTTAGCAACTCCTATGCGAAACTTGGAGGTTCAATTAGGGTAGATTGCCAATGTACTCAATAACATGCCCCATAGAAATTTGCCAAGTGATACGGAGGATGCTCGGCAAAAAGGTAGAGAACAATGCAAGGCATTTACTCTTAGGATTGGTAAACAATGTCAGACTCAGACACCCATCAAACAGTCAACTAATTGCCAAATCGAGAAGATGATGCCAACAGATGAACCCAAAGAAACTGACAAAGAAGAGGCAAAAAGTGATGATGCCAAACCCCAATCTGATGCTAGATGTCTATTAGATGTCAGCACTACCTGGGGAAAACCAAAATAGAACTAGCATTTGTTTATCCACCACCCTTTTTTCCACAGAGGCTCCAAAAACACAAGCAGAATCAGTAGTTTGAGCGCTTCTTAGAAGTTCTAAAACTACCGTAGATCAACATTACATAAGTGGAAGCTCTCGAACAAATGCCAACTATGTTAAATTCATGAAGGATATCTTGTCCAAAAAGAGGAAGCTGAGTGATTTCTAGACTATCGCTCTTACTGAAGGATGTAGTGCAATGATCACCAATAGATTGCCACCAAAGTTGAAATATCCTAGGAGTTTCACAATTCCCTACACGATTGGCAATTGAGTCATGGGCAAGAGACCATGCGACTTGGGAGCCAACAATAGTCTATTGCCAATGTCGGTTTTCAGGAAACTTGGCATTGAAGCAAGACCTACCATAGTAATCGTATGCACATCCAAAGGGTAACATTGAGGATGTGTTAGTAAAGGTAGATCAATTTATCTTTCCTGTTAATTTTATTGTCTTAGAATATGAGGCTGATGTGAATGTCACAATTATCTTTGGAAGATCACTCCTTGCTACGGGTAGGACTTTAATTGTTGTTCAAAAAGGTGAGCTTACTATGCGTATGAATGACCAATAGATTACGTTTAACGTATTTCAAGCTCTTAAGTGCGCATATGAACTTGAGGAATGCAAAGCTATTGAGATCACATAGTCCATTTTCGACATGGACATGGCAAAACTTTGCCATGACACCGATGATGATACCAGGGAACTGGATGATGAGGAAACAATTAGTGAAGAATCTAAGGAACCGACTATGGTGAATGAGGTGATGAGTTCTTTCGGTAGACCTGAGCCACTTGAGTTGGCTGGTAGTGAAATCAAGGAGCCTAAACCATCCATTCAGGAGCCACCGAAACTATAACTGAAAGCTTTGTCAAGCCACCTCAAATATGCTTACATGGGAGACAACTTAACTTTGCGAGTGATTATTTATGGTGATTTGATCGATGATCACGAGGAAAGATTGCTACAGACATTGTGCAATTACAAGCAAGCATTGGGATGAACCTTGGCTAATAACTGAGGTATAAGCCCAACAATTTGCATGCATAAAATCATTTTGGAGGATTACCATAGCAAAACAATCGAGGCCTAGAGGAGATTGAACCCGAGCATGAAATAGGTAGTCAAGAAAGAAGTCATAAAATGGCGGGATTCTGGGATAATTTATTCCATTTCTAATAGCTCGTGGGTTAACTCGGTGCAGTGTGTGCCAAAGAAAAGAGGAATTATCGTGGTTCAAAACAACAAAAATGAACTGATCCCTTCGAGGACCGCGACGGGCTAGAGAGTATGCGTGGATTACATGAGGTTAAATAATGCCACATGGAATGACCACTTTCCAATACCCTTCATCAATCAAATGTTCAACGGATTGACAAATAAGGCATTTTAATGCTTCTCAGACGGCTATTCAAGTTATAATCAAATTGTCATCACACTAGAAGATCAGGAGAAAACCATGTTCACTTGTCTATATAGGACATTCGCTTTTAGAGGAATGCCCTTTAGATTGTGTAACGCTCCAACAAAATTTCTACGTTGCATGATGTGTATTTTTTTCAACATGATCGAGAACAAATTGGAAGTATTCATGAATGACTTCTCAGTGTTTGGCAAAACATTTGAGGAATGTCTTCAGAGTTTGGAACTTGTTTTATAGAGATGTATTGAAACCACCCTAGTCTTGAACTGGGAAAAATGCCACCTCATGGTGAAGAAAGGCTTAGTTCTCGGACATAAAGTGACCAATAGAGGAGTAGAAGTTGAAAAAGCATAGGTAGAGGTAATCAAACAATTGCCACCACCCACAAGTGTAAAAGGTATTAGAAGTTTCTTGGGACATGTAGGTTTTTATCGTAGTTTCATTAAAAATTTCTCAAAAATTTCTAAACCTTTGTGCTTACTTTTGGAACAGAATACCCCTTTTGCATTTGATGATTCTTGTTTGAAAGTGTTTCAGAAAATAAACACAAGTTGATTAATGTCCCTATAGTCGTGGCACCATATTAGAATGAGCCATTCGAGCTCATGTGTGATGCTAGTAATTACACTATTGGAGCTGTGTTACGACAAAGCCACGACAAAATTTTCCAAACCATATACTATGCCAGCTGAACATTGAATGAGGCCTAGATTAACTAATCAACAAGTGAGAAGAAGTTCCTTGTAGTTGTATTTTCTTTTAACAAATTTAGATCTTACCTGGTAGGTAGCAAAGTGGTGGTATACACTGACCACTCGGCACTCAAATACCTTTTGCCCAAGAAATATGCCAAGCCTAAACTAATATGATGGACACTCTTATTACAAGAGTCTGACCTCGAGATTCAAGATAAGAAAGGGAGTGAGAATCTGGTAGCTGATTATTTGTCTCAATTTGAGCACCACCATGATGACGACAACCATGTGGCTGTTGCGTTGAAATGATATAGAGTGAATCCTAGACTGACTACAACGTAATATCTTCAATGTAATGGACAAGTTGAGATTTCTAATCGGGCTATCAAAAACATCTTGGAAAAAGTGGTAAACACCATTAGGAAAGATTGGTCCTTGCACTTGGATGATGAATTGTGGACTATTCGTACTGTGTACAAAACTCCACTTGGGATGTCACCGTACTAGCTTGTCTTTGGAAAATCCTGCCACTTACCTGTTGAACTAGAACACAAGGCTATGTGGTCTTTGAAACAAGTAAATTTGGATTATGAGGCTGCGAGGAAGAAAAGATTGTTGGACATCACTGAATTGGAAGAAATTCACCTCAATGCTTATGAAAATGCCTCTATTTATAAAGACATGAATAAATGTTGGCATGACAAGATCATATTGCAGGGACAATTTGAAGTTGGACAATTGGTTTTGGTATTCAATTCAAGACTGAAGTTGCACCCAGGCAAATTGCGATCACGCTGGTTTGGACCTTCTAAAGTTGTATAAGTGTTTCCACTTGGTGTAGTCACAATCAGTGATAGTAAAAACGGGATCTCATTCAAAGTAGATTTAGTCCCACTTTATTTTGGTGACTTTGATTCTAAGATGTTATGAGCATTAAATTAGTCAATTTTTTATATTTCTTTTAATTGCCTTGTTATATGTAGATTTAGTTTCCTTTTTCCTTGCTTATCTTTAAATTTATTTTATTTCTTTTTAAAAGACAAATCCTCCTTTGTTTAGTATGGAATCTTCTTCTAACGGTTTGTACGTCAAGGAGGCAACACACGATATGTATGGTTTTGGGGGCAATACAGGGAATCTAATTACATCGATTTATTACCCAAACCATAGCCCTTGATGCAAGAGAGCGGGAGATTCATCACACCGCATCTTTTCATTTCCTTTCTTTTCTTCCTCTTTTATTTAATAACTCTAATTACAATGACCTTCCTCACTTAGATTTGTTTTTTTTCTTCGAATCTTCAAAGCTTTAACTCTTTTGAAAAAAAACTTCATTTTCGTCTTTATCCTCACTCTCTCTTGGCAAAGACTAGAGTTGTACAAAAAAATTCCAAATCTTTGAACCACTAAAACTCTTTGTGTCTCAAATCTTTTTATTTTCCAATTTGCTTCCAAATCGTTTTAATTGCCAATTCACTCCATCTTGTCCACTTTCACCATTGATTTGATCATCCTAACAATTGGTATTAGAGCCACACAAATTGGAAGGATTAACATCCTCTTGAGATGATCCGAAGGTTATTCATTCAACAATCTATCAAGCCAGGGCCTCTACTTTCGGTAACAACCTCTACGAGTCTCAATCCATCATCAAACCCCCTTATTTCAATGAGGATAACTATCCTTATTGGAAGAATCGTATGAGGCTCTTCATCAAATCTAACAAATACCTCATTTAGGATGTGGAAGAAGATGGACCGGCCATTCCAATGAAGAGAGAAGGAGACCAACTCGTTCCCAAGACCAACCAAGAGAAGATCGATGAAGATCGGAGGAAGTTGCAAGTAAATGACAAAGCTATGCACATGCTCTTTTGCACTTTTGGACCGAATAAGTATTCAAAGATGTCTTCTTGCACAAGTGCAAAAGGAGATATGGGAAAAACTCGAGACCACTTATGAAGGCACAAACAATGTAAAGGAGACCAATATTGGACTCCTCAACTTGAGCTACGAGAATTTCAAGATGGAACCGGATGAGGACATCACCAAGATGTTCGATCATTTCTTCGTCATAGTCAACAGGCTTAAAGCATTTGGAGAAGTCATTTCAGAGGACAAGCTTGTTCAGAAGCTCATCTATTTTCTTCCCGAGTCATGGGATGGAAAGATGGCTATCATCATAGAAGCCATGGATCTCAAGACCTTGAAGCTCGATGCTCTCATGGGGTCTCTTCTCACTCATGAGATAATGAAGAAAGAAAGAGAAGAAGATAGGAATTACTAGCAAAGCTTCACAAGAGGAGAGCGATTCTAGTGGGGAGAATGATAAAAATTGGCTATGCTAGCCAAAAGGTTCACTCGTTTCATGAATCCAACTAGAAAAGAAAGTTCAATTGAAGAGGGGATTTCAAGAACAAGAACAAAGAGTAATATAAGGATCAAATAATTTGCTATGAGTGTAAGAAGCTGGGGCATATCAAGATCGGTTTTCCCAACTCAAAAAGAAGAGCTTTGGGAAGAAAAAGAAGAAGCTCAAGGCTCATATTGCTACTTGGAGTGATGAGGAATCATTTGATGAAGAGGAACAAGAAGTAGACAACCTTTGTCTCATGGCACTAGAAGAGGATTCTAAGGTAACCTCTAACTCATCTACTTTGGATTTTACAGTTGATAAGCTTCAAAAAGCTTATGATGAGTTGCATGAGGTATACAATGAGTTGGTAGATAAGTATAAGGAATCACTTTTGAAAAACAAGAAAATAATTTCAAATTTGAAAAATCAAAACAATTCCATATCTAAAACCAACTTGGAACTTGAGAAGAAGGTTTTTGATTTACAAGCAAAACAAAATAATTTTGAAAAGAAAAATCAAGTTTTAAACAACCTCCTTTCTAAAGTTCATGATGATCACCAAAAAGAAGTGGGTGATCTCAAAGCTTAAACAAAATTGGGAAATCTAATTTTGAAAAAGGACAATCTTCGAAACCCAACTATGTGAAAAGGAACTTTGGAGGGTAGAAATAAAGAGGCTTCCAAAGGCCCTCTAGAGGTAAAAGGATTAGGAGTGTGTGGGTTCCTAAGGAACTTGTCACTTCTAATAATATTAGTGCTATTGCTTCTTGGATTCTCAAGGGAACCAAGATTTTGGGAGCTAATACTCATGGACCCAAAATGATTTGGGTACCAAAAATCAAGATGTAATTCTTTTTTTGTAAGGGAAGTATTGGTACAAGGCCAAAGCATCATGTGCAAATTCATGGTACCTTAATAGTAGATGCTCGAGACACATGACCGGTGTCAAGAGTTGATTTTTGGAGCTAAAACCAAAGAGTAGAGGAGTAGTAACATTTGGTGACAACTCCAAGGGCCACATTGAAGGAATTGGGTCCATTGGTAATCACTCTTCTATCCTTATTGATAATGTTTTACATGTCAACATTGAAATGTGTTTTTTGATTTAAATGGTTGCAAAATTATCAATATTGAAACAAACAAAATTGTTCTTATTGGTCATCACATAGGAAACAATACATGGAGCATTTAGATGACATTCATATTTCAAATGCATGTTTTGTTGCTAAAGATGAACATGATTCATGGTTATGACATAGAAAACTAGGGAATACAAGCATAAGTATTTAAAAAAAATTGATTTCAAATGATCTTGTAAGAGGTTTGCAAAAATAAAATTTTCATAAGATAAATTTGTGATGCTTGTGCAAAAGGCAAACACAAAAGAGTTTCTTTTGTACCCATTAATGATGTTTCTACAAGTAGAGTATTACAATTGATTTATATGGATATTTTTGGACCTATTAGAATAATGATTTTGGGTGGAAAATCATATGCATTTGTCTTAGTTGATGACTACTCTAGATTTACTTGGGTTCTATTTTTAAGTACCAAGGACGAAGCTTTAGAAAAATTCATCACATTTTCAAAAGTAACTCCAAATGATGTTGGTCAGTCTATTTCTCACATTAGGAGTGATCATGGAACCGAATTTCAAAATTTAGGTTTTGAGGAGTCCTGTAATTCAAATGAGATTAGGCATAATTTTTTCGCTCCTAGAACACCTCAACAAAATGTGGTTGTTGAGTGGAAAAATTTAACTTTAGAAGAAATGACTAGAACCATGCTTTGTGAAAATAATATGCCTAACTATTTTTGGGCGAAAGCCATTAATACTGCTTGTTATATTGTCAACCGTGTAAGGCTATTTTCATCCTTTTAGGTGTAAATGGTTTTTTATTAAACACTGGAAAAGACAATTTAGGCAAATTTGATGCAAAAAGTGATGAAAGTAATTTTCTTGGTTATTTGTTAAACACTAAAGCCCATCGACTATTTAACAAGAGAACTTTAGTAGTAGAAGAGTCTATACATGTGGTTTTCGATGATAACTGATAACTATGTAAATTACATATATTTCATACCTTTTTACTCTGTTATTTTCTTGTTTTTAGGCTCATTTCATGGCATTTAGATTGCATTTAGTTCATATAGTTGCATTTTGCTTCATAGCTTTGGTTGTTTTGGGTTAATTGCGAAATGGATGCTGCTTGAGAAGGGTTTGGTATGGTTTCGTGATGTGTAGGTGAGCAGGGCAGAGTAGCTGAAAATCCTATAGCATTTTGGACTGAAAAGGCTAGATGCAGAAAAAGACAAAACACGAAGAAGATATTTTCTAGCCCACATGTGAGAACCCCCATTTGTCTCTTGTGCCAACCATGTGCCAGAAAATATTCCTTAGGTCACAAAACCCTAGAAGCCTCCACTATATAAAGGACAAGAAACCTTCATTTAAGGGTGTGCTGAAAAGGTGACCTAAAAAGCAAAGAAAGAGAAAGGAGAAAGACGACTCTTTTCTTCATCTTCTTCCTCAACTTGGTGTCCCCCATTGTTGAAGCTCTTGGGCAATGATCACATTGCTTGTAAAACTCTTGGGCATCTTTGTACAGTGTTGGTCAATACAAACTGGATTGCAAAACTTTGGCCGTGGTACGTGTTCCTCCAAAATGTCCTCCATAGGGTGAAGAATGGCATTATCGGAGTACATTCAGCTACTCCTCTTCAGGGACACATCGGCGTATAACCTGATCTACACATTTTTTAAACAAAAGAGGCTCGTCCCAAAAGTAATGCTTAGCATCATGGAGGAACCACTTCTTCCCTTGGTGAGTAAGGCCATAAGGTAAAATACCACAAACAAGGAAATTAACTAAATATGCGTACCAGGGTATTGTCGAGGCATCTGTTGCCGCGGTAACTGCTTCCATGGTTGCCGAGGCGTGCACGTCTGGAGTTGCCGCGGCATGCACGTCAAAGGTTGTCGAGGCATACGCATCCAGAGTTGCCGAGGCGTGGGCGTCAAGGGTTGCCGAGGCGTGCACATCTAGAGTTACCGAGGCGTCAAGGGTTGCCAAGGCATGCGCATCGGTGGTTGCCGGGGCATGTACGTTAGGGGTTGCTAAGGCGTCAAGGGTTACCGAGGCATGCGTATCAGTGGTTACTGAGGCATATGCGTCTAGAGTTGCCGAGGCGTGCGCATCGATGGTTGCCGAGGCAACTAACAGTTGCTCATCCAGGAATGCATCCCATATCTCTAAATATGCGTCCTCCTCTCTATTGCGTTCTAAGTGTGATAAGTGATAGGACACTTGATTTTTTGTTCCTTTCCTGTCCTTAATTTCAATGTCAAACTCTTGTAAAAGTAATATCCAACGAATCAAATGAGGTTTTGCATCCTTTTTAGCAAATAGATACTTAATTGCCGAATGGTCTGTATGAACGATTACCTTTATACCAATCAAATAGGATCAGAACTTGTCAAATGCGAAAACTACAGCTAGTAACTCTTTCTTCGTTGTTGTGTAATTCACTTGAGCACTAATAAGAGTTTTACTACCGTAGTATATCACATGAAAGGTCTTACCTGTGCGTTGGCCTAGGACTGCTCCTACCGCAAAATCACTTGCATCACACATGAGCTCAAAAGGTAGCGTCCAATTGGGTGGAACGACAATGGGTGCCGAAGTAAGCTTTTGCTTTAGGGTTTCGAATGCTTGAGCGCAAGAATATTCAAAATTGAAGACTTTATCATGTTCAAGCAAATTGCACAAGGGTTTAGTAATTTTAGAAAAATAATGAATGAACCTCATGTAAAAACCTGTATGTCCAAGGAAGCTTCGGATTCCTTTAACCGAACTTGGTGGGGGTAAGCTCTCGATCACGTCCACCTTGGATTTGTCTACTTCAATTCCCTTGGATGAAATCTTGTGGCTGAGCACTATTCCTTCATGTACCATAAAATGACACTTCTCCCAATTAAGGACTAAATCAATTTCTTCACATATTGCCAGCACCTTCTCTAAATTGCCGAGGCAATTGTCGAAGTCATTACCAAAAATGGAAAAATCATCCATGAAGATCTCAAGGAAGTCTTCGACCATGTCTGAAAAGAGTGCCATCATGCATCTTTGGAAGGTTGCCGGGGCATTGCACAATCCGAACGACATCCTTCAGAAAGCATAAGTTTCATATGGGCATGTGAAGGTTGTCTCTTTTGATCTTCTGGTGCTATGACAATTTGATTGTAACCTGAATAACCATCAAGAACACAATAAAAGGGTTTACCTACAGGACGGTCAAGCATTTTATCAATAAAGGGTAATGGGAAGTGATCTTTCCTAGTGGCTTTGTTTAGCTTCCGATAATCCATACAAACCCTCTAACCGGTCACAGTCCTGGTTGGAATGAGTTCATTGTTTTCATTACTTACCACCGTTATACCTCCCTTTTTCGGTACACATTGTACCAGACTTACCCATGTTTTATCAGAGATAGGGTATATGATGCCGGCGTCAAGCCACTTGATGATTTCTTTCATTACAACCCCTTTCATGGCATGATTCAGTCTCCTCTGGGCCTCGGTCGAAGGTTTGTAATCATTTTCCAACAAAATCTTGTGCATACACACTGCTGGGCTAATTCCCTTCAAGTCGACAATTATCCACCCCATTGCCTTCTTGTGTAGCATCAACATTTTGACCAGCTTCTTTTCCTGCTCAAGTTGTAACTTATAGGAAATAATTACGGGCAATGAATTATTGGTTCCCAAGTAAGCATATTTTAGTTGCCCTGACAATTGTTTCAACTCAAGAATCGGTGGTTTTTCAATAAAGGGCTTTTCAAGTTTACCTTCCTTACCTGAGTAATCTTGTGGTTCAAAGTATGTACCTGGTCGATTGACTAACCAATTTGCCTCATCTTGTTGTTCCTCATCGACCGGTTCTTCATACTCCTCAAGTTCCTCTTGATCGGCAATGTAGTTGTCAAGGCAACTAAATTCCTCGTCGAAGTCAAACTTTGCCATGGCACGAAGAAGTTGGCATTATTCTGGATCATTGGTATGCCTTAGTGTTTGGAACACATTTAGTTTAACTTGCTGGTCATTCACCTTCATTGTGAGTTCTCCCTTTTCAACATCGATCAAGGTTCCCCCTGTTGCTAGGAAGGGTCTCCCGAGAATGATAGATGCATGTTCATCTGCCTCACAATCCAAAACAATAAAAGTCAGCGGGAAAAATAAATTTATCAACTTTTACCAGTATGTCTTCAATTTTTCCCTCTAGATGCACATAGGATCTGTCGGCTAGCTGTAGCATAACTGTTGTAGGTTTTGCGTTCCCGATTCCTAGTTTATGGAAAAACAGATTTAGGCATCAAGTTTATGCTTGCTCCAAAGTCACATAATGCTTTCCCAACATAGTGGTTTCTGATGGAACAAGGTATTGTGAAACTTTCGGGATCCTTCAACTTGGGTGGCATGTGATTGTGCAACATGGCCATACATCCCTCTATTGCGGCAACTGTTTCAAACTCTCCTAGCCTTGTTCTCTTGGACACAATGTCTTTAAGGAACTTGGCATAGTTCGACATTTGTTCAATTGCTTCAACCAATGGTAAGTTGATGTGGACTTGCTTTAGGATATCAAGAAACTTCTTGAATTGATATTCTTGCCTTTGTTGCTTCAACCTTTGTGGGAATGGTGGTGGAAGTCAGATATCCTAAATCCTTCCATTGGTCTGGAACCTGATTGATGACATTGCCAAGGCAACTGGAGTTGCTGAGGCATTGTCAACTGGGTTGTTGTGGCGTTCCTATCATTGGCTGTCGCGGCATCCTTATCCTTGGTTGCTAAGGCATGCTTATTGCTAGTTGCCATGGTAATTCCTGGTTCAACATCTGAGGCTTTGCTACTGAGTTCGTCTTGTTCTTTTTGTGGAGTTTTGTTTGATGAGCGAGCTTGAGCCTCTTTAAGTTGTTGGCCACTTCTAGTGGTGATCGCCTTACATTGCTCATGGCCAGTTCCTCTTGCGACTTCAGTATCGCTAGGTAAACCTCCTTGCAGTCTAGTATTCAGGTTTTGAGCAAATTGTCCGACTTGATTTTCCAATGATTTGATTGTTGCCTCTTGGTTTTGCAATCTCATCTCGGTCCTGTTAATAAAAGCATCAGTTTTTTTTATGAAGTTACTATTCTCAGTCATATAAGATTCAGTTTTCAACATAAAAGCATTGAGAGAATTTTCCAAAAAACTAGATGTTGTCGGTTGTTGCTGCGGCAACTGTTGCCGTGGCATATTCTGCTAGAATCCGGATACTTGTGCATTCTAATTGTTTTGGTTTAGAGCATTGTTGGGATTACTCCATGAAAATTCGGGTGCTTCTTCCTAGCTAGATTGTATGTATTGGACATAACATTGTTGCTCCGGTTGTAATTCCCCACATAAAAGCTAGATTCCTAATTCTGCATACATTCAGAAGAATCATGGTTACCACCACATAACTCACAAAAGGAATCCATTACCTTGACTTCCTGTGTGTTGTTTGGTTAGAGTGGCCAATTGTGCCAAAATTGAGTATGATGATCCCAGTTCATGTATTGTGGCTTGGCGTCTAACTCCTCCTCTCCTAGCAAATGGGAATTGATAATCATTCTTGGCAAGCCTGTTTAGAATTTGCATTGCTTCCTCTCGCAACTTGTCTAGGAGTATGCCGTTTGCTGAGGCATCTAGCATCATCCTTGTTGGTGTATTCATATAGTTGTAAAACATTGTTACTTGTGTCCACACTGGGAATCCGTGTAGGGGGCATTTGTGTAGAAGTTCTCTATATCGCTCCCAAGCCTCGTACCTGGATTCATCATCTGCCTGCAGAAAATAAGTAATTTCGTTATGAAGCTTATCAGTCAATTTTGTAGGATTAAATCGAGCAAGGAAATCATGACAAAGATCGGTCCAAGATCCTAATGATCCGGCAGGAATACTATTCAACCATGCTTTCGCCCTATCCCTTATTGAATAGGGGAATAATCCTAGTTGTAAAACAACGAGGGTGACTCATTGTATTTTGAATGAATTACAAATCTCGAGGAAATATTTAAGATGTTGTCGTGCATCTTCAGTTGCTGAGCCGCCAAATTAACCAATTGTGTTGATCATATTGAACATCACCAGTTTCAGCTCAAAGTGGTCGGCTTCAATTCTAGGTGTGACAACTCCTGGATTAAGTCCTTCAAGATCTTCTTCAAGATAGTCTCGAATAGTTCTGTTTAGTGCAAGAATCACTCCTCCTGCTGGAACATCCTGATTCATATAGTCGTCTTGATTAGCCATTGCTACTCTTAACCTTCATCTAAATCTTTGCAAGGTTCGTTCGATTTCTGGATCGAAGGGATATTCTAGTGTAATCGGTCTCGCCCTAGTCATATACCAATGCAAAACCAAAGTTTGTTAACCCTTTGAATCTTAATCAAGAAAAATAAAAAGTGCAAGAAAATAAAAACAAAGTTGCCATTGCCAATCCCCGGCAGTGGAGCCAAAAACTTGTTGCGAGTAATAAGTGCTCCGCAAGTGTACACGTCACAAGTTATAGTATAAAAGATATCGTCTCCACAGGGATTGGTGCCACTTCAAGAATCTAATCTCTTGCACTGTAAAAAGTAAAAGAACACAAGTAGAAGATTGTAGGAGTTTAACTAACAACTAAACTAGAAAGCAAATAAGTAAAAGAATATGTAATCAAATGAGAGAGAATAGGCCAGGTTGTCGTGAGTTGAGGTGTGATAGCCGATTGGATCGTCTTGGTAGAAGAGTGCAAAGGCAACTCAGTTGCCGTGGCAACTTGCGCAGCGGGGTTGCCTTGGCAACTAATCGATGGTTGCCTGGGTAGCAACTTCAAGGTTCGGCGGAGCGTCCTTCAATGGTTTCTTCTTATCCCTAAGTCAAAACTCTAGCTATTTGTGCATTCCTTGATAATACATCCCTGCGTGAATCAAGGGTGAACAACAACCAATCTTGTGCTCCTCTTAGCCGTTGAAATCCTTAACTTATTCCTAAGGCGGATTAATCTTCACCATCAATAGATTGAATAAAGATCATACTCATTCGTTTCTTGAATCTAACTCTCCTGTTATTACATAAATAGATGAAGTTACGAGATCCTCTCCCAATTCACTCGCAAACAAGAATAAGAACCAAGAATGAGTAAACCCTGAATTGAAAGTGCAAACTCTTATTACCTAAACAAAATCCAATTGTTTCTCATAACCACAAAACACAATAACCTTAGCCAAATAGATTTAGTTCATGGCTAGGTTCCAAAGAAACACAAAACAAAGAATTCCTAACATAAACCTAATCGAACAAAGAAGAAAAAGATGAAGAATGGTTGAAGCCTCTTTGTCGAAATCTCTCCCTTGCTCTTGTCGAAATCTCCCACTTGCTCTCCCTTTGGAGTTGACGGCTTGCTCTCCCACTTGCTCTCTCTTTAACTCTTCATGGAAATCAAACTCCTTTGGGATTTAACTTTGCTCCACGTCATCTTGGGTTTATCTAGTCATCAATTTTGACTACCATATCATCTTATCCCTTATCGACAATTGCCCTGGCAACTAGCTCGGCATCTCCTTCATGCATTGCCCTGGCAACTGCGTCGGCATCTCCTTCATGCACTGGCCTGGGAACTGGTTCCAGCCTTGTTTAGGCAAGTGATTCTGCATACACACAAAAACAACTATCGGCAACATCATTTTTCCACAAAATTAAGCAAAATATGAAATCAAGCTTGTCTACCAAGGAAACAATGCAAACATGCATGAATGGTAACAATGCAAACATGCATGAAATCAAGCTTGTCCACCAAGTCTAGCAATAATATGAATGAAAAGGGTGAATAAATTAGTACTTTTAGACACTTAACATATACTATTTGAATGATCTAACATTTCATGAGGTAGATTCGTTACTTTCAACCAGGATTTTCTCAAACAAATACATATCAACATGATCATTTCAACATGAAATCAATTCATATAACTCAACCAGTTTCCAAATCCTAACAATTTCTAACAAAACCAAGATTGAAGCTTAAGGTTTAGCTAACTCCAAGGGAAGGAATAGCTTCTTACCTTCTAAATCCAACAATCTAGTTCAAAACTTTTAAATTGATTCAAGTATTGATTTCCAAAAGAAACTCCCTAGCTCTCTCTCCATAATTGAGAATTCAGTTCTTCTTTTGGAGAGAAGAAGGGGATGATAGCCATCTTTTGGGTTATCATACCTCAATTACCGTGACCCCCCCTTGGACACAAGTTTTCTTAGAATGGTGACAAATTTACAAGTCCTTAGACTTGAAATTCTTTAGCATGCATATACTAGATTTCACTAGTTTTAGATTTAATCCCTTCTTTAATGGTTAGAAAACTTTTCAAGCTTAATAATTTAGTACTTAAACTACTTTATTATCCATAATTTCAATTTGATCCTAAAATACTTACTTAAACTAATAGATGATAGATCAATTGCAATTTATTATCGATTCCAAGTAAAACTACTTCTAGGCTTGATTTGGGGTATTACATTATAATAATCAAAACCATTTAAGACTTACTTGATTCTCAAGCAACCATTCAAACTAGATGAGAAACCTAATAGATAATTTAAACATTCATGTAACTATCAAGCATTCCAATAAGTGATTTACTTATGTGACCTTAATCAAACATATATGCTTACAATGTCATGTACATCATTTTGCTAGTACCATAAGTGACCAAGGTGGTTCAAGTTTAAACATGTGGATTACTACATCTATTTATTGTTAACTAGGCAACTTCAATAGATCTATTCATCAATTTCATGCATAATCTAACTATGGAAATCTAACATTAGACTAACAAGCATTCAAGCTCAATAAAGTGCATACATGATCATATATATGCATGCCATACTCTTTATAGATCGTAGATGGAGTTATTATATACAAACCATAACTAAGTGATCATGAATATACATGCCTTAGGTACCACCATCCCAGTAGAACTATAACAAGATGGAAACATACTCTTTTAATCAAAATGTAACTTGTACGAGCTTAGACTTCGGGATAAGATCCAATATCAACCTGGATCATAGAAATGAGACTTGAATAAGCAAAGCTTAGTGAGTGAGTTAAAGTTACAAGGTAATAAATACATTAAGTCTCAACTATGAACCATCAAATAGATGGTATGGTCCCCCATCAATAAGGAACCATTCGAAACAAGGCAAAGAATACTAGATACATTGCTTAATTTTCAATCCAATATCAATGCAAGGCTTAAACTTTAGAGATACTCAATCATCCAATTCAATTAACATTAGGCTTAACATGTCATTTAAACACAATCAATATTTCAAACTCAAGAAATCTGATATAAGCAATGTTTCAATATCAATAGTTCATGGCAATCAATTTTCCTTTAAAATCAAGAAATCTCATATAAGCAATGTTCAAGCAACATCTCAATGTCAATAGTTCGTGGCATTCAATTTTCCTTTACATTCAAGCAATCACATATAAGCAATGTTCAAGCAATGTCAATAGTTCATGGCATTCAATTTTCCTTTACATTCAAGCAATCTCATATAAGCAATGTTCAAGCAATGTCTCGATGTCAATAGTTCATGGCATTCAATTTTCCTTTACAATCAAGCAATCTCATATAAGCAATGTTCAAGCAAAGTCTCAATGTCAATAGTTCATGGCATTCAATTTTCCTTTACAGTCAATCAATGCAATTCAATATCGCAAAATATTCAATGTACATGAGTTATAGTTCATTTTAAGTATAGCCTTGAGAATCGATTACTCAGTCTAGATGCTCGAGTCTCCAACCAAACTGTCGCCAATAACAATAGTCAATATGGTACATAGTACCGGTCAAATCCCTCTTACTGTCGCCAATGACCAATAACAATACTTCCCTCCTACTGTCACCAATTAGGGACCAATGCCCCGGACTGTAGTCCACCTCGATACTGAGCTCTATAGACTCTATGGCATGCCAACTATATCTACGACCGACTCGAGACCAAGGCTTATAATAGTTATCACTTTCATTCAATTAAAGGCATGTTCAATTCAATATGCACATTTTGTGCCAATATCCCTTTCAATCGAATAAGGTTCAAAGCCAATACCAATATCAATGTTTCAATAGTCAATGAAGGTGTGTCAATCAATATGTCATTAAATAATGAATTGAGTTACTTCTATCTACAACATCATGCTTCATTTCAATATAGTTCAATTAGGCAATAAGCGTATCATGACAATCAATAGCAATTCAAGCAGGCTTTACAATCAATTAACCACTCAAAAGAGCACTTATCTTGCTAATGCTCCATAGCAAGCTCATTATACAATTTATACTTAAGAATCAATAAGAAATACAAATCAAAAATAGACTTGGAGAGGTTACCGCCCTCTCCAAACTTTAAACTACACTCACATGAATTTTCCGAGCTATTGTCAATCCCGGATTGAAATCCCTTTCCCTCTACTAGCTTATTGTTCTATGTGAGCCCCTTTTTACTCAAGTTCAACTTGATCTAACATTTATACAATGCATAGTGTATTAGGTGAAATCCAGCAACCATTTGAGTCATTATGTGACTCTATACACTCAAGCATTCAATTCATAACATCAAGACTGTTGCTCCCTGGAAGCATGTGCACTACTTGCTTAAATGTTCAATTCTTTTATTCCTTACATCATAATTTCGAACCATTTACACCATTAGAAAGCTAACTTAATTGTCCTTCTAACCATATATGCCCTACATTTTTATTCATTGTGAATTAATACAGCTTTTTTATTTAAAGGCAGCCAAATTGTGTCACTGGACAGTTTGCACTGTCCTTAGAGATTAGTCTCTACAAACTGTTTTATAACTCAGAATTCGATTCTGTTTGTTGCATACGAAACTAGAAATTCACATGATTCTGTTCATATAAGATTTGCTCCCTAATTTGGTCTATGTGATTTTCTATAGATTTTCAATCTCACTGCCAAAAATAGAGTATTTTGACTTTCCTTTAGCTAGATTCTAGCATACTTACAAACTTCAACCGAGGTAATTTTTTAGCAGTTTTGTATGCATGACATTAACCTAATGTACATGGCATGGCACAAAATGAAACAAGAAATGAAGGTGAGGCAACACACACCCCCAAACCCAAGGTGTGCATTGTCCTTTATGCATGTAGACATACATAAACAAATGAAATAAAAACTTAAAAATACATGAACACATGAAATAAAAATGAATGCAAGGAGTTTTAAGGGGAGGAGAACTCCCCTTCAGAGGATTCTTCACGTGTGACATAGGTCTTTCATTTGACAAAGCTCCCACGATCAGGGGATTTATGCATGGTTCTTGTCATGCTGGGCTTTGAGGCAATAGTGGAAGCTCCGAGGTCGTACAAAACTTCCTTGGCAATCTTCACTAGTTCTGAGGTGGCAATAGCATCAATGGCAGCAGATGAGGCAGGTGCTGCAGGTTTGGAAATAGTCTTGGCTTGGCTTTGGATTCCTTCATCTTTGGATGTAGTGTGTCAGTTCTGGCAGATTCAACTTGGACTGGCGATACTGGAATGGTGGCATTAGATTGGGTCAGAGCGTGGACAAAGTGAGGACTGGCTGGCATGTCATCCTTGGCAAGGAGTTTAACATAGAACTCAGGGAATGTTGGCAATGTATGTGTGGATATGCCTTTAAATGTTTTCTTCATGGCATGGTCCCTGGTATGAACATACTGTCAATGCATCGAGTTCTGCTCCTCGGCTTTCTCCAACTTCTAGAGGATGATCTTCTGCCATTGATACATCTGGGAAAGCATTGCCACAGAACCAGTTGGCATAGGAGTCACGGTTATGCCTTTGGCATCTTGGGCTTTGGTGTTAGCACGGATACTTTTCCATTTTCCTTCTCTTTGGACTCGGTGGCAGTGAATTGCCTCCATAGAGTTGGGGTGATTGTGGTGCCCTTGATTTCCTGGCCTTTGCATGAATCAAACTTGGGCATACCATGCCTTATGCAAATGTTAGAAATCAATAAGGGAAAAAATAAACCACCATTAGGCTTACTAGCACATTTGTATGTCTCCTCAATGATGAGTCTGCCGATATTGATCTTCCGGCCAAGGATGATCGAGTGCAGTAATGCCAGTCATTCCTCCGACACCATTTTGTTGTAGGCGATTGCCATCAGATTTGCCTTCAAAAAGTGGTTCTACCCCTTCGATTGAGATTTCAGTCCCAATCTCTTGATTGTTCGATGTCCCTTGGAAGACACAATACATGCCATGCCTGGTTCACACAAATCTGGCAGTAACTTTTTTATCATGGTAGTAGTCATTGACTTGGCATACTCAGATATTCATCCTCGACATCCTGTAGCTTGAACATTGCATTGATATAACCCTCATCAAAATGCACACATGTGCCTCGAATCATCAATAAATGGTTATCCTTGGTGGTTAAGTGGACACAAAATTCCCAAACAATGTTCACGTAGACCTTCCCATTTTGTTGGCAAAAGATTTCCCACTTGTGTTGAGTTACCACCGCCATGAAATATGGTGGAAATCCCACGATTAGCTCACCTTTGAAGTCGAAGTGCTTCTCAAGGCAGAATGATCCCGAGGCAAAATTTTCCTCATGTTCCTTGTGAATCTATTCATTGAAAAAAGATTTTAAATGGCTTCGATGAAGAAGCCATGGAGCAAGGTGAAAGCTTGTGCATTTTCAGAAAAGGAAGAAGAAAAGAATGAATCTTGGTGTTCTTGATTGATAAAGAAAAACAAAGAGAAAAGTAAAAAGTTCCTTGATCTTGCAACGGCTAGGGATTTTATGAAGATGAAAGATAAAAGGTTAAGTGTTTTAATGGGGATAATAAAGTGGTCGATTTAAGAGGGGTAATAATGGTGTTAGGCGTGTTTGGGGAAATGGAAAAGGGTTGATGGGATAAAGGTTAAAGTGTTAGGATAGGTTTAAAGAGATAATGGTTTAAGTGATATGGTTGATGGGATAAGGGGTTATGGGATAGGATATGTTTTAAAGAGATAAGGGTTTAAGGTGATTAAGTTGAGTTTAAACTCCAACTTATCTAGTTGGGTGGCTAGGGTTAAAGTTTTAAAATTTTCACTCTTGCATGGGTAAAACTTTATCAAGCTAGGGTAAATCTTTTTCTCCCAAAATTACATACGCTGCATGCCAAGTCTCTGTCGTGGCATTATTACTGGCACACTATATCTTCTCATCTTGCAATCGTCTCATGCCAAGTCCTGCCTGGCATTCTACCTGGCACACTAAATATGCACATTCTCAAAGAAAACCTTTCAAAACAAAAAAGGAAATAAAAACGAAAAACTAAGAATTTAAAATTGAGATATCCTAAATATTGAAAAGAAAATAACTCTCCTAAACCTATTTATCATGATCAAACTGGGTTGGCAAGAAGTTAGTAAATTTCCACAAGGAGAATAGTCTCCTTGGCATTGTTCTGACTTTCTTCCCAGAGTGCTTTAGTCTTTGGCCCTTGATTTGTGGATGGTAGGCTGTGGCAATATTTTATTTGAATAACCAACATATAAAGTCGAAGAATTTCTTACCTTTGAGTATGTCAAACTCACGATTGCACAATGAAAGAGAATATTTTGCCATGGTGGCTTTGAACAACCACCTTAAAAAACTAAAGTATCTCTTTGTTGTAGGTCTTGAGAACCTTTGATCAAACTCAGCACCCTGATAGTGCTTAGGCTTTACTGCTCCCTTCTTCTTTGATGTCGAGGCATGTTTGAGGTGACTTGCCAATTGTTTCAATTCTAAGTTCGGTGGCTCTTCACTAAGTGGCTCTTCACTAGATGGTTTTAGTTCTTCGATCTCTCTACCACCCAAATCAAGTGGCTTAAATTTATCAAAATAACTTATTACCTCATCCAGCAAGGTCGGTTCCTCAGATTCCTTACTCGGCGTATCATCGTCATACAATTATTTGGCATCATCATCGGTGCCCTAGCAAAGCTTTGCCATGTCTTCAGCAAAGATAGATTCCATGTTCTCAACATCTTGGCATTGCTAAGGTTCATATGCACACTTAAGAGCTTTGAAAATGTCAATAGTAGTACCTGCTTGTTTTACCAAGGTATGATTAGCAAATGTTGGCTCCACTTGTTTTGCCGAGGTGGTGTTGGCATCTTATTGAGATCTAGTATAGCTGGTACTTACTTCCCATTTCTTAGCTTCCTTGGTTTCTTCTACTGGTATTGATTTCTCTTCTTGGAAATCAACCGACTACTTTGCAGATGTTTCATTCTTGATTGGTTTTCCACTTCGGAGAGTGACATCTTGGATTTGTTCTCTCCATGTTTTATGAGCATCCTCTGTGTCACTTGGCAGAGTCCCTGGAGATCTAGCATTAAGTGCGCTAGCAATCTGTCCTATATGAACTTCCAAGTTCCTCATGGATGCTGCTAGACTCTAGATAGTGGCATCGTTATGCTCCATATAATCCATTAGGGTGTTCTCATCAAAAGATCTTTACACTGGCAGTAGATTATTTTGGGCTCTCTATGGCATTGCATTCTGGTTGAATCCTCGAATGAAATCCTGGTTGAATCCTATCATGACATTGTTGTTCTGCCGTTGTGCATTGTATTGTCATCACTTTGATTCACCCAATAAAATTTGGGATGATGCGTCCAACCTTCATTATATGTATTGGAATGTTGGATACAGTTTTGATTAAAGTTACCAACGAAATTTACCAATTTAGGGTTGGCATGGCAATCATCCACATGATGATCATCTCTACATATCGTGCAAAATGGTTTCAATGCCTTGACTTCTTAGGATTCATTACTCTTTTGCAAAGTTTTCACAATGCTAGTGAGATTGGAAATCCAGGCATTGAAGGATGTTAATGCATCAAGCTCCAATTTTCTGGTTATTTTTGTCCTCATCCCTAGTATGGTAGTAGGATACTGAAAATTGCTGGCAGCAATCATCTCAAGGATGCCAACTGCTTTTGTATAGTTCTTGTCTAATAGTGAACCATTTGTCGAAGCATCAACAACTTTCTTGGCATGAGCATTGAGTCTGGTGTAAAAAACTCCATTCGGGTCCAAGTAGGGAATCCTTGCATGGGAAATTTTCTCAATAGATCCTTAAATCACTCCCAAGTATCAAAGAAAGTCTCATCATCAACTTGCCTGAAAGTAGTGATTTCAATCTGCATGCTTGGCATTAACTTTAGGTAGCTGGAATCTTAGAAGGAACTTCTGGCATAACTCTACCCACGTAGTGACTGAACCAGGTGGCAATGAATTTAGCCACAATTTTGCCCTATCTCGTAGGGAAAATGAAAAGAGCTTTAGATTTACAGTCTTTTCAGTCACATCAAGCTGGCAGAATAGTTGGCAAACCTCCATGAATTGCTTTAAATGCGTCATTGGGTCTCCATTAGGTGATCCATCAAATTGACCTACATCCATTAGCAATTGAATCATTATCGGTTTACAGTCAAGATTCGGTGTATTTACCTCTGACCAGTTAGTCCTGGCATTAAATTTTCAATGTTTGGTGCCGAGTGTTCTCTATTAGGTCTCTCTTCCTCTACACTAACAACTGGGTTAGCAGGAGCTGGTGGTATCCCATTGTTATTGGGTGGATTTTCCTCATTATTTAACACACCATTTCCTCCATTCCCTTGTTGAGCCATCTCTCAAATTTTTTCTTTAACCTTCCTAGGATTCATTTCCCACTTAAAACCCTAAAGATTATTAAGTTCGGTATTTGCAACTAGTGCCACATTCTAGGAGCTTACATAAACAAAACGTAACATAACATACATTTGCTGCCTTAGGTGACCTTGCTTCCTTCACGGTTTTAACTATAAACTAGCTTCACCTAAAAAGAGACATGGTGAGTAATTAGGTTGCTGGCTTCGAATATAGACAACAACAATGTAAATGCAAGTTCTTAGTTCACCTAGCAGGAAGCTTATTTAAGCATAAATACAAATAACAACATCAGGCTTCCAAGGAGAATGTATCATCAAGCAACTATTATAGTTGATCAGTTTAATAACCAAATCTATCATGGGCATACTACATCGTTTAGTAAGGACTGACTAGCTAAGTCATAAAAGGGCATAATCAATCAAGCATTATCAGGCAATCGAACTTGTGCCATTGAATATGTCACCTATTCGATCGAGTTTTATCAGGCAATGGCAGCTTATCCCCATGATGTATGTAATCTATTCGTTCAAGCATTTTCAGGCAATGGTAATCAATACCATTGAAGCATATATTCAATTTGTTAAGCATTATCAAGCAATGGTGATTAGTACCATTGAAGTATAGAACTTATTTAAGCATTTTTAGGCAATGGTAATCAATACCACTGAAGCATATAGTCTATTTGATCATTCTTTTCCAGGCAATAGTATCATATACTATTGAAGCATACATGTGAACTATTTGATTATTTGTTCTTAATTCGTCTTAGCTCATCGACTACATGACCAATTACACTAGGTTTTACCGTAAACATTGCAAGAAACCAATTCATGGTTTAATTATAAAAGCGTACAAGTGATTGTTCACTTACCTTGGCCACTATTATCTTACCAAACATTATCAATTTCGAGCAATTATAAATAGTTTATGCCTCGCCACACAACAATGTAGCTTTATACATTAAAAAATCCATGTTTATTTATACATAAATATACTCACAAGTTCCCCGAATTAATTATGATCTTGAATCACCACTCCTTTAAGCCTCTCATCCCCTTCATAGACTCTCTTATTGTCTAATATATCAATATTTAGTGAAGAATTAGAGTCAATCCTTCATTCAATCATATATGTCTAAACAAAACATCACATACACTTTTACATATGCTCAATACAATTCAAGATAACACATCCAAATTGCTTGTTATATTAGACTTAGAATGTAACTACATTTTCTTTAATTTCAATTCAAGGTAACCAAGAACTTGTTAGATAAGTAAACAGTCCCTTAAACAGGATCAACAATTCAGGACTACTCCTTGCATAATCTTCATCTTTTATGTAATTAAACTGTCTTCTTACAAAGTACACATCCCAAATTTTCAATAATTAAATCATCCAACAGTAGAATTTTTCAATTAACAATTTAGTTCTTCATTATTTCTTGTTTAAGAAGCTAATTTCCTATAAAATAGTCTTGTGCTGCTCTGTTCATTTCAGGGCAGTTTCCTGCTTGTTTAAACTTGCTTAAATTGTTACTTACAACATATTCTACAACTTCCTCAATTCCATTATAATTCTAGCATTTGACCAACTCAATTCTAAGCACCAATCTCACAATTTAGTTAATCTTTACTATGCCAATATTCCAAAACAGATTCATCAATGAGCATTTTCAATCGGACAGTTCTATAATGTCTAATTCAATTCAAATACTTGATATAATAAAATCCATTCTTGAGATTACAACAATCAAATCATTTCAAGGTTCTAAGCTTACACTACAACTACCCATGTTATCAAAACATGTTTCAATCGATCTTAAATTCATCATTCCACAAATTTCTATCGATCAAAGCTCCTAATTCATATAGTAATTCCGATTGAGCAAGGACCGAATCTAAACATCAATTAGCATGCCTAGTCTCAAGAACAAAGATACAAACATGAAGGAACTTACTTTCTTTAGCACAACAATCACTCAAATACTCCAAATGCCCTATTTGTATATATATTATTTGTATGGAGAAAAGTGCTACCTTTTTAGTTCATGAGATTTTAATTTTCGGGAAGCATATGATACCACTTTGTCTCCTTGAATTAAAACACATCCCAAACCCAAGTGCGAAGCATCACTAAACACCGTAAATTCCTTCCCTAATTCCAGTTGAGTTAACACTGGAGCTCGGGTAAGTACTTCTTTCAATTACCACTTTGTCTCTTTGTATTAAAACATATCTTTACGAAGTAGCTTAGTTAGGGGTATGGCCAAAATCGAAAATCCTTTAACAAACCTTCGATAATATCCAGCTAAGCCAAGGAAACTTCGGACTTCACTAACATTCCTTGGAGATCTCCATTCAATTACTGATTGAATCTTTTTTGGATCAACCTTAATTTCAGAAACCGAAATTACATTTCTGATGAAAGATTCGGGCAACCAAAATTCACAATTGTTGAATTTGGCATAGAGTTGATTATCTCTAAGAGTCTGTAACACAATTTTGAGATGCTTTGAATGTTCAGCTTCATCTTTCGAGTAGAGAAGAATGTCGTCAATGAAGATCACAACATAAATGCGGCAGGGGCTTTTGTTAAACCGAATGGCATCACTAGGAACTCGTAGTGGCCATGTCGAGTCTTGAAAGCGGTCTTATGTATGTCTGATTCTTTAACCTTCATTTGGTAGTATCCAGATCTATGGTTGATCTTGGAGAATACCGAAGCACCCTTTAGTTGGTTAAACAAATCTTCAATTCTTGGAATAAGGTACATATTCTTAATCGTAACTTGATTAAGTTACTGATAGTCTATGCACAATCTCATTGACCCATCCTTCTTTTTGACAAAGAGTACCGGGGCTCCCCATGGAGACGAGCTTGGTCTAATGAATCCTTTGTCTTGTAGTTCCTGCAACTGCTTCTAAAGTTCTTTTAGTTCAACAGGAGCAATTCTGTAAGGGGTAATGGATATTGGGTTGACTCTCTGTTGAATTTCAATTTTGAACTCCACATCACATGTCGATGGCACTCCCGGAAGTTCCTCAGGGAAAACATCGAGAAATTCAGATATAGTCAAAATTGAATTTATATCAAGCTCGGGTTTCATATTCCCAAGTATATTAGACAATAGGGCATTCGTCTCTTTAGGTTTTTGATCAATTAAGGATATCTATTCCTTTCCCAAACCCCTTAAGTATAATTTCCTCTTTTGACAATCTACCCAAGCCTGGTGTTTTCCTAACCAGCCTAATCCAGTATTAAATCGAATACGAAAAAAGGCAGTACATACAGATCAATAGGGAAATGAATGTTTGGATGTATAAGGGACACTCTCCACAAATGAGATTTATGGTCAAAACTCCTCCTATAAGATTCGAAACTACCAACCTTGATTAACAGTTTCGGATTTCAGATTTAATTTCACAAGCAAAGAAGAACAAATAAACGAATGGGTGGATCCCGAATCAATTAAAGCATATACAGGTTCATTATTTAATTCAATAGTACCTGCTATTACATCAGGCACTTATTCATCCTCACGGCTTCGTATATAATACACTCGAGCAGGGGCTTGGGACTTGTTGTCACTTGATTTTTACCTAATTTCACCTTTTCTTTAATTAATTAATTAATTTTAATTATTCAAAATTTCTTTTTTAAATATATATATAATAAAACCCACCTTAATAAAGTTAAACCCATTTTAATAACACATGATTCATTATTATGAATTTTAAAGCCCGAAAAATACATAAAGGAGCCCAACTAACCCATTTTTTATTTAATTGTGCAGGTTTAATTGTAGCCCTCGGATCTAGGGCAGACCGATCAAAGGTTGGATCACAGTCAAAAAAAAGAGGGAGAGTGGGGGTTACCCGCGCTGCCTCACGCTAGCATGTGCGCTGCACGCACGCAGGATAATTCCCCAAATTCCCTCCCCTGTTTGATGCAGTCGCAGCCTCGCCCTGCCGTCCACAGGCCACGGCCTCTATCGCCAATTGTGCCAGACAATTCGCCGTGAGCCCGTCGTCCAACCAACACCAACCCTGTACGCCGCCGTCACCGTCCACCTACAAAATATGGAAGAAAGCTGTCAAACCCTAGACTAAAAATTAAGAGGAAATTCATCTCGGATCTCTTAAATTCGTGCTAGATTAGATCCAATCTATGAAATTCGACCAAGCATCAAGCTTTGTGTGGGATTTAGGCATGATTCTAGGGCTGAATTCGCGTTTTTCCCTTGAAATTTCCTTGTAATTTAGGGTTTTAATTAGTAAAAGTACCCCCCAAACCCCCATTGTTAAGACACCAAAACACAGTGAATAATACTAAAAAATTCATTGAAAAAGAAGAAATAAAGAGAAGAAGTCTGAACTTTCTAGGAAATTTGCAAGTGTTTTTGGCTCGAGTTTTCTGAGCAAAAAAGAAGTAGATTCGACTCTTGTTCGGTAATTTTCCCCTTTCTTTTTATTTTTTATGTTTAATTTAAATTTTTGTATTAAGATTAAGAAAATAACGGTTCAAATTTAAGCTTTGGTTCGAATTAAAAAATCTGATTTTTTTAGTGTGATTTTCAGAATTTATTTTATAAAAAGTGGTTTTCAGGTCACAATCACCGACAAGTGGCGGCTGACACGGTGGATGTTCACTGGTGTTCTTCAATTTTGAAGAACACCAAGAACACGATATTTATTTAATTTAGTGGAAGTTTAATCCATTTGAATTTGGAAAAAGTTAAAACATGTTTATTGGGCTAATTACCCAAAACCCTTTCTTATTGAATTTGTTTCAAAAAAAAATTTAAATCAACAAAATAGTCATCTTTTCTAAAAAATTAATTTTGAATTTTATCCATTTAATAATTAAAGTGTCTTTAAAATAATTAAATCTTTTAAAAAAAAAATATGTGAATAACCCTTTTAAAAATTAAAAAAATGTATATTCTCTTTTACATATAAAAATTGTTTTAAAAATAATAATATGGTGATGACCTAATTTGGAAGGATTTGCCATTTAAACTTGATTTAAATTTTGAACCTCACTTAACTAATTTTGTTTAAATTGCTTTGTTTTATTTATTTGGAATAGTTAGGGTGACCTTTAAGTTTAGGACCTAAAGTCTAGTTAGAGACATTCTTTGAATAAAGATTCTCTTTACAAAAAAATAAAACACACTTAATTAAATTTAAACCCCCTAAATAGTTTAAAACATTTAGAATTCTTTAGGTTTGTAAATATTAATTTAAAATTAATAAAATTCTTAACAAATTAATTGTTTCTTTGTTTGCCTATAAAAAAGTTGAATTTAATGAATGCGGTGCCTTACTAAACGGAAATGACGGGTTACCGCCATAAGTGTTGGAAGTGATTGGAGTTCATTTTCGGGTGGTAAGGTCGTCAAAATGGAATTTAATTCATAAAGGGACAATAATTTAAAAGCTCTATAAGAATTCGAAAAATTCGACATCAAAACATTTTGTAATCGCCTAGGTACCATTTTTGGGCGTTGTGGGGGTGCTAACCCTTCCCCACGCGTAATCGACTCCCGAACCCGTTTTATATGGTTTCACAGACCAAAAATGTTGTTTTAATAAAACAAAATGATTTTATTAAAATGACCCATTTTAGGTGACCCAATCACACATCGAAAAAAGATTGGTGGCGACTCTGTTGATTTAAATGTTTTTGCCGAAACGTCGAAGCTCGAGAAGGTTGCGACAGTCAAAGAATTGGTGACTCTTCTCTTCTCCATTCATCGTCCAACTGTGAGAGAGTGAGAATTCGAGAGAAACTTGATATTTTTCAAAGAAATCCAAGCTTTGTAATTGGGAAATTGATAATAGGTTGGAGTTTAGTTGTGTTTCAAGGTAAGGTTCCTTTGTAATCCTTGTGTATTTTATTGTTTGTGAGTAAGGGGTGATTGAATTAGAGAAATGCTTGCATGATGATTGTTTGAACTTAGATTAAATTAGATGATGTTGGTTATGGCAATTTAATTATATATGATATAAGTAGATGTTTCTAGTTTGGTATCTATGTATGAGATTGGTACTTTTTAATTGATTCATGTATGGTCTTTTTTGAATTGGGCATTGAATTGAAAGGGATTCATAAATGAATTTGTAAAAATTGATTCATGAGCATGGTTATGGAAATTGTAGAAATGACAGGTTGATGTTGCTGGAATGATACATAATTGATGTTCATATGATATACTAAGAAGCCAAAATTCTGGTAATAATGGAGTTCTAGGATTGTTTAGCAAATTAGATGATCTACCATGAAAATTGAGACTTAGAAACTGCTCGATCTAGACCAATTGAACAAGATGAATGCTGCCTTGCTTTGATGTGTATATAATTATGTTGGGAAATTGAAATTGAATTCTAAAGTTTGTCAGTCGATTGCTAAGTAAACTTAAACTATGAGCTTAACACTTTAATTGTTGGAAGGCTCCAAGAAATGTTTGAAACTAGTTTCGATAGTTGAAAAGTGGGGCTGCTCTGTTTTGATTCAAGTAGGGGATAAATTGAGGAGACTATGATATCAATTAAATGCAATAAAATATTATTTGAGCTTAATCTTGAAATGTCATAACTGTGAAACTATAATGATTTAGTTTAAAAGGCTAATTAATTGAGGAGTGATTAGTCTCCATTTTAAATCTCAATGAATATGCGAAGAATAGATGGATAAATGCATATGATTAATTGGGACCTTTATAATGTCACATGTTAGAAGATCAAGAGCATTTAGTGGACCAAAGGGATATTGTGGACTCAGTCAACGATAGAAAAAAGAGATCGTGATACGAGAGCATCAATAGCTTGGAAACTACTGTAAGAGTAACCTAGTATGTGTATTTGAATGCTGTTGCCTTATGATAGTTAAACTATGCTAATTCGCTAAAGAAAATGCATTAAAATCTAGCTTAATTAAGATGTAATTGATTGCTTGTCAAGGTAAGTATATTTGCAATAGACCAAATTAGCTATGCATCATGATCTTGTTACACTTTACGATTTAATGTAAAACTAGTTTCAAATGGATAATGTGTGTAATTGCATAATTGGAATAAGGCATTTAATGCCTCTTGAATTAATCGAAATCAGTTTAATTAAGCAAGCTTTGATTCGAGTCAGTTAGACACAATTGGCATGCCATAGAGTTCGTCGAGCTCGCTAGTTAGGACTATGGTCCCCCGTTGTATAGATCAATTGATCTATTAGTACCGTTGGTACTCTTGATTAATATCGAAATCGAATTTGGTACTTGATATACCCTTGTTTTTGTACTTGACGTACCCCTTTTTTGGTTATGTGTACCCTTATTGATGTTATACATGTTGTGGATTCGTGTGTCTAGTGACTTGTCGATCAAGGTTCAAGATAATTAAAATTCTTTTTGTTATTGAATGTTGTCATCCTAACATGAGTAAATGGAGAAGATGTTCCTTGTCACATTAAATTTATGCATGAATGTCGAAACCCCTGGAAAGCAATTCAAGCTAAATTGCATGTTTGTCAAGTACATAATTGAGTATAGTAATGGAACCTTGTTTTGGATGAATTGAAGTTGATAATGATCTCTATCTAAAATATAATTATGCGTGTCTAATTTTAATCGTGGAAGCCTTTAAGTGATCATTGGATATTGGTCAATTCGATATACCTTAAGAGATTAGTTAGAGATTGCTTATACATTGCTTTTAAACTGTTTTTCTTGATCTAATTGACTCTCATAAATACGTTCCAGGTTAATTTTAGTGATTGTAGACATGAATTCGGAAGGCATAGCAAGATCACCAGGAAATTTAAGCGTAGGTTTTGTTTATCTAATTTGACTCCTAGGATGATGGTACTTATGGTCATATATATGTTTTATTGTGTTCTTGGTTTATAAATAAAGAGACCACTTATATATATACTTTTGATGATATGTATATATCTCTTAATCTAACTAGATCTTGTTATGAAATAGTTGATGCATGCTTATGAATGTCATGAATGTTTTAGTAAATAGTTGATAGGAAATTAACATCTCGATAGATGATTGATGATTCTATTAACTCGCCGAAATAAGTAAAAGAAATGATACAAATTTATAGGATAAATTCTTCAATTCAAATGTTAGGTCTTTTAACTAGTTGAAAGGTTACACCAATTCAACTAAAAATTCGACTATTGAGTCTTGTTTAGATTATCGATTATTATTTCTTTGGGATGCTTATTAGAGATTTGAACCAAATTGCATCTAGACTCGTTGACTATTCAAGTCGAATTCCGATATTGTTCGAATAGAGTAGGAACTACTTATCTAGATTCATACTTTGACTTCTATCTTGCTCAACATGTTAATTTGTTTGTAAACTCTTGGCTCCTTAGACCCAGTGTACTATTGCACTAGGAGAGGGGTGTTACATGGAATCTTATTGATTAACTTGCACACAACTCCACACACATATTTTCACTAGCATTATAGTTTAATTTTGACTAATTTTCTGTGTTATCCAATGATCAAAAGGTAATCAATTCTTCGTGCCACGATTGTAAGGACTAAAGTAAGGTAATGAGCATGTTTTTGGTGGTAAATGCCTTGGCAGGTAATTGTCAGTGTTTTACATTGCTCGAGGACAAGCAATAGTTTTAGTTTGGGGGTGTGTTAAGTGTGTAAAAGTACTATATTTTCTACCCTTATTTCTCTTATTATTGTTAGACTTAGGCTCATTTTAGTTGCAATCTTAGCCATTCATTGCATATTTTCATAGTTTCCTCATCTATCAAGCTTAGCTTTATGTTTTGTTGGTTTTTATGGAGAAATCGCTGCTGGTTTGCCTTATTTTGTGCATGTTGACTTGCTGAACTAGTTGCCGAAGGATGTCGTGGCAAGTTAGGATAAGGATGAAGGACTTGCCGAACCACTTGTCGGGGGATGCTGCGGCAAGTCATGATAAAAGCCATTATCTATAGATTTATTCAAACATAAAGGATAACAATTATCCCAGATTCAAATTCAAATCACCAATCAGCTGGAGATCTATTTACACAGATTCTACACGTATTTGGACTCTTTTTTCTCACCTATTTAAGGAGATCGCAACAACAAACAATGGGAGTTAATTTGGGAAGATCAGATCATAAGAAAATTCACGCACAACCTTTTGTTTTTCATTTTGTATCGTGTGATCCCATATCTGGGTTGAATTCTTTTGTGTTTTCTTTTTACCCAGCCATGAACTAGCCTAATTTGGCTTGGGTTATTGGGTTTTATTAGTGTATAGAGACAAATGCATGGTTTTGTTTTTAATTCAATAAATTCATTGTTTGTCCATACTTGGTTCTTGGTTTTCATTTTAAGAGAATAGGGAAAGGAAATTGAGTGAATCGATTTATCTAGGCTTAGGAGAGCTAGATTCATGAAACGAGTAGCCATTGTTTCCCTTTAAACCACTATTGATGGGAACTAATTCTCTTTAGGAATAAGGATTGAATTTCTGTGACTAAGAAGAATGCAAAGATTGATGTTGCTCACCCGAGGTTGATGTAGGGATGTATTACCAAGACTTGCACAAACATCAGTTCTTTGGTGAGGGATAACACGAATGAATTGAAGAACACTCTGACGAACTTTGAAGGAGGACACCCGGTTGCTACAACATTCTAGGAAACCCAGTTGCTACGGCATTCTACTCAATCTAGTTGCCATGGCATTCTTCTAAATCCAGTTGCTATGGCAACCTAATTGCCTTAGCAATTACTAACCACAACAATTCATTCGGCAATCACACCACTACTCACGATAACTCTAACTACTCTCTCATATCGATTACTCCTTTATATTTTTTACTTTGCTTAGTTTATTACACTCGTTATTTATCACCAGTTGTCACTCTCAATATTATACTTTATTAGTGCAAGAAGCTAGAAGTTAGAGTTTCACCAATCCCTATGGAGATGATGTTAATCTATACTATACTTACGACATGTTCACTTACACTATTTGTATTGCACTTAAATCACGCAACATGAGTCTTTCGAATACTTAAAAAATTTTCCCATTTACAAAATAGTCCTTATTTTTCCTTGATACATCAAAACCAATTATGGGTTTTCCATAAATGGTCTTCTATTAGAGTCGTTCATGATTTTTGGTTCTATTGCTTTCATAAGTGAAAATGTCCTAACCTTTTCGAAATCATCTTTGTTGAGATGGTTCATATTCTTAATTACCGTCACACCAACATCATCAAATCTTTTACTTATGGTACCATCTTCAGTCACATCTTCCATAAGCTAAAATTCGATCGCTCCTATGATTTTGCTTGTACCCTTACTGAACCTATAGATGCTAGATCCATTCGTAAAGCCAAATTCCACTTCATCATTGGTGAATGGGTTTGGGATCCCAATGCACAAGAAGGCGATGATGACAATGCTTTGATCGACCCTGTTTAAGCACCTCCCGCACCTTCTGTTGCTCCACCTTCCCTTGATGCTTTCATGATCTACCTTGATGGAAAGTTTGTCACAATTGACACGAGCTTGGATGTGAGGTTCCTTTCTTGGACACGAAGATGACTATTGTGGAGAATCTAGTTTCTTCGATTGAGATGTCTTTTGCCGCTTTTCATCATGAATGGCATACACAAGTTCATGGTGATAAGGATTATGATGAGGACGAGAATAATGATGACACATCAGCTTCTTAGTTTTTGTAATGCGTATCATATCATATAGACTTATTTGGATTTATGCACCTTAGTTGTGTTTTATTATTTCCTATGTTTTTGGATATTACGATTATGTTAGTCTTATGTGTACTTTGGACATTGTTTAAATTTATAATGCTTTAGATTTTTATAATATTATGGATTTTATGTTTTTATTTCTTTAGAGCTACTTTTGGATTATATATTTTTATATTTATGCTTTGGTCTTACCCTATTGATTTTGATCTAAAAAAGGGTAAGAAGTGTGGATAATTTTTTTCAAAACCTATAGCCTTTTAGTCCTAAAGATAGGATGAGTTACTTAGAAATTTATTTAGTTTTGTTATATCAAAAAATAAGAGATTGTTAAACGAATATTTTGATTTTTATATAAAAATGACTTATTTGCAAATAAATAAATTTTTAAGGTATTTGAAATTACTCACTAAAGGACAAACATTCAAACAAATTTAACTTATTTTGAAGAAAATATTTTGTATAAGTTAAATCTTTCAAAGTAAAAAGTTTTATTAGTGTTTTGGTACTCTAAATAGACCAATTTAGTTAGTGAGTACCGATACGGCCATATGCATACTGGTACGGGCCTTCCTACACTGGAATTTGTAGAATTCTTATTGGTCAGTGAGTATCGGTACGGTTCTATGCATATCGACAGAGGCTCTTCAACACAAGAATTCAAGTTGGTATATGAGTACTGGTACGGACCTTAGCGTGCCAGTATGGGATTCAAAGTTTTTCGATAAAATTGCTTGTTAGTACTGGTATGGTGAACTCTGACCGATACTCCTTTGGAGCAAAAATTTCTTTTGAAACCAATAAGTTAATTTGAGTACCAGTACCCCTTGTAATTACTTCACTCTGTATCGATACGCAAGCCTGCGTACCGGTACCCCTTTCTAGTAGTGACTATTTCCTCTTTGAGCAGATCTTGATACAGAGATCTGTGTACCAGTACCCACTCTTGCCAGACACTATTTATTGTGGGAAAATAGCAGCCCAACAGCTCTATTTAATTTGGCAACAACCCAAATAGCTAGAAATCAATGAAGGGGTGTAAAAAAAGTCTCCAAAGCTTCTACAACAATAAGAGAACTATCCAAAAGCATTGAAACATATTCAGAGTGTACTAGAGTTTATTTTCCTATTTTTCTCTTGTAAAAAATTGGGTGGTTTTATTGTATCCTTTTGTTTCAAGTGTTAAAGGTTTGAGACTGTTGAATTTCATTGCAAACACCTACCTAGCAATGTTTCTTAAGTTTACTTATTTTTTTGAATCTTTGGGAAAGGTCTGACAAGATTTTGGGGTATAAATCTTCTTGAGTGTTGTAAGGATACTCCTTGTCCTCAAAGGAAAGACAAATTGAGTGAATTTGTGAAATCCTTAGTGTGGTAGCTAAGGTAGTGGATCTAGACCTTGTTTCGAAGGTTGAACCACTCTAAATCTCTCTTGCAGTTTTTATTTCTTGCACCTTCTTTGCAAATATTTTAAATTTCCAATTCACCTTATTTTGGTAAATTATGATTGTTTCATCAATTCAACATAATTGACTCTTGTTTTTGGCTTTTGGTTCTTCAAAAATCATCTTTTGGGTAAGTTTAATAAACCTTAACTTTTCAATTCAAAATTTATTTTTTGAAAGTAGGTTTATTTGTTGATTGTAGGTGTTACAGAACTAATATTTTTGTTAAAAATCCTTGGTTTTATTGCTTGAGGTTTTCTCGTTAAAAAGATCACACAAAACCTCATTTTTTCTCATCCACCCACCAAGTATTTCATAAAAAAGGCTCAACCAACTTTTTCATCCTTCACCCGTTTTGGCCATCCCTTAATTTTTAAGCCAAAATTGTGTTTCAATTCTTCCAAAATTCCTTTTCAACATCTCTAAAATTTATTTTACATATTCTCTCGATCAAAATCGAATTTAGTTTCAAAAATGTCGAAAAGAAAAACCATGGTTTCTAAAGGGAAGAGATTTCATCCAAGAGCCTCACCTTCAAACATGTTGGATTCTTATTTTCGAAATCTATTAACCTTGCCAAAGGTTAACATTTCATGCCTTTTTACTTAAGTTATTGTATGAAATCAAGCCCATTTCACGACATATAGATGCATTTAGCTCATATAGTTGCATTTGGTGTTGTTGGTTTTGTTTTCTTTGTTTATTTGTAAGAATGGTGCTGCTTGGGATGGTTTTGGTTGATGTGGTGATGTGCAGGGAAAAGAGAAGCAGTGCAGGGAAAATGCCATAGCATTTTGGATAGGATTTCTGGGCGCACTAGAGGACAAAGAATTGAGGATACTTTGCAGCCCCAAACGTGGACCTATCAGCCAGCTGTGAGCCCACATGTGAAGGGAATATTCCTTTGGAATTAAGGGCACAAAACCCTAGGAGCCCCGCTATATAAAGAAAAAGACACCTAAATTAAAGGGGGAGCCGAAAAAGTTACTTGGTGAGATAAGAAATAGAGAGAAAAGGCGGTTGCCTTTCTTCATCTTCTTTATCGTGGTGTCCTCCATTGTTAAAGCTCCAAGGGGTGTTCTTGCTGCCCTTTGAGAGAACCAGCGGGCTTAGAGTGGTTTACGACAGTCTAAGGAAGCTTTGAAGTTTTTCCTTTCGTTTAGTTGCTTTTGCTATTTCATTTCCTATTATTTGGATGGGTTGTTTTAAACGAATGATTGTGGATGATATTTGCCCAGTCATGAACTGATTTTAAGTGGCTTGGGCTTGTTATGGTTCTTATGTTTTAAGTTTGAATGAATGCTTGGTTTACTTTCTTGCCCTTTACATGCTTTGTCTATCGTTTTGTATGTCTTAAGTGTAACACCCTCCCCCGTGTTAGGAGCGAGGAGTGTCGATGCATGTAACAAGTAACGAGACACAAGTTCGGCAAATTTGAACCATTTTCTTAAATTTTTTACTTATCAAGTTACCCTTATAATCAATTCAAGTTACCACCTAGACTTACTAGACCGTTCAAACACTATGATCAAGTTAGGATCCATTTCTTTTTTAATTAAACACAATCATATCCTAACATATTAAGTTGACTTCACAAGACTAAGCTTATAGTGATCTTAAGGCCAATCAAATACATACCTATCAAACAAGATATCTTGCCAACATTTTAGTTCAATTAGTTTACAAGATTAGTTCAAATTATCTATCATAACATTCAAGACAACCTTCACTTAGAAACTTCAATCATACACTTATATATTTACAAATCAAAAGAAGGCCAACAAGTCGTTAAAGTCATTACATACAAGCTTAAGTACATTTACATCTCAAGGTGCCTTAAAGCATTAAAACCATAGTGACAAGTTTTCATGCAAACTATGTACAAATCAAAATGCATGAGATAACAAGACTAAACACCAATCTAATGCCACCATCTAGATGTCTTACAAAAAGTATCAAGTCGTACGTTAAGCTTTGCTTGTGTTCTACTCCGAGCTCAAAGAAAGATGGCTATCGATCAATCTAAACCTGAAGTTTTTGGGAAAAAAGGAAAACAAGAGGGATAAGTTCACAATGTACTTAGTGAGATATTTCCTAAATCTATCAATTTATTCATATTATTGAATTAGAGTCCTTGTTCATTTTAATCGGGATTATCCTAACTAGGCAACAATTAAGTAGAGACAAGACCACCTAACTAGTCCAATATGCACCATTCGAATGCAACAATTCAAGAAGTCAAGAATCCATTTCAAGCTCAAAATAAATCAAGACAAAAAATGATCAATCACAATTTCCATTAATCAAACAAGCAATGTTAAGCAATCATCAAGCTTTTCAAACAATGAGATCATCAAGGCTCATTCGAATAGGTTCCTTTTCATTGTAACTTATCTTTCAATCAAAAGGTCTAATCAAGATGACATTTACATCATTTTATCCATATGACTCCATTTCTCTAGAAGCTCATTAACAAGTATCAAGTTGCTCATTCGTTATTCATGTGACATGTCTTATTTCAAGTTTATTAATTTGTTTTGCCTTGGTAGTTAGTAGGACTAGGTAATCAAGTCACAAGTTGGTACACAAGGTACCTAGCATGTTATCGTATTAAGTTGGTACACAAGGTACCTAAACAAGAAGGTGTCTACTGCACCACGTATTAGGGTACATAAAGTACATGAACAATAAGGTGTCTGTTACACCAGGTGTTAGAGTACACAAGTACCGGACATGTTATCGTATTAAGTTGAGCTCTAGATACTAAAGCATGCCATTCTACCCATGACAAACTAGCAACCAAGTACTTGTTGAGTCTTTTATTGTCAAGTAATCACACAACAAGTGATTAAGAAATCATGTATAACAAGTTCAAGTCCATTTCAAGTCTCTAGGTCAAGTGAATCCTATATCATTTTACAATATTTTCATATATTTCCAGCATACTTTACATTCAAGCATCAATAATCATCAAGCAAGGATCATACAAGTCCTATACAAACAGCCATATAGCAAGATAAATGTCTAGGAAAGCATTTCATGTCACGAGTTCACTAAATATCATATGTCGAACACAAGTTAATTACCAAGTTTCCTTTTTGTCCATTGTTCCCTTTATTAACCAATTAACAATAGAATTTAGATTCATTTCAATCATATGGCACAAACAAGTATTTAGACATGCTGATTTGGTTAGATCCTAAGTCCCAACCCTAAACATAACTACAAGCAAAAGTAAGCTAGTGTTGCTCCTTGATACAGATTCCCTTATCCTTCCTATTAGCTTGGCCAACCCTCTCTTCTTCCACAAGATCTTCTATTCCTTGTTCTAATAATCCATACACAAACATATAAAGAGCATTTTAGCACACAATTCATCAAACCAATTCATTCAATCAAGCAGAATTTCATTACAATCCTAAACTATTTTCAAGCCCTGGCAGTTTGCACACATGTTACTATTTTGCTCATATCTTTTAATCTACAGGTTGAAATTTCAATTGGTTTACATTGTGGGAAATCTAATTCAATTATCTATTCAACCATGTATAACTCATACTTTTAGCATTTCTAGATCAATACAGTGTTTTAGTTAAAGACAGATCCAATTTCCAGTTTTGAAACTACCAGATTTCATTTAAGTCTACTTTTAGGGGTTAATTAGCATATGACCCTTACTAATTCATTTTGGACCTTTAGACCCTTATTTCCCTTGTTTGTCCCCTGTTTTTACATGTTAAGATAGGTCCCTAAACAGTTCATTTCAGTCCTCAATTTAATCACTTCTCCATAATAGTCCTTGCCTCACTAGTTTGCTAATTAACACATTAAAACTATCCAATTCCCTTGTTAATCTGGCAATTCAGCCTAACTAGAATTCACTTAACTCTTCCCCTGTATTTAACTCAACTTTCCAGTCCCTTATTTAACCCAAAATAGTACCAATTTCACAAATTTATTCAAAACTGTCCTTAATAGTCGATTAAGTCATCTAGATGGCCAGTTTCAGTTCCAACTTCAAATTTACCAGTTATAACATTATTTTCACTAATCCAATACCCTGATTCAATAGTTAACTCAATTTCCTGCAAATTTGTCCTACACATTTTTTTCTAATTAAGCATGTATCATCATGTATTCAACAAATTTCAATATCAACATCACTAGCATGATTCTACCAAGATATTATTCGGTTAACATGCTTTTAATTCAATTTCAACAACTCAGCTTCTAATCTAATTCAAGCATAATATCCAGCATTCTAACACAAGATTTCAAGGCAAATAAATAATTCAATCCAAGCAATTTCACTAACAACATCCGGTAATCACAAAAGAAAGGTACTTACACAAATTATTGTAACATGCATGAACATACATAATCCTAGCAAGCTTCAATTCATCAACAATGGTGTTTCTCTTAAGTTCTCTCTCTCTCCCTACTCTTTCCCTATATTCGGCTAGCATGAGAAATGGAGGAAGAGGACAACTAATTTCATCTTAGTGGATTAGGAAATGTCTAAGTTATCCTTTAATTTGTTATAATCCTTAAATTTAATCAAGGGTATACCTAGGAACTTCAATATTTAACATTCAAGTTTTATCTTTTTTATTCTATTCGAATTGGTACTTGTAAATTGGTCACTTATTTCATTCGCCCTTTCAATTATGTCCCTAGATGATCTAATTAGCTTAGATTTAAGCTTAATTGAGCTATCAACTTAGATAATTGGTTTCAATAATTCTAAGATAGGATTTAGGGTGTTATAACTCTCCCCCCTAAAAAAAGGAGAATTCGCCCTTGAATTCTTACCTAAATCGAATAAATGAGGATATTGCTTTCTCATTCTATCCTCAGGCTCCCAAGTTTCTTCTTCTACCTTGTGATTCCTCCATAATAGCTTCACTAGGGAGATCTCCTTGCTCCTAAGCCTCTTGACTTCCTTGTCAAGTATCTTGATTGGTTTTTCTCCATAGGACAAGCTGGGGTTTAATTCAACTTCTTCAAGATCTAGAATGTGAGATGGATCAGACCGGTACTTTTTGAGCATCGAAACATGGAATACGTTGTGGATCTTATCAAATTCACTAGGGAGTGCTAATTGATAAGCCACTGGACCAATCCTTTCAACTATATTGAATGGTCCAATGAACCGGGGGCTGAGCTTTCCTTTCTTACCAAATCTGAGAACCTTCTTCCAGGGAGAAACTTTGAGAAATACTTTATCTCCTACATTGTATTGAGTGTCTCTTCGTTTCATGTCTGTATAGGATTTTTGCGTATCAAAGGCTTGCTTCAATCTATCGTGGATTATTCAAACTTGTTATTTGGTTTCTCTAAGCATTTGAGGTCCTAACACCTTGTTTTCTCCACGTTCGAACCAGCATAAGGGAGTTCTACATCTTCTTCCATACAAGGCTTCAAATAGAGCCATTCAGATTGAAGCTTGGTAGTTATTGTTGTAGGTAAACTCTACAAGAGGTAGAGATTTCTCCCAATTCTTCCCGAAGTCAATGACACAAGCTCTCGACATGTCTTCAAGGACTTGAATCACCCTTTCGGATTGGCCATCACTTTGAGGATGGAAGGCTGTGCTTAGATTTAGTTTAGTTTCAAGAGCTCGTTGCAAAGTTATTCAGAATCGAGCTGTGAATTTGGGATCTAGGTTAGAGACGATAGAAGTAGGGACTCCGTGCAAACGAATTACTTCACGGATTTACAAATCAGCTAGAGTTTCCAAGTAATAGTTCATTCGAACAGGGATGAAACGAGCTGACTTAGTGAATCTATCAATTATCACCCACACGGCATCACATTTTCTTGGAGTACAAGGAAGACAGGTTATGAAATCCATAGTAATTCGATTCCACTTCCACTGAGGGAAGTCAAGAGGTTGGAGCAATCCGGTGGGAGCTTGATGCTTGGCTTTAACCCTTTGACAAGTTAAACACTTTGATACGTAATCATTGATGGCTGCTTTCATTCCTGGCCACCAATACAAGGGTTTGAGATCCCTGTACATCTTAACCGATCTAGGGTGGATCAAAAAATAACTCTGATGAGCTTCTTGCAACATCTCTTGTTGTAATTCCTCATGGTTAGGAACACAAACTCTATCTTTAAAATAGAGAAGCCCATTCGACTTGATGGAGAAGTCAGAACCAGGCTCGAAATCTAGCTTTGAAATGATCTTTTGACGATTTGGATCAACTTGCTGGAGTTCTTTGATTCTCGTGATTAGACTGGATTGAACTTTAAGTTCAGACAATAATTTTCGTCCTTTGGGTAGACGAAAATGAGAATTGATAGCCAAGGAAGCTACGAAGAAATAAACGAGATTACTAAGGATGATTTTCATACAATCATTTACAAGACATAGTGATTCAATTCGAATAAGTAGCTTATTTATCAAGAGAAATTTCGAATGGTTTCTTATGATTCAAGAAGGAATTCGAATGGATGCTTGTAGTTCAAGGAACTGTTCAAATAGATATTTATGAGACAAGTAGGGAACAATTCGAATGGCTATTCATATTTCAAAGAAGGTTTTCAAAAGTTTAAGGCTTAGTATAGCGTACCGAAGGTCGGTTTACGATTGAGAGCATCCGCAACCACGTTGGCTTTCCCGGGATGATAGTCGATGATCAAATCATAGTCTTTCAAAAGTTCCATCCATTTTTTTTTCTCAAATTGAGATATTTTTGGGTTACGAGATATTTGAGGCTTTTATGATCAGTGAACAGGTGGCATTTTTCACCGTACAAGTAGTGTCTCCAAATTTTGAGAGCGAAGACAATGGCAGCAAGTTCGAGATTGTGAGTCGGATAGTTTAGCTCATTAGGTTTCAACTACCTTGATTCATACGCTACCACGTTATTTCCATGCATCAATACACAACCAAGTCTCGTGTGTGAAGCATCACTATAAACAATGAATTCTTTACCTGATTCAGGTTGAATAAGAATAGGGGCATGTGTCAAAGCTTGTTTAAGTTGATCGAAGCTTCACTGCTGATTCTCGGACCACTCGAATGGTTGATCCTTTCGAAAGAGCTTAGTTAGGGGCAAGGCAATAGTAGAAAAGCCTTTTACAATTCTTCGATAGTACCCGGCTAAACCGAGAAAACTTCGAACCTCACCAATATTCCTCGAAGGTTGTCAATCAAGAATAGCTTGAACATTCTTTGGATCGACCTTGATCCCTTTGGCTGAGATTACATTGCCAATAAATGAAACTTCCAATAGCCATAACTCGCACTTGGAGAATTTGGCGAACAACTGACATTCTCGGAGAGTTTGTAAGACAATTCGAAGGTGTTCAACATGTTCCTCCTTGCTTCGAGAATAGACCAAAATGTCATCGATAAAGTTGACCACAAATTTGTCAAGAAAAAGCTTTAATAATCGATTCATAAGATCCATGAATGCGGCTGGGGTATTAGGTAGCCCGAAAGGCATCACAAAGAATTCAAAGTGGCCGTAACGTGTTCGAAAGGCTATTTTAGGCACATCTTCTTCTTCCACCTTCATTTGGTAGTAACCCGATTGAAGATCAATCTTTGACAACACTGAAGCATCCCAAATTTGATCGAAGAGATCTTCTATCCTGGCAAAGGATACTTGTTATTGATGGTAAGTTCATTCAATTGACGCTAGTTGATACAAAACCGCAACGTACCATCCTTTTTCTTTACGAACAAGACAGATGCACCCCATGGAGATGTGCTAGGCAGGATGAAGCCTTTGTCTTGTAGCTCTTAAAGTTGCTTCTTGAGTTCCTTCAACTCTACTTGTGCCATTTGATATGGTGTAATTAACACCGGGTTGGTCCCAGGTTGAATGTCAATCCCGAATTCCACTTCTCGGGTTGGAGGAAGACCAGAGAGTTCCTCAGAAAAACATCAACAAATTCAGATACAACAGGTATAGATGGCAAGCCAAAGTCATATTCATCTTTTAGGACTATGGAAGCAAAGATTGAGGTCAGTTTCTTATCTATAAGTAAGATGGATTCTTTCCCTAATCCACGGAGATACGATCTCCTTTTTCGGTAATCAATCCAGGCTTGGTGTTTACCCAACCAATCTAGTCCTAACACTAGATCAAACTCACAATTTGGCAAAACATAGAGATCTATAGGGAAGGGAACATTTTGAATTGACATAGGGCAAGTTCTACAAATTAAATTGATCGACAAGTTTCTTCCTATAGGATTTGATACTACAAGGCTCGATTTAACAAGTTCAGGTTTCATATTTAGCTTAACAAGTAAGGAAGAACATATAAAGGAATAGGTAGACCACGAATCTATCAAAGCATAAGAAGGGCTTGAGTTTAGTTCAACTGTACCTGCGATCACATTGAGAGACTCTTCATCTTCCCTACCACGAATGTGGTAGATACGAGCAGGAGCTCGGGACTCTTGATGAGTAAGGGAAATTGAATGGCTCCCTTTGCCTCTCCCTTGATTTTTGGATTGAGCTTGTTTAGGGCCGTTGTTTCGGTTAGATGATGTAGAACTCAGATTTACAGGAGGTCGAGCTGGAGCTTTATCAGCATTTCTAGGACAATACTTAATATAGTGATCATCCCCACCACGCGCATAACACAAGTTAGATTGGATTCGTCATTGGCCACGATGAAGCTTTTGAGAGAACTTGCAATGAAGGATTTTCTCTGAATTTCCCGTGCTATTAGCTGAGATAACTAGACTAAGGGCTTATTCACCGATTAAGGTCTCGGTGTGAAATTGCTTCTTGGAGCAGGAGTATAGGTCGAGGAGCTTTCTTTTTGCTATCTAGCTTTCTTAGATTGCCAATGGGACGTGTCGTAACCTTTTTGGTTCTTATCATTGTGGTTACCACCCTTTTTTCTTTCCAAAATGTCATCTTTGCTTCAGTTGCAATGGCTCGTTTGACCAGAGTTTGAAAATTTGTGATCCCCAAAGCTGTGAACATCGGGCATAGCTCATCATTCAAGCCATCGATAAACATCCGACACTTATCTTTTTCAATCTTGATATACTCCGAGCCGTACTTGCAATATTTACAAAAGTCAGTAACATATTGTTCAATGGGCCTATTAGCTTGCTTGAGGTACAAGAAACATTTCCTACGCTAGGCTAGATATTTATCGTTGATGTATTTCATCTTGAATTCTTCAACAAAGAATTTCTAGGGGACCGAGTCAGCGGGAGCAGTCAGGGTTGTGGTTTCCCACCAACTCAAGGCTTCCTCAGCAAAGAGTGCTATGGCACATTCAAGTTTGTGCTCATCCAAGCATTCCAATTGTTTGGTTAGGTTTTGAATTGTACGTTCTAGCCAGTATTTTGCATCTTCGGGTTTCTCCTTATTAACACTGGTAAAGGTATAGGGTCGGTGTTGAGCAAGTTTATCGATGGAAGCTCTGCTTGGTGCAACAACAACAGGATGATCTTATTTAAGGTTCGATACGAGTTGGTCGAACATCTCCTTCATGCTAAGGAGACATTCTCTTTGGACAGCTTGGATAGCAGGAGCTTTCTGCTGAGGTTGAGCCTGGTCTCGAGGTTGAATGGGTTCTCGAGGCTCATTTTGTCTTTGAGGATTCGTTTCCATCCTTACGCTATCTCCTTCATTTGACGAGCCTACGGGACTTTCATCATCCCGGCCAAGTCTTGTCTCGGACATACTACGATTGGGTAAACAAAAAGGAGTTAGATAAGCAAGAACACAAGCACATTGATATATAGCTCCTAGGTAGCAAAATTCAATCCTATATGATGCACGAAGACTCGGTTTAGTCTGAGGATCTAAACCTTTAGCTCTGATTACCACTTTATGTAACACCCCTCCCCCGAGTTAGGAGCGAGGAGTGTCGATGCATGTAACAAGTATCGAGACACAAATTTGAACCATTTTCTTAAATTTCTTACTTATCAAGTTACCCTTATAATCAATTCAAGTTATCACCTAGACTTACTAGACCATTCAAACACTATGATCAAGTTAGGATCCATTTCTTTTTGAATTAAACACAATCATATCCTAACATATTAAGTTGACTTCACTAGACTAAGCTTATAGTGATCTTAAGGCCAATCGAATACATACCTATCAAACAAGATATCTTGCCAGCATTTTAGTTCAATTGGTTTACAAGATTAGTTCAAATTATCTATCATAACATTCAAGACAACCTTCGTTTAGAAACTTGAGTTATACACTTATATATATACATATCAAAAGAAGGCCAACAAGTCATTCAAGTCATTACATACAAGCTTAAGTACATTTGCATCTCAAGGTGCCTTAAAGCATTACAACCATAGTGACAAGTTTTCATGTAAACTATGTACAAATCAAAGATAACAAGACTAGACACCAATCTAATGCCACCATCTAGGAGTCTTACAAAAAGTATCAAGTCGTACATTAAGCTTTGCTTGTGTTCTACTCTGAACTCAAGGGAAGATGGCTATCGATCAATCTAAACCTGGAATTTTTGGGAAGAAAGTAAAACAAGAGTGATAAATATGCAAGGTACTTAGTGAGGTAGTTCCTAAATCTATCAATTTATTCAAATTATTGAATTAGAGTCCTTGTTCATTTTAATCGGGTATATCCTAACTAGGCATCAAATTAAGTAGAGACAAGACCTAGCTAGTCCAATATGCACCATTTAAATGCAACAATTCAAGAACTCAAGAATCCATTTCAAGCTCACAATAAATAAAGTCAAACAAATGATCAAACACAAATTCCATTAATCAAACAAGCAATGTTAAGAAAGCATCAAGCTTTTCAAACAATGAGATCATCAAGGCTCATTCGAATAGGTTCCTTTTCATTGTAAAATATCTTTCAATCAAAAGGGCTAATCAAGATGACATTTACATCATTTTATCCATATGACTCCATTTCACTAGAAGCTCATTAACAAATATTAGGTTGCTCATTCGTTATTCATGTGACACGTCTTATTTCAGGTTTATTAATTTGTTTTCCCTTGGTAGTTAGTAGGACTAGGTAATCAAGTCACAAGTTGGTACACAAGGTTCCTAGCATGTTATCGTATTAAGTTGATACACAAGGTACCTAAAGAAGAAGGTGTCTGCTACACCATGTATTAGGGTACACAAAGTACCTGAACAATAAGGTGTCTGTTACACCACGTGTTAGAGTACACAAGTACCAAAGATGTTATCGTATTAAGTCGAGCTCTAGACTCTAAGGCATGCCGTTCTACCCATGACAAACTAGAAACCAAGGACTTGTTGAGTCTTTTACTGTCAAGCAATCACACAACAAGTGAGTAAGCAATCAAGTATAACAAGTTCAAGTTCATTTCAAGTCTCAAGGTCAAGTACATCCTAGATTATTTTACACGATTTTCATATATTTCCAGCATACTTTACATTCAAGCATCAACAATCATCAAGCAAGGATCATACAATTCCTATTCAAACAGCCATATAGCAAGACAAATGTCTAGGCAGGCATTTCATGTCACGAGTTCACTAAATATCATATATCGAACACAAGTTAATTACCAAGTTTCCTTTTTGTTCATTCTTTCCTTTATTAACCAATTACCAATAGAATTTAGATTCATTTCAAGCATAAGGCACAAACAAGTATTTAGACCTGCTGATTTGGTTAGGACCTAAGTCCCAACCCTAAATGTAACTACACTCACAAAACTCCAAGCAAAAGTAAGCTAGTGTTGCTCCTTGATATAGATTCCCTTGTCCTTCCTGTTAGCTTGGCCAACCCTCTCTTCTTCCACAAGATCTTTTATTCCTTGTTCTTATAAGCCATACACAAACATAGAAAGAGCATGTTAGCACACAATTCATCAAGCCAATTCATTCAATCAAGCATAATTTCATTACAATCCTAAACTATTTTTTGGCCCTAGCAGTTTGCACACCTGTTACTATTTTTCTCATATCTTTTAATCTACAGGTTGAAATTTCAATTGGTTTACATTGTTGGAAAGATAATTAAATTATCTATTCAACCATGTATGGCTCATATTTTTAGCCTTTCTAGATCAATACAGTTTTTTAGTTAAAGACAGATTTAATTTCTAGTTTTGAAACTGTCATATTTCATTTAAGTCTACGTTTAGGGGTTAATTAGCATATGAACCTTACTAATTCATTTTGGCCCTTTAGACCCTTATTTCCCCAGTTTGTCCTCTATTTTTACATGTTAGGATAGGTCCCTAAACAGTCCTCACTAGCTTGCTAATTAACACATTAAAACAATCCAATTCCCTTGTTAATCTAGCAATTCAGCCTAACTAGAATTCAATTAACTCTTCCCATGTATTTAGCTCAACTCTCCATTCCCTTATTTAATCCAAAATAGTACCAATTTCACTAATTTATTCAAAACAGTCCTTAATAATCGATTAAGTCATCTAGATGGCCAGTTTTAGTTCTAACTTCAAATTTACCAGTTCTAACATTATTTTCACTAATCCAATACCTTGATTCAATAGTTAATTCAATTTCCTGCAAGTTTTTCCTATACAAATTTTCGTAATTAAGCCTGTATCATTATGTATTCAACAGATTTCAAATCAACAACACTAGTATGATTCTACAAGATCCTTATTATTCGGTTAACATGCCTTCAATTCAATTTCAACAACTCAACTTCTAATCTAATTCAAGCATAATATCCAGCATTCTAACTCAAGATTTCAAGCCAAATAAATAATTCAATCCAAGCAATTTCACTAACAACATTCGATAATCACAAAAGACAGGTACTTACACAAATTATTGTAACATGCATGAACATAGATAATCCTAGCAAGCTTCAATTTATCAACAATGGTGTTTCTCCTAAGTTCTCTCTCTCTGTGTACTCTTTCTCTATATTCGGCTAGCATGAGAAATGGAGGAAGATGGCAACTAATTTCATCTTAGTGGATTAGGAAATGTCTAAGTTGTCCTTTAATTTGTTATAATCCTTAAATTTAATCAAGGGTATACCAAGGAACTTCAATATTTAACATGCAAGTTTTATCTTTTTTATTCTATTCAAATTGGTCCTTGTAAATTGGTCACTTATTTCATTCGCCCTTTCAATTATGTCCCTAGATGATCTAATTAGCTTAGATTTAAGCTTAATTGAGCTATCAACTTAGATAATTGGTTTCAATAATTCTAAGCTAGTATTTAGGGTGTTACATTAAGCTTCGAAGAGGTTTTGAGAGTTAGCCTTTGCTTAGGTGTTGGATAGCTTAATATTCGAGAGAGTTAGGCTTAGGTTTATGTGGGCTATGATGTTTGATGCTGAGAGGCAAAATCCTAACTCACCTTAGAGACAAATGTAGAGTTTCAATGACTAAATGGAGTAGAACTTCAAGGATAGTAGCTTGCTAGGGTTCACGCCGAGAGGAATTGTCATAGCATTCTTGCTGTTAGGTTTCTTGCTAGAGATAGTTTAGAAACGCCTTAGTAAACTCTGTCGAGCATGATATGAGCAAGTTAGAGCTAAACATTCTTGAGACTTAGACATAGGAGTCCTTGATAAGCCCAGCCTGTCATCCCAATAGAGAGCTTCGTACACATGAGAGGACATTTGAAGTATCCATGTTTCAACCTAGTTTATATTACAGTTGTTTGCTACAATATTTCTAAACTTTTTTCATATTGCTATTGCATTTATTTTCAAGTTGCAAATTTGTGTGTTTTGACTAAGCTACTTTGGCCTCCAATCCCTGTGGAGACGATACTCACTCATCACTGTATTACTTATTCGATGTGTATACTTGCGCTAATTTCGTATCATATATAGGACATCACAACACACAACAAAATCCTAGCACGATTGATCGTTTCCAAAATCTTTTCGCATCCACATCGGTTAAGGAAACATGTATCATTGATTTTGATTTTCTTACCAAACTTAATTTTGCTTACTTGAAAAGGTTCATAGAATTTAAGTGGATGAATTCTTTATATTACAAGGAGCCTACTTTTCCTACTCTTATTAGAGTGTTTTATTCTAATGTCACCACGTGCTCTTTAAAAGAGTCAGATGACTCTATTGTTCGAATAATCAAATCTTATATGTTGGGTAAGCCTATCACTCTCACCGCCGATATTTTTGTTGATTCTTTTGGTCTTCCCATTGAGGGTGGTGGAATTGAAAAATGGTATTTTCCTTCTAATATGATCCGTCCTAGTGACATGAAGTATTCGTCAGATTGAGAGTCCAATTATTGGTGGCGTTATTCGTAGTTGAAATTAACTCACCTTGCCGCATTCATCTTTGAAGATATTGTATAGATAATTAAGGCTAAAATGCAAAAAACATTAGCTTATGGTATGTATCTTATCCATCTCTTCGTCATTCTTGGTATTTATACACATCTCTTGAGGCTGGTATCGAACCACCCACCGACAACGTCATTGGACATCATTCTACTGATCGGTTTGGATATAGAGAGGAACCCAAATTCTCTATGAAGTGGGTAAAGAGAAGAGGTGAAGTTCCCAAAGAGGAGCACCATGAGATAGGAGTTGAGAAGCACGAGGATGTAAATGGTCAACGTTCTCAAAGCTTCCAACAATGCGGGACCACGTGACATGAATTTGAGGGAGGTTCACGATTCCTTCTTCGTTATGTTGACTAATCTATCGGATCTCTTTGATCTCACGTGAATTCGAAACTTGATGTTATTGAGGCATATCAGTCCTCTTTGGGTGATGAGATTCACGCTCTTCAACATAAGATTGATTATTTCTCATTTCCTTTTTCACTGACATTATTCTCATCTTAGATACATACATGGACATCATCTTTTATTATGCTTTATATTTATTTGATACATTGCAACATTTTTATTAGGACTCTATATTTGATAATGTTTTTATTTGGTACTTTGATGTGTTATGTTGCTATTTCTTTTTGGTACTTATGGATATTTTATTTTTTTTATTTTAAGTACCTATGGATATTTATGCTTTAATGTTGTTATTGATCCTTTTAATACTAGCCTATTTTTTATTATTCTCCTTTGTTATAATGTGATAACAACATTATTGAATTATTTTGATATAACAAAAATGAGGAAAAATGTTAGTGGACAATAAAATGAAATTTATAAAAATTAGAGCTCAAATATTTTATTTTAAAATAATTTTCATAATCCTTCACCAAATGAAAAATTATTTTTTGAATGGGGAGCATTTGTCAAAAATTATTTTTCAAAAGAGTTTTGTTATATCAAAAAGGGGCATATTATTCAAACTATTATTTTGATATAGCAAATTAAGAGAAAAATATTTTTGGACTTAATTGAATATATTAGATTTCTCAAAAATCATTCAAAGTCCAAATCATAATGATCTATTTTTGCACTTTAAAAGACTAATTTCCATACTTGAAAGTAAAAGGAATAGATCCCTAGTAGCTTTTTAAAGAGCACGTATTTCCTCTAGATTTATGGATTAAATTGTCCCACATCAGCATTTTGTACATGTATTTCTACATTTTCATGTTTATTATTTGCATTTTGTTTAACTCAAGTCTTAGTTGCTCTTATTACACATATTTTTGCCTTTTGCCCTGTTTTCCTTGTATTACTAATGTCCCACAGAGGATTTTCATCACTGGAGCCAGCTCGACACTACAACGGCCAGCTGTCCAGTCTACTAAAATATAATGATTACTCTGCCAGTTGTATTATTTGTTATAACATAATTGGTATGGTAGAGAGTCACGTAAAATACCCGAAGGACAATTATCCTTTCTTTGGCAACTTATAAAAGGATAAATTTAGGAAGAGATAGAATTCATGTAATATCCATTTTCCTATCATCTTCAACCTCTAAGCTCTCCTTCCATGGCGGCTTCAGCTCCATTTCTAGAGATCCAAGGCGAAGCAAGACAGAATTATCTGAGGAGATGAGGATTCAAGTGATATATCAAGGAGAAATATATGTTATCTTCTTTAAAATATTCTATAGATAAATGCTTATTGAAGATTTTATTATATTTTGTGTTAATGACGTTGGTTTAAACTCTTTAAGCTTTGTATGAACTTGTTTAAACTTTGTTTTCTAGTTCAATATATTATTATTAGCTTTATTCATATTTCAATTGTTGGATTTGATTTTTTTGCATGAGAGCGTTAAACATCATCATTGACATTGAGAGATACAGTGACAAGTCAAGTTAACAAGCAATTACAATGAAAGTTGAATAAGGATACAATGAGAGTTGATCCACTTGTTCAATTAGTTGTAGTTTTGACAAACAACAAGATTTGTGGTTGGTCTACATCTTTGCGTTATCAGTTGAAGATTGAATGGAAGCTGGTAAGTGAGCTTAATCCTTTTATTTGTTAAATGAGCCAACGTATTGTATTTCCTTATTGTACTTGACATTCTACCAATTGATTTAACACACACTAATTTATTTCTCTATCACAACTACCATTACACTCACAATAATTCAGTTTACAAAATTGCTTGTGGCCACATAATAGTTCGATTCAATACTCATCCTCGTGAGATTGATATCTAACATGATCCTTCAATTTGCATACTTGCATCGACAGTGTTTGCTTGCTCTTAGCGTCTGATGATTATTCACTGATCGAATTTTGGCACCGTTATCGAGATGGTGTTATTTGGTTTTTATGTTTATGCTTGCAATTATGTTTCCTTTATTTAGATTGTACTTGTTTTTAATAGCTTTCATTGTTTCAGTTTCTTTTAATATGTTTTATAGGTGTTGTATGACCAGAAGTGCTACCACAACACTCTTCGTACCTGATCTAGAAGTTGAGAGGACTCTTAGACGTAATCTTCAAAAACGAGACCATGAAAACCCACCAGCCTAGAATAGAACAATCCACGAGGTTATCGTTCCCCAATTGGATGATTTGCAATCAGGTGTTGTTTGACCACCTATTCAATTTTGAAATTTCAAGTTGAAGCATGTTATGTTCCACATGCTCAACTCCAATGGGCAGTACGCGGGGTTACCACATGAAGATGCTAGAGAGCATCTTCAATCATTTCTTTTAATATGTGATTCTTTTAGTCAACAAGGTGTTCCTGATGATGCCTTACGAATGCAATTGTTCCATATTCTTTGCAAGGAAGAGCCCGCACATGGTTTTGTGGACCCCTTGACAGATCTATTACGTCATTGAATGATCTTGCAACGCAGTTTGTATTGTGCTTTAATCCACCGACAATAAACTCGCACTTGAGAAATAATATTACTACATATTATCAGTTGGATGATGAAACTCTCCACACAAAATAGGAAAGATACAAGTCTTTATTGTGACTATGTCCCAACCATGGCTTTCAACAAGAAACCCAGATTGAGATCTTCTACAATGGGTTGAATGCGGATACAAGACATCTTGTTGACGGATCCTCTAATGGACCTTTACTCAATTGCACTTACAATGGTGTGGTTGGAGTGTTGAAGCAATTTGCACATAATGATTCTCAATATCCTATTTCAAGAGATGCTTCATACAAAGCTACACCAAGAGTGTTCGAGCTTGATTATATTTCTTCTATAAAGGTTCAAATTTCTTCTTTGGAGAACAAAATCAAGAATATGGAGGGTACAAGTGAAGTTGCTCGTATAAGTTAACACAAAAACCACTACTCATGTGTTCTCTTGTGAGATTTATGGTGAGAACCATAGCTATGAAGATTGCCCACAACATGCAGAAATGCAAGCTAAGTCAGCAACATGTGAGCAATAACATGGGTAATTCTTACAACTTAGCTAAAAGAAAATATTGATGAAATTCCAATCATATCATAATGCAAGAGTATTCCGTTGTGGGAATAATTCTTTCCAAGGGAATTCTAGTGTGTGTTAAGGGAATTTCAATTACCCGCAACAACAGTTTACACCGCAAACTCCATTGCAGTCACAACAGAATAGTATGCAACCACAACATCCTTCTTCACAAACTCGGCAATTGTAGTATGGTGCGCAATCAAAATATGGAGTACCAAGTTAGATAAAGTCACAAACTAGTCACTATGCTCCGTCATCCATATCTGATCCATTTACTGTTTTTGAGGAACTGATGTGCGAACATTTCTCTCATACAGAAGCTATGATGAGAGTTCGGTAATGAGAGTCCAATAATCAAGAGTAAAGAACACTACAAGGCTATTACTCTCTATAGTGGTAAGCAAACTACTGATTCCAAGCAACAAGCACCCATATCTATTCATGAGCAAGGGGAGTCTTCAAAAAATGATTCCAAGTTAAAAGAATTCAATCAGTTTTGCAATCTAAATTGTTGCCACAATGCCCACTGTCGGTGCAATCAGTAGATAATCTTTCTCCATTGTTTCCTCAAAGATTAAGAGCAGTGAGTCTGGTAATCAATTTCAATTTTTGCAAGACACTTTACAATAGCTTATGGTGCAAATCCCCTTGATGGATGTGCTTACACAAATTCCTAATTATGCAAGGTTCATGAAGGAAATCCCATCCAAGAAGAAAAAGCTCAATTCTATAGAAACCATTGCGCTCACAGAGGACTGCAGTGCGCTCATATCAACCCCTCTACCTAGAGAAATGAAAGATCATGCAATCTTCATCATCCCCTACTCTATTGGCAATCACTACTTTAGCATGGCTCTTTGTGATTTGAAGGCAAGTATTAATCTAATGCCGTTATCCACTTTTTAGAAAGTTAGGCATTGGAGAAATGAAATCCACTGCAGTCACATTGCAACTAGTAGATAGATCTTTGACTCATCCGAATGGACAAATAAAAGATGTGCTTGTCCGTGTGGATAAGTTTGTTTTTCTAGCTGATGTATTATTCTTGACTGTGAGGAAGACAAGGATGTTCCTATTATTCTTGGTCGACCATTCTTAGCAACTTTGAAGGATATTATTGATGTATCAAAAGGATAACTCACAATGCGGGTCAACAATGATCAAGTTACTTTTGGGATGTTCAACACTGATCTTAGAAGACTCACATAGGAATGTCATCATATTGATATTCTAGACAATATCATTCAAGAAGACTTGAATCAGTGTATTATTCTCATTGCTGAAGATATTGTGTTGACATTGGTAGAAGATGATATCCCATATTGTGACAACATTGTTAAAGTACTAACTATTTTTGTTCAACATAAATGGCAAGTTGAATCTTTAGATCTTGCACATCGTACAATTCCTGCTTTTAAACCATCTATTGAAGAAGCTCTTATTTTAAGACTGAATTGATATGAGCTTGGTTACGTGAGTTTCCAAGTTGTATTTGTTGCCCGATCGTGATCCAACTAAGTTTCTTCTCAAACTAAAAAATTGGGTTGATTTGGTTCAGTTTTGTGTTCAAGGGAGGTTGTAGGAAAGAAAAGGATGGTTCAAATGGGCTATACTTTTTTGGTGTAGAAGGTGGTTAATGGTTGATGAGTTGGTAATGGAGGTTTGGATGAATGGTGGAGGTGATGGTGATGTTTAAGGCTGATAGTTTGGTTTTATAATGAAAGAAAAACTAACACTATATAACAATGTTGACCCAAACCTCATAATGTTCATTACTACCACTAATTATAAGGAGCTAGGAAACAACGATATAAAAGAATGGAAAGGGTTGATTTCACAAGAAGGACATGCAAATCGATAAAGTTCTCAAAGAATAAGAGAGTTAAATACTCACAAGAAAATATATATTCCAAGTTGTGTCTTGAGAGCTACAAATGAGTCCTATTTATAGGATCTACAAGATGGAAGAGGAATATCATAAAATGGATCTAGTAATTTTCTTTTAATGTCCATTCATGCATATCTTTAGAGCTTGTGACTATCCTTCTTCTCTTCGTAGCCAAATAGTCTGGTGAAGCTTTTAAAATGCTTTTAAAGTATGATCCTTCCAACTCCCCTTGGTAGCCAAATGGTTGTGAAGCTTAAAAGACATTATTGGGCTCTTTAAGATACTCTCTAATTTTTTCACTCATTAATTCTTTCCAACATGCACCTAGCCCTTTTCCATATGCTATATTAATTGGTCCATTAGCCTTTCAAGGAAGATCCTTGCCAATTGCAATCTTTGGCGTGCTCTTGCTTTGTTGCAACCCTTGGTGTGATCTTGCTTCCTTCTTTCTTACAAATAGTCATCACATGTGATAAGACATCTTAAATGTGTAGAGAAATGAGAACATAAAAGTACATGTAACTTTGTAACATAAATATGCAAACAAGACAAAAAATGTGCAAGAAACATGTGTAATATATTAATTAAAATGTTGGAAATGTAAGTGTCTTAAATGCTACTAATGCAAATGTTTTATTATATCATAAAACCATAGTTTAATATGTAGCACATGCAGACTAATGCACATAAAGAAGGTGACATGGCTCAGATGAGCTGAGGGTTTTCATGCTAGACTCGAGTGAGCTAAGGATGGTTGCATTTGAGTCCCAAATTTGACAAATCAAGTTTTCCAAAGTTTCTTTAATTCTTCTTGCTCGAGCATGAGTCATAGGTCCTAGAGTAAGCCTCTTCGAAACTTCTTGGGCCATGATTGCATCATTCCCTCCCTCTTTGAGACAATTTGTCCCCAAATCGTCACCCGCGTCATAGAAAGATAAATCAGATACATTAAAGGTGGCACTGACATTATATTCTCCTAGAAAGTCTAGTTTATAGGCATTATCATTTATTTTCACAACCACTTTAAATGGACCATCTCCTTGAGGTAGTAGCTAGGATTTCCTTCAAGTTGGAAATCTTTCCTACCTTAGATGCACCCAAACCCAATCACTAGGTTCAAAGGTAATTCCCCTACGTCCTTTGTTGGCTTGTTGCTCATATTGCCTTGCCCTTTTCTCAATGTTCCCTTGAACTTGTTGGTGGAGCTTCTTCACATACTCTACCTTGTTCTTTCCATCCTTGTTCAAAACTTGATCAAGAGGTAGCTATAACAAATCCATCAAAGTTAAAGGATTGAAACCATATACCACCTCAAATGGGGAATGCTTTGTAGCGGAGTGCACAGACCTATTGTAGGCGAATTGAACAAGTGGTTAGCACTCAACCCATGACTTTAGATTCTTTTGAATGATTTCCCTTAATAGAGTTGATAAAACCCTATTGACAACTTCTGTGTGTCCATCTATTTGTGGATTGCACGTAGTGAAGAACAAAAGTTTTGTTCCAATTTTCCTCCAAAGGGTTATCCAAAAGTGACTCTAGAATTTAACATCCCTGTCTAACACGATTGTCCTTGGAATTCCATGCAATCAAACGATTTCTGTGAAAATAGATTTGTGACATGAGAAGCATTATCAGTTTGTCACAAGAAACAAAGTGTGCTATTTTGGAAAATCTATCGACCACAACAAAGAATCTTTAACATTCTTTATGTGAGATAGACCTAGTACAAACTCCAAAGAAATATCAACCCAAGGTTCACTCAATATAGGCAAAATAGTGTATAGTCCATGGGGCATGTGTTTTGACTTCCCCTTCTTACATGTGATGCATCTTTCACATATCCTTTCCACATCCCTCCTCATTTTAGGCCAATATAATTGTTCTTGAAGACCACTCAATGTGTTGCTTGCTCCAAAATGTCCCATTAGTCATCCTCCATGGGTTTCCTTGATAAGCACTTCACGAACCAATCCTTGAGGAATGGAAAGTTGTCCTTATTTTAAAAGGTATCCATCATGCCTATAAAACCTTTCAAATGCAACCTTTCCACAAGCTTTATATATTTCTCAAAAATCATGGTCAGTTTCATAAAGCTCTTTAATGAATGCAAAACCAAGTAGTTTATAGCCTAAGGTATTAAGGAGAACATACCTTCGTGATAAGGCATCAGCAACAACATTCTCCTTATCCTTCTTATACTTTATCATGTATGGGAATGAGTCAAGGAATTCTACCCACTTGGCATGTCTTTTGTTTAATTTGTGTTGGCTCTTAATATGCTTCAAGGCTTCATGATCGGTATGTATAACAAACTCTTTTGGCAAAAGGTAACGTTTCCAAGTCTCTAAAGCTTGTATTAGACCGTACATATCCTTGTCCTATGCCGAAAAGTTGAGATGGGCTCCATTTAATTTCTTTCTAAAATATACCATTGGACGTCCCTCTTGAGTTAAAACAACTCAGTCCCTAAACCTAAAGCATCACCCTCAATCTCGAATGTTTTGTTAAAATCAGGTAGGGTAAGCAATGGGGATTTAGTTAAACATTCTTTGATCAAATTAAAGGAATTTTGTTGTTCCTCACCCCAACGAAAGTTTGAATTCTTTTTAATTATCCTCGTTAGTAGGGCGGTAATGGTGCTAAAATTAGGAACAAACCTATGGTAGAAGCTAGCATGACCATGAAAGCTTCTTACTTGTGTAATGCTCATAGGTCGAGGCCATTCTTGAATTGATTTGACCTTTTCTTGATCAAGCTTTAGGCCCTCAGAACTGACAATAAAACCTAGAAAGACAAGCTTATCAGTGCAAAATGTGCATTTCTTCATGTTATCATAAAGCTTTTCTTTTATCAAAACTTCCAAAACTGACCTTAAATGTTGAAAATGATCTTCTAAAGTTTTCCTATATATAAGTATGTCATCAAAATAAACCACACAAAACTTTCCAATAAATGGGCGAAGAACATGGTTCATTAGCCACATAAAAGTATTGGGTGCATTAGTTAAGCTGGAAGGCATAACCAACCACTCGTACAAACCTTGTTTGATTTTAAATGTAGTTTTCCATTCATCACCTTCACACATTTAAATTTATTGATAACCGCTCTTAAGGTCTATCTTGGAAAATATGCTAGCACCACTAAGTTCATCTAACATGTCATCTAAGTAAGAAATAAGGTGCTTATACTTTACCGTGATTTTATTTACAGCTCGACAATCGTTACACATGCGCCACAAACCATTTTTCTTGGGAACTAACAAAACTAGAACCGCACATGGACAAAGGGTTTCCCTCATGTATCCTTTTTCCATCAAATCTTGAATTTACCTTTGCAACTCCTTAGTCTCTTCGAGATTGCTACGGTAGGCTGGGTGGTTTGGAATAGTTGCACCTGGAATGAGGTCAATTTGGTGATCAAGGTAAACTGCTCGGAATGTCTTCAGGAAACAAGTCCTCAAAATCCTACAATAAAGAGTTAATAAAAGATGGCAAATCAAGGTTAAGTTCGTTAGTGTTCAATATAGCTTCTTTGTACATAAGTACAAGAAGTGATCATTTTGTCATCAAACATTCTCAAATGTCCTTTCCCTTTGCAAAAATGCTTATTCTTTTTCCTTCTCTTTTTTTACCATTCTCCTCTTTGCCTTTTTTGATTTCCTTTATTTTTTCCTCACACTTATTTATTTCCTCCTTTTTATTTTCCTCCGATTTTTCCATTCTTTCCTTTTCACTTTCTTTGGCTTTCTCAACACTTTTCCTTGGATGAATTTGGTTTTCATGAACTTGTCAACGCGTAAGTGGCGTTAAGGTGATTTTCTTCTCTTCATAGGAAAATGAATATCGGTTGGTAAAGCCATCATGAATCTTCGTCTGATCAAATTGCCATGGCCTTCTAGAAGCAAATGGTCGACATGCATAGGAACAATGTCGTAGAGAACTTCATCCTTCTATTTTCCAATGTAAAATGGAATAAGTTCTTGCTTAGTCACCTTAATTTTTCCTCCATCATTAAGCCATTGTAGTTTGTAAGGCTGATGATGCCTAGCGGTTGGGAGTCCTAGCTTTTCAATCATCAAATTGCTTGCAACGTTAGTACACCTACCACCATCTATTATAACAAAGCATATGTAACACCCTTACTAGTATTTAATATCCAATACTAGTTAGAGTGTCACATAATGAATTGCTAGCAATCTATAATAGTCATTTATCTAAAAAAATCACTGTTAATCCATTTGTCTATTTATCATGTAAGATCAGTTTTCAAATTTGTGATCGCCAAGAAAATTTTATTTTCAGGCATTAACTTAGCAGTTCATATTTATGAGCTAAAAGCAATATAATTACCTAAAAACTGCCTATATTAAAAATCTATTTGATTACTCTATTAATTCTTTTTCTAATAATTACTCGATTTTTATACTAGTAATTCATCTAACCCTTTTTAATTGTAATATAACAGCTCACCCTTCATTATCAACATAAACCAGTTTATAAGTTAGTACAAACCATATTAAGACTAGATTAAAACCGACTAATATTAACATATACATGTCATCTAGTAACATCAAAATACATCAAAAGATGTTATTACTGATACCGTAGTTATTCTCTCTACTGATAAGATGCCAACTGCTCCTTACTCCAATTCCTTCTTTTTACCTACGCGTGCAAATCATCACACGCTAAGTATACACTTAGTGAGTTAATAATAAAATCCAGTGCAATACTACATACTTATAAATATAAAGATGTAACCATAATCATGCATCAAGATCACTAGATATGTATTACCATCATGTTAATCGTATATTAACATAATATCAACCATATATAACTTTCTTACCAATATACTTGACATTTACTTTGAGAGTTGATAAACTCCTTTACCTGTTTATCACTTATTAATCAATAAACCATAGCCCAAATATAAGCCTATGAGGACCCTGGGTACATGAGTCAAATATGCACCAAAGTGTTAATACACGTAAGGTCGTGCCCACCATAATACACATAAGGTCGTGCCCACCATATGCATTAAGTGTCCTTTATACACACTATAGTGCTAAACCGAGTATGCAACATACTGCTGGACTCTATGGCATGCCAACTATACCATGTTCCTCAATAACATTCTTGGGCATATATTCCATATTTATTTTATCCATGGAAATGTATATCAACATAATTTAACATTGGTCAATTCATACCCGAAATAACATTCATAATACAACATCGTATATAACTAGTGATCCATGCATTTATATTAAACTTTTGACATATTTAGAACATGTCAAATATATAACTAATGACATAAATATCATGCTAATATAAACAAGATAGACTTATCGCAAGTCTTCCTAATATCCATGTATCATGTTATGTATGCATTGCACTCACCTTGACACTTTATATGTTCCAAAATTTAAATCCTCACTAAGCTTTACTTTTGATCTTTTTTCCTTTCCTTGGTTGCTAGCTCAATTCTGATTTTGATCACGACCTATGTGTGCATCATTTACAACACATGTATATTTAAAAAAAATACAAGTTAGTATCATACTAACATAGGTACGTAATAGGAAAAGAAATTCCTATAAATTATTTCAAAGTTTATTCGATACTAATTCACTTCATACAATTCATATCAATCTCAATACTTCAAATTTCCTTTCATATCCAAATCAAAGAATGATTCATAAATCATTCTAACAATTATTCAAGCATCATACCTCAATTTAACCAACTTCCACTTTAAACCTCTTAATTTCCATGCTAAGCGTTTTAATCCTTTAACCTTAACAAACTTCTAATTTGGTCCAAACAACTTTCTAAAACTTGTAGAATCATCAAATCAACATATCTAACCTTAATAAAATTCTTCCATAATTTTCTTTAATCTCTTCACTTTGACCGAATATGAAAGGTCACTATAGACTTGATTTCTAACTTGATTCAAGCGTGAATCAAACTTCAAAGCATCATTTCTAAGCACAATCAATCATTCTCATATCAAAATCCAACATCCTTTTCATCCATCAAATTCAATAGCTCAAGATTCAAGCATGGAAAGCATGAACAATTAATACCAAATGATAGAAAATTTCATGTAGATCAATTTCATGTTTCATACTTTCATCCAAAATCCTACTAGATTGGCTTGAAAAATCAAAAAGAAAATGTCACAAACCTTAGGTAGAGATTTCGGCACTTTGGAGAAACTATGAAGAAAAGTCATGAACTTTCTCTTTATTCAATTTAGACCATTTGTCGCCAATTTATAAAAGATTTCAAATAAAAATCTCCTTAGTAGTCAAATGACTATTTTACCCTTGATATCCAAAGCCTCTCATATTGCCACATATTAATTTATTCACCTAAGGGTCAAAAATAAATCATCAAGTTAGTAGTTACCAATTTTGCCCTTGTAATTCCCCAAAATTACAATCTTGCCACTTTTTTCCAACGACTCATATTTAAGGAATGAAAAAGATATATTTAAACTTGCCTTATCTTTTAACAAAATATCTCATTTATTCAATTCGATCCTATTATCCGAATTCTTCTCGAACTTTAACTCTTTATAACTTTTAACACAAATTCCGTACCAAAAATTTGAGTAACACGAAAACGTCATTCTTGGGGGTAAATTATTAATTTATGAGACTAAAATACATAGCTTTTGAAAATTACAATTTAGTCCCTAAACTTTTCTTAAGTTTATGCTTTAGTCCTTGAACTTTCATTTTATTCATTTTGGTCACTACCCAAAACTTTGAGGTATTACAACATACCTTCCTATTGACATGACATCTGGTGTGGAAGATGTTTACACGTTGTTCACTTTCCATAACTTGTGTACTAAGGCACTTTTTGACAACAAGGGCTTCTCCGTCAACTACAAATTCCATCTCCTCTTTACCGGTTTGAACCTCGATTTCCTCTTCTTCCTCATGACCTGGTTCATCTTGCCATTGTCTTGGATGAACATGGCGCTGCGGTTTGGGCATTGACTAGAAAATTGGCCAAGTCCTAAACATTTGAAACATTGCACATCATGTGATCTAAATGGGGAGGAAACATTTTTACCATTGATGGTTTCGTCAATGGGCTTTGTAACCCCTCGACCTAGCCTAGACGCCAGACCTAATTGAACAAGCTATATTGGGTTTACCGAATCAAACCTGTGAAGTGATAACTCAAATTACATCCATTTCATTTCTTTTTATCTTGTCTAGATGCATATTAATAACCTAAGGTGAGCATGCTGGCAGCGGGTTAAAACTCCATTGAATCGAGCGTCAGTTTGACATCCAATTACGCGTAATTGCAATTTTGGGACCAAATAGAAAATGTGTAAAAATATAGGGACTCTCTTGGTTTTAAGGTTACATTTCCATAATTAGTCAAATTACATGATTGTATGCCAAATTTCAACTTAAAACGATCATCCAATCTCAAATAGTTGCACTCATAACAGCTAGGGACCAAACTGAATAAAAGAGAACCCTTAAAAGCATATTTTAACTTTATTAATAGCTACCCGTATCGATATTCGAGCAAGTATATCAATACACCTATGCATTTTCAAAATCCCAGATTCTAGTAGCTTAAACTCGTACCACTATACCTCTTCGAGTATCGAAACGCTATGCCTGAAAAATTTGTCTCGTATCAATAAACCTCTTTGAGTATCAATACGCTATGCCTAAAAACACTAACTCGTATTGATACTGTCTTACGCGTATCGATACGCCCTGACCTAAAATGTCCAATTTTGCTAGTTTAACAAACATTTATGGATTCAAACATGTCCCAATCATTCATAATCATAAACACAACTACACCAGGGATCATTCCATGCCAGAACATCCAAGGTACATGAACAAATCATCGCAACATGGATCAACATGATTCTAGAGGCATGCTTCCTATAAAACAACCAACCACCACACGAAACATAAATCCAAAGCAACAACCAAACGTATAAGGCCGATTACAACCCTAAAACAAACTTTCCCAAACAGGGAATTTATCAAAAACCCTATCTAATCAATAATGTACCCCCATTGCCTTTATTACTACAAGTCTATTTCGAAGAGTCATAGTTTTGTGTTAACAAGTCCTTGGATTTTCCCTCGCTTGCTCACTGCCTCCAACCTTTAATTCTCTACATTGATGCACAAAGAGAACGTAAGCTCACAAGGCCTAGTGAGGAGGGCTCAAAACACAACACCATCAATGCAATTAAAACCGATTTTCAACACACAAAGAGTTCATCATTTAAAACGACTTTCAAAACATTATCATGCCTTTTAAACCAAAACATGCTTACTTTCCAAGCACTTCACATTTGATTAAAAATCCATTTGAAAATAATAACCCATCTTTTCTTCAAATCATGTTTTACTACCCAAGCATTATCTCATTTGTTTCAATAACAAATCATGCATAATAACCATATGCATCAAAGCATATATAAACATCATTTATCTCAATGATTCAAATATATTGGCAATTAAAGTGACCCGGATAGCACTACCCACATCCTTGGATAGCACTACCCCTATCCATAAATGTTTGGATACACGAACTCCCTTGATGGCACTACCCCCATAAAGTTTCATGGCAGTACTACACCCACCATAACTCAATTAGGCCGGGAATAGAACTACCTCTATCCCGTTGTGATAACACTACCCCTATCGCTTCACAATAACACTGTCCCTATTGTGTAAATGAAGAATTTCGTATGATCGATTTTGTATTTATAGTGCAGTTTTATCCTATGGCTAGCCAACTATATCCGAAACTTTCTCATTACGTCACAAAGCCAATATATCATTTCCAAATACATTTACTTACTATTTTCCAATGCATTTCATAAAACCATTTCATATACAATACCACATTGCCAAAGGCAACATCAGATTCCTCTTAGGAACAATTCTCAATGCTCATATGCATTCAAATATTTTCGTAAACATTGCATATTTATCCAAAACGATGCATTTACAGTAAGTAAATCAAACCATGTTTAAAACCAAAACATGAAAATCAACCATGTTTAAACCGACATGAAATCCGCAAGCTCATCTCAAAACCAATAATCAAGCAAAGTAATAATGACTTACGCTTGAGCTTAGTTAAGCTTTTTAGGCTATAACTATACTCCCATGATCCAACAATCAAACCTTTTAAAGAGCTTAAACACGTTTTCACTCACCGATTTGCCTTGCCTCGCTTGCTGACAGGAAATGAGCAAAAATGCATCTTTATGCCTTCAACTCGCCTTCCGCAAGCTCATCTAGAAACCAATAATCAAGAAAATTAAACGTACACCACTAGGCAAACCCTCCTTGATCGTCCCCTCATTTAACCACGTAAAACAAAGCAAAAATGCATCATTATGCATTCAACTCCATAGCTAAACAAAGTTCCCTTGCAACCTCAACATTCGCCTTCCAAAAACTAGTCGAAACTATCGAAAATAACAACAAACACCTTCCAAACTTAACCCAGCCAAAACGTACTAGTTTAATTCATAAATTACCATCAATTAACATCCAAAAACAACCTAATAACATCCTTATACCTCCAGCATCCATAAAGCTCCCACAACCCCTCAAAAACACATAACTAACAACCTAGAAATTAGAGATTCACCTAGTTTGGGGATTCCAATGTTAAAACCAACTTATTAACATTATCAAACCTCAAAATCATGATTAAAACCAATCAAGAACTCAACAAAATAGGTCCAATATGAAAATCACATGATCTAAACAAATAAACCTTGATTTAACCAATTTCCATTATTAAATCATCAAAATTCATTAGAAAACATTAAAAAGGATCAAATACTTGAGAATTTCAGTAAATAACCATCCATTAAAGGAGAAGAACGAACCTTACCTCCAATGAGTTAATTTCCTCTCAATTGGATGTTTTATTCTTGAAAAATACAAGAAAACAATGAGATTTTGGAAAACAATATTGAAGAATCCATTAGAAATCAAAAGTTTAAGAAATCAAGATCATTACCTAAAATCCTTGATGAAAAAAAAGTGTTTGGCTGAAGAGATTTTGAGAGAAAAGTTTGAGAGAAAAAGTTACGTCAAAAATGGTTTAGGGAAATAACTACCTTCTTTTATTAAATCCCCTTTTAATTTCTTAATTAAAACTCTTTAAAATCAATCCTAATTGAGAGCAAAATCTGATAAAAACATTTGGTAAATTGGCTCCTTAAAGATTCTAAGATTTCACCCAAAATGTCAAATGTCCAAAACCAATTTTCCAAAATCAATCTTAATTGAGAGGAAAATATGATAAAACCCTTTTTCAAAATAGTCACTAAAAACAATTTTCATTCTTTACATTTTGGTCACTAACCGAAAATGTCAAATGTCCAAAACCCATTTTCCAAAATTGATTTCACCAAATATATACATATATTAAATAATGATTTTAGGATATTTTCCCATATTTTTATCTCACTTAAAAATATTTATTTTGATTTTTATCTTGAATTCGATTCGAATCTCTAATTTCAGTGTACTAGACCGTTTAATCGACCTAGGAAACTCCTAGGCCCAAAATAGAGGCATTAGAACTCTCCCCCGCTTAGGAAATTTTGCCCTTGAAATTTACCTAAAGGAAACAGATGTGTAAAGTGTTTCAACATATTCGCCTTACTTTCCCACGTGACTTCCTCAACTCCACAATGCTGCCACAACACCTTCACAAGCTCAATCGTTTTGCCACAAAGAACATTGCTGCTATAATCAAGGATCTTTATAGGTTCCTCCTCATAAGATAAATTCAGCCGTAAATCAATGACTTCCACTGGCATAACTTGTAATGGATCCAACCGATACCTTCGCAACATCGATAGATGAAACACATCATGAATATTCTCCAACTTAGGAGAAAACCCCAAACAATAAGCCACAAGACCTATACGCTCCACAACCTCATATGGTCCAATGAACCTCAAACTAAGATTTCCTTTACTTCCAAACTACATCACCTCCTTCCAAGGCGACACCTTCAAGAACACGTGATCTCCAATCGCATACTCATGCTCCCTACGCTTCAAATCCACGTAGGATTTCTAATGATCCGAAATCGCTTTTAAGTGATCACACACAAGCTTTATCTTCTTATTCGTGCCTTTTAACACATCTAGCATAGACACATGCTTTTCTCCCGCCTCAGCCCAACACAAAGGTGTACGACACTTCCTACCATACAAGGCATCATAAGGTGCCATTTGCACATTAGCCTGACAACTATTATTATAGACAAACTCCGCCAAAGGCAACTACCTCTCCCAGGTTCCTTTGTACTCAATGATACAACACCTCAACATATCCTCCAAGACTTGGATCACATGTTCAGACTGACCATCCGTTTGAGGATGATACGAAGTACTAAATTGCAACTGTGTACCGAAAGTTTGTTGCAAACAATCCCAAAACCTCACCATAAATCGTGAATCTCTATCCAAAACTAGGCACTTAGGAACTCCGTGCAAAGGTACAATCTTAGCAAAATACAACTCCGCCAACGTATTCAAGGTATACGTTGTATGCATTGGCACAAATATGCACACTTTGTAACCCAATCAACAATCACCCAAATGGAATACTTTTTAGTGAGCTACAACGATAACCCAAACACAAAATCCGTAGTGGTTCTCTCTCCGCTTCCATTCGAGTATCCCCAACTGTTGTAATAACCCAAAAGGAAACTGATGCTCAGCCTTAACACACTAACACAACATGTGTTTAACAACAAAATCAGCCACATCTTTCTTTAAAATAACCCAAAAGTACTATTTTTCAACCCTTGATACATCTTAATACTATCGAAATACATAGCAAAAGGACTAGTATGCACCTCGGTCAAAATGACATACCTCAACTCAACAGCACTAGGAACCACTATCCGACCTTTAACGTACAACCCATCATCATTAAAGTGAAAATCTGTCAGATTTCCATCTATGATATCCTTAACATGTGATACCAATGCATCATCATAAGGTTGCTTCTCCTTAAATAACTGTGACAAAGTTGACTTTGCTCACAATTCGGCCAACAAGTCACTATCCCATGTCACACTTAACCGTGCAACATCGCCCTTAACTCCATCACATCTTTCCTACTCAAAGCATCGGCTACAACGTTAGCCTTTCCCGAATGATATTCAATCATCAAATCATAATCGTTAAACAACTCCAACCATCTATGTTATCTAAGATCCAAATCCTTTTGCGTCGTCACATTTCTTTTTTTCAAACTCTTATTATCCGAGTTCACAACAAACTCACCATAGAGATAAGGTATCCAAATCCTTTAAGCAAACACAACCGCGACAAGCTCAACAACATGCGTAAGACAATGTGCTCGTGCACCTTCAACTGTAAAAATACGCAGGCCACAACTTCGCTAGCGGCACAACAATCTTAGAAGATTCTTTAACAAACCTTGATGTTAATTAAATGAATCTAGAAAACCCATGAAATTCTAACTCCAACCTTGGTTGCTTCAAAACTAACACAAATCAAACTTCTAAGAACCAATCTTTAACACCCTTTTCAAACTTTGAGAACTCCAAAGAACCACATTACTAAAGCTACTTACATAAGCTACCTTGCTTAGACCATCACTCCATTTGCCTCCGAACAGTCATCCATAAGTGTGAAGATATGTATGCATGATTACTTATATGCCCTCAAAGATGTCTATGTATATATATATGCACAACCTCTAATGTCATGCCCAAATATATACATGTACTAGCATATTTCTATATATACATATAAGTGTTTTTGCAATGTGCATGTTTAATTGTTCACACTTACTAATAACGTTCTCAACTCTAGAATTCCTTCCAGCCTGCCAAAACTTGCACTTACCCAAATAAAGAGCAACATTCGCTCCTCCACAAAAGCCTACTAACCCATTTATACCTGTCAATCAAGATCTTTCTCGGTACCTTTGTACACGAGAATATCATCTATAAACACAACAACAACCTGGTCCAAAAATTCATGAAACACTTGATTCATCCTATCCATGAACGTGGCAGGGAAAATAGACAAACCAAACGGCATCACCAAGAACTCGTAATGCTCGTACCTCGTACAAAAGGCAAACTTAGGTACATTCACATCCTTTACCTTCAACCGATAATACCCAGAGCTAAAATCAATTTTAGAAAACAACAAAACACCTCTAAATTGATCAAACAAATCATCAATCCATGGCAAAAGATACTTATTCATTATCATCAACTTGTTCACTTGCCGATATTATAACCCCTCAACTCGACCTAGTCGCAAGACTGAACCGAACGAGCTACATTAGGTTTACCGAAGCAAACCGTGAAGAAATAACTCAAATTTACATCTATTTTTTTCTTTATCTTAGCTAGATGCAATATCATAAACTATGGTGAGTGATTAGGCAGCGGGTGAAAACTCAACTCAATCGGGTGTCGAATCGACATCCAATTACGCTTAATTGCAATTTAGGGACCAAATTGCAATTCTAGAAAATTGTAGGAAGTTATACCATTTTGAGTTTACCAATCTTTAATTAGTTATGTTACATGCTTGATCACCAATTTCAACTCAAAACAACAATCCAAACTCATAAAATTGCATTTACAAATATCAGGGATTAAAATATAATGTTTCAAAACATTTCTAAGCTTTGTAGTAACATCCTTACTGAAGGTTCCAAAACCTTTGGCAAAGGTCTCAAAATTGTTTTTCCAGTAACCAAAGTTGCCCTCAAGGATTTGAAACCTTGGCCTTGGTTTTGAATCCAGCTTCAACGGGTTTCAGAAGCTATTCATAAGGTTCCGAAACTTACCTGCAAATTTGCAGAAATTGCATACTCGAAACACTTTAGAACCAAATTAAACATATCCACATTAGCCCTAAATACTATAATATTCATCTCATTTAAGATTCACACCTGAAACAAGCTTTCAAAGACATACGTAACAATTCACATACCAATTCAAACTCGATACCATCATCTAGAGGCATGCTTCCTAAAATCGATCAACTAAAAGTCGAAAAGCATAAACCAAGCTTAAACCAAACTTCAAAGGCCATTTATGTAACACCCCAAATTAGGGCCTAGAAGTATTAATCATCCTATGTGACTATGTTAGACTTTTAATTGTGAATCTGGATTTAAAGATTAAACAAGATAAGGACCATTAAGCAAAAAAATTAATTGTTTGCTAACAAAATTAAGAGGACTAAACCAAAATGATATTAGGATGGTGGTTTTGCATGCAAATTAAAAATTAATGAAGGATTTGAATATGTGACATTACTATATGAAATACATGTGGCAAGGGGAAAAAGTTAAGCTCGGCCAAAGGGGGAGGAATTCGACATCACTTTCTCCATCTTCTACCCTTAGGCCGAAACTTTGTGAGAGAGAAAAGAAAAGAGAGAAACTCCATGGAAATCATGCTTTAATCTTTAATTGATGGTGTTATTTTAATTTCTTGCTTAACTACAAACACGAATGTAAACTTCTCTCTTTTTCCTCTTTAAATTAAAGTAAGAGAAGGTGTGATTACAATCTTATTGTTAGAATTGTGATTTATTTTGGATGTTCATTCGTGATAATGATGGTAACTTGTGTGAATCTGAAATTGGCATTTTGGACATTCAGATATGCTAATTTAAGTTTGTAAATGATCTTCTATGCTTGTGTAGTTATAATAGAGGTTATGTGTTATATAAGTCATGATAGGAATATTCAGAAGGCTACCATGAATGTAAATGGGACTATTTTGTGTGTCTATTAAATTAGAGGACTATTTTGACTTATATAAATAAGGGAATTAATATAAAGGGAGATGTTGTATTCGAAAACTATGATTTGGGGACTGCCTTGCACTTATAAGATGTTTGGGGACTGTTTCGGTGCATGCAATTGTAAAATTAAAGACAACGGTTGTTTGGATAGAATGGATAATTAATGGACTACTTTTAAGAGATAAGCCTATATGGATATGTTGTTGCCATATTTTTAGTATAAATTTGAGTGTGGTGTACTGATTTTATACGTAATGGTCTACATGTGCAAATGAGATGTGAATATGATTTGCAAATAGTTGTTAATGGAAATGAATTTAATCTAAGATTATAACTTGTTTATATGAATAGACCGAGAAGGGGTTTTGGGATAAGATTCTAAGGTAAATCAACTTACAAAAGATCAAAAAGGAATTGCAATTCGGGAGCAGAATTAACACAGGATGACCTATGAGTGTAATTAAGGCCTTAGAATAAGCTTATAGCTGTCTCGAGCACTTTTAATATCGAATTGATTTCTTCATTTTGATTCTTTGGATTGTATTATGCGGGTAGATGCTTACTTGACTAGTGGTAAGTACCTCAAGGTAAGTACCTTGAAGCATGTTTAACTTGATCTATAAGGGGACATATTCTTGAATATGATGTGTACATGTTTATACTAAAATGATTTGAGATGAAAATTCAACCTTGTTTCGAGATTATATATTCTTGGAGCCATGCTCAATCATATTATGATTAAGATATAATCATTTGAATGCTTGATTAAGTGATTACACTCAACCTTATAATTGATATGATAAGATTATATGGAAAGCCTTGGTTCAAGTTGGTCTTAGATACAATTGGCATGCCATAGAGTCCATAGAGCTCATGTTAGGGTGGACTACGGTCCCTGATTTGGTGACAGTTGGAGGGATGTGTTTGTGGTCATTCGATGATAGTATGAGGGATTGACTGGTACTTCTAGTACCCTTGTTTGGCAACAATTGGTTGGGAATTCGAGTATCTAGACTACTTGTTAATCAAGGCTATGATAATTATCTTATATGATAATTGTAAAATTTCTAAGTAATAAGTAATTTGATATATTTTGATGCTCCTAACATTAGTTGCCCTAAGATATGGAATTTGAATTGTTAGCTTGCTCTAAAAGTATTATATGTGATGAGTATGATATGTTAATCCTCTCTATTGCGGTATTTGAGCATGTGATGATAGAACTGCATGATTTATTATGTAATCATGTACTATTCAAATGGTAGTTATTTCTTTGGCTCATGATACAACATGTTGTATAGTGGATCACACACTAGGGCGACCCAAGTTTTGTTGCTATGAATTTTTGTTTAACTTTTGTCTCCCTCTTAAGTCACCTTACTTATTGTTCCCCTTGATAAGTTTCAAGATAAGCTTGTTTTGATTTAATCTTGCGAGATTAAACAAGATCACAAGATGGCTGAAAGTAAGTTTTGTATATTCCTAGAACTCCTAGAAGTAGCACATATGTATATAATTTTGCATAACTCATCTAGCTTATCGATCAAGTTATGTAATTAAATACCTAAGAAGTTCATGTGTGTGATAGATCTATCATGATTGTGGGGTGGTTGCTTGATTCATATGTTACTTTGTTTTGGTGGGTGTGTGAAATGTCCTTTATACATACATACATACATACATACGTACGTACATACACACCTACATACATACATACATACATACATATATACATACATACTTACATACGTTTGTGATTTGCTTGGTTGATCGATTCATGGTAAATTTTCTTGTTTGATGTTTGTGCCTATTCTTGCATATCAAATGGGTGGTATGTCTTGTTTTAATGAAAAATGTATGATCTTATGACTTATTTTCGAATCACATACAGAAATTTGAGGTAACTAAAAGGGAGACAAGAGAAAAATAAGTCTTAAACCTTTACAAGATATAAGGTTGGTATACCAAGTTGACCATAATTCTTAGGCTCATTTCGAACCATTATCATGATTTGTCTTGTGAACCTTTATGTCCTCTGAATTTTCATAGAATGACATATTTCTTTCGGTTCTTTTGGCTTCCTCTATATCATGATCTTTTGAATTATCGTTCTATTGTAGCATCAGCCTTGAGTCCTTATGTTCCTTCTATTTCTTGCTATGTTAGTAGGACAACCTTATGAATTTAGGCCTCCCCTCTTCTCTACTCATAACACTTATTAGCTTGGTTTAACCAAACTGGGTTAGGGGTGTTATAATTGGTATTTAGAACTAAGGTTTAGTCGATCCTAGGACTAAACTAAGTTACATTGCATCATCAGTTGCTTTATGTGCCACCTAGGACTTGAATTAATCTATACTTGTGATTTATGTTTAATAAAAGCCTCATTTTGGATGCTATCAGCCTTTTCAAATGTTTGGAGCATATTTAGTTCGGGACAATGAGAGCCCGGCTAGTTCCTCCACTGATGGAGGAAGTGTGAGGATGAATCAGGAGCAATAGAACCATTGGAAGACTGTTGAACCATAGCTTGAATCTCCTCAGATCCATCTAGTACAAAAGGAGTGTTTCCTTAGTATGACGGAGATGTTCAATCAGTTTGTTGCCTCATTTAGGAAAAATCCTTCCCCTACACCTGTATTAGTACAATCTAGGTCAACCAATTAACAAACTATCTCAACATCAAGCTTATACTTTTTTGGGAACGGATGACGAAACCCCTGAAGTAGTAGAATACTGGTTAGAGACCCCTACTAGGATTCTGACTAAGCAATTACAATGTTCGGATGAGCATACGCTCGAATGTGCCTTGGCCCTCTTAGCTGATGAAGCCTTATGTTGGTGAGAATCTATGACCTTAACTGCCCCAGAATACGCTATCAATTGGGGGTTCTTTCTTAAAGAATTCCATAAGTAGTACATTAGCGGGTAGTATTTAGCTGAGTGCAAAAAATGCTTCTTGTATCTAAAGCAAGGAGGCAGACCTATAGAGCAATACGTCAGCGATTTCTGCAAATATTGTAAGTACGAGTCTGAGTATATCAAGAAGGAAGAAGATAAGTGTCGAATATTTATCAACGGACATATTAATAAACTGAGTCCTAAGTTCACGGCCCTTAGGATTTTTTATTTTCACGATTTGGTAAATCGAGTGACTACCATAGAATACAAAATGAAAGCATCTGAAAAGAGGAATGAGAACTACTCCTGGAATGATAAAAGACAGTGGAATGATAACAAACCTCCCTTGCCATCCAAGAAGTCGAAGAACCAAAGAGGGAACTCATTGAACCACTTTTCTCCTCCAAATAGCAATTTTATGCCCAAACCTCAGACGATAGTCAAATCCTTTACACCTGCATTTTTTGTTAATAGCACGGGGAATTTGGTCAGAGATTCTCAGTCTTGTATTTGCGAATTTTGTCAAAATTACCACATCGGCCATTGTAGAAGACAAGAAAATGCATGCTTCCTATACGAAGGATTGGATCACTATATCAGAGATTGTCTGTAGAACTCGAACAAAGTTACTGCTCGTATGTCCTCAAACCTCAATCCTGCACAGTCTTCTCAATGGAAAGGACCAAAATAAGCCTAGTCTAGGAATTTTGGAAGAAATCAGGGCCAAGCCTCCACCGCTACACATTAGGAGTCTCGAGCCCTACTCGAGTATATCATGTGCGAGGACGGGAAAGAGATGACTCCATGAATGTTATAACAGGTACAATTGAACTAAATAGTAAACCTATTTATGCTTTATTCGATTTAGGTTCAACCCACTCTTTATTTGTTCTACTTTGATTGAAAGATTTGAGTTGACCTCTGAAGCCACTAATTGTAACCTTGTTGCTACAAAATCCTTTAGGAGAGAGGGTTATAGTCAACTGCATATGTCAAAATTGGCCCTATTTATCCAATGCATTCCTATTCTTGTTGATCTCTTAGCCCTGCTTTTTAATGAATTCGACCTTATCCTGATTTAGATTTGCTAGGAAAACACCAATCTTGGGTAGATTGTAAGCATAGAAGACTTTTTCTGCGTGGATTGGGGAAAAATCCACACTTCTGTCAGATAGTAAGCCCCGAAAATTAGATTCTATTTTTGTTTCCATAGTTGAACTTAATAAGACTCAACATGCTTTAAAATCTATTCTAACCGTTTATAAATTTTCTGACGTATTTCTCGAGGAACTTCTGCGTTTAACCCCCACCCGAGAGGTAGAGTTAAAGATTGAAGTTCAACTCAGACCTAACCTTCTGTCCATCACCCCCTACTGGATGGCCCTGGTTGAACTGACGGAACTCCAGAATCAGTTACAAGAGTTTTAAGATAGGGGCTTTATCAGGCCTAGTTCATCTCTATGGGGAGCCCCGGTATTGTTTGTTAAAAAGAAGGATGGGTCAATTAGACTATTTATTGATTATAGGTAACTTAATCATCTCAGTATTAAGAACAAATATCCTCTGCCAAGAATTGAAGACTTATTCAATCAGCTTAAGGATACTACCATATTTGTTAGAATATGCCGAAAGACCAATCATAAAATGATTGTAAATGACATTTGTTTTTACCTTGTTTATTCATAAAAAGGCGTTGCCATTATTATTTCTAGTTACAATTCTGCGTGCATAAATAAACCGAATTATAAAAAAGTCCTTAGAATAGTATGGTTATTCTAAAATGTCTTTAGTCGAGTATTATTGTGGGCATAGACAACAATAATACATTAAGACTAATATGTAGTTGATTAATGACAAAGTGTTGTCATTGACATGGAGATGTCAAAATCAATACATAAGTTTATGTTAGAGAACGACATACTAGACTGACCCGCTATAAGCATGTTTCTTGGATTATTATGTGATAGTCACAACATTTCTCATAGTGATAACTACATGTATGATCCTCATACTTGATATTATCATTATTTCAGCATCGTGAGTGACATATTTTGATATGGTCGAATGTGTGTCGTAAATGACTACACTATAAAAACTGATATTGAATATGTCACAATCTATGTACTGGAATATGGTTGATCAAGATAGGATTTGTCCCTCCTACATAATAGGAGTAATATCGTAGGCCACTTGATTGAGTGAGACTAGAAATGCATGGCCATGCTCAAATAAGTTGATATAAGATATCATAGATATTCATTTATAATAGTCTACTCAAGATATCAAAAAATATTAGATGAACTATACAAGTGTGACTATTCCATGACTTGTGTCCAATCTAGATATAAAAGACAAAAGGATGTAATACATGAATAGATTTAATCACGAAAAGGTTTTGTCGAACCATGATTTATTGTAACTTAGGTGACAATGACATATTGCTAGATGTCACTCATTGTTTGTAATAATAGAAATGTTCTAATATTTACTACTAGGTTTAGTTGAACCTATAGGGTCACACCGACAGTTGAAATGAGCATATATTAAACAAATAATATATGTACAAATTTGTTGTACATGAACTTAGCATAAATTTGATATATATATAATTTAACTATTGGATAAATATTAAAAGAAAAAAAGTTACTGTAATTAGGAATCTTTTAATATATAAATAATATAATTCAGTTTAAATCAATATATATATTGAAATCCTAATTAAGTTGAATTGGTATCATATATATTTAATATATATATATATTAAAATCGTAATTAAGTTGAATTGGGATTATATATATTTAATATATAAAATTGAAATCCTAGTTAAGTTGAATTAGGATTATGTATATTTAATATATAGATTGAAATCCTAATTAAGTTGAATTAGGATTATATATATTTAATATATATATTGAAATCCTAATTAAGTTGAATTAGGATTATATATATTTAATATATATATTGAAATCATAGTATGAGTTAAATTAGGATTTCAAAGACTATATAAAGGCATGAGAGATCTAGCAGTCATTAATGCATTTCAGGAAAAACTCTCTAAATAGTTTAGAGAGTTTTTATATGCTCGTTCCTTTCTAAATAGTTTAGAGAATTATTAGATGCTCGTTTCAACTGGGTGAACTATGTAGAGGTCGGAGCGTTATCGTTGCGGCTTAGAAATCGACACCATGGAGTCGTGATTGAATATCTTTCTCCTCTAAATCAGAATTCCAGATTTTAAACAGGTAATTCTTCACCCTTATTCATCCTCTTTCGTTCCTCGTACATGGATATCTGGTGGTAATCGGCGGATATTTTTTTTGTTGCGCCATGGGGTGTACCGATGTTTCCCAACAATGGTATCAGAGCCACTTGTATGATACGGATTCCGGTTTTAATTACTTGGGTGATGTAATTGTATGAGATACATGTTATTTTTCGAATTATTTAGCGAATATATGATATTTGTACAAGCAAATATATTCAATCATGGTTAATCTGTTAATCCAATTAAAAGATGTTCTTAAGATTGATGATTAAGAGTTAATCATCAGGATCTTTGTTAATAGGGTTTGAAATATTATATGTTAATTGTTAACATATATAATATGGAGTTTTAAGGTTTTAGATGTTAAGTATTAACATACGCGGGTTATAGTTATCTATTACACTAATGGTTAGTTTATAGATTCCGTGCAAGGAAGTAACAAGAGTTCTTCCAATAAATACCTCGTGGATTTTAAAATCCTAAAAAATGCGATAATGTTGATAAAAGTTATCAAATCGTGAGGTTTTTACATAGCAATTAAGATGTTGATCTTAAAAAAAATTCCCCGCCCCTGGTGTTTATTGATGGGCTTAGTGATGAATTACGCCCTATGTTTACTGCCTTGGGGATCACTGATTTCCAAGATCTTGTGAACCGAGTAAAGGCCACTAAAGCTGCTCAGAAGACCTTGAGATCAGGTGGAATTAGCAGGACCGAAAAAAGTTTAGGGATGATTCCCGACCTCCCAGGTGGAATAAAATGAGTAAGAATCAAGGCCACAAGCAAAATGTGTATTTTCAACCTTCCCGTTCTAAGAACATCGAGAAACCTCAAACGATGACCAAGTCTTTTGCCAAGATAGCCTTAGTTGAAAGCACTGGAGGCTCCAACCGAAATACACAGAATCCAGTTTGCAATTACTTCCTGAAACGATATCCAACAGGTCAGTGTCGTAAGCAGACTAGAGCATACTTCTATTGTGGTGAACAAGGTCATTTCATTCGTGATTCTCCCTTGTGTGCAACCAAGTCTATAGCTACACCGGCAAGTACTTCATCCCTTACTCAGTTATTCCGATGTAAGGGGTCAAGACAAAGTTCGTAAGGAGCAACAGGGAGACCAGTGGCTCTGGCAAGGCACCGAGTAAGTAAGAATCCAAGACTCCTGCTCAGATGTATCATGTGAGGAGTAGGGAGGAGGAAGATGAGCTTGATGTCATTGCAGGAATCATTGAACTGTATTCCTATTCTTTATATGCATTGATTGACCCTGGCTCTACTCATTCTTTTATAAGTACTGAACTGGTCAAGAAGTTTGGAATAGCTAGTGAACCTATGGCATCGAGAATCTCCGTAGCTAATCCACTTGGTGATTGTGTCTCCCTAAACTTTGTATATAAGAATTTCCCTTTAGTGATTCAATGGATTCCTTTAGTGGCCGACCTGTTAGCTCTACCGATCCATGAGTTTGATGTGATACTAGGTCTGGACTGGCTTAGTGAACATCAAGCGTGGGTGGATTGTAACAAAAGAAAAATGTATCTTAAAGGCCTTGGTAAGGAAAGCATTGTACTGATGAATTCAAGACATTCTTCCTTGTATGCTTTAACAATAGAAGCTAAGGATGAGCCACAGTTATCGAATGTTGACGCTGTGAGAGAATTTCCTGATATCTTTCCTGATGAACTCCTAGGTTTACCCCAACCCGTGAGGTTGAATTTAGCATCGACGTGCAACATGGAATTGCTCCAGTATCCATTGCACCATATCGAATGACAGTTGTTGAGCTGAAGTATTTGAATGTTCAAATTCAAGATTTGCTTGATAAAGGTTTCATTCGACTGAGTTCTTCACCTTGGGGACCTCCACTTCTCTTTGTGAAGAAGAAAGATGGTTCCATGAGACTATGTATTGATTACCGGCAGTTGAACAAAGTGACCATCAAGAACAAATACCTATTGCCAAAGATTGATGACCTATTCTATTAGCTCAAGGATGCCAATGTGTTTTCCAAGATCAACTTAAGGTTTAGATTTTATCAAATGAGAGTTAAAGAATGTGATGTGCCTAAAACCGTTTTTCGTACGAGATATGGTCACTATGAATTCCTAGTAATGCCATTTGGGCTAACTAATGCACCGACAACTTTTATGGACTTGATGAATTTGGTTTTTAGACCCTACCTCGTCAAATTCTTGGTGGTATTCATTGATGACATTCTAATCTATTCCAAAGATGCAGTGGAACATCATGATCCTCTCCGCATTGTGCTTCAAACCCTCCGTGAGAAGCAATTATTTGCCAAGTTCTCAAAATGTGAGTTTTGGCTTATTGAAGTTGCCTTCCTTGGACACGCTCCTCTGACTACGTTATTGAGAAAGGAAGCTCCATTTGTTTGGAATACGGATCAACAAAAGAGCTTCGATCAATTGAAAAAAATTTTAAGTCATGCACCAGTTCTAACCCAACCTATGTCTGGAAAGGACTACACAGTTTACAGTGATACATCGCACCTCAGTTAGGATGCGTATTGAAGCAAGAATGCAAGGTCATTGCATATACATCGAGACAGCTCAAGCCACATGAGATGGACTGTCCCACTCATGATCTACAGTTGGCTACAGTCGTCTTTGCATTGAAAATTTGGAGACATTATCTCTACGGGGAGAAATGTTACCTTTTTACCGATCATAAAAGTCTCAAATATCTCTTAACTCAAAAGGAGTTGAATCTTTGACAACGGAGATGGACGGAACTCCTCAAGGATTATGACCTTGTCATTAACTACCATCCAGGCAAGGCCAAAGTTGTAGCTAATGCACTCAATCGCAAACCTTTACCTGGCAAGTATTGTTATTGATCCCCAAGTTTAATATAATGATTTGTACACCGACTCATTACAAGTTCTTGTGTTGCAGCTCCTTAAGATATCAGCGTGCACTTCCGTCTTAGGAAGCATCGCTGCTTTGTAGCAGAACATCAAATTTAGTCTGCCATTACATCGAGGATTCAAGTGTCGCAAGTACAGGATTCTAAACTTCAAGCCATCATTTCCATGTTGCAAGATAATCCTGGTTTTAGAACGAATTCTGAAGGACTCTTATGTTTTTGTGACCGGGTCTGTGTACCTGATGATGAATCTCTTCACACTGATATCCTCAAGGAAGCTCATTTGAGCTCTTTCTCTTTTCGCCTGAGGTCAGTGAAGATGTACAAGGACCTACGGGAGCTTTATTGGTGATCGGGCATGAAACAAGCCATAGTTGAGCTTGTGTCTAAGTGCCTTACGTGTCAACATGTTAAGGTTGAACATTGTGTCCCTACTGAATTACTACAACCTATTGATCTACCGCAATTGAAGTGGGAGAAGATCACTATTGACTTCGTTAGTGGTCTGCCTTTCACTCCTACTAGACATGATGCCATCTGGGTCATTGTAGACCGTTTTACTAAGTCAGCACATTTCTTGTCGGTTCAAATAGACTACGATCTTCCCAAACTGGCTGAATTGTATATCAAGGAAGTCATTCGACTCCATAGAGTACCTCAGTCTATCATTTCAGATCAAGATCCCCGATTTGCATCTCAGTTTTGGAAGTCGTTACAAGGAGCTCTAGGTATCAGAGTTAATCTTAGCACTGCTTTTCACCCTCAGTCTGATGGCCAGTCGGAAATGGCAATCCATGTTTTGGAAGATATGCTTCGAGCATACATCGTTGATTTTGGTGGATCGTGGGAGAAATCCCTACCCCTTATTGAATTTGCCTACAAAAATAGCTACCAAGCTTTTATTAAGATGGCTCCGTATGGAGCATTGTATGGAAGGCATTTTCGAACTCCTTTATGCTAGTCTAAGCTCAGTGAATGCAAGATATTGGGCCCTGATTTACTTCGTGAAACCGAAGAACAGACTGCCATTATCCACGACCATTTGAAAGCACCTTTTCACCGACAGATGGCCTATGCTGATCTTAAGCGTAGGGATATTCAATATGAAGTTGGTGAAAAAGCCTTCCTCAAGGTTTCACCATGGAAGAAGGTTCTAAGGTTTGGTAAGAAAGCGAAACTGAGTTCTCGATTCATCAGACCCTTCGAGGTTATTGAAAAAGTTGGCCCTATCGCTTATCACTTATTTTTGCCCTCAGAAATGAGTAAAATCCATGATGTGTTTCATGTATCCTTGCTTCGGAAGTATCGTTCTAATCCCTCGCACATTATTGAGCCTGAATCAGTAAAAATTCAATCCAACTTATCCTATGAAGAAGAACTAGTTCAAATTCTTGCAAGGGAAGTCAATAGACTCCGTAACAGGACTTTTCCATTGGTTAAAGTGCTCTGGAAGAGCCATACCGCTAAGGAAGCAACATGGGTGTAACACCCTAAAATTGGCCTAGAAATGTTACCACTATCTAAACTATAGGCTAATTGAATTAAGAAGTTAATCAATTTAAAGAATAATGAACATTGGCCATCCTTAAGATCAAATAAGTGAAATTAGAACAAAATTGAATTGAAATTAAAAGTAGACGACATAAATAGAAGGATAGGAATGTTAACATGCAAAATTATATAGATTGCATGTAAAATAGAAATTAGATCAAGGCCTTGACAAATGTCCTCATTGGAGGAGAACATGTGCCAATTTGGATGATGACTCATGGCCAAGAAGGAAAGATGAACAAACATATTGTCATCTTCCTCCCATTATCATCCTTTGGCCGAAATATTGAGAGAGAAAAGGGTATAGAAAATCTTCATGCAAACACCTTCAATTCATGCTTTTTGATTCATCCATTGATCAAATTTAGCTTGGAGAAGGTATATTGCTTGACTTTACATGTTATAGATTGTTTGAATATGCAAATGATGATGTTCTTGTTGTCTAGATGGAATTGGATGACTGTTATGCATGTTAGGGTCATGCTAGGTTCAATTTGAACTTGAAATTGTGATTTATAGTAACCAATTTGATAAAGAAAATATGCATAGTTTCTGGAAATCTGGGAAATATGTACATGGTTGAAAACAGTCTTGATTAGGGACTGTTTCGATAGAGAAAATGTGTAAACATGTCAATTGAACATAGAAACCTGTTTTGATCATGAATCTAAGTAAAATGAATATTGAATTGAATAGATATGTTGCTGGAAAATGACTACACCTAATTGTACTAGTTAAATTAGGTAGTGGACTGCCTAGTTGATGAAATGGATTGCAATGTTGATCAAATAGATCAAATTAGGTTCAACATTAAAGTGCCCTATTTTAGGAAAATGTTTAGGTGAATTAGAATGACATAGACATGTAAGAACATTAAAATGAATTGAATTGCCATGTTAGAATCTTGCTTAGGTGAGTTAAGAAGCTAGAAACTCAACCTAGTGTAATCTGCCGAGAATGCTCTATTCTGGGCAGTAACTTTGAAAAATCACTATAAATTGTATAAACTGAATTTAAGGCTGAATTTTTTATGGACAACACCTTGATATGTCTAAATTCATTAGGAGAAAACATAACTGAACTTTGGGTTGTAGAATGAAATTTAGAGAAGCAACACTAGGGATAGTGCAAACTGTCCAGTGTAGCAAAATGCCCTGTCTTTAAGTTAAAAAATGTATTAATTGGCTAAGAACTAAAATGAAAGCCTTATATGTTTATAAAGACACTTTTTTTAGATTTTCAACGGTGTAAACCAATTGAAATTCTGTCCTACAAAATGAAAGTTATGCATGATTAAGTGACTAGAGTGCAAGCTGCTTGGCAGCAACAGTGTAGACAATTGCACAATGTTTTGTGACAATTTGTAAACTGTTTTGTAAACAGTTTTATGCCATTGACTATGCCTTGTTTTACATGAACTAGAGTATAGATAGGTGTAGATAAGGGTAATGAAAAACGTATATGAGCATGCTGCCAGATTTGTGTATGTTATGTGCTTGTAACCTTGCTTTGATTTGATGATCATATGATCTTGTTTTGACATGTATTTGTTGTGTAATGTGGTAGAACCAGGAGTAAACTTGGTGGAAGATGATAGAGTGGATCATCCTAAAGCCAATAATAAAGGATTGTGGATCCAAGACTAGCTAAGCTTGGAGTTTAGTGAGTGTAGTTACCTCTAGGGTTAGTTACTAGGTCCTAACCAATGCATTCTTGTTACATTCTTGAAATGTCAAATGAATCTAATCATGGACTTGACTTAATAAGGGAATAATGATTAAAGAATACATGAAACTTGATCACAACCTTGTATACATGTTTGATTCGATTGATAAGCATGTTGAGTGGTAATGTTAGTGCTTGTATGCTCCATGTGGCATGTGATCAATGTTTAAAGAACTTATTTGAGATATAATCTCATCTTGATGAAATGAAAAATGAAAACTACATGATATGTGAGCTATGGCTCAATGGCCTAAGGGCCTAGTATGAAATGAACTTGCTTGACATGAACTTGATCTTGAAACACTTTAATAAATGGTAAATCTAACAACCTTGGTAGCAAGTTGGACTAGGAAGAAGGGCATGCCTTAGAGTCTAGAGCTCATTGTGTAAGGGTGGACTACGGTCGAGGGCTAAGGCCCCTATTTGGCGACAGACGGACGGTACATATATGGTATTTGGTGACAGTAGGAGGGTTGACCAGCACTACGGTGCATCTTGTGGCGACAGTTGGTTGAAGACTCGATTACCTATACAAACTAAGTACCAAGGGGTTGTTTAATTGATAATACAAGAAATAACAATCCAATAACACATGATACTTGTCTTGAAAGCTATGAATTGATTGTTACTTGTCTTGAAAGTCATGATTGTTATGCTACTTGTCATGTAAGCATGATTACCTTGATTACTTGTTTTGCAAGCATGACGTGCTTGACTCATAGAGCATGAATTCTTGTTTCTTGATAGCCAATTGTATGATATCCTTAGCTAGGATTATCTTGATGCTTGAAAGCCTTAGCTAGGATTATCTTAATGCTTGGAAATCCTTAGGTAGGTCTATATTTGATTTAAATGACTCATGAAACTTGATAAAACAAATGGTTAGATTTAGTACTACCTTACTAAGTACATTCTTGTACTTATCACTCTTGTTTTTCAATCTTCCCAACTACGGGATAAAGGATACGAGTGTTGCTTGATCTTGAAGCATGTTACCTTGATCTAGAAGCAATTCACACAAGCTTTGCCTAAGTATGGTTTCATACTTGTTTTTGTATATCTCCTAGAATGGTGGCACTAGAATGTATATAGTTAGATTGATCATGAATTTTGGTACACTTGAAACTTGTATATAATGTTCTTGTATGGGCCTACTATGTTATGAACTTAGTAACAAGTATGTAATGAACTTAAGTATCATGTAATGAATGGTGATTGCTGCACATATGATGATGGAATGAATTGATCTAATGTTTGAACTAGTTTCCCTTAGAACAATCGAATACTTTTTATTGTACTTGACTTGCTTGAATTTAAAGTAGGATGATTGAACCATGTTGCTTGTATTCTATTCGATTGTCTTGTAAATTTTATGGTCACTTGTGTGTGTGTTTATACCATGATGTATGTGTTTAGGAATTATAATGGTGTTTGCCGAATGCATAGGAATGGAATAAGACTTGAATGAAACTAGTTTCATGCTATTGAATGTTTAGATAATCATGCTTAGTAAGTATAGGATTGAAATGTTAAAATGTGTAAAAACTAAGGAACCTTGAATTGAAATGGAAGCATGTTACATCTAGAGACATTTGAAGATAAGCTTAGGAACAATGAAGTGAATCAAATTGATAATGTAGTAACTTGTAATGAAAGCATGAAAGGAATTAAGTTAGTGACTTATTCGAATGGTTTAGGTTGAAGTAAGAATAAAAAATGAGTTGCTTGCATGATAAGTAAGTATGATTGGTTGTTTGCTTGATTCTTTCTTGTTCTTGTATTGCTTGTATTGTCCATGTCATTGCTTGCTTATGTAACGCTCCCGAGCCGGTTTGCTTCTAGCTCAGGGTAGGGGGTGTTACATTTAATTGGTAATCAAAGCTTTAGGTTTAGTCGATTCTAGGACTAAATCGGGCTATCATGCATCATATAAGATACTTGTGCCACCTAGGAGACTTGTATTGAATAGCTTGTGTCTTGCTTCTTAAACTGAATCCCTAATTATTCTATTTGAACGTAGAATGTCCAAAACCTGAAATACTTGGCCGGGATAATAAAAGTCTTGAAGGCTCCTCAAATGAAGGAGATAGTCTTTCGAGATTAAACCTGAAATTGTAAAACAAAGCCTTGTGAAATCAAAAGACTTTGAAACAAGTCAGTACCCCTTGTCAAAGTATTATGGTGAAACCACAAGCTTGAAGAGGCCACTTGAGAACCAGAGGTGACCATGAAAGAACAGTACCCATACTTGCGGAGATTTGTAACACCCCAAAATATGGCCCGAAAGTATTAAGCATCCTATGTGACTAAGTTAGACTTTTAATTGTGAATCTGGATTTAAAGATTAAACAAGCAAATGACCATTAAGCAAAAAATTAGTTTGCTAACAAAATTAAGAGGACTAAACCGAAATGATATTAGGATGGTGGTTTTGCACACAAATTCAAAATTAAGGAAGGATTTGAATATGTGTCATTACCATATGAAATACATGTGGCAAGGGGGAAAGGGTAAGCATAGCCAAAAGAGGAGGAATTAGACATCTCTTTCTCCATCTTCCACCCTTAGGCCAAAGATTTGTGAGATAGAAAAGGAAAGAGAGAAACTCCATGGAAATCATGATTTAAGCTTTAATTGATGGTGCTACTTTAATTTATTGCTTAGCTATAAACAAGGATGTAAGCACCTCTCTTTTTCCTCTTTAAATTGAAGTTAGTGAAGGTGTGATTACAATCTTATTGTTAGAATTGTGATTTTTTTAGGATGTTCATTCGTGATTATGATGGTAACTTGTATGAATATGAAATTGGTATTTTGGACATGTGAATATGCTGATTTAAGTTTGTAAATGATCTTCTATGCTTGTGTAGTTATAATAGAGGTTATGTGTTATGTAAGTCATGATAGGAATGTTTAAAAGGCTACCATGAATGTAAACGGAACTGTTTTGTGTGTTTATTAAATTAGAGGACTGTTTTGAATTATATAAACTGGGGAATTAATATAAAGGGGGCTGTTGTAATTGGAAACTATGATTTGGGGACTGCCTTGCACTTATAAGATGTTTGGGGACTGTTTCGGTGCATACAATTGTAAAATAAAAGACTAGGGACTGTTTTGGATAGAATGGATAATTAATGGACTCTTTTTGAGAGATAAACCTATATAGATATGTTGTTGCCCTATTTTTAGTATAAATTTTAGTGTGGTGGACTGATTTTATACATAATAGTGTACGTGTGCAAATGAGATGTGAATCTAATTTGCAAATAGTTGTTAATGGAAATGATTCTAATCTAATATTATAACTGGTTTATATGACTAGACCGAGAAGGGGTTTTGGGAGAGGATATTAAGGTAGATCGCTTTGTAGACAATCAAAAAGGAATAGCAATTCGGGAGCATAATTAACGGGGGACAACCTGTGAGTGCAATTAGGGCCTTAGCCTAAGCTCATAGTTGTCTCGAGCACTTTTAATATCAAATTGATTGCTTTATTTGGATTCTTTGGGTTGTATTACGCGAGTAAATGCTTACTTGACTAGTGGTAAGTACCTCGTGGTAAGTACCTGGAAGCATGTTTTACTTGATCTAGGGGGGACATATTCTTGAAAATGATGTGTACATGTTTATACTAAAATGATTTGAGATGAAAATTTAGCCTTGTCGTGTGATTATATAATCTTGGAGCCATGCTCAATCTTACTATGATTAAGATATAATCATCCGAATGCTTGATTAAGTGATTACACTCAATCTTATAATTGATATGGTAAGATTATATGGAAAGCCTTGGTTCAAGTTGGTCTTAGATACAATTGGCATGCCATAGAGTCCATAGTACTCATGTTAGGGTGGACTATAGTCCCTTGTTTGGTGACAGTTGGAGGGATGTGTTTGTGGTCATTCGGCTACAGTACAAGGGATTGACCGGTACTTCTAGTACCCTTGTTTGGCGATAGTTGGTTGGGGATTCGAGTATCTAGACTACTTGTTAATCAAGGTTGTGTTAATTATCTTATATGATAATTGTAAAATTTCTAAGTAATAAGTAACTTGATATGTTTTGATGCTCCTAACATTAGTTGCCCTATGATATGAAATTTGAATTGTTAGCTTGCTCTTAAAAGTATTCTATGTGAAGAGTATGATATGCTAATCCTCTCTATTGTGGTATTTGAGCATGTGATGATTGAACTGCATGATTTAATATGTGATCATGAGCTATTTGAATGGTAGTTATTTCTTTGGCTTATGATAGAACTTGTTGTATAGTGGATCATACTCTAGGATGACCCAAATTTTGTTGCTATGAATTTTTGTTTAACTTTTGTCTAACTCTTAAGTCACCTTACTAATTGTTCCCTCTTGATACGTTTCAGGATAAACTTGTTTTGATTTAAGCTTGGGAGGTTAAACAAGATCACAAGAAGGCTTAAAGTACGCTTTGTATATTCCCAAAACTCCTAGAAGATGGCACACATGTATATATTTTTGCATATCTCATCTAGCTTATCTTTCAAGTTATGTAATTAAATACCTAAGAAGTTCATGTGTGTGATAGATCTATCATGCTTGTGGGGGGGTTGCTTGATTCATATGTTATTTTGTTTTGGTGGGTGTGCGAAAGGCCCTTGATGTATATATATATATAAGCTTGTGATTTGCTTGGTTGATCGGTTCATGGTAAATTTTATTGTTTGATGTATGTGACTATTCTTGCATATCAAATGGGTGGTATGTCTTGTTTTAATGAATAATGTATTGTCTTAAGACTTATTTTCGAATCACATACAGAAATGTAAAGTAACTAAAAGGGAGACAAGAGAAAAATAAGTCTTAAACCTTTACAATATATAAAGTTGGTATACCAAGTTGACCATAATTCTTAGGCTCATTTCGAACCATTATCATGATTTCTCTTGTGAACCTTTATGTCCCTTGAATTATCATAGAATGACATATTTCTTTTGGTTCTTATGGTTTCCTCTATATCATGCATATTTTAAATTATGGTTATAATGTAGCATCAGCCTTGAGTCCTTATGTACCTTCTATTTCTTGCTATGTTAGTGGGATGATCTTATGAATTTAGGCCTTCCCTCATAACACTTTTTAGCTTGGTTTAACCAAATCGGGTTAGGGGTGTTATAATTTACAAGTTCAAATAGGCAAAACAGGGAGTTTGATAACACACACTCCCAAACCAAATAGGTTCCCTCCTATTGCCTATTATTACTATTGAACTAGTTTAAAACCATACTTGAGCGTAATAGCATATCTTGGAACCTCCTCTTGCTTTCCCGCTACCTCAACGAGTTATTTCTCTGCATTGTTAAGAAAAGTGAGCTTAAGCAATAAAGCTTAGTGAGGTTCGCTCAATTGAAAACTAGCAACAATGCATTTTAAATCGATTCTCAAATATCTCTCAAACATCATTCCCAAATCTTCTCATGCTTGAAATCTCTTTTCAAAGAAATCACAAAATCTTCCTTTCAACATGTATCATAAATCTCATGCATTAACCTTAATGTAAATCTCATTTAAAACTTCTCAAGCATGCTCATCACCTAGCATAGTTAAAGCGTAATCTCATGCATATATCACATTATACAAATCATTTTAAAAAACATGATACATATTCATCTCATATATTGGCATAACTGCTGACCCAGATGGCACTACTCCCATCTTGGATAGCACTACCCCTATCCATTCAAGTTCGAATATGCGGATTCCTTGATGGCACTACTCCCATCAAGTCTCATGGTGAAACTACCCTCACCATAATCTCACTTCGGCTAGGATGGCACTACCCCATTGCGCGTATGTGATAGCACTACCCATAGCACTTCACAATAGCAATACCTCTATTGTGTAATCGAAGAATTTGTCTCACATACGGATTTTGTACTTTAGATTGCACTTTAATCCTATTGGTCGATCAATTATATCCGACAACAATTAAATCTCATACACATGCCAATATACACTTTACAACCATGTTACCTTACAGTTTTTCCAATGCGTAGACATAAACCATTTTCTTCATCCCATTTCAAGAAATCTCAATGCATAACATTTTCTCAACATGACATAATCTCTTTAAAAGCCATAAATCAATCTCATGGGATAATATGAATCATCTCTCAATCCATAAATCTCAATGCTGCACCATTGTGCACCACTGCCCCCTTCTGAACGTTCAATCCCCTTTAATTCCTTACGTGCATTTCTTCAAACACTCACAATGCCACTAATATATAATCCACTAATTAAATCAACTATTTTACCAAATACCCTAATTCAATAACTCAAATATAAATTCAACCAATTATATTAATTCCATGAATTAAATTACAAAATCAACTTTAGACTATTATTACCCATGCACAAAACATTAGAACTCCATAAAAATCATTAGATTACTATAATCTAATCAAGATTCTTAATAAATCCATTAAAATTTATTTTAACATCAAAATATAATAGAATTGATAGAAAATCAACACAAAATAATTAGGAGACATTAGAAAACCAAAGCTTACCCAAATAAATTGAAAATGAAGATTGTTCCTCCAATCTACCAATGTGAAATCTATCGAACATGATGAGATAAATCAAAATGTCTTGTGTGGATAATGATTAGAAATGGTTTAGAAATAAAATGAATAGAAATTGACTAAGAAGATCAAAATAGTGTTTGGAAGAATCTTGAGAGAAAAAGAGAGATAAGTTTAGACATGGTTTTCTTTCTTAAAAAATAATAATCATCGTCATTTTCTAGTTAGAAACAGATGATAAAAAGCTTTATTTGATAAATGTGTCAAATAATCTCATAAAACCATCACTTTAGTTTTTTTTTACAATATGGCCATTACTAATATTTTGGAACCTTTTGCAATATAGTCACCATTTAACTAATATTAAAACAACCCATGTAAAATCACCAAAACTCAATTTCATCCCTTATTAAACTCATTAAATATATTTTTCACAAATATTTGTCACAGTAAATTTATCGGAAATCAATTTAATTACCCAAATTATTTTCCAAAATTAATTAATTAGATAAAGCCTAACCCAAAATTCCAACCCGATTCCGATAATTTACCTGAATCTTCTAGCCCATTTTCCAGGGTGTTACAACTCTCCCCCACTAAAGGAAATTACGACCTCGAAATTTACAAAAAGGAAACAAAACAAACACAAACCTTCCTTCATCCAACAACTTCCTCAATTACACTTACGCCACATAATTTCACAAATTCAATCATCTTGATGTGCAACACCTGTAACCAGAGACTTAATCAGAAACATCCTTTACCAATGGTAGAACCAAGAATTCTCAGCTTTCTTTTTACGGAAACAATAAGCTAAGGGTCAAACAAACCTCACCACAAAAATGTAGGCAACTCATCAATTTACATATTCGAGCTCAAACCATCTCGACAAAACATGTCACAAAACCGATCTTCCCATTTATCTACATATCGTCTATTAAGATTTGATTCAACACACTGTTACGCACTATTCTCCATAACCTTTATCCACGTAGAAACTCCGAGAAACACTCAACCACCCACATGATACCTGATTTCTCGTTGCTTCAATCCGCACAAAACTTATCTAATTACTAACCTCAAAACGATGCCAATCTAATGAAACCACTTTTAATAGGCACCAATCCTTTCTAAATTCAAATCAACCTTGATACGCAATTTCAACTCGAAATAAATCACTGCAACGCTCTTCAAATAATTCCCAACAATAGCAGCTAACAAAAGTTCTTCTTATCCATACACAACCATAATCCATAGAGAACAAGTATCTCAATTAGACACTTAAACTAATTTCAGGTCCAAACTTGTAAAACCAATTTTTAGATTTTGCCAACCAAAAAGAAATCATTAGTACCCATTAGAAATTGTTAGGTTTGAACAACATAACCATAACTTTGTTCTTGAAACCACTATAAAATAATTTAACTCAATTAAATTCATTTTAATCACAAATATTAATAGAAATAATAGATTAAGGACACAAAGCGTGTGGAATGTCAATAAGAAACCATAGCTCACCTTGCTTGATAGGAGTTCAAAAAAAATGAGCTCCCCTTGTATTCTAAAGTGAAAACATTGTTAACCTAAAATCCATCGGTTCGCTCAAGTTTAAAAATCACTTGGATAAAAAATATATTAGAAATAAATCTAGAAAAACAACTGATCATTGAAAACATTTTAGGAAAATAAAAAAATACAAAAACAATAGTTTTTAGTTGAAAAAAAAGAAAAAAATAGGAAACCACTATTTTAGAGATAATATTAACCATCGGTAGTATTTTTTTGTAAACAAAAGAAAATTAAGTTTGTTAAAATACAAAGGGTGCAATTGCTCCCTAAAGATTATTAGCATGTGTCCCCTCTCTATTTGGTTCACAAAAACTTAAACAAAAACAAATTGTCTTTCTCTTTTTAAAAACGTTATCAAAAATATAATTATTTTTATTTGATAAACCAATTAAATAACCTTCCAAAATATTAGTCATGTCCAATTCTTCGTATTCCTTTGAAAACACATTCAATTATTAACTCATAATTAATTAACGAACTAAACTCAAGCTATAATCCCAAACAGAACCTAGCAAATCATCCAATTCAACAGAACATCTCTTGCCGCAACTTCGCTAATGGTGCAACAATCTCAGAAGATTCCTCAACAGACTTTGATAACAACCAACTGGATCTAGAAAACCACACACTTTTGACAATAACCTTGGTTGCTTCAAATCTAGCACACCTCAACTTCCAAAAACCAATCTTTAACACCTTCTAAAATCCGTGGAACCCTTAGAGAGCTCTCTCGCTAAGGCTGCTTACATCATTATCTCATCGGCCTCTGCAAAGTCATCCATAAGTGTGAACATATGTATGCATGATTACGTATATGCCCTCATAGCTGTCTATGGATATGTATGCAAAACCTCTAATGTCATGCCCATATGTATGCATGTACTAACATATTTAAATATATACATATAAGTGTTTATGCACTGTGCATGTTTAACTGTTCGCACTTACTAATAACATTTTCAGAACCAATATTACTTCCAACAGGCCAAAATCCCACTTACCCAAATAAGGAACAAACATCTGCTTTGATACAAAAGCCTATTAAACCATTCATGATTACTGATTAAAAATCCTTCTCGATACATTTGTACATGAAATGCTATCACACTTGCTAGTCGCGAAACCAAATATTCACAAAATACTCATCTCATCGCAACCTCGAATACCACTAGTGCATTCAACATCTACTTAGCATACCTATAAACCCATACCAACCAAGCGGTCTTAAACACCATTGTGGTTAGCAACCGCGTTGATGCTTTAGAAATATAATTTCCAGCCAAACTTACCTACAAACCAACTATTAACACAATTACGTTCTTAACTCATACATTCCTTAACGCTCTTCAACACGATACAAAAAGGATTCAGGAGTTGTACCACAGAATGACTCTACACCGAACTCAACTTCACAAACATAGGTGAACACGGGAAAACTCCCTCAAAGGCACTCCAAGAAATAATTCCCGAACAACACAGATATTCCGAACTCAAACATCATTAAACCTTGTTTCCCCATGTAGCCAAAATTTCAACAAACTTAAACCAGTCTGTTCGTGGACAACTCCACTACAAAAATCAAATCCAATCTTCAAAACTTAAACACACTCAAACAAGTACCTTCAATCAACATGCATGATTTCATGAAGCCAGCATCCACCAAACCATGCAACGCAGATAGGTAAATGTACTGCATAATCTTTCCTTAATCAACGTACAGATTCCACGATTCCCCTGCGCACTCTAACTTCCAAAGATGAAACTCAATCTAATACCTTACGCATATTTCATACCTTGACCATCCTCATGGAAATGACATTAGGGACACTATAAAGTTTCCCCTTAATAATCAACATCATTGATCAGGTTTCAATCTTGAACATCTAACTTTCTTGCTTGATGCGTACATCATAATCTTTTTAACTTAAGCACTCCAAAATTCTCATTAGAATCTCGTTCACAGCTTTCTCGTACATACTTTACATATCTTGATGTCACTATTAAGCATATGACACCTTACAGTGTACTCATTTCCATTTACAACATTTTACTAACTTCTTGTCTTCATAATGCACATCGCTAACATCGATGGTAACAACAACTTTTAATACTCAAAATAATGGACCAACGCCACCTATAAACTCATAAATAAGGACAATGTCACTCAAGTTCAGATACTATTTCTAACTACTCTCGACTGAGGACCAAGTCAACTCAAGACCGAAAAACACTTTTCTTATACTATCAATAACCCATACAACGTTTATTAAGCTCGGATGTAACTACTGATTAAATCATTTCTCATTGAAAATCAAATTCATTACCAGTGTTTTAACTTGACAGTTGGGGTGTAGGCTTGGCAAGTGATCCAAGAGAAACCTACAAAATCCTTTTCAACAACATTTGTAATAGGCATTGTGTTCCTGGTTAACCCCAACATAAGCACATACGAACATATTTATCAATTCCTTAAAATAATCCAATTTAAATTTACTCATCTAAGGTTGTGAAACCTAGCTCTGATACCACCAAATATAACCCCCTTAACCCGGCCTAGTCGTTAACCTGAACCAAGAAGATCACATTAGGTTTGCCAAAGCAAACCTGAACTAACTTACTTAAATTACGGTCTATTTTTTTAACTTGACTAAATGCATTATTAAGACCTAAGATATCCATACAAGCAGCGGTTCAGTTCACATTCAATTCAAACATTGATAAGGCACTTAATTGCAAATACAAGCATTTTATTGACCAAATTGCAAAGAATCTAAACTTGTAAAATCCATTAACCAAATTAACTACCAGCATTTTCGATACTCAGGCTGCACTTAAATGCATTTTAGGAATTCGAATCCTGACTTGAACTTATCCAATTACTTACGAACAACATTGACATGCTTCTTATATTATGCTACCATTAAACACATAAGCTCAAATAATTACATACCAATTAATCAAGACAATTCATATTTGTTAAAGTAGTCTAGAGGCATGCTTCTAAACAAGATAAATCATTATCCTTTAAGCACCAAATAGTCAGGACATCAATATAGGCTATAGATTAATTAAGGAATTAAACCATATAATCATACACACTCATTGAACACAAATAAATCAATTCAATCATTATTTAAATCTGTAACCCCCTTGAACTGGTCTTGTCGTTAGACCCAAACTAAGAAGATCACATTAGGTTTATCAAATCAAACCTGAACAATCATACTCGAATTACGGTGTAACACCCTCAACCCAGTTCAGAAGAAGAATCAAAATTGAGGATGTAACTACAAAAAGATTTCATGAAACATGTTGCAAACATCCAAACTTCCAAACTAATTTAAAATAGGTTAACATAATTTTTCCTTTTAACCTTTATTACCTTAAGGGTCTTACGTATCAATCATACAATTTAATTATTTAACGTTTGATATTTCATGAGGCAATTCATTGCACATACAAGTAGTACTACTAACAATCAAGATCAATCGAGCAACATACAATAAGGGTCCTATATCGAAAGTCACAAGGATTAAGATCATTCATACATTTTGTTGTACTCAGGCAAAACTTTTCCCTTTAACTTACTTAGCTTTAAAACAGATCTTGATGCAAAATAGACTAATTCAATATCTTGTCAGGTTCTGGTTTACCTGAGTCTTTTACCATATTTAAGACTATAACAGGTTCAATCATACTTAGAAGAACAATTTGAATCAACTACAATTAAGGATAACTAAAGTTTCAACCAATTTCTTGTGTTCTCAAGTACGAATAAATTAAAATCAAGACCAATCAAACATGTGATTTTACCTTACATGTTTAATTGTATCAAACACATACATATATATATGTGATTACTTATTCAAAGCATATATATATATACATATATGTGAATATCGTACATGGCTTTTTCATGCACACACAAAAGTGCTCAAATATAGATTATACCCAATATACATGTATTAAGGTATTATGAAACGTTTATTTTCTTCCAAAGATATTCAAAGATGTATTTGATACACATTACCTATTATACATTTCATTACAAAGGAACATATATAAGCATTTTAACACATACAATTGATCAAATCATAATCGAACAAGCATTTAGTTCCATACGTAGGTTTCTTACATTTTATCTAATTAGCACATTAATGCATGCTATATTCATTCAATCTAAATAGTCCATAAATCATGTATTTACAATTACACTTTGCAAACAGTCCAATTATTCATGTATACATTCAAATATATTAAAATAGTCTGAACATAAATGTTTTCATACCAAGTAGTCCATAATTCAAGAGCATGCATATATATATTTATAAATATGTTACTTATCATGTAAAGTATCTAGCATCTCATATTATGAGCATGATTTACTTTTCGAGTTATCAAGACACGTCATATCATACATATAACTTACTTATCCCATAAGTTATCAAAACATAACTTACCTTACATTTAACATGCTTATCTCACAATTTATCAATACAATCCACAACCTTAATTTGTAAGTTTCATGTTTGGTATTTAACATAGCTTAGCAAATCAACAAACGTGAGCCATTAGAGTCCATTTACAAGTTTTGCAGTAATTTACACATTACTACACGGAATTATTAGTATGTTTTTATACATTTACTATGCCACCATATAAGGAGTTCAACGAAGGATAGATATATTCAACTAAGAACTTTAGGAGTGAATTGCAACACTTAACCACGATCGAACACAAGGCTTCATAATTCCTAAAAAATAAATGCATTAGGCTTATATAGCCTAAGTGAGGTACTGACATAAAAAAAACAAAGCATATTGTCCAAGATATTAAATGAAAAGTCAAAGAATACAAGCATGAGTTAGCATTTGGTCTTTATGCCTTAATCTTAACTTTTACAAGCTTTATTGGGGTTCATATTCTTTCAAATCTTAACTGAGTTTCATCGAATTTCTTATCGATCATATCAAAGATTGTACTTTATTTTATTAAAGTCTTTTCAAGACTTGTCAGAGTACTTATTAAAGCTTTCTGATTTCTTGTTAAATCTTCTCAGAATACTAATTAGAGTTACATATCAAAGCTTATTGCCTCTCATATTAGGCACATATTCACCTCATATAAATTTCTTATCATATGTGAGCATTGCTCCATATCTTTATTAACATTGCCACCAAGGCATTTTCATAGTTCATCACACGTTCAACTTTATACAAATCTTTTAAACCATTTTCCTTGGATCACATTTGGATATGAGTAGAATTGGTCCGTGTTTGACTGTATTGGTTCAAGTTACACATAGAACAAAGCAAAAAGCAATGGCTTGTCTCTAATCATAACAATCCTATCTTCTCTTCTCTATTCAACCAAACTGTCACATGTCTCCGCATCATCTCCATCGTTACCTCCTATTATCGTCAATATATCACATATATAAAGGGTCATCCACTGAGCCATAGCTCATGGATCGTAGTCCCGAAATATACCATGTACTATGCCAAAGTTTCCAAGGGCTTCTATTGATTAGGCAACTTAGATATTTTATGCTTGAAATTAGGAGAGCATTGTTGCGTGTAATAAGTGCTACGCAAATGTGCAAGTATACACGTTGCAAGTAATAAAGTGATACGAGTATCGAGTATCGTCTCCACAGGGATTGGTTTGGGCCACTTTGCTTAAGTTACTGCACTGTGAAAATAAAAAGACAATTGATAATAGAGGTTTTAATTAACGAGAAAACTAAGAGAAATAAACTAAAAGAATAGATGAAATTAGAATAGAGTGAATAGGCCAGGTTATAATGAGTTGAGGTGTGATAGCCGATTGGAACGTCTTGGTAAAAGAGTGCAAGGGCAACTCAGTTGCCGTGGCAACTTGCACAATGGGGTTGCCTTGGCAACTAATCGATGGTTGCCTGGGCGACTAGCTGGGCAACTACTTGGGCATCTGGGCAGCAACTTCAAGGTTCAGCAGAGCGTTCTTCAATGGTTTCTTCGTATCCCTAAGTCAAAACTGTAGCTACTTGTGCATGCCTTGATAATACATCCCTGCGTGAATCAAAGGTGAACAACAACCAATCTTGCGCTCCTCATAGCCGTTGAAATCCTTAACTTATTCCTAAGCCGGATTAATCTTCACCATCAATAGATTGAATAAAGACCATACTTATTCGTTTCTTGAATCTGACTCTCCTGATATTAGATAAATAGATGAAGTTACAAAATCGTCTCCCAATTCACTCGCAAACAAAAATAAGAACCAAGAATGAATAAACCTTGAATAGAAAAGTGCAAACTCTTATTACCTAAACAAAATCCAATTGTTTCTCATAACAACAAAACATAATAACCCCAACCAATCATTTTAGCTAATGGTTAGGTTCAAAAGATATACAAAGAATAATCCCCAAACCATGAATCTAATGGAAGCAATGAAGAAGAAGAAGAAATCGAACTCTCTCCCCCTTGCTCTCTTATCGAAATCTCTTCCTTCTTTCCCTTTGGAGTTGTCAAAATTTTCCCTCTTCTTGCTCCTTGGAGTTGTCAAAATTTTCCCTCCTCTTGCTCCACTTGGAGTTGACGGCTTGGTGATCTATTTATAGGGCTAGGTCAAAGTCCTTCTTTGAGGAGGAAGTTAAGTTCGAATTAAATTATCTTTAAAGAATATAATTCTTTATTATAATTATATTCGTTCTAGAACTTCTCCTATCTTCTTGGAATTTAATTCTTCTTTAACCTCTTCATAGAAATCAAACTCCTTTGGGATTTAGCTTTGCTCCATGTCATATTGGGCTTGTCTAGTCATCAATTCTGACTACCATATCACCTTATTCTTTGTCGACAATTGCCCTGGCAACTGGCTCAGCGTCTCCTTCATGCATTGCCCTGGCAACTAGCTCGACATCTCCTTCATGCACTGCCCTGGCAGCTGGTTCTAGCCTTGTTTAGGCAAGTGATTTTGCACACACACAAAAACACACCAAAGCAACATCTTTTTCCACAGAAATCACCAAGTTATGTAATCAAGCTCAACAGTGGAAAGAAACATGAATTAATGCATGAATGACTAATTATGCAACTAATATGAGCTTAAGTCTAACAATAATATGAGTAAAAGGGGTAATAAAAATAGTACTTTTGAACACTTATCACACCCCCAAACTCGAACTATTGCTTGTCCTCAAGCAATGCAAACTAACAATCACCTGCCAAGACTTTAATCATCAAAGACATGCTTCAAACTTGAATTCAAAGACACAAAGTATGATCGCCTTTTAATTTTTCGGATAGCACAAAAATTACCCGGAACCAAACTTTAATGCTCGTGACAATGTGTGTGCGTAGTTGTGTACAAGTTGATTTTCAAGATTCTATGTGAACAATAGGCTTTTATCAATTTAATTACTGGGGCATTTATTTTTATTTTCACTAGAGCCAATTTTGGGCACCTCTAGCAAAGTAAGCAATTTCTCATTTTATTTTAGTCGACTATAGCCAATTTCAGGCACCTCTAGTGATTCTTTAATGTGCATTAACTACTGGAGCCAGTTTTGGGCACCTCTAGCAAGAAAGTGCATTTACTACTAGAGCTAGTTTCGGGCACTTCTAGCAATAATTTAACTTTTAATTTTCAATTTTAAATTTACCCCAAGTTCACTAAGTTTCTTTCAATCAACAAGCCACAACCGTGTAAAAAAATTCAGCATCATAATAAAATTCTAAGTTCTTTTCATGTAATCCTAAAATTAAAGGTTTTTTCAATTAAGTGCAGTTGCAAAAATTCATCATTGGATATTCAACAAGTCTTAAGCAATTAAATCCAATTAAAGGCATGGCAAGTAACATATGCAACCTATATGTGATTGCGAAAGATGAATGCAACTAATCATGAAACCAACTAGAAACCAACACACCCCCCCAAACTCGAGAGAAGCATTGTCCTCAATGCATGTAAAAATGAAACAAAATTTAAAAGAAACTAAATGAAATGAGTTAGTCAGAGAGGTCGTCACCTCGAGTGATAAGTTTCCTTCATGCCATTTGCTTGATTCATTTTCCGGTCGGTGGTTGAATGCTTGTGGCTGGTACCGCGTGAATAGCATTGCTTTGATTTGATCCATGTTTGGGCATCAGAAGTTGCCGAAGCCATTGTTGTTGCCTGGGCATCGCCAGTTTCTGTGCCGTGGCTACTGCTGAGGTAGTTGCAGGGGCGTCCTCTGTTGCGGTTGTCGTGGCAAGTAGTCGGCAGTGAATTTCTTTAGCATGTTGGTTGTGAGTCCTGTTGTGGAAAAGAAAAAAAAACAAAGAAAACCTGGAAACTAAAGATAATGAAGAAAAATAAAATAAAATATCTTCTAAAAATAAAAATAAAAATAAAAATAAAAGAAAACAAAAAGAAAAAGAAAATATTAAAAGGAGAGCATGCTCATGCATCTCCTCAGGTGTCAACTTCTTTGTTACGTTCTACATGGGCACCATTGTAGTGCTTCAATCTTTGTCCGTTAACTTTGAATTCATGTTCGTCGTAATGGACTTGATTATCACGCCACCATGGGAGAATGGTTTGACAACTTTGAATGGTCCCGATCGTCTTGATTTTAGTTTTCCCGGGAAAAGTTTCAGCCGAGACTTGAATAAGAGAACTAGTTGCCCTGGCATGAATTGTCGCGGCAATAGTTTCTTGTCATGCCATTGCTTTGTTTTCTCCTTGTAGATTCGTGCATTGTTATAGGCGAGTGCACGGAATTCTTCTATCTCGTTGAGGTCCAACAAATGTTTTTGCCCGGCGCTCCCAATCCATATTCATGGCCTTGATTGCCCAATATGCCTTGTGTTCGATTTCCACCGGTAGATGGCATGTTTTGCCATAGACAAGTCGGAAGGGGGACATACCTAAGGGTGTTTTGAATGCAGCGCGATATGCCCAAAGTGCGTCACCTAGTCTTGCTGACCAACCCTTCCTAGAGGGATTTACAACTTTCTCGAGTATACCCTTCAATTCCCGGTTGGAAATTTTTGCTTGCCCGTTGGTTTGTGGATGATATGCCCTGGCAATCTTGTGTGATACGCTGAAGCGTTGCAACATTTTGGCAATAAGTCTGTTGTCAAAATGTTTGCCTTCGTCGCTGATAATTGCTATCGGCATCCCAAACCGTGTAAATATGTTTTTCTGCAAGAATCGTTGAACGGTCTTGGAATCATTGTTGGGAACTGCAGCTGCCTCAACCCATTTAGACACGTAGTCGACGGCAAGTAGAATGTAGAGGTTGTCGAATGAAGATGGGAAAGGTCCCATAAAATTGATCACCTATACATCGAACAATTCCACCTCGATGATGTTCTGGAGCGGCATCTCATGTCGTCTAGAGATATTGCCCGTCCTCTGGCAACGATCGCATTTCATGTAAAAGTTTTGGGCATCTTTGTACAATGTTGGCCAATACAAACCGGATTGAAAAACTTTGGCCGCGGTACGAGTTCCTCCAAAATATCCTCTATAGGGTGAAGAATGGCATTGCCGGAGTACATTCTGTTGCTATTCTTCAGGGACACATCGGCGTATAACCTGATCTGCACATTGTTTAAACAAAAGAGGCTCATCCCAAAAGTAATGCTTAGCATCATGGTGAACCAATTCTTCCCTTGGTGAGTAAGGCCATAAGGTAAAATACCACAAACAAGGAAATTAACTAAATCTACGTACCAGGGTATTGCCGAGGCATGTGCTGCCGTGGCGACTGCTCCCAAGATTACTGAGTCATGTATGTCTAGAGTTGTCGAGGCATACGCGTCCATGGTTGCTGAGGAGTGCGTATCAGTGGTTACCGAGGCGTGCGCGTCTGGAGTTGCCGAGGGTTGCCGAGGCATGCGCATCCATGGTTGCTGAGGCGTCAAGGGTTGCTGCGGCATCGAGGCGTGCGCATCAAGAGCTGCTGCGGCGTCGAGGGTTGTCGAGACGTGCATATCCATGGTTGTCGAGGCAACTAAAAGTTGCTCATTCGAGAATGCATCGCATATCTCTAAATTCGCGTCCTCCTCCCTATTGCGTTCTAAACATGATAAGTGATCGGCAACTTGATTTTCTGTTCCTTTCCTCTGCATTGGCCTAGGACTGTTCCTACCGCGAAAACACTTGCATCACACATGAGCTCAAAAGGTAGCGTCCAATCTGGTGGAACGACAATGGGTGCCGAGGTAAGCTTTTCCTTTAGGGTTTCGAATGCTTGGGCGTAAGAATCATCAAAATTGAAGACTTTATCTTGGTGGGGGTAGTCTCTCGATCACGTCCACCTTGGCTTTCTCTAATTCAATTCCCTTGGATGAAATCTTATGGCTGAGCACTATTCCTTAGTCTACCATAAGATGGCACTTCTCCCAATTAAGGACTAAATCAGTTTCTTCACATCTTGCCAACACCTTCTCTAAATTGCCGAGGCAACTGTCGAAGTCACTATCAAAAACGAAAAAATCATCCATGAAGATCTCAAGGAAGTATTCGACCATGTCAGAAAAGAGTGCCATCATGCATCTTCTAATGTCACTGCATATTTGAGAAAACTTGAGGAGGGTCATTTCTGATACTTCTTATAGTCCATCTGTACCCTTCATCGAGTGAAAATATTGCCTAAAAAGAGTTTGGCCAATATGCTTGCCATTACTCCCTTTTGTGTTACCATGGTGGAGGTGTCTTTCTTCTTTGTTCGCTTGTAGTCCATGTATACTCTCCACCTTGCTACTATTCCTGAAGGCATGAATATATTAGTAGAATAAGTTATATCAACACCCAACCATTTAATTACCTCATTCTCGTCAGGCTCCATCATGGTTGGATGTAGCATTCGTTGTCGTGGCAATTGCTGCTCTAGCCAATTGTCATGGCAATCAGTTGCCAAAATTTGTTGTAAGTCAAAGGAAGAACCAATTTTCTGAAAAGCTTTATGAATCCAAACACCTTTTTCTTTTTACCACTCAAACATCTCTATCAGTAGAGATTTCGATGGCTTCAAATCTACCAACGTCGGTTTCTCAAGACATACCTGCAATGGACGAGGTGAGTTTTTAAAGAATTCGAAAGGTTCAACCATTACCTACTCATATTCCATTGGCAAAGTATTATCATCTCGTTGATCTTGCATATGGTCGTGTAATTGTCGTGGCAACTGTAGATGAGAGCAATCTAAAGATTCATGCTTCAACATCAATGTTGTTACCTTCTGGGCATCAGGTTCCTCATAATTTGATGTAGTATTGTTGTTCTCAGCTTCACTGAGTGTTGTCGCGACATTGCTCTGTTCAGGCTCCCCAATCATTGCCGAGGCAATTTGTTGCTCAGGCTCATCATGTGTTGGGTAGTCTTCCTCATCAACATACTCTCGACTTCGAGGTTTTAGTTGTTCCTCACATATCGAAGATCTTTCCTTGCATTGTTCCTTGTCCTCTTGCCTTGGGACTTCAGTATCCCTACGAATGAATTGTTGGTGCATGTTATCCATGACATATGTGGATCTCCTCAATTGATCTTCTGAATCCCCCAAGGTTGCATCCCACTGAGCTATCCTCGTATCCATGGACGTTGATAGCTCTCGAATCTTTTCAATTGATCCGTCAAGTCTAGCCAAGGAAGCTAGCAACGTTTCCTCCAAGGAATTGGAATGCTCTTGAAAAGGACTACATTGCCATGACATATCTGTTGTTGCGGCAAAATTGTTATGGTAAAAAAAAATTGAGTTTTTTGACCATACCATGAAGAATTTTGCTGGTGGTTCCCTCTATGGTCCTCCATGTAGTCATATGCATCGAAAATGTGAGGGCAATTTTCAAACACATGATGTTCTCCGCACATAGCACAAGAATTTTCAACGGTATAAGCTCTTTGGGTTTCTCGGTTGGTATAGGTAATCATCAAAGGGTGCAAGAAACTCTTGATTGGATTGATTCATATCTTCCAACATCAACTCTCGAATAGATCAGCTTTTATTTCCCGACATGTTGATGTCCCTTAACTTGTAGCGCACCTAATTAATGTTTTTTTGATAAAACAAAAAAAAAAGTTAGTAAAACTAAGAAAAAATGCAATAACAAAAATAGATAACACCAATTGTCAATCCCCGGCAACGGCGCCAAAAACTTGTTGCTTGTAATAAGTGCTACGCAAATGTGCAAGTATACACGTCGCAAGTAATAAAGTGATACAAGTATCGAGTATCGTCTCCACAAGGATTGGTTTGGGCCACTTTGCTTAAGTTACTGCATTGTGAAAATAAAAACACAATTGATAATAGAGGTTTTAATTAACGAGAAAACTAAGAGCGATAAACTAAAAGAATAGATGAAATTAAAATAGAGTGAATAGGCCAGGTAATCATGAGTTGAGGTGTGATAGCCGATTGTATCGTCTTGGTAAAAGAGTGCAAGGGCAACTCAGTTGCCGTGGCAACTTGCACAGCGGGGTTGCCTTGGCAACTAATCGATGGTTGCCTGGGCGACTAGTTGGGCAACTACTTGGGCATCTGGGCAGCAACTCAAGGTTCGGCAGAGCGTTCTTCAATGGTTTTTTCTTATCCCTAAGTCAAAACTCTAGCTACTTGTGCATGCCTTGATAATCATCCCTGCGTGAATCAAGGGTGAACAACAACCAATCTTGCGCTACTCTTAGCCATTGAAATCCTTAACTTATTCCTAATCCGGATTAATCTTCACCATCAATAGATTGAATAAAGACCATACTCATTTGTTTCTTGAATCTAACTCTCCCGATATTAGATAAATAGATGAAGTTATGAGATCCTCTCCCAATTCACTCGCAAACAAAAATAAGAACCAAGAATGAATAAACATTGAATAGAAAAGCGCAAACTCTTATTACCTAAACAAAATCCAATTGTTTCTCACAACAACAAAACACAATAACCCCAAACAATCAAGTTAGTTCATGGTTGGGTTCAAAAGATATACAAAGAATAATCCCCAAACCATGAATCTAATAGAAGCAAAGAAGAAGAAGAAGAATAAATCGAACTCTCTCCCCCTTGCTCTCTTGTCAAAATCTCTTCCTTCTTTCCCTTTGGAGTTGTCGAAATTTTCCCTCTTCTTGCTCCTTGGAGTTGTCGGAATTTTCCCTCCTCTTGCTCCCCTTGGAGTTGACGGATTGGTGATCTATTTATAGGGCTAGGTCAAAGTCCTTCTTTGAGGAGGAAGTTAAGTTGGAATTAAATTATCTTTAAAGAATATAATTCTTTATTATAATTATATTCCTTCTAGAACTTATCCTATCTTCTTGGAATTTAATTCTTCTTTAACCTCTTCATGGAAATCAAACTCCTTTGGGATTTAGCTTTGCTCCACGTCATCTTGGGCTTGTCTAGTCATCAATTTCGACTACCATATCACCTTATTCTTTGTCGACAATTGCCCTGGTAACTGGCTCGGCGTCTCCTTCATGCATTGCCCTGGCAACTACCTCGGCATCTCCTTCATGCACTGCCTTGGCAACTGGTTCTAGCCTTGTTTAGGCAAGTGATTCTGCACGAACACAAAAACACACCAAAGCAGCATCTTTTTCCACGAAAATCACCAAGTTATGTAATCAAGCTCAACGGTGGAAAAAAACATGAATTAATGCATGAATGACTAATTATGCAACTAATATGAGCTTACGTCTAACAATAATATGAGTAAAAAGGGTAATAAAAATAGTACTTTTGAACACTTATCAAACATCTTATGAAACAAGCAATCTCACTCGTTCCTTTTCTTTGTATCGTACAAAAAAGATGAGCTTTTAGCTCCTTAGAATGCGAATTCTTATAACTTTAAAGCTTGATGTTGTTTTTTGTATTTTATACTTTCAAGGATTAATGGTCGATACCAGTTCAAGGAAAAGTTCATACATAAATATACTTCAATTATATAATCGATCAACAGTATAATAAAGCATACAATGCATTCATGATACATATGTAGTGCATACCTTAACCCTAAGACTTCAATGCCATGTATGCAATTCGATCCCAGATGTGATGCTATATGTGAGTCTTATACAAAATGATCATATGTGGTCCATACTTTAACATTTAAACAACAATTCAATAGAAGTAAAGATTGGAGTGACTCCGTGTCACCTAAAATATATACAACTACACTCACCTCTTATCCCGAAGTTACGGGATACCTGAATCCACAATTTCTCTTAGCTTCTACTAATTATTTTCTTATAGTCTTCCTTATGCTGACATGTACCTCAAAACATAGTGACAAGCCATTAAAACCAATTCAATTCATTCAACTCACAAAACTGTCCTTTATCTTTTATACCCATACCAAACAGACTCAAATATAGATCTACACATACACATGTTTTTCTTACATGCCAAAACAGTCCTATAAGACTCATATTCGATCAAAAATAGTCTCGAATATGTGTATACATTTTTACATGTTCTAATAGTTCTCCTGCTTTCATCTCTACTCAAAACTGTCCAATTAAGTACACCAATTTACCAAACATGGCAACTTTCACTTATACACATTTAATCACTCAAATTTGTCCAATTAAGTACACCAATTTAACAAATAGGGCAGCTTTCACTTATACACATTTAATCACTCAAATTTGTCATTTTTCTTATTCATGTGTTTATATATACCAAACAACACAAAACACTCGTATGCACTTTCAGAAGCATGTACCAATTTAATTAAGCCACTAACACATAGTTAATCATATTTAACATCTTAATTAGGTTGAAAAATCTCATATCGTGGTAGTTTAATCATATTTATGTACCATCCAAATGACCAAGGACCTCACAACAACATGTAATCGAATTCAAAGAAGATGATATACATATTTTTACAAGTTACATCTGTACACATCAAAATCAGTCCACAAGCTTTCATGTACATACAAAGCTGTCCAAATTCAGCATGTATACATATTTGTTCATCATCAAAACAGTCCCTATAGCCTCTTATTTAAGCAAAACAGCCTAGCATTCATGATATACATATATGCAACATCAAAACATTTCCTAGACTTATATGGCAACCCTTAAGTACTTTACATACTCAACCCCTATTTTAATTAATCAAATCAATTCATATATTTTCATATATACTCATAACAACCTTAGTTACATGTTTTCATATGTTTGTATATAACAAAACAATCCTTTAATGTCCTTATATTCAAAATAGTCCCTAGTTCGAAATAGGGCAGTCCAATAATCATTGAAAACATTGTAATTATATTCATTTATCTTGCTTACAAACATCACACCTAAATATATCATTCAAAACAGTCCCAAGTTTGAATATATAGTAACAAATCGGTACATATTTAACAAACACAAAACATGGCAGTTTCAAAGCTTTTGTTAAATCATCCAATTGAATCTGGAATGTATGCTTAATTATCAAAATTTCCTATGAACATACTTATCTAAATCTTCCTATTAATAGGATCATCAAAATGATCTAATTTATGTAGCACAATTCAAAAATTAATAGATTCTAAATTCTTCCTCATTCGATTTCCCCTAGGCTCAAAAATTTCATAGTTTCAAATTACTCAAAATTCTACCATACAAAATCAGTTCAATCAAAGAAGGAATTAAGAAATTACCTTCTCTTAAGCTACCTAGATCAAATCCTATCAAGGAACACTATTTGAGAACATCTATGGTAGCTTTCTCTCATATTTTCTCTCTCAAACTCTTAATTTTGTCTCAAGGAAGAAGATGATACTTTGATTCATCTTTTTCATTAACTTAACCGTGAATCCCCACTCCTAAACACATGTCTTTATTAATTGTTAACATGTGCTTAGGTCCCAAACTATTTTTAATTTTATATGCAAACTATTAAGTTTTGCATGTTCACATTTCTAACTTTCCAGTTAAGCTTCTAGTCTTTAATTCTCATTCGAATTGGCCCTTGTTTCTTTTATTTAATCTAATGAATATCAATTGTTTTTTAAGAACTCCTAATCAAGTTTATATATACTTTTAAGCTAGGAGTTGGGGTATTACATAAGGTCTATTTTTTCTTTTAACTTGTCTAGATGCATTATTAGGACCTAAGGTGTTTGTTACGCGTATTGAGTGCTACATAACCGGTGCAAGTATACATGTCACAAGTAATAAAGTGATACAAGTATCGAGTATCGTCTCCATAGGGATTGGTTTGGGCCACTTTGCTTTAGTTATAGCGCTATAAAAGTAAAAACACAATTGATAGTAGGAGTTGATTTTAACGAGTAAAGTAAAAGAGCAAGTAAATAAAACAAAGATGTAAATAAATGAGAGAGAGTAGGCCGGGTTATCGTGAGTTGAGGTGTGATAGCTGAATGGATTGTCTTGGTAAAAGAGTTCAATGGAAACTCAGTTGCCGTGGCAACTTGCGTAGTTGGGTTGCCTTGGCAACTAGTAGAACGGTTGCCTGGGCAACTGGTTGGGCAACTGTTTGGGCGACTGGGCAGCAACTTCATGGTTCGGCAGAGCGTTCTTCAATGGCTTCTTCTAATCCCTAAGTCGAAACTCTAGCTAATTGTGCATGCCTTGACAATACATCCCTGCGTGAATCAAGGGTGGACAACAACCGATCTTGCACTCCTCTTAGCCGTTGAAATCCTAAACTTATTCCTAAGCCGGATTAGTCTTCATCATCGATAGATTGAAGAAAAATCATACTCATTCGTTTCTTGAATCTTATTCTCTCGATATTAGATAAATAGATAGAATTACGAGATCCTCTCCCAATTCACTCGCAAACAAGAATAAAAACCAATAATGAGTAAACCTTGAATTGAAAGTGCAAACTCTTATTACCTAAACAAAATCTAATCGTTCTCACAACCACAAAAAACACAATAACCCCAACCAATCAAGTTAGTTCGTGGTTGGGTTCAAAAGATATACAAAGAATAATCCTCACACCATGAATCTAATGGAAGCAAAGAAGAAGAAGAAGAAGAAATCGATCAGCCCTCTTGTATTCTCTCTCAATCGAACTCTCCCCCTAAACTTGTTGAAATAGGCGGCTAGGGGTTCTTTATATAGGATATGGTTAGGTCAAAGTCTTTCTTGAGGAGGAAGTTATGTTGGAATTAAATAATGTAAAAGAATATAATTCTTTATTATATTTAAATTCCTTCTAGATCTTCTCCTATCTTCTTTGGGATTTAATCTCTCTTTGAATCTCTAATTCTTCTATGATTTATCTTCTTCCATGTCATATTAGGCTTTATCTAGTCATCAATTCGAGTGCCACATCATCTTATCCCTTATCGACAATTGCCCTGGCAACTAGCTCGGCATAACCTTCATGCACTACCCTGGCAACTGCATCGGCATCTCCTTCATGCACTGCCCTGGAAACTACGTCAGCATCTCCTTCTTGCACTGCCCTGGAAACTGCGTCGGCATCTCCTTCTTGTATTGCCCTATAGACTTTTATTTAAGCAAAACAGTCTAGCATTCATGATATACATATATTCAACATCAAAACAGTTCCTAGACTTATATGGCAGCCCTTACGTACTTTACATACTCAACCTCCATCTTAATTACTCGAATCAATTCATATATTTTCATATATACTCATAACAGCCTTAGTTACATGTTTTCGTATGTTTGTATATAACAAAACAATCTTTTAATGTCCTTATATTCAAAACAGTCCCTAGTTCGGAATAGGGCGGTCCAATAATAATTGAAAACATTGTAATTATATTCATTTATCTTCCTAACAAACATCACACCTAAATATATCATTCTAAACATCCCTAAGTATGAATATATAGTAACAAATCAGTCCATATTTAACAAACACAAAACAAGGCAGTTTCAAAGATTTTGTTAAATCATCCAGTTGAATCCGATATGTATGCTTAATTATCAAAATTTCCTATGAACATACTTATCTAAATCTTCCAATTAACATGCTCATCAAAACGATCTAATTTATGTAGCACAATTCAAAAATTAATAGAATCTAAATTCTTCCTCATTCAATTTCTCCTAGGTTAAAAAAATTTATAGTTTCAAATTACTCAAAATTCTACCATACAAAATCAGTTCAATCAAAAAAGGAATTAAGAAATTACCTTCTCCTAAGCTACCTGGGTCAAAGCCTATCAAGGAACACTAGTTGAGAACATCAATGGAAGCTTTCTCTCATATTTTCTCTCTCGAACTCTTGGTTTTGTCTCACAGAATAAGATGATACTTTGATTCATATTTTTCATTCACTTAACCTTGAATCGCCACTCCTAAACACATGCCTTCATTAATTTTTAACATGTGTTTAGGTCCGAAACTATTTTTAATTTTACTTGCAAACTATTAAGTTTTGCATGTTCACATTTCTAACTTTCCAATTAAACTTCTAGTCCTTAATTCTCATTCGAATTGGCCCTTGTTTCTTTTATTTAATGTAATGAATATCAATTGTATTTTAAGATCTCCTAAACAAGTTGATATAGACTTTTAAGCTAGGAGTCAAGGTATTACAATTCATCCCTCCTTAAAAGAAATTCGTCTCTAATGAAGACGGATTTATATTATCAAATTCACAGTACTTTCACATATTTTGAATGTCAAAACATAGTAACATATTAAGTTAGTTGTAAGTCACTAATACTTAACAGAAATCAAACTCCTAGGTGGCATATACAGAATGCAAACATAGAATTGGCTTCTGTTTAGTTCGAGAATCGGCTAAACCTAAGCTCTGACACCAAATTGTAACACCCTCAACCTGGTTTAGAAGAATAACCGAAATTGAGGATGTCATTACAAGAAAATTTCATGAAACATGTTCAAACATCCAAACTTCCAGAGTAATTTAAAACAAGTTAACAAAAAAATTCCTTTTAACCATTATTACCTTAAAGGTCTTACGTATCAATCATACAATTTAATTATTTAACGTTTGATATTTCATGAGGAGTTTCATTGCACATACAAGTAGTACTACTAACAATCAAGATCAATCGAGCAATATACAAGAAGGGTCTTATGTCGAAAGTCACAAGGATTAAGATCATTCATACATTTTTTTGTACTCGGCCAAAGTTTTCCCTTTAACTTAGCTTTAAAACAGATCTTGATCCAAAATAGACAAATTCAATATCTTGTCAAGTTCTAGTTTACCTAAGTCTTTTACCATATTTAAGACTATAACAGGTTCAATCATACTTAGGAGAAATATTTGAGTAAACTACAATTAAGGATAAATAAAGGTTCAAAAAAATTCTTGTGTTCTCAAGTACGAATTAATTAAAATCAAGACCAATAAAACAAGTGATTTTACCTTACATTTTTAATCGTAACAAGCGCATACGCATATACGTGATTACTTATTTAGAGCATATATATATACATATATGTGAATACCCTACATGACTTTTTCATGCACACACAAAAGTGCTCGAATATAGATTATACCCAATATACATGTATTAAGGTATTATGAATCGTTTATTTTCTTCCAAAGAATATTCAAAGATGTATTTGATACACATTACCTATTATACATTTCATTACAGAGGAACATATATAAACATTTTAATACATAAAATTGATCAAACCATAATCGAACAAGCATTTAGGCCATACGTAGGTTTCTTACATTCTATCTAATTACCACATTAATGCATGCTATATTCATTCAATCTAAACAGTCCATGAATCATGTATTTACAATTACACTTTGCAAACAGTCCAATTATTCTCGTATACAATCAAACATATTAAAACAGTCTGAACTTAATTGTTTTCGTACCAAACAGTCCACAATTCAAGAGCTTGCATATATATTTATACAATCCAAATCAGTCCATAGGGTTTCGAATCATGGCATCTCACATACATATGTTACTTATCATGTAAAGTATCTAGCATCTCATCTTATGAACATGGTTTACTTTTCAAGTTATCAAGACACATCCTATCATACATATAACTTACATTATCCCATAAGTTATCAAAACATAACTTACCTTACATTTTACTTGCTTATCTCATAAGTTATCAATACAATCCACAACTTTAATTTGTAAGTTTCATGTTTGGTATTTAACATAGCTTAACAAACTAACAAATGGGAGGCATTAGATACCATTTACAGGCTTTGCAGTAATTTACACATTACTACACGAAATTATTAGTGTACTTTTATACATTTACTATGCCACCATCTAAGGATTTCAACGAAGGATAAATATATATCCAACTAAGAAATATATGAGTAACTTGCAACACTTGACCACGGTCAAATACAAGGCTTCATAATTCACGGAAATGCTTGACAATGACTCAATTAGGGTTATATAGCCTAGGTGAAGTTTTGACATAAAAAAACAAAGCATATTGTCCAAGATATTAAATGAAAAGTCAAATAATACAAGCATGAGTTAGCATTTGGTCTTTATGCCTTAATCATAACTTTTACCAGCTTTATTGGGTTCATATTCTTTCAAATCTTCACTGAGTTTCATTGAATTTCTTATCGATCTTATCAAAGATTGTACTTTATTTTGTTTAAGTCATCTCAAGACTTATCGAAGTACTTATTAAAGCTTTTTGATTTCTAGTTAAATCTTCTCAAAATACATATTAGAGTTACATATCAAAGCTTATTGCCTTTAATATTAGGCACATATTCACCTCATATAAATTTCTTATCATATGTGAGCATTGCTCCATATCTTTATTAACATTGCCACCAAGGCATTTTTCATAGTTCATCACAAGTTCAACATTATACAAATCTTTTAAATCATTTTCCTTGGATCACATTTGGATATGAATAGCATTGGTCCGTGTTGACTGTATTGGTTCGAATTACACAAAGCACAAAGTAATGGCTTGTCTCTGATCATAACAATCATATATTCTCTTCTCTATCCAACCAAACTGTCATATGTCTCCTCATCATCTCCCCCGTTACCTCCTATTGTCATCAATATATCATATATATAAAGGGTTGTCCCCTAAGCCATAGCTCATGGACCGTAGCCCCGAAATATACCATGTACTATGCCAAAGTTTCCAAGGGCTTCCATTGATTAGGCAACTTAGATATTTTATGCTTGAAATTAGGAGAGCATCAGTAATCTCACTCGTTTCTTTTCTTTGTATCGTACAACAAAAGATGAGCTTTTAGCTCCTTAGAATGTGAATTCTTATAACTTTAAAGCTTGATGTTGTTTCTTGTATTTTATACTTTCAAGGATTAATGGTCGATACCAATTCAAGGCAAAGTTCATATATAAATATACTTCAAGTCTATAATCAATCAACATCATATTAAAGCATACAATGCATTGCATATAAAGTACATACCTTAACCCTAAGACATCAATGCCATGTATGTAACCCAATCCCAGATGTGATGCTCTATGTGAGGCTTATGCAAAATGATCATATGTGGTCCATACTTTAACATTTAAACAATAATTCAATAGAAGTAAAGGTTGGAGTGACTCTGTGTCACCTAAAAATATATACAACTACACTCACCTCTTATCCCGAAGTTACGGGATACCTGAATCCACAATTTCTCTTAGCTTTTACTAATTATTTTCTTCTAGTCTTCCTTATGCTGACATGTACCTCAAAACATAGTGACAAGCCATTAAAACCAATTCAATTCATTCAACTCACAAAACTGTCCTTTATCTTTTATAACCATACCAAACAGACTCATATATAGATCTACACATACACATGTTTTTTCTTACATGCCAAAACAGTTCTATAAGACTCATATTCGATCAAAAACAGTCTCGAATATGTGTATACATTTTTACATGTTCTAATAGTTCTCCTGCTTTCATATCTACTCAAAACTGTCCAATTAAGTACACCAATTTATCAAACATGGCAACTATCACTTATACACATTTAATCACTCAAATCTGTCCAATTAAGTACACCAATTTAACAAATAGGGCAGCTTTCACTTATACACATTTAATCACTCAAATTTGTCATTTTTCTTATTCATATGTGTTTATATACCAAACAACACAAAACACTCGTATACACTTTCAGAAGCATGTACCAATTTAATTAAGCCACTAACACATAGTTAATCATATTTAACATCTTAATTAGGTTGAAAAATCTCATATCATGGTAGTTTAATCATATTTATGTACCATCCAAATGACCAAGGACCTCACAACAACATGTAATCGAATTCAAAGAAGACGATATACATATTTTTACAAGTTACATCTATACACATCAAAATCAGTCCACAAGCTTTCATGTACATACAAAGCTATCCAAATTCTGCATGTATACATATTTGTTCATCATCAAAACAGTCCCTATAGCCTCTTATTTAAGCAAAACAGCCTAGCATTCATGATATACATATTTGCAACATCAAAACATTTCCTAGACTTATATGGCAACCCTTAAGTACTTTACATACTCAACCCCTATTTTAATTAATCAAATCAATTCATATATTTTCATATATACTCATAACAGCCTTAGTTACATGTTTTCATATGTTTGTATATAACAAAACAATCCTTTAATGTCCTTATATTCAAAATACTCCCTAGTTCGAAATAGGGCAGTCCAATAATCATTGAAAACATTGTAATTATATTCATTTATCTTGCTTACAAACATCACACCTAAATATATCATTCAAAACAGTCCCAAGTTTGAATATATAGTAACAAATCAGTCCATATTTAACAAACACAAAACATGGCAGTTTCAAAGCTTTTGTTAAATCATCCAATTGAATCTGGAATGTATGCTTAATTATCAAAATTTCCTATGAACATACTTATATAAAAATTCTTATTAATAGGATCATCAAAATGATCTAATTTATGTAGCACAATTCAAAAATTAATAGATTCTAAATTCTTCCTCATTCGATTTCCCTAGGCTAAAAAAATTTCATAGTTTCAAATTACTCAAAATTCTACCATATACAAAATCAGTTCAATCAAAGAAGGAATTAAGAAATTACCTTCTCTTAAGCTACCTAGATCAAATCCTATCAAGGAACACTATTTGAGAACATCTATGGTAGCTTTCTCTCATATTTTCTCTCTCAAACTCTTAATTTTGTCTCAAGGAAGAAGATGATACTTTGATTCATCTTTTCCATTCACATAACCATAAATCCCCACTCCTAAACACATGTCTTTATTAATTGTTAACATGTGTTTAGGTCCCAAACTATTTTTAATTTTATATGCAAACTATTAAGTTTTGCATGTTCACATTTCTAACTTTCCAGTTAAGCTTCTAGTCTTTAATTCTCATTCGAATTGGCCCTTGTTTATTTTATTTAATCTAACAAATATCAATTGTTTTTTAAGAACTCCTAATCAAGTTTATATAGACTTTTAAGCTAGGAGTTGGGGTATTACATAAGGTCTATTTTTTCTTTTAACTTGTCTAGATGCATTATTAAGACCTAAGGTGTTTGTTACGCGTATTGAGTGCTACATAACCGGTGCAAGTATACATGTCACAAGTAATAAAGTGATACAAGTATCGAGTATCGTCTCCATTTGGATTGGTTTGGGCCATTTTGCTTTAGTTATAGCGCTATAAAAGTAAAAACACAATTGATAGTAGGAGTTGATTTTAATGAGTAAAGTAAAAGAGCAAGTAAATAAAACAAAGATGTAAATAAATGAGAGAGAGTAGGCGGGTTATCGTGAGTTGAGGTGTGATAGCTGAATGGATTGTCTTGGTAAAAGAGTTCAATGGAAACTCAGTTGCCGTGGCAACTTCGCGAGTTAGGTTGCCTTGGCAACTAGTAGAACGGTTGCTTGGGCAAATGGTTGGTGAACTATTTGGGCGATTGGGCAGCAACTTCATGGTTTGGCAAAGCGTTCTTCAATGGTTTCTTCTTAATCCCTAAGTCAAAACTCTAGCTAATTGTGCATGCCTTGACAATACATCCTGCGTGAATCAAGGGTGGACAACAACCGATCTTGCACTCCTCTTAGCTATTGAAATCCTAAACTTATTCCTAAGCCGGATTAGTCTTCATCATCGATAGATTGAAGAAAAATCATACTCATTCGTTTCTTGAATCTTATTCTCTCGATATTAGATAAATAGATAGAATTACGAGATCCTCTCCCAATTCACTCGCAAACAAGAATAAAAACCAATAATGAGTAAACCTTGAATTGAAAGTGCAAACTCTTATTACCTAAACAAAATCTAATCCTTCTCACAACCACAAAAACACAATAACCCCAACCAATCAAGTTAGTTCGTGGTTGGGTTCAAAAGATATACAAAGAATAATCCTCACACCATGAATCTAATGGAAACAGAAGAAGAAGAAGAAGAAATCAATCAGCCCTCTTGTATTCTCTCTCAATCAAACTCTCCCCTAAACTTGTTGAAATAGGCGGCTAGGGTTCTTTATATAGGATATGGTTAGGTCAAAGTCTTTCTTGAGGAGGAAGTTATGTTGGAATTAAATAATGTAAAAGAATATAATTCTTTATTATATTTAAATTCCTTCTAGATCTTCTCCTATCTTCTTTGGGATTTAATCTCTCTTTGAATCTCTAATTCTTCTATGATTTATCTTCTTCCATGTCATATTAGGCTTTATCTAGTCATCAATTCGAGTGCCACATCATCTTATCCCTTATCGACAATTGCCCTGGCAACTAGCTCGGCATAACCTTCATGCACTGACCTGGCAACTGCGTCGGCATCTCCTTCATGCACTGCCCTGGCAACTACGTCGGCATCTCCTTCTTGCACTGCCATGAAAACTGCGTCGGCATCTCCTTCTTGTATTGCCCTATAGACTTTTATTTAAGCAAAACAGTCTAGCATTCATGATATACATATATTCAACATCAAAACAGTTCCTAGACTTATATGGCAGCCCTTACGTACTTTACATACTCAACCTCCATCTTAATTACTCGAATCAATTCATATATTTTCATATATACTCATAACAGCCTTAGTTACATGTTTTCGTATGTTTGTATATAACAAAACAATCTTTTAATGTCCTTATATTCAAAACAGTCCCTAGTTCGGAATAGGGCGGTCCAATAATAATTGAAAACATTGTAATTATATTCATTTATCTTCCTAACAAACATCACACCTAAATATATCATTCTAAACATCCCTAAGTATGAATATATAGTAACAAATCAGTCCATATTTAACAAACACAAAACAAGGCAGTTTCAAAGATTTTGTTAAATCATCCAGTTGAATCCGATATGTATGCTTAATTATCAAAATTTCCTATGAACATACTTATCTAAATCTTCCAATTAACATGCTCATCAAAACGATCTAATTTATGTAGCACAATTCAAAAATTAATAGAATCTAAATTCTTCCTCATTCAATTTCTCCTAGGTTAAAAAAATTTATAGTTTCAAATTACTCAAAATTCTACCATACAAAATCAGTTCAATCAAAAAAGGAATTAAGAAATTACCTTCTCCTAAGCTACCTGGGTCAAAGCCTATCAAGGAACACTAGTTGAGAACATCAATGGAAGCTTTCTCTCATATTTTCTCTCTCGAACTCTTGGTTTTGTCTCACAGAATAAGATGATACTTTGATTCATATTTTTCATTCACTTAACCTTGAATCGCCACTCCTAAACACATGCCTTCATTAATTTTTAACATGTGTTTAGGTCCTAAAACTATTTTTAATTTTACTTGCAAACTATTAAGTTTTGCATGTTCACATTTCTAACTTTCCAATTAAACTTCTAGTCCTTAATTCTCATTCGAATTGGCCTTTGTTTCTTTTATTTAATGTAATGAATATCAATTGTATTTTAAGATCTCCTAAACAAGTTGATATAGACTTTTAAGCTAGGAGTCAAGGTATTACAATTCATCCCTCCTTAAAAGAAATTCGTCTCTAATGAAGACGGATTTATATTATCAAATTCACAAAGTACTTTCACATATTTTGAATGTCAAAACATAGTAACATATTAAGTTAGTTGTAAGTCACTAATACTTAGAAATCAAACTCCTAGGTGGCATATACAGAATGCAAACATAGAATTGGCTTCTGTTTAGTTCGAGAATCGGCTAAACCTAAGCTCTGACACCAAATTGTAACACCCTCAACCTGGTTTAGAAGAATAACCGAAATTGAGGATGTCATTACAAGAAAATTTCATGAAACATGTTCAAACATCCAAACTTCCAGAGTAATTTAAAACAAGTTAACAAAAAATTCCTTTTAACCATTATTACCTTAAAGGTCTTACGTATCAATCATACAATTTAATTATTTAACGTTTGATATTTCATGAGGAGTTTCATTGCACATACAAGTAGTACTACTAACAATCAAGATCAATCGAGCAATATACAAGAAGGGTCTTATGTCGAAAGTCACAAGGATTAAGATCATTCATACATTTTTTTGTACTCGGCCAAAGTTTTCCCTTTAACTTAGCTTTAAAACAGATCTTGATCCAAAATAGACAAATTCAATATCTTGTCAAGTTCTAGTTTACCTAAGTCTTTTACCATATTTAAGACTATAACAGGTTCAATCATACTTAGGAGAAATATTTGAGTAAACTACAATTAAGGATAAATAAAGGTTCAAAAAAATTCTTGTGTTCTCAAGTACGAATTAATTAAAATCAAGACCAATAAAACAAGTGATTTTACCTTACATTTTTAATCGTAACAAGCGCATACGCATATACGTGATTACTTATTTAGAGCATATATATATACATATATGTGAATACCCTACATGACTTTTTCATGCACACACAAAAGTGCTCGAATATAGATTATACCCAATATACATGTATTAAGGTATTATGAATCGTTTATTTTCTTCCAAAGAATATTCAAAGATGTATTTGATACACATTACCTATTATACATTTCATTACAGAGGAACATATATAAACATTTTAATACATAAAATTGATCAAACCATAATCGAACAAGCATTTAGGCCATACGTAGGTTTCTTACATTCTATCTAATTACCACATTAATGCATGCTATATTCATTCAATCTAAACAGTCCATGAATCATGTATTTACAATTACACTTTGCAAACAGTCCAATTATTCTCGTATACAATCAAACATATTAAAACAGTCTGAACTTAATTGTTTTCGTACCAAACAGTCCACAATTCAAGAGCTTGCATATATATTTATACAATCCAAATCAGTCCATAGGGTTTCGAATCATGGCATCTCACATACATATGTTACTTATCATGTAAAGTATCTAGCATCTCATCTTATGAACATGGTTTACTTTTCAAGTTATCAAGACACATCCTATCATACATATAACTTACGTATCCCATAAGTTATCAAAACATAACTTACCTTACATTTTACTTGCTTATCTCATAAGTTATCAATACAATCCACAACTTTAATTTGTAAGTTTCATGTTTGGTATTTAACATAGCTTAACAAACTAACAAATGGGAGGCATTAGATACCATTTACAGGCTTTGCAGTAATTTACACATTACTACACGAAATTATTAGTGTACTTTTATACATTTACTATGCCACCATCTAAGGATTTCAACGAAGGATAAATATATATCCAACTAAGAAATATATGAGTAACTTGCAACACTTGACCACGGTCAAATACAAGGCTTCATAATTCACGGAAATGCTTGACAATGACTCAATTAGGGTTATATAGCCTAGGTGAAGTTTTGACATAAAAAAACAAAGCATATTGTCCAAGATATTAAATGAAAAGTCAAATAATACAAGCATGAGTTAGCATTTGGTCTTTATGCCTTAATCATAACTTTTACCAGCTTTATTGGGTTCATATTCTTTCAAATCTTCACTGAGTTTCATTGAATTTCTTATCGATCTTATCAAAGATTGTACTTTATTTTGTTTAAGTCATCTCAAGACTTATCGAAGTACTTATTAAAGCTTTTTGATTTCTAGTTAAATCTTCTCAAAATACATATTAGAGTTACATATCAAAGCTTATTGCCTTTAATATTAGGCACATATTCACCTCATATAAATTTCTTATCATATGTGAGCATTGCTCCATATCTTTATTAACATTGCCACCAAGGCATTTTTCATAGTTCATCACAAGTTCAACATTATACAAATCTTTTAAATCATTTTCCTTGGATCACATTTGGATATGAATAGCATTGGTCCGTGTTGATTTGTATTGGTTCAATTACACAAAGCACAAAGTAATGGCTTGTCTCTGATCATAACAATCATATATTCTCTTCTCTATCCAACCAAACTGTCATATGTCTCCTCATCATCTCCCCCGTTACCTCCTATTGTCATCAATATATCATATATATAAAGGGTTGTCCCCTAAGCCATAGCTCATGGACCGTAGCCTGAAAAATATACCATGTACTATGCCAAAGTTTCCAAGGGCTTCCATTGATTAGGCAACTTAGATATTTTATGCTTGAAATTAGGAGAGCATCAGTAATCTCACTCGTTTCTTTTCTTTGTATCGTACAACAAAAGATGAGCTTTTAGCTCCTTAGAATGTGAATTCTTATAACTTTAAAGCTTGATGTTGTTTCTTGTATTTTATACTTTCAAGGATTAATGGTCGATACCAATTCAAGGCAAAGTTCATATATAAATATACTTCAAGTCTATAATCAATCAACATCATATTAAAGCATACAATGCATTGCATATAAAGTACATACCTTAACCCTAAGACATCAATGCCATGTATGTAACCCAATCCCAGATGTGATGCTCTATGTGAGGCTTATGCAAAATGATCATATGTGGTCCATACTTTAACATTTAAACAATAATTCAATAGAAGTAAAGGTTGGAGTGACTCTGTGTCACTCGAAATATATACAACTACACTCACCTCTTATCCCGAAGTTACGGGATACCTGAATCCACAATTTCTCTTAGCTTTTACTAATTATTTTCTTCTAGTCTTCCTTATGCTGACATGTACCTCAAAACATAGTGACAAGCCATTAAAACCAATTCAATTCATTCAACTCACAAAACTGTCCTTTATCTTTTATAACCATACCAAACAGACTCATATATAGATCTACACATACACATGTTTTTCTTACATGCCAAAACAGTTCTATAAGACTCATATTCGATCAAAAACAGTCTCGAATATGTGTATACATTTTTACATGTTCTAATAGTTCTCCTGCTTTCATATCTACTCAAAACTGTCCAATTAAGTACACCAATTTATCAAACATGGCAACTATCACTTATACACATTTAATCACTCAAATCTGTCCAATTAAGTACACCAATTTAACAAATAGGGCAGCTTTCACTTATACACATTTAATCACTCAAATTTGTCATTTTTCTTATTCATATGTGTTTATATACCAAACAACACAAAACACTCGTATACACTTTCAGAAGCATGTACCAATTTAATTAAGCCACTAACACATAGTTAATCATATTTAACATCTTAATTAGGTTGAAAAATCTCATATCATGGTAGTTTAATCATATTTATGTACCATCCAAATGACCAAGGACCTCACAACAACATGTAATCAATTCAAAGAAGACGATATACATATTTTACAAGTTACATCTATACACATCAAAATCAGTCCACAAGCTTTCATGTACATACAAAGCTATCCAAATTCTGCATGTATACATATTTGTTCATCATCAAAACAGTCCCTATAGCCTCTTATTTAAGCAAAACAGCCTAGCATTCATGATATACATATTTGCAACATCAAAACATTTCCTAGACTTATATGGCAACCCTTAAGTACTTTACATACTCAACCCCTATTTTAATTAATCAAATCAATTCATATATTTTCATATATACTCATAACAGCCTTAGTTACATGTTTTCATATGTGTGTATATAACAAAACAATCCTTTAATGTCCTTATATTCAAAACACTCCCTAGTTCGAAATTGGGCGGTCCAATAATCATTGAAAACATTGTAATTATATTCATTTATCTTGCTTACAAACATCACACCTAAATATATCATTCAAAACAGTCCCAAGTTTGAATATATAGTAACAAATCAGTCCATATTTAACAAACACAAAACATGGCAGTTTCAAAGCTCTTGTTAAATCATCCAATTGAATCTGGAATGTATGCTTAATTATCAAAATTTCCTATGAACATACTTATATAAAAATTCTTATTAATAGGCTCATCAAAATGATCTAATTTATGTAGCACAATTCAAAAATTAATAGATTCTAAATTCTTCCTCATTCGATTTCCCCTAGGCTAAAAAATTTCATAGTTTCAAATTACTCAAAATTCTACCATATAAAATCAGTTCAATTAAAGAAGGAATTAAGAAATTACCTTCTCTTAAGCTACCTAGATCAAATCCTATCAATGAACACTAGTTGAGAACATCTATGGTAGCTTTCTCTCATATTTTCTCTCTCAAACTCTTAATTTTGTCTCAAGGAAGAAGATGATACTTTTATTCATCTTTTCCATTCACATAACCATAAATCCCCACTCCTAAACACATGTCTTCATTAATTGTTAACATGTGTTTAGGCCCCAAACTATTTTTAATTTTACATGCAAACTATTAAGTTTTGCATGTTCACATTTCTAACTTTCCAGTTAAGCTTCTAGTCTTTAATTCTCATTCGAATTGGCCCTTGTTTATTTTATTTAATCTAACAAATATCAATCGTTTTTTTAAAAACTCCTAATCAAGTTGATATAGACTTTTAAGCTAGGAGTCGGGGTATTACATACGGTCTATTTTTTCTTTTAACTTGTCTAGATGCATTATTAAGACCTAAGGTATTTGTTGCGCGTATTGAGTGCTACGCAAACAGTGCAAGTATACACGTCACAAGTAATAAAGTGATACAAGTATCGAGTATCGTCTCCATTTGGATTGGTTTGGGCCATTTTGCTTTAGTTATAGCACTGTAAAAGTAAAAACACAATTGATAGTAAGAGTTGATTTTAATGAGTAAAGTAAAAGAGCAAGTAAATAAAATAAAGATGTAAACAAATGAGAGAGAGTAGGCTGGGTTATCGTGAGTTGAGGTATGATAGCCGAATGGATTGTCTTGGTAAAAGAGTGCAATAGCAACTCAGTTGCCGTGGCAACTTGCGCAGTTGGGTTGCCTTGGCAACTAGTAGAACGGTTGCTTAGGCAAATGGCTGGTGAACTATTTGGGCGATTGGACAGCAACTTCATGGTTTGGCAAAGCGTTCTTCAATGGTTTCTTCTTATCCCTAAGTCAAAACTCTAGCTAATTGTGCATGCCTTGACAATACATCCCTGCGTGAATCAAGGGTGGACAACAACCGATCTTGCGCTCCTCTTAGCTATTGAAATCCTAAACTTATTCCTCAGCCGGATTAGTCTTCATCATCGATAGATTGAAGAAAATCATACTCATTCGTTTCTTGAATCTAACTCTCTCGATATTAGATAAATAGATAGAATTACGAGATCCTCTCCCAATTCACTTGCAAATAAGAATAAAAACTAAGAATAAGTAAACCTTGAAATGAAAGTGCAAACTCTTATTACCTAAACAAAATCAAATCCTTCTCACAACCACAAAAACACAATAACCCCAACCAATCAAGTTAGTTCGTGGTTGGGTTCAAAAGATATACAAAGAATAATCCTCAAACCATGAATCTAATGGAAACATAGAAGAAGAAAAAGAAATCAATCATCCCTCTTGAATTCTCTATTAATCAAACTATCCCTCCAAACTTGTTGAAATAGGCGGCTAGGGTTTTTTATATAGGAGATGGTTAGGTCAAAGTCTTTCTTGAGGAGGAAGTTAAGTTGGAGTTAAATACTTTGAAAGAATATAATTCTTTATTATATTTAAATTCCTTCTAGAACTTCTCCTACCTTCTTTGTGATTTAATATCTCTTTGAATCTCTAATTCTTCTAGGATTTATCTTCTTCCACGTCATATTAGGCTTTATCTAGTCATCAATTCGAGTGCCACATCATCTTATCCCTTATCGACATTTCCCCTGGCAACTAGCTCGGTATAACCTTCATGCACTGCCCTGGCAACTGCGTCGGCATCTCCTTCATGCACTGGCCTGGCAACTGCGTCGGCATCTCCTTCTTGTACTGCCCTGGCAACTGCGTCGGCATCTCCTTCTTGTATTGCCTAGCAACTAGTTCCAGCCTTGCTTTGGCAACTAATTATGCACACACAAAAACACACCAAAGCAGTATATGTTTCTACAAAACTAAGCAAAATATGAAATCAAGCTTGTCCACCAAGGAAACAATGCAAACATGCATGAATGGCTAGTAATGCAACTAATATGAGCCTAAGTCTAACAATAATATGAGTAAAAAGGGTAATAAAAATAGTACTTTTGAAAATTTAACACACCCCCAAACTCGAACTATTGCTTGTCCTCAAGCAATGCAAACTAACAATTACCTTCCAAGACTTTAATCATCAAAGACATGCTTCAAACTTGAATTCAAACCTCAGAACCGTGGCACAAAGTATGATCACCTTTTAATTTTTTGGATAGCACAAAAATTACTCGGAATCAAACTATAATGCTCGTGACAATGTGTGTGCTTAGTTGTGTACAAGTTGATTTTCAAGATTCTATGTGAACAATAGGCTTTTATCAATTTATTTATCGAGACATTTATTTTTATTTTCACTAGAGCCAATTTTGGGCACCTCTAGCAAAGTAAGCAATTTCTCATTTTATTTTAGTTGACTAGTGCCAATTTCGGACACCTCTAGCAAGAATTTAACTTTTAATTTTCAGTTTTAAATTTACCCAAATTTTAAACAACCTAAGTTCACTAAGTTTATTTCAATCAACAAGCCAACCCCGTGTAAAAAAATCAGCGTCATAGTAAAATTCTAAGTTATTTTCATTCAATCCTAAAATTAAAGTTTCTTTCAATTAAGTGTAGTGGCAAAAATTCATCATTGGATATTCAACAAGTCTTAAGCAATTAAATCCAATTAAAGGCATGGCAAGTAACATATGCAACCTATATGTGATTGCTAAAGATGAATGCAACTAAACATGAAACTAACTAGAAACCGACACCCCCCCAAACTCGAGAGAAGCAGTGTCCTCAATGGATGTAAAAGTGAAACAAAATTTAAAAGAAACTAAATGAAATGAGTTAGACAGAGAGGTCGTCACCTCGAGTGATAAGTTTCCTTCGTGTCGTTTGCTTGATTCATTTTACGTCGGTGGTTGAATGCTTGTGGCTGGTACCGCGTGAATAGCATTGCTTTGATTTGATCCATGTTTGCCGATGCAGGTTCACTTGCCTGGGCATTAGTAGTTGCCGAAGCTATTGTTGTTGCCTGGGCATCGCCAGTTTCTGTTGCCGTGGCAACTGCTGAGGTAGTTACCGGGGCATCCTCTGTTGCGGTTGTCATGGCAAGTAGTCGATAGGGAATCTCCTTAGCATGGCGGTTGTGAGTCTTGTTGTGGAAAAGAAAAGAAAACAAAGAAAACCTAAAAACTAAAGATAATGAAGACAAATAAAATAAAATATCTCCTAAAATTCCAAAAATAAATAAAGAAAAAAATAACCGAAAATAAAATAAAGTTCCAAAAAATAAAAAATAAAAAATTAAAGATTCTTAGAAAGAGCATTTCTGATACTTCTTATAGTCCATCCGCACCCTCCATCGGGTGACAATATTGCCCAAAAAGAGTTTGGCCAATGTGCTTGCCACTACTCCCTTTTGCGTTACCATGGTGAAGGTGTCTTTCTTTCGTGTTACCTTGTAGACCTTGCACACCTTCCACCTTGCTACTGTTCCTGAAGGCATGAATATATTATTAGGAAAAATTATATCAACATCCAACCATTTGATTACCTCAATCTCACCGTCCTACATCATGGTTGGATGTAGCTTTTGTTGTCGTGGCAATTTCTGCTCAAGCCAACTGACGTGGCAATCAGTTGCTAAAATTCACTATAAGTCAAGGGAAAAACCAGTTTTATGAAAAGCTTCATGAGTCCAAACACCGTTTTCTTTAGGGTCCTCAAACATCTCCATTAGTGATGGCTTCAAATCTACCAACGTCAGTTCCTCAAAGAATGCCTACAATGGAGGAGGTAAGTTTTTAAAAAATTCAATAGGTTCAATCATCACCTGCTCATATTCCATTAACACAATATTGCCATCATGTTGATCCTGCATGTGGTCGTGCAATTGCTGTGGAAATGGTGGAAGAGAGCAATTTACAAATTCCTGCTTCAACATCAACATTGTAACATTCTGGGCATCAGGTTCCTCATAATTTGCTGTAGTATTGCTCATCTCAGCCTCTCTGAATGTTGTCATGGCATTGCTCTGTTCAGGCTCCTCAATCATTGCCGAGGCAATTTGTTGCTCAGGTTCATCATGTGTTGGGCAGTCTCCCTCATTGGCATCCTCACGACTTAGAGGTTCTAGTTGTTCCTCACACATCGGGGATCTCTCATTGTATTGCTCCTTCTCATCATCCCTTAGGATTTAATCATCCCTAGCAATTGATTGTTGGGGCATGTTATCCATGGCATATGTGAATCTCCTCAATTGATCTTCTGAATCCGACAAGGGTGCATCCCACTGAGCTATCCTCGCATCCATTTTCTTTGACAGCTCTCGAATCTCTTCAATTGATCTTTCAAGTCTAGCCAAGGAAGCTAGCAATGTTTCCTCCAAGGAATTGGAATGTTCTTGAAAAGGACTACATTGCCATGGCATATCTGTTACCGTGAGACTAGGCTGCTAATAAGGAATACTTTGCCGAGGCATGTCTATTGCTACAGCAAAATTGTTATGGTAAAAATATTTTGAGCTTTTTGATCATACCGTGAAGGATTTTGCCACTGGTTCCATCTATGGTTCTCCGTGTAGTCATATGCACCGAAAATGTGAGGGCAATTTTCAAACACATGATGTTCTCCGCAACAAGAGCATGAGTTTTCCACGGTATATGCTTTTCTCGGTTGGTATAGGTAATCATCAAAGGGCGCAAGAAACTCTTCATTGGATTGATTCATATCTTCCAACATCAACTATCGAATAGATCAGCTTTTATTTCCCGACATGTTAATGTCCCTTAACTTGTAGCGCACCTAATTTTTTCCTTTTATTTTTTGATAAATTGAAACAAAAGAAAAGTTAGTAAAAATAATAAGGAATTTTCAATAACAAAAACAACTAACACCAATTGCCAATCCCCGGCAACGACGCCAAAAACTTGTTGCGTGTATTGAGTGCTACACAAACGGTGCAAGTATACACATCGCAAGTAATAAAGTGATACGAGTATCGAGTATCATCTCCACAGGGATTGGTTTGGGCCACTTTGCTTTAGTTATCGCACTGTAAAAGTAAAAATACAATTGATAGTAGGAGTTGATTTTAACGAGTAAAGTAAAAGAGCAAGTAAATAAAATAAATATGTAAACAAATGAGAGAGAGTAGGCCGGGTTATCGTCAGTTGAGGTGTGATAGCCTAATGGATTGTCTTGGTAAAACAGTGCAATGGTATCTCAGTTGCCGTGGCAACTTGCGCAGTTGGGTTGCCTTGGCAACTAGTAGAACGGTTGTCAGGGCAACTAACTAGGCAACTGTTTGGGCGACTGGGCACCAACTTCAAGGTTCGGCAGAGCGTTCTTCAATGGTTTCTTATTATCCCTAAGTCGAAACTCTAGCTAATTGTGCATGCCTTGACAATACATCCCTGCGTGAATCAAGGGTGGACGACAACCGATCTTGCGCTCCTCTTAGCCGTTCAAATCCTAAACTTATTCCTAAGCCGGATTAGTCTTCATCATCGATAGATTGAATAAAAATCATACTCATTCGTTTCTTGAATCTAACTCTCCCAATATTAGATAAATAGATAGAATTGCGAGATCCTCTCCCAATTCACTCGCAAGCAAGAATAAAAACCAAGAATGAGTAAACCTTGAATTGAAAGTTTAAACTCTTATTACCCGAACAAAATCTAATCGTTCTCACAACCACAAAAACACAATAGCCCCAACCAATCAAGTTAGTTCACGGTTGGGTTCAAAAGATATACAAAGAATAATCCCCAAACCATGTATATAATGGAAGCAAAGAAGAAAATGAAGAAATCGATCAACCCTCTTGAATTCTCTCAATTGAACTCTGCCTCCAAACTTGTTGAATTAGGCGGCTAAGGGTTCTTTATATAGATGGTTAGGTCAAATTCTTTCTTGAGGAGGAAGTTAAGCTGGAATTAAATACTTTAAAAGAATATAATTCTTTATTATATTTAAATTCCTTCTAGATCTTCTCCTATTTTCTTTGGGATTTAATCTCTCTTTGAATCTCCAATTCTTCTAGGATTTATCTTCTTCCACGTCATATTAGGCTTTATCTAGTCATCAATTCGAGTGGCACATCATCTTATCCCTTATCGACAATTGCCCTGGCAACTAGCTCGGCATAACCTTCATGCACTGCCCTGGCAACTGCGTCGGCATCTCCTTCTTGTATTGCCCTGGCAACTAGTTCCAGCGTTGCTTTGGCAACTGATTCTGCACACACAAAAGCACACCAAAGCAGTATCTTTTTCCACAAAATTAAGCAAAATATGAATCAAGCTTGTCCACCAAGGAAACAATGCAAACATGCATGAATGGTTAATAATGCAACTAATATGAGCCTAAGTCTAACAATAATATGAGTAAAAAGGGTAATAAAAATAGTACTTTTGAACACTTAACAGTGTTCATACAAGCAGCAGTTCAATTTACATTCGAAACGAACATCGATAAGACACTAAATTGCAAATGCAATCATTTTAGGGACCCAAATGTAATTCTGAATAATTACAGGGAATTACAACGGTTTCAGGATACAAATTATTAATTAGTCATATTTCATGGCAGTATGTCAAATTTCAGCTCCAAGGATAACAAATAAGCATCCAATTTAGCAAAATAGAAAATTAAGGACTAAATCGTAAAATAGCCAAATTACAGGGACTAATACATTCGTAATAGCTTCTTACAGCAGTTAGATACATTAAAAGCATTCTTGCGAAATCTCACGTCAGACGGACATCATTTACCTATTCAATTGATGCAAGAACATACGGGTGACCAAAATGCAAAGAATCTAAACTTGGTAAAATCCATTAATCGAATTAACTATCGGCCATTCCGATACTCGTACTGCACTCAAATGCATTTTGGAAATTTGAACTTATCCAATTACTTACGAACAACATTGACATGCTTTCTAATATTATATCGCCTTTAAACACATAGGCTTAAATAATTACGTACCAATTAATCAACACAATTCATATTTATACAAGTAGTCCAGAGGCATGTTTCTTAATGATATAAAGCATTATCCATTAAGCACCAAATGGTCAAGACATCAATGTGGGATATAGATTAATTAAGGAATTAAAGCAAATAATTATATGTACTCTTAGAATACAAGCAATCCATCCAATCATTATTTAAACCGTTTAAATAATTAGATCATAACTATCAAGTATACAAAGCATTACAATAAAATCAACATATTAATCATTAAATACTACCATCATCTAACGTAATACAATAATCAATCAAGATATCATTTCACAAATAAAACAATCCATCCCAATATTCTACCCACATTGCCTTATTACAAACAATTATAACACCGTAACATACTCTTTTAATTCGTTTGTCTTGGGATCCCGCCTTGCTTCAGGCCAAAACTCCACACTTGCTTTATTCACTACTTTGACGGGAGAAAATAGAGTATAAGCATATAATGCCTAGTGAATGCGCTCAAAAAGAGTAAAATGTCAATACATTTTCAAATACAAAACCAATATTAGAGGCTCATACCAAAGAAAGTCAAATTCACCATTCCCAAAACATTTAAATAAAACATGCTTATTCAAAACATATACTTCATGCTTTCATAACAATCCTTTCATTCTCAAGGCATTTATATAAAACATGCTTATCCAAATCAAAACATTTACCCGTTTATTTCCAAACGTATCATGCATAATAACCATATGCATCAAACCATTTTTCACAAGACTCGTGCTTAAACAAACCAAAGCATTTTCTTGTTTGTTTCCAAAACGAATCATGCATAACAACCATATGCATCAAACCAGCTTTCTCAAGTCTCATGCTTAATAAAACCAAAGCATTTTCTCATTTGTTTCTCAAACAAAACATGCATAACTACCATATGCATAAAAACAATTTATAAATCTCGTTTATCACAAATATTCTTATATATTGGCATTTATAGTGACCCAGATGGAACCACCCCCATCCTTGGATAGCACTACCCCTATCCATACATGTTCGGATACATGGATTCCACTTGATGGAACTACCCCTATCAAGCTTTTCTCATGGTGATACTACCTCCACCAAGTCTCATACCTTGCCTAGTTAAACCGTATACCCCAAGTGATAACCCAGTAGTCCGAGTAGCCTAGTTAAACTGCTTTTTCTCAAGGACTATGGCACAATCGATTTTATATACTATAGTGCACTTTAATCCTATGGGTAGCCAACTACATCTGATGCTTTCTCATTTACATCACATAGTCAATATATCATTTCAAACACATTACTTACTCTTTTTCAATGCATTTCTCAAACCGTTTCATATGCAAAACCATATTGCCGGAGGCAACAACACATTCTTTTTAGGAACAAATCTCAATGCTCATAAGCATCCATATACTTTTATAAACATTGCATATTAATCCAAAACGATGTATTTACAGTAAGTAAATCAAACCATGTTCAAAACCAAAACATGAAAATCAAATCTCATATTAAACCGATATTCAAAAGCAAAACTGGTACACCCCATATCCGACCTAGAAGAAAATTGGGGTTGGAGATGTAGCCGAAATTCAAACAGTGAATCAGAGAAGCAAATTATTTCAAAATAAACATGAAACAAACATGAAACCAGAGTACATTATCAATCATCAAGATTCATAAGTCAAACAACTTTGATTTTTGTCATGATGGACCAATTTGCAAAATTTTCATAGTCTAGGGACTAATGTGTAAATATATCAAAATTCAAGGACTTATTTGGAATCATCTTCTAGCTTTTATTTTATTCATTTTATAGATATTATTACAACATAATCGGGGTAATCATTGATGTATGGGTCTTGATTAACCTTTAGGGATTAAATAATGAAGTTTCTAAAGTTAGGGACATCTTTGTAAATTTCTAAAAATTTTGAGGATCTTTCATAATATTAATTTACTGATTAAATATACTCTTAAACATATATTCTTACAAAATTATGAACTTCAAAAGAAACAAAGATCAATTCTAACATCAATTGGTCAAGATACAACTTAAGGACTAAATTGTAAACTTTTCAAACTTCAAGGGATCGATCCTTTTTATGAAGGAATCAATCCTTTTACGCTACAATCCTGAGAGATCATTTAATTAGCTACTGGAATCTTAGGGATAGACCCTTTTTGACAAGGGATCGATCCTTTATGCCTAAACAGCTCAAATAGAACATTATGCTTCAAAGTTAACCAAATTATTCCTAACCATCAAATACACTACCTTAGACAAAATTCATCACCAAAATAAGCACCGAACATTAATTAAGTAACAAATACATCATATGTATAATTACATTTCAATTCATCAAATATTTATCGTATCTTAATTCTTACCTTAATAATTAGACATACTCATAACAAGGCGTACCCATCTCTGCTTATAATCAAATAATTTACTATTCCACTTTAACTTATACTTATTCACAATCCAACAAAAAATACGATAGCATTGGCTACTATATACAAGGTACAATAAACTTCTTCTTTACATTGCTTATCATTCAAGTCCATACCTTATTGGTTTAAGTCATATTATCAAACGTATAAACATAGTATAAAACTACTTTATCATAACTATAATGTCAAACTCATCACATGTTAATTATTCGATTCATAAATCAATCTAATATAACCATAGCTCAATGCAAACAATATGCTTAGTTCATATGCCACCAACTAAGTGTTTGACAAAGAAGAACTTACTCAATGCTTAAAGATTAACTTTTAACTTTTAAATACAATCTCAAGCGATTATAGAGACTTAATACCTCAATCCAAGCTTAGAGACGTTTCTCTTTATTCTCCCAATTTGTGGTTTCCTTCATTTCCATTTTCTCAAATATGGAATTGAATCAAAGAAATAATGGTTAATTTGTAACGAATTTTGATTTACTAGTTAGGGTTCTTCCCTAAGCTCTCGTCAATGGTGGAGGAAGATGACAAAGCCCCTTTTTGTTCTTTCTTTCTTCTTGTTGTAGGCAAGAATAGCCAAAATTGGCCATTTTATCATTTTTCCTTAATTAACATTTGTTACAAATCAAGAGCGTAGGACACATGGATGACGATTCATCCTCTAGAGGTCCAAATACATACTTAACCATGCACTTTCCACCTCTTGCACTACGACCACCCACTTTCACTTCCTTTTTATTTAGTCATTGAGTAATCGTTAGCATAATAACACATCACTCATTTTTTTCAATTATTATAACTAAAAACTTAATAATTTATAACCTTATAAAGTAGTACTTAGCATCTTAAATCTTTTATACCAAAGTAAATTAATTCAATTATTCGAATAGGATAATACAGAAAACTAGATTTATTTATCAGAAAAATAAATTTCAATCATCAAAAACCAAAAATCTACTGAATTGATTTTTGGGTTGTTACACAAACCCCCAAACCTTAGTTCAAACTTTATTTGAAGAACAAACTCAAATTTGCACTCATCAACTTGCTTTCGTCTGGGTAACGTTTCAATACCAACACCTCGACGCCTAATCGAAAAACGTCCGAACACTTGCTATCTTTCACAAAAAAATAAAAAGGTAAATATAAGTTTGACCACACCAAAATAACCGCTTTATTAAAATACTTGAATGCACCACTTGCTTCCGAACAACCACTATCCTCACGGATCACAACAAAACTTTCTACTCTTTTTTTTCACGCAACTGCCTTCTTACTTTCATTCCAAATCCCCTGTTTTTCTTTCATTTCACTAAAGCCATTAAATGGCCTACGAACATGGCAGCAGTGCCACCCCCAATTCACTTCCGTGCTTTGGGCCTTTTAAAATTCTTTTTCTATATCAACCATAATTCGAAAGAACAACAGCTGAAGCTGCATAAGGGAATCACGAATTCCTCAAAATTCAGCGCCTCAATCCTATGCGCGCACCACGCCTGGGAACATTCCCGAATCCCTTTTCTATAAAACTCCTTATAAGAAATTAATCAAACATCTATGGTGCATCCTTATATTTGATCTAATAATTAAATCAATACTCTACTAAATACCCTATTTCAAAAACTCTAATCTAAATTTAATCAATTAGATTAATTTCAAGAATTAATTCCTTAAAATTGAGATTAGATTATATCTAACCCACAAGAATAACTCATAATGCGATTAAAACATTTAGATTTCATCTATAAAATCATGATTCAGTCTTTAGCATCTAGAAATTAAATCAATTCATCAAAATTCATTTTAACATTAAAAGACAATAGAATTGATAGAAAATCAACACAAAATAATTAGAAAATCATTAGAAAATCAAAATTTACCCAAATAAATTAGAAATTGACAATGAAGATTGCTCTTCCAATCTTTCAACGTGAAATCCATTGAACGTGATGAGAGAAACCAAAATCTCTTGTGTGGCTATTGATTAGAAATAGTTTATAAAGAAAAATAATAGAAATTTAATAAGAAAATCAAAGAAGATCAAAATGGTGTTTGGGAGAATCTTGAGAGAAAAATAGAGATAAGTTCATACATAGTTTTCTTTTTTGAGAAAATAATAATCATCGTCATTTTCTATTTAGAAATATATGATAAAAAGCTTTATTTAATAAATATGTCAAATAGTCTCATAAAATCATCACTTTAGTTCTTTTTACAATATTGTCATTACTAATATTTTATAACCTTTTACAAAATAGTCACCACTTAATTAATATTAAAACAACCTATTTAAAATTATCAAAACACAATTTCATCCCTTATTAAACTCATTAAATATATTTTTCACAAATACTTGACGCGATAAATTTATCGAAAATCAATTTAATTACTCAAATTATTTTCCTGAATTAATTAATTAGCTAAAGCCTAACCAAAAATTTCAACCTGATTCTGATAATTCACCCAAATCTTCTAGCTTGTTTTCTGGGGCGTTACAACTCCCCCCCCCCACTAAAAAACATTCGTCCTCGAAATTTATGTAAAGGGAATAAAACAAACACAAACCTTCCTTCATCCACCACTTCCCTAATTACACTTACGCCGCATAACTTCCACAAATTCAATCGTCTCGAAGAACAAAACCTAGTTGCTAGAAACTTAATCAGAAATATTTCTTACCAATAGTAAAACCAACAATTTTCAATCTTCTCTGTACCGAAACAAGCAAAGGGTCAATCACACCTCACCACAAAAATGTAGGTAACTCATCAATTCACACATTTGAGCTCAAACCATCTCGACAAAACATTTCACAAAACATGTATTCCCATTTATCTATATATCGTCTATTAAGACCTGATTCATCATACTATTACAAACCATTATCCACAACCTTCATCCGCGGAGAAACGTCGAGAAACACTCAATCACTCATATGATATTTGATTCCTCGTTGTCTCAATTCATACAAAACATATCTAATTCTCATGCCAAAACAACGCCAAAATACTAAAATCCGATCATCCCTTTACAAACAATTCTCAACTCATAAACCTTCATAAAACATCAATAAGTCTTCAAAACTACAGCCAACATCAAAGGTTTCACTTAACCTGTAACCCCCTTGACCTGATCTAGTCGCAAGACCAAATCGAGCGAGTTACACGAGGAATATTGAAGTATAACCCGAAAGTTCCACTTCAATAAACAACCCTTTTTTCTTTTAGTATTGCTAGATACAACATTATTAACCTAAGTGTACATGCTAATAGCGAATGAAATTACAACTTGATCAGACATCGGTTTGACATCCAATCGTCCCGTTTAGTGTTTAGGGACCATTTTGTAAAACTTATAAAATTCAGGGACCAATTGCAAAATTAATGTCGCCGATAGTCAATAAGTCAAGTTTCATGCTTTCATATCAAATTTCAGCTCATTTCGATCACCCAAACTCATTTAATTGAACATTCAAATACTAGTGACCCAAACGTAAGAAAATAGAACTTCATAAAGCTTCAATTAACTAAATTAACGGTCAAGTGTATCGATACACTTTTGCCCGTACCGATACGCCAACATCTCGTCAAAATATCAGATTTTCGGTAGCACAAAAAGGTATCGATACGGTCCCATGTACCGATGCGATTCTCCAATTTGCCTTCTGATCATATCGATATGGTATACCTTGTACCGATACGGTATGCCTGATTTGGCTTTACTATACCAATATGGTATCCTGTGTGTCGATACGCCTGGGCCTGTAATGTCACAAATTGTTGATTTTTCAAGCTTAAACTCATCCGAAAACATTCCAACATGTTACTAAGACATAAACATCCACTTAGAGCATAAAACCATAGGCATTAAACACCAAAGCATGCTTTCAACAATAACACATTATGATTATCAATCTATAGGCATGATTCCTATGCAAAGTAACCATTCAAGCACCAAATTGCAAACCAAACCAAATACCATCAATTAAAGGCCATTTACAAGTCCAAAACCATTATAGAAACTTGCAGCAAATCAAGGGAGTTCAAAAACTTACTCTCCCAAAACACTTGGCTAACCCATTTGCCATTATTAGCTATGTTTTAAACTATCAAAACATACTTGACCTTACAATCACAACTTGGATCGAATCTTTGCTTCCTTGCTACCACCAACACTTTAATGATATGTATTGATGTAAAAGAGAGCATAAACATAAAATGCCTAGTCAGGGTCGCTCAAAACAAACACAACAGCAATGCATTTAAAACCATTTTAGTCCATAAATCTCCAATATCATGATCAAATCAAATCTCATGCTTGAAACCACTTTTCAAAGCAAAACACATTTCATTTCTCAACATGTATCATTAGTCTCATGCATCTCAATGCAAAATCTCAAGTCTTACATGTTTAGCCAACAAGCAATGCTTCCATTTTAAATCTCACCTTATGCAAAGTTTCATGTATAAACCACATTATACAAATCTTTCTCATGTATAAATCTCATTATACAAATCATCATTTAAAAGCATGATACATGTTTAGCACATATATTGGCAATAAAACTGATGCGGATAAAACTACCCCTATCCTTTGGATGGCACTACCCTCATTCTTTCATGCTCGGATATGCAGACACCTTGATGGCACTACACCCATCAAGTCTCATGGTGAAACTACCCTCACCATAATCTCACTTCGGTCGGGTTGTCACTACCCGCATTGCCCATTGGTGATATCACTACCCCTATCACTCGTAACAAAATAGCACCCCTATTTTGTAACCGAAGAATTTGCAACACGTACGAATTTTGTATATTATAGTGCACTCTCATCCTATTGGTCGACCAATTATATCCGACATAGTTTATAAGCATCAACACTTGCCAATATACAATTTAAAACCATGTTAACCTACTATTTTTACCAATGCATCATCAAAACCATTTCCATATCCCAAATCTCATTCATTAAACCATGCAAAGCTTTTCAAAAGCATAATATATCTCAATGCCACAGCAATTCTATCTCATGGGATAATTCTCATCATATTTCACATATGAAAACATGCATTAAACAGTAGGTAACAAAATCATAATCAAAACATGAGCATGATATTATTAAAACCATGGGAAAACTGAAATCCGAGAGCAAATATCACCATACTTACTTTCGAGCCTAGATTGGCATTTCAAGTTCAATCTAAACTCCCATAAATCACTTTCAAACCTTTTTAAGGTTTTAAACCACGTTTCCACTGACCAACTTTGCTTTGCTTGCAAGTCGAAGTGTCATTCAAGCATCCGATGCAATCGTGGCACCTCCAAACAACTTCGAATTGATCTCCCATGTTTTTACCCAACCAAAACAGAGAATTAAAGCTCAATTCAACATCTAAACTCGTAGCCCACAACCTCCTCAACATTCTATCACAATTAACAACACAACACCAACTAAAAACTATCGAAACAAAGGCGAAACCATCCTAAATGATCTCCAGCCCTTGCCCAACTAAATCAACACTTAATCAACCTCAATATACATCAATTAAGCACTTCCCAACATCCTTTAACTTCCAACAACTATTAAACCCATTTATCAAGCCAAAAACCAAAGATAAAAATATATATCCATAGCAATTTAACTAGTTTTGGGTTTACATTGATCAAAAAATCCTTATCCACATTCTTTAACATCAACTTAATGATTAAAATCATCATAAAACTCAGCATTCTCAGATCCATACGAATTTAAGACAATATCTTCATTTATTAACTCAAAAACCTTAATTAAACCAATTTTCCTTAATCACCACAACAAAACTCATTAGAAAACATTGCTAAAGGATCAATAACTTGTGAATTTTAGTAAAGAACCTTTCATTATAGGAGAAGAACAAAACCTTACATCTAATGGTTGCTTTCCCCTTAATTGGTTGATTTACATGAGAAAACAAAGTTTAAACAATAAGATTTTGGTAAGAAATCATTTAGAAATCAAAGATCAATTAAAATAAGAGTTTACCTTAAGATTTTGAAGAGAATAATGGTGTTTGGCTGGAGAGAAAGTTGAGAGAATTTTTTAGAGAAGAAAAGTTACGTCAAATTTGTTTTAAAAGAAATAACTCCCAATTAACTCTCGTAAACAATTTTTAGTTAATTAAAACACTTTAAAATAAGCCAATTAAGGGATAAAGTCTGATATTAGACTTTAGGGTTATTATCTCCTTAAAGATTCTAAGTTCTCATCCTTTACAAAACGGTCACAAAAAACAGTTTTGATTTCTTTACAAAACAATCACCATTTTCAAAATGTCACCCTTACTCTATTTATTTTACCAAATTGAGTTCACCATTATTTCCAAATCATATTTAAATATTTTAGATAATTTTTTCATATTTTATTTCAGCAAAATATATTTCTTTTTAATTAATTTCCCGAAACTAGTCTAGACCACTACACCGGAACCGTCTGAACTAATCGGATAACTTCTAGGCCCAAATTCGGGGCATTACATAACCAAAAATCAATATCAATTCATGAAGAACAACTTTCTCGACTAGACACTTAAACTAATTTCGGGTCCAAACTTGTAAACCAATTTTTTTAGATTAATATCAATCAATAAGAAATCATTAGGTTTGGACAACATAACCATAATTTGTTCCTAAACCATTATAAACCAATTCAATTCAATTAAATTAAATTCACTTTAATCACAAACTTTAATAGAAATAATAGATTAAGGACACAAAGCGTATGGAATGTCAATAAGAAACCATAGCTCACCTTACTTGATAGGAGTAAAACCAAAATAAGCTTCCCCTTGTATTCTAACGTGTAAATCATTTTTCACCAAAAATCCACCGATTCGCTCAAGTTTGAAAATCATTTGGATAAAAAAACAGATTAGAAATAAGATCGAAATATCAATTGATCATTGGAAAACATTTTATGAAAGTTGAAAATAAGAAAAACAATGGTCTTTAGTTGTAATAAAAATTTAGAAAACCTTCATCTTAGAGAAAACATTAACCATCAGTAGTAGTTTTTTTAAGCAAAAGTGTAGCACCCACTACCCGATTTAGGAGTTAAACCGGTTCAGAAAGTGCTACCAAACAAACATTTAGATATTACATTGCACATAAAGACTAGAACTAACTTATGTAGCTGTAAGATTTTCAGAGTAATCGAAAACTTTTAGTTTAATTCATAATTCATGTTTCATAAACAAACAATTATGCACACAACATGAAAATCACTTCAACTATTAGCTCATAACATAAACTATATTAATACTTCAGTACACAAAGTTTATCGTATTATTCCTACAATCTTATAAGATTTATCCTTAATCAAAACTTCATTCTTCTTAGACCAATTACCGACTTTCTATACTTCTATCCATTTAAGACATAGAGGTCATTGCTTAAGATCATTTAGGATAACATTAAACCATTATTTGAAGGTCTTTAAATATAAGGTTCGGATCATTTAACTTCAAATTTTATTATCAAGATTGCTAAGACATTCAACATGTTCTCATTTTCTTTTAAGGCATTATGGGATAACTTTCTTTCTTTATCTCAATTTCTTCTTACGAAACATTATAAGGATTTCATATTTCCAAAGCCTAGTCTTACTTACATGGTTAGTTTCACATTGTAATTAGAATTTCTCAGCTATACATGGCATAACTATGACAATCATAACACAAACACAAGATCATAAAAATTTATTCACTTGCATTCACATTAACTTTACTTATCCATTATCCAATAAGAACATAGCATTAGCATACATTGCATCGATTATGATATGACATACACTTTATCCACTTACAAATGTTAGTCATAAACATTCATTTATCTCAACTTAGTTCCCTAAATTATTAAACCTTGGTGTCCAATAATGTGCATCATTTCTTATTTATGATATAAGCAATAGCAAACAATCTAATTCATATCTCATGTAATTCATTCATTCTAATTTTTATTGTTCGTAAGATACAAGTTCATAAACATATGATCAAAGACTTTAAAGACTATCATCTTATAACTTTAGGATTCCTAAGGAACAAACATAAGTTAATAGAAGATTCATAGTTTAGCCTAATCAAGAACATCATCACAACGCATAGCAATCATCTTATCACACACTTTTTCAATCTCAAACACACAATCAACTATCTTAGCAAGCAACCATACCTCACATGTATGCTTACTAATAATACAATTACTGTACCTTCTTCATAAGGTACATTAAACATTACTTGAATGCAAAAATATGTTATCTAACCAAATAGATAACATAAACCTTAAACATGTATTGCCACACTAGGAATTTAAAACAAATACTACTTATCACATACTCTAATCTTAGGTCTTGTGTGACTTGCTGCCGGAAGTTGACACGATCTTTGATTCGTTGAATCTACCTGAAAGATTAATCATTCAAACACAAGTAAGTTCAAAAGAACTTAGTGAAATAGCTAAACCAATCCAACAATGATACAAGGAGATGTATTTGCATTACAAGGTCCTTATGATTTAGTTTTGATCAATTCCTTTCATTTAGTCAAAGTTCACTTTACTTACACTTTCTTTTAGACCATTTCATGTTTAACTTACCAAGAACCATATAACTTAAGTTTTCAACTCATGTCTTTCATGCCTCACTTAACATTTGACATTTTATTCTTGCAAAAACATTCCACATATATTACAAATCAGTTCACATTTTAGCTTGCAAAACAGTCCACTTATATTATAAATCATTCCACATTTTAGCTTGTAAAATAGTCCACATTTTAGCTTGCAAAACAGTCAACTTATGTTACAAATCAGCCCACATTTTAGCTGTAAAACAATCCACATTTTAGCTTGCAAAATAGTCCACATTTTAACTTACCTAACAGTCCACTTATGTTACAAATCAGTCCACATTTTAGCTTGCAAAATAGTCCAATTATATTACAAATCAATCCTTATTTTCAGATTACAAAATAGTCCACTTGTTTACAAAACATTCCTTATTTTCAGATTACAAAACAATCCACTTGTTTACAAAACAGTCCTTATTTTCAGATTACAAAACAATCCATTTGTTTACAAAACAATCCTTATTTTCATGTTACAAAATAGTCCTTATAAGTTACCAATCTAACCCATATTTCAAATTCACAATTCAATCCTCATTTATTTACTAAAATAGACCTTTGACCATTCGCTTTAAATCACAATAATCCACATTCTTGTACTAGCAACAATGTGTCTTTTAAATCCTTAACTAACTTCCTATCATTAGTGTCCTAATTTCTTAGCATACACATCTTCATGTCAAGGATTACGTAAAACAATCAATTTCATTCATTATAATTCAAATTCAGTTACATTTACTTAGCATACCATATCATTCTTTCATATACACTTCAAGAATCACATACAAACAATTATCATTCGTAGTCATATACTATTTCTATTATTTTCATTTCTTATTCACATCAATGTTATTAGCATACATTGAGGTAGCAAAGTCATAAGGTAGAATTGTATTATCAAAGTAGCATAAGATTATCACTACCAACTTCTATTTTAGATTCAAGTTAGGTTCCATAAGGAGTTCGATTACTCAATTATAGCTATAAGCAAGAAAGCAAGTTAGTCAATACTATGTATATAACACTTGATCAAGCATCCGTAATATGACAATTAAATAGCAAGATTAAGGTTCATTATCAATCTTCAATAATGATTCGGAAGGTAACTTAACTTAATTTACTTGTCATGCAAGTAATCAAATTTCTTTGTAGTTTGATTAATGATCTTCTCATAAGTAATTTCTTTATAACCTTGGTATTCAAGTAGTCTAGGTACTCGAATCCCCAACCAAACTGTCACCAAACATAATGTACACAAGGTACAGGTCAATCCCTCCTACTATCGTCAAATGACCACAACACTTCCCTCCTACTTTTGCCAAATAAGGACTGTAGTCCACCCCAAACATGAGCTCTATGGACTCCAAGTCATTCCAACTATACATATAACTGACTCGAAATCAAGGCTTTTCAGTTATATCATATCATATCAAAATTAGAGTTGAGCTTAGCTCCTTATTCGATTGATCAAGAGGAGTATGAATCCATTGATTTATCTAGTTATATCACATAATTTCTCATGTATCTTCAAAGTTATCAATTTATATCAATAAGATATAACTTCATACCTCTCCAGTAAAAACATAAACATTCATAGACCATAGTTCATGTCACATGATTCACTAATATTTCTCAAATCAAAATACATAACTTACCTAATTAAATTATCATCAACATTCAATCAAGAAATACTTACGTTCTCATAACAAGAATTTATATCATGATTCACTTTATCATCAATCAATAACTCATACAAGTAACTTACCTTGAGCTTACCTATAATTGCATCCTTATGAATCATTTGACCAAACACATTAAATTATAAGATTATTTAGTTCAATTTGAACTTATCTTGTTTACAGCTATTACAACTCTAAATGTCCATATAAATGATGTTTTAGTATACATCATTTTCACACAAAGGTATAGCTACACTCACCTTATATCCCGAAGTTACGGGATATACCGATCTACTAATTACATCCTAGCTTCCTTCATTCGATACTTGCTTCCCCCGAGACCTTTGATCTTGAACTGTCTTTCCTTGAACCTTGCTTCCTCCACCAATCTTTAATTCAAGTAATCACAAGTACATCCATTTATATACATGCCTTTCATCATACATTTACTCCAAATTTATAACCAAAATTATCATTCAAACAAAAGCCATCCATATACTAATCATTTCTCAATTCCATTTTCATTTTAAGCCCTTATTTCCAACTTTTGGCAACTTGAGCTATCATCAAAGAAATGCCTCTCTAGAATAGAGTATATACAGAAATTTAAAGTTCTTTATGCGTTTACAAACTAGATTCAATCACGGTTTTAATGGTATAAGCCTCATAATTTAACAAGTTCTATAGTAATGAGGAGAATTTTTAGAAGTTTCAAAACATAAATTGTCTAAAGCATAATCTACCTCCAAATTTTTTGCACTACTTTCACTTAAAAATTCATAACTTTTGATTCTGAACTCAACATCAATCACCATTTGTTGGACATTAAACTAGACTCACACATTGTTCTACACATATAAAATTCATCTTCAAACTCAGCAAATTCAATTTTCTATGAATTTCTAAACTTACTGCCAGAACAGAGCTTTTCTGGGTAGATTGCATTTAACCTCCAATTCAACTATTCTAAGCACTTCAAAACAACATGTGACTTCAAATAATGTAGGAGTCATTCAAATACCTCCCTAGAATTAAATTCTAGAATCATTTAACTTAATTTCTCATCATCAACAGCAATATTTCATACTTTAAACAACATCGATCCATTATTAAAATCATTAAAACACCCTTTCATACATAATCAGCTCACTTTGTGCTTGATTCTCCCAAGCACTTCCAGCTCAAAGACTTCAAATTTTCTTTCTTCTTCATTGATAGCTTCAGCCAAGGGAGAGTAAATCCCAAGAGGAAGATGGTGGAATGAACAAATGGTTCTCCTCCCCCCTCACCACATGGCCGGCAAGTCCTTCTTGCAAGGCCACATGGATTCCACTCATCCAAAATGGAGGAATTACACATGCAAGAAGTAAGCTTCATCCTTATTTCATTTTAATCCTACAAGCTACTTACCCTACTTTACAATTTAGTCACTAGCTCATGTATTCTTTCTTGTAATTCAATCCTTACTGTTTTGATCAAAATACTAAATTAACCTCTTAATGTTCATATGTGTTCCTTCATAATCCTTGAAATATAATCACTTTACTCATTAGATAATTGATCCTTAGCTCAATTAGTCCTTTTTACCTTCAATTTCATTGACTTACCTATTCAATTAACTGAAATTGAGTCTTTAATAGTCTAAAGGTATCTTCTCCAACCATGTGTTTGCCTTGTAAAACTTCTAACCCGATTTTAGGGGTATTACACAAAGGGTGCAATTTCTCCCTAAAGATTCTTAGCCTGTGTCCACTCTCTATTTAATTCACAAAAACCACTTTTAAAACCAAATTGTCTTTTTTAAGTTATCAAAAACATAATTCTTGTTATTTGATAAACCAATCAAATAATCTTCCAAAACATTAGCCATGTCCAATTCACCAAATTCATTTTAAAACACATTGAATTATTAACATGGAACTATTTAACTAACTAAACCCCAAACTACGATCCCAAATGGAACCTAGCAAATCATCTGATTCAACAAAACATCTCTTGTCGCAACTTCGCTAACGGTGCAACAATCTTAGAAGATTTCTCAACAAACTTCGTTAACAACAAACCAGACCCAGAAAGACCACGCACTTCTAACACCAAACTTGGTTGCTTCAAATATAGAACAACTCCAACTCCTGAGAATCAAGCATTAACTTTTTCAAAAAAATCCAAAGAACCTCTTCGCTGGAGCTAACTTACATAATTTACCTTGCTTACACCATCACTTTATCGGCCTCTGAAAAGTCATCCCTAAGTGTGAAAATATGTATGCATGATTACTTATATGCCCTCATAGATGTCTGTGTATATGTATGCAAAACCTCTAATGTCATGCCCAAATATATGCATGTACTGAATATTTAAATATATACATATAAGTGTTTATGCACTGTGCATGTTCAACTATTCACACTTACTAATACCATTCTCAGAACCAATATTCCCTTCACCAAGCCGAATCTCGCACTTACCCAAATAAGGAACAAACATTCACTTTGCTACAAAACCCTGCTAAACAATTCATAAATGTCGATCAAGATCCTTTTCGATACCATTGTACATGAGAATACCACTACTCTTGCTATTCAGAAAACCAAATATTCACAAAATACTCAATCACTGCAACCTCGAATGTCACTAGGGCATTCGCCATCTACACGACAAAATTGAAAACCCATACCAACTAATGCTCTTAAACACCATTGTCGTTAACAACCACGTTGATGCTTTAGAAATAAAGTTTCCGGTCAAACATATCCATAAACCAAATGTTATCACAATTACGTTCTTAAGTCATATATTCATTGTCGCTCATCAACACGACACAAAATAGATTCGAGAGCCATACCACAGAACATCTCTACACAAAAATCAACTTCACAAGCATAGGTCAACATAAGAAAACTCCCTCGAAAACTCTCCAGGAAAGAATTCCTGAACAACACAAACATTCAGAACTCGAACATCATTAAACCTTTGTTCATCACATAAGCCAAGATCTCATCAAACTTAAATCAGTTCATTCTTGGACAACTCGACTGCAAAATTCAACTCCATTCTTCAAAACTTCAACACACCCAAACAACAACCTTTATTAATATGCATAATTGCGTAAAGCTAGAATCCACCAAAAAATGCAATAGGTAAATGAAAAAAGTAGATTACGCGACCTTTCTTTAATCAAAATACAAATTCCATGATACCGCTGCACACTCTAACTTCCAAAGATAAAATTCAATCCAATGCCTTGCGCGTATTTCATGCATTGACCTTCCTCATGGAAATGACGTTAGGGAAACTATAACGTTCTCCTTAACAATCACCATCATTGGTCAGGTTTCGATCTTGAACATTAACCTTCTTGCCTGATGTGTGCATCATAACGTTATAAACTTAAACCCTCCAAAATCCTCGTTAGAATCTCGATATAAGCTTCCTCAAGCATACTTTATGGAAATTGATATTACTATAAAGCATATGACGCCTTACGACATGGTCATTTCCATTCACATCAGTTCACTAACTCTTCTCTTCAAAATCCATATCATTAACATCTATGGTAAAAACTACTTTTAATTTTCAAAAAGGTGGACCAACGCAACCCAAAAAATCATGAATGATAACAACGTCACTCAATCTCAGAGACCATTTTTTTACTACTCTCGATCGAGGACTAAATCTACTCAAGATCGGAAAGCAATTTTCTTATACTATCGATAACCCAGACAACACCTACTAAGCTCAGAAGTAATTACTGAATAAGTCATTTCTCTTTTAAAATCAAATTCATTACTGGTGTTTAAACTGAAAGTTGGGGTATAGGCTCGGCAACTGACTCAAGACAAACTTACAAAAACTTTTTCAAAAGCATTTGTAATAGGCAATATGTTTCCGGTTAACCCCAACATAAGCAGTTAACAACATGATCACATATGAAACACATTTATCAATTTCCAAAAATAATCCAACTAAACTCTATTCATTTGAGGTTGTTAATATGGCTCTGATACCACCAAATGTAACCCCCTTGACCCGACATAATTGTTAGACCAGAACCAAGAAGATCACATTAGGTTTGATGAAGCGAACCCGAGCAATCTTACTCGAATTACAGTTCATTTTTTTCTTTTAACTTGTCTAGATGCATTATTAAGACATAAGGTGTTAATACAAGTAGTGGTTTAATTTTCATTCGAAATGAATATCGATAAGGCACTCAATTGCAAATACAAGCATTCTAGGGACCAAAATGTAAATCTAAATAATTATAGGGACTTACACCGGCTTTAGGCTACCAATTATTAATTAGTCATATTTCATGGCAGCATGTCAAATTTTAGCTCCAACGAATAACAAATAAGCATCCAATTTAACAAAATACAAAATTAAGGATTAAATCATAAAACAACCAAATTATGGGGATTAACATGTTTGTAACAACTTCTTGCAACAATTAGATATATTAAAAGTATGCTTGCGAAATCTCAGGTCAAACGGACATCATTTACCTATTCAATTGATGTAACATTATATGGTTATCAAAATGCAAAGAATCTAAACTTGGTAAAATCCATTAACCGAATTAACTACCGGCCATTCCAATACTCGTGCTGCACTCAAGTGCATTTTGGAAATTCAAATCTCAATTCGAACTTTTCCAATTACTTACGAACAGCAATGACATGCTTCTAATATTTATACAATTTATCAACAAAATTTATATTTATACAAGTAGTCTACAGGCATGCTTCCTAATGATATAAAGCATTATCCAATAAGCACCAAATGGTCAAGACATCAATGTAGGCTATAGATTAATTAAGGAATTAAAGCATATAATCCTATGTACTCTTAGAACACAAGCAATCCATCTAATCATTATTTAAATCGTTTAAATAATTAGATCATAACTATCAAGTATACAAAGTATTAAAGTAAAACGAACATATTATTCATTAAGTACTGCCATCATCTAACGCAATACAAAAATCAATCAAGATATCATTTCAAAAATAAAACAATCCATCCCAATATTCTACCCCCATTGCCTTATTACAAATAATTACAACACTGTGACATACTCTTTTAATTCGTTTGTCTTGGGATCCCACCTTGCCTCGGGCCACAACACCACACTTGCTTTATTCACTGCATTGACGGGAGAAAAGAGAGCATAAGCATATAATGCCTAGTGAGTGCGCTCAAAAAGAGTAAACATCAATGCATTTTCAAATCCAAAACCGCTATTAGAGGCTCATACCAAAGCAAGTCAAATTCGCCATTCCTAAAGCATTTAAATAAAACATGCTTATTCAAAACATATACTTCATGCTTTCATAACAATCATTTCATTCTCAACGCATTTATATAAAACATGCTTATCCAAATCAAAATATTTACCCATTTATTTCCAAACGTCTCATGGATAATAACCATATGTATCAAACCATTTTTCACAAGACTCGTGCTTAATCAAACCAAAGCATTTTCTCGTTTGTTTCCAAAACAAATCATGCATAACAACCATATGCATCAAACCAATTTTCTCAAGTCTCATGCTTAATTAAACCAAAACATAATCTCATTTGTTTCTCAAACAAAACATGCATAACTACCATATGCATCAAAACCATTTATAAATCCCATTTATCACAAGTATTCTCATATATTGGCATTTATAGTGATCCGAATGGAACCACCCCCATCCTTGGATAGCACTACCCATATCCATACATGTTCGGATGCACGAATTCCACTTGATGGCACTACCCCCATCAAGATTTTCTCATGGTAGTACTACCTCCACCAAATCTCATATCTTGCCTAATTAAACCGCAAGATACCATCAACTTGGGCTGCCTAGTTAAACCGCATACCCCAAGTGATAACCTAATAGTCCAAGTAGCCCAAATAAACTGTTTTTCCTCGAGAACTATGGTAAGATCGAGTTTATATATTATAGTGCACTTTAATCCTATGGCTAGCCAACTATATCCGATACTTTCTCATTTACGTCACGTAGCCAATATATCATTTTCAAACACATATTGTTTTTCAATGCTTTTCTCAAACCGTTTCATATGCAAAACCACAATGCCGAAGGTAACAACACATTCCTTTTAAGAACAAATCTCAATGCTCATAGGCATCCATATACTTTGATAAACATTGCATATTAATCCAAAACGATGCATTTACAGTAAGTAAATCAAACCATGTTCAAAACCAAAACATGGAAATTAAATCTCATATCAAACCGATATTCAAAAGCAAAAAATAGGGAATACTTACTTCCGAGCTTAATTAAGCTAGTTAGGCTATAACCAAACCCCCAAACCATAGTTCAAACTTTATTTGAATAACCAACTCAAATTTACATTCACCAACTTGCTTTCGTTCGGGTGCCAACGTTTTAAGGCGAACGCCTCGACGCCTAATCGGAAATCGTCTGAACACTTATTATTTTTCACAAGAAAATAAAAGGACCAATACAAGTTTGACCACACCAAAACAACCACATTATTAAAATACTCGAATGCACCACTTGCTTCCGAAGAACCACTATCCTTACTAATGACAACAAAACTTTCTACTTTTTTTTCACACAACTGCTCTGTTGCTTTCATTCCAAATCCCTTGTTTTTCTTTCATTTCACTAAAGACATTAAATGGCCTGTGAACATGGCAGCAGTGCCACCCCCAATTCACGCCCCTGCTTCGGGCCTTTTAATTTTTTTTTTTTATATCAACCTTAAATCGAAAGAAAAGCAGCTGAAGCTGCATAAGGGAATCACGAATGCCCTCAAAATTCAGCGCCTCAATCCTATGCGCGCACCACGCCTGGGAACATTCACGAATCCCTTTTCTATAAAACTCCTTATAATAAATTAATCAAACACAATCCTCATATTTGATCCAATAATTAAATCAACACTTTACTCAATACTTCAATCCAAGAACTCTAATTTAAATTTAACCGATTAGATTAATTCTGAAAATTAATTCCTTAAAAATGAGATTAGATTATATTTAACCCACAAGAATAACTCATAATCCAATTAAAACATTTAGATTTCATCTATCAAATCACCATTTACTTTTTAGCTTCTAGAAATTAAACTAATAATTAAAATTCATTTTAACATCAAAAGACAATAGAATTGATAGAAAATCAACACAAAATAATTAGGAGATCATTAAAAATTAAAGCTTACCCAAATAAATGGAAATTGAAAATGAAGATTGCTCCTCCAATCTTCCAACGTGAAATCCATTGAATATGATAAGAGAAATCAAAATTTGGCTATTGATTAGAAATGGTTTAGAAAGAAAATGAATAAAAATTGGATAAGAAAATCAAAGATCAAAATGGTGCTTGGGAGAATCTTAGGAGAAAAAGAGAGATAAGTTTAGGCATAGTTGTAATACCCTAATTTTGTCAGAGTACTCGTACATAATATAATTCTCTATAAATAAAACTAAAATGTAAATAAATAAATAGTATGATATAACCCAATAATAAATAAGCAATCCATAATACCTATTAAAAATCCATTTCAAGTCTATTTACATATTTGTAATGCAAAAAGCCCAACTCAGATATATAAGGCCCAAGTTTCCAATTCACTTTACAATTGCATATCCCAACAAACACACATTTATGGTCAAACAAACACAAATGGGTATGATAATCCTTTTTCCCGCTCAAACCGAGACACGTGATAACAGCTCATAGGCCGAAACCCCCAAGCCACGGATTGTGCTTCTTCTCCCTTGATCTAGAATTAGCTAGCATGCACTGACATCATGATGATGTCAGCAAGTTTGACTCCTATAAAAGGAAAGAGAGAGAAAGTCAGAGGGATAATTAATGATTAGGATAAAAATATAATAATTATAATAAATATAATAAAAAGTAAGAGAGATAAATGGTATTTTGGGAAGCTCTCCTCGGGTAACCAATAGTCGCCAAGATTTGAAGGGGCGATCGGAAGCTAAAACGTCGCTGAAGGTATGACCGGAAGACTGAACTGTCACCATTGAAGCGCACTCATTACTAAAGAAGAAGGCCAAAATTATAGAGCCGCCGCCACGAAGGTAAAACTCCTACTCGTTTTGATTTCCTGCAAAATAAGGAAAATGTGTTAGTTTGCATGTAAACTTAAGCAAAATATAGATCTGAAAAAAGAAAAGGAAAAATGAAGCTGAAACGCGATCAAAGTTTGGTTCCTAGTTGTCGGCAAGTCTCTAGGGTATCGGTGGAGTCGAAGAGGGTTTTGGGTACGGGTATAGTAGTTTAGGTTGGGTGAGTGGGTGGTTCTAATGAACCGGGCTTAGATTTAAGGATTAGGATCAAAAAATAGATTTTTTAGGTATTTTAAGGTTTTGGCCGGCAGCCGGAAATCGTATCACGGTGGCTGGCTGGAAGGGAACGATGGCTGAAGTTTAAGCATGGTGACCGATGAACACATCGGAGCTCGGCCAGTGGTGGCCTATTGGATTGAACGGAGGTTGTCACGGCCGATTGTGGCCGGAATTTTTCGAGTTCATCATGTTCATGAAGAACGATGATGAACACCATGTAAAATCATGGTTTTTTATTAGGCTAAAATCTAGGTATTTGTTGTTTGTTTCAGAGAGTTTAGAGGTAGAGAGAGGTGTAGAGAGAGGGGGAATTCCGAAAAATGGAAAAAAGTTATGAAAGAGCCTTTAAATAGGCGTGGGGTTCGGGCCTAGAGGCCCGCGAACCCTCGGCCAGGCCCGCGCACTTCTTCTTGTTTTCTTGTATTTCGGCCTCTTTACTTTCAATTGTATCAATTTGGTCACTAAACTTTTGTAATTTGGTTCATCAGCTTGCAATTTAATTCAATTTAGTCCTCGTTTCTTTATTTGTTTAATTTAATTTAATGTTCTAATTTATATGTTTGATGTCTAATTTTAAAATTATCATATAGAATTATATGTAGCTAATTTAATCACATAGATTAGTAATTAATTAGAGCCTTAATGCTTAAGTTCTTTAATTAATTTGGATAATTTAAATAGGAAATATCACTGTAGAAAATAAATGATTATTAAATGAAAACTTTAATTTTCTAAGATGATTAGTGTCTCATTGTAATGAGATGTTAATCAAGGGGATATTTTAGTGAAGCATTTAGCATTTCATTTAAACCTAAAATATTGTAATCACATAGCTAATTAAAATTAAACTAAGAATAGGGTTTAAATAGTTGGAATATTAAATATCAAGGAATATTATTAATTTGGGGCTTAATATGGATAGTGCCCAATTATTTGGGTTTTATCACATAAACCCCTAAATTTGATAATGTTTTTAGATTCTTTAATTAGTTTAATTAATTAGAGTCCTAATTAAGTTTGAACTTAAAATTGACAAAAAAAATAATTGGGCATGCATTAAACCCTTTGTGTTGGGATACATTCTTGAATATAAATTGAAGTATCCTAAAGTAACTGGATGTCTCAAGATTCATATTTGTTTAAAGATGTATTTCCTTACAAAGGGATACTTTCATTTGGAATGAAACTTCATTTAGCAATAAAGGACTAGATTAAATTCAAATTAATGTTCGAAATGTCAAAATGCCACGTGAAATTAATAAGGTACCGATAACAGACGTTTGTGGGGGTTCTAATCATTCCTCACATGTAACTGACTTCCGAACCCAAATTTTAAAGAAATGAATCTATGGTTGTTTTTATGGTGTCCGGTCTACCAAAGTGACCGGTGGTGTCTCCAAATTGATTTTCAAGAATAAATAAAGGAAAATTTGATTTAATATGAAAAACCTAATTTTCAAGATTAAATAAAATGGACAAAACCCCTATTTGCAAGAATCAATCGTCAGGCTATTTTTTCACACTTCGGTTTCAAAAATAGCCGCGACAGCTTGGCAACTCCGTTGGGGACAAAATTGAGAGTCAAGCCTAATTAATTAATTTCGCATGGCATTTTGAGCAATAATTTGAATTTAATTTTTGCCAAGAATTGTTGGATGAATTTTCAGGAAAAATGGAGGTAGCTTTTGTGTATGATATATCTGTCATTCATGCATAAGCCCTCGACCCGGGCTTTTCACCCTTAAGTGGGAGAAATGCATTATCTGACGTGAAGCTCTCCAGCTCTGAGTTTGGATTTTTGTCTTCTTTCGGTATACTAACCTTATGTGTCGTGGGGCCCACGCCTCCGCTATAAGGGACCTATACTACCGAATTGATGTCTTACTGTCGCAGTAGACAGTAACGACAGTTTGGGAACCTAGAGTCTATAACACAACCCATCCCACTAGAGCCAAACAGGGACCTAGGACATGTGTTGCCGGTTTAAATATATTTCTCTAGTTATTTTCTTTGCTCGATAAACTGTTTTATTGTATCAATTTAAATTTTTGCCTTCCATATTATTTTACCATACTGAAGCTATTTTTTGTTGTTTTGTTGTCTTCTTTTTGTACATTCAGCATCATCTTGCATTCATTAGAGGTATCGATTTGAGGATCAGTCAAGCCAAGCAGTGTTCATAATGGCCATGGAGTCTGATAAACAAAGAGAAGGCAATATGATAGTATGGACTCAGTCAGAGAAGGCTTAGTCCAAGAAAGGGGCAGTATCTATGGGAAATATGTGTCAAGGATGAATGCAATTACGAGACGTTATGTAAAGACACTAAAAGGGCAACGAAAGAGGAGATTCAAGAATTGATGGATTCAAATAGCCGGATCGAACGTATATTAGAGAAATAGCAAGCTTTGAATTAAAAATTGTCATCTCAAGTTTTACAGTTGGAGAAAGCTATTGAAATGGTGCAATGAGGAGAAGAAGTCAATCTTTAGCCAAGAGGTAAAGTGCTGAGAAGAAGATGACGTAATTGAAAAGTGTCATACAACATTTGAAAGATTAGTTTGAAAGTTTCATAAGGGGCACTATAAATAAAGAATAAGGTACTAAAAAGGTAAACTTGTAGTAGCCACCCAGACTATCTAAAGGCATAGTCATGAAACGATTAATTTCAAAAGCCAAGTGCGGAGAATCGCCCAGTTTGCGTAGTTTTTTTTGAAGCCATGAACCTGTTATCTTGACATCGACATTGGGTTAGAACAGATGCTAACTCAGATGCTGAACAAAATGATTTATCCAGGAATAGGTGTTGGACATTTTTGTAATAAGGTTGTCTATTTCTTGTATTCGACCTTTTGGCTAACGAGTGTTGCTTTAAAGACTAGTCCTTGAAAATCGATATCTCGTGCATTCATACATTACACTGCTTAAATATTGCATTTTAGAAAAATCATCACATTTTTAATAACATCATAACATTGTATTTTGTTTAAATCATATTGCATTATTTTCAAATAATAGTGTGAAATCTGAAAACCAATATTTTGAGAAACATAGGAAATAGGCTTGATAGGGTAAGGCAATCTCAGAAAGTCTTTGAGGATCGCTTGGGTAGCATGGAGCAAAGAATTAATCAATCCCAGACCTAGGTAGTAACTCGAGCTACCCCATTATTTGGAATCATGGAAGCTAAGAAAAAAATAGTTTAGCCAGAAATACCAACATTGATGATCAAAATGAAACTTATCTCACACAAGAGTTCAACCTAAAGGATCAGTTCCGAAAAAGGTTCAGAGTAGCACAGTCAATGATTTAGAGAGTTTGGAAACAAATTTTGGAGATGATGTTCCTAGCCTTGGTGGGCTAACAGGAATTTGAGAAAGCTAAATTGGATGTTATCAAGCACACAAACACATGAGGTCTAAGAAAAGGCCAGAATTTTGATGTTTGCTCCAGACCTGTATTGTCTAGGAGTTGTGAGACTGATAAAGAACAAGATGATTCCAATAGAGATATAGAACTGCATATGCTTCTGGAATGTTTGTCTGAAGAGATGAAAGCCAAGAATTCAGTGAGTATTAGAAATTTTCTCAGAATGTAATTGCCTTCATCAAAGAAAAGAGGGGCAACAAGAATAGAAACATAAGACAATGAGATTGAATGGTTTAACAAGAAAATAGAGACGATTATTCCTATCCCAATACCATATTCAGATCTGTTGACATACCTTGTGTAGAATCACTTGTTGATGACGATTCCACCGAAGTTTTATAAGTCTTTTTATGGCATAAGAAATGCTTGTGGTTATTATTGTGGAGATTTCAGTCACTCTGTGGAAGATTGTATATTCTTGAAACACATAGTCAGTGGTCTTATCAGGAATGGGCATTTATGTTTCGGGAACAAAGAACCCTAATTTCACAAAAGATCAGCATTTGCTAGAAGAATCGAGATAACAGAAAAGGGGCAAAATTTACAACAGGCTTTTGGGGGCAAACCGCTACAGTTCAGGGTCTACCAGAATCGAAGTAATGTTTGAACATCTACCTCCTCCAAGTTTCCTTTACTGAAGAATACTCCAAAGTTAGATGCTCAAGGTGTTCTTGTCAGTGGAGAATCAAAGACTAAATCAGATCTCATTCACATTTCTTATCGTGAGCTGTACTTCAAGTTGCGCAAAGCTTCGCCACATCATGTCAAATTTTCAAAGCCTCATGATCCAAGTTGTTACAACATCGAGAGTCATTGTGAATATCATAATGGAGTACATGATCATGACATTGAGGACAGTTATATTTTCAAACAATAAGTTTCAAAACTTTCTGAACCAGGGTATTTTGGAGGTCGACCCTGATGGCCAGTCCATTAAGATTTGTAACCCAAGAGGTATTCATCTGATTGGAGCCAATACGATCAGAATGCCTGAGAGTCAAGTGCCGAAATATGTCAAAAAAGAGAAAAATGAATGGAAAGGTGAAATTGATCGGGAATCAGCAACTGACAGTGAAGAAACCTCGAACATACATGACCGCTAAAAATCTAAACACATCCAGCCAAGAGTAGGAAAAGCATAGTTCATTTAGGCGTTGACCAGAAGAAGTTGTCAATTTCCACATACAAATGATCAAATATTCTACAGAAAAAAGTAAACAATTGATTGAAGAAACAAGGAAACTCATTAACATGATGATCTTAATTCAAGGGTTGATGAGAACAACATACTAAACAAGATAAAGCATGTCATTGTGCTGGCAAGAGAAAGTGAAGAATTGTTGAGGATTGAAATCCACTCAAGTCTTCCTTGAATAGTAATTGACAGTTGAATCACAGGAGATCTGTATGTAGCCTTAGGACTGTTATAGAGTAGTACCCTGAACCATCCCAATCGCTTTTGCCTGCAAGCATTGGGGGTCCTTTGTAAGGGAGGTTATTCGGTTTATTTGTATTAGATGCTTGTTTCCTACATAATTTTTCTAAAATGGAAAACAATTTGTATTTGTTGATTCTTTTAATATTTCATTTATTCTTTGTCATGGGTTAGTTTTATTCTCCCATGCATATATGTATATATCTTCATAATTTATTTTATCAAGTCCTTGAATATTCGCTGCAAGAGATACCAAGAATTAAAATTAAAGATCAATTCCGAAATGTGACACTTTTCCAAGTTATCTAGGCCAACAGGAAGACATTAATGAGTGTTCAGGAATCACAGGAGGATCCTAAATACAAACTATGAGTGAATTTTCCTCTCATACATTGTTGACAAGAGGATTGAGAGGTTCCAAATGAGAAGAACTTGTTCAAGCTTCTAGAGGGAAAGAAGGAAAGAAAGTTCGTGAGAATATGACCTTGCAGCTCAAAGCAACAACTGACAAGTTTGAACAAAATTAGTGCCTTTTCAATCTTTTCCCTGTTCCTGTTCCACAACAATGAGCAAAGAGGGGCGGCTGTAATACCCTAATTTTGTCCGGGTACTCATACATAATATAATTCTCTATAAATAAAACCAAAATATAAATAAATAAATAAATATTATGATATAACACAATAATAAATAAACAATCCATAATACCTATTAAAAATCCATTTCAAGTCCATTTACATATTTGTAATGCAAAAGCCCAACTCAGATATACAAGGCCCGAGTTTCCAATTCCCTTTATAATTGCATATAATCCCAACAAGCACACATATACGGTCAAACAAACACAAATGGGTATGATAATCCCTTTTCTCGCCCAAACTGAGACACGTGGTAACAACTCATAGACCGAAACCCTCAAGCCACGGATTGTGCTTCTTCTCTCTTGATCTAGAATTAGCTGGCATACGCTGACGTCATGATGACGTCAGCAAGTTTGACTCCTATAAAAGGAAAAAGAGAGAAAGTCAGAAGGATAATTAATGATAAGGATAAAAATATAATAATTATAATAAATATAATAAAAAACAATAGAGATAAAGGGTATTTTGGGATGCTCACCTCGGGTAACCAGCGGTCGCTGGGATTTGAAGGGTCGATCGGAAGCTGAAACGCCGCTGAAGGTATGATCGAAAGAATGAACTGTCACCGTTGAAGCACACTCATCACCGGAGAAGAAGGCCGGAATTACAAAGCCGCATCCACAAAGGTAAAACTCCTACTCGTTTCGATTTCCTGCAAAATAAAGAAAATGTGTTAGTTTGCATGTAAACTGAAGCAAAATATAGATCAGAAAAAAGAAAAGGAAAAGCGGAGTTGAAAGGCAATCAAAGTTTGGTTCCTGGTTGCCAGCGAGTCTCTAGGGTATCAGCAGAGTCAAAGAGGATTTTGGGTACGGGTAGAGTAGTTTAGGTTGGGTGAAGTGGGTGGTTCCAATGAACCAGGCTTAGATTTAGGGATTAGGATCAAAAAATAGATTTTTTTGGGTATTTTAGGGTTTGGGGCAGTGGCCGAAAATCACATCAAGGCAACCGGCCATAAGGGAACGATGGCTGGGGCTCAAGCATGGTGGCCGACGAACACATCAGAGCTCGGCCGGTGGTGGCATGTTGGATTGAACGACAGTTGTCACGGCCGATTGTGGCCAAAATTTTTAGAGTTCATCATGTTCATTAAGAACGGTGATGAACACCATGTAAAATCATGGTTTTTGATTCAAAATTGGGCTAAAATCTGGATATTTGTTGTTTGTTTCAAAGAGTTTAGATGGAGAGAGAGGTGTAGAGAGAGAGGGAATTCCAAAAAATGGAAAAAAAGAAAAAAAGAGTTATGAAAAAGCCTTTAAATAGGCGTTGGGTTTGGGCCTAGAGGCCTGCGCCCTTCTTCTTGTTTTCTTGTAGTTTGGCCTCCTTACTTTCAATTGTATCAATTTGGTCACTAAACTTTTGTAATTTGGTTCCTCTCCTTGCAATTTAATTCAATTTAGACACTGTTTCTTTATTTGTTTAATTTAATTTAATGTTCTAATTTATGTGTTTGATGTATAATTTTAAAATTATCATATAGAATTATTTGTAGCTAATTTAATCTCTTAGATTAGTAATTAATTAGAGCCTTAATGCTTAAGTTCTTTAATTAATTTGGATAATTTAAATAGGAAAGATCATTGTAGAAAATAAATGATTATTAAATGAAAACTTTAATGTTCTATGATGATTAGTGTCTCATTGTAATGAGATGTTAATGAAGGGGGCATTTTAGTGAAGCATTTAATATTTCATTTAAACCTAAAACATTGTAATCACATAGCTAGTTAAAATTAAACTAAGAATCGGGTTTAAATAGTTAGAATATTAAATATTAAGGAATATTATTAATTTAGGGCTTAATATGGATAGTGTCCAATTATTTGGATGTTATCACATAAACCCTTGAATTTAATAATGTTTTTAAATTCTTTAATTAGTTTAATTAATTAGAGCCCTAATTAAGTTTAAACTTAAAATTGACAAGAAAATAATTGGGCATGCATTAAACCTTTTGTGTTGGGATACATTCTTGAATATAAATCGAAGTATCCTAAAGTAACTGGATGTCTCAAGATTCGTATTCGTTTAAGGATGTATTTCCTTACAAAGGGATTCTTTCATTTGGAATGAAACTTCATTTAGCAATAAAGGTCTAAATTAAATTCAAATTAATGTTCGAAATACCAAAATGCCAAGTGAAATTAATAAGGTACCTATAACGGGCATTCGTGGCTGTGCTAATCCTTCCCCACACGTAACCGACTTCCGAACCCAAAAATTAAAGAAATGAATCTCTAGTTGTTTTTATGGTGTTCGGTCTACCAAAGTGACCGATGACAACTCCAAATTGATTTTCAAAAATAAGTAAAGGAAATTTTGATTTAATACGAAAAACCTAATTTACAAGATTAAATAAAATAGACAAAACCCCTATTTGCAAGAATCAATCGTCAAATTATTTTTTCACACTTCGGTTTCAAAAATGGTCACGACAATAGTTTTCTTACTTGAGAAAATAATAACCATCGTCATTTTCTAGCTAGAAATAAATGGCGAAAGCTTTATTTAATAAATGTGTCAAATAATCCCAAAAAACCATCACTTTAGTTCTTTTTACAATGTTGTCATTACTAATATTGTTCAACCTTTTGCAAAATACTCGCCACTTAATTAATATTAAAACAACCTATTTCAAATTGCCAAAACTCAATTTCGTCCCTTATTAAACTCATTAAATATATTTTTCAGAAATACTTGACATGATAAATTTATCAGAAATTAAATTAATTACACAAATTATTTACTGAAATTAATTAATTAGCTAAAGCCTAACCAAAAATTCTAACCCGATTCCGATAATTCACCCGAATCTTCTAGCCCTTTTTTTGGGGCATTACAAAACCATTTAAATCATTTGATCATAACCATCAAGGATACAAAGAATTAAAATAAAATCATCATATTAATCATTAAATACAACCATCATCTAACGTAATATACATTTAATCAAGTTATCATTCCCTAAATAAAACAATCCATCTCATTATTCTACCCACATTGCCTTATTATAAAAATATATCGTAACCATACTCTTTGAATACGTTTGTCTTGGAATTCACCTTGCCTCAGACCACAACCCCGAACTTGCTTTATTCATTGCATTGACTAGAGAAAAGAGAGCGTAAGCATATAATGTCTAGTGAGTGCGCTCAAAACGTAAAACATCAGCGCATTTTCAAACTAAAACCGACAATAGAAACTCGTATCAAAGTAAGCCAAATTTGTCATTTCCAAAGCATTTAGATAAAACATGCTTATTCAAAACATATCTTCATTCTTCCATAATCATCTTTTTATTCTCATGACATTTTAATAAAATATGCTTAACCAAATCAAAAGCATCATCTCTTCTAACATAACCCATGCGTTCATTGTAAAGTAGGATATAAGTGTAAAGCCAACACAATTTGCTTACATCTTTTGAAAACATAACACGAATAACAACCAGATGCATCAAAACACTTTTTACAAGTCTCGTGCTTAATCAAACCAAAGCATTTTCTCATTTGTTTTCCAACAAATCATGCATAATAACTATATGCATAAACATGTATCATGGAACAACAACAAAATTCCATTTGCAATCCCTCAATTTAAGTTTTCCCATGCATAACAACTCATACGCAAGGCTTAAAGAGTAAACATGTATAAACCAACATTATACAACATAATCCATCAACATGATACGTTATCAATTATATTGACTTTCAAGTGTTCATAAACTAAATTTCACTTTACAAAATATTACATCGGATACACGGATACAACAAGTGTCCTCTTAACACTTCATACAATTTCAACCGGAATTAAGGTACGATCACAACCGGGTACCATCACAACCCAACCATCGGTTAGATGTATAATCCACTAACGGGAGTTTTCAGTACCATATAACCCCTTGACCGTTAGGGTACTCACGGTGGAGTATTCGGTACACATAAACCCCTCAACACCCAATGCGACTTATTATCGTGCACTATCAATCCTATGGCCGGTCAACTATATCCGATAATATTTTAAATCACATCACTTGCCAATATAATCCACTAAAAACATGTTACCTCATTGTTTTACATATGCATGAACCAAACCAATTTCCAATACAGTAAACCATATATTTAAACCAACATGAATTCTACTTTCGGACACCATTTGCCAAACCTTATAGGCATTCATTTATAACGCCATTTACAATGCATTTCACATGGAATATCATGGATAAAACAATAGATAACAAATCATGCCTGAAATCAATTCGTATAAATCAATACTCATATCAAACCGATATTCAAAAGGCGAAATAAGAAAAAACTTACTTTCAAGCTTAATTAAGCTTGCTAGGCTATAACCAAACCCCCAAACCTTAGTTCAAACTTTATTTGAAGAACCAACTTATAATTGCATTCATCAACTTGATATCGCCTCAACGACCTGACGTCAACGCCTCGACGCTTAATTCGAACAACATCCAAACCCTTATTATCTTTCACAAAAAATACAAAATTAATACAAATTAGACTACACCAAAAATAACCACTTAATTAAATGCCCTCTAACATTACATCCTACCCCTGCACTCGAACAGAAAACAGAGCAACAGGCGCATCACACAAAATCGCAAATTTGAATTACCGCACATTTACAACTGACAAATACTCCAACTTTAACACACCTCAACCTCACTTGCACGCTACTGATGAGAGCAATCCCAAATCCCTTTTTATTCTTTATTTTATTATTATAAAACACCATCAACTCATTCAATTAAAAAGGATTAGCAGCAGCCACATTACGTAAATAAAAAACCTAAAAAGGATTGCTGCCACACCACTGCCCTGTTCCGAACTTTCGATCCCCTTTTAATTCCTTACATGCATTTCTTCAAACACTCACAATGCACACTGATGTACAATCCACTAATTAATGAATCATTTTACTAAATACCTCAATCCAATAACTCAAATTTAAATTTAACTAATTAGATTAATTCTGATAATTAAATTATAAAATTAACTTTAGATTATTATTACCCATGCACAAAATATTAGAACTCCATAGAAATCATTAGATTACTATAAACTAATCAAGATTCTTGAGAAACCCATTAAAATTTATTTTAACATCAAAAGACAATAGAATTGACAGAAAATCAACACAAAATAATTAGGAGACCATTAGAAAACCAAAGCTTACCCAAAAAAATTAGAAATTGAAAATGAAGATTGCTCCTCCTATCTTCCAATGTGAAATACATTGAACATGACGAGAGAAATCAAAATATCTTGTGTGGCTATTGATTAGAAATGACTTAGAAAGAAAATGAATAGAAATTAGATAAGAAAATCAAAGAAGATCAAGATGATGTTTGAGAGAATCTTTTGAGAAAAAGAGAGATAAGTTTAGACATAGTTTTCTTTCTTGAGAAAATAATAACCATCGTCATTTTCTAGTTAGAAATAGATGGTAAAATCTTTATTGAATAAATGTGCCAAATAATCCCATAAAACCATCACTTTAGTCCCTTTTACAATATTGTCATTACTAATATTTTAGAACCTTTTGCAAAATAATCACCATTTAATTAATATTAAAACAACCCATCTAAAATTACCAAAACTCAATTTCATCCCTTATTAAACTCATTAAATATATTTTTTCACAAATACTTGTCACGATAAATTTATCGGAAATTAATTTAAGTACCCAAATTATTTTCTGAAATTAATTAATTAGCTAAAGCCTAACCCAAAATTCCAACCCGATTCCGATAATTCACCCGAATCTTCTAGCCCATTTTTTAGGGTGTTACAAATTCTTTCTGGATTGTGGAATAATTAAGTTGTGCTCCATTTAGCGTCTGACTAGCATAGTAGATGGTATGGAAAACTTTTCCACGCCTCTTTCCTAACACAACTCCAATGGCGTAGTCGCTGGCATCGCATATGAGCTCGAATGACTCATTCCAATCCAGTGTCACGACTATAAGAGCATTAATCAGTCTTTCTTTAAGTTCTTGAAACACACTTAAAAAAGAATCATCAAATGTAAAAGAGGTAATTTTTCCAAAAGAAAGCATAAAGGTTTAGAAATTTTTGAAAAATCTTTAATGAAACGACAGTAAAATCCTGCATGTCCCAAAAAACTTCTTATACCTTTTACATTTGTATGAGGAGGCAATTGCTTGATTGCCTCAACTTTTGCTTTTTCAATCTCTAATCCTCTCTTGTTCACTTTGTGCATGAGAACTATGCCCTCCTTCACCATGAAGTGTCATTTTTCCCAGTTTAGGACCAGGTTAGTCTAAATACATCTCAAAATATGCTTCAAACTCTGAAGACATTCCTCGAATGCTTTTCGAAACACCGAGAAATCATCCATAAACACTTCTGAGTTGTTTCTATCATGTCGAGAAAAATGGACATCAAGCAACGTTGAAAATTTTGTCGGTACGTTACATAACCCAAGGGGCATTCTTCTAAAAGCAAATGTCCCATATGGACAAGTGAACGTGGTTTTCTCTTGGTCATCCGGGGTGATGGCAATTTGGTTGTAGCCTGAGTAGTCATCCAAAAAGCAATAGAATGCCTTACCTGCGAACATGTCCAACTTTTGGTCGATGAAGGGCAATGGAAAGTGGTCCTTCCGTGTGGAATTGTTTAGCCTCTTGTAATCCATGCCCGCTCTCTAGCCTATGACAGTCCTAGAGGGTATCAATTCATTTTTGCTATTTTGTACCACAGTCATGCCACCCTTCTTTGGCATGCATTGCATCGGGCTAACCCACGAGCTATCAGAAATGAGATAAATTATCCTGGGAGCCAGCCATTTATGATATCATTCTTCATTACATGTTTCATGCTTGGGTTCAGTCCTCTCTGGTCTTTAATGGTTTTGCCATGGTACTCCTCCAAAATGATTTTGTGCATGCAAATAGTTGGGTTTATTCCTCGGATATCATCCAAGGTCTATCCCAAAGCTTGCTTATAATTGCTTAATATTTTCAATAATCTTTCCTCATAATCATTAGTGAGATCAGCATTGATGATCACTAGAATACTTGAGTTATTACCTAAATAAGCATACTTGAGGTGGTCTGGTAATGGTTTCAACTCCAATTCTAGTGGCTCCTCAATTGATAGCTTAGGTGCCTTGATCTCTCTACCAGCCAACTCTAGTGGTTCTGGTTGTTCAAAATAGCTCACATCTTCAATCTCCAAGGTTGATCCTTTAGATTCTTCACTCAACTCATCTTCATCATCCAGTTCTCTGGCATTACAATATGGGTCTTGGCAAACCTGTGCCACATCTATAGTGAAAATGGACTTCTTCATCTTGTTAGCTTGGCATTCCCCAGGTTCATCCACGTATTGAAGAGCTTGAAACACATTAAATGTAACATGTTGATCATTAATGTGCATTGTAAGTTCACCCTTGTGAACATTAATCAAGGCCCTACATGTGGTGAGGAATAGTCCGCCCAATATAATTGTGACATCAACGTCTGCCTCATAATCTAAAAATGATAAAATCAGCTGGAAATATAAATTTTTGTACCTTTACCAAAACATCCCCAATCTTTCCCGTAGGATGTGCAAAAGATCAGTCTACTAGCTGAAGTGTTACTGGGTAGACCTTGCTTCTATGCCAAGCTTTCTAAAAACTGATATTGGAATCAAATTGATGTTGGCTCCTAAGTCACATAGTGTCTTGCCCATGAATCTATTGCCAATGGTATAGGGAATAATAAAATTTCCCAAGTCTTTTAGATTCGGTGGCAATCAATTGAGTATCATGGCACTACATTTGTAAGAGCTACAATCTCGAAATTACCCAATTTCCTCTTTTTGGATATGATGTCTTTCATGAATTTGACATAGTTGGGCATCTACTCAAGAGCTTCCGCTAAAGGTATGTTGATTTGCAATTATTTAAGAACTTCTAAGACGCGCTTAAATTACTAGTCTTGTTTATGCTTTTGGAGCCTTTGTGGAAAATGTGGTGGTGGATAAACGAATGATGACTCCACTGGCTTTGCCAATGTGGTGCTGGCATCAGATAATGGTCTAGCATTAGATTGTTGTTTGGCATCATCATCTTTCGTTTCTTCTTTCTCTACTTTTTTGGGGTTATCTATTGGCATTAGCTTTTTAGCTTGGCAATTAACTAAATGCTTTACAAGTGTATCAGTCTCGCATTGTTTGCCACTACGAAGAGTTACTACTTTGCATTGTTCATTGCATTTATGCTGAACATCCTCCATATCGCTTGGAAAAGCTCTATAGGGCTGATTGCTAAGTGCGTTGGTAATCTGCCCTAGCTGAACTTTTAAGTTTCGCATTGTTGCTGCCAAACTCTAGACAATTGCATCATTTCTTTCAATGTAATTAGTGAGAGTGTTCCCTTGGTTGGATCTCTGCCCTTGTTGGAAATTGTTTTGGGCTCTCTGTGGCATGGCATTCTGGTTGAAACCTGGCAGTGCGTTGTTTTGTCGTTGGGCATTGAATTGGTCACTGCCTTGGTTTGTCCAAGCAAAATTTGGGTGGTGCTTCCAACCTGCATTGTAAGTATTGGAATGTGGGTTAAAATTTCGATTGAAATTGCCAACAAAATTTACCGATTTAGGGTTTGTTAGGAAATCACCCATATGATGATCCTCTCTACAAATAGTGCAAAATGGTTCTAATGCTTTGACTTCTTAGGGTTCATTACTCTTTTGCAAAGTTTTCACAATGCTAGTTAGATTGGAAATTTGAGCGTTGATGGATGTGAATGCATCAAGCTCCAATTTTCCAGCTATTTTTGTCCTCGTCCCTAGTCTGGCAGTAGGATACTGAAAATTGTTGGCAGCAATACTTTTAAGGATGTTAACAGCCTCCAAATAATTCTTGTCTAACAGTGAATCATTTGCTGAAGCATCAACCATAGTCCTGGCATGAGCATTGAGTCCATTATAGAAGGTTTCTATTTGGGTCCAATTAGGCAATCCATGCATAGGGAACCTTCTCAATAGGTCCTTGAATCTCTCTCAGGCATCATATAAGGTCTCGTCATCAGCCTGCCTAAATGCCATGATCTTATTCCTCAGCCTGACATTAAGTTTAGGTAGTTGGAATCGTAATAGAAACTTCTGCCATAAATTTGCCCATGTAGTAACTAAACCAGGTGGCAATGAGCTTAGCCACAATTTTTCTCTATCTCTCAGGGAAAATGTGAATAATTTCAGTTTCATTGTATCCTCAGGCACCCCTAGTTGCTGAAATAGTTGGCAAACCTCCAAGAATTGCTTCAAGTGTTACCTTGGGCCTCCAGTAGGTGATCCATCAAACTATCCTATATTCAAAAGAGTCTAAATCATTACCGGTTTAAGCTTGAAATTAGCTATGTTTACCTATGACCAACTAAGCATGACATTAGATTATCCATATTTGGTGTTAAGTGCTCTCTAAAAGGTTTTTCTTCTTCCACAGCAATAGTAGGGGCAATAAGGGTAGCCGGTTCCCATTGTGCATTGGTGGATCCTAGTTGTTTTGGACACCATCTACTCCTCTATTACCTTGATGAGCCATTTCTCAAACTTTCTTTTTCAATCTACGTAAGGTTCATTCAATTTTTGGGCCGTATGGCCAATCTTCCGTCTCAGGGCGATTCTTAGTCATACACCAAACAAAAATAATAATAAAATAAAACAAATCAAGTAAATCAAAATAATAAACTCTGATGAAATCCCCAGCAATGGTGCCAAAAACTTGTCGACTTTGCTAACGCTTGGCAAAATAGTGGAAATACAATGAAAATAATTAAGAAATAATGCCAAGAATGTGTCTTTTGCGTGCAAGTATACACGGTCAGTAAGTAATACAATAGTGAGATGAGTATCGTATCCACATGGATTGACCAAAAATTTAATTGTTTTAATTGTTTACTTGTCAAGGAAAAATATTGGATTGATTTGAAGGTTTGTTTTATAAACTAACTTAAAGGAATGCAATGAAGTAAAAACAAGTTGGCAAGAGGAAGTTTTTCAAATAACTGATGAGCGTTGGCAAAGGATGTCTAGTTTTTACGCTAGTTATGCCAACTATTAACAACGTCCTACCTTGGATTTGTTACCAAGGATTTTAAGAGTGGCATTGCCTATGTCGATAGCAATTCCCTAAGTTAACCATGTTGAACCCTTATATGTCTATAGTAAAGCTCTTCACTAATTAACTTGATTAAGTTTCAATATATACTCCTAAGGGCTAGATTCACTCCCGAAGTAAGCTCATCTACTTGAACATCTTCTATCGAAGCTTGTCTCCTTAGTATCTGGCATCTAATTGTTACCTCTCAAGTCTGTTAAGATATTAAGGTGTAATAAGCAAACAATGCCAACTATTGTATGGAAAAGAATTTAGAAAACTAAAGTACTAGCCAAATAGAAAACTATGCCAAGGAATTCTAATTATTAAAAACCAAACATAAACAAAGCGTTAAACGCTAAGAATGTGTAGAACCCGAATTAACCAAAGGAAATAATGACATTGATTGCAAGGTAAATGTACATGTGATCACGTCTATGTCATTACGGCCCTCGCAATGTGCGTACACCCTTGTTGGTCCCCCATTCTCTAGTTGAATGACCACAGTATGAGCAACGGTCATCTAACCTTTTTCACGCCTCTAAAACTCCCTCTACCACGACCACGGCCTTTAGCAGGAGCTATTGCGACTACTATCTGAACTGGTGAGTCTTTAGCGGCACACGAACAATCTTTTTGGAAGTGTTCATGAGAATCACACAGAAAACACGCTACAGTCTTTTACCAACACTCTTCCGGATGACATTTCCCAGAATGCTCACAATCTCCACCCACGATAGCAGTTTGGACATTTTGACCACATCCACCACCTCGCCTACGATTAGGCTTATATCGCTTCTCTTGCGATCTCTTGTTTTGTCTTCTAGAATAATCAGACTCTACTGCTCGCTTTCCCAAATCAAAGCCCACTGATCGAGGGGAAAAACCCAAAGATTGTTCAATATCCTTAGCCCTATTGACCAACACATCAAAATCGGTATTATCGGTGGCCAACGAGTACGTCTTGATCTCTTTCTCAATACAATATCTAAATCAATCGCACCTCTGTCGATCATCTGGAACCAGTTTAGAAGCATACAGACTCAAGCTAACAAATTTCACCTCATATTCGACTACAAACTTCTGGCCTTGTACCAATGCCATGAATTTCGTTTTCTTAGCATCCAGATAATGGGGACCAAGATACTTCCTCTTAAAAGCTCTTTGGAAGAATTCTAGTTCATGTCTGCAGCAGGTACCCCAGCTTTGGTGGTTATCCACCAATGATAAGCTTCACCATGTAACAAAGACATGGTACACCCAAGCTTCCAAGCATTCATACACTCCATTTGTCTAATAATACGCTCAGTGCTAACAAATCACTCCTCCAATGCTTCAAGATCTAAACCTCTAAATTCAATACCTCTTAAACTTTGAAGGTGTTCCAACAGTAATCCAACATTGGCAGCCACTACCGGTGCTGGTGCTTGAATATGAACCCCAACCATAGCTGCCTAAAACACCATTGTCATCGCTTGAATCAGTAGTGTCATATCCCAAAAAGTAGGGCCTTGCAGAGCTTGGGGTACATTTCCTCTACCCGCCCTGGTCGATGGATTAGGTGAAGGAAGAGGCAACTCATTACGAGGAATTACGCCATCCCCGGTATTCTGATCGTTTTACTCGCGTTAGCTCGAGTCTCACGCCTTGGGCCCATACTCGCTAACAAATAAATCATACAAAATAACTTTTAGTTAGACTTACATTTAGCGAAGGATCCAAGACTTTTTAAAATTTTCATTTTCAAACAATGGTAATAGGCATTGTGTCTCCCAAATACCCTGCAACATACGAAATTTTAGCAAAGCAATTATCAGTCATACAAGAAATAAAACAACATCATTTGAACATTCTATGACTACACCCAACAATCATAACTTGGCTTTGATACCACTAAATGTAACCCCCTCGACACGGCCTAGTCCTAGACCCAAACCACGAAAGCTACATTAGATTTGCTTGAGAAAATTTGAACCGAACAACTAGACTTAGGTCTTTTTTATCTTCCCTAGATGCAAATTGGAACCTAAGGTGTGCATACAAACAACAGTTAAAATCTTATTCGAAACGGATGTCAGTTCAAAGTTCAATTGTGAGAATAACAATTTATGGACCAAAACATAAATTTTGGAAACTTGAAAGACTTATCTGGATTTTAGTTTACCAATCTAAAATTAGTCAGGTTTCATGCATGCTTATGAAATTTCATCTCAATTAGACTACTATAACACATTCAATTAACATTCAAGTAAATAGGGACAAAAATGCAAGGAATCTAACACATTTCATTAATCCAACTAACAAAAACTATCACACTCGTACCGGTACTCGAGGCTCCGTACTGATACTGCTTGATGCGTACAGATATAGTTGCTCGAGTATCGATCCCCAACCTTAAATCACATAAGGGTGTACCGATATGCCTTCCCATGTACCGATATCCAACTTTAAATGTCTGAATCTGAGGATTCTAGCAGCCAATTACCATACCAATATAGCTTGAATCGTATCGATACCCAAGCCAAAATTTTAATCACCAGACCTGGTTTAGGTCTCGTGTACTGATACAGTTTGCACCGTATCGATACGGAGAGACCTGTAATGCCTTTTTGCTGGTTTAAACACTTGAAAATACTCCAAACTAAACCCTATCACTTTAACCTACATATCAAACATATTTCACGCTTAAATCATGCTTCCAAAGACTTACTTACCAACTTCCATACATCTTCATACATAATTGCATAAACTAGAGGCATGCTTCCTAAACATACAAAAACCAACATACTTAAAACCAGTTTTAGGCTTAGAACCAAACAAGCATGGCATCCAACAATCATATATGACATGTAAACCTTGTTTAAAGTATTAAAATCTAGCTAAAGGCATCTTAGCATATTAGGCACATTAAGCATCCAATTTATGTAGTCTCCAAAGCAATCAACGAAGTTACTACTTCATCAAGTTTATAGAAATCAAAACAACAAATAATATCTCCAAAATAGAACAAGAATATCTCAAAAGCTCCATTTACAAACCCCAAAGGATGTTGGCGACACATTGTTTTACCGAATATCAAAATAGTTCATTATTCTAAAGTGGAAGTAGTATTCTTGGATTCTCTTCACTCAAAATGCAGCCTCCAAGCCTTAATTCTCTGCAAAAATGAAAGAGAGCGTAAGCTAAATGATCTTAGTGAGGTTGCTCTCGCAAAATATATAATGCATTTAAGAAAATGACATTGCTAAACATGGCATCCTTTCCAAACACCTTTTTCATATAAATCTCATAATTAAAATCATGCTTGAATGAAATCAATGCAACATAGCATGCTTTGGCTTTCAATCATATATCAATATATTGGCATTTATAGTGACCTTTTAAACTTTCTTTTCATCAACACATTATTGGATAAATGGATACGGTGGAGGTAATCTTTCAACCTCCTAATCAAACGATGGTAATAATCTTTCAATTACCTATTGCATCCTTAAAGTCTAGATTTCTTTTACTTACCTCGAGATCGAGGGATACCTCAAACTCAGATAATTTCTTTCAACCATCTCAAGCGGAGGGACTATCGATTAGTCTCAACAACCCATTATATTTATAGTGCACTCTCATCCTATGGCTAGCCATCTATATCCGATACTTTTCATTTAATATATCACTTAGCCAATATAAATCATACATACATGGGAACTTATTGTTTTTCAATGCAACATAAACTCATTTCAGTACTTTACTCAAAAACATGCTCGTAGCATTCTAATTAATGGTTGTGCATTGGGTGCACCTACTTAAACCATTCTCATGTTCATGTAACATTGCATATCACATTTATTATGCACAAATACGGTAAGTTTCATCCTCATGCTTTTATGAAATCGCATATCAAAACATTTATCCGCATCTCAATGTCAAAATTAGCAAGGTTCACAAGTCAAAACCACTTTAACTCACTCTTGGACTTAGGAAAGCTTTTCAAACTTTCCCTAAGTCCCCAAAATAGAGCCATCAAGATTTGACACTCTTTTAAAACCATTTCCACTCAACGATACACGTTCGCTTCCGAAATCGACAAGTTACAAGCGTCTGAAACACTCTAAAAGCTAAGAGGTAAGTTCTCCTTGAACTTCTCCTATTTCTACAACATAAAAACAAGGGGAAATGCATCAATATGCAGTCTCTCAACAACCTACACCAATCCCTTGCATCCTTAACAAAGGCATCCACAACAGCTATCCAAAAATACCAAAATCAATCCAAAACTTCACTCAAACATTGCGCAGCCATAACACTTCGAATCCAACATCTTATCCTCATCATTCAACATCCAAAACACATCTAAAATATCCTTATAACACTAGCAAGCATTAAACACTCATAACATCCCCAAATCTAACTAAAAATCTTCCTAAAAATTACTCAATTAAGTAGTTTTGGGATTCTAATAAAAAATCATTTCACAATATGTTTATACAATCAAAACACAATTTAACCTAGTCAAATTCTCTAGCATTCATCAACCCAATCAAAAATTTAGGCAAAATGCTATAATCACCATTAACCAAGAATTTTCTCAATTAAATTGCAAAATCATATTATAAATCATCAAACAAGAACCAAATGCTGGGGAATTTCATTAAAGAACCTTGAATTTGAGAGTGGAGAAGATTTACCTTCAAAAGGGATTCCACCAGGAATTTATTAAAATCCTTCTTGAGAAAAAGTTGAGAAAATATGAAAGATTTTGAGAAATCTTTTGTAAGGCTTTGTTGAAGATTGAAAAAAGGAATCTAGAGACATAATCTCTATAAAAAAGCAATTAGAAATCTGAAGTTTAGGTGTAATTGTTTGGCAAGAAAATGAGAGAAAGTTAGAGAGAAAAGCCATGAGAAAATTTGACGTAAAATGAGAAAAAGAATTTTAGAAATCTATTAACCCTCAAAACTATTTGTTAAACAAGGTGGTAATCCAAAATAAGATTTTTAGAAATAATAGCTCTCTAAAGATTCTTAGCCTTGGCCGTTTTCAATTTAGTCACTTAAAAACAAACTCCACAAATCTCACATTTCAGTCATTAAAATCACAAATGTCAATTAATTTAATTTAGTCCACATTTGTTTTAAATTTCCAAAGATTTAATAAAATAATTAAACTTTTATAAACTCAAACCAATCTTTAATTCTAACTAAAAATACCTATTTTTCCTGAACCTACCTAATTGACCATTCCGGTTTGACCGGTTTGAACCAACCTGATCAAACCCCTAATTTCTTGTAACCCTATTTTTGGGGCATTACAACTCTTCCCCTCTTAAGGAATTTCATACTCAAAATTTACCTGATGGAAAGAGGTGAGGAAACCGCTTGTACATATCTTTCTTTGTCTCCCATGTGGCTTTCTCAATTCCTCGATTTTGCCACAAAATCTTGACCATCTTTATAGTCATACCATGAAGGATCTTTGAACTACAATCCAACACCTTCACTGGTTCCTCTTCATATGAAAAATTCAGACACAACTCAATCTCCTCAACTGATATAACATGCGATGGATCCGATCTATACTTCTGAAGCATAGAAACATGAAAAACATTATGTATCTTCCCAAGCTCAACCCGTAAACTCAATCTATATGCAATAGGACCAACGCGCTCAAGCACCTCATATGGTCCAACGAACCTAGGGCTTAACTTATCCTTCCATCCACATCTCATCACATTTTTCCATGATGAGACTTTCAAGAACACCTTATCACCAACCTCATATTCTATCTATCTCCTCTTCAAATCCGCATAGGACTTTTTGATGATCTAAAGATGCTTTTAAATGTTCACTAATAAGCTTCACCTTATCATTTGTGTCCTTAAGCAAATCAGGCATTGTAACATGCTTTTCACCCAATTTTTCCAAACATAGTTGCATTCGACACTTACGCCCATAAAGAGCTTCGTAAGGAACCATTTGTATACTCAAATGGTAATTGTTATTATAAGCAAACCCCACCAAAGGTAATTGTTTTTCCCATGTCCCTTGAAATTCAATGATACAACACATCAACATATCCTCCAACATCTGTATAACTCGTTTAGACTGACCAACCGTCTGAGGGGGTATAGGAAGTGCTAAAATTAAGCCTTGTTCCTAATGTTGTTTGCAAACACTCTCATAATCTCGATGTAAAACACGAGTCTCTATACGATATGATTGATTTAGGAACTCTATGCAACTTAAGAATCTCTTCTAACCCTGTTTTTAGGGAGTTACAAGGGGATTGTGCTTTCCCAAGAAAAGGAACCTAGAAAACTAATTCACCAGACCATCGAGCTTCATAAATGGGCACCTTTTGCATTCTTCCTAGTAGTTATAGTGCTGATATGGTAAGGGAGTTTTACGCTAACCTTTACGAGCCGTGTAAGAGAGGGTTCTATACCATTGAGTGTTGTTGCCATTAATAATTTGTTGAAAACCATTGTGAGTGTTGATGAACATGCCTTGTTTGGGGATTAGATTAATGAAGAAAAACTAGATTTGCTAGTTAGGGATTTATGCATTGCTGATGCATTTTGGTCGGGGACCAATGGGGGAAACTTCACAATGTATAGGGAATTTTTGACCCTGCCTACAAAAATATGATTTTACTTTGTAAATTCTAGGTTACTGCCTTCGACTCATAGCACGACAATTTCCTTAGATAGAATGTGTTTGATACATTCTATTATCAAGTGACAGAAGATTGATGTGGACGCAATAATCCACAAGGAGATAACAGGTTTTTCTGAAATGAATAAGGGAATCTTGGTGTTCCCAGCGTTGATTATGCAACTTTGCATCCTAAAGGGAGTCAAGCCCCTAAAAAATGAGGAGATGACAACCAAAAAAGCGTTAATTAATGAGGTTACCATTGGAAGAATGGTGAAGGATTCAGAGCTTCTTACACCAAATGTAACACCCCTTTCGCGGCCAAGTCAAAAACTGAGTCTAAGTGTGCTACCGGTGAGCGATACTATGCTTTAGTGTGAAAACTTTCAAATCAATAACTGTCAAATAGTCTATTTATCGCTTTTTGAACCTTATTAAGAAAGAACATTAACCCAATTTATCCAACAGGAAACAATAATTAAGAAATTAGGGCTGATTCTTAATTACTACGAGTTTTAGGGACTGAACTGTAAATATGGTAATTTATAGGTCCTTTTAGTGCAACAAACAGCACCATAATGAAATTCCATACGATAACGGTGAGTCTATAAATTTTCATACTAATCTAGTGTTACTTACTCATCCAATTAGACTTGCCAAGATTCAGTGACCATTCTGTAAACAATGCAAACAATGTTCATCAGCCCCTAACCGATTTAACGGACATCGTACCGAAATGCCTAGATGTCATATTGGTACGGGTATGCCTCTTAACCAACACCATGCTTATAAAAGAATGGGTAGAACCAGGATCAATCAATGCATATAGAGGATATGAATACAATTCAATGGTACCTACAATGACATCAGGTTCATCCCCTTCTTCCCTGCTCCTCACATGATACATCTGGGAAGAGGCCTTTGATTCTTGCTTGCTAGGTGCTTTTCTAGAGCCCCTAGGTCTCCCCACAACTCCCGATGAACCTTGCCTTGACCCCTTACCCCTAAAGGACTAAATAGGGGTTGCATTACTTATCGGTGTAGTAGTAGACTTGGTTGCATTCAATGAACAATCACAAATAAAGTGGCCTTGTTCACCACAATAGAAACAAGCTCCAGATTGCTTACGGCACGGACCTGCTGGATGCCTGTTCTAACAATAATTACAAACAAGATATTGTGAACTTCGATTCGAGCCTTCAGTGCTCTCAACTTTGGCCACCTTAGCAAAATATTGATTCATGGACAACGGCTTCTCGATATTCTCGATACGGGAAGGCTGTAGATGGACATGTTGTTTAGGGCCTTGATACTTTCCCTTCTTGTTCCATCTAGGACGTCGAGAATCATCTCTAACCCTATTCTCAGATTTTTCCGACCCACTGGTCCTTTGGGCTTTCAATGATGCTTTGGTGGCCTTGACTCGGTTCACCAAGTCCTGGAAATCAATGATGCTCAATAGAGTGAACACCGAGCGAAGTTCATCACTAAGCCCAACAATAAACATGCGGCACTTCTCTTCCTCATTCTTGATGTATTCGGCACCATATCGGTAGTACTTGCAGAAATCACGGATGTACTGCTCGACTGGTCGCCCAACTTGCTTGAGGTGGAGAAAGATGTTGCGTCTCTCCGCGAGGTAGTACTCACTAACATACTTTTTTTGGAATTCTTGAAGGAATAACTCCCATGTGACAGTTTCCTTAGGAACGATAAGAATAGGGGGCTCCCACCACTGAAGTGCTTCGTCAGCTAGCAATGCTAGGGCACACTCCACCTTGTTCTCATCAGAACACTGCAATTGCTTGTTTAGAAATCTCAATGTGTTGTCTAACCTGTACTCGATCTCATGATTGTCATCATCCTGACCAGTGAAAGTATATGCCCGGAGTGATGAAAGCTTGCTAATAGGGGCTCTGGCATATTGGACAACTGGTGGGGTAGGTTACACTACTGTCTCGGCTCTCATAGATTTCATAAATTGCTTAAACATATCAGCCATATTCCAGTACCATTCAGCCTGCGCATTAGGCAGTGCCGGCTTGACATTCTGGGATGTGGGATTAGATGGATTCGGAGGGTCTCCCCCTTATTTTCCCACCGTGTGTCGAGGAGCCGGTAGCAGGCTCGTTTATATGGGCATCGTTATTCCCAGACATATCTATAACATAGAGAGATCGGATTAGTCTACAAGTCACAATATACACAATATACAACTCCTATGTGGAAAAGTAACACAATAACAATACAATATGCTTCGATTTAGTCCTATAATTGACTAAACTCAATCTATGATACCACAAATATAACACCCTTTTCCCAGCCTGGTCGAAAACTGACTCGGACCGTGCTACCGATGAGCTATACAGTGATTCGGTGTGAAAATTTTCAAATCAATGACTGTCAATTAGTCTATGTATCACTTTTTGCACCTTATTAAGCAAGAACATTAACCCAATTTATCCAATAGGAAATAATAATTATGAAATTAGGGTTGATTCTTAATTACTATGAGTTTTAGGGACTGAACTGTAAATCTGGTAATTTATAGATCCTTTTAGTGCAACTAACTGCACCATAATGAAATTCCATATAATAACTTATGAGTCCATAAATTTTCATATTAATCTGGTGTTACTTACTCATCCAATTAGACTTGCCAAGATTCAGTGATCATTTTGTAAACAATGCAAACTATGTTTATCAGCCCCTAACCGATTTAACATACACCATACTAAAACGCCTCGATGTCGTATCGGTATGGGTATGCATGGAATTAAGCTCCAAATGAAACTATCTAACTCTGTTTCCATACGGTCGAATACCGTATCTATACGACATGCAAGGGTGATAGCCTAATTCTCAACAACTCAAGAACTCGTATTAATGCAGCTTGACCAGTATCGATACAGGTTGACTAACGTTGACTTTAACCAAGACTTGTTTCGATACACCATGTACCTGTATCGATGCCATTAATTCTCCAGACCTCACTGCCCAAAGTCGTTTGGAAACGCCTTGAAGCTGTATCGATACACCTAGGTTAGCCTACACCTTGAATGGCCCAATATGCACTACTGTACTGAAATAGGTGGAACCGTATCAGTACGATCTGCACTGTAATGCCAAATTTTATCTAGTTTTTAATCGAATTAGCATGTTGAATGATGTTCCAATGCAATGAAATTTTACCACCAATATTCAACCACTATAATTTACTAGCATGTCAAATTTTAGGGCCATTTGAATCCGTTTACTAGGTTTTCACCTGTTAGTGCCAAATTTGCATATTTCACCATTTCTAAGCCATATAAAAAAGCCATTTAGAGCCATAGACACTTTTACATGCCATGCATAAAACACACATATCAAAAGGGTCACAAATGACTAGTTCAACTACTTTGCCACCATCCTAGGAGTTCATAAAGGCAAAACACGTTACTTGAGGCTTGTATTGACTTGTCAACAACGTTGATTCTTCGATCTCTAACGGTGAAATCCTTAACCTAAAATGTATGTTATGATATGCATTAGGCATACTTTGCTTAGTGAGGTAGTCACAAGTAAACACATCATTAATAAAATGCATTTCAAATCATATCTTGACAATAACAATGCAATGAATCAATAGTAGCAATGCAATGATCACGTTCAATAGTAGTAAGTCCATATTTCAATATTAACCCTTGGATCGATTTGGGATAGTGGATACGCGAATTCCTACGCCTCACCAAATTAATGAATGGTCTAGTCCCTCAGCCTCGCCAAATCAATATAGGCCGTAGCCCAAGGACCGTAGTCCACTCGTACATTGAGCTCATGAATTCAGTGGCATGCCAATTGTATCCAAAGTCCTTTCAAATCAAAGGTCCGGTGGCAATATCAATGATCGGTGTTCGGTAACATTAGCAATATCCAATGTTCTTATCAATAAGCAGTGAATCAATATCAATATTCAATAACATTACCAATGACAATGTCTGATGATTTCAATGATATTAGCAATGATTAAAGTTTCACTTACATTGTTCTGATGACAATAATTGTAGCAATGGCAGTGGCAATGATCGATGCTTCATATTCAATGTTTAGATGACAACGGCTATGTCGATATCAATGTTCAATGACAATGACAATGACGATAACATTAGCAATAACTATGCTCTATGTCCAATGTTCAATGCTTCCATATTTTAATGACAATAACAATGACGAAATCGATAACGATGCTTGGTTCCTAGCTTATCTTACCTTATCTTACCAATGGAATCCACTAAGTGCTTCAATGCAATATTCCTTGATAAAAATGTTAGCCATGCTATAATAAATGACAATGGGATCGGGAAAAGAACCTAGTCTAATCCCAGGACTCCGACTACACTCACCTCAATAATTTGATGCTCCTACGGTTCTCGGATAGTAATTCCCTTGTTCCTAGCTTTCGTTGGTGATGGTGGATGATCTTTTTCCACTTCTTGAGCTAGGTAAGCAATAGGGAAATTGTTGAATCGATGGTATGATATCGAAATTAATATAACGATATCAAAATAAATGTCAAAGCTTAAAATAGCTAGTGGCTTTCAAATTCTATGGATGACCAAAACCTAGCTTAAGGTTAAGCTTGGTTTACCCATGGATTGAATTATTGTTTGAGGATTATAGCTTACCCAATCAATAACAATGATTTGATATCGATAAATCGAAGAAAACTGAAGCTTCTTCAACCTCAACAATGGAGGTGCTTGCTTGGAAGAAGATGATGAAGGAGAGGTGTTAGCTTAGGTCTTTCTCGGGTAAGCCTAGATTAGCTATCACCCTTTCCTTTTATTTGCTTTGTAATAACAAAGCTTTCCTTCCATTGAAGGAATTGCTTCCCGATCACCCATGTATGTAGGATTATAATTGAGGGGGGGCTAATCGCAAGGTTAGTCCCTCAACTCTCAATCCTCTATACTTGTACCTCCAAACCTTTGATTTCTATAATTTAGTCACTAAAAGATTTTCGATAATTTCAATAGGGTCCATAATCAATAATTTGATTCAACTGGATTCCAATATCGGTGCAATTAACCTTGTGGTCAAATTCAATACAATATTTAGACCTTCCCTATGTAGGGTTTCCGATCGCCGGAACCCATTTCTAACTAAGCCAGATTTTGGGGTGTTACACCAAAAGAGGGCAATGCAATTGTAACACCTCGATTTTGGGCCTAGGAGTTTCTAGGCTGATTAGACAATCTTGTGGACCGGGATTAGAGATTCGAGTCGAATTTAGGATTTAAATAGGCATAAATATTTTTGGTGTGAGAAAAATATGGAGAAAATATCTAAAAATCATTATTTAATATGTAGATATTTTAGATAAAGTTAATTTTGGAAAATGGAATTTGGAAATTGGACATTTTGGTTAGTGAACAAAATGTAAAGAATGAAAAACTATTTTTAGTGACTATTTTGAGAAAAGGGTCAAATCTTAGAATCCTTAAGGAGCTATTTTACCTAATGTTTTTAATCTGATTTTCCTCTTAATTTTGATTATTTTTAATGAGTTTTAATTAAGGAAATTAAAAGGGAGATTTAATTAAGGAATGTGGTTATTTCCTAAAAACACTTTTGACGTAACTTCTATTCGCAAACTTTTCTCTCAACTTTTGTTCAGCCAAACACTTTCTTTTGCATCAAAGATTTGAAGTAATGATCTTGATTTCTTAAACTCTTGATTTCTAATGGATTCTTCATAATTGTTTTCCAAAATCTCATTGTCTTCTTTTGTTTTTCAAGAGTAAAATATCCAATTGAGAGGAAATTCACTCATTAGAGGTAAGGCTCATTCTTCTCCTCTAGTAAATGGTTCTTTACTGAAATTCTCAAGTATTTGATCCTTGTTTAATGTTTTCTAATGAGTTTTACTGATTTAATTGTGGAAATTGGTTAAATCAAGGCTTAATTGATAAGGTTAAGTGATTTTCTTTTTGTATTGGTCTTTTAGAATTCTTGATTGGTTATAATCATGATTTTGATGTTTTATAATGTTAATCGGTTGGTTTTAACATTAGAATCCCGAAACTAGGTGAATCTCTAATTTCCTAGGTTGCTAGTGATGTGTTTTGGGGAGTTTTGGGTGTTTTATGAATGCTGGAGGTATAAGGATGATGTTAGGTTGTTTTTGGATGTCAATTGAAGTTAATTCGTGTATTAAACCTTTAGGTTTTGGTTGGGTTAAGTTTGATAGGTGTTTGATGTTGTTTTTGGTTGTTATGGAGGGGTTTCGATTAGAGATTGAGGAGGATTGTTGTGAATTGTTGTTGCTGGGTTTGTGAATGCATTTTGATGCATTGAATCCTCTATTTTTGTGTGGTTAAATTAGGGGAGGTTGATCTTCAAGCTTTTGGTTCTGTTTCGGAAGTTTTGGAGGAGTAATTCGTATCGGCGAGCGAGGTTTTGCGAACTCGGTGAGTGAGAACGTGGAATTCAATTTTGAAATGGTTTAAAGGTTATTTTGGGAGTTTAAATTTAGCTTGAAACGCTGGTTTCAACTTGGAAGTAATTATAACGAGATTTCTCCCTCGGTTGTGCTTTGGTGAAATTGTTTTTATTCACTTGTTTTTGAACTACATGGTGCCCACTGTTTAAGCATGATTTAAGTATGTTTTATACTACTTTTGATCATATATTGATGATGAATGCATTTGGAAAATGATCCATGTAAGTATGTGGAATACTTGTAATGCATGGTTTAATGCATTGGAAATGGTTTTGAGGTTGCATATAAAAACATTGAGGTACATGGTTAAAAATAAATTATATTGGCAAGTGATGTGGTTTAAAAATGTTATCAGATATAGTTGGTTGGCCATAGGATTGGTAGTGCACTATAAAAAGTCACCTCGTGTGTTGAGGGGTTTATGTGTATCGAATACTCCACTAAGAGTACCCTAATAGTTGAAGGGTTATATGGTACCGAAAACTCCCGTTAGTGGATTATGCATCTAACTGATGATTGTGTTGTGATTGTACCTTAAATTTTGGTTGAGATTGCATGAAGTGTTGAGATGACACTTATTGAATCTGTGGATCTGATGTAATATTTTGTAAAGTGGAACTTGGTTCATGATCACTTGAAAGCCAATATAATTGAAGATGTATCATGTGTTGGATTATGATGTATACTGTTGATTTATACATGTTTACTCTTTAAGCCTTGCATATGGGTTGTTATGCATTGGAAAGCTTAAATTGAGGCTTAGCAAATGGGATTTTGTTGTTGATCCATGATACAAGTTGCATATGGTGTAACATGCATGTTTTGGAAATGTTAAGTGCATGGTTTAAAGGGGGCATGATGATGTTTTGAAAGATGTTTTAAATGATGAACTCATTGAGAGTTGGGAATTGGTTTTAAATGCATTGATGGTTTTTTGTTTTGAGCACTCCTCACTAAGCCTTGTGTGCTTACGCTTTCTTTGTCCATCCATGAAGAGAATTAAAGGTCGGAGGCAGTGAACAAGCGAGGGAAAATTCAAGGACTTGAATAGCTCAAAAGTACGATTTTTGATCTAGACTAGTATAAATAAAGACAATGAGGTTCATTATTGTTTGGGAGTGTTATTTGCTAAACTCCTGGTTTATACAAGTTTATATTATTGCTATGAAGTTGTATGAGGCTTTTTATGTTTGGTTTGAAGTGTATTTGTGTTTTGTGCTTTGGTTGGATCAGTTTTTAGGAAGCACGCCTCTAGACTTTTAATTAAAGCAAGTTGCTATGATTTGATCATATTGCTCTGATGATCTAGCCTGGTTAAGTCTTTAGGTTAATGGTATATGTGTTTGAGGCATGTTTGAATCCATGTTCGATTGAAAACCCAATAATTTTGGACATTACAAGTCCAGACGTACCGATACGCGGGGCTCCGTATCAATGCAGGTATGTGTTTTTGTGTCATCGTATCTGTACACAGAAATGTGTATCGGAGCCATCTAGCCACTTAAATTTGGATTTGGTTTGTGGAGACTGCATACTGATACGCCTTGGAATCATATCAGTATAAATAGCCGTTATGTTAGTTATGAAGGTTTAATGTTTTGAGATTCTTTCATTTGGGTCATTGGTTCTTATGTATATAATTTTATGAGTTTGGATTATCATTTTGAGCAAAAAATTGGCAAGCAAGCATGTAATTTGGTTAATTGAGGTTTGGTAACTCAAATTTTGATTAAATCCTCGTAACTTTCCAAATTTGCAATTTAGTCCCAAAGTTACAATTTGTACAATAAGATGTCTAATCGACGCCCGATTTAGCTGAGATTTCAGCCACTGCTGGCATGCTCAGCTTAGGTTGTTATGTTGCTTCTAGATAAGATAAAAATAAAAAAGGCCTAAGTTTAGTTAATTGTTTCAGGTTTTATTTCGGCAAAACCCAATGTAGCTCACTCGGTTTGGTTTGGCGTCTGGGCCAGGTCGAGGGGGTTACAGCAACGAGGGAGGAAAAAGGAAAAAACACATATGGAAGCTGCAATTAAGGATGTCCCCACAGGTAATGAAGTATGGATGAAAGTTCTGGCTATTGAAGACAAACTCGATGATGTGACGAGTACGTTGGAAGGGTTATGGAAACAGTTCAAATGCTTGACCTAGCATAGAATTTATTCTATGAATATGTCAAGACATGGCATAAATCTACTCTCGTTGTAATGAGCAGAGTTACCTTTGTTTCTTTGCTAGAATTCCCAAAATTTCCTCCTATCATCCAAAGTTGTGATTTTTCTTTTGATGCAGCCACAAAGGAAGTCACATCCAAGTCTATAAATTCTCCCGAAAATGTAAGTGAGGTTGAAGACACACAAAAAGATAGAGCATCAAGCAAGATCATAAAGGACTATCTTTTGACCTAAATGTCCCTATTGATGTCGATAAAACACCCACCTCTACTGAACAAGATGAACTCATTGTGGAAGATGTGGATGAAGATGAGGAATAAGCCACCCAAGTCGAGAAGGTTGATGCTGAGAAAGAAAGTTTTGAAGGAATACCGGTTGCATCCAAGGTTGTGGATGCAACCTGTGAAGGACCATAGTTTGTGCGAGATTCTAGTTTATCCCCGCTGTAGTTATAGTCGATGATGTCGATAAAGAAGAGGAGCCTGAGAATGACGAAGAGCTTGAGCAAGAAGAAGAGGCCTCTCTTCTAAAGAAAGAAAAGAAATGCAAGCGCTCGAAATCCAAATACAAGAACAAGAAGAAAAGCAATGAAGAAAATAGGATCAAGAAGAAGAAGCGTCACTCCGCCTCCTCCTCTCGAGAGCCCTGATGAACTGAGTTAGTTTGTTTTAGTTTTTGTAGGCATGCATACCATATAGTGTAATTTCATTTTGTTAAAATCCATTGTTATCACATCTACATTGCCATTGTAATTGCATCTAGTTTTATTGTCATTGCATTCAGCATTGTAACCACATTCTCTCATTGCATTCTATTTTCTTTTGCATTGGGGACAATGCAATCTTTAAGTTTAGGGGTAAACGCTTAGGAGTTGAAATGTACCCCATTTCAAAAAAATCTAAGCAAATTCAAGGTTCTTTTGTGTTGAAAATCTTTTGCTTGCATTCGACGTGTAAACCTTTAATCATTCTAATTGCTGATAAATTGGTTGGATATATATGATGGATGATTGCATTATAACTCTACATAAATATATCTGCTTGTTTGAGTAAATAATATCTAGCATCATCTCTTTTATTTTAGATGAATTATGACCTTTTCAGCTTGTGTTATATATGTTAGTAGATATTATTAAGTATAAATAAAAGGCATTCCAATGTAAGTGCAATAAGAGTAGCTTTAAGGGAGAACACTCCAAGGCATGCACTATAAAAATGAATCTGGCCAAAGGTTGTCACTACATGGGTGTGTGTCGAGGAAGTGAAGTACTTCATATGGGTTCGTTGCACAACATCTTACTACTCAGGGTCTAGGGTGCATTCATTGTTCGATATCCCTCGCTATAATAAATATATATATTGATATTTTATTATAAGTCGTATTAAATAAATATTGATAGATGGAAAGAATCTGAGATGATAGATATGATGCTAGGTATTGTTGAAATTCTTGTTTATATATTGATGTTTGAGTTGTTTATGCAATTCCTTATCATGTCAGTGCAGTTGATTCATAGGTTGGTTAGAATGATTCAAGTAGCTAGAATATCCTTGATTTTTTTATATACCTAGATGTTTTCAATTTTACTTGAGGACAAGTAAAGGCTCAAGTTTAGAGGTGTAATAGTTCTTTAAAGAGCATGTATTTCCTCTAGATTTACGGATTAAATTGTCCCCACATCAGCATTTTGTACATGCATTTCTATATTTTTATGTTTATTTTATACATTTTGTCTAACTCAGATCTTAGTTGCTCTTATTACACATATTTTTGCCTTTTTGCCCTATTGTCATTGTATTACTAATGTCCTCGCAAAGGATGCTTCATCACTACATGCAGCTCGACACTGCAGCGGCCAACTTTCCAGTTTGCTAAAAGATAAGGATGACCCTGTCAACTATATTATTTGTTACATAAAAAATCGGTATGGCAGTGAGTCACGTAAAATACCTAAAGAACAAGTGTTCTTTCTTGGGTAGCTTATAAAAGGATAAATTTGGGAAGAGAGAGAGAGAGAATTCACACAATTTCTATTTTTCTATCATCTTGAACCTCCAAGCTCTCATTCCATGGCGGCTTAAACTCTATTTCTAGATATCCAAGGCGAAGTAAGACAAGATTATCCAAGGAGATAAGGATTCAAGTGCTAGATCAAGGAGAAATATATTTTATCTTCTTTAAACTTTTCTGGAGATAGATGTTTGTTGGAGATTTTATTATATTATGTGTGTTAATGATGTTGGTTTAATCTCTTTAAGCTTTGTACGCACTTTTTTAAACTTTGTTTTTTAGTTCAATATATTATTATTAGCTTTATTAATATTTCAATTGTTAGATCTAATTTTTGTTTGCATGATAATGTTAAACATCGTCATTGACATTGAGAGATGAGATGACAAGTCAGGTTAACAAGCCATTACAATGAAAGTTTTGTATGAGGATACAACGAAAGTTGATCCACTTGTTTAAGGAGTATCAGTTTTGACAAACAACGAGAGTTGTGGTTGATCTACATATTTGTGTCATCTGTTGAGAATTGAATGGAAGCTAGCAAGCAAGCTTAATCCTTTTATTTATTAAATGAGCCAACGTATTGTATTTCCTTGTTGTACTTGACATTCTGCCAAGCTGAACCGAGGGTATTAAGATCTTTGCTTAATATTTCTTTTACCTTATTATATTTATTGTTCTTCCTATCACAATTGATTTCACACACTACTTTATTTCTCTATTGCAACTACCATTACATTCACAATAATTCAGTTTACAGAATTGCTTGTGGCCACATAATAGTATGACTAAATACTCATCCTCGTGGGATCGATATCTAACATGATCCTCATGTTTCTATACTTGCATCGGTAGTGTTTTCTTGCACTTAGCGTGTGACGATTATTCATTGATCAATCCCTTTGTGGATAGTAAGCTTAAATGTTTTTCTTCACAGCCCCCAAGTGCAAAAGGATTGATACCTTGGTTTAAGCGATAGATCCCTTTTTGTAACGGTCATATTTTTATGAAAAATGATCGATCTTTTGCACCATAAATGTCATTTTTCTTTGTAGGTAATGCTTTATTGCATCTTCAACTGCTCTAAATAGCTAGTATTCATAGAGAGGATATAAAATCAAGGTCAAAGCATGTCAGCAACATCAAGAAACATATTTTAAATAAAATACCAACATCAAAGAGTCTTACAGTGCGTAATTTTTGTATCTTTCATTGTAAAACACTTGTGAGCTATCATATTACTTTTGCTCAAGTGTTACTTGGGTGAGAGCTTAATTTTGCAAACATTCAATATTTGTAAGGCATAAAGTCAAAAAATGCTCCCAACATTTGTTTGAATAGTCACTTTGTCCTCTATTCTTTTTTTGAAGCAATTTAACCCTCAACGTTTCATTTTAGGTCAAAATGGCCCTTCCGTAGATGAAAACTATCAGTCAACTGACAATAAATGGCTTGAATAACATAACAAACCTATATGGCAGACGCTGGCATGTAATATCATATAGACAAATGTGTTGACTTGAAAAAACTTTACATCAGTCAAAAAATAATTTTATAAAATTATATAAAATGTAAAAAAAATTCTACTGACTTATCATTCTATCAAGTCATTTCAAAAAGTTTACCGTAAGTTTTCTAACAATTTTCATCTGCATAGGGGCCATTTTGACCTAAAATGAAACGTTGAGAGTTGAATTGCTCCAAAAAAGAATAGGGGCAAAAGTAACTATTCAGTCAAATGTTTGGGGTATTTTTTGACTTTATGCATATACGTAATGATTACTTTGAGTTTGCTTTATTTGTATGTACTCTTTGGGAGAATGTGTAGTCAAGGTTTTATGGTATAAACTTTGAGAGTGTTGTAAGGTTACACCTTGTCCTTAAAGGTATACAAAAAATTAGTAAATTTGAGAAATCCTTAGTGTGGATTACTAAGGTAGTGGAGTAGATTTGTTTAGAAGTCGAACCACAATAAATCGTCGTGTAGTTTTTTTTGACAGCTTCCACCACAAAATTTTTATTAACCAATTCACCTCTCTTGGCTATAATCAGTTGATTGATCGAAATATAAGAAACCAATTAACTCTTTGAACTTCCTAATATTTTTCAATTTTGCCCTTGAACTCCTTAAAAAAATCAAATGTTATCCCTCTACCATGTCATCATTCGTATGTGGGTTGCCACATCAAAACCATTTATGGCCACGGCAATACATTAACGATCAACGTTAGTCAAAGGGATAAATTGATGCAATTCACGAGTTCAAGAGTGAAACTGGGTGCATATTTCATGGAATGGCGAAATTGCTTATTTGATACGAACTCATAGGCAAAAATACCCCTTCAACTTAAATCTAAGTACTTTTTTATATAATTCATATCCATTTTATGGTTCATGTTTGAAATTCGTAGCTCTCCCTTCTAACAAGGTCGTCTCTAAGATTCGAACTTGAAAGCTCTCCTAAATCTAAATACTTAATAAATCCTAATTTCTCCCTGAAATTTAAATACTTAATAAATCCTAATTACTCCCTATAATTGAGCTTAACCCGTCCTTGTAACCAATAATAGCATATATTTTTTTCACAAAGTGTAGGAGTTTAAATTTTAGCTGCACTCAAATTTTTATTGTTAAATATGCTATATATAATATCTAAATAGTGACGATGATGCAAATGTCGAAAATTTAGTATCAAGACGAGTTTTCAACCTCTTAGAAGCAAACCCAAGTATCTCTCGCGAAGGAAAAAGATTAAAAACTATATTCCTTAATAAGTATATGATATTTTAATGAAATTTCATCGGAAATTTGCAGATTTATATAGAGCTTTAAAAGAGAATTAATTAGTGAGAGAACTAATTCTGAAAAATAGATTAAATTAAATCCTAAGCAAGAATTGCCATTTGTCAGATCTGCTTATTTCCCTATTGTTGCCGATTGTTGACAATTCTATTCCCACATTGAGTAGAGTAAAAACAATGAAATAAAAACAAAAAGCTACCATAATGCTTAAACGTTATCGTTTCACATTTTAGGATAAACTACGTGGATGACCGTTGATCTATATTAATTTTATCAATTAGATCCTTTAACTATTTAAATAATCTTAATGCCTTTAAAATCTAATAGAAAAGGTAATATAGTAGACGACAGAAATCGATGGTTGAGAGGCAACTCTATCACTGAGCCAATTGTATATTTGATTATAGTTTTTCACATTTAATCTATATCTTAATAGTATGTAATGCCAGTAAAAATATAATAAAAGTAACCAAGAAAAAACTTAAACCTAAGACACTGAGAATGTATAAAAATATCACAATCACTTAACTAAATCTAATAATTCTTTAGCATTTGACAATATTTTATATATTTCATAAAGTGTATTAATGCAAGATTTAAAATAAAATGAATATAATTTTTTTTATTATTTTATACTATTTTCCACATTTATTTTTAGAATTTCATAAATAATCATCAAGTTAGTTTTTTTATATTAATTAATAATTTTAATTTATTTATTAAAATTAAAGATTTAATTTAAATAATTATGTATATGAAATTATAATAAAAAACACTACACTTGATCTTAGCCAAAAAGTAGAGAAAGGTATATTAAAAAAATTAAAAATTATACTGAAAATTCAGTTATCGAATCCAAATTCAAAACACATTCAATTCCCAAGCAAAAATTGTAATTAGAAAAAAATAAAAATTTAATTGGTGGATCAACGCCTTAATTAAAGTATCATTTAGATAATTAAGTGTTCCAATTGATAAAATTAATATATCAGTGGTCAAAATAAAATTTCCCAATAATCTAATGGTCATACATATAATTTATCATTCTTTTTATTACTTTCTTTTTACGACTCTCCTTCCTCACCATAAAATTAGACGGATCTCGGAGATATCCCAGCGCTGGGGACTCGCCCAATGTTTTCGCCACCCTCACCGCCGGCTGCTCCTCCGTTTCCGGAGAATTAAGTAAAGCAAAGAAATGGCGCAATCTTTTAAGATCAAAATTAACACTCTTTTAAACAAACTCGGCGACCGAGACACGTTCTCTCTCGCGGCTGCTGAGCTCGACTCCATTGCTAGAAACCTTGATGCCACGTCGCTTCCGACTTTCCTTTCGTGTATCATCGCAGTCGATTCCTCCGATAAAAGCGGAGTCCGTAAGCAATGCGTGAAGCTCATTTCTATTTTGGCGGTTACTTATCCAAATTCTCTCCCTCATTTCCTCCCCAAAATGCTCTCTAATCTCCTCCGCCGCCTGAGGGATCCCAACTCTGCCGTCCGCTCCGCCTGCGTTGACGCCGTCTCGGCTCTCTCCTCCAACCTCACCAAATGCAATTTCTCATCTTCGTTTTTGAAGCCTTTGAGCGATGCGGTTTTCACGGAGCAAGAACCAAACGCGCAGATCGGGGCGGCATTGTGTTTGGCGGCCGCGATCGATAGATCACCCGAACCGGATCCGGTCAGGCTGGGGAAGATGTTGACAAAGCTGGAGAAACTCGTGAAATGCAATGGTTGTAAGGCTAAGACGGCAATTTTGGGGGTGATCAGGAGTGTGATCGGATCAGGCGGGGCGTCGAATTTGGGTGAAGAGATGATAAAAGGATTGGTAGGGTGTTTGATTGGGTTCTTGAGTAGTGAGGACTGGGCAGCAAGGAAGGCGGCGGCAGAGGCGCTTTGGAAGCTAGCGGTGGTTGAGAGAGATACATTAGCTGAGTTCAAATCTGGTTGCATCAAAGTCTTTGAGGCTAGAAGATTTGATAAGGTTATTATTATTATTATTATTATTATTATTTAAAACATATACACGTACTTGCTATAATACACGTTTTTAGTTTAATTTTCATTTAAATTCTCGTAAGATCATTTACATTTTGGTTTTCATTACTTTTTTTGTTTAATTGTTTTTTAATGTTCTTGCCATATTTGGGTATGGATCATATAGGTAAAGGCCGCCAGGGAGGTTATGAGTCAGATGTTAGAGGCCTGGAAGCAGGTTCCGGATGTTTCAGAAGAGGCATCACCACTGCCTCGATCACAGGCTTCATCGAGAGGTATATGATGATCTGCTACGGCTTGATTGGAGTTAGATATCTTGGCTAATGTGTTCTACGTTATCTGGTAGATTTTGTGTTCAAGTTCTAAATTAGAAATGTTGCGTAGAATCAATGCATCTTTGCTATGAGCTGGTTATTTGGTAATTGCTTATTTGCAAGTTGCCGCCAAGATTGATAATTTTATATCTTTTATACGGAATACTGACCATTGTGGTAACATGAATATGATTTTTTACTTGTCTACTGGAATTGTTTCTGTTCTCATAACAGAGGATGCGAGTGATAGACTCTGTATGTCTGGTGCGAAATTTTCTTCCAATGGGGATATTGCAGTTAAGAAATCTACTTTGGCAAAAAGGTCAACTCCACCCAGTAGTTCCTTTGCAACCACGGCTAGGAAGAGAACTCCTTTAAAGGCAACCATTCAGAAACTAAATGGCAAGAAGCCCCTAGACTGGAGAGTTGAGTTTGCTGCTCCTGTGGCAGGGGCTCGCGAGGATGTTGTCAACGAGAGGAGAAATAATGAGAATGCAAAATCTGCAAAGTCTGAAGTAAGGCGGTCCCTCTTCAATAATAAGAATTTTGATGACAAGACACACAAAATTGGTGGTTCAAAGTCTGGATCTCGTGTTGCTCCTTGTCAAGATGAAATCCCAGGTTCCGCTGTTGGGGTTAGTAATGCCCATGAAAATCTCAGTGCAAACCACAAAGACTGCGAAGACTTATCCTTGATCCGCACCCAACTGGTTCAGATAGAAAAGCAGCAATCTAGCTTACTAGATCTCCTGCAGGTTTGTTTCCAATGCTTGAAAATTAAATATCCTCACCATCTTGTAATTTGAGTGTCTTAATGATATATCTCTGAAGATGGTTTTTTTCAATAACTTAAGGTGCTTAGGCATTGCATTATTGAAGTAATAGTTAACTCACATGCATTACTGAAGTTGGACTGGTGTAGTATGTCCCGAGTATTGGCATCATCCATTATGTTGAAGTCCACCAATATTTATAATCTCCTAGACTTTTGGTTCCAACCAATCTCTCTTAAGTTGAAAGAAAGTATCTCTATGCATTATTACCAACTCTGTTGTAGGTATTCATACAAATAGGGAAAGAATAACCATAAATAATTTTCTTTTATGTTTGAACTTTTGAGGAGCCATACATGGCTCTATCACTTTCTACTACGTGTACTTTAATTATACTAATTATCGCTTCAAGGCTTTATATCTCCTTTCTTATTTCTTCCTTCTTTTCTCTAGAGATACATTTGTAGCTCACAGACTGGAATGAATTCACTAGAGACACGCGTGCACGGTCTAGAACTGGCTTTGGATGAGATCTCATATGACTTGGCTGTATCAACTGGGAGGATGTCTACTTCCATCGGGACCACTTGTTGCCTATTTCCTGCTGCAGGTTTTTTGAGATCCAAGTTCTGGAGGAAAACAGGTATGAATACAGATGGTGGCCGATACAATACCTCTATGTTTTCTACGTCCAGTGGCACCCCATCCGTGGCTGCCATACGTTCTAGAGCTTATAGAAACTCCAATGAAACGTCTGAGAACCATAGGTTACGACTTCATGGCGGTGGTGGTGGATTTATTACGAATCCATTGGCAGAAGTTCATAGTGATTCATATCAGTGACCACCCGAAGCAGCAGCAGGTATTTAACATTAAATATTAACCTTTAGTCTTTTAATTCCATTTTCATTTGATAGAACCTGATTGAATGTCAATAGACAGTTCCTTTGCGTTCAGTTGAACAGCTATATAATATATCCTTCAACTTCATGCTTTCAGTTACAGGTGCTACTTCTCTTACATATTTTGCTACCCAGTAATCAACCTTGTATTCTCATAAGCTTACACTTTTTTTTGCATGTCAGGCATCACAGCTGGTTACTCTGAATAATTCAATCGTAAGGCTTAAGATATGCGATTTTCTTTCTCATCATTTATGGTTATGGTTTAGTTTCCTCCTTTAACAGGCTTCTGATTTGCATTCTGACTTGTTGTAGGCTTGGAATTCATGAAAATGCAAGGTTATCTGTCAAGTTTAGGTCAATTGTGACAACAAAGATGGTGATCATTCACTTATATCTTCCCTATTGTGAAGCAATATGCTTGCTTGAATTCTTAGGCAGTTAGTTCTAAATTCAATTCCGAGAGACGGTAATTCACCACCTAGAGTCCACCGTCTCGCATCCTCCCGGGAGATACGGGAAAGGGTATCATCTAATAAATATATACTCATTTATAGCTTAGCTCTCTTTTTTATCGCCCCAACTTTATTTAGTTAAGACGTCGAGGCATATGAAGATTGGAGAAATAGGGGGGTTAACCACCTTATCATCTCCAGCCTGTAATAGAGTGTGTATAGCTTTTCTAATGTATTCGGAACACTTTTTATCTTTATTTTTCTTAAATTCCTTCTTGCTTTACTTTACATTGTTAACGAGCATCCTTGTACAGGAAATGTTAGTTGTTTGATTAAGTTTAGGGGTGTTTATCGAGCGAGTCGATCGCGAGTTGAGTAGAACTTAATTCGTGCTCATTTCGTTACTCGATTTGATTCGTTGCTACTTAAGCTTGATAAAATTTTGTTCGCTTGTGCTCGTTAAAAAATCTCGTTGCTCGTTAAGTTCGCCTAAAATTTTCACCTTATTCTTTAAAATATAAGTAAAATCTAGATCCTAATATAAACATATAAATTCACACAAAAAACACAAGGACTCATGAGATAAAAGAATTTGTCATGACCGAGTTAGAGATCATGACTGAGCTAGAGATGAAGTCGATATTCGAGTGTAAAATATTTTAGTTTCTCTACAATTTTTGATGAACAACAAAAGAGAGAAGGCCTTAGGGATTTCAGTATTTCGACTTTCAATCGTATTTTTTATGGGAATTAAAGACTTTTTTTCCCTAATTTTATAAATAAAAAATAATAAAAGAAAAATGAAACAATTTAATAAAAAAAGAATGAAAGTCTAATTATTATAATATAATTTTTTATTAATACAAATTAACTTCTAAAATTCTCGAAAAATACAAAATGTGTTGGAAGTTTAAAATCAAATATTTTATTAGTAAATTATCTAACAAGTCACTAAACTATTTTAGAGTAGCATTTAAATTTCTTAGAGCATAATTTTTTAATATAACCATAAAAAATCATTAAAAATTTACAAAAAAACATTAGCGAGCTGCTCGCGAACTTATCGAGTCGAATTAAACATTGCTCGACTCGACTCGCTAAGATTTCAAGTCGAGTTCGAGTCAAGTCAACTCAAGTTGAGCGTTGATCAAATTTTGACCGAATCTATCTTAAACTGTTTGCGAACTGCTCAACTCAATAAGCACCCTAATGAAATTTATGCAAACAAGAAATATGATTATTTGACCTAACCCTTTGTCCCACTCTACGTAAAACTCGTCTCATTGGTATACATACTAGTATTTTTAATTTTCTGTATCAAAATCTTGAATATGATTACGATCATCTGCGATTAGTTGTATTCACCTTGCTTAAAGGTATTGTATCATGTTCTTTTTTAAATGTTCCGTGTTTTGTCTGGGAAATAAAATGCAAACAGAAGACGGTTGTTGAAGTGTAAGTTATCAATGATGAGTTGGAACGCTAATTTGAAAATTTTGTATTCTAATCGAATTGTTTCAGTACTAAAGAATAGTGTTGTTCTTTATGGGTGATGTGAGTTTGAGTGTATAGTTTAAACTCTATGTGTCTTTTCAAAAGGTTAAAAGTAAAGAACAAATATTATTATATAGTTATATTAGAATATTGGGATATGATCCAGTTACACAGTATAAAACTTTTTAAGTTTTACATGTTTTTTAGATCGTTGAATGGGTGAAACAGATGATTGAGATTAATAGTAAAATATGTGAAGATTATCGCTTAGAAAAAAATAAGGAAATAATCTTAGTCGTTTATTACCCTCATCTAACAGTCCAAAAAAGTGTAAAAGTAATTGAGTTTTATATTGTGTAAGTGGATCTTAACCCTAGAATGTTAATATATATATATATATATATATATATATATATATATATATATATATATGGATAGGATCAAGTTACATAGTATAAAACTTACACATTTTTTGGATCGTGGGATGGGTGAACGAATGACTGAGATTAGCAGTAGAATGTGTAAAGATTATCACTTGAAAATGTAACATCCCAATATACAGCTTAGAAGTATGGTACCAATTTGAATGTGTTTTAATTTGATTTTATGGTGTAATACCAAATACCATTTTGGTCGTATGTTAATGCTTATCATAGTAGTATCATTTGATTGATACATGTATATGTAAAAGTTTAGAATTCATTAAAAGCTAGGACCGAATTAAAGTAATAAAAAGTGAAGTGCTTTTAATGAAGGACTAAAGTGAATAACTAGATAAACAAAAGAATTGCATGTAAAATTAGGAACCCACTTGAGGACTCACACACATGTCAAACAAATGGGAGGACATTTGTGCAAGGAGATTCGGCTAAGGGAGCAAAGAGAGTGAAAACACTGTCTTCTTCCCCTAAAAGACGACCGAACCACCATGGTTGGGAGAAGTGGGAGCTTGCTAGAGGATTTGGCCATGGAAGCTTGTTTTTAATTAAAAATTTATGGGTTTTATTCAAATAATATGGAGAAAGGGGTAAGAAATCTCTTTCTCTCTTTTGATTCAAGGTTTAAGCGGTGATTTGGATTATAAATTGCCTACATATTATCTTGATGTTAGATTTGATTTGAAGAGTAAATTCATGATAAAGAGAGTTCTCGATCCTTGAAAAGTATGCATGTTAATATAGTATATTTTTGTTTGAATCGTATGGTAGCTTAGGATGTTAATTTGGTTGAGTTAGTGGGAGGGAACTTTCGAAATATGCTCTTATTGAATGAATAATTCATGCTCAAACTTAAATTATAGTCACATGGATCGAAATATATATGTATACACTTAAGCATGAATTGGTTGGTGTAATATATTAAGGATTGTTTTGAGGTGTATAAGTGTGTGTACAATTATATTTGTAATACCCCAAACTTTGACCTAGAATAATGTCACAATAAGAGTCCTTTTGTTAGATTGTTATAATCATTAAAACCCTAGAGTTTAGTGTGACCTTAGGGACCAAATTGAGAACCATAGAAACTTGAATAATCAATTCAAAAAGACTAAAATGAATTTAAGGAGAAATGAATAGGTTGCATGGTGAAAAGAATAAAGGAAAAGGGGTTGTCCACATGGCATATGTTGTCATGCCATGAAGAAGGAGAACCGACCACATGGATTCCAACTCTCCATGAGTCATCTTCTTCTTTACTAGGGAGAGAACCGAAATCCGAGAGGGAGAGAACTCATGGGGAAAAACAATGGAGCTTGAGAAAGGAGTAGAATCACTCAACTAAAATCCTTGCCCTTGAACGATTACAAGAAAAAAAGGGGGGGTAAGTGTTCATGTTACAAATCTTTGTGTTAGATCATAATCTATAAGGCTGTGTGTATTCTTTGTGTGACCCAAGTAGGAATGTTGTCTAGTTAGAAATCGAAGCTAAGATGAGATCTCTCCTTGAATGATTGAGCATTATATGCTTTTGAATTAAACATTTGAATGATGAATATGTATGAATCAATCGAATAGAGTATGCACAAATGTACATTGATGTTGTTCACAAATTGAGAATGTTATACTTAATAGAATAAGAGTTTCGACGACTATGGATTGATTGTAATTAAGGTTGCCTCAATTCATGTTGAATTAAAAATTCATACGTATAGAGGGGGCTGTTTTGAGTATAAAGCAGTAGAAAATAAACAGTAGGATTGAGTGTTTATGTATGTGAAAGCACTGCACAGTTTTGGTGTTGTTTCTTTGAAATTAGATTTCTTTAAGTGAGTAGATGTAAGTATATTTTTGGACTGCCCTGTTTGCACTTGTTCATGTTGTTGGAGACTGTTTTTATAGATTTATAACAGGGGAGAATCTGATTTGTGTTCATAGATGAATTAAAAGACTGTTTATGTTAAATAGGGTCAGTTTTAAGGTAACTAAGATGTCATGGACAGCTTTGAGTAAAATGAAAAGTATTGGACTGTTTTAATTAGAATTTTAGACTGTTTTTGGATAGTTTGAACAATTATGAACAATTTTGAATACGAATATCATGAATGCTGGGCTGTTTTGCTTAAATAAGAAGCTATAGGGACTGATTTTGATATGTATACATGTAACTATTGAATGTTAGGGTTAAGGAACTAAAGGAAGAATGACATGTCCTAACTCAACAAAGTACTGATCGATAAGCTTTAAGAAACAAAAGCTCAAGAGTGTTATAAGACATTGAATTAATAACAAGTAAGACTACTTGTACAATAAGATACTTCTCCAATATCAAAAGAAAGATAAGATATCTAAGTTGATCTATTAATGGAAGTCCTTGGACACTTGGGTATAATACTTGGCCTGCCTAGGACTACGGTCCATGAGTCTTGGCTCGGGGGACGCCACATTTATATGTGATATGTTTTCGATATTAGCCATTGCTATGTGCTTTGGACTAAGTATCGCTTGAACCTATATGGTCAAACTCGGACCAATGTTGTTCATGATTAAATATGTGATCCAAGGTAAACAAGTAAAGACATGAATGAACCTAATGGGAAATCAAATAAGAATTCCGAAGAAATTAGTAAAGCTCTTAGTGAGCATGGAAGTGATAAAGCTCTTGGTGAGCATAGTGTTATGTATAGCTCCTTGTGAGCAAGAAAGTTTACAAGGCTCTTGGTGAGCACATGAATGATCAAAGCTTAATCCTCGATGGAAATCTCCAATAAAACAATGAAGAGTATAACTCTAACAAGCTTCTGATAAACCAGTAATGTGTGAACTAACATAAATTGTATGAAATTTCCTTGTCTTCATATATTAAAGTTACTTGGTTTTCATTCAAGATCATGAATAGCATCGTTTGTCTTTTGTCAAGACTACCTCACTTAGGCTATATAAGCCTAATGCACTCATTTTCATGCATTTGCAGGATAATTAAAGCTTATGTTACAAGTATGGTTGTGAGTTACAAATCTTTATTCAAGATCCAAGTAGAGTTTGATACTCTTCTTAAGTAGTATACTCCTAGAATGGTGGCACATTGCTTGATTAACATACGTAGTGCATTCTCTGTCTTGTACATCCTATCAAACCTGATACTTCATGTAAACGACATTGTATGTTATGCCATTTGAATGATTGCTTAGTGTAAAAGTTATGTATGTATGATATTTAATTTTTGAGTTATAGATCAGCAATGGTTTTGATATTTGAATAAACGGAGTTTAAGTTAAAGCTATTAATTAAGGAGTTCGGATGGTTCCTTAATTATTAAGTCATGATAGTATGTTTTTAGGTTGGTGGCATTATGAGTCATGTGTATGTATATAGTTAGTATCACTCTGATTGTAGATATCCATCCTATGTTTCGAATGGTTAGTTGTATTGAGTATGTATGCATGAAAATGTTACAAGTATAACTTATATTTGGTTGTTTGAGATTTGAAAGCAAGATCATTATCTATATAGGTTTGATTGAAGTTATGCATACTTCTAGTGTAAAATAAGTTGAAAAATAGATTGCGGGATCAAAGGATTTTGTTGGTAAAATTTGGAAGTCATATGAACATTTCATGAATTGGTTAGAGTTAAAGGGTTAAGCTTAATAATAACCTGAGTATTAGACATCACCTATAAATGAACCATGATAGAAAGTATAATGGGTTTCACTGAATGGATTAGTAAAAAGAAATATCTTAGATCATTTTCTAAAGGTATAATGGGTTTAATATTGATTTGTGGGCTGTTTTAAATGCCATTGGTTATGTTTAAATTGTTTATACATGTGTAATAACATAAAAGAATAAGGATTGCTTCAATGTATAACTATGTATACATGACTTAAGTGCATGACTTACATAAACATGAGTGAACCCGAATTGTCTTAAAAATGTACATGGAAGTTCATGAATTGAGATGGTTTTGCACCTAAACTAAATTGAATTGAAATGCTACGGAAATGTATGTATATGCCATGAATATGTTTGATGTGTTAGTCATTTTAAAAGTCAAGTATTTTGTAATTGTGTATGTTATGTAATTAACTTGTGTGATAAGAAAGATTAATTGGATACGCTCCTTGAGGGCAACCATATGCCCATGATTATGATTGTTAATTGGTTTGAATGCTTGTGTACTTCTTTAATAAGAAATTGATAATTCAGGAGCGAAATGATAATAAGAAAAATGCAACTTTTTATGTAAACATAGAATCAAAGCGTTTAAGTCTCATTTTAACTTAGTTTAATTAAGTTCTAACTTTTGCACCAAGTTAGATTTCTTTTGGGATCATTGAATGCTGCTTTAGCTAACAAATGAGTTATGAAAATTTTTGCTAGCTTGCTTGTTTAACAAGAAAAGTTTCAATGTGTTTGAGGTGCCCTTTTGGGTTTTCATTAAAGTGACATCTTGAACTCCAATTTTCTTCTAAGCCGGGTTGAGGACGTTATAATTTGGTATTAGAGCATGGTTTAGTCGATTCTAGGACTAAATTGGGGCTCATCGTATCATAAAGTGTCATTGTGCCACCTAGGAGTTCAAATTCTATTCCGTATTGGCAACTTACAACCAATACAATTTGATTACTCTATTTGAAACTCAATATATAGAAAGTATTCTGATATTACGAACTTTTTCGTTATTGAAGAAATTTGGGGACAAATTTCTTTTAAGGGGGGAGAATTGTAATAACCCAAACTTTGGCCTAAAATAATGTCACAATAAGAGTCCTTTTGTTAGATTGTTATAATCATTAAAACCCTGGAGTTTATTGTGACCTTAGGGACCAAATTGGAAACCATGGAAACTTGAATGATCAATTCAAAAGACTAAAATGAATTTATGGAGAAATGAATAGGTTGCATTGTGAAACGAATAAAAGAAAAGGGGTTGTCCACATGGCATATGTTGTCATGCTATGAAGAAGAAGAATCGGCCACATGGATTTCGACTCTCCATGAGTCATCTTCTTCTTTACTAGGGAGAGAACCGAAATTCGAGAGGGAGAGAACTCATGGGGAAAAACTGTAATAATCTATGTCATAGCTTAGAAGAAAAGAAATGTTATTAGATTTGATTATAGTTAAATTAGAAATTTCTTAATATGAATAAGGAATCTATAGGGTCTAATCGAAGGGATGTAAAATTTAGTGGATTATTGGAGTTTGGGACTAGAAACTTATGTTTGAATACTTAAGTCAGGCATGGTGAGATTTTAAAAAGTTGTGGTTATTCCACTTGTCATTGCCTCCTCAATTAATTAGCTAAATGGATGAAACAAAGAGAAGTCTTCTCCTTCATTCTATTATACCAAAAATTTAGGGAAAGAGAGAGTTTATGAGGGAGAAACTTTGATTGTAAGAAGAACCAGTTATAATGAAGCTATATAGACATTAATTCATCCTTATCTTGCAAAATTATAGAAGGTAAGTTTGTATCCTTTCCCTTAAGAGCTTTGATCGATTGTTCTATAACTATGGAATGTTGCTTGCTTGATTGTTGTTTGAATTAGTGCTTTGGTGATATCTTGATGATTTGAATGTTTAGTTGTAATTCATTAGTTATATGAACCCTCGTAGGAAGTAGTTAATTGATATAATGAATTGTGGAAGTAGAAATGTGTATAAATGAATATTGCTTGTTAATTGCTTCGAAATGAATATTGTTCCTAGGATAGTATCTAATCAAGGCTATCAATAACAACTAATGGTTGCTTGAATAAAATGAATTGGTGTATAAATGATTGAGTGGAAGACATAGCAATACTTTCTCACCAAAAAGCTTGCTCTGAATTCGAATTCTTAGAGGTGAAGAGTGCTTGATAATTCTTTGTTATAGTCTAGTGAGCATCGAAACTATAGTTGTTTCAAGTGTAGTTTGATCTTAATGGAGTCCACCTTGTATAAAGCATGATTATGTAATGATGTAGTTTTATTAAATAGTTTACACTCATATTGTTATTTAAATTACCAAAGCTAAATTTCTGATAGCTCACCTTGATCTTTTCAGGTTAAGTTGATATTTAAGTTAGCCCGGGGAAGCTGTACAAGGTCACAAGAAGATTTGAGTGTATGTTTTGTATTTAAATTATAGACTCCTAGAAGGTGGCACTAGAATGTAAACTTTAAGCATGTTATTTTGGTTACTTTTGGATGCATGTATAAAGCCTCTAAGTATTGTGCGTGGTATGTGTGATATGTTGTTTGCTTGATTGTGGATGACCGTAGTAGTAGTTAATTAAAGCATGAAGATTTGGGTTTAGGTTAGAATCCTTGGTAGAATGATTGCTACAATCTTGCTTGTATACTAGTCAGTCAAATATAGTTCTTATTAATCCATGATTTAAGTTTACTTAATTGAAGAAGTAGGTGGTAAAATGCTTAAGAAGATCGAAATTACGTATGCTTGTATATAAATATATGTACATTGTTCTTAAGTTAAGTGTTAAATGGGAAGTTTGATCACGCGGACATGTAACTAAAGTCGAACTAGAATTAAATTAGGATACCTTAAAATGCTCCAATAAAACTTGAAATCAACCTTTTTTATTCTTTGGAACCTTGTTCGTTTGTAGCTTTAGTAACTAATTCGAATAGCTGCTTGAGTAACCATAGATTATAAGAGGATTTACACAATCCTATCCCTTAATCTGAATGGAATAACCTTTAAATCTTATGCTAGTTCTTACCTTTGATTGTTTGATCGTTGCGTGATGGTCCTCATCTAGTTCGAATACTAGCTTGAATATCAAGCTAGCTTGTTTACTTTCATTAGAATGTAATACCTCTTAGGTTCTTGTTGAGGGTATTACAATTTTGGTAATCAAAGCTAAGGTTTAGTCGATCCTTGGAGTAAAATAGTTTAGGTTGTGCCACCTAGGAGTTGAATCTAAAGCATGCTTGTGACCTTGTTTAATTAAGCCTTCCTTGAATGTTTATTTTAGATGTTTGAGACACATCTGGCCCAGTATGGAAATAGCCCAGCTGGCTCTCCAATGAAGGGGGAAGTGTTAGATTAAATCAAGAACAAGCAAATCCTCAGAAGACTACGGAACCACAGCCTGAGGCTTCTCAAATGAATCAGATCCAAAGATAGTGCTTCCTAAGCATGACAAAAATGTTTAATCAATTTGTCACTACCTTGAAACAAAACAATCCCCCAGCACCTGTAGTGACTCAAACTAGGGCTCCAATTGACAAACTGGCTCAGTATCGAGCCTATACTTTTTCTGGATCAGATGAAGAAAACCCGGAAGCGGCTGAATATTGGTTAGAAACTACCATTAGAATTCTAACCAAACAACTTTTGTGTTAAGATGAACACAAGTTGGAATGTGTTGTGGCTCTTTTGGCTGATACAGCTTTGAGCTGGTGGGAAACTACAACTCTCACAGCTCAAGAAGATGCAGTTACATGGGAATTCTTCTTGAAGGAGTTTTGAAAAAGTATGTGAGTGAACAATACTTAGCCGAGAGAAGAAGACGTTTCTTGTACTTAAAACAAGGAAGAAGACCAATTGAGCAATATGTGAGTGATTTCTGCAAATACTGCAAATATGGGTTTGAGTATATCAAGAAGGAAGAGGATAAATGCAGAATATTTATTGAAGAGTTGAACGATGAATTAATCCCAATGTTTATGGCCCTCAAAATTACCGACTTCCAAGATTTGGTAAACCGAGCAATTGCTACGGAAGCTAAATTGAGAGCAGCAGATAAAAGGAGGGATAACTATTCCAGAAAAGATAAGAGACAGAGAAATGAAAGTAATCCTTTTTGGTCATCCAAGAAGTGTAAAAATCAGGGAGGGAACTCTTCTAATCAATTTCCTACTCCAAAAGGAAATTTATTGCCCAAACTGCAAACTATAATCAGAACTTCTACACTGACAATATTTGTTGATAGCTCGGGGAACTCAGTTAGAGAATCACAATCCCGTCTTTGCCAATTCTGTTAGAATTTTCATTTGGGCCCTTGTAGGAGAAATCAAATGCACACTATCAATGTGGAGGTCTGGACCATTTTGTTAGAGATTGTCCTCAATCTGGGAATAGGACTTCAGTTAAAGTAGCTTCTAATCCTATACCTGTTCAATCACCTAAAGGCAAAGGACCAAGGCAAGCATTATCGGGAAATTCGGGAAAGACCCGAGGTCAAGCTCCTGCATCTACCCATGAAGAATCTTGAGCCCCTGCTTGGGTATATCATATTAGAGGTCGAGATGATGAAGATGCACTTGATGTTATTGCAGGTACAATCGAACTCAATAATAATTTTGTATATGCTTTAGTTGACCCGGGATCCACCCATTCTTTTATTTGTTTTCCCTTGCTTGAAAGACTTAAAATGAATTTCGGATTAGCTGGACAAGGGCTTGTAGTTTCGAACCCAATAGGGGGTAATGTGACTCTAAATCTTATTTGTAAGAATTGTGTCTTATAAATTCAAAATATTACATTCCCAATCGATCTCTATGTTCTACCCTATTGTGAATTTGACTTGATTTTGGGGTTAGACTGGTTAGGGAAACACCGGGCCTGGATAGATTGCCAAAACAGAAAACTTTATTTATGGGGTCTAGGAAAAGAATCGATACCTCTTCTTGACTCAGAAACCAAAAAGCCAAACCCCCTAATTGCTAATATCCTTGGAGTTTCTAAAATTGAGTTTGATATTGATTCAATTCCAACTGTATCTGAATTTCTCGATGTTTTTCCTGAGAAACTTCCGGGTCTACCTTCGACTCTAGAAGTAGAATTTAGAATTGAAACTCAACCTGGAATCAATCCTATATCTATCGCTCCCTATAGAATGGCTCTAGTTGAATTGAAAGAGCTTTGGGAGCAGTTGCAATTAAGAATAAGTATCCTCTTCCCAGAATCGAAGACTTGTTTGACCAGTTGAAGGGTGCTTCGGTATTTTCCAAGATCGATCTTAGATCTGGTTATTATCAAATGAAGGTTAAAGAGTTTGATATACCTAAGACTACTTTTTGGACTCGGTATGGTCACTACGAGTTCCTTGTGATGCCATTTGGTTTAACGAATGCCCCTGCTGCATTTATGGACCTCATGAATTGAGTCTTCAAACCTTATTTGGAAAAGTTTGTGGAGGTTTTTATAGATGATATTCTCGTTTATTCGAAGGACAAGTTTGAGCATTCGAAGCACCTTCAGATAGTACTTCAGACTCTCCGAGACAAGCAACTCTTTGCTAAGTTCTCTAAATGTGAATTTTGGTTGTCTAAAGTGTCCTTTCTCAGGCATGTAATTTCTGCTACGGGAATTAAGGTTGACCCGAAAAACATCCAATCTATTTTAGATTGGAAATCTCCGAGGAATGTTAGTGTTAGTGAAGTTCGGAGCTTCCTCGATTTGGCCGGTTATTACGAAAGATTCGTGAAAGGATTTTCAATCCTTGCCGCCCCCTTAACCAAACTTCTTCATAAAGATACGCCATTTGTTTGGTCTAAGGAACAACAAAGGAGTTTTGATCAATTAAAGGAGGTACTTACTCGAGCTCCAATTTTGATGCAACCAGAATCGGGAAATGAATTTACGGTAATTAGTGACGCCTCTCACTTAGGTTTGGGTTGTGTTCTTATGCAAGCCAACAAGGTTGTGGCTTATGCTTCTCGCCAGTTGAAGTCTCATGAGCTGAATTACCCAACCCACGATCTCGAGCTAGCTGCAGTAATTTTTGCCTTGGAGATATAGAGACACTATTTATATGGAGAAAAGTGTTATCTTTTCACCGACCATAAGAGCTTGAAGTATCTCCTAACTCAAAAGGAGCTCAACCTTTGTCAAAGAAGATGGAATGAATTACTTAAGGACTACGATTTAGTCATAGATTACCACCTGGGAAAAGCCAATGTTGTGGTTGCTGTACTCAGTCGTCAACATTCTAGTGGCAAACATTTGAATCAATCAATTTCCTTCCCTACATCCATTCAAAAGTTTTTATGGCCATAATCTGAAATTTTGCCTAATAAATTTTGTAGCTTCAAGCTCTATTAATGCTCATTTTCGAGTATGCAAGAGGCAATGAGTCTTGGCCACATTTCGAATCCATTCTGATATTGTATCAAGAATTCGATTCCTTCAACAATCGGATCTTGAATTGCAAGGAATTTTACTCAAGCTTAAGGATAATGCTGAATCAGATTATGCTCTAAAAGAGGATGGATTACTCTATTTTCGGAATAGAGTGTGTGTTCCTGATGATCCAAACCTAAAAAGAGAAACTTTACAAGAGGCTCACAACAGTCCTTTCTTTATACATCTGGGATCGGTAAAAATGTATAAAGATTTAAAAGACTTATACTGGTGGCCTGGAATGAAGACAACTATTACTGAATTTGTATCCAAATGCCTGGCATGTCAGAAAGTAAAAGTAGAACATCACGTTCCTTCGGGTTTGTTGCAACCTATAGAAATACTAGAGTGGAAATGGGAGCAAATAGCAATGGATTTTGTTAGTGGTTTGCCATTGACACTAAAGAAGAATGATGCCATTTGGGTGATTGTAGATAGATTTTCAAAATTAGCCCAATTTCTCCCTGTTCAAATGAACATGAGTTTGGAACAATTAGCAGAATTGTACATACAAAAAATAATAAAACTTCATAGCATACCTATTTTTATAATCTCTGACCGGGACTCTAGATTTACTTCTAGATTTTGGAAGTCCCTTCAGAAAGTTCTCGGGACTAAGATCAATCTCAGCACAGCCTTTCACACTCGATCAATTGGACAATCTAAAAAAATTATACAAGCCTTGGAAGACATGCTTAGAGCTTGTATACTTGATTTCGGTAAGATTTGGGAGAAAATTTTACCATTAGCCGAATTCTCCTACAAGAATAGCCACCAATCTTCCATTCAAATGGCACCTTTTGAAGCCCTTTATGGGAGAAAACGTAGAACTCCTCTGTGTTGGTCAGAGTTGGGAGAGAATAAAGCTTTGGGGCCGAAACTTTCTCAAGAAACTTAAGAGCAAATACAAGTTATTTGTAGTCGATTAGAAGAAGCCTTCGATCGACAAAAAGCTTATGCTAATCGTAAGACACGGGATATCCAATATCAAGTGGGAGATAGAGTGTTTCTCAAAGTATCACCGTGGAAAAAGGTGTTCAGATTTGGGAAAAAGGGAAAACTTAGCCCCCATTTTATTGGGCCATTCGAAATAGTAGAAAGGATAGGCCCTGTTGCTTATCGTTTAGCCTTACAGGGAAGAATTCAATAAAATAGACAATGTATTTCATGTGTCGATGCTACGTAGTTATTGGTCTGATCCATCTCATATTCTCGACCTGATGAAGTAGAGTTGAATTCCAACATGACATATGATGAAGAACCTATTCAAATCATTGATCAAGAGGATAGAAGGCTTCGAAATAAACCCATCTCTCTTGTTAAAGTGTTATGGAAGAATCATAGAGGCAAGGAAGCTACGTGGGAGCCTGAATCAACCAAGAGGGATCAGTACACACACATGTTTTCCTCAAGTAAATTCGAGGATGAATTTTCTTAAGAAGGGGGGATTGTAATATTCTATGTCATAGCTTAGAAGAAAAGAAATGTTATTAGATTTGATTATAGTTAAATTAGAAATTCCTTAATAAGAATAAGGAATCTATAGGGTCTAATCGAAAGGATGTAAAATTTAGTGGATGATTAGAGTTTGGGAGTAGAAACTTATGTTTGAAAACTTAAGTCATGCATGGTGAGATTTTAAAAAGTAGTGGTTATTCCACTTGTCATTGCCTCCTCAATTAATCGGCTAAATGGATGAAACAAAGAGAAGTCTTCTCCTTCTTTGTATTATACCGAAAATTTAGGCAAAGAGAGAGTTTATGAGGGAGAAACTTTGATTGTAAGAAGAACCAGTTATAAGGAAGCTAGATAGAGATTAATTCATCCTTATCTTGCAAAATTATAGAAGGTAAGTTTGTATCCTTTCCCTTAAGAGCTTTGATCGATTGTTCTATAACTATGGCATGTTGCTTGCTTGATTGTTGTTTGAATTAGTGCTTTGGTGATATCTTGATGATTTGAATGTTTTGTTGGAATTCATTAGTTATATGAATCCTCATAGGAAGTATTTAATTGATATAATGAATTGTGGAAGTAGAAATATTTATGGAATGTTTCCAAATTCATGTTTTAGAATGAACTATCACAAATTTTGATCACCTAGATGATTCCAATTTTAGTTCGAATGAAAGGGGAAAATTGTTACTAAGGAATGGCCAAATAAAATTCTCCTAAACAATGTTCATTTCAAAATTGGGTTTATAAGCTAGCTGATATATTAAATTTAGATTGTAGAGAGCATGAAAATTGGTATTAATTAATTGAGTAAATTAAGCTAATTGAATTTTAACAGGGGATTTTGAGTCTATTTGGGGGCCTAGGAATGCGAGTGAAAGGATTTTTCATAAGAATAAGAAGGGTTTATAATTGGGTTAGGAGATGAAGAAATAAGACAAAGATGAATAAAGAATACAAAGTACTGGTACATATAGGGAAAAAAGTGTCGATCCATCTACTTATAAAGGGTTTAAGGCGGTTCATAAAGTCAACCCTAACCAATATGTTGTCATTTCATTGGTGACATTTTAAATTCGCCTTCTCTTACATTAGTTTAAATTTGCCTTCTCTTACATTAGTTTCAAACCTTTCATTACGAGTTTCGATACTGCAGTTTACAACTTTGTACTTACATTTATAACTTTGGAACTAGTTTTGATATCTCATCACCCGACCGTTACAGTTTGTGCCTTGTTTTTAAAACAAATTGGCAGTTCAATGGTTTTCAATTTTTTAAAGATGTGTGTTCCCAAGAAATGTCTTTTCACTGTCAGTATCAAATATCTTTAATCAGTTCCAATACGAAAGCAACATAAAAGTCTTTTTAGTAGTCAAATTCACCAACAATACATATAAAGCCAAAATTTGTTATAGCTTTTTTCAAGTTATCACTGTTTTGATACTTGTATAAGAGTTTTGGTACTTCGAAAGAACATGCATAAATTCTTTTATAAAATTTCCAAAATAGGTTGTCAAGCTCTAATACCCAACATACCAAACCATAATTATCATAGGAATTTGTATAAGAGTTCTGAAACTTGTCAATATAAGAACCAAACATAGCCCATTCAAATTTAAAAACACAACATTTCAAAAAGTAAAGAAAACAAAAATAATCGTATTAAATAATCAGATCATAATCTAATGGAAGAAATGATGCAAAAGTGGGGTGTTGAACTACAATGGTTCAAGAAATCCGTTGAAGCTGCATATTATAAAACATTACTCTATCAGAAGCCAACATCACAATAGTATTGGTGTTGTAAAATGACATAGACTTGGCATAGTCGATTTCCTCATTACAACATACAAGATCAATACTATATTTATTGTTCCATAACATTTGTAGGTAGTTATCCATCGTCCAAACCTCCAACTTAGTCACATCTCATGTTATTGACATTATTTTCAGCTTCCCTTCATATTTGGCGAGATTGATCGAAAAAAAATCCCTTGTTGCTTGAGTCAGGCACCAATATAGACTCATAACTCTTTGTTTCAAGGTGAAAACTAGTATTCTACATTTTCACTCATCCGTGTTAGCCAAATGCAACCCACCACCCAGATATATTGTGCACGAATTCCTCTTGAAATACTTCTAAACTTGTAACTTCAAATCACCCGAGCGATTCCAAGTCCAACCATTGGAATCAAATATTTTGCAACATATAGCTTAAAAACCTCAAACGTAATCATGGATATTCAAGATTTACTGGTTTAGGGTGTAGACTTGGCATAAATTACCACTGCCTTGTCGTAGGTTTACAAATATATTGCTTATTTTTAGGATAACCTTTGCGAAACACTAAACCTGTATCCATAGCATCTAAGATCTTCAACTCGTGATGAGGCAAAAAAATCAAACACCAGTTTGCGGTCATCGTTACCTAATTGGTCTTTGCTTACAAAGTATAATAACAACATCTGTAATACGTGCTTTGAAACAAGTAGCTGCATATTGTATTTGTTCTTTTAGTATGAGATTCCATGAAGTTGGATTTGTACGTTAGAGAATTACAATTTCTTGACAGAAATCGACACTTCTTCATAGTCTTCAAAGCATTTCTTGAAAATATTTCAAATAACTTGTCATTGGTGAGACTAGAAGATGCCATTGATGTAAGAAGAAAAATGGAAAAAGGAAAGTCCTATGAAGAAGAAAACTGGCAGTTCAACCTCTCTTATAACCAAAAAGTGGCAGTTTAAAAAATATTAAATGTGCCATAAATGCCCCCATTTAACCACAAAATGTGTATTTTCAATAATATGACGAGTATCGAACGTTTACATAGAGTTTTGAACTCATCATGTTAAACCAAAATTGTAACATGTTTTCCTAATGATTTCAGTTTAACTTTTTCCTTTTATGTATAAGAACCATCATCCATAGTTTCAAACCTAATTAAAATTTGGGGTTCCTACCTGAAACTATTTTTTCATTAATAATTTTAAATGTTCCATAAATTTCTTTTAACCCTCAGAAAGTGTCTTTTGAGTAATACGATGAGAATGGAACATTTACATAAAGTTTCAAACTCATCACATTAAACCTAAATTGTTACATGTTTTCCTAACGATTTTAGTTTAACTTTTTTCTTTCATGTATAGGAGTCAGCATCCATAGTTTTTAACCTAATAAAGTTTGGGGTTCCCACCTGAAACTCTATTTTTAGTAATAATTTTAAATATGCCATAAATGTTATTTAACCCCTAAAAAGTGTCTTTTCAGTAATACGATGACTATCAGACATTTACATATTGTTTCAAACTCATCACGTTAAACTTCAATTGTAACATGTTTTCCTAATGATTTCATTTTAACTTTTGCATTTCATGTATCAGAACCAGCATCTATAGTTTCAAACCTAATTCAAATTTGGAGTATCAAACGTTTACATAGAGTTTCGAGCGTCTACAGTTGATTAGTTGTATAATCTGTACAAAAAATGGTGCATATTGTACAACAATTTTTTGTTAAAAAATTTGGGCGATGCCAGATCCTCTCTTTACTCAGCATGAACCAAGATCGACCATTCACGTTCTGAACATCAACATGAGATGACCTGCTTGCATTATATAACATCAATTAAATAGAAATGAACTTAGTATGACAACTAACATTTCTTAAAATTAAAACTTGTCGCGTGTCAAAATGGGACCAATAATTGTTTCTCACAAAAAGTTGTTAGAGGGTTACGAATCGAAGCATAATATGTTGTTATTCCAAACCCTAATAGTACATAGGGACAAAATCTCGATTGCATAACACAAATTAGAAAATTACCAAAACCCAAAATTGTTAGACCATAATACAAATGAATAACTGTAACACCCTAAATCCTAGCCTAGAAGTTTGAAATCAATTGCTTAAGTTGATAGCTTAAATGAATCTAGAAATTAAGCTAAATTGATTAGTCAAGGGTCTAATTGAATGAATGGAAGAACAAGTGACCAAATTAGGATGACCAACTTGTAAACTCTAGCAATTTCAAGGAATGCATGCTAATTTCCTCAATTCTCCTAAATGCCCTTGATTAAGTTAATATTAAGGATTAATTAAGGGACATTACACAAATCAAATAACTTGGATTAAGTGTTATCATCTTCCGTACTTTCTCTTTGTTTGGTTGATTGGAAAAGAAAGAAAAGAGAGAAAGGAAGCTTGAGGGAGAATGCTTGAATCCATGCCATACAACTTTGATTTAGCTTCAAATTAAGTCTAGATAGCTTGCTGATTAAGGTAATTAATTGTTCCTCTTGTAAATTTCATGTTAAATTGTTTGAATAGATGATAAGAAATGTATGAATGGTTGCCTATGCCTTGTTTAAAGGATTGTTTCTTCTTGGTTGATAATTGTCGATTACTTGGATGATTGTTGTAGTCATGTATGATCGATTGCTTTTGCTTGCTTTGCCATGTCTCTTACTCATCATTCGAATGGTATAATATGATTTGAAGTCTAGTGTGAACTTACTTGTTAACTAAGTAAGTTTGAAAGCATTGTTGTTCTATGATTACTTGATTTTTCTTATTGGTTCGAATGCCATGCCTTGATTTGTCTTCGCTTGGTTGTTAAGTAACGCTCCGGAACTGAGTTACTACTAACCCGAGTAGGGGTGTTACATATTAATTGGTATCAGAGCTTTAGGTTTAGTCAATTCTATGACTAAATCGGGCTATCATGCATCATATAGGATACTTGTGCCACGTAGGAGACTTGTATTGAATAGCTTGTGTCTTGCTTATTAAACCAAACTCCTAATTGTTCTATTTGAACATAGAATGTCTAAAACAAGACTCGGTCGGGATAATGAAAGTCCTGAAGGCTCCTTGAATGAAGGAGACAGTGTGAGGATGGAACAGATTCCTTCTCAACCTCAAGCTCAATATCGAGCTCAAGTTGCTGCTCAACAGGAAGCTCCTACTATCAATCTTGTGCAGCAAGAATGTCTTCTAAGTATGAAGGAGATGTTCAATCATCTTGTATCTGCTCTAAAACAAGATCACCCTATTGCTCCTACTGTTGCTGTGCCAAACCGAGCACCAATTGACAAACTGGCTCAACATCGGGCTTATACCTTCACTAGCATCGATGAAGCAAACCCAAAAGTAGCTGAGTACTAGCTAGAAGCCACTACTCAAATCCTTACCAAGCAATTACCTTGTCCCGATGAACACAAACTAGAATGTGCTATAGCTTTGTTAGCTGATGAAGCCTTAAGTTGGTGGGAAACTACTATACTGACTACCCCTGCAAAAGTCGTGACGTGGAAATTCTTCCTCGATAAATTTAGGAAGAAGTATATTAGTGAACAATATTTGGCCGAGCATCGAAAACGTTTCTTGTAACTTAAGAAAGGGGCTGACCTATTGAACAGTATGTAAGCGACTTCTGCAAGTATTGCAAATATTGGTCAGAATATATCAAAACTGAGGCGGACAAGTGCCGAATGTTCATTAACGGGTTAAATGATGAATTAAGCCCTATATTCACTGCTCTGGGTATTATCGACTTCCAAATTTTGGTAAACTGAGTCATTGCTACATAGGCAAAGATGAAGGCCTCAGAGAAACGTAAGAGTGGAAACTCCTAGAATGATAAACGATCCAGAAATGATGACAAGCCACACTGACAGTCAAAGAAAGCTAAACACTCTAAAGATCACTCTTCAAATTATACTCATGTCCAGAAAAAATTATATACCAAAACCTCAATCGATAATTAAATCCTCAGCCTTGATCATCTCAGTTGATAGTACAGGGAATTCTGGTAAAGTTGTTCAGTATTCTTCCTGCAAGTTCTGTCAGAAGCACCACACCGGGCAATGCAGAACTCAACAAAACTTGTGTTTCTTATGTTGAGCCTCGGACCACTATATCCAGGATTGTCCCCGGAATCCCAATAAGGTTCCAAGTTTAACTCCTGGAAATGCAAGCTCAGCTCTCTCCAATCGAAACAAGGGTCCTAAACAAGCCCAGTCTAGAAATCAAGGGAGAGGCAGAGGGAACCATTCGAATGCTCCAACTCATCAGGAACCCCGAGCCCCTGCTCGTATGTACCAAATTTATGGTAAAGATGATGAAGAAGCTCTTGATATTATCGCAGGTACCGTTGAGTTAAATTACAGTCCTGCATATGCTTTAATTGATTTATGGTCTACCCATTCATTTGTTTGTTCTGCCTTGATCAACAAGTTAAAATTAAAACCCGAAATTATCGAATCAAGTCTTGTAGTTTCGAATCCATTAGGGGAAAAACACCCATTAACTTGCACCACAAGCAAGATTCCTTGACCATTCGAAACATACCCTTTCCTATTGATCTTTATGTTCTACCTTTTTGTGAATTTGACTTTATATTGAGGTTAGATTGGTTAAGTAAACATGAAGTCTGGGTAGATTGCCAAAATCGGAGACTGTATCTCTAGGTTTAGGGAAAGAATCCATTCTCTTAATAGACAAGAAACCAACTTCAATCATTGCTAAGATGACTCTCCAAGATGAAATTGAATTCGGTTTGCCTAGCATGCTTGTTGTTTCTGAATTCACTGATGTTTTTCCCGAGGAACTCCCTGGTGTCGCTCTGACTAGAGAACTAGAGTTCGGGATTGAAGTTCAGCCTAGAACAGCTCCGGTGTCTATTACACCCTATAGAATGGCACATGTTGAGTTGAAGGAACTCAAGAAGCAACTTCAATAGCTATAAGACAAGGGTTTCATCTGACCTAGCTCATCTCCTTGGGATGCTCCAATCTTGTTCGTGAAGAAGAAAGACGGGACTGTGAGACTTTGTATTGATTACAGACAGTTGAACAAGCTTACTATCAAGAATCGGTATCCTCTCCTAAGGATAGAAGATCTCTTCGATCAACTCAAGGATGCTTCGGTATTCTCAAACATCGATCTTCGATCGGGATACTATCAAATGAGGGTAAAAGAAGAAGATGTTCCCAAGACAACCTTTCGTACTCGATATGGCCACTATGAATTTCTCGTAATGCCATTCAGGCTAACGAATGCTCCGGATGCTTTCATGGATCTCATGAATTGAGTTTTCAAGCCTTATCTAGACAAGTTCGTGGTCATCTTCATTGATGACATCTTAGTTTACTCTCGGAACAAGGAAGAACACTCTAAACATCTCAAAATTGATTTGCAAACTCTTAGAGAGCGTCAATTGTTCACAAAGTTCACTAAGTGTGAATTTTGGCTATCAAAAGTCTTGTTCCTTGGCCATGTCATCTCGGCATAAGGGATTAAAGTAGACCAGAAGAAAATTTAATCCATCCCGGATTTGAGGCCTCCGAGGAATGTTAGTGAAATTATAAGTTTTCTCGGTTTAGCCAGATATTATCGGCAATTTGTCAAAGGATTCTCATCCATTACCGCAAGTTTGACAATGTTAACCCCAAAGGATACACCTTTTGTTTGGTCAGAAAGCCAACAACAAAGCTTCGATCAACTTAAACAAGCCCTGACTCATGCACCAGTTCTTATCCAACCAGAATCGGGTAAAGAATTCACTGCCTATAGTGAAGCATCTCATTTAGGACTCGGATGTGTCCTAATGCAAGATGAAAAAAGTGGTAGCTTATGCTTCAAGGCAACTGAAACCACACGAGTCAAACTATCCAACACACGATCTAGAATTGGCAGCTATCGTGTTTGTTCTCAAAATATGGAGACATTACTTGTACGGGGAGAAATGTAACCTGTTCATAGACCACAAGAGTCTCAAATATCTTCTGAATCGAAAAGATTTGAATCTGAGACAAAGAAGATGGCTTGAATTGCTTAAATACTACGATTTGGTTATCGACTACCATCCGGGGAAAGCAAACGTGGTTGCTAATGCCCTTAGTCGCAGACCATACTCGAGTAAACTCCTAAATCTAAATTCTAGTATATTTCAATCGAATTTGAACTTTCTTGGGTCACAAGAAAGCTATTCGTACACTTACTTGTTTTGCAAGTAACCATTCAAAATTTTCCTTAATGATCATATGTATTTTTTGTAGCTACTCCAGCTATCAATGCTCATTTCTGTTTATCCAAAGGACGAAAATTCTTGTCTGAACTTCAAGTTCAATCTAGCTTAATCTCGAGAATTAAAGAACTCCAACAAATTGATCCATATCTTTAGAAGATCATATCTAAGCTTGCTTCTAAGCCAAATTCTGACTTCTCCCTTAAGTCAAATGGACTCCTCTATTTCAAAGATAGAGTGTGTGTTCCTAACAATGTGGAACTAAGATAAGAAATGTTACAAGAAGCTCACCAAAGATCATTCTCGATTCACTCGGGATCAGTTAAGATGTACAAGGATCTTAAGCCACCATACTGGTGGCCGAGAATGAAATCAGCTATTACAGACTTCGTATCGAAGTGCCTTACTTGTCCAAGAGTTAAAGCCAAACATCGAGTTCCTACTGGATTACTTCAGCCAATTGAATTTCCTCAGTGGAAATGGGATCGTATTACAATGGATTTCGTTACTGGTCTTCCTTCCACTCCAAGAAAGAACGATGTTGTATGGGTGATTGTAGATAGATTCACAAAGTCTACTCACTTTATCCCTGTTCGAATGAACATGAGCTTGGAAACCTTAGCCGAGCTATATATCCGTAAAGTGATTCGATTACACAGTGTACCTACAGCTATTATCTCTGATCGAGACCTCAGATTTGCTTCGCGATTTTGGAAGTCTATACAGAAAGATCTTGGAACCAAAGTGAATCTAAGTACAGCTTTCCATCCTCAGTTTGATGGACAATCTGAAAGGATTATTCAAGTACTAGAAGACATGCTTCGTGCTTGTGTTATAGAGTTCGAGAAGAACTGGGAGGAATCTCTACCCCTTGTAGAGTTTGCCTACAACAATGTTTATCAAGCATCTATTTAGATGGCACCATTCAAAGCTCTATACGAGAGAAAATGTATAACTCCTTTATGTTTGTCTGAATTGGGGGAAAACAAAGTGCGAGGACCTTAATTGCTTTGGGAAACCGAAGAACAAGTGAAGATCATTCATGATCGATTGATGGTAGATTTCGATAGACATAAAGCTTATGTTGACTTTAAAAGGAGAGATATCCAGTATGCTATTGGAGAAAAAGTCTTCCTAAAAGTCTCCCCTCGGAAGAAAGTCCTTCGATTTGGAAGAAGAAAGAAACTCAGTCCCCGATTCATTGGTCCATTAGAAACCACTGAAAGAATTAGACCGGTGGCCTATCGATTAGCTCTCCCTAAAGAATTCGATATAATCCACAATTTATTCCACATATTTATGCTCAGAAGATACAGATCAGATCTATCCCATATTCTTGAACTGGAAGAAGTTGAGTTGAACCCTGACTTGTCCTATAAAGAAGAGTTTGTTCAGATTCTTGATCGGGAAGTAAGAAAGCTTTGGAACAAGATTGTTCCTCTTGTCAAGGTTTTGTGGATAAACTATAAGATAGAAGAAGCTACTTGGGAATCTGAAGAAATCATGAAGAAGCAATATCCCCATCTTTTCAATTTAGGTAAATTCGAGGACGAATTTATTTTAAGCGGTGGAGAATTGTAACACCCTAAATCCTAGCCTAGAAGTATTGAAATCAATTGCTTAAGATGATAGCTGAATTGAACCTAGAAATTAAGCTAAATTGATCAGTCAAGGGTCTAATTGAATGAATGGAAGAACAAGTGACTAAATTAGGATGACCAACTTGTAAACTCTAGCAATTTCAAGGAATGCATGCTAAATTCCTCAATTCTCCTAAATGCCCTTGATTAAATTAATATTAAGGATTAATTAAGGGACATTTTAGACATTACACAAATCCAATAACTTGGATTAAGTGTTATCATCTTCCTCACTTTCTCTTTGTTTGGCCGATTGGAAGAGAAAGAAAAGAGAGAAAGGAAGCTTGAGGGAGAAAGCTTGAATCCATGCCATACAACTTTGATTTAGCTTCAAATAAAGTCTAAATAGCTTAGTGATTAAGGTAATTACTTGTTCCTCTTGTAAATTTCATGTTAAATTGTTTGAATAGATGATAAGAAATGTATGAATGGTTGCCTATGCCTTGTTTAAAGGATTATTTCTTCTTGGTTGATAATTGTCGATTGCTTGGATGATTGTTGTAGTCATGTATGATCGATTGCTTTTGCTTGCTTTGCCATGTCTCTTGCTCATCATTCGAATGGTATAAGATGATTTGATGTCTACTGTGATCTTACTTGTTAACTAAGTAAGTTTGAATGCATTGTTGTTCTATGACTACTTGATTGTTCTTCTTGGTTCGAATGCCATGCCTTGATTTGTCCTTGCTTGCTTGTTAAGTAACGCTCCCGAACCGAGTTACTACTAACTCGTGTAGGGGGTGTTACAATAACTATTATTGAAAATCAAATTAATATGATGTAATTTTCAAAAGATAATGGTTCAACAATGAACCTAACTCATGGGTCAAAGGTTTTGGGCTCATACTTTGGTTGAGTAATAATTGCCGGAGGTTTCAATTTATTTCCCTTCATCAATTTCCTATATTTAACCGCCGCATCGTGGAGCAATAACATGTTCATGTTTACTTTATCTACAACTAGCTCGTATTAGCAGCACCATCATGTCACATTGCCCAATTTTCTACACTCACAAAAATAAATATGGTAGCATCAAAATAGTTTTAGAAGAATAAAACGTTTGATTATAAATGAAATGATACTTTATCATTCTCATACGGTATGAGGCAGTTCACTGATATGGGTACCTAATCGTATGCCCTTCATCCATGCAATGAGGAACATACCAATGTCATATTTGTCAAGTTCGATTTTGTTGCAATCATTTAATTAGATATTGGATGAAAACAATAAACGAATACACAAACAATCACAACTAATACCCATTTTCTTGAAGCCAGACTTTAGGATGTTCAATTTTTAGCATGTTAAATAGCACCTTCGGTTTGCCAAACACCTTAACAAACTTTCCGTCCTTAGGAAATTCCACAAAAGATCGTATCTGCAAGAAAATGACAACAAAAACAAAGTTCATTCATTCACATTATCATTCATACAATGCTAACATGTTGTCCATAAAAAAAATGTGTTCTCACCGTTGTCCTAACCACTTCAGTCCTATGCAGAGTCATTGTACTATTTGGTAAGTTATCTAATATCCAAACTTCCCAGCGTACCATATGAATCACACACAAGTGCCATTGCGTACCTCCATCATTCATGGGGAATATTTGCATAGATACAAAAGAAGGCATAAAGGTTATCTGACGTTGCCTTTTTTCCTTCGTCTCCTCACAATTTGACGACAAGGCTGTAACACCCCTAATCCAACTTAGAAGATAAACCAAACTAGATAACATTACTGAACAAACATCATACAAACATACAAGTTTTGACATACATGTGTAAGCCCTTAACTAGGGTCATAAAAGCAAAACATGAAAATTATAATACAAAGGTTGATATGACTACTAGAGGAACTTTGGAACATCAATTAATACTTCTTAGTAATTCATTAATAGATTTATTTTACACTAGATTAGAAAGACTTCATTCGACAAAGAGACAACGTATAACTTAGGAGCCAAGCAATACATTAATCTTTGTTTACAAGGATTTACCCTATTCAAATCATAACCTAGATGGTCCAAGTTCATGGCTTTCATTTTTAAAATATTCCATTATTCATTAAAAGAATTTCCAAATTTGTTTACTTCTAGTGAATTTCGAATTAAGCATAGTCAAAATTCGATGAACAGAACCTACTCTTGATTGCTACTTGTAACACCCCCTTCCTGGTCTGGTAGAAAACTGGGTCGGTAAGTGTTATTGGAAGACGGATTCAGAGATCAGAATCGAATTTTGGGGTTAATTTAAAACTTTTCAAACTAAAAGGACTAAATTGCAAATGTTACAAACTATCAAACCTAATTCAAATTATTGATTTCCAACCTGTAATTAGACTAACTAATTATTAACCTTAGCAGTTTCGTTGTTATCTGATATTTTTAACCTATCCATTTGAGCCATATAATTATTAGTGACCAATTTGTAATCTTTTAAAACTATTCTCGTGTTTTTTAACAGAATTAACTAACACCGTACCGATAGACTATAGGCCGTATCGGTACGCTAAGTTGAATTTCACAATTTCTAGGTTCAATTTCAACGACCCCGTACCGATACATATGTGCCCGTACTGATACACTTTGACTAGGGTTGACTCATTTTGGTACGCCTTAGGTCGTACCGATGCAATTACTTTTCGAGACCTTACTGTCAAGGTCCGTATAGGTACACTCCCTAGTGTATCGATACTCCCTACTTTATCAAGTCCAATTATGTCAGGCCGTATCGATATAGCTAGCCTCGTATCAATACGCCCATCCTGTAATAACAAATTTTATCTGGTTTTTACCTAATTTAACCCCTCAAATTTTGTCCAATTATTACCAAATTTTATCAACAAGCCTAAAATCCATTACTCTACTGTCATACCAAATTGTATAGCATTTCGAATCCGTTTACCTAGTTTTCACTTTATGCTCATTTTAGGTTCATTTTAACTAACTAACCATCCCCATAACATACCATTTCATGCATTCAACACTAATTCATAATAGGAATTTTACACAACCATCAAACTACTTATACAAAACATTTTAGACCATATGCCACTCTATTAGGAGTTTAAAGCAAGGTTATGCATACATATAGCTTACGAAGAGGTGACTTGCAATGAAAGAGCACGATCGGAAGCCGGAATTCTTTTCAGGTCCTAAAAATGCACGACACACATACATGTTAGGCTTATATTGTAACATACTCTAACCACCCTAGTAGGATTAGGTAAGTTACCATAATTTCAATCAATGATTCATACAATTAAAGGTAGAGTGTTCAGTTTGTTTTAAGTCTTTCTTGCTCATTAAGAAAGGTTTCAAATAGGTGAGGACCTATAGTGCACTTTGTTTTCAAAATCAAAACCAATTAAGACTTAATTGATTCCCAAGCAATCATTCGAACTAGATGAGAAGCCTATTAGATAATTTCAACATTCAATGTAACTATCAAGCATTTCAATAAGTGATTTACATGTTTTACTTATGTGACCTTAATCAACATATGAGCTTACAAAGTTATACATACCATTCGGCTAACTCTCTAAGTGATCAAGGTAGTTCATGTCTAACATATTGATTACTAAATTTACTTACTGTTAACTAGCCAACTTCAATAGATCTATTCAACCATCACATGCATAATTCAACCATAGGAAATCTAACATTTGGCTAACAACATACAAGCTCATTAAGATGCATACATGCTCATATATTTACATACCATACTCTTATAGATCATAGATGAAGTTAATTTATACAAACCACAACTAAGTGATCATAAATATTCATGCCTTAGGTGCCACCATCCTAGGAGAACTATAACAAGATGGAAACATACTTTTTCAAGCTAAATATGACTTGTACGAGCTTAGATTTTGGGATAGGATCCAATATCATCCTGAATCGTATAAATGAGACTTGAATAAGCAAAACTTAGTGAGTGAGTTAAAGTTACAAGGCAATCACTACAATAAGTCTCAACTACGGACCATCAAATAGATGATATGGTTCCCCCATCATAGGAACCATTCAAACAAAGCATACACTACTAGATTCATTGCCTAATTTTCAATCCAATACCAATACAAGGCTTGAAGTTTAGACATACTCAATCATCCAATACGATTAACATTAAGCTCATCATATCATTTAAACACAATCAATGTTTCAACTCAAGCAATCTCATATAAGCAATGTTCAATCATTGTTTCAATAGCAATAGATCATGGCATTTAATTTTCCTTTACAATCAAGCAATCTCATATAAGCAATGCTCAATCAGTGTTTTAATATCAATAGTTCATGGCATCCAATTCCCTTTACAATCAATCAATGCAATTCAATATAGCAATAGGTTTAATGTACATGAGGTATAAGTTAATTTTAGGTGTAGCCTTGAGAATCGATAACTCAGTCTAGATACTCTTGTCTCCAACCAATCTGTCGCCAATAACAATAGTCAATATGGTACCAAGTAACTGGTCAAATCCCTCCTACTGTCGCCAATGACCAATAACAAAACTTCCCCCTATTGTCGCCAATTAGGGACCAATGTTCCGGACTATAGTCCACCCCGACAATGAGCTCTATAGACTCTATGGCTTGCCAACTATATCTAAGACCGACTCGAGACCAAGGCTTATAATAGTTATCACTTTCAATCAATTAGAAGCATGATTCAATTCAATATGCACATTTTGTGCCAATATACCCTTTCAATCGAATAGGGATCAAGCCAATACCAATTTCAATGTTTCAATAGTCAACGAAGGTGTGTCAATCAATATGTCAATAAACAATGACTTGAGTTACTTCTATCTATAACATCATGCATCAATTAAATATAGTTCAATTAGGCAATAAGCATATCATGACAATCAATAGCAATTCAAGCATGCTTCACAATCAAGTAACCACTCAATAGAGTACTTACCTTCCTAATGCTCCATAGCAAGCTCATTATACAATTTATACTTAAGAATTAATAAGAACTACAAATCAAAAATAGACTTGGAGAGGTTACCGCCCTCTCCAAACTTTAAACTACACTAACCAGAATTTTCTGAGCTATTGTCAATCCCAGATTGTAACCCCTTTCCCTCTACTAGCTTGTTGATCTAAGTGAGCCCTTTTTTTTCTCAATTTCCACTTGATCTAACATTCATACAATACATAGTGTATTAGATACAATCCATCAACCAATTGAGTCATTATGTGAATCCATATACTCAAGCATTCAATTCAATACAAACATCAAGACTGTTGCTGTCTGGCAACATGTGCACTGCTTACTTAAATGTTCATATCTTTTTTTTTCTGTACATCGGATTTACACCGTTAGAAAGCTATATTAAATTTCCTTCTAACCATATAAGCCTTACATTTTTATTCATTGTGAATTAATTCAGTTTTTTTACTTAAAGACAACCCAAATTGTCTCACTGGACAGTTTGCACTGTCCTTAGATATTAGTCTCTACAAACTATTTTATAACTCGAAATTCGATTCTGTTTGTCGCATAAGAAAATAGACATACATATGATTCTTTTCATATAATATTTTGTCCCTAATTTGGTCTATGTGATTTTCTACAGATTTTTAAACTCACTGCCCAAAATAGAGTCTCAGTCAGTCCAATTATGTGTCCAACCTATAAAAACAGGGTAATTGAGCAATATTTTCAATTTGATCCATTAAGACAACAATTCACTAGAATTTCCAGGAACCACAATTTCAATTCACATATCATCATCCATTCTAATCATCATCCAAATTTTCCAGCAACTAGCATAGCATTTCACCATCAATTTGGCTATTGACAACATCAATTTCTCCTACTCATTCGAATGGAAAATCAATTTCATGGATTGATCAATCAATTCAACTTCTTAACTAGTTCATAGCATCAATTCACTATCTATTAATCAAATTCATGTAATTCAAGCAAGAACCCTAAATCTACATGCATCATTTGAATCTATAACACATTAAGGAAGAGACTTTACCTTCCTATCAAGATTATATGAATGTTATCAACTCCAATTTCACCAAATTTCAAGCTTGAATAAATGAATCATGGAGTTTTCTCACTCAACCCCTTTCTCTCTTCTTTGTTCCAAATACTTGGCCAAGAGGAGAAAGATGATGATAGTTCATCAATTAATTCCTCCCTTAAATGTCTAATTTATCCTTAATTATCAACTAATTAATGACATGTGTAGGGGCATTTTAGGAATGTATGAATTTTGCATGCATTCCTTCAATTTGTTGTTTGTTTTGGTTTGGTCACTTATACATTAGTTTACTACTTTTTCATTTCTAACATTCTAGTCCTTATTAACTAGATCTAGTATCTTGTTTTCAATCAATTATTCCATCCCCCTTAAAGAAATTCGTCATCGAATTAACTTGAGGGGAATAGATGAGGGTACTGTTTTCTCATTGTTGCTTCGGGTTCCCAAGTGGCTTATTTTACATTGTGATTTTCCATGGAACTTTCACCATTGGTACCATCTTATTACGAAGCCTCTTGACTTCTTTATCAAGTATTTGAATTGTCTCTTCATCGTATGATAAATCAGGATTAAGTTCCACCTCATTAGGTTCTAAAACATGTGATGGATTTGATCGATATTTCCCCAACATTGATACATGGAAGATGTTGCAGATTCTATTAAATTCAGCAGTGAGTGCTAGCTTGTAAGCACCTAGACCGATATTTTCTAAGACTTTAAAAGTTCTGATGAAACGAGGGCTTAGTTTACCCTTCTTCCTGAATCTGAGGATTTTCCTCCAAGGAGATACCTTCAAGAATATGTAATCTCCCACTCGATATTCAATGTTTCTTCTCTTGCTATTGGCATAAGCCTTTTGCCTATCAAAGTCCTCTTTAAGTCGACTATGGATCACCCGAACTTGATTTTCAGTTTCACGAAGCAATTCAGGTTTTGAGACCTTGTTTTCACCCAATTCACACTAGCATAAGGGAGTTCTACATCTCCCACTATACAATGCTTCAAATGAGGTCATTTTGATAGAAGCTTGATGGTTGTTGTTGTAGGCAAACTCGGCTAATGGTAGAGATTTCTCCCAGTCTTTACCAAAGTCAATAATGCAAGCTCAAAGCATGTCTTCAAGCACTTGGATTACTCTTTCAGATTGTCCATCGGTTTGTGGATGGAAGGTAGTGCTAAGGTCCAACTTAGTTCCCAGAGCTTCTTGAAGTGCCCTCTAGAATCGAGAAGTAAAACGAGAGTCCCGATCTAATATAATAGATCTAGGAACACTGTGAAGTCTGATTACTTCTTTCAAGTATAATTCAGCTAGTTGTTGGAGGCTCTTGTTCATTCGAACATGTATGAAGTGAGTCGATTTGGTGAACCTATCAACGATCACCCAAATAGCATCATTATTCCTCGGCGATAGAGGCAATCCCGATACGAAGTCCATTGTTATACACTCCCACTTCCATTGAGGCAATTCGATAGGTTAAAGGAGTCCAGTAGGTAGTTGGTGTTTGGCCTTCACCTTTTGTCAAGTGAGGCACTTTGTTACGAAGTCAACAATATCGACCTTTAATCTCGGCCACCAATAGACTTCCTTTAAGTCCTTATACATCTTGATCACTCCCGAATGTATTGAAAAAGGACTACTATGTGCTTCTTGAAGCATTTCTCTCCTAAGGATTGGATCATTGGGTACACAAACCCGATTCTTGAAGTAGATCACACCTTTCAATTGAAGTGAGAATTCAGTGCTCGAATTGGATTCAATTTCTTTCAATATCTTCTGATGTTCGGGATCATTTTGTTAAAGCTCTTTGATCCTCGAATTCAAGTCGGATTGAACTTGAAGTTCTGCCACATATCTCTGATTCTTTAGGAGCTTAAAATGGGCATTGAAAGTAGTTGAAGCTAAAATTAAAGGATTTTGATTAGTGGATTCATATCATCCTTTCAAATAGGGGATAAACAATGTTGGAAATACGTATTCGATAGTACCAATTGAATGTTTGCGACTAAGCGCATCAGCCACAATATTTGCCTTGCCTGGGTGGTAATCAATGATTACATCATAGTATTTTAGAAGTTCCACCCATCTTCGTTGTCGAATATTTAACTCTTTCTGAGTTAGGATGTATTTTAAACTCTGATGATCCGTAAATAATTGACATTTCTCTCCATATAGGTAATGTCTCCAGATCATTAAAGCAAACACGACCGCAGCTAGCTCCAAGTCGTTTGTTGGATAGTTCAATTCACGTGGCTTGAGTTGCTGAGAAGCATAGGCAATGACCTTGTCGTCTTGCATCAATACACACCCTAAATCGAGACGGGAAACATCACTGAAGATTGTAAAGTCCTTTCCCGATTAAGGTTGGATTAGAATAGGAGCTTGAGTTAGGACTTTCTTCAATTGATCAAAGTTCCTTTGTTGGTTCTCAGACCATTTAAATGGAGTATTCTTCTGAAGGAGTTGAGTCAATGGAGTAGCAAGAATCGAGAACCCTTTCACGAGTCTTCGGTAATACCCAGCTAAACCGAGAAAACTCTTAACCTCGCTAACATTTCTTAGAGTTCTCCATTTGATGATGGTTTGAATCTTCTTAGGATCAACCTTTATCCCTTCGACCGAGATAACATAGCCAAGGAATAATACTTCTGAGAGCCAGAACTCGCATTTGCTCAATTTGGCATATAGCCGATTCTCTCTCAATGTTTGGAGTACAATTCAAAGATGATTAGCATGTTTTTCTTTGTCCTTTGAGTAGACAAGAATGTCATCAATAAAGACAACCATTAATTTGTCCAAATAGGGTTTGTCCAAATAGGGTTTGAACATTGGGTACATTTAAGTCTTGTATTCTCATCTGACAATACCCTGATCACAATTGATCTTGAAGAAAACTTTGGCATCCTTGAATTGATCGAACAAGTCCTCAATCCTCGGCAATGGATACTTGTTCTTAATAGTGAGCCGGTTTAGCTGACGATAATCAATACATAGCCTCATTGACCCGTTTTTCTTCTTAATGAACAATACGGGTGCTCCCTAGGGTGAAGAGTTAGGTCGGATGAAGCCCTTGTCTTGAAGCTCTTGCAATTGTTTCTTAAGTTCTTTGAGTTTAATAGGGGCCATTCGGTATGAAGCGATAGACACTGGATCACTCCCGGGTTGAACTTCAATCTTGAATTTGACTTCTCGAATAGGGGGCAATCCCAGCAATTCCTTAGGAAAAACATCAGGGAAGTCAGAAACAACAGGGAATGAACTCACCCCAAATTCAATTTCATCACTTTTAATCATAGCAACAATGATGCTAATAGGTTTCTTATCGATCAAGGTAATGGATTTTTCTCCGAGACCTCGGAGAAACAAATTTCTCTTTTGGCAATCTACCCAAGCTTGATGCCTTCCTAACCAATCTAATCCCAGAATGAGATAAAATTCAACATAGGGTAACAATAACAAGTCGGCTAGGAATGGGATGCCCTGAATAAAAAAAAGGGCAATCCTTACATATATGATTTACTATTACATTATCTCCTAAAGGATTGGTAGCAATTAAGCTACAACTGACATATTCAGGCTTCAATTTAAGCTTTTCAATTAAAGGAGATCTTATGAATAAATGATTTGATCCCATATCAAATAAAGTATAAATAGGGTAGGTATCGAGGTAGATTGTACCTGCAATTACATCAGTAGATTCTTTATCCTCACGCCCCCGGATGTGATAGACTTGAGCAGGTGCCCGAGACTCTTGATATGTAGCATTAGACACTTGGCCTTTGCTCTTCCCATAGTTGCCTGAGTTAGCTTGCTTCGAACCCTTTTCCCCTAGGTGAAGGGGCTTGATTCGATTTGTGAGAAACATGAGAAGGCAACATGTTTGGATTTTGAGAGCAATCTTTGACATAGTGTGTTGTGTCTCTACACAAGTAGCAAGCATTAGTAAGCTTTCTACAAACTCTGGTATGGTTCTTTTGACAAGTCTTGCAAGTAGGGATTTGGTTCTCCCTCTAGTATTCCCGATGCTATCCAAGGATACCATAGGTGTTGAGGATCTGGACATAGCTTGTGGCTTGGGTATATAGCTAACCTTAAAGAAATTTCCCTGATTGGAAGAATTTCCTTCTTGGTTCTTTTGTTTCTTGTTGCGCCAATGAGGCTTGTGATCATCCCTCGATCTTTTTTTATCTCGGGATTGATTCTCTGATCGTTTTGCCGAAGTCTTCATCTTGGCTTTGATAGCTATAACTCTTTTGACCAATTCTTGGAAGTCAGTAATCCCCAAAGCAGTGAACATGGGGCCTAACTCATCATTAAGACCGTCGATGAACATTCTACACTTATCCTCCTCTTTCTTTATGAATTCCGGGCCGTATTTGCAATATTTGTAGAATTCACTAACATACTTCTCGATAGGCTTTCTTCCTTGTTTTAGGTACAAGAACTTCTTTTTGCGATAAGCAAGATACTGATCACTTATATACTTCTTTTTGAATTCTTTAAGGAAGAATTCCCAGGTGGTAGCTTCTTCAGGTGCTGCCAAGGTAGTAGTTTCCCACCAATTCAATGCCTCCTCGGCCAATAAAGCTACTGCACACTCCAACTTATGTTCATTTGAGCACTGCAGTTGTTTAGACAATATTCTTGTCATATTCTCCAACAAATACTCCGCTTCTTCTGGCTTATCTTCACTTGTTCCAGTGAAGGTGTAAGCTCGGTGTTGAGCTAACTTATCAATAGGAGCTCTTACCGGCTTTGCTACTGGAGAGTCATAAGTACTTTGTCTCATTGAGACAATCATCTGATCAAACATCTCCTTCAGACTGGACATGCATTCTCGTTGAATAGGATGAATCACGAGAACTTCCTGCTGAACTTGTTGGGGTTCAGTAGGCTTCAGGGGATCCTGGTTCATCCTTACGCTCCCTCCCTCATTGGAGGAGCCAGTCGGGCTTTCATTATCCTTGCCCAATCTTGTTTCATACATTCTATATATAAGGAATAAGAGAAGTCAAGCTCAAGTCACAATCCAATCAATATTCAAGTAACTCCTAGGTGGCACCTAAATGATCAATGACAATAGCTTATTCATGCAATAGACCCTAGAATCATGCAACCATAAGCTCTGATTACCATTCTATAACATACTCTAACCACCCTAGTAGGATTAGGTAAGTTACCACAATTTCAATCAATGATTCATACAATTAAAGGTGGAGTGTTCATTTTTTTAAGTCTTTCTTGCTCATTAAGAAAGATTTCGAATAGGTGAGGACCTATAGTGCACTTTGTTATCAAAATCAAAACCAATTAAGACTTACTTGATTCCCAAGCAATCATTCGAACTAGATGAGAAGCCTATTAGATAATTTCAACATTCAATGTAACTATCAAGCATTCCTATAATTGATTTACATGTTTTACTTATGTGACCTTAATCAACATATGTGCTTACAAAGTTATACATACCATTCGACTAACTCTCTAAGTGATCAAGGTGGTTCATGTCTAACATATAGATTACTACATTTACTTATTGTTAACTAGCCAACTTCAATAGATCTATTCAACCATCACATGCATAATTCAACCATAGGAAATCTAACATTTGGCTAACAACATACAAGCTCATTAAGATGCATACATGCTCATATATATACATACCATACTCTTATCGATAATAGATGAAGTTAATTTATACAAACCATAACTAAGTGATCATAAATATACATGCCTTAGGTGCCACTGTAACACCCTAAATCCTAGCCTATAAGTATTGAAACCAATTGCTTAAGTTCATAGGTTAATTGAACCTAGAATTTAAGCTAAATTGATTAGTTAAGGGTCTAATTGAAAGAATGAATGAAATAAGTGATCAATTTAAAGTGACTACATTGAATTAAAGGAGAAAGATGATGATTGCATGCTAAATTTCTCATTTCCCCTAATGCCCTTGATTAAGTTAATAGGAAGGATTAATTAAGGGACATTTTAGACATTTCACAAATCCAATAACTTGGATTAAGTGTCATCATCTTCTTCATTTTCTCTTTGTTTGGCCGAATTGAAGAAGAGAAAATAGGGAGAAAGAGAGTTGAGAATTCATCCATTGAAGAAGGGAAATTAAGCTTGCATGTATGAATCTACTCTTGTTCAATCAAATAGGCAACTATACTTGTTGACTTGGGCTGTTTTGATGATTGTAAGATGAAACTAACTATTGAATATGTTGTTAGATGATTGTATTGTTGTAGAATTATGCAAATTTTGAGAATGAACATTAGGTATTGTGCTGGAAATTAGGTGTAAGCGATAGTGTAACAAAGTTAGGTTGCTGGAAATTTGAAATGAATGTTGTTGTAAGAATTGAATTGATAGAACATGTCATTGAGCTATGGAATTAATGAATTGAACATGATCGTGATTAGATAATGTAATTAAGGTTTTAACAAGCTGAATTGTTAGTAACCAATGCTGGAAATGAAAGATAAAAGTATGAACATAGTCATATATCATAGAAACTATTTTAGTAAGAACATATTGTGTAAACATGCAAAATTAAGCAATTTAACCAACTTACTCTATTTTGGATGCCTTGAAAAATGAATTAACATTGAATAAACATGTTTAGGATGTCATATGAAATGAATTTTAGGGCCAAAACATTGGTTAAAATGAATTTAAGGAATTAAAATGTGAATAGGTGCAATCTGCCCAGAATTGCTCTGTTCTGGGTAGTAACTTTGAAAATTCACCAAAATTTGTATAGATCAAATTCAGGGATGAAATTTTAGTGACATGATCCTTAGTATGTATAATTTCATTATGTGAAAACATAACTGAAAACTGGGTCCTATGCTGGAAACTGTAAATAGAAATTGCTGGACAGTGCAAACTGTCCAGACAGTGTAAATGCCCTGTCTTTAAACAATAAACTGTATTAATTGGATAAGAACTAAAATTCAAGCCTTATATGATCATATATAAAATGTTGTTAACTTTCCAACGGTGTATAGTAATCGAAATTCCGACGTACGGATTAAAAGATATGACCATTTTAAGGGACAGTGTGCAAACTGCCAGGCAGCAGTGTACTGGACAGTTTGGGACTATTTTTACACCTAGATGCAAATTGTTTCCTAAACAGTTTTGGGACATTGTAACCTGTCCAGTTATGTCTAAAAATGAGGTAATAACAATATGGGGATGAACTAGTGAGAAATGCTTAAAAGAAAACATAAAAAACAGTAGCTAAATGTTAGGTACAATGTGGTAACATTGCTACTATATATGTGTTATGCTTGCTCGACCAAGGGCAGCAAGTTGTGGAACAAGAAGATAAGAGTGGACATCCCAAAGCTAAAGGCAAAGGGGTTTGGATACAAGACAATTGATTTGCTATGAGTATTGCGAGTGCAACTATCCTTAGGGTTGGGACTTAGGTCCTAACCAACCTTGTTATTGTCTTAATTCAATGTCATTGCCATGTAACATGACCTAATACATATTTGGCTAATTAAGGGAAGAATGACATGTATGCCAACTTGTTTGATGTCATGATCTAATTGTTTACTTGAGTGTTAATCAAATGAAATGTAATGCTTGACATGTTGCATTGCTTATGCCAAAGGTAAGAAATGACATGGTTGCTTGGAGAATAAGGTACGCATATTGCTTACATATGCATGTGTTTGTGATTGATATACATGGCTGTTTGAAATGAAATGTACAATGGTGCCACTTTGTATCCATGCCATTCAAATGGCATGGATAGTTTTGCCTTGGGAGTTAAAACTCCATAAGCCTAAGGGCTTGGCTTTTGAATGACAAAATTATGTATGGATTAATGAATTGTATAAAGCTTGAATGAAATGGATAATCAACAACCTTGGTAGCTAGTTTGGATAGATAGGAGGGCATGCCATAGAATCTTGAGCTTAGTTTGGCACTACGGTGCATTTTGGCACGACGGTGCATTTCGGCACTACGGTGCATTTCGGCACTTCGGTGCATTTTGTTGAAGATTTGATTATCTATTGAACTAAATACCAAGGGTGTTATAAGATGACTTAATAACTTGAAGTGAACATTGTTTGCTTTGGTTTTGTGTTGTGAACCTCCTTGCCTTGAAAGATAATACATGAATTATTGTATAACTAGTTACTTCACATGAAAGTTATGCATATTTGATGCTTGTTGTGTAAGAATGACTATTTGACACTTGGTGTTTTTGATTGCTTGTCTCCTAAGCAATAGATTGAATAGCATGTTATGTATACATGATGGATGTTGCTATGTTGATTGTGTGATAAGTGAAGCTCGTCTATGTTTACCCCATTCAATTCGAATAGTATGTGACATGAAGTGATGACTTTGATTCTTTGAAATACATGTAAACTTGGACATGTATGCTTGGAAATTGGCTAGACTTAGTGTTACCTCACTAAGTACATAACTTGTACTTACCACTCTATTCTTCATTCTTCCCATAACAGATTAAGGACACTTTCAAGAGGATATCTTGATCTTGAAGAAACGTTCAGAAGCAAGCTTGAAAGTATGATTTCATACTCTTTGTATGTTCCTAGTTTGGTGGCACTAGAACTTGTAATAGTTAGCCTTGATCATGCATTTTGTTGTGTGTTTAAGACTAGTATAATAATGTTTTGTTGGGCCTATCGTGTAACCAAATTGATGACTTAAGCTATGTATATGAACCATGTTGATAAGTATATAATAAGTTTGATGCTGTGCATAGTGTGAAATTAATCCAATGATTGTTGAATCATTGTTTCATTCGAACAATAGACCAATGTTGTATGATCATGCATTAGTTCCTATGGCCATTGATATGATTCAGCAATGTTGAGATTGAAGCTAAAGTATGTTCAAACATGCTTTATCAATGAATTAGCCAAGTATGCCATATAATACTATGACTTGATTGAAAAAGAAACAAATGAAATGAACTAAGTGAACACTTAGCTATTCGAATAGGGTGTATGAACATATAATAAAAATGTAAGTTGGATACCTTGTATTGATCATGATTAATTGGTTGAATAAGTAGTATCTTGAGATGCAAGTAAGCTAATCAAAATGTGTTCAGTGATCACCTTGTATCATTCGAATAGGGTGCATGAGCTTGTAATAAGAATGAATGTTGAATCATGTCTAATAGTAACCTATTGTGAAGTATGCCACACTTGTGATTGTTGTTTGAATGATGTATGTGAATTGAATGGAAAGGTAAATTGAATTATGAAAAGTGGTAACTTAGGATAAGTATGAAATGAAACAAATTAGTACCTAAATTAGCATGCTAAGAATGCTTCTTTTGATTAATGTGGTTTACTTGTATGTATTGTATGGTTGTGTTTAGGTTAATTGCGTTGCAAGTTATGTATATCGAGGTTACTTACTCGACAAGTAACCTATCTTTTGCTTTGCTTTCGCTTTGGTAACGCTCCTAAACCGGATTACGGCTAACCCGGAGATGGGGTGTTACAGCTACCATCCTAGGGGAACTATAACAAGATGGAAACATACTCTTTCAAGCAAAATGTGACTTGTACGAGCATAGACTTCGGGATAGGATCCAATATCAACCTGAATCGTAGAAATGAGACTTGAATAAGCAAATCTTAGTGAGTGAGCAAAAGTTACAAGGCAATCAATACAATAAGTCTCAACTACGGACCATCAAATAGATGGTATGGTTCCCCCATCAAAGGAACCATTCGAACAAAGCATACACTACTAGATGCATTGCCTAATTTTCAACCAAATACCAATACAAGGATTGAAGTTCAGACATACTCAATCATCCAATTCGATTAACATTAAGCTCATCATATCATTTAAACACAATTAATATTTCAAATCAAGCAGTCTCATATAAGCAATGTTCAATCAATGTTTCAATAGCAATAGATCATGGCATTTGATTTTCCTTTGCAATCAAGCAATCTCATATAAGCAATGTTCAATCAATGTTTCAATATCAATAGTTCATGGCATCCAATTCCCTTTACAATCAATCAATGCAATTCAATATAGCAATAGGTTTAATGTACATGAGGTATAAGTTCATTTTAGGTGTAGCCTTGAGAATCAATAACTCAGTCTAGATACTCGAGTCTCCAACCAATCTGTCGCCAATAACAATAGTCAATATGGTACCAAGTACCTCGTCAAATCCCTCCTACTATCGCCAATAACAATACTTCCCTCCTAATGTCACCAATTAGGGACCAATGTCCCAGACCGTAGTCCGCCCCGACAATGAGCTCTATAGACTCTATGGCATGCCAACTATATCTAAGACCGACTTGAGTCCAAGGTTTACAATAGTTATCACTTTCAATCAATTAGAAGTATAATTCAATTCATTAGTCACATTTTGTGCCAATATCCCCTTTCAATCGAATAGGGCTCAAGCCAATACCGATTTCAATGTTTCAATAGTCAATGAAGGTGTGTCAATCAATATGTCATTAAACAACGAATTGAGTTACTTCTATCTATAACATCATGCATCAATTCAATATAGATCAATCAATTAGGCAATAAGCATATCATGACAATCAATAGTAATTCAAGCATGCTTCACAATCAAGTAATTCAAGCTGTTGTCGATCCCGAATTGTAATCCCTTTCCCTCTACTAGCTTGCTGATCTAAGTGTGTAATACCTTGAGTTAGGGCCTAGTAGTATGTTACAATAATAGCTAGAACCTAAGTATACAAATGAATTGTTAATGATGAGAATTAAAAGAATTAGTGAATTAAATGAAAGAAATGAAAGGAGTGTGACGAAATTAAAATGGACTAAACCGAAATAAATGACAACTTGAAGGAATGCATGCTAAATATTAGTATTCCTAATTGCCCTTGATTAAGCCTTAGATTTGTGGATAATCAAGGGGCAAAATGGATATTTCCATGATCCATTAAAATGAAGATATTATCATCTTCATTCTTCTCCATTCAACCGAATGGGTTAGGAAATAATAAAAAGAGAGAAATGGTTAGAGAAACACCATGGATGAGAGCTTAGGAGCTTGCATGCATGTAATCTCACATGATAATCAAAGCTAGGAAGATAGTAAGTTCATTTATCTCCTTGTTCGATTGAATTCCATATTTGGATGCTTTGTTTAAACTTGAGCTTGATGAATTACTTATGGAACGCGTGTATATGTGAATTGAGTCTAGATCAAAATCTGATGGGTTGCTAAATCGGTAATGAAAATGATAACATGCATGCGAACTATGGCTTGTATGAACCCTAGACTAGTAGTATGGTTCGAATCGGTATTAGATTGGAATTTAGATTTAATTGAATGAAAGATTGCTGGAACAACTTTTATATAAAATGATTTGGATCATTAATCAATTAGAAATGGTGTCTAAATGCTGGAAATGGACCTAGTAACTAAACTAGTCACACTTGTTAATATACACTTGACTAGGGACTATTTTGAATAAATCATTGAATTCGGGGTTGAAATGGATAAGATTAAATGCTGGAAAATTTAGTTAAAAACAGGGGAAAGGTTAAAATGAATGCTGGATAACTTGAATTGCATGAATTGTATCTAAATGAATTGCTTATAGTGTAATTGGCAGAATTAGTGAAATATGGACTCTTCTGGAAAAACTGATAATTTAAGGACTGAAATGAATTATTTTGGCACCAATCTTGACTGGTAAAAACAGGTTAAAAACATGGTAATAAATGTCTAAAAGGACTAGATTTAATGGAATAGGGGTCATAGATAAAGTCTTCACTAAAGTGGATTAAAGATGCAAACCGGGCAGTTTCGAAACTATAAATTGACCTGACTTTAAATCAAAATCTGTATTAATATAGAATGATTAAAAATATGAGCCATACATTGTTGGAAATAATTAAGTTAGCTTTCCAACGGTGTAAACGGAACGAAATTCTGATGTGTATATTAAAAGATATAGACAATTTAGTGAAGGGTGTGCAAACTGCCAGAAATAGAGAACAGTCTTGGTGTTTGTAATAGCATGTATGCTAGAAATGGAATGCATGTGTGAATTGAGTTTGATTTGGTTCTAATACATGCTTACATCGTTTGAATACTATATTAAGAAAATGATAGAAAGGATGGATAAGTATCGGGATGTGAATGAGGATTCGCCAAATATTACATGCTTATTCTTCTTGCATGTGAATGTATCATGAAATGAATCTAATTTATGCTTGGTAAACAAAAATTAAGGGAAGAATGCCTAATTGGTACCATGATAATAAGTACATGACTTGATAATGGAACATGAAACATGAAATGAAATGCTTGATCTTCTTGATAGCTAGTCGAACGGAAGTGGAATGTGTTTGCTTGGATTGTTTGCTTAAGACTTGATGTGTATACATAAATGTGATTGAATCTTGCTGCTTTGGTTGTAAGATGGTACTTGCTGGTGTAGGATGACCAATTGAATAATACTAGATTAAAATGAACTGGCTTGATAAGTAATAATCACTTGAAAATGAATTTAATACTTACTCCCTAAATTTGAGTGACCTATTTGAATTGTTTGATGGTCTAAGTAACCATAATTGATGCTTGAAATCTTGATTACTTGATAATTGGATTATGGTTCAAATGGCCTAAGGGCTTAAAAACTGATCTTGATCTTGACATGATTGATAATTGAACACTTGAATTCAAAAGCTTCATACTTGCATGATCTCGACTTGAACATGAAACACTTAAAGGAGATAAGATACCTAAGTTTCCTTTCAATGGAAGTCCTTGGATAATAAAGTGTGATACATGGTCATATTGGGACTACGATCCATGAGTTACGACTCAGGGGGACGCCCTATTACATGTAATACGTTATTGGCGACAGTAGGAGGTAACGGGGAAGATGTACAGAGATTGGTGACAGTTGGTTGGATAGTGTGAAGTTAGGATTTACATGCTCTCGATATGGCTATTGCTTTGTGCTTTGAGCTAAATATTGCTTGGACCTATATGGTCAAATACGGACCAAGGTTATTCACGATTGAATCGATGATCCAAGGCGAACAAGTAAAAGACATCTAATTGTCTAAGGCTCAAATTAAAGAAAGTAAACAAGAATTAACTAATTACCAAGGCAAAACAAGACTAATAAGCTTGAAATAAGACTTGTAAACATGAAAGAAGAATGAGTAAACTTGATACTTGCTAATGAACTCGTAGAGTAATGAATTTACATAAATAAAATGATGAAAATGCTATCTTGAATTGCTCATTACTTGAAAGATAAGTCATAAGGTATAAAGAACCTATTCGAATTGGATTTTGGAGATCTCTATGATTGATTTGCTTGATTCTTGCCAAACATTGCTTGCTTGATTAATCTGTACTAGTAAATAGCCACTTGTTTGAATTGTATAATATAATTTCTTGAAATGGATCTTTGATTGCATGAGCTTGCCAATTCGAAAGATGTTAGATGAACTAGCTAGGACTAGTCTTTGATTGACTATCTTAACATGGTTAAACTTGATTAAAAACGAACAAAGCTTGATAATAAGATTAAAATGAGCTAAGCTATACTTGATTGAAATGTGTGTGCTCTTGTTTCTTGATAGTGGAATTGTAAAGTAAAGAGTTCATATGAAAGATTTGATGAACTTGTCACCCTAAGTATACTTGTAAAAATTGAAAAATTAAACATGGAAATAAGGGCTCCGAATCGAATTGGGAACATGTGATTGTTTGATTGATGTTGCTTAATGCTTATAGTTATAATCCTTGCTTGATTGGTGTGATGGATGACCTTGAATTGGTTTGCTTGGTTCTTGAGAGTGATTTAATTCTTGTTTGGAAATAGAATTATATTTATAAGCCTACTTAATTCGAGTAGATTTAAGAGTCTAAGTAATTGGACTAAATCTAAAGGAATTAAATGTAGAATGATGCTATATAAGATAAGTTTACCTTGTTGTTCGAATAGGACTAGAGTCCTAAATTGCTTGTCTAGTTTGACCTAAAATGAATTAGAAGTCTAGATTTAAAATAAGGGATTATTCATGCTAGTTTAATGGATTAAATGAACCATAACTACATGTAATTGAATTGTCTAAGACTAGAAGAAGGACTGCTCAAATAGTAAATTAAAGGAATGTTGTTGATCGAATGGATTAATTCGAACATAGTACTACAATGCCCTGTTTTAATCCCATTAATAGGTAAATTGGACTGACCTAGACTAGTAGGAATATGTGTATATGCTAAATAATAATGTTAGAAGCTTGGTCTAGGTAAATAATGAAGCTAAAATCAAGTCTAGTGAAATCTACCCAGAAAACTCCGTTTTGGGCAACAACTTTGAAAAAATCACCATAAATTGTGTAGGTCAAATTAAGAGCTGAAATTTATATGGATTGAACCTTAATATGTCTATTTTCATTAGGAGAAAATGGAATTAAATTTTAGATTTTGAGCTGGAATCTGGAAATGAAAACCTCTAGACAGTGCAAATTGTCCAGAAATGCAATTGCCCTGTCTTGGAACTAAAAATTGTATTAATTGGAAAACATTAAAATGAAAGGTCTAAATTGTTGTAAAGAGGGTTAAGTAAGCTTTCAAACACTGTAAACTAATTGAAATTTTGACGTAAGAAATGAAAATTATATATTTAAGAAAGCAGTGCACAAGCTGTCTGGCAGTAGTAGTCTAAGTGATTTGGATAGTTTTGTAAACTGTATTGTAAACCGTTTGAACAGTTTTGGTTACTGCCCTAAATGAACTCTTGACCTTGAATAGTAAATCACCTTAGATAATTATACTTGAAACCAAGACAAGAGCTAACTGATATAGAATACTAGGCTTAACCAAATAGTCTAATAAGTTTACATGTTACGGAGTAAAATAAATGATTTGAGTAAATTGGGTTTATAATTCTTTGTTATAGTCTAGTGAGCATCGAAACTATAGTTGTTTCAAGTGTAGTTTGACCTTGATGGATTCCACCTTGTATAAAGCTTGATTATGTAATGATGTAGTTTGATTAAATAGTTTACACTCATATTGTTAATTAAATTACCAAAGCTAAATTTCTGATTGATCACCTTGATCTTTTCAGGTTAAGTTGATATTTAAGTTAGCCTAGGGAAGCTGCGCAAGGTCACAAGAAGATTTGAGTGTATGTTTTGTATTTAAATTATAGACTCCTAGAAGGTGGCACTAGAATGTAAATCTTAAGCATGTTATTTTTGGTTACTTTTGGATGCATGTATAAAGCCTCTAAGTATTGTGTGTGGTATGTGCGATATGTTGTTTGCTTGATTGTGGATAACCATAGTAGTAGTTAATTAAAGCATGAAGATTTGGGTTTAGCTTAGAATCCTTGGTAGAATGATTGCTATAATCTTGCTTGTATGCTAGTTGGTCGAATATAGTTATATTTAATCCATGATTTGATTTTACTTAATTGAAGTAGGTGGAAAAATACTTAAGAAGATCAAAATTACGTATGCTTGTATATAAATATATGTACATTGTTCTTAAGTCATGTGTTAAATGGGAAGTTTGATCATTCAGATATGTAACTAAAGTCAAACTAGAATTTAATTAGGATCCCTTACAATGCTCCAATAAAACTTGAAATCAACCTTGTTTATTCTTTGGAACCTTGTTAGTTTGTAGCTTTAGTAACTAATCCGAATAGCTGCTTGAGTAACCATAGATTATAAGAGGTTTTACACAATCCTATTCCTTAATCTAAATGGAATAACCTTTAAATCTTATGCTGGTTCTTACCTTTGATTATTTGATCGTTGCGTGATGGTCCTCCTCTAGTACGAATACTAGCTTGAATATCAAGCTAGCTTGTTTACTTTCATTAGAATGTAATACCTCTTAGGTTCTTGTTGAGGGTTTTACAAAAACAATGGAGCTTGAGAAAGGAGTAGATTCGGTCAACTAAAATCCTTGCCCTTGAATGATTACAAGAAAAAAAGGGGGTAAGTGTTCATGTTACAAATCTTTTTGTTAGATCATAATCTATAAGGCTATGTGTATTATTTGTGTGAACCAAGTAGGAATGTTGTCTAGTTAGAAATTGAAGCTAAGATGAGATCTCTCCTTGAATGTTTGAGCATTATATGCTTTTGAATTAAACATTTGAATGGCGAATATGTATGAAATAATCGAATAGAGTATGCACAAATGTACATTGATGTTGTTCACAAATTGAGAATGTTATACTTAACAGAATAAGAGTTTCGACTATGGATTGATTGTAATTAAGGAAGGTTGCCTCAATCATGTTTAATTGAAAATTCATATGTATAGAGGGGTTGTTTTGAGTATAAAGCAGTAGAAAATGGACAATAGGATTGAGTGCTTATGTATGTGAAAGCACTACACAGTTTTGGTGTTGTTGGTTTGAAATTAGATTTCTTTAAGTTAGTAGATGTAAGTATATTTTTTGACTGCCCTGTTTGCACTTGTTCATGTTGTTGGAGACTATTTTTATAGATTTAAAACAGGGGAGAATCTGATTTGTGTTCATATAGATGAATTAAAAGACTGTTTATGTTAAATAGGGTCAGTTTTAAGGTAACTAAGATGTCATGGACAGCTTTGAGTAAAATGAAAAGTATTGGAGTGTTTTAATTAGAATTTTAGACTGTTCTTGGATAGTTTGAATAATTATGGACAGTTTTGAATATGAATATCATGAATGCTAGGTTGTTTTGCTTAAATAAGAATCTATAGGGAGTGATTTTGATATGTATACATGTAACTTGTATAGATATGTATATTATCTTCTTGGAATTCGATTACATGTTGTTGTGAGGTCCTCTATCACAATTAGGTGCGAACCAATTACCCTTTATTTTTAAAGTACCCCTATTTCTATTTTATTTAGGGGTTGAGGTGAGAAATGGTCTGATGAACCGTTTTGTTTGCCACACACCAGACTCATTCACTTGCTTATTGTAGAGGTTGTAAGTACACAATGCCCCACAACTATCAATAGTATAACGGGGTTGAAACATGAAAGTGCCACCTTTTTTGGAGCGTAGTCCGAGATAATGGTGATCATATATATATATATATATATATATATATATATATATATATATATATATATATATATATCTTCGATATCGTCATTTCGAAATGTCTGCTTCAATCGCTGTTTCACCTCCCAAAAAGAAAAGTTGGCTTGACGAGCGCAGATGTGAGGATACAGGAACAATAAAACCAAAAATATCTTTCTTATCCTTCTAGTTAAGGGGCAAAGAGAAGCGTTTTCGCTACAGATAAATCGAATGGTTAGTGCAAAGGTTCAAGGCATAGTCGAACGTTAGCGAAGCTATATTCTCATAGCGAGGCTCTTCGAGTTAGCGAAGCACCGGAGCCCTATCTGCTAAAATGTTGAGCCAAGGATGCCCCGCCTTATCTATAGCAGCAATCAACTGAGTTCTGAGCGAATTAGCTACTTGGTAATGGCTTAATCTATAGATAGATGGCCCTATGATGGGAAATTATCACGTTAGGTTTGGAGAGAGATGAGACCGGTTATATAATAGGGGGAGAAGATGCTAGCTTTTTTCTTTCAATAGCCGGTCAAATGACTATAGGATCATCGGTATACTCTACCTCAATTCACCATTTCGAACTTTATTCAAAAGGTTTTACCATACCTGCTTCTTCTACCTATATCTCAGTTGAAGCACCTAAAGGAAAATTTTGTAACACCCCCTACCCAGGCTAGTAGCAACCCGGCTCGGGAGTGTTACCTAACAAGAAAGCAATGGCAATGATCAAGGGACATCAAGAACAAGGCAAGCAATACAAGAACAAACAATACAAGAACAAGCAAACATACTTAATTAACAAGGAACTAAACATTCACTACTTATCATACAAGCAACTCATGTTTGATTTCAAACCATCACAGAATTCGAACAAGGTACCAAATTATCTTCTTTCATGCTTACATTACAAGTTATTACTTACATGATTCATATTACAACATTTAATCTTTGTTAATCTATCCTAATCGAATGAACTAGGTGTAACATGCTTCCACTTGTTTCCATGAACCATAATTTGTAAACCTTTTAACATTTCATAGTTAAATTTCTAAACATGATCATTTGGTCATTTCTATTTACATGTAATTAGGTTCATTCAAGTTATTCTCTATACCTAACCATTCGACCATCATCACAAACTCATATTAGACCATTCGGCCTTACCAATAAAACACACAAGAGATCATATATTTCCCAAGGCAATCGAATAGAAGACAAGCAAGAACGGATCGATAATCCTTCCATCAATTCAAGCAAACACATATACATGAACATGGCATTCGAATGTCATCAAGGTAAACAAGATCAAACAACATGGTTCAACACACTCTACTTTTAATTCAAGCATACACATGAACATGACAAGGCTTTCGAATTGTTTCATAGCAAACTAGATTAACATATGATCATTTTATTCCATCATCAAATGCACATCAAAACATCATCCATTACAAGTTATCTAAGTTCATTACATACTTGATACTTAATACATAACATGGTAGGCCCATCAAGACATTATATACAAGCTTCAAAATGCATGATCAAGCTAACTATATACATTCTAGTGCCACCATTCTAGGAGATATACAAAACAAGTATGAAACCATACTTAGGCAAAGCTTGTGTGAGTCGCTTCTAGCTCAAGGTAACAGGCTTCAAGATCAAGCAACACTCGTATCCTTATCCTGTAGTTGGGAAGAATGAAAACGAGAGTGATAGGTACAAGAATGTACTTAGTGAGGTAGTACTAAGTCTAACCATTTGTTATGTCAAGTTTCATGTGTCATTTAATCAAGTATAGACCTAGCTAAGGCTTTCAAGCAATAGAGTGATCTTAGCTAAGGCCTCAAGCATTAGAGTGATCTTAACTAAGTCTTCAAGCATTTGAAGAATCCTAGCTAAGGATATCAAGCATCAAGATAATCCTAATTAAGGATTCAAGTATTCAGCCATTCAAGGAACAAGAATCAATTAATTCATAGCATGAATAAAGCACATCATGCTTGCAAAAGAATAAATCAAGAAGTCATGCTTTCAAGTCAAGTAACATACAAATTCATGGCATTCAAGACAAGTAACATATGATGTAAGATTTTTATTTCAATTGTTATTCATTAAACAACCCCCTTGGTACTTAGTTTTTATAGGTAATCGAGTCTCCAACCAACTATCGCCACAAGATGCACTGTAGTGCTGGTCAACCCTCCTACTGTCGCTAAAGAACACATACGTACCCTTCGTCTATCGCCAAATAGGGGCCTTAGCCCTGGACCGTAGTCCACCCTTACACAATGAGCTCTAGACTCTAAGGCATGCCCTTCTACCTAGTCCAACTAGCTACCAAGGTTGCTCGATTTACCATTTATTCAAGTGTTTCAAGATCAATATCATGTCAAGCAAGTTCATTTCATATTAGGCCATTAGGCCATTGAGCCATAGCTTACATATCAAGTAGTTTCATGTTTCATTTCATCAAGATGAGAATATGTCTCAAGCAAGTCTTTAACATTCAATCACAATGCATCATAGCATATACAAGCATCCATGTTATCACATAATATACTTAAGCATTTGAATTGATCATGTATACAAGGCTAGGATCAAGTTTCATGTATTACTTTAGTCATCCTTCCCTTATTAGGTCAAGTTCATGATTAAATTCATTTAACAGTTCAAGAATGTAACAAGAATACATTGGTTAGGACCTAGTCCTAACCCTAGAGGTAACTACACTCACAATACTCCAAGTTAGCTAGTCTTGGATCCACACTCCTTTGTTCTTGGCTTTAGGATGATCCACTCTATCCTCTTCCACCAAGTTTACTCCTGGTTCTATCACATTACAAGTACAAACACATGTCAAAATAATGATCATATGATCACCAAATCAAGACAAAGTTACAAGCACACAACATTCACAAATTTGGCAGCATGCTCATATACATTTTCCATTACACTTAACTACACTTATCTACAGTCTAGTTCAAGTAAAACAAGGCATAATCAAAGGCTAAAACTGTTTACAAGACAGTTTACAAAATGCCACAAAATAGTGTGCAATTGTCTATATTGCTGCTGCCAGGCAGCTTGCACTCTAGTCACTTAATCATGCGTAACTTTCATTCCGTACATCGGAATTTCAATTGATTCGCACCGTTGGAAAGCTAACAAAATTTTATTTACGACCATTTAAGGCTGCAGTTTAGTTCTTTGCCAATTAATACAGTTTTAAACTTAAAGAGAAGGCAATTTGCTATACTGGATAGTTTGCACTGTCCCTAGTGTTTCTTCTCTACATTTCAGTATACAACCCATAGTTCAGTTCTGTTTTCTCCTAATGCATCTAGACATATCAAGGTGTTGTCCATAAAAATTTCAGCCTTAAATTCATTATATACAATTTATAGTGATTTTTCAAAGTTACTACCCAGAACAGAGCATTCTGGGCAGATTACACTAGGTTGAATTTCTAGCTTTTTAATTCACCTAACCAATGTTCTAACATGGCAATTAAATTCATGTTCATGTTCTTACATGTCTAGGTCATTATACTTCACCTAGAAATGAGCTTAAAACAGGGCATAATCATGTTGAACCTAATTTGATCTATTTGATCAACTTTGCACACTCATTTCATCAACTAGCTAGTCCATTGCTTAATTTAACTAGTCCAATTAGATTTAGTCATTTTCTAGCAACATATCTATTCAATTCAATCTTCATTTTATCTAGCAACATGATCAAAACTGGGTTCTATGTTCATTTGACATGTTTACACAATTTCTCCATCAAAACAGTCCTTAATCAAGACCGTTTTCAACTATATACTCGTTCTTAAATTTCCAGCAACTATACATATATCCTATATCAAATTGGTTACTAGAAATCAAAATTTGAAGTTTACATTGAAGCTAGCATGACCCTAACATACATAACATTCATCCAATTTCATCAAGACAACAAGAACATCATCATTTGCATATTCAAACAATCTATAACAAGTTAGAATCAAGTATTATACCTTCTCCAAGCTAAATTTGATCAATGGATGAATCAAGAAGCTTGAATTGAAGGTGTTTGCAAGAAAATTTTACCCCCTTTTCTCTCTCAATGTTTAGGCCAAGGTAGATGATAATGGGAGGAAGATGACAATATGTTTGTTGATCATTATTCTCCCTAGCCATGAGTCATCATCCAAATTGGCACATCTTCTCTTCCAATGAGAACATGTGTCAAGGCCTCCATTTAAATTAATCTTACATGCAATCTATAGAATTTTGCATGTTCACATTTTCATCCTTCCATTTATGCCTTCCATTTTTAATTTCAACTCAATTTGGTTCAATTTCACTTATTTGATTCTAAGGATGGCCAATGTTCATTCTTCTTTTAAATTGATTAGCTTATGAATTCAATTAGCCTATAGTTTATATTGTGGTAACATTTGTAGGCCAATTTTTAGGGTGTTACAATTCTCCTCCCCTTGAAATAAATTCGTCCTCGAATTTACCTAAATCAAATAGGTGAGGATGTTGCTTCTTCATGACTTCTTCAGATTCCCATGTTACCTCTTCAACCTTGTGATTTCTCCAAAAGACTTTGACAAGAGGAACATTCTTGTTTCGAAGTCTTCTAACTTCCTTGTCAAGTATCTGAATAGGCTCTTCTTCATATGATAGATTAGGATTCAATTCCACCTCTTCAGGTTCAAGAACATGAGATCGATCAGACCTATATCTTCTGAGCATAGAAACATGGAAGATATTGTGGATATTATCAAATTCACTAAGAAATGCCAATCGATAAGCCGTTTGACCAATTCTTTCAGTGATTTCAAATGGTCTGATAAACCAAGGGCCGAGCTTTCCTTTTCTTCCAAATCTGAAGACATTCTTCCAAGGAGATACTTTGAGGAAGACCTTGTCTCCAACATTGTATTGGATGTCTCTCCTTTTCAAGTCAGCATAAGCTTTTTGCCTATCGAAAGCTACCTTCAATTGATCATGAATGATCTTCACTTGTTATTCGGTTTCTCTATGTAAATGAGGTCCCAGTACTTTGTTTTCTCCCAATTCAGACCAGCACAAGGGAGTTCTACATTTTCTTCCCTATGGAGCTTCGAAGGGAGCCATCTGAATAGATGTCTGATAGCTATTGTTGTAGGCAAACTCTCTTAGAGCCTTCTACAAGGAATTCCAAAATTGAGAAGCAAATCTAGGGTCACGATCATAGATTATAGCTGTAGGTACACCGTGTAATCGAATCACTTCATGGATTTATAGCTCGGCTAAGGTTTCCAAGCTCATGTTCATTCGAACAGGGATGAAGTGAGTAGACTTTGTGAATCTGTCAACAATCACCCATACAACATCATTCTTTCTTGGAGTGGAAGGATGACCAGTAACGAAATCCATTGTAATCCGATCCCATTTCCACTGAGGGAGTTTGATAGGTTGGAGCAATCCAGTAGGGAATTGATGCTCAGCTTTAACCCTTTGACAATTTAGGCACTTCGATACGAAGTGTGTAATAGCCGATTTCGTGCCTGACCACTAGTATAGTGGCTTTTGATCCTTGTACATTTTAACAGATCCTGGGTGAATCGAGAAAGAGCTTTGGTGAGCTTCTTGTAACATCACTTGTTTTAGTTCCTCATTGTTAGGAACACATACTATATCTTTGAAATAGAGGAGTCCATTCGACTTGAGGGAGAAGTCAAAATTAGACTCATAGTCTAGCTTGGATATGATATTATAAAGATCTGGATCAGTTTGTTGGAGTTCTTTGATTCTCGAGATCAAGTTAGATTGAACTTGAAGTTTAGACAAGAATTTTCGTCCTTTGGATAAATGAAAATGAGCATTGATAGCCAAGAAAGCTACAAATGAAAGAACAAGATCATTAAGGAAGATTTTTGAGTAGTTACTTGCAAAACAAGAAAAATGTTCGAATGGATTACTTGTAATCCAAGAAAGATTAAATTTCAAATGAAAATATTCTAGAATTTAGATTTAGAGGTTTACCCGAGTATGGTTTGCGACTAAGGGCATCAACAACCACGTTTGCTTTCCCCGGATGGTAGTCGATAACCAAATCATAATCTTTAAGCAATTCTAGCCATCTTCTTTGTCTCAGATTCAAATCTTTACGAGTCAAGAGATATTTGAGACTTTTGTGGTCTGTGAACAGGTTACATTACTCCTCGTACAAGTAATGTCTCCATATTTTGAGAGCAAACATGATAGCTGCTAATTCTAGATCGTGTGTTGGATAGTTTGACTCGTGTGGTTTCAGTTGCCTTGAAGCGAAAGCTACCACTTTTCCACCTTCCATTAGGACACATCCTAGTCCTAAATGAGATGCATCAGCATAGACAGTGAATACTTTACCCGATTCTGGTTGGGTAAGAACTGGTGCATGAGTCACGGCTTGTTTAAGTTGATCAAAGCTTCGTTGTTGGTTCTCCGGCCAAACAAAGGGTGTATCTTTATGGGTTAGCTTAGTTAAGCTTGCGACAATGGATGAGAATCCCTTGACAAAACGCCGATAATACCCGGCTAAACCAAGAAAGCTTCTGACCTCACCAACATTCCTTGGAGGTCTTCAATTCGTGTGGATCAAATTTTGCTCGGGTCTAATTTAATTCATTCTGCCTAGATGACATGGCCAAGGAATGAGACTTCCGATAGCCAAAATTTACACTTAGAGAACTTTGCGAACAATTGACGTTCTCGGAGAGTTTGCAAAACAATTCGTAGGTGTTCAGAATGTTCTTTCTTATTTCGAGAATACACCAAGATATCATGGATGAAGACGACCACAAACTTGTCAAGATAGGGCTTGAATATACGGTTCACGAGGTCCATGAAAGTAGCCGAAGCATTCGTTAACCCGAATTGCATTACAAGGAATTCGAAGTGGCCATATCAAGTACGAAAGGCTGTCTTGGATACATCTTCTTCTTTTACCCTTATTTGATAGTATTCCGACCGAGAATCGATCTTTGAGAACACTGAAGCATCCTTGAGTTGACTGAATATATCTTCTATCCTTGGGAGAGGATACCTATTCTTCATAGTAAGCTTGTTCAATTGTCTGTAATCAATACAGAGTCTCATAGTCCCGTATTTCTTCTACACGAACATGGCTGGAGCACCCCAAGGAGATGAGCTAGGTCGAATAAAGCCTTTGTCTTGTAGCTCTTGGAGTTGCTTCTTGAGTTCTTTCAATTCAACAGGTGCCATTCAATAAGGTGTGATGGACACCGGAGTTGTTCCAGGTTGAACTTCAATCCTGAACTCTACTTCTCTTGTTGGAGGGAGACCAGGGAGTTCCTCGGGAAAAACATCAATGAATTCAGACACAATTGGCATACTAGGTAAGCCAAATTCAAATTCATCTTGCATAGTCATGGCAGCAAAGATTGAGTTCGGTTTTCTATCAATTAGAATGATTGATTCTTTCCCTAAACCCCAGAGATACGGTATCCTATTTTGGCAATCTATCCAAGCTTCATGTTTGTTTAACCAATCTAGTCCTAACACTAGATCGAACTCACAAGAAGGCAAGACATAAAGGTCCATGGGAAAAGGTACATTTCGAATGCTTATAGGACATTGCTTGCAAAGGAAGTTAATCGGCATATTTCCTCCTATTGGGTTTGAAACTACTAGGCTAGTTTTAACAAGTTTGGGATTTAAGTTTAACTTAGCAATCAAGCTTCATGTTTGTTTAACCAATCTAGTCCTAACACTAGATCAAACTCACAAGAAGGCAAGACATAAAGGTCCATGGGAAAAGGAACATTTCGAATGCTTATAGGACATTGCTTGCAAAGGAAGTTAATCGGCATATTTCCTCCTATTGGATTCGAAACTACCATGCTAGTTTTCACAAGTTTGGGCTTTAAGTTTAACTTAGCAATCAAGGAAGAACATATAAAGGACCGGGTAGATCCCGAATCAATCAAAGCATATGCATGGCTTGAATTTAATTCAACAGTACCTGTGATAACATCGAGTGCTTCTTCTTACTCTTTCCCACGAATGTGGTAGATTCGAGCAGGGGCTCAGGATTCTTGGTGTGTAGGTGCGGAATGTTGGCCTCTACCCTTGCTTTGATTCCCGGACTGTGCTTGTCTCGGGCCCTTGTTTCGATTAGATAGAGCTAAACTAGCATTTGTAGGTGTTCGAGTTGGAACCTTGTTAGGATTCTGAGGACAATCCCGGATATAATGATCGGAGGCTCCATATAAGAAACACAAATTCTGTTGAGTTCTGCATTACCCGGTGTGGTGCTTCTGACAGAACTTGCAAGTAGGATATTGAACAGCTTTGTCAAAATTCCCCGTACTATCAACAGAGATGATCGAGGCTGAAGGCTTGGTTACTGATTGAGGTTTCGGTATGTAATTGCTCTTATGAACAGGAGTATAATTTGAGGAGTGATCTTTGGAGTGTTTAGCTTTCTTTAACTGCCAATGAGGCTTGTCGTCACTCCTGGATCGTTTGTCCTTCCAAGAGTCACCACTCTTGCATTTCTCAGAGGCCTTCATCTTTGCCTCGGTTGCAATAACCTGGTTCACTAAATTTTGGAAGTCAGTGATACCAAGGGTAGTGAAGATTGGACCCAGTTCATCATTCAGTCCATCAATGAACATTTGACATTTATCAGCTTTGGTTTTGATGTATTCCGACCCGTACTTGTAATACTTGCAGAAGTCACTCACATATTGTTCAATGGGTCGGCCACCTTGCTGGAGGTACAAGAAACGTTTTCGGTGCTCGGCTAGGTACTGTTCACAGATGTATTTCTTCTTGAATTCCTCGAGGAAGAATTTCCAAGTTACGGCTTCAGCAGGAGCAGTTAGGGTAGTGGTTTCCCACCAGCTTAGAGATTCATCTGCCAACAAGGCTATGGCACATTCGAGTTTGTGCTCATTAGGACAAGGTAGTTTTTAGTTAAGATTCGAGTAGTGGTCTCTAACCAGTACTCAGCAACTTCAGGATTGGCTTCATCAGTGCCAGTGAAAGTATAGGCCCGATGTTGAGCCAGCTTGTCAATCGGAACTCGGTTTGGCACAACAACAGGAGGGGTAATAGAATGATCTTGTTTTAAAGAAGTTACTAGATGATTGAACATCTTCTTCATACTTAGGAGATATTCTTGCTGCACATGATTTATAGCAGGAGCTTCCAGTTAAGCAGCAGCTTGGGCTCGGGGTTGAGTTTGTTGTTGTGGAGGATTCTGCTCCATCCTCACACTGTCTCCTTCATTCGAAGAGCCTTTAGGACTTTCATTTTCCCGGCCAAGTCTTGTTTCAGACATTCTACATTTAAATAGAATAATTAGGGGTTCGGTTTAAAAAGTAAGACACAAGCTATTCAATACAAGTCTCCTAGGTGGCACAAGTATCCTATATGATGCATGACAACCCGGTTTAGTCCTAGAATCGACTAAACCTAAAGCTTTGATTACCAATTAAATGTAACACCCCCTACCCGGGCTAGTAGCAACCCAGCTCGGGAACGTTAATAAGCAAGCAATGGCAATGATCAAGGGACATCAAGAACAAGGCAAGCAATACAAGAGCAAACAATACAAGAACAAGAAAAAATACTTAACTAACAAGCAACTAAACATTCATTACTTATCATACAAGGAACTCATGTTTGATTTCAAGCCATCAAAGCATTCGAACAAGGTACCAAATTATCTTCTTTCATGTTTACATTACAAGTTATTACTTACATGATTCAAATTACAACATTCAATCTTTATTAATCTATCATAATCGAATGAACTAGGTGTAACATGCTTCCACTCGTTTCCTTGAACCATAATTTGTATACCTTTTAACATTTCATAGTTAGATTTCTAAACATGATCATTGGGTCATTTCTATTTACATGTAACTAGGTTCATTCAAGTCATTCTCTATACCTAACCATTCAGCCATCTTTACAAACTCATATTAGACCATTCGGCCTTACCAATCAAACACACAAGAGATCATATATTTCCCAAGGCAATCAAATAGAAGACAAGAAAGAATGGATCGATCATCCTTCCATCAATTCAAGCAAACAAATATACATGAACATGGCATTTGAATGTCATCAAGGTAAACTAGATCAAACAACATGGTTCAACACACTCTACTTTTAATTCAAGCATACACATGAACATGGCAAGGCTTTCAAATTGTTTCATAGCAAACTAGATCAACATATGACCATTTCATTCCATCATCAAATGCGCAGCAAAACATCATCTATTACATGTTATCTAAGTTCATTACATACTTGATACTAAATACATAACTTGGTAGGCCCATCAAGACATTATATACAAGCTTCAGAATGCATGATTAAGCTAACTACATACATTCTAGTGCCATCATTCCAGGAGATATACAAAACAAGTATGAAACCATACTTAGGCAAAGCTTGTGTGAGTCGCTTCCAGCTTAAGGTGATAGGCTTCAAGATCAAGCAACACTCGTATCATTATCCCGTAGTTAGGAAGAATGAAAATGAGAGTGATAAGTACAAGAATGTACTTAGTGAGGTAGTACTAAGTCTAACCATTTGTTATGTCAAGTTTCATGTGTCATTTAATCAAGTATAGACCTAGCTAAGGCTTTCAAGCAATAGAGTGATCTTAGCTAAGGTCTCAAGAATTAAAGTGATCTTAACTAAGGCTTCAAGCATTTGAAGAATCCTAGCTAAGGATATCAAGCATCAAGATAATCCTAATTAAGGATTCAAGCATTCGGCCCTTCAAGGAACAAGAATCAAGAAATTTATACATGAATCAAGCACATCATGCTTGCAAAACAAGAAATCAAGTAGTCAAGCTTTCAAGTCAAGTAACATACAAATTCATGGCATTCAAGACAAGTAACATATGATGTAGGATTGTTATTTCAATTGTTATTCATTAAACATCCCCCTTGATACTTAGTTTGTATAGGTAATCGAGTCTCTAACCAACTGTCGCCACAAGATGCACCGTAGTGCGGGTCAACCCTCTTACCGTCACCAAAGACCACATACGTACACTCCGTCTATCACCAAATAGGGGCCTTAGCCCTGGATCATAGTCCACCCTTACACAATGAGCTCTAGACTCTAAGGCATGCCCTTCTACCTAGTCCAACTAGCTACCAAGGTTGTTTGATTTACCATTTATTCAAGTGTTTCAAGATCAATATCATGTCAAGCAAGTTCATTTCATATTAGGCCCTTAGGCCATAGGCCATTGAGCCATAGCTCACATACCAAGTAGTTTCATGTTTCATTTCATCAAGGTGAGAATATGTCTCAAGCAAGTCTTTAACATTCGTTCACATTGTATCATAGCACATACAAGCATCCATGTTATCACATAATCATCCTTAAGCATTCGAATTGATCATGTATGCAAGGCTAGGATCAAGTTTCATGTATTACTTTAGTCATGCTTCCCTTATTAGGTCAAGTTCATGATTAAATTCATTTAACATTTCAAGAATGTAACAAGAATACATTGGTTAGGACCTTGTCCTAACCCTAGAGGTAACTACACTCACAATACTCCAAGTTAGCTAGTCTTGGATCCACAATCCTTTGTTCTTCGCTTTAGGATGATCTACTCTATCCTCTTCCACCAAGTTTACACCTGGTTCTATCACATTACAAGTACAAACACATGTCAAAATAATGATCATATGATCCCCAAATCAAGACAAAGTTACAAGCACACAACATTCACAAATTTGGCAGCATGCTCATATACATTTTCCATTACACTTAACTACACTTATCTACATTCTAGTTCATGTAAAACAAGGCATAATCAAAGGCTAAAACTGTTTATAAGACAGTTTACAAAATGCCACAAAATAGTGTGCAATTGTCTATATTGCACTCTAGTCACTTAATCATGCGTAACTTTCATTCTGTACATCCGAATTTCAATTGGTTCACACCGTTGGAAAGCTAAGAAATTTGTCTTTACGACCATATAAGGCTTGCAGTTTATCTCTTTTCCAATTAATACAGTTTTTAACTTAAAGACAAGGCTTTTTGCTATACTGGACAATTTGCACTGTCTGTAGTGTTTCTTCTCTATATTTCAGAATGCAACCCAGAGTTCAGTTATGTTTTCTCCTAATGAATTTAGGCATATAAATATGTTTTCCATAAATATTTCAGCCTTAAATTCATTATATACAATTTATAGTGATTTTTCAAAGTTACTGCCCATAACAGAGCATTCTGGGCAGATTACACTAGGTTGAATTTCTAGCTTCTTAATTCACCTAAGCAATTTTCTAACATGGAAATTCAATTCATGTTCATGTTCTTACATGTCTAGGTCATTATATTTCACCTATAAATGAGCTTAAAACAGGGCATAATGATGTTGAACCTAATTTGATCTATTTGATCAAATTTGCACACTCATTTCATCAACCAGGCAGTCCATTGCTTAATTTAACTAGTCCAATTAGTTGTAGCCATTTTCTAGTAACATATCTATTCAATTCAATCTTCATTTTATCTAGTAACATGATCAAAATAGGGTTCTATGTTCATTTGACATGTTTACAAAATTTCTCCATCAAAATAGTCCCTAATCAAGACTGTTTTCAACTATATGCCCATTCTCAAATTTCCGGCAACTATACATATATCCTATATCAAATTGGTTACTAGAAATCAAAATATAAAGTTTAGATTGAAGCTAACATGACCCTAACATACATAACATTCATCCAATTTCATCAAGGCAAGAAGAACATCATCATTTGCATATTCAAACAATCTATAACAAGTTAGAATCAAGTATTATACCTTATCCAAGCTAAATTTGATCAATGGATGAATCAAGAAGCTTGAATTGAAGGTGTTTGCATGAAAATTTTCTCTCCCCATTTCTCTCTCAATGTTTCGGCCAAGGTAGATGATAATGGGAGGAAGATGACAATATGTTTGGTCATTATTCTCCCTAGCCATGAGTCATCATCCAAATTGGCACATGTTCTCTTCCAATGAGAACATGTGTCAAGGCCTCCAAATTGGCACATGTTCTCTCCCTATCCATGAGTCATCATCCAAATTGACACATTTTTATCCTTTCATTTATGCCTTCTAGTTTTAATTTCAACTCAATTTGCTTCAATTTCACTTATTTGATTTTAAGGATGGCCAATGTGCATTATTCTTTTAAATTGATTAGCTTATGAATTCAATTAGCCTATAGTTTATATTGTGGTAACATTTCTAGGCCAATTTTTAGGGTGTTACAAATTTGGTGTCTTTCTGGCCAGTAATAGATGCAATCATCCCTACCATCCTAAAATAAGAGCACCCAGCTCTTCCCATTTGTAAGGACTCGATTCCACGTCCAAACATCACATGCCAATAGATATGGTCACCATCATAGGTACTCAAGATATTGTGTTTGGTGAGGTGGATAGATAGGACTACTAGTTTCTCGATCAAGACCTAGCTTTATTGCGAGCCCAAAAGTCCCCAATCTTCAAAAAGAAAGAAGTAGGACGTGAAAAAAGAAGAACAACATATGATACACAAAGTGGCAACTCGAGTTCACTTTTCTTTTTACCTGACTATTGTGTTTGTGATGCTTTTATTGAGGCAGTAAACTATTTACAGTACCAAGAAAGGAACATTTACCTTAAAGGGTGTATGCAATCTTAGAGGTAAAGTTAGATTACCATTTTAGTTATGACAAATTAGTGGAACTAAGTTTTTCTATACTAATTTTGTGTTATAAATGATATGGAATTTAGGTTTGGCTATATGCTTATTGGTCTAGATTTGATAGCATAGCCATTGGAGCTTCTAATGGTGTGCCTCGTATTCTTTACTGGGTGAAGTTAGAGGTCTCGTTTGTTTTGTCTCGCTTGAAGAACGAGCGATATTTGAAGAGACCAAAGGTAATCTGCTGGATTATTTTTCATTTAGTATGTTAAATGATGTTTTGGTTAATTATATATAATGTGGAAGGTTATTTTTTGAAAGCATCCTTTACCTGAAGGTAGGGAAACACCTAAAGTCAAGGAATCGCCGGAAGGCATGGAAGCAACTAAAGACAATTTATCACCCCAAAGGTAGGAAAACTTCGAAGAGATGTAAGGTAATACTTTTTGAGTCATTTTATTAATCATTTATTATGTGAAAGGTGAATGTTTAATATTTATTTAATTTGGAAGGTTACTTTCTCAGAGTATGATGTAATAAAATGCAACGATTGTGGTGCAAGAGTATCAGGTACGAGGCATATGATGTTGGAGATCCTTCAGCAAGTAATTTCTGAGGTGATTAGGCTAAAAGATGTTGTCAGCACAGGAATCGAGAAAGCAAATTAAACTTGAGGAGAAATTGGATAGTATAAAGGGGTTGATGATAAGATGTCAAATGAGAAATTCAGTATTTTTTCTAAAGATGTCAGAGAAGTGCGAGCTGACATATCCTGCTTGAAGAGTTTGGAAGAGAAGATGAACAATTTTGATGTTAAAATTAAGGATTTTGATGAGAGAACCAATGACGTTGAAATTAAAAGTGACGGTGCTTTTGACAACGTCAAAGCAATGTGGGATGAAATGAAATGCAAATTGGGGAAGATCTTAGCCCAAATGCAAGAGGATGTGGAGTGTGTCATGAATAAAATTTTTAGGCTTAATAGTTGTGACCCTGTCGATTATGCCTCCTCACCTAGAAGAGATTATGATAAGACCATTAGTGATACAACCATTCCTATTTCTCCAAAATTCAAAACACCCAACGACAGTGCTAAGATCAAGGATACAAACCCTGACTCTCTAGCAACAAAGAAGGCAAAGGTAAAACCATTATTTTTTTAAAAGATCTTGTTCATGTTGTTTTCCATGCTTGACTAGAGTAATGTTCTATTGCAGGATAAGCATCCTGGCCTCCAGGTTAGTTAAAAATCCCTTCAACTCTCAAAAGGAATGAAGTTTTAATGCTTGAAGAGTTTCAAAACATTGAAACCCAAAAGGTTTCAAAGTTTGGTGGTGATGTCCAAAGTTATTTGGAAATAATTTTTGTGTAATTACCATTCATAATGTTGTTGGGTTGGTTTTTACCGTGTAATATATTAATAGTAAAAGGCTTTTGCCATTTTCATTGAACATTGGGCCTTTAGCCCATCGAATTGAACATTATGTTGGTAGATAAAATTTTGGGCTTTTAGCCCATTGAATTTAATATTGGCCCTTTAGACTATAGATTTTATTTTATTGTCATTTCCATCATTATCGTTGTTATCATCATATCTTTTTGTGAAAGGTCGGAGATTCGGTAAAAGTTCGGTATGCTATATGGGATTGGTGAGGCAGAACATGCCATATGTGACTATTTATGGAATACTCCATTGGTGAAAAAATAAGTCTTCAATTGTAACATTTAATTTTTCATATTCTGAAACGTAACATTAAAGAACAAATACCATATTTGTATGTAGCCATGTCGTCATTAAACACGACAACATTTATGCCATAGTTGCTGACCTTGATTCGTTACGACTCGAGGAATGGCTCAGAGATATGATAAGTATAATAAATATCATTTATGGCTTGGAATTTTATGAAACATTTTGTACCTTATTTTTCTTTGTGTCGCAACCCTTTTTAGGAGGTTTCGACATTTTGGAAAACTTTATAAAAACACGGAGTCACAACCAATCTTTTTTGAAAAAAAGTGTGATTGGATCACTTTTAAAACCAGGATTGTTTTAATAAAATGTTTTATTTATTTAAACAACAATTTTGTTATACGAAAAAGAGAAAATAGGTTCTGGGGTTGGTTACGTGTGGGGAAGGGTTAGCACCCCCACTAAACATGTTTAGGATGTCATATGAAATGAATTGTAGGGCCAAAACATTGGTTAAAATGAATTTAAGGAATTAAAATGTGAATAGGTGCAATCTGCCCAGAATTGCTCTGTTCTGGCAGTAACTTTGAAAATTCACCAAAATTTGTATATATCAAATTCAGGGCTGAAATTTTAGTGAAATGATCTTTAGTATGTCTACTTTCATTAGGTGAAAACAGAACTGAAAACTGGGTCCTATGCTGGAAACTGTAAATAGAAATTGCTGGACAGTTGCACTGTCCAGACAGTTTAAATGCCCTGTCTTTGAGCATAAACTGTATTAATTGGCTAAGAAATAAAATGCAAGTCTATTACGGTATTAAATAAGAATTTGTTAGCTTTCCAACGGTATAAGGTAATCAAAATTCCGACGTACGGATTAAAAGATATGAGCATTTAAAGGGACAGTGTGCAAACTGCCAGACAGCAGTGTCTTGGGCAGCTTGGGAATGTTTTTACACCTAGATGCAAACTGTTTCCAAAACAGTTTTGGGACATTGTAACCAGTCCAGTTATGTCTTAAAATGTGGTAGTAACAATTTAGAGATGAACTAGTAAGAAATGCTTAAAAGAAAGCATAAAAACAGTAGCTAAATGTTAGGTACAAATGTGGTAACATTGCTACTATACATGTATGACACATGTGCTTGTTTTGATGAATTGTATGTGTTATGCTTGCTAGACCAAGGGTAGAAAGTTGTGGAAGAGGAAGATAAGAGTGGACATCCCAAATCTAGAGGCAAAGGGATTTGGATACAAGACAATTGATTTGCTAGGAGTATTGTGAGTGTAACTATCTTTATGGTTGGGACCTAGGTCCTAACCAACCTTGTTATTATCTTAATTTAATGTCATTACCATGTAACATGACCTAATACATATTTGGCTAATTAAGGGAAGAATGAAATGAATTGCTTGACATGTTGCATTGCTTATGCCAAAGGTAAGAAGTGGCATGCTTGCTTGGAGAATAAGGTATGCACATTGCATACATATGCATGTGTTTGTGATTGATGTACATGGCTGGTTGAATGAAATGAAAAATGGTTCCACTTGGTATTCATGCCATTCGAATGGCATGGATAAATTTTCCTTGGGAGTTAAGACTCCATAAGCCTAAGGGCTTGGCCTTTGAATAACATAATCTTGTATTGGATAATGAATTGTATAAAGCTTGAATAAAATGGATAATCAACAACCTTGGTAGCTAGTTTGGATAGATAGGGGGCATGCCTTAGAATCTAGAGCTCATATTTGCACTACGGTGCATATTGGCACGACGATGCATTTTGGCACTAGGTGCATATTGGCACGACGGTTCATTTTGGGAATACGATGCATATTGGCACTACGGTGCATTTTGGCACTTCGGTGCATTTTGTTGAGGATTTGATTATATATTGAACTAAATACCAAGGGTGTTATAAGATTACTTAATAACTTGAAATGAACATCGTTTTCTTTGGTGGTGTGATGTGAACATGGCTTGTTTTGTAAGATTCTTGAATGAACATCCTTGCCTTGAAAGATGACACATGAATGGTTGTATAACTAGTTACTTCTCATGAAAGAAATGTATTGATGATGACTTTGTGTAAGAATGCCTACTTGGTAATTGGCATATTTGGTTGCTTTTCTTCTAAGCAAGATACTCGAATAGCATTTGGGTATATATAATGGATGTTGCTATGTTTATTGTGTGATATGTGAAGATTGCCTATGTTATTCCTTGAATTCGAATGGTATGTGTCATGTAGAGATGATCTTGATTCTTTGAAATACATGAAAACTTGGATATATATGCTTTGAAATTGGCTAGACTTAGTGTTACCTCACTAAGTACATAACTTGTACTTACCACTCTACTCTTCATTCTTCCCATAACAAATTAAATACACTTTCAAGAGGACATCTTGATCTCGAAGCAACATTTTGAAGCAAGCTTGAAAGTATGATTTCATACTCTTTGTATGCTCCTAGTTTGGTGGTACTAGAACTTGTAATAGGTAGCCTTGATCATGCATTTTGTTGTGTGTTTAAGACTAGTATATGTAATGTTTTATTGGGCCTATCAGTAACCAAATTGACGACTTAAGCTATGTATATGAACCATGTTGATAAGTATATAATAAGTTTGATGCCGCGCATAGTGTGAAATTAATCCAATGATTGTTGAATCATTGCTTCATTCGAACAATAGACCAATGTTGTATGATCATGCATTAGTTCCATGGCCATTGATATGATTCGGTAATGTTGAGATTGAAGCTAAAGTATGTTCAAACATGCATTATCAATGAATTAGCCAAGTATGCCATGGAATACTATAACTTGATTGAAAAAGAAACTAATAAAATGAACTAAGTGAACAGTTAGCTATTCGAATAGGGTGTATGAACATGTAATAAGAATGTAAGTTGGATACCTTGCATTGATCATGATTAATTGGTTGAATAAGTAGTATCTTGAGATGGAAGTAAGCTAATCGAAATGTGTTTAGTGATCACCTTGTATCATTCGAATAGGGTGCATGAGCTTGTAATAAGAATGAATGTTGAATCATGTCTAATAGTAACCTGTTGTGAAGTATGCCACACTTGTAATTGTTGTTTGGATGATGTATGTGAATTGAATGGAAAGGTAAATTGAATTATGAAAAGTGGTAACTTAGGATAAGTATGAAATGAAACAAATTAGTACCAAAATTAGCATGCTAAGAATGCTTGTTTTGATTAATGTGGTTTATTTGTATGTATTGTATGGTTGTGTTTAGGTTACTTGCGTTGCAAGTTATGTATATTGAGGTTACTTGCTCGACAAGTAACCTATATTTTGCTTTGCTTTTGCTTTGGTAACGCTCCTGAATCGGATTACGGCTAACCCGGGGATGGGGTGTTACAGTCTCGTTTCAAAGTAGTTACAAGATGATCAAACATCTCCTTCATGCTTAGGCAACATTCCTGTTGCACAAGATTTATAGTAGGAGCTTCATGTTGAGCAATAGCTTGGGCTTGGGGTTGAGCTGGTTGTTGTGGAGGATTCTGCTCCATCCTCACACTATCTCCTTCATTTAAGGAGCCTACATGACTTTCATCATCCCGACCAAGTCTTGTTTCAGACATTCTACATTCAAATAGAACAATTAGGAATTCAGTTTAGTTAAGCAAAGACACAAGCTATACAATACAAGTCTCCTAGGTTGCACAAGTATCCTATATGATGCAAGAGAGCCTGGTTTAGTCCTAGAACCGACTAAAAAGCTTTGATTACCAATAAATGTAACACCCCCTACCCCGGGTTAGTAGCAAACTGGTTCGGGAGCGTTACCAAGCAACATTAGAAGTGAGAACGAGGCAATAATAGGTTAACTCCTCCCTATTAGGTGATTTACTTAACTAGCAAGCAACCAAGCATTCATAACTTAACATACAAGCAATTTCATTTTTGTTTACAAGACATTATAGGTTCCTACTTCAACATTTTAATTAACATCATCATACACTAACATTCGAATAGCCTAAGAGTAAACATGCTTCCATTTCATTTCATTGTTCCTTATATTGATACATGTAACATTTCATACATAATTTGCTAGACTTAGTCATTTTTACATGTATCATTCATGCCATTCAATCAAGTATACATTTATTCACGCAAACATACAAATAACATTGTTAAGCTAGGACATGATTAATCCATTCAATTACACATATATGCGCAGCAGCAATCTTTAATTACATGGAATTTGTGTTCATTACAAACTATAGTCTTAACAACTATATTCTTAATATGGAAGGCCCATATAAGAGCATATATATACAAGTACTCAAAACATCATGTAGCCATGTTCATGCATATATACAATCCTTCCAAAACAAGCAAGATGCATGGTCTAGTCCTAGATACATGTATATGTCTAGGTACCACCAACTAGGAGAAATATAAATCAAGTATGAACCATACTTTAGCTATGCTTGTGTCTTGTTTTGAGCTCATAAAATTAGGCTTCAGGATCAAGCAATGATCAAATCCTTTATCCTGTGGTTGGGAAGGATGAAAACAAGAGTGATAAGTAAAACAATGTACTTAGTGAGGTAGTAACTAATTATAACCAATTGTTATATCAAGTTAAGTGTCAATCAGTCAAGAATGATCCTAGCTAAGAATTTCAATGCATTAGAATAGCATAAGAAGCAAGAGATATTGAATCATAATTCATGCTTTATCCATTTCAAGTAATCAAGCTATTCATGGTCATATATCATGTAGACAAGCAATTCATGCTTACACAACAAGAAATCAAGCAAATCATGCTTACATGACAAGTAATCAAGCAAATCATGCTTACATGACAAGAAATCAAGAAAATCATGCTTACATGGCAAGTAATCAAGCAAATAATGCTTACATGACAAGAAATCAAGCTATTCATGCTTATTAGCTCATTTATTATCTTTTTAACACAATCCTTGGTTCATAGTTTATCTAGGTAATTGAGTCTCCAACCAATTGTTGCCACATATACATGCTAGCTTTCTATTTATACAACACTTCAAGGATGTAGTCAAGTTTCATGTATTATCTTATTTCATACTTCCCTTATTAGGTCAAGATCATATTAAGTCCAATTTAACAATTCAAGAATTTAGACATGCTTGCTTTAGTTAGGACCTAGTCCTAACTCTAGAATAAACTACATTCACAAAACTCCCCAACCTAGCTAGTCTCGAAAGACTATTCCCTTTTGCTTGTCCCTTGAATGCTCGACTTTAGATCCTTATCCAAAGTCCTCTCATTGCTCTAGTAAATCACATAGATAAAACAAGGTCAAAACATGTAATCACAAAATCATTCAACATGGCAGCAAGGTTAATACATTATATATACAAAACATATAGCATATTCATATACTCACCTTAATGCACATTAACAAACTGCCTATATTCCATACTAAGGAAAAACAGGGCAGCAATTAAACTGTCCCAAAACTGTTTGCAAAACAGTTTACAAAACTGCCATAATACCTAAACTGCTGCAACCAGGCAGCATGTACTCTGCTCACTTAAACATGCATAACTTTCATTCCATACGTCGGAATTTCAATTATTTTACACCGTTGGAAAGCTAACTTAATTGTCTCTCTAACCATATAGGCCTTACATTTTAATCCTTTTCCAATTAATACAGTTGTTAGCTTAAAGATAGAGCAATTTACAATACTGGATAGTTTGCACTGTCCCTAGTGTTTCTTCTCTACAATTCTTTCTACAATCTAGAATTCAGTTCTGTTTCTCCTAATGACTTTAGACATGTTAAGGCACTGTCCATAAAATTTTCAGCTTTAAATTCCATTTATACAATTTATGGTGATTTTTCAAATTTACTGCCCAGAACAGAGTATTCTGGGCTGATTACACTAGGTTAAGATTCTAGCTTCATAATTAATCTAAACAAGATTCTAACATTGTAATTCAACTTATTTTCATGTTCTTACAGGTCTGGGTCAGTCCGATTCACCTATCAATGTGATCAAAATAGGACAACATATAGAATTAGGCATGTTTATAGATTTTCATCTAGCTAAACAATCCCTAATTGAAACTAGTTTCGACCATGATCCCTATTCTCAATTTTCCAGCAACCCATTCACATCTCTTTAGCAATTTGAATACTAACACTCACAATTTCAAGGACCATTAGAAGCTAACATCATCTTAACATGTATAACAATCATCCTATTTGAATTAGGCAACAAGAATATCACTAATTCAAGATTCAAACATGTAATTGAAGCGAGGAATCAAGCATTTACCTTCCTCAATATGAATTCTAATTCAATTTAGTCCTACCGTGGCCTAATCTCTCAAGAATTCCATGGATATCATCAAGCTTTCTCTCTTATCTCTCTTTCTCCCTTTTACTCGGTTATGGTGGATTTTGGAAGGAAGAAGATGATGGGAATTTTCTCACCCATGGTCTAAGTGGCCTTAGCCGAGTCACCCCCTTCCAAACTTGGCATTGCTCATAGATAGCCAAGTGTCCAATTCCTTTGATTCTTAAGAATTTGACATGCAAACCAAACTTATAATATATAAACCTTTGTGTCCTTTTAATTTAGCACTCTAACTTGTTGGCTAACATTTTGGTCCCTTTAGTTATTTGTTATCTGATGTTCTTTCCTCTTTAATTTGATTACCACATAATTCAATTAGTCAATAGCTTAGATAGTGGTAACCTTCCTTGGCCAGGTTTAGGGTGTTACATGTTTAACATATATACTCATTCATACATGTCTAAGTCAGTCCAATTATTTGTCAAACCTATAAAAATAGGGCAATTGAACAATATTTTCGAATTGATTCAATAAGACATCATCTCTCTAGAATTTCCAGCAACAAGAATTTCAATTCACATATCAATCATCAATTCTAGTTTTTCCAGCAATTAACATAACAATTCACCATCAATTTGGTTAATGACAACATCAATTCAAAAACCATTCGATTCATTCTAAACAATCTACCATTTCATGGATTGATCAATCAATTGAACTTCTTAACTAATTCATGGCATCAATTCACTAACTAATCATCCAATTCATGTAATTCAAGCAAGAACTTAAAATCTACATGCATCATTTAAATCTATAATGCATTAAGGAATAGATTTTACCTTCCTTTCAAGATAATATGAATGATAGCAACTCCAATTCTTCCAAATTTGAAGCTTGAATCTATGAACATGGAGTTTTCTCACTCATTTCATTTCTCTCTAATTTTGTTCATCAATTTGGCACTAAAGAGGAAGATGATAATGGATCATCAATTAACTCCTTCCAAAATTACTAATTTGCCTTTGATTATCCACTAATTAATGACATGTGTAAGGGCATTTAGGAATATAAGAATTTTGCATGCATTCCTTCATTTTGTTACTTGTTTCAGTTTGGTCACTTATAATTTAGGTTACCACTTTTTCAATTATAGCATACTAGTCCTTATTAACTAGACCTAGTACCTTGCTTTCAAACAAGTAGGGATTAAATGAAGGCATTGTAGTAACTTCCTTTATACTAGTTTTGAGGATATTATAGGTCAAGCCAGTATCGATACGGCCTAACTGCCAATAACTGACTTACCTGATTTGGTAAGGGCGTATCGATACAGCCATAAGCGTATCGATACGGGTTCCCTATTTTGAACAAAAACAATGTTGTTTTGAAGAGATATGATGTGAGGTGATGAGTCACCTCTATGTTTGTCCTTTCCCACGTGATTACTATCAGAAAAGAGTGGCTAATGATGTCTTAGCCAAGGAATTTGGGTTGGAATAGTTGGGATTAACAAACACTCAAATGAGGGAAAGGTTCCTATTGGTCACTTGGGTGGTGGCAAACGAGTAAGAGGACTTATTTTTAAACTAAGCAAGAGCCACAAGTTTCATCCTCTCTCGAAAAACAAAACTCAAACTATTGTCTTTCCACAAGCAAGCGCCACCATTCTCATCTTCAACCTCTAGACAAGTAAGCACCTCGTTTCAACCTTATTCCTTTGTTCGATCTTGATACTTTGTTTGAAAGCTCTCGGTTCGGTGAGTAAGATCCATATGCTAATTTTATCGATTCCTTGATCCTTTAGAGTTTAATTTTAGAATTTGGTTTCCTATATCTAAAGAGGAACTCATGAATTAGAGAAGTAAATTAATTAAGTTGATGTTATCCTTAAGCCTTGGTAAGCTTAAATTATGATTTTGAACTCTTCGATTGATTTCTAATCCAATCCTTAAATTGAGCTAGCCCAAGAAGTGGAGAATGATCCTTTACCATCTCCCAAGGAAGCTAGGCACTCCGGAGTTGTAATTCAAGAGCATCATAATCAAGGCGAGTGGAGTCGTGTCTAGGGATAGGCCCAGTGCTGTCCCGTTGAATTATGTTGTAGTCAGCTATGCATTTTATCAAAGCTCAAGTAGAGCAATCGGTTAACATTTCAAATGGTGAGTTTGGTAAGCCCTCTTATATTTTTCCGATATGATTATGAGTGTACATGTGATGCATGATTTGGTAAGTCGTGAAAATGGAAATGAAATGCTGAAATGTGAATGATTATGAATTGATATGTGAACTTAGAATTATGAAAGTTAAGTTAAGCCATATGGAGCCAAGGCTTGAGTCCGATTCCAATGTGTTATGGCCTATGGGCATGACGGTAAGAAATATAATGATATATGTAAACCTTGGACATTTATGAGTTTTGGATACAATTGGCATGCCATAGGGTTATTTGAGCTCGTATAAGTAAGGGTGGACTACGGTCTGGGGCTATGGCCTATATGTGTGGGAAATAAGGACGGAATGTGCAAGGGATTTGTCCAGAGCTACGGCTCAAGGCTACGGCCTACTTTCCATTATATGTGGGTGTAAAGGGGATCCGTGTATCCATTTGTTACATTGTCCAAGGGAATGAAGTATGTGCTTAGTTTATGCTAAGTTTATGCGATAATAAGATGATTGATATTAAGCATGAGACAATGTGACTAAACGCATGTGAATATGATAGCTAAGTATGTTATTATACCATTCATGTTCACAGCATGCCATATATGTTGATGTTATTGCTCAAGCGTTTATGACTACCTCACTAGGCTATATATGCAATTTACTCAAAACTAGAATAAATGAAGTTACTACAATGCCTTCATTTGATTCCTAATATATAAGTGACTAAACCAAACCAAACCAAGACCTCAAATTACTATAGACTCAAAACTATGCAACTTATCCTCATCCAACTTTATCCCAATTCATAAACATGAGCATCCATACAATTATCACCCAATTTCATCAATTTCTCATGAATTATCTTAACAAAATCAGCCTATAAGCATGCAAGAAAGAGTGCTATACCTTCCTCTTTAAGTCCCAATCAAAAATCTTTCATCAATTTGACCATGTCGTGCTTGAATCCTCATGTCCATATGGTGGTCTTTTCTTCTTCCCCCCACAATCCTCTTTGTTTCAAATTCAAGGAAGAAGAATGTCTTCCATCATCATGTTACACATAACCGATCCCACTCCCTAAGCTCCTTCTTTATTTGACATGTGTTTAAACCAAGAATATAAGGAATTTAGCATGCACTACTCAAGCTTTGAAACATGTTCAATTTGGTCCCTTCTTATTTTGAATGCCCCATATTCCATTATATTCATCTTAGTCCATATCTTTCAAGTTAATCACTTTATTGTTTAATAAGGTAACTTATTGGAAATCAATAGTGGTAACATTTCTTTAAGGCCTAATTTAGGGGTGTCACAACTCTCCTCCCCTAAAAGAAAAATTGTCCTCGAATTTTCCTTAGGCAATTCAACGAAAAGGACTTGTCACAAAGTCTTTTAACTTTTTGACTTAGAATTTGAATGGGGTTCTACTTCCTCGAGTTCCCTAAGGAGTTATAGGTTCCTTTATAACACCATTGGTTTTTCTGGTATTCTTAAGAGAGATGTTTTAATTTCATCAATGTATTCCAAAGGAATTCGAACATAGATTGATTGAATTTCTTTAAAATCAACTTTTGTAATATCCTCAAAATCTAAAGAATATTAGGCATTCAATAGATGAAGAAACAAGCAGTTAAAGGAGATAATTCAAATAAGCATTCATGGAAGATTAGATACTACTTTGAATGATGAGCATACAATCGCTAAAAGAACAAGAATCACATAATTTAGTGGCATAACGTACTAAGATACTAAGGACAATTTAATATAACCAAAAGAATACAAACATATCTCAACTTACATAACCCCAAAAATTTATACTGCGCAAGGTGTCCCCCAGTTAAGGAAAACAAACGAACTTGCTTTCCTAGCAAGAAAGCATTCAAATGAAATATCCAAGGTCCCAAAATCTAAAGAAAACACCTAACAAGACACTAACATGTTTTAACACCAGAATTCGACTAAGGTAAAGGTGAAATTGTTAGATATTTAAGAAAATATAGGTGATCAGTCTATCAGTCTTCAAGTTATTGGAAATGTGCCTAATCTTTTATACATTAGAAGATAACTAATGATCGGAGTAATTAAGCCTTCCTAATAGATATGTTCGTACCATGATTATTTCAAAATGCTCAAACCACATTTACACTAAGGCCTAATATGCTTACTAATCATTCATAGCCAACTTCACAAATAATTCCACCAAATCAATCAAGCAAATTCATCAACAAAAACACAAACATATATATAATTTAAGGACCTTTACATGCCTCCTCCAAAGTTCCAAAATATCAACTATCATTTACATTCTAGTGCCACCCTTCCTAGAGTCCAATATAATACACAAAACATACTTTCTAAGATTTACTTGTGACTTGTGCGGCTCCCAAAATGGTCTAAGGTTCTTCCTTTCCTAAAAGGGAGTCAAGGTGAGTGTTAGAACTTTCAATTTTGTCATAGTAGTAAACTATATGAGTAATAACAAATTACTAGATGTTAAATCTATATTTGTAACCATTCGAATTAAGTCAAGATCGTCAAATTCAATGTCAATCCCTAAAAGGTCACTTGGCTAAAAAAATAGAAGCAATACTATCATCTCTTATATTACAAGAGATCGATTTGTTGTATTTATCTACAAAGAGCATTCAATTGTCTATCATACAATCAAGTGACACATATGTAAATTGCCATACTTTGATACTTTTAAGGATAAACAATCATAGGTTGTTTCGAGGCCTTGGTTAAGTACCTACCTAGGAACAATCTTCATACGAAGAAACTAACAAGCAATGGTACATTCTTACCATTGGAATTTTCCATGGGATTATATATATTCAAGAGTACCATGGTACCATCGAGGGACCGTAGTCCAGTGACAAGCTGAGCTCAGGAGGTTTTGGCATGCCAAACAAGCTAGGTATATGTACTAATCAAGGCTTCCAATACAATTTCAATTTTATTGATTAATGTCATTCCATTATCAATGTTCAACAGACTATATAGATGACAAAACAAACCATTCTATTCACACAATTGTTTGATTCCATTAATTGGTTATGACTTACCTCGGCAAGCTTATGTTACCAAATTTCCAGCAAGCACCAACAACTTAGGCACTTAAGCCTTAATTGACAATCGTTTCATATAACTACATAGCAAGCATTTAATTAATCAAAATACTGATTACACTCACAGTTTTCTTCCAAGCTAAAATTGTCCTTGAATCGACACCCCTTTTTGTCTATTGTCGACTTGATCACTTATAGCTTTCCTTCCATCATTCTCTTCAGGGTCTAAATCAAATGTACATATAATTACATTAGACAATCGCAGAACAGCCCCAAATCTTGTTAAAGTTCATTTCCTAATTCCCAATTAACATAGCAACTCATACAAATCAGTGGTTCATACAATACATAGACAATTTGGGCATTACTAGCGTAATTATGTTAATTCAACAACCTTGGATCCTTCCTAAACATTTTTTAACATAGTTTCAACTCATCACCCTTCTCTTACAACATGCATGACCCCATGGAATACATTTTTGATCTAATACTTATACTCTAACAGCCCCGATTTCATTGCTAAAACAGGGCAGTCCCAGCTCTAGTTAAATTATACATTTCCAAGTTCAATTTAATCATTTAAAAGGTACTAAACATATATGTGTAATTTTTTTACCACCTACATCAACCGGTTATCAATCCAATTCCAATTAGATAATGAAGTGACACATTTTAATCAGATACTTCCTAAGGACACAATTCAATTCACCCAAACAGTTTTGCAGCAAGTAGGTGACCACAATTTCATGTTTCGGCCAATTGAACTCTAAAATTTCAATAACATCCTCCCAAGAATCTTCTATCTTCACAATTCGAATGACACCAATCTTATTATAGACTAAACTACTCAATTACAAAAACGCATTTGTTGAAACATATCTTATTTGAACATTCATTCATCAAAGCCTTCACAAATGCAGAATTCCGAATCATTATCTATCAACAAAATGATTTGTAACTACCTAAAAACCAAATCAGAAATTATGGAGGAGAAGGACGTCACTTACCTTCTCAACAATTGCATGACAAAAATTGAATGACTCTAATTCACCCCTCAAGAATCGATTCTAGTTATGAGTAAGGTTCTCTCTTCCTAATTCTCCCTTCACTCAAGTTTCGGTGATATAGTTCTATTTCGAAGCCTTCTATTGTCATGGTCAAGGATTTGAATAGGCTCTTCCTCTTACGTCATATTGGGATTCAATTCTACTTCATCAGGCTCAAGAACATGAGATGGATCTGACCGTAACTATGCAACATTGAAACGTGAAACACATTGGGTATTTTGTTGAATTCTTCGGGTAAAGCCTAACGATAAGAAACAAGGCCTATCTTTACTATTATTTTAAACGGCCCAATAAAATAAGGACTATGTTTTCCCCTTTTTTCCAAATTTGAATACCTTTTTCCATGATGATACTTTAAGAAATACTCTGTCTCCCACCAGATATTGAATGTCCCTTCTTTTACGATTAGCGTAAGGTTTTTGCCGATTAAAAGCTTCTTTTAATCGGCTGCAAATAATTTGTATTTGTTCTTCTGTTTCACGAAGTAGTTTCGGTCCCAAAGCTTTGTTCTCTCCCAATTCTGACCAACACATAGGTGTTCTGCATTTTCTCCCGTAAAGAGCTTCAAAGGGTGCCATTTTATTAGAAGATTGGTAACTATTGTTGTAGGAGAATTCGGCTAAGGGCAAAATTTTCTCCCAGTTTTGGCCGAAATCAAGAATGCAAGCTCTAAGCATGTCCTCCAGGACTTGAATGATTCTCTCAGTCTGGCTATCTGTTTGGGGGTGAAAGGCTGTACTGAGATCCCGGGTCCACTAAAGCATAAACAAAATGATTATTGAGTTCTATTGTACTGTGATAACATCAGGTATATCTTCATCATCACGGCCTTTGATGTGGTAAACTCGAGCAGGGGTTTGAGATTCTTGGTGGGTGGAGGCAGGAGCTTGCCCTTGAGTCTTTCCCGAATTTCCCGAGTATGCTTGTTTCAATCCTTTGTCCTTCGGTGATGGAGTAGGTATAGGATTGGAAGCTACCCTGACTGAAGGTTTGTTCCCCAATTGAGGGCAGTCTCTCACAAAGTGGTCTAAACTTCCACATTGATAACAAGCATTGAACTTCTTCCTACAATAGCCCAAATGAAAATTCTGACAATGTTGGCAAAGACGAGATTGAGGTTCTCTAGCTAAGTTTCCCGAGCTATCCACAGATATGGTCGGGGTTGAATTACTGCTCGTAGATTGCGGCTTTGGTATGAAATTACCTTTTTGGGAAGGAGTTTGATTAGATGAATTTCCTCCCTGGCCTTTGGATTTCTTAGATGAACAAAAGGATTTGTTTTCATTTCTCGGTCTCTTGTCTTTTCTGAAATAATTATCCATTTGCTTGTCAGCAGCTTTCATCTTAACTTCTGTAGCGATTACCCGATTCACCAGATCTTGAAAGTCGGTAATTCTGAGAGCCGTAAACATGAGACTCAATTCATCATTTAACCCCTATGATATGATATGATATGTTATGTACCTTCTTGTGATAAGTAACTCATGCTTACATTAATTTATGCTTTGTATCTTATAGAGCAAGTAACTTATGCCTATGTTTAGTACATTAAGTGACAAATAGTTCATGTTTAAAATATGTTATGACAAACGTTATCATGATAAAAAAATATAAGGTTAAAATATGCCATGTTTAATAACTTACATGATAAGTAACACCCACATATATGTATATAAAATGCTATATTTAAAAGACTAAAGACTATCTCAAATTTATATGTTTATATACAATGTTTTGAGGATTGTTTTGAATATATACAAGTACTTAATGGACTGTTTTGAAGTATATGATTATATACAAAGATTTGAGGACTGTTTTGAATGGATACAAGTACTTAATGGACTGTTTTGAAGTATATGTTTATATACAAAGTTTTGAGGACTGTTTTGAATGTATTCAAGTACTTAATGGACTGTTTTGAAGTATATGTTTATATACAAAGTTTTGAGGACTGTTTTGAATGTATACAAGTACTTAATGGACTGTTTTGAAGTATATGTTTATATGCAAAGATCTGAGGACTGTTTTGAATGTACACAAGTACTTAATAGACTGTTTTGAAGTATATGTTTATATACAAAGTTTTGAGGACTGTTTTGAATGTACACAAGTACTTAATGGACTGTTTTGAAGTATATGTTTGTATACAAAGTTTTGAGGACTGTTTCGAATGTATACAAGTACTTAATGGACTGTTTTGAAGTATTGTTTATACACAGTTTTGAGGACTGTTTCGAATGTATACAAGTAGTTAATGGACTGTTTTGAAGTGTATGTTTATATACAATGATTTGAGGACTGTTTCGAATGTATACAAGTACTTAATGGACTGTTTTGAAGTGTATGTTTATATACAATGAATGTATACAAGTACTTAATGGACTGTTTTGAAGTATAATTTTTCTTTACAAAGTTTTGAGGACAGTTTTGAATCAGTTTCAAATATCTATGGACTGTTTTGGATACATAAAAGTATATGTGAGTTTTATGGACAGTTTTGAATGATACTCAAATATATGAGAACTGTTTTGGGTACAAAATATATATACACACATATGCTTTAAAGACTATTTTGAATAGCATACAAATACGCATGAACTGATTTATATATATAAGTGAGTACTAGTGAATTACAAGCAATATGGATAAAAAGAATTAATAAAAGTATACAAGTATAAATTGTAAACACAGGAATTAATGGTACTATGAATGTTTTAAACAAAAGATATATGGGTGGAAGAAATTGCTTGAATTACAAGATTATAGTAAAAGAAATCAATAAATTTATATGATAAGTAATGAACCACGGCAATGACTTGCATAGCAAGTAATGTATATTTATGAGTATCCATTATGGTGAATAGTTAAGTTATATTCAGATACTTGTATACATATTTACACGAACTTGTTTATGTTCGAACCATCTGTAACACCCTAAATCCTAGCCTAGAAGTATTGAAATCAATTTCTTAAGTTGATAGCTTATTTGAATCTAGAAATTAAGCTAAATAGATTAGTCAAGGGTCTAATTGAATGAATGAAAGAACAAGTGACCAAATTAAGATGACCAACTTGTAAACTCTAGCAATTTCAAGGAATGCATGCTAAATTCCTCAATTCTCCTAAATGCCCTTGATTAAGTTAATATTAAAGATTAATTAATGGACATTTTAGACATTACACAAATCCAATAAGTTGGATTAAGTGTTATCTCTTTGTTTGGTTGATTGGAAGAGAAAGAAAATAGAGAAAGGAAGCTTGGGGGAGAAAGCTTGAATCCATGCCCTACAACCTTGATTTAGCTCCAAATTAAGTCTAGATAGCTTAGTGAATAAGGTAATTACTTGTTTCTCTTGTAAATTTCATGTTTGAATTGTTTGAATTGAAATGGAAATGTGGTTTGAATGTATAGATGCTGGAAAAATGTGATGAACATGTTATAGATTGATTGAATGATTGTTTGATGATGTTCTTGGTTGTATTGATGAATTAGATGATTTCTTTATGTGTTTAGGTCAATCTATTTGCAATTAGAACCTGGAAATTGATTGCTAGTAATCAAATGGCTAATGAAACTCATGTGTAGTTGCTGGAAAATTGAGAAACATGGACATGAATCAAAACAGTCTAGATTAGGGGACTGTTTTGATTGAAAATTTTTGTAAGCATGCTAAATGAGCTTAAAACTCTGTTTTCAACATGTTGATAGGTAAAATGGAGATTTAATTGAATTGGTAATTTGCTGGAAAAATGACTACACCTAATTGAACTAGTTAAATTAGGTAATGGACTGCCTAGTTGATGAATAGATGTGTAATTGTGATAAAATGGATTAAACTAGGTTCAACATGACTATGCCCTGTTTTGAGAACATTTTTAGGTGAATTATGATGGCCTTAATATGTATGAACATGATTATGAATGAAATTGTCATGTTAGGACCTTGCTAGAATGAAATAAAGAACTAGAAATGCAACCTAGAGTGAGCTGCCCAGAATGCTCTGTTTCGGGCAGTCAATTTGAAAATTCACCAAATATTGTAGAGATCAAATCCAGGGCTGAAATTTTAATGACATGATCCTTTGTATGTCTACTTTCATTAGGTGAAAACAGAACTGAAAACTGGGTCCTATTTTGGAAACTGTAAATAGAAATAGCTGGACAGTACAAACTATCCAGGTAGTGTAAATGCCCTATCTTTGAACAATAAACTGTATTAATTGGCTAAGAACTAAAATTCAAGCCTATTATTGTCTTAAAGACAATTTTGTTAGCTTTCCAACGGTATAAATTAATCGAAATTCGGACGTAGGAATTGAATGATATGCATGTTTAAGCATGTAGTGTGCAAGCTGCCAGGCAGCAGCACTTAAGCTAGTTAGAAACTGTTTTGTACACAGTTTTATTGGACTGTTTGTAACAGTTTGGGATAATTAGATCCTACCTAGTCTTGTTTATTGAAATTTTGATAGAATTGTATGCATATGTTTATATGTATTGAAATAACCTTGCTGCCATGTTGAATTGTCTTGTGTATACATATTGATGAATGTGTTTAATCATGAATTTGCTAGAACAAGGAGTGAACTTGGAGGAAGGAGAAAAAGGAAATCATCCAAAGGCTAAGAACAAAGGAATAGCTATACAAGACAATTGCTACCTTGCTTGGATTGTATTGTGAGTGTAGCTATCTCTAGGGTTAGGACTAGGTCCTACCCATTGCATTCTTGTTACAATCTTGACATGTAAATGAATATAATCTTGAACTTGACCTAATAAGGGAAGGATGATTAAAGAAACACATGAAACATGATCTTAGTATTGTATACATGTCTATTCGAAATGCTTATGCATGATTGATGGTAGCTTTATGCTTGTATGTGCTATGATGAAACATGATGGAATGCTAATGACTTGTTTGAGATATGATGTTATCTCATTTTGATGAAATGAATCTCGAAACCACCTGACTTGTGAGCTAAGGCTCAATAGCCTAAGGGCTTAATATGAAATGATCTTGCTTGACATGAACATGATCTTGAACTTGATAACTTGAATAAATGGTAATTCGAACAACCTTGGTAGCTAGTTGGATTAGGTAGAAAGGCATGCCTTAGAGTCTAGAGCTCATTGTGTAAGGGTGGACTACGGTCCAGGGCTAGGGCCCCTATTTGGCGACAGACGGAGGGTACGTATGTGGTCTTTGGCTACAATAGGAGGGTTGACCAGCACTACGGTGCATATTGTGGCGACAGATGGTTGGAGACTCGATTACCTATTCAAACTAAGTACCAAGGGGGTTGTTTAATGAATTAACAAATGAAATAACAATTCAATTGTACATGATACTTGTCTTGAATGCCATGAAATGTATGCTACTTGACTCGAAAGCATGACTCCTTGGTTTCTTGTTTTGCAAGCATGTTGCTTGATTTATGAATTATGACTCCTTGATGCCTTTACATGTTGGCCGAATACTTGCTATCCTAGATAGGATAATCTTGATGCTTGGAAGACTAGACAAGGTCACTCTTGATGTTTGAAAGACTGGCTAAGTCTACTCTAATGCTTTGAAGCCTTAGCTAGGTCTACACTTGATTTAATAGACATGAAACATGAAATAACAAAATGGCTAGACTAGTTACTACCTCACTAAGTACATTTCTGTACTTATCATTCTTGTTTCATTCTTCCCAACCTACAGGTTAAAGGGTTCAACATTACTTGATTTGAAGCTTGATTCCTTGAGCAAGAAGCATCCTACACAAGCTTGGTTAAAGTATGATTCCATACTTGTCTTGTATCTCCTAGAATGGTGGCACTAGGTGTATCTAAATAGCTTGAACATGCATTTTGAAGGATTGTATATAATGCTTGATGGGCCTATCTATGTTATGTATATAGTTTAAGGTTTGTAATGAACTTAGATAACTTGTAATGGTTGAATGTTTTGCTGTGCATATGTTGATGATATGGAATGATCATATGATGATCTAATTGGCTATGAAATAGTTGATAACCTTGTCATGCTTGAGTGTATGCTTGAAATAAATGTAGATTAAGATGAACCATGTTGTGTGACCAACCATTTGAATGCTTCATGTCTTGTATGAAATTGCCATGTTGAAAGTATTGTTGTGTGATTGTTTTGAGGTATGGCCGAATGGTTTCATGTGGTTATCCCATGTTTGCCAAATGCATGGTAGTAGAATAAGGTTGGAATGATCTAGTTTCATGCTTTGTATATGTTTGGTGTAATTGGCCAAATGGTAATCTATTGAAATTGACTTGAAGGGAACTAGATACAAGCTATTAAAGGTTAGATAATTATGCTTAGTAAGTGAATGAGTGAAATGAGTAAATGTATACAAGATGAGGAACACCAAATTGGATTAGAAGCATGTAATACTAAGTAGTTCAAATAGGATTGGTAACAATGTATAAGTGTCATAAAATGAACCATGAAAGTAGTAACTTGTAGTGTATGCTTGAAAGCAATTTAATCTAATGATTTTGTAAAATAGTTGATTGTCTTAGATGAAAAGAAGTTACATATTAGGTTGACTATGCCTTGTTTAAAGGATTGTTTCTTCTTGGTTGATAATTTCCGATTGCTTGGATGATTGTTGTAGTCATGTATGATCGATTGCTTTTGATTGCCTTACAATGTCTCTTGCTCATCATTCGAATGGTATAAGATGATTTGAAGTCTAGTGTGAACTTACTTGTTAACTAAGTAAGTTTGAATGCATTGTTGTTCTATGATTACTTGATTTTTCTTCTTGGTTCGAATGCCATGCCTTGATTTTTCCTTTCTTGCTTGCTAAGTAACGCTCCCGAACCGAGTTACTACTAACCCGGGTAGGGGGTGTTACACCATCTATGTATAAGTGTTATGTTTGAGTGAATGTTTTCACCTATAATGGTGAACTTGTTGTCCAAGCTTAGAATTATATGTGTGCTTAAGTAAAATAAAAAGTTGAATGGTAGAATGGAATATTGTTCCATGCATTAGATTCTGTAAGCTACCTCACTAAGTAATTGTACTTATACATCCTTCCATTGTCTCTCAGGTTAAGTTCGTTTTTGGATAGCTTTGAGCCTGGACAAGACCACGAGAAGTCGAGATTGTATGTCTCAAATTTCCTTAAAGAACTCCTAGAGGGTGGCACATAGTTGTTAAGTTGCATAATGCATTTAGATATTATTTTTGGCTATATATGTAATAAAGTTTGATAAGTGTTCAAGTTTTGTAATGGGCTTTTAATTATTTCTTGGTGGTTGCTTGCTTTATATGATTTAATAGTTAACAAGATTGAGTAGTTGCTTGATAGCTAAGCTATGCTAGATTTATAGTAAAGTCTACATGATGATTAAGTTATGTTAGTTAAAATGTCTGAACAAGTTAAGATCATGATTAAATGAAAGAATTTATATGATTCGAATAAGATTAAAGGATCTATAAAAAAGGGGCTTGCTATGTTTAGAGAAGATTGATCAATTAGTTTTGTCCATAGAAATTGACTATGCTTTTTAGACCATATTTGAAAGACCATATCTTAAGTGGTCATTGATTACTTGTATTGCTAGTTTCTTGACATGGATAACTTGGTTGATTTAAGTAATGAATAATTGTAAGGTTTTCTTTGAGTATAATATGTTAGATGTCAATGAATGTGTCATAATGTTTAAAGGCCTCGAACAAGTCATACATGTTAGGTAATCGATGGTTTTTAATAGACTAGTACTAATTCAATGGGATTAAATAAAGTTTTAGTGTATCCTATTAGTCGTTTTAGCTTTAAAGAAATGACTTATGAATCTTTGATGTTAATATGTACTAGTTCAAAAAGATGGTATTGGCATAACAAAGATATAGTTAATAGTTAAGGGTTTTAAGATGTTTCGCAAACAAATGAACTAGTTTGTTTCAGTTAGTCTATTTTGTTATGAACCTTAAAAGCATATGTCGATGTCTAAGCTGCTTTGCAAAGAACAATTGGATGCCTTTAGTAGAAAAAGGCATTTGAATACTTGTGAAATGAAAAGTCTTTACTTAGATGTTTGATAATCTAGTTATGTTCCTAAAACGCTTGTAAAGTGACTTGAGTTAAAGTTTTATTTTGTTGCTAAATTGGAGTAAACAATAGTAAAACCTTGTCTTAATTTATCTTTGGTGCTTTGAAATCATGACTTACATGTGCTAAGTCATTCTTTGTTTGTTCTGAAATACTTCCTAATTCGGTTTACTCCTAAGCATAATTAGGTGTGTTACATTAATGTTATCCAGAATTTCATCTAATTGATTGCCTTGATTACCACCTCTATACATTGTTCTTAAGGCTTCTTGTATGATTCTTCTATGGCAAAATAAGTGCTCAATCTCAGGCACGAAAGGTGATAATGGTTCTTCGGGTCTTCCTCGGGTCATGCAATAGTACAACACCTGCAAAAGTGAAACTAGAAAAACAAATAAAACTAAATAGAAAAATAATAAATGATATAAAGACTAAACTCTAACAACCTATTGCCGATCCCAAGCAACGGCGCCAAAAACTTGTTGCGCATGTAGGTGTACTATATATGATACACAAATAGTGCAACTATACACATTGAACATGTAGTAAAGTGATGAATGAGTATCATCTCCACAGGGATTGGAGGCCAAACTAGTTTAATCAAAACACACAATTAAGATAGTAAACAAATGATGTAGCAATAAGAAACATTTGTAGAAATGCTATGGAAAAAAAAAGAAACAGGTTTATAAATGCTGTGGAAAACAACTATAATGTAAACTGAGATGAACTAAGGTCACTACAAAGGTCCACTCACGTATATGAAACTCTATATGGGAATGACTGGCTTGACCTGCTATGGACCCTTATACCTAAGCCTAATGAATGTCTATAACTAACTTGCCTTCCTCGTGCTCGACGGAGTTCACAAGACTGCTTCTAAAACTATCTCTAGCAAGAAACCTGGTAGAAGGGAATATTAAAGCAATACCTCTCGGTATAAATCCTTAACATGCAACTACCGATTAAAGCTCTACTCCTTTTAGTCGTTGAAACTCTATCCTTATCTATAAGGTGAGTTAGGGTTTTGCCTCTCAGCATCAAACCCCATTGTCCACTGTAGTCTTAGCCTAACTCTCTTGAATATTAAGCTAACAAAAACCTAAACAAAGCTAACTCTTGAAAGCTCTTACAAGTTTAGGGCAATAACGAACAAGGGACAAAGCATGAAATGAACAAGAAAACAAACAAACATCCATTAAAACATTAAGCATAACAACCATAACAAGCCCAAGCCACTTAAAATCAGTTCATGGCTGGGAAAATATCATCCATAATCATTCGTTTAACACAACCTATTCAAAGAAATGAAATGAAACAGCAAATCAACTAAGAGAGGGAGAAACTCCTAAGATGTGTTGGATTGTTGTGCACTGATCTAAGCCTGCTGCTTCTCTCAAAGTCCAGCGAGAGCACCCATTAGAGCTTCAACAATGGAGGACGCTTTGATGGAGGAAGAAGAGGATGGAAGGTAACCGCCTCTTTCTCTTTCTTAGCTCACTCCTAGCCCATTTTTCCTAGCTTATCCTTAAATGAGGATATCTTGTCCTTTATATAATAAGGGCTCCTTGGGTTTTGTGCCTTTAATTCCTAGGGAATATTCCCTTCATATGTGGGAATAAAGTAGGTCAGTAGGTATACGTGTAGGGACACAATAAATATCTTCAGTCTGTTGTCCTCTAGTGTGCCCAGGAATGCTATCCCAAATGCTATGGCATTTCCCCCTACATTGCTCATCATTTCCCTGCACATCACCACACCAACCAAAACCGTTCAAAGCATCACTATTCTTGCAAATAATCAAAGACCACAAAATGGGAAACACCATATGCAACTACATGAGCTAAATGCATCTATATGCCATGAGATGTGATGAATTGGGCTTGATTTCATACAATAACTCAAGTAAAAGGGCATGGAATGTTAACCTTTTGCGAGGTTAACAACCAATAACACAAACATACCTCCGTCTCACCACAATAAAGGTTGTAGCCAAGGACTGTAGTCCACCCGTACCAATGAGGTCATGAATTCTATAGCATGCCAATTGTATCCAATGTCCTCTTGAATCCAAGGTTCGGTAACAATAGCAATAACGATGACAATAACAATAACAATGTCGATACCAATGGCGATGACAATATCAATGGCAATGTTTAAATAGCAATGACAATGTCAATATTATTGACTATGGCAATGCATATATTGATGTCTAGTGACTATAACAATGACACTATCAATATTCAATGGTCAATATTTCTACATTCCAATGTTTCTAGGATTACGATGACAACAACGATGTTGCTATGTTCAATATTTCAATGCAATAACTACTAATGCTTACCAATAAAGTCTCTAAATAGGTTTGATGTTGTAACCCTTTGACAAAATGTTAGCTATGTAATAATTGATATTAATGAAATCGGGAAAGACATTTATCATGTTCTCGAAACTCTGACTACACTCACCTTGATATTTTGAAGCTCATACGGCTCTCTCATTGAAATTCCTTTGTTCTTAGCTTTCAACGGTGATGGTGGATGATATTTTTCCACTTTTTGAGCTAGGTAAATAACAAGAAATTGTTAGAATCGACAATACGATATCGAAATCAATATAATGATATCAAAATAAATATCTAAATTCAATACAGCTATTAGCTATAAGATATCCATGGATTGAAGCTTTGAAAATCCTATGTCATCATAGATGATCAAAGCCCTAACTTGGAGTTAAACTCAATATATCCATGGATTCCAATAATAGATTAGGGATTCTAGCTTACCCAATTGATATCTATGCAAAGGAATCAATAAACTGAAGAAAAGTTAAGCTTGAAATCAAGCTCCAATGGAGATTCTTGCTTAGTTTGAAGATGAAGTTAAATAGGAGATAGCAAGGATGATCACTTTCCTTCCTCGGGTAAGCTTTTCCCTTTTTCCTATGTTTTAATAACCGATTGCTTTCCTTCATATGAAGGAAAGCATTTTAATCATCCCATGTAAGGCAATTATAATTAGAGAGGGGATAATTGCAAGGTTAGTCCATCAACTTGCAATATTGTACACTTTTGCCCCCAAACATCTAATTTTCACAATTTAGTCACTAATTGACTTTCAACAGATTCAATAGGTCCCTAACAATAAATCAACTCAATTAGAGTCCAATATCAATATAGTTGACCACACGGTCAAATTCATTATAATATTTGGACCTACTCCGTATAGGTTTTCTGATCGCCAGATCCCAATTCTGACTAGACCGGTTTTCGGGGTGTTACAAAGATAATCAAAAAATAAATTGATGATCTTAAAAATAATGTGTTTAACAAAAAATTTCTAAAATGTGAACATGGAGGTAGCTCCAAAACAAATTTTGTTAAAACAATTTTTTATCAAAGACAATCTAGTTCCCCAAGATTTTTTGAAGGAAAAATGACTAAGAACATTTGGGTCCCAAAAGGACTCATTTCTTCAAACAAAAAGGAAGACATTGAAAAATAGATTCCAAAGGGAACTAAAATTTTTGGGACTAATGTCAATGGATACAATTTGGATACCAAAATATACTTGATTGTCTTTTGTAGGTGTGCTTGAGCATTGCTGAGCAAAGTTAAATTTTTTGGAGCTCTTGACAATCAAGAGTCTCAATTACATATAGTTAGGGAGAGTCTCAATTACATGAGTTTCATGTTTTTGGCCTATTATGCTTGTTTTTATGTCTTTGGCCTTAAACTTGTAATGTTTGGTTGAATTTTTTGTGAATCCATGCTTGATTTTATTTTAATGTGTTATTTTGCGAAGCATGTTGTTCTTTTGTAGAAAAAAACGTTCAAAATGTATATTTAGGACCTCTTAAATCCTTTGTATGAACTTAACACTAAGTTATAAGGTTTTTTGTATTATTTTTGCTGCATTTTTTCACCAGTTCGTGCTCTCGATACCGATACCACTCGTACCGTACTGATACGACAATCAACCAAGTATTGATACGACCAACACCGTACCGATACACATAGTAAAAAGGGACGTTTTTTCTCTTTTTTCCATGTCTTGTATGCTTATTGATTTAATTTCAATTTATGGCATGATAATTGAATTTCTTGATCTATTTGATTAATTTAATTCTCTTGAATGTTTAGACTAAATTTCTTTTGTTGCTTGATTAGGGGGGAGATTTTTTTAAACTCTTTCATGTTAAATTTTTTGTCTTTTCTCCATTGTTATCATGAACTAAAATGCGATTTCAAACCTTGTTTTGAATTATTTTTTATATAACAAAAAGAGGAGAGATATGTTGAAAAATTAAATTTCAGGAAAAAATGGGGGCTTTAACTATTTTCTATTTTTTTTTTGTTTTTCTAAAAAAAAATCTAAGTGATAGATTTTCAAAAACAATTTTTAAGTGGTTTTGTTATATAAAAAAGGGGGAGATTATTGAGATAAAAAATTTGATATAACAATTTGAAAAATGTTTTTGTACTAAATTCAAAAATTGCAAAAATTATTCAAAGTCCAAATAACTTAAAAATATGTTTGAAATGTTTTTGAAGAAGCTTTTGACTTGAACAAATATTTTCAAAGGTTTTTGTAATATCCTCAAAATTAGAATAAAAGAAGTTGCCACAATGCCTTCATTTGATCCCTAATTGATTGAAAACAAGATACTAGATCTAGTTAATAAGGATTAGAATGTTATAAATGAAAGAGTAGTAACCTAATGTATAAGTGACCAAACCAAAACAAACAACAAATTGAAGGAATGTATGCAAAATTAAAACATTCCTAAAATGCCCCTACACATGTCATTAATTAGAGGATAATTAAGGATAAATTAGACATTTAAGGGAGGAATTAATTGATGAACTATCATCATCTTTCTCCTTGTGGCCGAGTAGGAGGAACAAAGAAGAGAGAAAGGGGTTGAGTGAGAAAACTCCATGATTCATTGATTCAAGCTTGAAATTTGGTGAAATTGGAGTTGCTAACATTCATATAATCTTGATAGGAAGGTAAAATCTCTTCCTTAATGTGTCATAGATTCAAATGATGCGTGTAGATTTAGGGTTCTTGCTTGAATTACATGAATTTGATGAATTGTTAGTGAATTGATGCTATGAACTAGTTAAGAAGTTCAACTGATTAATTGATTCATGAAATTGATATTCCATTCGAATGAGTAGGAGAACTTGATGTTGTCAATAGCAAATTTGATGGTGAAGTGCTATGCTAGTTGCTGGAAAATTTGGATGGTGATTAGAATGGATGATGATATGTGAATTGAAATTGTGGTTGTTGGAAATTATAGTGAATTGATGTCTTAATGAATCAAATTGAAAATATTGCTCAAATGCCCTATTTTAATCACATTGATAGGTGAATTGGACTGACCTAGACATGTAGGAGTATGAATATAAGTTGAATTATAATGTTAGAATCTTGTTTAGATGAATTTTGAAGCTAGAAGCCTAACCTAGTGTAATCTGACCAGAAAACTCTATTATGGGTAGTAACTTTTAAAAATCACCATAAATTGTATAAATGGAATTTAAGGCTGAAATTTTTATGGACAGTGCCTTATGACACGGGCCGCGAGTTGAGGTCCGAGTCGTTGTCGTAACAAGCTGCACAAGGGGTTCAAAGGCATACTTTGGGCTCCAAAAGACCAACAAACTGGCCCGATCCATGGGAAGATCCAAGAAGACATAGTAATTACCATAGTAAATTATCTTTAATTTAATTAAAGATAATTGAAGATAATTCCCACCTTATATATTGTTTGAAATTTAAAATTCAAATGTTGTAGATAAGATAGAGGCTCTCATCTTGACCGTCGATGTAAATCTGTATAGACCATTGGATTGGAGGGAACTCAACTATAAATAGATACCTTCCCCTCCTCATTTTGTATTCAGTATCCAAGTTTCCAAGGAATAAAGGCATTTACTCTAAATCCTCTGAGTGTTGTGTTCTTTTCTTTGTTCTTGAGCGTTCTTTCGAAGTTCTTCTTCGTTCATCTCTTTGATCCTATTCCACGTAGAACGCTTTGCGTTTGTCGGTGCTTGGGAAGTTTGATCTTCCGAGAGGGTTGAAAAGGCTTACTTAGGCATTTGTTTGGAGTCACATCGCCTAAGGCCGCACGGTGGGCTGGTTGGAACTCTAGCCACGTGACAGTTGGTATTAGAGCCTTGTTCGAGCGACGTGAGCTAGTTCGAGGCACGAAGCATCGAGTAGAGATGGCACCAAAGAAGGGAGAGAATGCTGCTGCGAGCCAGAAGGGTGTGGAGACCCAGGCGGACAAAGAAAGTCGAGCAAACTCGAGAGACAAGTTGTCGGCACTCGAGAAGAGGGTCACCAGGCTTGAGGGATCTATGAAGGATTCTGTGGAGCGACTCGACGTGGTGGATACACGAATCGAGGAGCTGGATGACCATGGTGATCAGTCAGAGGGAAAGAGAGGTGCTCTCGAAGCCATGTTGGAGGCATTGAGGGTGGAAATGGTTTATCAAGCTGCCATGCGGAACGGTGTGTTAACCACGATGACACCTAGACCGATGAAGGACATTCCGAAGCCAAGAGAGTTCAAGGAGAACATGTCGGTGAAAGATGTTGAGAACTTCATTTGGTGCATAGAGCGGTACTTCCGGGCAATGAGCATCACAGACGATGCCGAGAAGGTAAATACTGCTGTTGTTTACTTGACTGACGTTGCTTTGTTATGGTGGTGACGTAGCTGCCTTGATGAGAATAGTGGAGGCATGGCGTTGGAACATGGGAGGAGTTCCAAGCGGAGTTCAAGCAGCAGTTTTGCCCGAGTAACACGGAGAAAGAAGCCAGGACCAAGTTTAGGAGGCTTCGACACAATGGATCCATTGCGGATTACATCCAAGAGTTTAGTGAGCTACAACTCCTTATCCCGGCTTGTGTGAGAAGGATGCGCTTTTCACGTTTATGGATAGATTGAAGCCATGGGCCAGGACTGAGTTAGAGCGGAGGGATGTGCAGGAACTTTCCAAAGCCCTAGCCATTGCGGAGTCCTTGACCGGTTATAGTGCTTACAAGTCCATGGAGTCCAAGTCTTCCAAGCCCCATGGCAAGGGTATTGGTGGGAGTGACGAGGACATGTCTGGAGATAGCAACGATGATGGCAAGGAGAGGCCATCGACCAAGCCAAACCGGTATGCGAAACCAGATGATCGGAAGGATCGAGGATCCATAAGGTGCTACCATTGTGATGGTCCACACGTAGTGAAAGACTGTCCCAAGAAGAGGAGCAGCCTCGATGCCATTGTCCAGGAGGACGACGAGTCAGATGGAGAACCCGGTAGAGTTGGTGCAATCGCTAGCATCAAAGGAGGGAAGCCGAGGGGGGAAAAGTACATCGAAAGTGTTACCGATGTAGGGGGCCGCATTTAGCGCGAGAATGCCCTGAACGAGTTAAGAAGTCCAAGGAGGATGAGCCTGAGAGTGATGAGGCCGTGAAGCTTGGCTCGATGATATTAGATTCTGTCAAGGCGAGGAAGGGCCAGAAGCAGAATGGGTTGATGTTTGTCGACATCAACGTGGCAGGACAATCGAGGAGTGCTTTGGTGGACACCGGGGCAAGCGATCTGTTCGTGTCCAAGAAGGCTGCCGAGAAGGTTGGTCTTAAAGTTGTGGATTCAACCGGTAAGATCAAGGCGGTGAATTCAAGGGAAGTTCCAGTTGTGGGAACAGTGCGGAAGATTGAGTTGCAGATTGGGGATTGGAAGGCCAAGGAGAATTTCAAGGTAATCGAGCTAGATGACTTTGATTTTATTTTGGGACTAAACTTCCTTGACCGTATTGAAGCTCTCATCATTCCGTATGCCAACGTCGTGTGCATCTTGGATCCGAGACAACGGTGCATTGTGCTTGTGTGCCGAGACAACGGGTGAGGAACCAAGAAGCTGACAGCCATTCAGCTTGTCGAAGATGCTCCAAGCCAAGGAGGCATCGAGTTGGAGGCGACAGTTGGGGACACTACCTTGGATGGGCGAGAGTTGCCCGAGGCAGTTGGCATGAAGGCCGTCGAGGAGGCATCCATGAGCGAGGTGGCCGAGGCATCGAACTTCAATGGGAGAGAAATGTCGATGGGTTTTGCATTGCCGAGGAGCAATTGTTGCGCGTAATAAGTGCTACGCAAATGTGCAAGTATACACGTCGCAAGTTATAGTATAAAAGATATCGTCTCCACAGGGATTGGTGCCACTTCAAGGATCTAGTCTCTTGTACTGTAAAAACACAAGTAAAGGATTATAGGAGTTTTAACTAATGACTAATCTAGAAAGCAATAAAATAAAAGAAAAGATGAATTCAAATGAGAGAGAGATAGGCCAGGTTATCGTGAGTTGATGCGTGATAGCCGATTGGATCGTCTTGGTAAAAGAGTGCACGGGCAACTCAGTTGCCGTGGCAACTTGTACAACGGGGTTGCCTTGGCAACTAATCGATGGTTGCCTGGGCAACTACTTGGGCTTCAGGGCAGCAACCTTCAAGGTTCGGCAGAGCGTTCTTCAATGGTTTCTTCTTATCCCTAAGTCGAAACTCTAGCTACTTGTGCATGCCTGGATAATACATCCCTGCGTGAATCAAGGGTGAACAACAACCAATCTTGCGCTCCTCTTAGCCGTTGAAATCCTTAACTTATTCCTAAGCCGGATTAATCTTCACCATCAATAGATTGAATAAAGATCATATTCATTCGTTTCTTGAATCTAACTCTCCCAATATTAGATAAATAGATGAAATCACGAGATCCTCTCCCAATTCACTCGCAAACAAGAATAAGAACCAAGAATGAATAAACCTTGAAATAGAAAAGTGCAAACTCTTATTACCTAAACAAAAACCAATAGTTTCTCACAACCACAAAACACAATAACCATAGCCAAGTAAATTTAGTTCATGGCTAGGTTCCAAAGAAACACAAGATAAACAATCCCTAGCATGAACCCAATCGAACAAGAAAGAAAAGGATGAAGGAGGAGGCTTGTCGAAATCCTCCTTACCCTAGATGCTTGTCGAAAATTCTCTCCTCCTGCCCTCCTTGGACTTGTCAAAATTTCCCTATTGCCCTCTCTCCTTGGATTGTCGAAATCTCCTTGCTATTTATAGGGCTAGGCCAAAGTCCTTCTTTGAGGAGGAGTTTAAGTTGGAATTAAATTATCTTTAAAGAATATAATTCTTTATTATAATTGTATTCCTACTAGAACTTCTCCTATTTTCTTGGAATTTAATTCTTCTTTAATCTCTGAATGGAAATCAAATTCCTTTGGGTTTGGGCTTTGCTCCACGTCATCTTGGGCTTGTTTAGTCATCAATTTCGACTACCATATCACCTTTGCTCTTGTCGACAATTGCCATGGCAACTGGCTCGGCGTCTCCTTCATGCATTGCCCTGGCAACTAGCTCGGCATCTCCTTCATGCATTGCCCTGGCAACTAGCTCGGCATCTCCTTCATGCATTGCTTTGGCAAGTGATCCTGCACATGCACACACAAAGCACACCAAAGCAGCATCTTTTCCACAAAAACTACCAAGTTATGTAATCAAGCCCAACGATGGAAGGAAACATGGATTAATGCATGAATGGCTAACTATGCAACTAATATGAGCCTAAGTCTAACAATAATATGAGTAAAAAGGGTAAGAAAAATAGTACTTTTGAACACTTATCACACCCCCAAACTCGAACTATTGCTTGTCCTCAAGCAATGCAAACTCATAATTACCTGCCAAGACTTCAATTTTCACAAACTTAGCTTTGAAATTGATTTCAATTCTCTGAACCGGGGCACAAAGTATGATTGGCTTTTTATTTTTCAGAAATTTAGGAATTACTCGGAATCAAACTATAATGCTTGTGAGTGTGTGCGGAGTTGTGTGCAAGTTGATTTTTCTGATTCTATGCAAACAATAGGTTTTCAAATTACTTCATTGGGTTCTTTTTATCATGTTTGAACTAGAGCCAGTGTTGGGCACCTCTAGTGTATTGTTTTTAGTTAAGTTAATCTAATCGACTAGAGCCGGTTTCGGGCACCTCTAGTTAAATTTTTTTAACACATCCTAGAGCCAGTTTCGGGCACCTCTAGTGATCAATTTGTTTAGCACATGCTAGAGCCAATTTCGGGCACCTCTAGCATTCATCCAATTTTTATTCTAATCCCCCAATTTGTTAATTATCAACCTAAGTTCACTAGAATTCCTTAAATCAATCAAACCACAACATTGTTTCATCAAATTTAGCATCATAGTAAAATTCTAAGTTTTTCCATGGTTATCCTAGAATAAAAATTCTATCAGTTAAGTGCATTGGCAAAGTCATCATCGGATATTCATCAAATCTAAGCAATTCTTGTTCCAATTAAAGGCATGGCAAGCAATTTATGTATCCTTAAGATGAATATAACTAAACATGGTAACTACTAATAACAATCCCCCCCAAACTCGAGTGAGGGATTGTCCTCAATGCATGCATAAAATAACGAGAAAAATAAAAATAAAATGCATATGAGGACTTACTCCGATAGTTCATCATCGTAGATGATTAATTTCCTTCTAGTCGGTGCCTTGATTCTCTTGCTTGAACGCAATGGTTGTTTTCTTGTTGCCCGTGGTGGAATTGATCCTCGTACGGGGTTGTCCTCATCGTCCTCTTCATCAATGTCAATGGCTTTTCGCTTGGAGGATTCAATTGGTGCGGTCTTTATTGGTTCAATGGAGGACTCGTCCGAATCTGAAAAATTAGAAAATGATTCCGTAGGAGTTGATTCGGGCATAGGTGCTTTACCTTTGGCTTTTGCAGTGGTTGCCGGGATGTCTTTAGCTTTGGTTGTCGTGGCATATTCAGGGTTGATTGCCGTGGCGTCAGCTTGTGCATGCACGAAGTAGGTTGCCGTGGCATCATCTGTTGAGGTTGCCGTGGCGTCTGCTTCATTGGTTGCCGAGGCAAGGATCTCGGCGGGGAAGATTGGGAATGACACGTGATTGTCCGGGTACTTCTCTAGGATGACTTGGGTGATGGCATTGTTGTGCTCCTTCATGTACCGCATGAACATTAGTTGCTGGTCTTCAATTTGCCTTAGGTGGCTTGCCAATGGGTGCAAAAGTGCTTCAAAGTGTCCCGCGGTGGCAGGAGTTGCCGTGGCAATTGGAGGCCTTGAAGAATCTCCCGGTGCCTCTCCCATTAGCTTTCGGATTAGTGCTTGATTCCAACCAGACTTGGGTAGGGCCTTTTCATCGGTGGACTCACTTGGGACATGCATCTCCTTGCAAAGATTAGAAATTAAGCAAGGGAAGAAAAGAGAACCCTTATCTTTTGAACTGCATACAAAAATCTCATCACAAATAATTTTTCCAATGTTAATGATGCGATTATGCAAAATAGAATGTATGAGCAAAAGACGTGGTATATCAACGGTAGTATTGTGTGTGGTGGGCATTAAAGAAGTTTTAACAAACTTATTCCATAGTTTTGCCTCGGGTTTAAGCCGAAGGCGATTTACTGTGCCCTTGTATTTACCGTCATTCCAATGAGTTCCCGGTTGAGTGAGTTCTTGAAGCACCTTGTCGAGTTGCTTGGGATTGATTTGGTCAACGAAGGCTTGATGCTCGTCCTTCTCAATGTAAAGTCCGTAAAATGTGTTGATGCTTTCAGGACTTATAAGTATGGCCTTGTCACGAACAAAAACATAAGGATTATCCGGGTTAGGTGAGTGAGCATAGAATTCTCTTACCTATGAGATGTTACCCGGTTCCGGTTGATGGCAAAAGATTTGCCACTTTTGATGTGCAATCCTCTTGAAGATGAATGGTTCAAGGCCGAAATCTTGATGAGAGTTGGAGTATTCAAAGCCTTGTTCTTCATGAATTTTCTGGCTTTTAAACTTGGATCGAAATCTTTCTTGAACCACTGGTGTAGCAAACTTCTTGTATCTTGGTTCTTTGGAGGAACTTGGATGAACTAAAAGTTTAATCTTGGATGCCATGGATGATCTTGGTTGTGAGTAAAAACAAATAAAAGAAACGAAAAGAAACTAAAAAGTTGCAAGATAGAAAGTAGGAATAGGTTAAGGGTGATAGGTTTTATAGAAAATATAGGTGGGTGGGATTAGGGGAAAACGAAAAAGGGTTTAGGGTTTGGTAGAAGTTGTCGACAAGGGGTTTTGGTTAGGATGAATTGGAGGCTTTATATAAGCTTTAGATTCAGCCCCTTAGTTTCCTTGTTGAAGATGTTTTCCTACTTGGTTTAGAATTCCTTCTTTATCTTGAACTTCTTTTCCTACAATTCAAAGACAAATCAAATAAGGATTAAAATTAAATATAAACTAATAGAGAAAATAAATAAAGATGTGTAATAGGATTCTTAAACTTAAATAAATAAAAATCTATCCTAAAAACTACTAATAATTGAAAAAAATAAAAAAAATCGACAAAAATATAAAAATAACTAATTAATCGAAAAATAAAAATAAAAATAAAAATATCAAAAGGGAGAGCATGCTCATGCATCTCCTAAGTTGACCACTTCCTTGTTACGTTCCACATGGGCACCATTGTAGTGCTTCAATCTTTGTCCATTAACTTTGAATTCATGGTTGTCAGAGATGGATTTGATTATCACAGCACCATGGGAGAATGGTTTGACGACTTCGAATGGTCCCGACCATCTTGATTTCAGCTTTCCCCGGGAAAAGTTTTAGCCGAGAATTGAATAGAAGAACTAGTTGCCCTGGCGTGAATTGCCGTGGCAATAGTTTCTTGTCGTGCCATCGCTTTGTTTTCTCCTTGTAGATTCGTGCATTGTTATAGGCGAGTGCACAGAATTCTTCTATCTCATTGAGGTCCATCAAACACTTTTGTCCGGCACTTTCCCAATCCATATTCACGGTCTTGATTGCCCAGTACGCCTTGTGCTCGATTTCCACAGGTAGATGGCATGTCTTGCCATAGACAAGTCGGAAGGGGGAATACCTAAGGGTGTTTTGAATGCAGTGCGATATGCCCAAAGTGCGTCATCTAGTCTTAATGACCAATCCTTCCTTGAGGGATTTACAACTTTATCGAGTATTCCCTTCAACTCCCGGTTGGAAATTTCTGCTTGCCCGTTGGTTTGTGGGTGATATGCCATGGCGATCTTGTGTGATACGCCGAAGCGTTGCAACATCTTGGCAATTAGTCTGTTGTCAAAATGCTTGCCTTCGTCACTGATAGTTGCTCTCGGCATCCCAAACTGTGTAAATATGTTTTTCTGCAGGAATCGTTACACAGTCTTGGAATCGTTGTTGGGAACTGCAGCTGCCTCAACCCATTTAGACACGTAGTCAACGGCAAGTAAGATGTAGAGGTTGCCGAATGAAGATGGGAAAGGTCCCATAAAATTGATCCCCCACACATCGAACAGTTCCACCTCGATGATGTTCTGGAGTGGCATCTCATATCATCTAGAGATATTGCCCGTCCTCTGGCAACGATCACATTGCTTGTAAAAGTCTTGGGCATCTTTGTACAATGTTGGCCAATACAAACCGGATTGCAAAACTTTGGCCGTGGTACGAGTTCCTCCAAAATGTCCTCCATAGGGTGAAGAATGGCATTGCTGGAGTACATTATGTTGCTCTTCTTCAGGGACACATCGGCGTATAACCTGATCTGCACATTGTTTAAACAAAAGAGGCTCGTCCCAAAAGTAATGCTTAGCATCATGGCCGAACCGCTTCTTCCCTTGGTGAGTAATGCCATAAGGAAAAATACCACAAACAAGGAAATTAACTAAATCCGCGTACCAGGGTATTGCCGAGGCATGTGCTGCCGTGGCGACTGCTCCCAAAATTGCCGAGGCGTGCGCGTCAAAGACTATTGCGGCGTTGAGAGTTGTCGAGGCGTGTGCATCCATGGTTGCCGAGGCGTCGAGGGTTCCCGAGGCGTGCGCATCCATGGTTGCCGAGGCAACTAAAAGTTGTTCATCCGGGAATGCATCGCATATCTCTAGATCTGCGTCCTCCTCCTTATTGCGTTCCAAACGTGATAAGTGATCAGCCACTTGATTTTCTGTTCCTTTCCTGTCCTTAATTTCAATATCAAATTCTTGTAAAAGTAATATCCAACGAATCAAACGAGGTTTAGCATCCTTTTTAGCAAATAAGTATTTGATTGCCGAATGGTCCGTATGAACAATTACCTTTGTACCAATTAAATAGGATCGAAACTTGTCAAATGCGAAAACTACAGCTAGTAACTCTTTCTCTGTTGTTGTGTAATTCGCTTGAGCACTATTAAGAGTTTTACTAGCGTAGTATATCACATGGAAGGTCTTACCTGTGCGTTGGCCTAGGACTGCTCCTACCGCGAAATCACTTGCATCACACATGAGCTCAAAAGGTAGCGTCCAATCTGGTGGAACAACAATGGGTGCCGAGGCAAGCTTTTTCTTTAGGGTTTCGAATGCTTGGTTGCAAGAATCATCAAAATTGAAGACTTTATCTTGTTCAAGCAGATTACAAAGGGTTTAGTGATTTTAGAAAAATTATGAATGAACCTGCATGTCCGAGAAAACTTCGAATTCCTTTAACCGAACTTGGTGGGGGTAATCTCTCAATCATGTCCACCTTGGCTTTGTCTACTTCAATTACCTTGGATGAAATCTTGTGGCCGAGCACTATTCCTTCATCTACTATAAAATGGCATTTCTCCCAATTGAGGACTAAATCCGTTTCTTCGCATCTTGCCAACACCATCTCTAAATTACCGAGACAGCCGTCAAAGTCATTACCAAAAACCGAAAAATCATCCATGAAGATCTCAAGGAAGTCTTCGACCATGTCTGAAAAGAGTGCCATCATGCATCTTTGGAAGGTTGCCGGGGCGTTACACAATCCGAACGACATCCTTCAGAAGGCATAAGTATCGTATGGGCATGTGAAGGTTGTCTTTTCTTGATCTTCTGGTGCTATGGCAATTTGATTGTAACCTGAATAACCATCAAGAAAACAATAAAAGGGTTTACCTGCAAGACGGTCAAGCATTTGATCAATAAAGGGTAATGGGAAGTGATCTTTCCTAGTAGCTTTGTTTAGCTTTCGATAGTCCATACAAACCCTCCAATCGGTCACAGTCCTGGTTAGGATAAGTTCATTATTTTCATTGCTTACCACTGTTATACCTCCCTTTTTCGGTACACATTGTACCGGACTTACCCACGTACTATCGGAGATAGGGTATATAATGCCGGCGTCAAGCCACTTGATGATTTCTTTCATTACAACCCCTTTCATGGCATGATTCGGTCTCCTCTGGGCCTCAATTGAAGGTTTGTGATCATCTTCCAACAAGATCTTGTGCATGCACACCGCCGGGCTAATTCCCTTCAAGTCGGCAATTGTCCACCCTATTGCCTTTTTGTGTAGCTTCAACATCTTGATCAGCTTCTTTTCCTACTCAGGCTGTAACTTAGAAGAAATAATTACAGTCAATGTATTATCGGTCCCTAAGTATACATATTTTAGTTGCTCTGGCAATTGTTTCAACTCAAGAATTGGTGGATGTTCAATAGAGGGTTTTTCGAGCTTACCTTCCTTACCTGAGTAGTCCAGTGGTTCACAGTATGTACCTGGTCGATTGACTAGCCAATTTGCCTCTTCTGGTTGTTCCTCATCGCCCGGTTCTTCATACTCCTCATGTTCCTCTTGGTCGGCAATGTAGTTGCCGAGGCAACTAAATTCCTCATCGAAGTTAAACTCTGCCGTGGCATGAAGAAGTTGGCATTCTTCTGGATCATCGGCATGCCTTAGTGTTTGGAACACATTTAGTTTAACTTGCTGGTCATTCACCCTCATTGTGAGTTCTCCCTTTTCAACATCAATCAAGGTTCTCCCTGTTGCTAGGAATGATCTCCCGAGAATGATGGGTGCATGCTCATCTGCTTCACAATCCAAAACAATAAAGTCAGCGGGAAAAATAAATTTATCAACTTTTACCAGTATGTCCTCAATTTTTCCCTCTGGATGCACATAGGATTTGTTGGCTAGCTGCAGCATGATTGTTGTAGGTCTTGCCTTCCCGATTCCTAGTTTCTGGAAAACCGATTTAGGCATCAAGTTTATGCTACCCCAAGGTCGCATAATGCTTTCCCGACATAGTGATTTCCAATGGAACAGGGTATTGTGAAACTTCCGGGATCCTTCAACTTGGGTGGTATACGATTGTGCAACATTGCCATGCATCCCTCTGTCGCGGCAACTGTTTCAAACTCTCCTAGCCTTGTTCTTTTGGACACAATGTCTTTAAGAAACTTGGCATAGTTTGGCATTTGTTCAATTGCTTCCACCAATGGCAAGTTGATGTGGACTTGCTTTAGGATATCAAGAAACTTCTTGAATTGGTATTCTTGCTCTTGTCGCTTCAACCTTTGTGGGAATGGTGGTGGAAGTCGGATATCTTCGATCCTTTCATTGGTTTGAAACCTGATTGACGGCATTGCCGGGACATCTGGAGTTGCCGAGGCATTATCAACTGGGGTTGCCGAGGCATGCTTTTCACAAGTTCCCGAGGCGTCTTTATCGTCGGTTGCCGAGACATGCTTATTGCCGGTTGCCGCGGCAATTCCTGGTTCAACATCTGAGGCTTTGCCGCTAGGTTCGTCTTGATCTTTTTGTGGAGTTTTGTTTGATGAGCGGGTTTGAGCCTCTTTAAGTTGTTGGCCACTTCTGGTGGTGATTGCCTTACATTGCTCATGGCTAGTTCCTCTTGCGACTTCAGTATCGCTAGGTAAACCTCCTTGCGGTCTAGTATTCAGATTTTGAGCAAACTGTACGACTTGATTTTCCAATGATTTGATTGCCGCCTCTTGGTTTTGCAATCTCATCTCGGTTCTGTTAATAAAAGCATCAGTTCTTTTTATGAAATTACTATTCTCAGCCATATAAGATTCAGTTTTCATCATAAAAGCATTTAGAGAATTTTCCAAAGAACTAGATGTCGTCGGTTGTTGCTGCGGCATCTGTTGCCGTGGCATATTCTGCTGGAATCCCGATGCTTGTGCATTCTGATTGTTCTGGTTTAGAGCATTGTTGGGATTACTCCATGAAAAATTCGGGTGCTTCTTCCAAGCTGGATTTTATGTATTGGGCATCACATTGTTGTTTTGATTGTAATTCTCCACATAGAAGCTGGATTCCGGATTCTGCATACATTCAGAAGAATTATGGTTATCACCACATAACTCACAAAAAGAATCCATTACCTTGACTTCATGTGTGTTGTTTGGTTTTTGCATGTTCTAGACCATCTTGGTTAAAGCGGCCAATTGTGCCGAAATTGAATCTGATGATCCTAGTTCATGTATTGTGGCTTGGCGTCTAACTCATCCTCTTATAGTAGATGGGAATTGATAATCATTCTTGGCCAGCCTGTTTAAAATTTGCATTGCTTCCTCTGGCGACTTATCTAGGAGTATGTCGTTTGCCGAGGCATCTAGCATCATCATTGTTGGTGTATTCACGGCGTTGTAAAACATTGTTACTTGAGTCCACACCGGGAATCCGTGTAAGGGGCATTTGTGTAGAAGTTCTCTATATCGCTCCCAAGCCTCGTACATGGATTCATCATCTGCCTGCCGAAAAGAAATAATATCGTTACGAAGCTTATCAGTCAAATTTGTAGGATTAAATCTAGCAAGGAAATCACCACAAGGATCAGTCCAAGATGCTATGGATCCGGCAGAAATGCTATTCAACCATGCTTTCGCCCTATCCCTCAGTGAATAGGGGAATAATCTTAATCGTAAGACATCGGGTGTGACTCCGTGTATCTTGAACGAGTTGCAAATCTCGAGGAAAGATTTCAGATGTTGCCATGCATCTTCAGTTGCTGAGGCGTCAAATTGACCAATTGTGTTGATCATATTAAACATTACCAGTTTCAACTCAAAGTGGTCGGCTTCAATTTCAGGTGCGACAACTCCTGGGTTAAGTCCATCAAGATCTTCTTCAAGATAGTCTCGAATAGTTCTGTTTTGTGCAAGAATCACTCCTCTTCCTGCTCGAACATCTTGATTCATATTGCCGTCTTGATTTGCCATTGCTTCTCTTATCCTTTGTCTAAGTCTTTGTAAGGTTCGTTCGATTTCTGGATCAAAGGGATATTCTGGTGAAGTCGGTCTTGCCCTGGTCATATACCAATGCAAAACCAAAGTTTGTTAGCCCTTTGAATCTTAAACAAAAAAAAAGAAAGTGCAAGAAAATAAAAAAAGTCACTATTGCCAATCCCCGGCAAAGGCGCCAAAAACTTGTTGCGCGTAATAAGTGCTACGCAAATGTGCAAGTATACACGTCGCAAGTTATAGTATAAAAGATATCGTCTCCACAGGGATTGGTGCCACTTCAAGGATCTAGTCTCTTGCACTGTAAAAAGTAAAAACACAAGTAAAGGATTATAGGAGTTTTAACTAATGACTAATCAAGAAAGCAATAAAATAAAAGAAAAGATGAATTCAAATGAGAGAGAGATAGGCCAGGTTATCGTGAGTTGAGGTGTGATAGCCGATTGGATCGTCTTGGTAAAAGAGTGCACGGGAAACTCAGTTGCCCTGGCAACTTCTACAACGGGGTTGCCTTGGCAACTAATCAATGGTTGCCTGGGCAACTAGTTGGGCAACTACTTGGGCTTCTGGGCAGCAACCTTCAAGGTTCGGCAGAGCGTTGTTCAATGGTTTCTTCTTATCCCTAAGTCAAAACTCTAGCTACTTGTGCATGCCTTGATAATACATCCCTGCGTGAATCAAGGGTGAACAACAACCAATCTTGCGTTCCTCTTAGCCGTTGAAATCCTTAACTTATTCCTAAGACGGATTAATCTTCACCATCAATAGATTGAATAAAGATCATATTCAGTCGTTTCTTGAATCTAACTCTCCCGATATTAGATAAATAGATGAAATCACGAGATCCTCTCCCAATTCACTCGCAAACAAGAATAAGAACCAAGAATGAATAATCCTTGAAATAGAAAAGTGCAAACTCTTATTACCTAAACAAAAACCAATAGTTTCTCACAACCACAAAACAGAATAACCATAGCCAAGTAAATTTAGTTCATGGCTAGGTTCCAAAGAAACACAAGATAAACAATCCCTAGCATGAACCCAATCGAACAAGAAAGAAAAGGATGAAGGAGGAGGCTTGTCGAAATCCTCCTTGCCCTAGATGCTTGTCGAAAATTCTCTCCTCTTACCCTCCTTGGACTTGTCGAAATTTCCCTTTTGCTCTCTCTCCTTGGATTGTCGAAATCTCCTTGGTATTTATAGGGCTAGGCCAAAGTCCTTCTTTGAGGAGGAGTTTAAGTTGGAATTAAATTATCTTTAAAGAATATAATTCTTTATTATAATTGTATTCCTACTAGAACTTCTCCTATCTTCTTGGAATTTAATTCTTCTTTAATCTCTGCATGGAAATCAAATTCCTTTGGGCTTGGGCTTTGCTCCACGTCATCTTGGGCTTGTTTAGTCATCAATTTCGACTACCATATCACCTTTGCTCCTGTCGCCAATTGCCATGGCAACTGGCCTGGCGTCTCCTTCATGCATTGCCCTGGCAACTAGCTCGGCATCTCCTTCATGCATTGCCCTGGCAACTAGCTCGGCATCTCCTTCATGCATTGCTTTGGCAAGTGATCCTGCACATACACACACAAAGCACACCAAAGCAACATCTTTTCCACAAAAACTACCAAGTTATGTAATCAAGCTCAACGATGGAAGGAAACATGGATTAATGCATGAATGGCTAACTATGCAACTAATATGAGCCTAAGTCTAACAATAATATGAGTAAAAAGGGTAAGAAAAATAGTACTTTTGAACACTTATCAGCAATGGGGCATCAAACTTCAGGGACGAAGGATTGATGTGTAGAGTAAATGCTGGGAAAAGGAGTGAGGTACGTCTTGAGCACGGTGACAGTGTTTTACAGTTTGATTTGCCAGATTTGTTGGGTGTAGGGCGCAGAAAACCTAACCCATCAGATGGAGTTGCCAAGACTTGGTGCGGGTTGAAGCAACCACATAGAGTACCGAGGGTTCGTTCGGTGTTTAACATGAAGGCATCCAAGTTTGTGCAGAAGGATCCGGAGAGTCCAGATCGGGGCAAGTCAGAACTGGTAGGAAAAGTTCCTACGATCAAGATGTGCCTGGGACGGTTGATTTTGCATGGCGGTGCGAGCCAAGACGAGCAGTCCTTATGGGGGGACAACCAAATCAGAGTCCGGTGCTCTTTATGGGGAGAGCGGTCCTTATGGGGGGACAATCAAGCCAGATTCCGAGTTGGGAGCAAGCCAAGGTGCGCGGAAGGAAGCTCTAGAATCGATCTCAACTTTGTTCGAGAGGAGCGACGAGGGTGTCGCCAAGTTTGGTGGGGGAGGTTGACACGGGCCGCGAGTTGAGGTCCGAGTCATTGTCGCAACAAGCTGCACAAGGGGTTCAAAGGCATACTTTGGGCTCTAAAAGACCACCAAACTGGCCCGATCCGTGGGAAGATCCAAGAAGACATAGTAATTACCATAGTAAATTATCTTTAATTTAATTAAAGATAATTAAAGATAATTCCCACCTTATCTATTGTTTGAAATTTAAAATTCAAATGTTGTAGATAAGATAGAGGCTCTCATCTTGACCGTCGATGTAAATCTGTATAGACCGTTGGATTGGAGGGAACTCAACTATAAATAGATACCTTCCCCTCCTCATTTTGTATTCAGTATCCAAGTTTCCAAGGAATAAAGGCATTTACCCTAAATCCTCTGAGTGTTCTTGTGTTCTTTTCTTTGTTCTTGAGCGTTCTTTCGAAGTTCTTCTTCGCTCATCTCTTTGATCCTATTCCGCGTAGAACGCTTTGCGTTTGTCGGTGCTTGGGAAGTTTGATCTTCCGAGAGGGTTGAAAAGGCTTACTTAGGCGTTTGTCTGGAGTCACATCGCCTAAGACTGCACGGTGGGCTGGTTGGAACTCTAGCCACGTGACACTTAACATGCCTAAATTCATTAGGAGAAAACAGAACTGAATTCTGGATTGTAGAATGAATTGTAGAGAAGAAACACTAGGGACAGTGCAAACTATCCAGTGTTGTAAATTGCCATGTCTTTAAGCTAAAAACTGTATTAATTGGAAAATGATTAAAATGTAAGGCTTATATGGTAATAATGAAAATTAAGTTACTTTTCTAATGGTGTAAACGGTTCAAAATTCCGACGTACAGAATAAAAGATATGAACATTTAAGTAAACAGTGCACATGCTGCCAGACAACAACAGTCTTGATGCTTGTACTGAATTGAATGCTTGAGTATATGGAGTCACATAATGACTCAATTGGTTGCTGGATTGTATCTAATACACTACGTATTGTATGAATGTTAGATCAAGTGGAAATTGAGGAAAAAAGGGGCTCACTTGTATCAGCAAGCTAGTAGAGGGAAAAGGATTACAATTCGAGATCGACAATAGCTCGAAAAATTCCTGTGAGTGTAGTTTAAAGTTTGGAGAGGGCGGTAACCTCTCCAAGTCTAATTTTGATTTGTAATTCTTATTGATTCTTAAGTATAAATTGTATAATGATCTTGCTATGGAGCAATAGCAAGGTAAGTACTCTTTTGAGTGGTTACTTGATTGTGAAGCATGCTTGAATTGCTATTGATTGTCATGATATGCTTATTGCCTAATTGAACTATATTGAATTGAAGCATGATGTTATAGATAGAAGTAACTCAATTAATTGTTTAATGACATATTGATTGACACGCCTTCATTGACTATTGAAATATTGAAATTGGTATTGGCTTGAGCCCTATTCGATTGAAATGGGATATTGGCACAAAATGTGCATATTGAATTGATTCATGCTTCTAATTGATTGAAAGTGATAACTATTGTAAGCCTTGGTCTCGAGTCGGTCTTAGATAAAGTTGGCATGCCATAGAGTCTATAGAGCTCATTGTCGAGCTGGACTACAGTCCGGGATATTGGTCCCTAATTGGCGACAGTAGGAAGGAAGTATTGTTATTGGTCATTGGCGATAGTAGGACGGATTTGACCAGGTACTTGGTACCATATTGCTATTCTTATTGGTGACAGTTTGCTTGGAGACTCGAGTATATAGACTAAGTAATCGATTCTCAAGACTATACCTAAAATGAACTAATAACTCATGTACATTGAACCTATTGCTACATTGAATTGCATTGATTGATAGTAAAGGAAAAAAATTGAATGCCATGAACTATGGATATTGAAACATTGATTGAACACTACTTATGAGATTGCTTGATTGTAAAGAAAACATCAAATGCCATGAACTATTGAACATTGCTTATGAGATTGCTTGATTGTAAAGAAAACATCAAATGCCATGAACTATTGAACATTGCTTATGAGATTGCTTGTGCATTGAAACATTGATTATGATCAAAGGATATGTTATGCCTAAAGTAGTTGAATCGGATGATTAAGCATGTCTAAACTTCTAGCCTTGTATTGGTATTGGATTGAAAATTAAGCAATGCACCTGGAATTGTTTGCCTAGTTCGAATGGTTCTCTATTGATGGGGGAACCATACCATCCATTTGATGGTTCATAGTTGAGACTTATTGTATTGTTTGCCTTGTAACTTTAACTCACTCACTAAGCTTTGCTTATTTAAGTCTCATTTCTACGATATAGGTTGATAGTGGATACTATCCCGAAGTCTAAGCTCATACAAGTGACATTTTGCTTAAAAGAGTATGTTTCCATCTTGTTATACTTCTCCTAGGATGGTGGCACCTAAGACATGTATATTCATAATCATTATGGTTTGTATAAATTAAGCCCATCTATGATCTATAAGAGTATGGTATGTATATATATGAGCATGTATGCACTTTATTGAACTTGTTTGCTTGTTAGCCGAATGTTTGATCAGATGTTTGATCAGATGATTGTCTCAATGAGACAAAGTACTTCTAACTCTCCGGTATCAAAACCAGCAAGAGCTCCTATTGATTAGTTCACTCAACACCGAGCTTACACCTTCACTAGAACAAGTGAAGATAAGCCAGAAAAAGCGGTTACTGGTTGGAGAATACAACAAGAATATTGTCTAAGCAACTGCAGTGCGCAGATGAACACAAGATGGGCTGTGCAGTAGCTTTATTGGCCAAGAAGGCATTGAATTGGTGGGAAACTACTACTTTGCCAGCACCTGAAGAAGTTGTCACCTGGGAATTATTCCTTAAAGAATTCAAAAAAAAGTATATAAGTGATCAATATCTTGCTGATCGCAAAAAGTTTTTGTACCTAAAATAAGGAGGGTGGCCTATTGAGCAATATGTTAGCTAATTCTGCAAATATTGCAAATACGGATCGAAATTCATAAAGAAAGAGGAGGATAAGTGTAGAATGTTCATCGACGGTCTTAATGACGAGTTAGGCCCAATGTTCACTCTTTGGGGATTACTGAATTCAAAGAATTGGTCAACATATTTATAACTACCAAAGCCAAGATAAAGACTTCGGCAAAACGATAAGAGAATCAGTCCTGAGATAACAAAAGATCGAGGGATGATTACAAGCCTCATTAGCGCAACAAGAAACAAAAGCATCATGGAGGAAATTCTTCCAATCAGGGAAATTTCTCTAAGGGTAGCTATATACCCAAGCCATGAGCTATGTCTAGATCCTCAACACCTATGCTATCATTGGATAGTATCAGGAATACCGGGAGGGAGAATCAAATCCCTACTTGCAAGACTTGTCAAAAGAACCATACCGGAGTTTGTAGAAAGCTCACCAATGCTTGCTACTTGTGCGAAAACACAATGCACTATGTCAAAGATTGCCCCCAAAATCTGAACAAGATGCCTTCGCATGTTTCTCACAAATTGAATCAAGTTCCTTCACCCACGGGAAATGGTTCGTAGCAAGCTAACTCAAGCAACCACAAGAAGAGCAAAGGCCAAGGGTCTAATGCTACATATCAAGAGTCTCGGGCACCTTCTTGAGTCTATCACATCCGGGGGCGTGAGGATGAAGAATCTACTAATGTAATTGCAGGCACAATCTGCCTCTATACATACCCTGTTTATGCTTTATTTGATACGGGATCAACCCATTCATTCATAAGGTCTCCTTTAATTGAAAAGCTTAAATTGAAGCTTGAATATGTTAGTTGTAGCTTAATTGCTACCAATTTAGGAGACAATGTAATAGTAAACCAAATATATAAGGATTGCCCTTTGTTTATTCAGGACATCCCATTCCTAGTCGACTTGTTATTTTTACCAATTGTTGAATTCGATCTCATTCTGGATTAGAATGGTTAGGAAGGCATCAAGCTTGGGTAGATTGCCAGAAGAGAAAATTGTTTCTCTGAGGTCTAGGAGAAAAATCCATTACCTTGATCAATAAGAAACCTATTAGCATCTTTGCTCCTAAGGAAGTTCTGGGATTGCCCCTTATTCGAGAAGTTGAATTCAAGATTGAAGTTCAACCCGGGAGTGATCCGGTGACTATCGCTCAATATCGAATGGCCCCTATTGAACTCAAAGAGCATAAGCAACAATTGCAAGGTCTTCAAGACAAGGGCTTTATCCGACCTAGCCCCTCACCCTGGGGAGCACCCCTATTGTTCGTTAAGAAGAAAGACAGATCTATGAGGCTATGTATTGATTATCGCCAGCTAAACGGGCTCACTATCAAGAACAAGTATCCATTGCCGAGGATTGAGGACTTGTTTGATCAATTCAACGATGTTAAAGTCTTCTCCAAGATCAATTTGTGATCGAGGTACTATCATATGAGAATACGAGACTCGAATGTACCCAAAATGGCTTTTAGGACTCGTTATGGTCACTACGAGTTCCTAGTTATGCCCTTCGGGCTAACCAATGCTCCAACGGCTTTCATGGACTTAATGAACCGAGTGTTCAAACCCTATTTGGACAAATTTGTGGTTGTCTTTATTGATGACATTCTTGTCTACTCAAAGAACAAAGAAGAACATGCTAATCACATTCGAATTGTACTCCCAATATTGAGGGAGAATTGGCTATATGCCAAATTGAGAAAATACGAGTTCTGGCTCTCATAAGTATCCTTCCTAGGCCATGTTATCTCAGCCAAAGGGATAAAGGTTGATCCTAAGAAGATTCAAACCATCATCGAATGAAGACCACTAAGAAATGTTAGCGAGGTGAGGAGTTTTCTTGGTTTAGCTGGGTATTACCGAAGTTTCATGAAAGGGTTCTCGATTCTTACTATTCCAATGACTCTACTCCTTCGAAAGAATACTCCATTTAAATGGTCTGAGGACCAGCAAAGGAGCTTTGATCAATTGAAGCAAGTCCTAATACAAGCTCTTATTCTAATCCAACCTGAATTGAGAAAAGACTTTACAGTCTTTAGTGATGCTTCCCATCTCGGTTTAGGGTGTGTATTGATGCAAGACGACAAGGTCATTGCCTATGCTTCTTGGCAACTCAAGCCACATGAATTGAACTATCCAACACACGACTTGGAGCTAGCTGTGGTCGTGTTTGCTTCAAAGATCTAGAGACATTACCTATATGTAAAGAAATGTCGATTATTTACGGATCATCAGAGTTTAAAATACATCCTAACTCAGAAGGAGTTAAATCTTCGACAACAAAGATGGGTGGAACTACTAAAAGACTATGATCTAATCATTGATTACCACATGGGCAAGGCAAATGTTATGGCAGATGCGCTCAGTCGCAAACATTCAATTGGTAAGATCGAATACGAATTTCCAACATTGTTTATCCCCTATTCGAATGGATGATAATAAAATCCACTAATTAAAAATCCTTTAATTGTAGCTTCAACTACTTTCAATGCCCATTTTAAGCTCCTAAAGAATCAGAGATATGTGGTAGAACTTCAAGTTCAATCTGACTTTAATTCGAGGATAACAAAATGATCCCGAACTTCAGAATATATTGAAAGAAATTGAATCCAAACCGAGCACTGAATTCTCACTTTAATCGAATGGTGTGCTCTACTTCAAGAATCAGGTTTGTGTACCCAATGATCCAATCCTTAAGAGAGAAATACTTCAAGAAGCACATAGTAGCCCTTTTTAAATACATCGGGGAGTGATCAAGATTTATAACAATGGACTTCGTATCGGGATTGCCTCTATCACTAAGGAAAAATGATGCTATTTGGGTGATCGTTGACAGGTTCACCAAATTGGCTCACTTTCTACCTGTTCCAATGAGCATGAGCCTCCAATAGCTACGTGAATTACACTTGAAAGAAATAGTCTGACTTCACGGAGTTCCTAGTTCTATCATATCTGGTCGGGACTCTCATTTTACTTCTCAATTCTAGAGGGCACTTCAAGAGGCTATAGGAACTAACCTGAACCTTACCACTGCCTTCCATTCACAAACTGATGGACAATCTGAAAGGGTAATCCAGGTGCTTGAAGACATGCTTCGAGGTTGCATAATCGACTTCGGTAAAGATTGGGAGAAATCTCTACCATTAGCCGAGTTTGCCTACAACAAAAGCCATCAAGCTTCTATCAAAATGGCCCCATTTGAAGAATTGAATGGTAGGAGATGTAGAACTCCCCTATGCTGGTCCGAATTAGGTGAAAACAAGGTCTTAGGACCTGAATTGCTTCGTGAAACCAAAAATCAAGTTCCGGTGATCCATAGTAGATTAAAAGAGGCCTTTGATAGGCAAAAGGCTTATGATGATATCAAGAGAAGAAACATTGAATACCGAGTGGGAGATTACGTATTCTTGAAGGTATCTCTTTGGAGGAAATTCTCAGATTCAGGAAGAAGGGTAAACTAAGCCGTTGATTCATCGGACCCTTTGAAGTCTTGGAAAAGATCGGTTCAGTTGCTTACAAGCTAGCACTTCTTACTAAATTCAATAGAATCCACAACATCTTCCATGTATAGATGTTGAGGAAATATCGATCAGATCCATCACATGTTCTAGAGCATGATAAAGTGGAACTTAATCTGATCTATCGTATGATAAAGAGCCTATTGCTACATTGAATTGCATTGATTGATAGTAAAGGAAAAAAATTGAATGCCATGAACTATGGATATTGAAACATTGATTGAACACTACTTATGAGATTGCTTGATTGTAAAGAAAACATCAAATGCCATGAACTATTGAACATTGCTTATGAGATTGCTTGATTGCAAAGAAAACATCAAATGCCATGAACTATTGAACATTGCTTATGAGATTGTTTGTGTATTGAAACATTGATTGTGATCAAAGGATATATTATGCCTAAAGTAGTCGAATTAGATGATTACGCATGTCTAAACTTCTAGCCTTGTATTGATATTAGATTGAAAATTAAGCAATGCACCTAGAATTGTTTGCCTAGTTCGAATGGTTCCCTATTGATGGGGGAACCATACCATCCATTTGATGGTTCGTAGTTGAGACTTATTGTATTGTTTTCCTTGTAACCTTACTACTCACTAAGCTTTGCTTATTCAAGTCTCATTTCTATGATACATGTTAATATTGGATACTATCCTAAAGTCTAAGCTCGTACAAGACACATTTTGCTTAAAAAAGTATGTTTCCATCTTGTTATAGTTCTCCTAGGATGGTGGCACCTAAGGCATGTATATTCATGATCAATTAGCTATGGTTTGTATTAATTAAGATCATCTATGATCTATAACAGTATGGTATGTATATATATGAGCATGTATGCACTTTATTGAATTTGTTTGCTTGTTAGCCGAATGTTAGATTTCCATGGTTGAATTATGCATGAAATGGTTGAATAGATCTATTGAAGTTGGCTAGTTAACATTAAGTAAATGTAGTAATCTACATGTTAGACATGAACCACCTAGATCACTTAGAGAATTGGTCGAATGGTATCTATAACTTTGTAAGCACATATGTTTGATTAAGGTCACATAAGTAAAACATGTAAATCAGTTATTGGAATGCTTGATAGTTACATTGAATGTTGAAATTATCTAGTAGGCTTCTCATCTAGTTCGAATGATTTCTTGGGAATCAAGTAAGTTTTAATTGGTATTGATTTTGATAACAAAGTGCATTATAGGTCCTCACCTATTCAAAACCTTTCTTAATGAGTAAGAAAGACCTAAAACGAATTGAATTCTCTACCTTAAATTGAATGAATCATAGATTGTAATTGTAGTAACTTACCGAATCCTACTAGGGTGGTTAGAGTATGTTATAGTTTTCAAAAGTCAAAAGCACAAAACAGGCCTTCAGTAATGATACCCTATCCCTAGTACAGATATGAAGCTGCTCGTATCGGTACGGTCATGACCAGTATCGATATACTCTATTTTGGAAAAATTCCAGTAGCATCTTTATGTACTGATATAGAGGCATTCATGCCGGAATACAAGGGCGCGTATCGATACCCTTGTATCAAGTACCGATACGACGTACTTTTTGGGTCTAATGACTCTTTCTATTTAAGGTAGGTACTGATACCGAGACCTGAGTACCAATACCCACTACACTAGAAGAGTAATTAATGCTGGAAATTTATTCCCCAACTGCTCCAAATCAACCCCAACGACTAGTAATGGCAACAAGCTCATTCGAGGGATTAAAAGACATCTTCAAGGAGTCTTAAGTGCTTGAAACAACAAGAAAAGCCGACAAAAACATTCTTCGTATAGAGAAATTATTTTGTTCTTAATTTTGTCATATTCTTTGTAGAAAACACTTGTTGAGCCAATTTTTCGAAATTGATCAAGTGTTAGGATTTAGGTGTGAGCTTAAGTGTGCAAAAAAATTAGCCCTGTCCGGTTTTCTATAGTTTGCTTATTTGTATTGTCTTTAGAAGAGAGTTGCTCAAAGCTTTGGGGTATAAGCTTTGAGGTTTGTAAAGGTTACTCTTGATCCTTGAAAAATTAGTGAATTTGTGGAAAATCCTTAGTGGGGAGCTAAGGTAGTGGAGGTAGACTTAGTTGAGAAGTCGAACCACTATCAATCCTTGTGTCCAGTGCTTGATGGATTATGAACTTAATTTTGATTGATTCCATGTTAAATTACACACATGCAAATTTAAATTTGCATTGATTTTTATTTTATTTTAAATAAAATATATAATGTTCTAATAAATCTTTCCACTTCCAGCCTTGGACAGTAAGGTTGGTTCTATCTTTTCAATTTACATATTTCTATAAACTGTTTGAGTTCTTCATTCAATGATTCTACTAGAAGCTCTAAATCGCGTCCTGAAGAAAACATTGTTCACTGTTATTGTTGATTGCAATCATCAGTTTGCACATTAACTGTACCATGGAGCAAAGGGAAGAGATTTTATCGATGTGCTAGAGGTTGCGAGGTAATAAGTAATAAGCTGGGTTTATTGTTCCAATGATAAAACTAATGCATTATTCTGAATTTCTTTTGCTCATTTGTAGAGCCGTTGTAATTTCTTTAAATGGATTGAGAATGATATAAATTCAAATGACATTGAAGAATTGAGAAATCAAGTTCAAATGTTATTGGTTGAAAACAAGGAAATTCTAATTCAGAATGCTGAATTGAAGAAATTGGTCAATATGGATGAAGTAATAAGGTTGGACAAAAAGCTGGACAAATTTGAGGTCAAAAGGAAAAAACTGAAAATAATGTACAAGCCTGTTTTGATTATTTCTTGGCTATGTTATGTTGTAATAAAAATATTATTTAGAGATATGAACATCTCAAACAGACAATGCCCTAACAACTTAGGAATATATTTGGAAACTCACAACAGATCGTGAAGATTACAACAATACCAAACCATTATGATAGTTAATTTTGAACTAGTATGTTTCAAACTAATCGTGATAGAAACCTCTAGTACACTACTGTACTCAAAGCTCGTGAACTCATGTCAAGAATCTTTGATTTACGTGGCTAACAAATCATCTCATGTGAAGAAACTTTGATGTATATGGCTGACACATCATCTCATGTTAGGAATCTCTTATGTATGTGGCTGACACTTTTTCTCATGTCTGGAATCTCAACTATAACATAATTAAGAGTGTCGATACATAACCTAAAACATAGAAACATTATATGTAACCAAATCCTCTAACATTTTAGGTTTTTTGTCGTGCATATCGAAACTCAACGTATAGTTTCAATACTACAACTATCGAAACTTAGGAACAAGATTCGATTCTTAGCCTAAGAATGGACACCTTAAATGTTACCAAATCCTGTAATATATTAGCTTCATATTTTGTGTATATCGAAATGCAATGTAAAGTATCGATACTACTAGTTAAACATGTTCATGTTCCCATAAATACTATAAGACATGTGCTTCTAAGGCATCCTATTAAAGGGAAAGAAAAACCGATACTATGGTTTTTTTACAGCTTAGACAGAGCTTCAACCCCTTTATCCATGTTTCACAATATACTTCTGATCTAAGGTTTATAATGCCTCCAAGTCCATTTGCAATGATACTAACTCCATCTATGCTCATTTGTAAGAGCAATGTTGTTTTCATATATGGTAGATGGATTGGTTGTACTAAAAGCATACGATCAAAGTGATACTGTCGAACGGGTTTAATGATATACTCAGCTCTGTTCATGTTGGTCAAATCCATTACATTGGTACATTTGTTAGAGGAACCGATGTGTGAGAAATATGATGACCAACATCAGTGTTATCTGTAGCGTAGGTAGGCAGTTCCCCCACTTAAGTATTACACAAACAAAAATTAGATTAACAAGTAGGATTTCAAATTTGATACATAGTTCATTGATACTAAGCTTAGTTAAAATGAATGAAAAAAGAGTGTTTTTTGTGATGTCATAGTTTGTACATATATCAGATGTCTAGTTCAATTTCTTAATTGTTTGTTCTTTCTCATGCCGTCTCCTGGCATTACGTAGAGAAATAGCGTTTTCGTCTACGGAAGGTGGAGCACCTCCTAAGATTCATGATGAACTACCTCCTTCATCAAAATTTATATATAACTCGGTGTTGGTACCCCTACACGGTTGTATATCCTAAACATCTTGCGAAGGTCACTTGCAGTAATATCTATAGCATATAATGTGCCTTAGGGCCGGGCTCATTAATGGGGATTTTAGCTTCAAATTAAGACAATTTCTTCCTTGTTGAATTGCTAACCTCCGTGGAAATCAAATCAAAGAAATCGTCCTTCTTGATGTTGTTGTTGAATGAAGTGTAGAAGTAAGTTACTAAAAAGAAAATCGTTGCAGAAAATTTTGCCATATTTTTGCAATTATGAATAAGCTAAAATACTGAAAATTGCTACAAAATATGGTAGAAGCGTAGAAATATTTATAGACGATTTGGTTTGGAACCTAAAATGTTACAAAAATTCAGTTTGGGTTCAGGAACCTAAAATATACCATGATGTTTAACTTTTTAAGTTCAAATGAGAACATTTCATTTGACAATTAAAATTTTATCCAAATTCAATTTGGGGTTTGGCACCTAAAATGTTACCGGAATTCAGTTTCGGTTTCGGGAACCTAAATTATTACCAAGATTTTTAGCTTTTTAAGATCAAATGAAAACATTTCATTCAGCACCTAAAATGTTATTGAAATTCAGTACGGAGTTCGGCACCTAAAATGTAACTGAAATTCAGTTTAGGCTTCGGGAACCTAAATTATTATCAAGAAATTTAACTTTTTAAGTTCAAATGAAAACATTTTATTCGGGACCTAAAATGTTAACGAAATTTAGTTTAGGGTTCGGCATCTAAAATGTTACCAAAATTCAGTTTAGTTTCGGGAACCTAAATTATTACCAAGTTATTTAACTTTTTAAGTTCAAATGAATACATTTCATTCGGCACGTAAAATGCTACCAAAATTTAGTTTGGGGTTATGGAACCAAAATTATTACCAAGATATTTAACTTTTTAAGTTGAAAGTGAAACATTTCATTCGACACTTAAAATGTTACCGAAAATCAGTTTGTGGTTCAGGAAACTAAATTATTACTAACATATTTGACTATTTAAGATGAAAAGGAAATATTTCATTTGTCACCTATAATGATAACGAAAATCAGGTTAGGGTAAAACATTTCATTTGGCGACCTAATATGTTACCCAAAACATGTTTGGAATTGGTTGGTAACTTGTAAATAGGACAACGAGTAACGTCGTATACTAGCCGCATTTTAAATGTCGCACTGCATACATTCTCGCATTTTCAAGTGTAAATCCATAGGCAAAGCTCATCAATGTATCGATATCATTAAAAATAGGTAAACTACATTAGTGATGACTCAACTATGGGGTCATTCCTATTTAGACCACCCAACTAATAAACTCGTCAATCAGACCACCAAACTATTAAAGTGCTCATATTTTAACCACTAGCCGTTAAAGCTAAGGGGAGGTGATGCGGTAGCTAAAGAAAATTTATTTAATTACACATTTGATCTATGTTATTTACTTACTATATCAATTTAGTCCTAATTTTAATTTAATTAAATAAAATTAATCAACCAATTTGATGACGACACGTGTTACCTGATTGGTGAAAAATTAATTAAATGAGAAGGCTGGGAATCAACCCTGCAACATCTTGATTGAATTTACATTGAACCTACAGCTAATCCAAGGCCTTCAATTGGCTTAGATTTACTAACTTTATATTCTAGTTTTGTTTATCTACTTTTTTATAACTCTACGAAATGAAAGGAATGAAATGATTGTTTCATAAAATTTCCTGACAGTAGAAGAAAATACCCATTTCTTTGAGAAATTATATCATGGATCATTCCCGTCACGTCATCTATGAGACCAACCAATAAAAATCACTCATCTCATTATTTTTTTCATGTCATATTTTTACCAAGTGAATTTTCACTCATATTTACTGTAAGTCAATTTTAAAAATAGTTTTTACCAAGTAAAGATTCACATGGTGAAAATATGAGATGGAAGAAATAATGAGATGAGTGATTTTTATTGGTTGGTCTCATAGATGACGTGGTGAGAATTACCCCCAAACCCACTTAATCCTAGCCCGCATACTAACATTTGTCCCTCATCTAGTATATGAGCCATACTTAACAACTAGTTTCCAAAAAAAAATATCGTTCCGGTACGCATTTAAGCTGTACCGGTACTCAATGCCCAAAAATGCATTTTAAAGTACCTTAGACTTGTAAAATCATTTTGAAACCATTTTAAATGACTTAGAGATATTTTAGTTATTAACACAAGTCGCTTTGATCGAATGCTCTTGCCAACTTAGTTTTTGTGAGTTGTTTCAATTACTTAAAAAAATTATTTTCAAAATTTCAAACTTTGAATTATTTGTTAATCATAATCATCAACTATTAATTCATCAATCACACTATTTTTGATATAACAAAATCAAAATAAATTTGTAAGATCATTTAATTTTGAATAAATGCCTTATAAAAATTTAAATAAAATTCTTCCTCTTTTTGTTATATCAAAATCAATGAAGAAAATGTGTTGGGCTCGAAATGATCAACTGAAAAAGCCAAGAGCAGTTAATTAGATTTTTGCTTAGGTGGATGAAAAGCTACAAAATAAAAATCTAACACAATGATTTATAGCGGTTCGACTTCTCCACTAAGTCTACCTCAACTACGTTAACTTTCCCACTAAAGATTTTCCACAAATCCATTAAATTTGTCTTTCTCTTTCAAGGAAATAAGATAACCTTTACAAACATTCAAAGCGTATACCCAAAGCTTCGAGATACTCTTTCTCAGAGAGATTACAATTTAGCAAACAATGAAAAACCTCTCTAGACAAATGTGTTTGCAAATTAAGCACTCACCCAAAACCTAAACACTTGAGCAATATTAACAATTTGACCCACAAGTTTTTTTCTACAAAGAATACGACAATTTTGACCAAAAACAAATTTCTCTATAAAATAATGTCGGAAATATGTTTCTTGTTGTTCTATGGTTGCTTGAATGAGTCTTTTAAACCCTCTAATGAGTTTGTGGTTGTTTGGGTTGGTTTGGAGCCATTGGGAACTTAATTTTCAGCATTTAATGCACATCTGGTGTAGTGCGTATTGGTGCATAGGAGATCGTATAGGTAAGTACCTTAAGAAGAAATAGTTGTTACTTTTTGGATAAATAGGGTTAAATTCAAAATAAATTAATATTAACGGGAAAAAGAAGAACATAAATTACAAGAATAAAACAAGATTCAGAATAATAGAAAATAAGTTTGAAATAACCAAATATATGGTTGTTGAGGCCTGAACGAACACAGTTTCCTTAAGACAGATTCGACCGCTCTTAGGTGCTAGATATATTCGGTCGTAGGTCTCCCAGGATACAACAACAAATTATTATCTTCAACAGCACAACTGAGTAATCACTAACGAACTCAAGCCCTCTACTATCACCAAAATAATGCAGGTTTTTTGGGAGAGAAAAGCAGGTGAAAACTATGTGTTTTTTGTGTGTTTAAAACTGAAAAGAGGTCATGTATTTATAAGGGAAAATTAGGTTAAATGTGACTAAATCAAAATTTCAATTTTGTCCTCTATCGGATATTTGCGTGAACTACAACCATAAAATCAAATTTGAAAATATCCCTTTAATTTCGGAATAATATGCTTGTCTCAAAAGGAAAAATTAATTCGAAGTGGTAAAATATCCTCGGGCCTATGCAGGGCCCGACCGGTCTGGACATTCGTGTCGCCCTCGTCGTGCGGGCACGCACCAACCCGAACGGGACTAGATTCGCACGCCCTTGAGCACAAGGCACAGGTTCAACTCAAGTCAATCAATGACCACAAAGTGAGTAAGTGTATATAAACACTTCCCATTCCATTTATCCCATCAATATGGGATTGGGGGTTTCCATTTCCTTTTCTCAATTCACACCTCCTTACTTTGAGCATCAGTTTCTCATTCATCACTCATCCGTTTTGAGCATATGAGATACCATTGTAAAGGTCTCATGGAGTAGAATAAGTCCAATCAAATCCTTATTCAAATCTCCACCTTTACCCATTCAAAGTATGGCTCAAAGTTACCATTTTGTCATGTTTTTCCAATAATCCCCCACATGAATGAAATTGATGCATTTTTATCAAAAACATTTTGACTCGATATGGTGATAGTTTCTAAGATTGATTGTTGCATAGGATAGGTAGGTTTCCTCCTTTGAACCTTCCCTTGTGAAAGTATATTTAATTTACTCGCTATCTAGTAGATGTTATGTCTATGAACTATTCAGCCGTTTATGTAAACGATGATATACTCCACACATCTACCATTCAGACATAAGTTTTGTTCTCATGGTTATGTCCATATGGCTGTGGACATCGCCTGGTTCAGCAAGAGTTTGAGATAACTATGCCCAAATAGTCTCCTTGAAGCGACCCCACTTCACTCTCACATAAGTGACTTATGTTGCTTGGCTCACCAAAGCACACAATGGTCATTAAAAGCTTTGCTTAGCTTGTTCCGTTTTTAGTCACTATTTACATCATAGGAATAGGCTTGGGAAAGTAACCCCTACAGTGACCGCACAACGTCTATGCAATTAGGTTGTCCCTTTGAACCTAGATCTTGGGATCTCCAGTCAACTAGGTAGGGTTTTCCTTCACATAGAGCCTTAAATTTTCATGGGCTTTAGTCTCATTCCTTTCGATGTTTTCTCAACTTGATCTAGATTTAACCCTTTGGTTAGCGGATTCACAACGTTACCCTTTGATTTTACATAATCAATAGAGATAACTCCATTTGAGATCAGTTGTCTAACTGAGTTCTGGCTATACCAGAATCATCCTTATCCATTTTCTCAAGAATTTGTCCACATAGTGTGACAATATGAGACTTTCATGTGACCATTTCATTTGGATGTCCAAAAATCATGTTGTCTAGTCTCATACTTAACATGACATTGGTACGGTTTACCATTTCATTGTTTTATATAACAACGAGCATGTCATCAACATAGGATCATGTATCCTAATGCACACTTTTGTCACACTTTTATTTGTCATCATGACAGTGTTTTCCTTTCAACCTTTTGTTGAACGTATTGACTAATTTCCATTGATAGTCTCCATGGTTCGTTCCATGGAACTTGGACCAACTTCGGTAAGTATTTAGGAAATATATTTGAAAGAATGAGACTTTCTTAGTTTTTCATTATCACATTCTTGTGAATCTATTTGTACACAAGAAATTGATATCTGTTACTATGTTCTACATAGTCAATGAAAATATAGTCCACTTATTTCCATTTACTTCGACAATGGGAATATTACCTTTGCAAGACACCCCCACATTTTTATGTAGTTGTAGGAAGGTTTTATTTCCTTCCGTAACTCATATGGTGACTTTATTAGTTGATAGAACAACTCCCCCCACATGTTAGGAACATTTTGAAGTTTTAATTCTTATCTTCACATTCATTGTACACTTTGATGTTGCAACGTTAGTCACATAGAGTTTCTCCAAATTAATCAATGTATTATTTGGATTTCAACATCCTACTTATAGAGAATAATTTCCCTGTAGCATCTTTGCCTTTAAGAAAAATTTAGTTTATTCTATCATTTGAATAACCATCGCTATGATTCATATCAAGCGGTTCCGTATTTCTTCGTATGTTTCACATTTTAAACAAAAAAGGGATGTATTCATGTTAATTAGTCTATGCAAAGAATTATAATTAACAAGTCCATGCCATAAATCATGTAAACGAAAATAACCAATATTCTTTATTCATAATTCTTGGGTTTTACAGAGATTATAACATATTCCTACCCACAGCCATCCCCTTTCATTAGGCATATAATTATTCTTCCTCCATAGTATTAGCCTTCTTCGCTTCTTTGCATGTCTACATTCAGAAGATTTGTGCCCCACCTTTCCACAGTTGAACCATGCTTTCTTGAATTTCTCCTTCTTGGAAATTCCATTATTGGGCCCCAACATTGTCCTGGCTTGGTGTTGTTGGGGTTGCCTTCCCCTCCTGACTTCGACAATATTTGCCTTAGCCTCGTGAAAGGTTTCTCTATTGATCTTTATAGCATTGCCTCTATTGTCTTCTTGAATACAAAGTCTGACAATCAATTCCTCAACTGACATCACCTTTCTTTTGTGCTTCAGGTAATTTTTGAAGTCAGTCCATTCGGGAGGCAGTTTTTCGGTGATGGTAGCTACTTGAAAGGATTCACTTATCACCATTCCTTCAGCATGAATTCTGTGGAAAATCAGTTGGATTTCCCCCACTTGACTTATTATTGGCTTTGAATCACCATAGTAAAATTCAAGAATTTTGCCACTAAGAATTTTTTAGTCCCAGCATCTTCTGCTTTGTATTTTCTGTCCAATGCAGCCCACAGTTCTAATGCTATTTTGTACACATCATATACCGGATACAACGAGTCTTGTAGTCCTTTGAGGATGTAATTCTAACACAGGTAATCACCATTTTCCCAATCTTGGGTGATGCTGAAGGCGGTGAGCTCATGCACCTCTCCTTCTTTGTCTCCTACCATGACAGCCAGAGGATCTTTCTTCAGATATTTTACCATGTTCAACACGGTCAGGTAGAATAGCATATTCTGTTGCCAGGTTTTGAAATTCAACCCACAGAATCTTGAAGGCTTCTCATTGTGGTTCATTGCCACTTTCGTTGCTTTCATATTCGGAATAGGTTTTTTCGAACCCTGGACCTGAGCCGACACCTTCGTGTTCGAGGAATCAACACATTTTTCTGTAGTCATTATTCATGTTAACAAAAGAACCAATACTCGAAATCAGTTATAATTCCAATAAATTGAAATTCAATTTCGTTTATTTCTAATTTTGATTTTTCACAAAATCCGTAACCTCAGTTACTCTCAACAACAATTTTTGTAACACAGATTTGTCCTGCTTATTTTTTAGATCTAAGCAAACCCGTTAAAACAGCATGATAATTCCTAAAAAAAATTATTTGCTTGACTCACAATCACTTATTTTGAATCGCCTTGGATATATAAAAAAAATTGTCTTAAGATTGTTGGACAAATAGGGTTAAATTCGAAATAAATTAATATTAAACAGGAAAAAAAGAACAAAAATTACAAGAATAAAACAAGATTTGGAATAATAGAAAATAAGTTCTAAATAACCGAAAATATGGTTGTTGAGGCCTACACGAACACAGTTTCCTTAAGATAGATTTGACTGCTCTTGGGTGCTAGAGATCTTCGGTTGTTAGTCTCCCAAGATACAACAGTAGATGATTATCTTCAGCAGCAGAATTGAGTAATCACGAACGAACTCGAGCCTTCGACTATCACCAAAATAATGCAAGTTTTTTGGGAGAGAAAATCAGTTGAAAACTGTGTGTTTTTCGTGTGTTTAAAACTTAAAAGAGGCCATGTATTTATAGGGGAAAATTAGGTTAAATGTGACTAAACCAAAATTTCGATTTTGTCCTCTGTCGGATATTTGCGTGAACTACAAGCATAAAATCAAATCCAAAAATATCCCTTTAATTTCGGAATAATATGCTTGTCACAAAAGGAAAAATTAATTCGAAGTGGTAAAATATCTGCAGGCCCATGCAGGGCCCGACCGGTCCAGACATTTGTGTCGCCTACGTCGTGCGGACCCGCACCAACCTGAATGGGACTGGATTCGCACCCCCTACGCGCGAGGAATAGGTTCAAATCAAATCATTCAATGACCACAAAGTGAGTAAGTGTATATAAACACTTCCCATTCCATTTATCTCATCAATGTGGGATTGGGGGTTTCCATTTCCTTTTCTCAATTACACCTACTTACTTTGAGATCAATTTCTGATTCATTACTCATTCATTGTGAGCATATGAGATACTGTTGTAAAGGTCTCATGGAGTAGAATAAGATCCAATCGAATCCTTATTTGAATCTTCAGCTTTACCCATTTGATGTATGACTCAAAGTTACCATTTTATCACGTTTTTCCAACATTACTCACATTGAAATACAGGGCGTACCAGTACGCGATACTTGATTATTAGTATGGCCCTTGCGGACCTATCGACATAGCCAGTACCGGTACAAAATTGACTCATTGGAAAACTAAATCTCTTCCTCGTATCGACACGCTTAAGACAAAAAAATTAACATGAAAAAAAATCGTCTCCCTCTTAATCAAGCAACAAAATAATCTTAGTCCAAAACATTCAAGAGAAATATTGAATTTCAAATAAATAAATTAAATTAAATCAAAAAATTCAATAAACATGTCATTATTGGAAATTAAATCAAGAAGCATACAAGGCATGTCAAAAAGGAGACAAAATTATCCCTTTTTGGCTACGCGTTCTGGTACGGAGACGTCCGTATCCATATTGATTGAATGGTGTATCAGTATGGTGTGGACTGTACCAGTACCGACAGCACGAACTGATGAAAATTTGCACCAAAAATAACTTAAAATGCCTTATAACTTAGTCTTAAGTGCATACAAAGGCTCTAAAAGGTCCTAGACATACATTTTGGACGTTTTAGCTACAAAATGTCAACAAGTTTCACAAAATACAACGTTTAAATTAAATCAAGCCTGAATTTCACCAAATTCAACCAAACATTACAAGTTTAAGGGCAAAAACATAAAGATAGACATATTAGGCCAAAAATATGTAACTCATGAAATTGAGAATCCCTTAAATTGAGACTCCCCTAACTATATGCAATGAAACACTCTAAAGAGTCAATCAAAACATGCTTTGATCATCATAAAATTAAACAATGAAAATATGATCAAGCAATTGCATGAAAATTTTACCAATTGAACCAAGGTAAGATATTAAGCCCCAACCTCTTCAAGTGTTTTTTTCCTTTGTATGTCAAGAGCTCCCAAGATTTGATTTTCTCATTAATGCTCAAGCACACCTAGAAAAGACAATCATACAAATTTTGGTATCCAAATTGCTTTGGATCCATTGACATTAGTCCCAAATATTGTAGTCCCCCTTGGAATCCATTTTTAATGTCTTCCTTTTTCTTAGAAGAAACAAGTCCTTTAGGGACCCCAAATGTTTTTAACCAATTTACCATTAAAAAAATCCGTGGGAACTAGATTGTATTTGATAAAAATTAGATTTTACAAAATTTGTTTTGAAGCATTCTCCATTTTGCTTTAAAAACTTTTTGTAAATCATTTTTTTCTCTTTTAAGATCATCTAATTATTTTTTATGATCTTTTTGAACTCTTTGAAGCAAGTTTTGTAAATCAAAATTCTTTTGCTAAAAGTCCTTAAACTTAGCTTCAGGTTCAAAATTGGGTTTAGAAAGCAAATCATTTTCAACTTTCAAATTTGAAACCATTTTCTTGTTTTTCAAAATATGGTTTTCAAATTCTAAATCGAATTCATCATAGGCGTCTTGTTATTCATCAAAAGTATATGAAATTGAAGGTGATGAATTAGAAGTTACCATTGAATCTTCTTGGATGGCCATGAGACATAGGTTGGCTACATCATCATCAGTGGAGTCTTCTTCATCACTCCATGTAGCCACAAATGCCTTCTTTTTATGTCTTGATCTATTTTTCTTGAGTCAAGGACAATCATACTTCACGTGCCCTGAGTTCTTGCACTCGAAGCATATGATGGGATCCCTCTTCCTCTTTGATTCATGTCTAGCCTCTTTCTCGCGCTTCATGAATCTTTTTAACTTCTTGAAGAGCTTGTCCATCTATTCCTCTTCACTATCCTCTCCATTTGAATCTCATGGGTTAGTAAAGATCCAATGAACTTGTCAAGCTTGAGCATCTTCAGCTCATCAAGCTTGAGCGTCTTGAGATTATTGGCTTCTATGATTACGGTCTTCTTGGACTCCTATAATTCAGAAAGTGAATAAATGAACTTCCTCACAAGCTTGTCCTCTGGAATCAACTCTCCATAACCTTTTGGCTTGTTCACAATCGTTGAAAACCGATCAAACATAGCTTTGATGTCTTCCTTCGGAATCAACATCAAGCTTGTCCCAAATGTCCTTGGCATTATCTGTAATGCCCCAAACCCCAGGCCTAAAAGATAGTATTGATCTAGGAGAAGACAATCTAACTTGTTTAACAAGTTAGTATTCGATTAGAAGGGTTCAAGGTGAGACCATTAGAGTACAAGCATTCGAACACAAGCTACAAAGCATCAAAGAAGTATAGTGATAAATAGATGGCATACAAGGCATCCTTAGACTCAAACATATAAGATAATTCTATGATAATTCAAATAGTTATGGTTATAAAAATCATTCAATTAGCCGTCGAGAGCATGCATTTTAAGACATAATCTATGAAGCTAAATAATGACTATGAGCATTTCGGATTCATTATAAAGACTTAATCCATTTAACCACTTAAGAAAAAGTGTGAGATTATTTTACCTAAATTCATTTCATTGTCTGTTTAATTCACTCACACTCAAATGTAATGAAAAGTATATATGATCATATAACCATGCTATGTGACTTATAAGCAATCGAAACAACTCATAATATGGGACCACATCATTCGAATGTTCATCCATCACTAATCTAGAAAAGAAAATCAACAAATTTCTAAACATCAACCAAACACAAAACATGTATATATACATAAGCCTTATCTTGTTAAAGTAGTATTTACATTCCCCCTTTAGAACCCTAAAGATTCTTAAGTTCGGTATTTCCAACTAGTGCCACCTTCGAGGAGTTTACATAAAACAAAACATAACATACATTCATTTCCTTTAGTGACCTTGCTTTTTCTTCACCACCTTATCTATAGACTGGTTTCACCTGAAAAGTGACAGGGTGAGCAATTAGGTTGTTGGCTTCAAAACTTAGATAACAACAATGTAAGTGCAAGTTCTCAAATCACTTAGCAATAAGCTTATTTAAGCATAATTTTGAAATAGTAACATCATGCTTCAAGGAGAAAAGTGTCATCAAGTAACCACTATAATTGTTCGGTTTAAAAACCAGATCTATCATAGTTATACTAAATCATTTAATACAACTTGTCTAACTAAAGTATAGAAGGGCATAATCACTCAAGCATTATAAGGCAATGGTAACATGTGCCATTGAATGTGTAATCTATTCAATCGAGTTTTATCAGGCAATGGTAACTTATACCATTGATGTATATAGTTTATTCGTTCAAGCATTATCAGGCAATGGTAATCAATACCATTGAAGCATATATTCTATTTGTTTAAGCATTGTCAGTCAATGGTGATTAGTACCATTGAAGTATATAACTTATTTAAGCATTTTCAGGCAATGGTAATCAGTACCATTGAAGCATATAGTCTATTTGATCAATCATTTCCAAGCAATAGTATCATATACTTTTGAAACATACATGTGAACTATTTAGTTATTCGATCCTTATTCTTCTTAACTCATCAAGTACATTAGCAATTTATGGAACGAATTCATGGTTCAATTATAAAAAGGGCACAAGTGATTGTTCCACTTACCTTGTCCACTATCATCTTACCAAACATTAGCAACTCCAAGCAATTATAGACAGTTTAAGCCTCGCCATACAACCAAGTAACTTAATACATTCAACAAATCCATGTTTATTTAAACATAATTATACTCACAAGTACACCGAGTTAATTATGATCTTGAATCACCACTCATTTAAGCCTCTCATCCCCTTCATTGACTCTCTTCTTGTCTAATACATCAATAATCAATGAAGAATTAGGTCAATCCTTCATTCGATCATGTATGTCTAAAACAAAATATCACATACACTTATGCATATGCTCAATACAATTCAAGATAACACATCCACAATGCTTGTTATATTAGACTCAAATCGTAACTATATTTTATTTAATTTCAATTCAAGGTAACCAAGAACTTGTTAGATAAGTAAACAGTCTCCTAAATAGGGTCAACAATTTAGGACTGCTCCTTGCATAATCTTCCTCTTTTACGTATTTAGACCGCCTTTTTACTAAGCATACATCCCAAATTTTCATTAATTCAATCATCCACCACTAGTATTGTTCAATTAACAATTTAACTCTTCGTTATTTCTTGTTTAAGAAGCTAAGTTCCTATAAAACAGCCCAGTGCTGCTCTGATCATTTTAGGGCAGTTTCCTGCTTGTTTAAACTTGTCTAAATTGTTACAACTCATTCTAACAACTTCCTCAATTCCATTATAATTCTAGCATCTAACTAACTCAATTCTAGGCACCAACTCACAATTTAGTCAATCTTTACTATGCCAATATTCCAAAACAGATTCATCAATGGGCAGCTTCAATCGAACAGTTATATAATGTCTAATTCAATTCAAATACTTGATCTAATAAAATCTATTATTGAAATTACAACATTCAAATCATTTCGAGGTTCTAAGTATACACTACAAACCCATGTTACCAACACATGTTTAAATCAATCTTAAATTCATCATTCCACAAATTCCTATCGATCAAAGCTCCTAATTCATATAGTAATTTCTATTGAGCAAGGACTGAATCTAAACATCAATTAGCATGCCTAGTTTCAAGAACAAAGATACAAACATGAAGGAACTTACTTTCTTTAGCACAACAATAACTCAAACACTCAAAATGCCCGATTCCAAAGCAAGCTATGAAGATTTTCTTCCTTTTTCTCTCAATTCTCTTCTTCGGCTTTCAAGGAGAATGAAAAGGATAATGAGTTTCTTTTTGTCCCACTTAGACTTAGATTAACTACAAGTGGCTCATTCATAACATGGCCACATCATTAAGCTCTTCTCATCTTATTTATTATCATGCAATACTAAGTTTTGTGAATGTTCACTAAATAGTCACCTTGATTTAACAATTCAATTTCGTATTCTTATCAAATCAGTCACTGATAGAATTATCAATTAGTCACTTAAGTAATTTCCTTATCAATCAATAATGGTCACTTCACTATCATAATTTACGATGTTACATTATCACAAGATGAAACTCCTCTGTACTCATCATGACCAAGTGCACAAAAGAGAATGTGCATATATGGCCTTTGATTTAAGTTCCATGTTCTTCTTGTCTTTCGCATTTTATTCCTTCTTGCTCCTTTGTGGGATGCAAGGATTGTTAACCACTATGTTCTATAGCGAATAATCGGTGGCTTGAATGAACAACATCATTTTATTCTTCCAATATGACCCCGTTGAAGTAAAAAGGCTTGGTGATGGATTGTGCCATTTGAACCGGTTGATGTAGAATTGATGGATCACTTCAAGGATCAACTCTAGGATGTTAATCCGATCATATAGACAAGGCTTTGATACCAATTGTTGGGCTCGTATAAACCGAATAAGCCAAGAGGGGGTAAATTGGATTTTTGTTTAGATGAATGAAAAGCTAAGAAATAAAAACTGGACAGAATGATTTATAGTGTTTCAACTTCTCAGTAAGTCTACCTCCAGTACCTTATCTTTTCCCACTCAAGATTTTCCACAAATCCACTAAATTTGTCTTATTTTTTCAAGGAAAAGAGATAATCCTTACAAACACTCAAAGCTTATACCCAAAGCTTTGAGAAACTCTTTCTCAAAGAGATTACAAATTTTGCAAACAATGAAAAACCTCTCTAGGCATATGTTTTTGCAAATTAAGCACTCACCCAAAACCTAAACACTTGAGAAATATTAACAATTTGTCTCACAAGTGTTTTTCTACAAAGAATATGATAATTTTGACCAAAAACAAATTTCTCTATACAAAGAATATTGGAAATATGTTTCTTGTTGTTCCATGGTTGCTTGAATGAGTCTTTTAAACGTTCTAATGAGTTTGTGGCCGTTACTAGCTATTGGAGACTTAATTCCAATATTTAATACACTTTTGGTGCAGTGGGTATCAGTCGTGGGAGACCGTATCGGTACCTGCCTTAAGAAGAAAGATTTGTTACTCACATTTAATACAGAGCATACCGGTACGCAATACTTCAATATCAATACGGGCCCTAGCGTGTCGATACAGCATAGCCAGTACCGGTACGAAATTAGCTCACTAGAAAAACTAAAACCCTTCATTGTATTTGTATGTTTACGACCGTACCGGTACAAGCTATTACATGTCGGTACGGGGAGTGTCGTACCGGTACGAGCTGCTTGTTTTTTATACATAAATGATTTTGATTTTTTTTCAAGTCAAAAACACCTTAAAACAATTTCAAACATATTTTTCAAGTAATTTGGACTTTGAATTATTTTTGCAAATATGTCTAAGTCCAAAAACAATTTTCATTTAAGTTAAATCAAAATCAATATCTCAACAATAGGGAATTAAACAACCAAATTGGTCTCCGATAACAAGCAAAAAATATCATCCAAGAAAGTACTAACAAAGGATAATAACCAAATCAATCTAATGTGGCATAGCCACACAAAGTCATAGGACGTAAATCCAACATAGGTGCATAATGTAAAGCAAAGAAAATAAGCAAATATAAGTCCAAAATAAAACTAGCAATAAGTCCAAAATGTCATGAAATGCATGATAAAATAGTACTAAGCAGCAGATACATCCTCACCATCACCATCTTCCTCAGAATTATTGTGAAGAAGATCAATGGAATACTCAAAGATCTCAAGTTGATCATCAATCGAATCAAGTCGCCGCATGACACGATCATCAAACTCACCTCTCCATGGTCTTATATCACCAAACTATGTGGTCAATAACACAAATAGATGCCAAAGAGACATCCCCTCGAGGTGGGGGATCAAATGGTAATCGGAGCCGTTGGAGGTGTTTGTGCAATCTCCTATCTATTAATATAGTCGAACTGACTTTTCCAAAGAGATTTATCATTAATGGGATCGGAATGAGGAAATGGAATGTCGGCAAAGTAGTCAATATTTTCCTTTCGTAAAATATGACTAAGGACACAACCATAAGTGAAGGAGGTGACCTAAGAGGTGTGATGGTAGTTGATATTATGAACGAGCTCGACGAAAATAATTTGTGATAAATTTATTTGACGGTTATTGCAAAAGCAATAAAGACACCACGTATCGACACCACAAATAGAAGATTACTTACCACCGAATGGTCGAAACCAATAAGTGATGAGAACGTGAAGAAAACGATCGTGGGCATCTAACACTCTAATAGAGGATCCATGGTTTTGACCAGAAGGAATGACATCATTTTTATCATCTAAACAAGTATTTTCGAGACCTAAATGGGTAGCAATAATATCGTAGCCTAAAACAAAGGATTTCCCCATAAAGTCTGACTCGATGGCAATGGTAGTAGTGCTCTCATTATAAAGAATGCAAAGGGCATTAGAATAAAAGATGTGAACCAAAGTATTATAAACCACGAGTTGAATTTGGAGCATGGTCATGAATTTCCACTCTTTGAAGAAATCAAGGTATCAGAAGTGAAAACCATCTGACACAAGATATTCATAGTGAACGACACGGTCAACCCAAATTTTAAAATCCTTATAATGTTCAAAATTGGCTATTTGGTTTTGTTGGCCTCGTTCATTAAAACAAGTGCCAAAAGAGGATATTAAAATCGGTTGAGGGGTATTTTGGGGGTGACTCAAAGAGGTCGAACCCGTAAGCTGTCATTTAGCTGGGATTTTATGTGCCGTTAAAAAATCAAAATTTAAAGAGAAATACCCTAGGGCTCTAGATGCAACAAAGAATAAACATCCTGCAAGATAAAACAAAAGCAATGTATGTGTTTCATCAATTTTTAGTCGGTTATAATCAACCAATATTTAAGGTAAAAAGAATATATAAAAAATAGATGTATATACAGAAAAAATAATGTGTGTGTATATATATATATATTCGTATAAATATATGGTATATATATTTTATTGAAAACAATATATATAATATGTATATATGGATTAAAAAATAGTACATGTAATATATATATTAAAAAATAGAACCAATTTAAAAATATATGGTCAAAAATAAAATTTGTAAAAAAAATTGTATATATATAATTTTGTAAGTAAAAACAAATATATATATACATATATTTATACGAATATATAAATTGTATATAAATTAAGGTGAAATCAAATTTAAAAATAAATGAGTGTAGGAAACATATAGAGATAAATTTCTAACCTAAAATCTAGACACAAATGTCCTATGTTCGAAAATAATTAAAAAGATAGTATAATTACCTTGAAATTTCAAAAGATGGACAAAAATGTCCTATGTTCGAAAATAATTAAAAAGATGCACTATTTGATGAGAGGAGGATGAATCTCATAAAGATTTAATGAAAACCCAAATCGATTTGAGGTGTTATGGTGAAAATTGGGGGTGAAAATTGGCCAAAACAGTGCTTTAGGTTTAGGGTATGTGAAATTTGAGAAAATTCTGATAAAAGCTCTATATATAACCACCAGCCAGCGTGTACCAATATGAGGTTTAATGAGTATCGGTACCTGAGTACTGGTACTAAGTTTCTCGGTATCGATTTTTGGTTGAATGTCGTACCGGAACTGGATAGGCAATATTTGTACTAACTTCACCAAATGGTCAATTTCGTAGCCATGTACCTTAAAATGATCACCGAAAAGCTTCCAGATGAATGTTTATGATGTATGAGCAAAAAATTCATGGGCATACACATATGAACATGTTAAACCTATATTTGATTTTCATATAACAAGGACTTGATTGCAAACAAATAAATTTAAAGTGACTTGAATTTACTCACGAATTGATAACCATTCAAGCTTAAAAAAATTTCGAAGTTAATATTTTCAATCCCTAAAATTTTACTAAGTGTTTTGGTACTCAAACCAGCCATTTCGGTAACTGAGTACTGGTATAGCCTGATGCGTATCGGTACAGATTTTTGCTACTATAAATTGTTTTATCTCAATATGGTTTCTGACCACTAGTATGGGTATACATGTACCGGTACGACATTTTGTTTATGGAAAACCAAAATGTGTTATGAGTATCGATATGGGGATTAAAATTTTTCAAATATTTTGATTGTTAAGCCTTGTCAGATTTTCGGAGCCAGACTTAAAATATTTTATACTATGTACTAGTACAACTATACGCATACCGATACTCTTAGTCCATTATTTCCTCCAAGGATTCTATTGCGCAAATCCAGTACAGGTATGGTATGAAGCGTATACCGGTACACCTTTTATTTTTCTTCATCTGTACCGATATGCTAGCTCGTGTACCGGTACCCCTTAGTTGAAACAACTATTTTTATTTTGAGGAGGTACTGATACAAAAGCTTGTGTACTGATACCCACACTTGCCAGACAACATTTAATGCGAGAAAATTGCAGCCTAACGGCTCTATTCAATTTCCCAACAACCCAAACAGCTAGAAATCAATGAAGGGGTATAAAAACAAGTCTCCAAAGCTTCTTCAACAACAAGACAATCATTCTAAAGCATTCAAGCACACATCCAACATCTTTGAGCTTTTATTGTCAAATTCTTGTAACCCACTTGAGTGTTCTTCATTCTAATTTCTTGTGAGGCTTTTCATAATTTGCTTCTTTGTATTCATCCTTTAGAAAAATGGATTATTAGACTCCAGAGTACGAGTCTAATTTTTATAAGGTTATCTTCTTTAGTCGAAAAGGAAAGACAAATTAGTGAATTTGTGGAAATCCTTAGTGTGGATAGCTAAGGTAGTGGATGTAGACCGTGTTGAGAAGGTTGAGCCACTGTAAATCATTTGTATCAATTTTCTTTCTTTTTGCAATTTGCTTCCACCAAATTTTTAATTGCCAAATCACCCTCTCTTACTCATCTCCTTTGATTGATCAACTCATTGGAAGTCTTCACATCATCTTGAGTAGATACAACTATTGCTCAATCAATTTTCAAGTTAATCCATGGACTCTACTTCTGGCAACTTCTTCAGGGAGGAAGTGTAATACCCCAAAGTTTGGTTAGTGACTAAAGTGATAAGATTGAAAGTTTGATGTCTAAAGTGAAGTGACCAAAATGAATAAATGAAAGTTTGGTGGCTAAAGTGAAATTTTTTGAAAAGTTTGAGCACTAAAATGGTAATTTTCCCATAAATATTTTATCTCGTAAATGGATAGTTCACCTATGAGAAGTGGGTTGGAAACGAGGTTTTTAAATTAATCTGTGATTTCAATTTTAAGGAAATTATCTGACAAAGTTTCTAGAATTTTTTGGATAAATGGATCGAATATAAATTTAAGAAAGTAATACTAGACATTGGATGGAAGGGTAAAAATGTCATTACACATGGTTATAATTTTAGAAATAATATGGACCATAGAATTAAGATAATTTTCCATGTTAAATCCTAGCCATTGGATTAAAGGGACAAGATGGAAATTTAAGTTTGATTCAAGGGTAAAATTGGAAATTGACATAGTTCAAGGGAAAATTGGTAAACTACTAACTCAAGATTAAATCTAGGCCATTGGATGAAGGATGATGACATGTGGCACACTATGGATTCATTGGATTTGAGGGCAAAATAATCATTTGACTATTTGGAAGATATTTTACTAACTATAGATATTAAAAATGACAAATGGCATAAATGAAAAGAAAAGAAAAATACAGGATTGTTCATCTTTCTTCTCCAAAACCTGAGCTACCAAGGCACAAAGGTAAGAATTCTAATTTTTGATTTTTCATCCCTAAATATTTGGATTTAGGGTTATGGCATGAAATACAATTTTGTACTCCATTGAATTCTCTTTCATTTGGAATAAAAGATTCATTGAATAGTTAAATATAACTCTTGAATTTTGAGGAGAGATAATTTAGGGTTTAGGAATCCTAATAAATTAGGATTGTTATGTGATGTTCCGTCATTTCCACGCTTGATTGAAGTTGAAATTGATGTATTCTGGATGGAATACCATTTGGTTAATTAGGGTTTAATTTGGGGTTTAAGGATTCAAGTTGAATTCGGAGTTTTCATGAAAGGAAAATGTTGAAATAATATAATTAAAGGTTAATTTGAGTGTTGAAATGGTTAAAGGATGCTAAAGATGTGAATTATGAAATTTGCCTAGAATTTTTGTCTTTGGCAGTGAGTTTGGAAATCTACCAAAAATTCCATAAAAATGATTAGAAAGTGAGCCCAATACCATTGTATTCTAGGTTCAGTCTAGTTTAGTTTAAAACAAACGGTGACTAATTTCGAGTTGTATATCAAAATATATGAATTTTTAAGTGATGAAAGGTCAGAAAACAGAGTAGCAGTATGCTCCAAAATTCAGCACTAGAATTCGACTTTGAAAATTTGTCATAAATTGTAAGGGTTGAATTTGGGCTATTCGTTTATATGGTTGAAAATCTTATCGAATCTAATTTTTTCAGAATAAACGGAATCGAATTCGAGCTATAGATTATTTTATAGAAATATTTCTTTGAAGGTAGCATAGTCTGACAAATTAGAAAATGAATGTCTTACTGGTATTATTAATTGTGCATGTAAGGGATGAATGCGAAGCACTCTAGTAAACACGAAAAATAAAAAATACAGTAGATAAAGCAAATGACCAAACTCGAAGTTCTCTTAAGTTATTCAATTTAGTTTTGGATAAGAAGTGTCAAGGTGAGTGCAATTGCATACATAGCATAATACATTGATATTTTATACAGCATTGGCATGGCTTGCGATGAGCCTACCTAAATTTTTATTGTTATTGAGCATATGATTGACATATTATAAATATGTCAAGATTGGAATTTAAAATGCATTGATAATTTAATTACTTTCATAGGTAAGTTAGAAATGTTATTTTGAGTATGAACTGCCTAAAATTATTATATGTTGATATACATTGCCATGGATGAAATAATTGTTGATAGAAAGCCCAAGTATTTTATAGAGATTTGATGTAATATCCCATCATATAGTCTACAAGTATGATTCATTATGGAAATAGCCTAATTTAATTAAAAGACCCCTTTAATCGAATGGTTAGTAGCTTTGGGACCAAATTGAATGAATGATCTAAGTAGGTGGTTAGTTATGAAATGACCGAAACATATAGTGTTCATAAAGCAAGGCCTGCATGTTAAAATTTCAAGAATCTAAGGACATGTCCACATGTCCTATGTATATTTTCGGTCAATAGGAAACAAAGAAGAGTCACCTTCGTCTTCCTTGTGTAAACCGAATACTCATAGAAAGAGAAAAGGGAGAAACTTTTGTGTTCTTGTGAATTAGATTACGGCTGGATGAATTCTTTGAGCTTAATCCGATTGGAAATTTAAAGAGGGTAAGATACTCTTCCTTTTACTTTTGCATGTTCAATTGATTGAGATGATTTTTGAATTTTGGTAGAATTGGGTGAATGCATGTATGATTTCTTCTAATTGAGAACCTTGTGATTTAGTTGATGGATTGAGTTAATAAAAATATGAGACATAGATAAATTGAGGTTATGAACCATTCAAACTATGTTAGATCATGTGGCTATTGTTCAAAATGCTAGGATTCTTTTTTCTCACACCATGAATCAGCCTTGGACTAAATTGAGCATATGCTCAAGTTGTTTAAATGAACTTGTAAAATGTCTTGGTTGAATTGAATGGTTGCACCTATGTTTTGAGTGTCTATGAACAAGGGTTGTTTGTAGTTATATAAATGTTTATAATTTAAACTGCTATGATGAAGAAATATATATGAAAATGCAGAATTGATACATAAATTACTAGGAAACATGTAGCTAAAGCAGTTTTCGGAATAAATGTATGTGTTTATAAGGCTGCCATGTTTTGCATTAAGGAATAAAATATGGACTGATTCGATTAAATCAAATTTATGCACTAAAAACAGAGTATAAAATATGGTTATAAGGACCTAATGGTGTTGTTTCGAATATGAATGCTGGTACTTGTTTAATAAAAGACTGTTTTATGTTAGGATGATTTTAAGGGGACTGTTTTTAAGTATTTGAGCACTAAAGAAAATTTTGAACAAGATTACAATTGTAGGAAGTCTTGGAAGACTATTTCGGAATAGGAAAATATGTGTACAAATTGTTTGAACTGTTATAAGTGAATATAATGACTTTCGGGACTGTTTTGAGTCTTTAAAATTTGTTGAGGACTGTTTTATTTCCTAGTATTATATCATGACTATTTTTGGTGTATTTGAACTAGTTAGGGATTATTTTGTTCAGCAGAAAATGTATGTGAATACGGCTGCCCTATTTTAGTTAAATGGTTGAATAATTATGATTGCGTATGATATTGGGATTTAATGAATCGTGGGATTGTTTTTGAACAGATGTTTGATGGTAATTTGTGTATGAATTTGAGAGTTAAAAATAGATTCCAATGATAGTGAATTTTGTTAATTAGACAAAGGAGAAATTGATCCAATGAGGCTTACGGTAAATCAAATTGGAGAAAGGCAGAAAGGAATTGTAATTTGAGATCAAAATTTGCTAGATTAACCTGTGAGTGTGGTTTAAAGCCTCGGGACAGGCTAGTAACCCTCCCGAGCATTGTTTTTCTGATAATGGTTAATTGAAATTTTTGCAATATTTTGTGAATGAGCAAGCTTGGATACAAGGTAAGTATTTGTGGTTGTGAGCATGATCTTCGAAAGAATTCTATGTATGGTGAATTATGAAAGAAAAAGCATGTTAAATTCAAAAGCCTTATATCAATGAAAAAAATAAAAAAAATACTTGATTGTGTAATGAAATATAAACCCTTGTTCATGATACAATTGATATATGCAATTGATAACTTGATAACAAAGGAAGTTGTAAATGGAACTTGATGATAGAAATCTTGGCTATAAAGCCATTCGAACAAGGGAATGAAACAATGAGATTCACTTGAGGTGAATATGTGTACCCGAAATGAAAAAGGGTTAAGAGATATGGAAATGATATTGTGATAGGAGCTATACTCACTTTGTTTTAATGAACTATGTTATAAGTTAAAGCCTTTGTCTCGAGTTAGTCTTAGGGTATAATTGGCATGCCATAGAGTCCATAAAGCTCAGCGTTGGGGTGGACTACGGTTCGAGATAGTGGTCCCTATTTGGCGACAATAAGAGAAATGTGTGTGTGGTCACTTGGCGAAAGTAGGAGGGATTGACCGGTACTGCAAGTACCATTCTTTTATGGGTGACAGTTGGTTGGGGACTCGTGTACCTAGACTGTAAATTCAATTCTCAAGGCTATCTTGATTAACAAACAAGAATGTCTAAGCTAAAACATTAATAAATAACAAAGAATTTAGTATCTTGATTATCAAGATATGCATGTATAAAAAATTGGATGATTCCTTCTTTGAGAATATGTTTCAAATGAAATATTATAGAACGCTAAATTGTGGAAAAGTAAATCTTGAATAAGATGAGTTTTCATGTTTTGATGATACTATTCAATTGGTTCCTATTGGAATAGATTAATTGATTGTGATAATTGATTGAATCGAATAATTTACCTTGTGTATCCTTGCCATGATTAAATTGATTCTTATGTATCCATGATTGTCGTGAAAGAATCCTTGATATGTGTATATTTTAAGTTGATTTAAATCGCCTCACTAAGTTTATGCTTTTAAAGATTCTTCCACTACATTTCAGGTTATTTTTTTGAAAGTTGTTGACTCACGGAGCTTAATTGGATCACAAGGTCATCTCAAAAGTATGTTTACTACTTTTGTACTAACTTCTAGGATGGTAGCACTTTGATTTTGTATAAGCATATGGTTCTATCTATTTTTGGCATGTATAACTTAAATTTTAGTTCTGACTGTAAATCTTTAAACATAGGTCTCGACTGGTTGGTTGTTTTGATGTTTGCGGATGAGTGCTAGATATGTTTTAGGGCAAAGGTTGCTTAAGTATGGTTTAGATATAAGAATGGTTGATATGTTTAAAATGTATGATCATTGTTTGGTTTGATCATGAGTGTGATAGGTTAAATATGCTTTAATGCATGAAGATGGTTAAATGATTAAGTGTAGTATGCCAAATGGATGTCTAAGTTCATGGTCTTATAAACAGAATATGAAATAGAAAATGCTTACCTTAAATTGCTTGGTAACTTTTGGTAAAATTTCTTAGAAGCTTGTTAATTTTGTGTGTTCTAAATCATGGGTAGACTGTTAATTCTTAAGGTATATGGATCGAATAGTTACTTGTGATACGAGATAAATTTTTTAATTCTTTCGAATACTAGCTTAGGTGATAAGTTAAACCTAGTTTGTAATCAAATGATAACGGGAAGGTAAAAATAGTCTTTCTATCACATGGTTCAAATGTTTTGTTGTTTCGTAAATGGTGTTCTCATGATTAAAACAAAAAATTTATGTCCTAAATAAGTAATTGTGACTTGTTTGAATGCTAACTTGTGTTTCAAGTTAGTTGTTTTACCTTAAGCTCGGTTTACTTTTCAGATGGAATGGGGTGTTTCATTCAAGATTATAGTTGGCTAGCCATATAGTCATAAAAAAGCTATACAAATATTCTAAGCACTACGTGCAACATTTATGTATACCTAAGGAAGGTTGGGCATACGAGAGTACTTCGATACATATTAAAGCACTTCAATGCAACTTTCATATATACTCAAGGAAGGTTATGTATACGGAGATGATTCGTGCACTTAGATTCTCTTATATAAATACTTTGGGCTATGATAAAAAGGAAAATGACTAAAGTGCAAATAATTAAGCATTAGGTTAATATATTGATGTTGCAATGACAACAAATGGTAAGTAAGTTAAGCTTGAAAGGTTAATATTAATGGTAAGTATTGATATAATTTTAAAGGAATTGAACAAACGTATTTATTAGCTTGTATCGTGGTATATATATTCATGCATTGATGGCATATTATGACAAATGGACAAGCGTGAAAGTCTAATGACATTGGCATGTAGTAAATTATTACTAATGCAATGTAAAACTTGAGGGCATATATTATGTTATATAAACATATCCATGAAGTCGAATAACTTTAAATTATTGTTATTAACATCGTTTATTGCCTTACAAAGTTCTTACTTATCGTGTGTTTTGCATGTGCACACGTAGGTGGTTCGAGTCATTGGACTAAGCAAAGAGTTGCATTAAGTTCAAAAAATTTCATCAAGCTACAACAGTAATGACATCCTACTTGAGGTTTTTAATTAATTTTAGTGGCATGTATAAATGAGATAATTCTGTCTATTTTGGTTCAAAGTCTGTTACTTATTGAATAGTCAATTTATTTTTACAAAAGTAAATGAGCTTTGATTTTGTGTATTAGTCGGTGTAATTTTTCTCAAAGGTTTTAAATTTATAGTGTTTTTTGAATAAAAATCATGTTAATTTTCTGTGACATCTCTAACTCATATTCAGTAATCGAATACGGGAAATGGGTGTTATAGGAAGCTCAATCCATTTCAAGGCCACCTTACTTCAATGGGTAAATTACCCATATTGGAAGAATAGGATGATAGTATTCATCAAGTTAAATGGCTACCTCATTTGGGAAGTAGTGATGGATGGGCCAACTAATCTGATAAAGAAAGTAGAAGACCGACTCGTCGAGAAAGAAATACAAGAATGGACCGATGAAGATTGGAGGAAATTGAAACTCAATGACAAAGCTATACACATCTTATTTTGTGCTCTTAGACCTGACGAGTATGCCAAGATGTCTTCTTGCTCAAGTGCCAATAAGATTTGGGACAAGCTAGAAGTTACTCATGAAGGTACAAACGAAGTGAAGGAGACCAAGATTGTGCTCCTCAATATTATGCTATGAGAACTTCAAGATGGAACCAAATGAGGACATCATGAAGATGTTTGATCAATTCAATCTGGAAGACAAGCTTTTTTGAATGCTTGTCTATTTCCTTCTCGAATTATGGGATTCAAAGAAGATCTCCATCATCAAAGCCAAGGATCTCAAGACCTTAAAGATTGATGCTCTCATGAGGTCTCTTCTCACTCATGAGCTAATGAAACAAGGAAAGAAGGATGGGGAGAAGAAGAGGGAAGTAGAGAAAAAGAAAGTTGGGTTTCTCTTAAAGCTTCACAAGATTAGAGTGATTCTAGAACGAGAAAGATGAATAGATGGCTATGCTAGCAAAGAGATTCACGAGGTTCATGAAATCCAACCGAGGAAGAAAGTTCCACTGAAGGGGGAGTTTCAAGAACAAACCAGACGGAGAAGAGAATGACCAAGTCATTTACTATGAGTGCAAAAAGCTGGGGCACATCGAGTTCGATTGTCCCCAATTAAAAAAGAAGAGCTTTGGGAAGAAGAAGAAGCTCAAGTCACATGTGGCTACATGGAACGATGAAGACTCATTCGATGAGGAGGAGCATGAGGTAGCCAATTTATGTTTCATGGCACTTGAAGAGGATCCTAAGTTAACCTCTAATTCATCTACATTTGATGAGCTTCAAGACACATATGATGAATTACAAGAGTTTTACAATAAATTAGTTTTGAAATTCAAAGGGTCAATTTTTGAAAAACAAAAATGTCATTTCAAATTTGAAAAATGAAAATGAATCTATTTTTAAAACTAATTTGGAGCTTGAAAGTAAAGTAGAAGAAATGCAAGCAAGAATAAATGATCTTGAAAAGAAAAGCAAGACTTTCATGGATTACTATCAAGTGTCCATGATGATCACCAAAAGGGAGTGGGTTCTAAAGGCCCTCTAAATGTAAGACTTTCATGGATTCCTTGAACAAAGTTGGGACAACTCGTTTTGAAAAAAGAAATCATTCAAAACCCAACTATGTGAAGAGGAACTTTAATGAGTACAAACACAGAGGCTTCTAAAGGCCCTCTAAAGGTAAGAATTTTAGGATTGTTTGGGTTCTTAAGGAACTTTTAGCTTCTAATAGTGTTGATGTTATTGCTTATTGGATTCCCTAGGGAATCACGATTTTGGAAGCTAATACTCATGGACGCAAAAGAATTTGGGTACCCAAAATCAAGACTTTATGCTATGTTTGTAGGGGGAGCATTGCTGCCTGGCCCAAACCACAAGTTCAGTTTGTGATGCATGGGCTAAAGGCAAACATAAAATAGTTTCTTTTAAATCCATTAATGTTTTATCAACAAGTAGGATATTATAATTCATTTATATAGATTCTTTTTGGCCTTATTAGAACTATGAGCTTGAGTGGAAAAAATATGCTTTTGTGCTTGTTGATGATTACTCTAGATTTACTTCAGTTCTATTCTTAAGTACAAAAGATGATTCTTTAGAAAAATTCATCACATCTTCAGAAGTAAACCAAAATGATGTTGGTTACTCTATTTCTCGTGTTAGGAGTGACCATGGAACGAAATTTTAAAATCTTGGTTTTGAATAGTTTTGTAACTCAAATGGAATTAACCATAATTTTTCTTCTCCTCGCACCCCTCAGCAACTGTGTTGTAGAGAGGAAAAATAGTACTTTAGAAGAAATGACTAGAACAATGCTTTGTGAAAATAATTTGCTGAAGTATTTTTGGACAGAAGCCACAAATACCACTTGCTATATTGTAAATCAAGTAATGATTATGCCTCTTTTAAAAAAAAACCTTATGAGCTTTTCAAAAATAAAAACCTAACATTAGCTATTTAAATTCTTTTGGATTCAAATGTTTTGTTTTAAAAAATTAAAAGATAATTTAGACAAGTTTGATGCAAAAAGTGGTGAAGACATTTTTCTTGGTTACTCTTTAAACTCTAAAGCTTATTATGTATTTAATAAAAGAACTTTAGTGGTTGAAGAGTTTGTACATGTTTTTGATGATAACCCCCTTCCAAGTAAGGATACTTGTGATGATGATGTAAGAACTTTGGATGTCAATGATGGTGAAGGACAATCATCAAAGGTAGATGAAATTCCTTCAAGAGAAGAACCACAAGATCCACCTCAAGAAGCCTTGAACTACATTGATGCTTGTCGAATAGTGATGCACTTTAGAGTAAGTATATGTAACATCCTCAACCCAGTTCAGGAGAAAACTGGAATTGGAGGTATTACCGAGAACACATTCCAAAAATCTAATGACAAAAACGTGAAGTTAACAAAATTTTAGCATAGGCTAACAAAAATTTTCTTTGTTATTTTATAACCACTTAAGAGTTTAAGGTTAATCATACTTCTCTAATCTCCAAAACATTACAGCAAGCTTAGCATTTTGTTTAATCAAACGGTAGTACGATCCAATATTCATTTAAATTCCATGTGTCTAGCAAGGAGTTTACTCATCAAGATCTTCATCATGCATTTTTTTGTTCCAATCATAGCCACTTTCATGTGACTCACAAGAGGAAAAATCAACATATAAGAATTGGTGTTCCACCTACCACGAACAAGGTGAAAAACATCCAGTTGACTTCCCATCATATAAAATCAAGTTTTACAAACATACTGTCATGTTTGGGACTCAAAAAGCTAATTAAGCCAAATGATCTTTGTTAAAATAGTATACATGTTAAACCATGAAACTAAAGAAGTGAACCAAACTTGGTTTACCATTTAGCTTCCGATCATTTTAATCTACCTTTTTCGTGCAAGCAAGTGAATAGAGAAATAAGGATTCAAATTTTATCAAATTTTAATTAACCGAACCATACTCTAATAGCTTGAACCATTTCTTTTTTAAACTCTAATTCATATATATCAACCTTCTAGATTTATAAGTAACTCATTTCAATCCTTAGATTATGGCTTAATATCTATCTATTAACTTAGGTCCTGTTGGCAAATACCACAACAGTGTTGGCATAATAACATATGCACCTTTCTCTATCAAGAACCTATAACATATATGATATACAAATCTAACAAGTGATTTATTTCTTTAACATAGCATCACAATCCGAAACCAAATAACAAGGTTATGCCTCTATTAGCCTATGGTATATCAATCGTTCAACCATTATAATCAAGCAACCAATCCATTTGATTCCATACTTAAAAGTTTACAACATAGGATATACATATTATGCATTCTTTTAGACTCTGAATACTAGAATCATGACTTATTTAATAAACCATTTTACCACTGATCACCAGCCAACTATTAACCACATGACATGTCATTATAATCACATACTATATTAATTGGTTCATTAAACATTGTATCGAGTCAGGAACATATGAACATATAAGCAGTTTTTAATTATAATAAGGGGTTCATTCTATCAAGCATCTATATGATCATCAAGCTAACAAGACATATACTTTATGTGATCATTTGAACACTAAGATGGAATAGTCTATTTACACACAAACCTTTTAACAACATACTAGTATCTTCCTAATCAAACTACAATTTGAATACCAACATAAAACACCACATTCGGCAAACAAGCAACCACAAGGAAAATCTTAACATGCCATATACGTAGGATATGGATTACTTAACAATTATACATATAGTTTATGAAAAGAGCATTCCAATTCAGTATGCATAATCTATTACACATATGCCACCAACTAGGAGTCTCTTTAAAGACAACAAAGACGAAACACATAATTTTGATAGGTGACTTGCAACTTCTAATCGCGATCGAACACAAGCCTCTAAATAACCTGCAATGCGTGATAATGAATGCATTAGGCTTATATAACCTAAGTGGGGTAGTAACACAAGATAACAATCATAATGTCCATGGTATTAAATGAATTAACCAGATCATGAAAACAAGCATAGTTAGCAATTGATCTTTACTATATCCTTAACTTTTATAAGCTTATCGAGATTCATACTTTTCCATTTCTTAATAGAATTTCATCGAGTTTCTTGTCGATCTTATCATGGATCGCACTTTAATAAAATTGAAGTCTTCTCAAGACTCATCTAAATTCATTTTCGAGCTTGTTGCCTCTCATCTTAGGCACATATTCGCTTTAAGAATCTCTTATCATGTACGAGCATTTCTTTATAACTTATTAACATTGCCACCAAGGCATTTTTTCATAATTCATATCATGTTCAACTTTATTCAAATCTTTTAAAATTGTTTGGCTGGTGATGAGTAACAATGGTTCGAATTACACATAGCTCAAAGCACAAACCAATGGCTTGTATCTGATCGTAACAATCCTAACTTCTCTTCACTATCCAACCAAACTGTCGCCAATCTCCATACAACTCCCCCGTTACCTCCTACTGCCGCCAATATATCACATATAATAATGGGGCATCCCCCGAGCCATATCTCATGGACCGTAGTCCCAAAGTATACCATGTAACATGCCATTGTGTCCAAGGACTTCCTTTGTATAGCCAAATCAGAAATTTTGTGTTCGAGATTGGAAGAGTATCTTATTGAACAAATGATCTTATTTGATTCTTTACTTGGTGTCTTATAATGTAAATTGAACCTTTAGCCCTTTAAGGCTTTAGGAATTCAAGAATTATTAGCATTAGAGTTCAATTCCTTTATTGAAATCTTATTGCATATCTTTCAATAATTCACCTTTAAGGTTTTATAGTAATGTTTACATAGTCTTTCCATACAAACATAACGTAGCAAGATACAGAACACATATATAATACATCATTTAAACAAAACTTACATAGATGTTATGCCGTGTATGTATGTTTCCCCCCAAATGTGCTCTACTTGAGCTTTGTCCATAATGTATGCATTTAAGACATAGTAATCAATGGGGCAAGAATTAGGATAACAACATGTTATCCCAAATGCATAGCTACACTCACCTGTTATCCCGAAGTTACGGGATACCTAAATCCACAATAATACTTTGCTACTAAACTGGGTCCTTCCTTATCTTTCTCTTATCAACCTCTTCCACATTAAATATGTACCTCAAAAATAGATAATCAACATCACTAACCATATCACCCAACAATATAACCTACTTCAAGCTCAAGCATCAAACCATATACAAACATACATGCTTGAATTATATCTTAACATTCACAACTATACTATATTAGCAAATCCTAAATCACTTCGAAATAGTCTTGAATCATATAGAATAACCTTTAATATTTTAGATACTTTCAAAAACAGTCCCTAGACTACATGGAAGTCCTTATAGTTCTTATACTTTCATTCAAACTTAAATCAGTCTACAATTCATATACTCAGATAACAATCGTACATACACCAAGGCACCTACATTATTCATACTTGTGACAATTTTTCCACATACTTTCTTACTCAAAACATGGCAGCTTTTACCTAATTTATTTATAGGACCAAAATGTTTCCCCCTTATTCAGCAAAACAGTTTAAATAAGATCATCAAATAGTCTCAACATTTCCATGTATAACACAATTCAGTTTTCAAGCAAAACAACCCAATTTTCATTACAAAACAATCTTTAAATTGTTTACTTTCACTTCTATAATCACCAAGTTTGTGCATTAAGTTTACCTATGTGCAAAAACTGTTTCAACACAGTCTTCCCCTGTTTTGTGAACATTCGCATCAATTACTCAAAATATTCCTTAGTTGTGTAAACACAGTCTTCCCCTGTTTTGTTATTCAAGAATAGTTTTTAACTCACTTTTTCCATCCACAAAACAGTACCGAATTTGTTTCTACAAGGCTGACAGTCTATAATTTATGTGTATACATACACATGCACCATACGGCCCAATACATACTTGTACACATTTCAGATAGTTCATTTCTTATGTATTTTTATCCAAACAAATCAAGAATCTTTCATATTATGTTCTCCCTAGTTTTAATAAACCGAAACAGTCCCGAATCATTACGAACTGCCCTTAAGATTTTGATTTTAATAAAACATTCTGTAAGCATTATAATTAGCTCTTAATTAACTACAAACCTTTAGTTATCGTTACAGCAGCCCCTAACTGTTTTCAAAACAGTTCATACCTTTTTTTAAACACCAAAACTATTCTTAATGTAATTATGTTTATGCAAAACAGTCTATATGATTCACTTAAATAGTCCCCTGGTTAAAACGTTCAAATCATCCCTTAGTCCATCTACATGGATGCAAAAATAGTCCTTCAAGATACATATACGTACAAATCTGCCCTGTTTTCATATAAGCAAAATTACACTCTAAAACAGTCCCTATACATCATTTTACCCCTTGGTTCGACCTTATATCCTTAGGTTCTATGACTAGCAAACGTTATGTTTCTAAACTAGAATTGTTACCACATTAGATACATTCCAATTTGATAATTGAGGCTGTCCAAAACCATTAAAAACGGGGCATACATTAAAGACATCAGATTGCTTTGGTTTTGCTCTTAATTATAAATCATGGTCCTCAAGTCATTCTTAAGCATATTTTATAAACTCAATCAAGTCATGATTTAATTGTTCAAACTAGTTTAAACACCAAAGAATTCATAATCAATTGAGGTGACTTCTAAAGATTGTTACTAGATCATGCATGCATCTTAACTTTTTAATTGCATTATTTATAGGGCCTCATCACCCTTTTTTTTTCCAGTCTAACTCACAACAACACATAATTTGTTTTATTCACACAAAAATTTTACTTAACTACAATTCTTCAATCCTATGGCCGAACCAAACCTAATCTAACAAGAAAATGTGATCACTTCTTGAGCTTCAACCATAATTACATAATCTACTCATTTGATTAATTCAATCAAATATCTCTAATTGTTTCAACAACATAAAGATTTCATAAGAAACCACTTAATCAAATTTTCTTTTAAAACTATATTATAAGAATCATAGAAGCATAACAATTATACATGTGCATGAATCGAATGGTTTAGCTTTCCATAGCATAGTTCATTTATTCAACTAATTCTTTATCAACAAGACATGAAAAGGAGCAAAAAGGAATTTAATTCATAATCTAATCCATAAATCTTAAAGAAATAGAAAGGATTTTCTTACCCCTTTCCTCTGACTATTCGTATAAAGGCTTAATTCGACCAAAATGAAGCTTTTTCCAACGTTGAGTCCTTGCCAAATTTTCACTTTCTCCCTACAAGGGGGTTCGGTTCATAAGGGAGGGAAGAAGAAGGAGAAAAAAAGATGAAATTTGGATATCCAAATCCCCTAGCCAAACTGCCGAATGGCTTCTTCCCCTTACACACTTGTCTCGGTCATGGGGTGACAAGTAGGCAAGCCCCTTCACTAATCTTCTTTTAACATGCAACTTTGTAGTTTTCACGGCATTCCCTTTTAGTCCCTTTATTATTATGCCATTCATGGTTCCTAAATTTCAATTTAATCCTAACCTACATGTTTTTATCAAATTGATAATAGATCATTTGAAATTATTTAGTGATTCCAGACAAAATTACTCCTAGGCCATATTTGTGTTATTACAGTATACTCGTCGTAGCAAGTAATAAAGTTAAACTAGATTGTCGAACCCACGAGGATTGGATTATTAAATATGAAGTTAGCATACTTAGGAATATGTTTGCAAGTATAGGTGGATGTTAAATTAAGTAAACTAAAATTGACTAATCTATACATAACTATGATAAAGACAAATAGCTACAGCAACATAACAATTAATTATGGAGGTTGGGATTATTGCTAAGGATGTATTTTTTATTATCTACTTCAATGCTTTAGCAATGGGCAATACATGTCTACGTAAACCCTTTAAGTTTTTCATCTACTCGACAGGATTTTCTAAAGAACTTCTGACTCTCTCGATGCCTAGAAGTTATTAACTTTGTAATTAAGGTAAATACATGTATGCGTTAAGCCTAACTACTCTATTATTTGTTAAGAACTCCTTTTTAGTTGTTAAAACCCTAAACTTATGTCTAAGCCAAATTAAGACTAAGTTAACAGCTGGCTTTCTCTCAAATGTCCCAGGAGAATTTCTGGCCCATCTTTGTCGGTTCCTTTTTAGTAACTGACAAATGTAAAAAAAATAAAGAAAACTAAGATTTCATAATTAAAGGAACTAACTAAAGTAAAGGAAAAAAATAAATAGCAGAAAAATAAAAGATATGGTTGAATATTTTTAGACATCAAGTAATGTGACCCCAGTTTTGTCGCGTTGTACTGGTGCTCCTTTGTATGCCTTAAGGCGTTGACCATTAACCTTAAATATTGGGCCATCTTATACATCTGATATATCCATTTCACCATACGGGTAAACCTTAACCACTCAGAATGGGCTAGACTTTCGTGATTTAACTTGCTCAGGAAGAGCCTCAAGCGAGAATTGTAAGGTAACACAGTTTGGCCTTCAACAAATTGTTGAGGCACTAGTTTAGCATCATGGCATCTTGTTTGTCTTTTCCTTATAGATCTTGGCATTCTCATATGCATTCAGACAATGTTTGTCCAACTCATTCAATTCCAACAATCTTCTCTCCCCACCCAGCTGTAAGTTTATGTTTATCTTCATAAGGGCCCAAAAGGCTTTGTGTTCTAGCTCAACCGGCAGGTGACAAGATTTTCCATATACCAATTAGTATGGTGAATCCCCAACGGTGCTTTAAAAGCGTTCCGATAGGCCCAAAGGGCTTTATCCAATTTTAGAGACCATTCTCTTCGATTTGGTTTAACCACCATTTCAAAGATTTACTTGATTCTCAATTTGATACCGAAGCTTGCCCTTTGGTTTGTGGATGATATGCTGTGGTGATTTTGTTGTGGACTCCATATCGATGCAATGCCTTGGCAATCAGCTTGTTGTCAAAGTGTTTACCTTCATCGCTATTAATGGCTCGAGGAACACGAAGATATTTTCATGCAAGAATCTCATAACAGTGTTGGCATCGTTCTTGGTTGTTTCTATTGCTTAAACCCATTTGGATATATAATCTACCATGAGAAGGATGTACAGTTGACCCTTGGAGGATGGGAATAGTCCCATAAAATCGATTCCCCAAACATCAAAAAGCTCTACTTCCAAGATAACTTGCATGGGTAGTTTATTACGTCGAGATATGGTTTCAGTCCTTTGACACCTATCACATTCCTTGTAGTAATCATTGGCATCTTGAAATAAAGTTGGCCAGTAAAACCTAGACTGTAGGACCTTTGCACTTGTCCTTTGTCCTCAAAAACGTCCCCCACACGGAGTAGAGTGACAGTGGTGTAAGATATCTTCATGTTCTTCTTTAGGGACACATTGTCAGGGCATTTGGTCGGGACATTGCTTGAAAAGATAAGGTTCATCCCAATAGTAATAGCGTGCATCATGCCAAAAATTCTTCATCCCTGGCTATTAAGATCACAAGGAAAAATACCACTAACAAGAAAGTTAACAATGTCAGCATACCACAGTAAAATTGTGGCCTTTAAAAGTTTCTCATCAGATAATTCTGATGGGTGTCGAATCCGTAAAAATATAATACCTACTTGTTCTTTGGATTTGTAGTAGTGGCAAGTAGGGTCGATCCCATAGAGAGCGGTTAAGAGATTAAGTTCACAAGCAAATAAAGTAAAAGGGGGTTTTGTGTTTGAGTTGAAGAAAGCAATTTAAGTAAAAATGAATTCAATATAATTTGGAACTCTAGTCAAGGTAGAACTTAGAATATTAAATCAAGGATTTTGATCATTAACACACTAAAGATAAATCAAAATCAATCTCAAATAGCTTGGCTTCAAGATAGATGATAACCCACAAGTAACTTAGATCTCTTCTTTGATAGAAAGTAACTTAATAACCCACAAATTACTAACTCTTATTATCAAGGTTAAAATTCCTTAGATAACCTACTAAGAATTAAAACGTAACAAATATCATTAAGAACAATAAAGACCCAAAGCACATACTCTTCCTAAGCACCAACCCATTAACTTATAAAGAATATGAATTCATACCTTTAGAAATCTAACCCGAATTTCTTTACCACTTGCGTCAATAACCCATGACTTGGTTGTATGCATACATATAACCCAACATACACATAAAGATTAAGCGCATAGGATATGAAAATACTTGAATAGAGATGAATATAATTTGGGAACAAGAAATCTCACTAAAAGCTTGAAATAATATCCTTGTAACTAGACTTGACTAGAAGGAGGGGTTTAGCTACTCATGGAGTAAGCGACAACAGAAGAAGAGGGATAGGGTTTCGTTTAACTTGGTTTATTTTTTCCTTCACCCATTGATCACTATTTATAGGTGACAATAAAGGGAATACTTTACATTAAACAGTGCAACCCTAGACTACTCTAAATATGGTAAAAGTAAAAGTCCACTTGTAATAGGATTGCTTGTCCTCCATGTCAGAAAGTCAGACTTGCGCCGTGCCCACGCCTTATTTCACGAGTGCTACTAGTTTTGCATGAAGGATTTCCCAATGTCGCCAAAATGGTGCTAAAACTGGGCTTTTACGTATGAAACGTCTTTAAGGCCCAAAAACACCTGCAAAACCAAATAGGAATCGAATTAAGGGCTTTAAGATCGATTAATGTGATAAAACATAGGATTTAATATATGAAAAACATGCAAATTAATGACTTATCATATACCCCCACCCTTAGATTATGCTTGTCCTCAAGCATATTAAAATTCAAGATCTAGGGTCCTTTTAGTAACGAAGAAAGGATAAAAGAAGTAATAAATCATGATTGCAAATTAGCACAAGCAAACAATATCTTAATTAATTATCATGAAGTCAGGATGGAATAAATTCAAACACCCTTGCAAAGGATTCTCTCAATATCTCTCAAAGTGTTTAAAGGACAACAACACTCAATTCAAAGCATGAAAAGAGACTTACCATAGGCTTGCAAATATACCATATCTCCACCACTAGTTGGATCGAATTACAAGATCAAAAGGTCTTTGAATTTGGTTGTAACGGGGCTTAGGACAAGGTATGATGAGAAAGACTTTTAGGCTCTTTGAATCGAAGAACTTCACACTCTCTTTTCTCCTTTGTATCAATCTTTTACATAATTTAATTTCGAGAGAAACAATGATTCAATCTTTTTCATACTTATTTGTCTTTTCTTTTCTGTGAATTTTCTTTTTGAACAAACAAGACAATTTTCTCTTTGATTTTTTTTCTTTTGCTTGATTTCAAGATTTTCTCCCTTTTTCTTTTGCTTATTTTTTCTCTTTTTTAAGTAAGTGTGTAGTTCTTCAATTTTGGGTGTAAATTGGGGAAATCAACAAAGAGGAAGTGTGCTTGTAATGTGGTTAATTTCCAAACAAAAGGCTTAGGCTCAAAAGTGATTCTCTAATGGTCATATTTACCAAGGTAGGCTTTTTGGCTCAAGGTTAATACCTAGGTGCCTTAATCATCTCAAGTAATTTGATCCCATGTGGTCTGAACATGTATAACATTGCAAGTTCTAGAAAAAATCTAATCATGCTTGACGAACACTCAATGAAGAAATATAAAGCACAAGATATATGCTCGTTAAGGCTCAACTCTCACAAAGTGGTTTGTTGTGTCCAATTTTTATCCGTTCGACTATAAAATCAATTAATATGAGAAACAATTTGCATGTCTAATAAGATCTAATCAATCCTATTTTACTTCCCATATCAATCTCATCTTTACCTATGGATCTAATTTTCTTAAAAATCTCAGCATGATAAGTTCAATAAAACTTTTTATGTGAATGTAATACTCAAAGTCATCAAGAAGCATGCAATTTCACACAACTATATCCCATGGTTTTAGCACAAATTAAGCACATCAAAGTTAACCCCTCACACTTAAACCTAATATTGTCCTCAATGTTCCATAATCTACATGCAAAAAATTAAAGAAAGCAATTAAAAAGTGAAGGGAGAAGAGTTCTCCCTCATGTGGCATGCGTCAGTTTAGGGGGTGTAGAGGTGTGGAGGTAAGAACTCTGCTTGCTCAAAGAATGCCCTTTGGTTCGCCTTACCCATTGCATCCAATATTACAAGAGATTTAGGCGTTGCTCAGTGGTGATGATTTGTGAGGAGTAGGCTTCTTCCGTGGTTTCATTGAGCGATGTCATGACATAGTTCCCCCTTGCATCCTTGTCGATCATCTTTATTGCTTTTAAGCAATTGACGTCGATTGGTTCCATTTTTCATACCACCTACATGTTAGTATTTGCGGCAAGCAAGCCGTATTTGAAAGCTAAATGATAAATATAAGAACCAAGGATCAAGGGCTTACTTTTCTGATTTTCGATGGCAGCAAGTTGTTGTGTGAACCAATAGCCGAGGTTTACTTTTCTCCCATTTAACATGCACCAAAAGAATAAAAATTAGGCTTTGTTCAATATGCTTGCTAAATTCACTATACCGAAGAATGAATATGCTAGGAATCAATGGATGTATTTTAGGTTTTTGAGTTCATGGTCTTTCGAATGGCTTGGGTTGTACCCCGAGGTGCTTGTTGACCATTCTCGAAAGAGGGTTGCGGGTTCAAAATCTGCACTATAGTCACACAAACTCGACATGTATTCATTAGATTGTGCATATTCGTCATAAATAAATCCCATGGCAAGATTAAATTCCATAATGGATAAGGAAAATTGTTTGTTCAACAATCAGAATTTAATAGGCTTAGGAGAATTTAAATCTACATACCCTTCATCCTTAAACTCAAAGGTAGCATAAAATTCCCATAGCAATTCAGCATAAATAGGAAAGGTAATAGACATGTAGTTTGTCCAACCATTTGCACGAAAGAGATTCTTCACCTTCTCTAACAATCCAAGTCTGGAAAAAAGTTTCAAAGTGAATGTACTTACAACCCTAGATGGTTCTTTTTTGAATGTCAGCTAACCTTTTCCGATGTTTCGAAGCGGTGAATCCAAGGTTGTCGACATGGGCATCATTGGTTGGTGGCGGTTGCGTCTGACGGCGGTTACGAGTGCGAGAGAAGGAGGTGTGAACGGGTGGCTGCTCGGGCTACTCTTCGAATGCGGCAGCGACTGTTCGTAGATATGCCCTTAATCTCTTCATGCATGACTCTTCGTTCTTGGCATGCTTGAATGGTTTCTTGGAGAGAAATCCTTTGGGTGTTTTAAGATTCTTAAGAAAAGAGAAAGAGAAATCATTTTTATTGTACAACAAGAACAGGGGTGAATTTATGAAAGAAGATAGTAGATGAAAAGTGAATAGTTTTTATCTCTTTATAAAGAATCTTAAATTCTTGGAAAACAAGAAAGGTGAAAAATGGAAAGATTTGATTGGATTGAATGACTTAAAGATAGTAGAGTTGAAATTAAAGCAAGCCATTCCTTTTTTTTTCCAAATTTTTGGCACCTTACTTGTCGGAAGAGGAGCCAAAAAATTTTCACCACTTTTGTTTTTCTTCACCGGTGGGAAAATTTCCCTCCAAAATTTTTTCATGGAATTTTCGCAGCGTGGGCACGCCTTATTTCCAGAGTGCTTTTGTCCCCTTGACCTAAAAATTAAAGAAAAATATGAAAATTCATAAAAAAATTATTGATGAAATAAAACGAAATAAACTAAAATAAAGTAAGAATAAAAGAATGGGTTGCCTCCCAGTAAGCTCCTTTCTTTAACGTTTTTGGCTAGACGTAACTCCCTTTAATTCGTCGCAAAAAGTTGTTCATCGAGAAATTCTTCTTTGATTGGATTGGGATTGTCGTCTTGGAGGATTTAACTTAGATGGTTGGCCACTGAGTTCTTGGTTCCCTTTTTATCTCAAATTTCTAGATCAAAATCTTGGAGGAGCAATACTCATCTCATTAGTCAGGGTTTTGAGTCTTTCTTCTTGTATAAGTACTTTAGAGCTGCGTGATCAGTGTATACAATGACTTTTTACACCTATTAGGTAGGATCGAAATTTATATAGCGTAAAGATCACGGCTAATAGTTCTTTCTCGGCGGTCAAATAGTTGGCTTGTGCGGTATCTAGCATCTTGGATGCGTAATGTATCACATGCGAGGTTTTGTCAATCTTCTGTCCTAGTACTGCTCCTACCGCATGATCGCTTGCATCGCACATTATCTTGAATGGATAGTTCCAATTTGGTGGCTTGACTATGGGTGTGGTGGTTAAGGCTTCTTTCAATATTTTGAATGCTTGTTTGCATGGTTCATCAAAATTGAATTCCACATCTTTTTGAAGTAGCTTGAAAAGTGGTACAAAGATCTTCAAAAAGTCTTTGATGAAACGCCTATAGAAACCTGCATGACCAATGAAATCACGAACTTCCCGCACATTTTTGGGGTACGATAATGAAGAAATAATATCTATCTTAGATTTATCTAATTCGATTCCTCTAGATGATACTATATGTCCTAAGATAATTCCTTGGTCGACCATAAAGTGACATTTTTCATAGTTAAGCACTAGGTTGGTTTCTATACACCTTTTTAAGACATTTTCAAGATTAGCCAAACATGCATCAAAAGAAATTTCATAGACGGTAAAATCATCCATATAAACTTCAATGTTATTTTAAACATAATAAAAAAAAATACTAACCATGCATTGCTGGAAAAGTAGCCGGAGCGTTACATAACTCGAATAGCATGCGACAATATGCAAAGGTTCCGAATGGGCATGTGAACGTCATTTTTTCTTGGTCCTTGGGGGCTATAGGTATTTGGTGAAATCTTGAATATCTATCTAAACAATAATAATGGGACATACCTGCTAGGCGCTCAAGCATTTGATTGATAAATGAGAAAGGAAAGTGGTTCTTTCTAGTTGACTTGTTCAATTCTCGATAATCAATACGCACTCTCCATCCATTTTGAACTCGAGTAGGTACCATGTCTGCATCTTGGTTTTTGGTTACCGTAATGCCAGTTTTCTTTGGAACCACATGAATAGGACTTACCCATTTAATATCCAAGATAGGAAATATCACCCCCGCCTTGAGTAGTTTCACAATTTCTTCTTTTACTACCTCCATCATTGATGGGTTCAATCTTCTTTGGGCTTGTTGTATGGGTTTGTCCTCACCTTCTAGTAATATGTGGTGCATGCACAAGGAGGGGCTTAACCCGTGTATGTCAGCAATTGTCCATCCTATGGCTGATTTGTGATCCCCAATTATTTGTAGGAGTTTTGTCTCCTCTTCCTTGCTTAGTTTACTGGATATGATCACTGGTAGTGTTTCTTCGAGACCTAGGTAGGCGTACCTGAAGTGGCTCGACAAGTTCTTTAATTCAAGTTTTGGTACCTACAAGATTGAAGGTAAAATTTCGTTAGATTTAGTAATCGATATTGACATAAATTCATCTTTTTGGTCCATTGATGCTTGTGTTTCATCGCCGTCATCATAAACTTCATCTTCAAGGTTTTGGAAGGCTTCTTGTATCAAAGGTTCAGTGACATCTAAAACAAATAGTGAATATACATCTTCAAGGTGTTTCACGGCATCATAGGTATTAAATTCCACAATTTAACCATCAAATTCCATAGTAAGTTACCATGATGTATATTAATATTTTTTTGATGTTTTCATTAAAGGTCTTCCTAAAAAAATTAGACTAGGTTTAGATGAATCGTTCTCCTCCATATCTAAAACATAAAAATCAGCAGGAAATACAAGTCCATTAACTTGCACCAAAACATCATCCAAAACTCCTTTCGGATAAACATTCGACCTATCGACAAGTTATATAATCACACATGTACCTTTTGGAGAACCCATACTGTTAGCACAATATATAGAATATAACATAACATTAATAGATGCTCCTAAATCCAGCATGGCTTTTTCAATCTTAATGCTTTTGATTTGACAAGGGATAGTGAACATACCTGGATCCTTGCACTTTTCAAGGTGTTTTCATTTAAGTACGACAGACACATTCGCACCCATTCTTACCTTTTCTTTACCATTCAATCTCCTATTGTTCGTGCATAATTCTTTGAGAAATTTTGCATAGCAAGGGATTTGTTTTATCGCATCAATCAATGGAAAATTTACTTCGACCTTGTAGAATGTCTCAAGGATTTCCTTTTCTTGCTCCTCTTTCTTGGTCTTTGGGAACCTTTGAGGAAAAGGTGGCTGAACAACGATGGGTTGAGTTACTTTTCTTGTGTTGGCATCTTTCTTTTTTGGTTCAGACTTGCTCGATTTTCTATCCTTGTCGGGAAAAGGGGTTTGCCAAAATTTTGTCGGTTTGCTAGCCTTCCCTTATTCCTTTTCGGTGTCCTCCTTGGGTAAAGGATCCTGCAAGTTCTTGCCACTTCTCAAAGTAATTGCATTAACATTTTGTTTTGGATTCACAATAGTTTGAGAATGTAACTTACCTCGAGTTTCGGATTAACTAAGAGCTTTGAATTGGTCGAGGCTGTGAACAAGTTTGTATACGACATCTTTCAAGGATGGTTTTGCCGATGAAGGTGATTGTGTGTAACCTCCTTGTTGATTGCTCTTTATAGTGGGCCTAGGCGGTTCTTGAGTTTCGCGGAAAAATTTTCTCTCTTGTTTGAACTGCTCTAAATTGTTCTCCATTTTATTCATAACTTCCTCTAAAGAAGTCTTCGTTGGTGGTTGAGGTTTGCAAAAAACACATTGTTCGTGAAAGGTATGTTGTGCATACGATTGGGCTTTTTGGTAGACTTCTTGCGGATGTCCTTGCCCATAATGCAAGTGTGAATAGTCCTTCCACAAGGAATTGTATATATGTGCATATGGATTGTACTTCTTTTGACCGTAAGGTCCTCCAATGGCATTGGCGTCCTCGGTGCTCTCCTCCTCGAATGCGGGGCACATATCGGTTGCATGATCTTGACTTGTACAAATCCCACATACCACATTCACACGTCGAGAGTTAGCAACCATAATGTTGATGATTGTTCATCTTTCTTCGCTTCCTTTCTTACTTGCCTTTCGGTTTTATTGATATTAGGATCAAACAAAAGATTCTTATATGCAAGAGAAGAGTGGAGAATAAAAGTAGAAAAGAAATAAAATAAAATAAAAATAAAATAAAATAAACTAAAGAAAATTGAACTTAGCTTCTTGACACAACTCCCCGACAACGGCCCCAATTTTTTGACGGGTGTCGAATCCATCAAAAATAATACCTACTTGTTCTTTATATTTGTAGTAGCGGGAAGTAGGGTCGATCTCACAGAGAGCGGTTAAGAGATTAAGTTCACAAGCAATTAAAATAAAATGGGGGGTTTGTGTTTGAGTTGAAGAAAGCAATTTAAGTAAAAAGCAATTCAATATAATTTGGAATACTAATCATGGTAGAACTTGGAATATTAAATCAAGGATTTAGATCATTGACCCACTAAAGATAAATCAACATCAATCTCAAATAGCTTGGTTTCAAGAAAGATGATAACCCACAAATAACTTAAATGTCTTCTTTGATAGAAAGTAACTTAATAACCATAAATTACTAACTCTTATTATCAAGGTTAAAATTCCTTAGATAAGCCACTAAGAATTAAAACATATCAAATAACATTAAGAACAATAGAGACCCAAAGCACATACTCTTCCTAAGCACTAACCCATTAACTTATGAAGAATATGAATTCATACCTTTAGAAATCTAACCCGAATTTCTTTACCACTTGCATCAGTAACCCATGACTTGGTTGTATGCATACATATAACCCAACATACGCATAAAGATTAAGCACATAGGATATAAAAATACTTGAATAGAGATGAAGATAATTTGGGAACAAGAAATCTCACTAAAAGCTTGAAATAATATCCTTGTAACTACACTTGACTAGAATGAGGGGTTTAGCTACTCATGGAGTAGGCGACAACATAAGAAGAGCGATAGGGTTTCGGTTAACTTGGTGTCTTTTTTTCCTTCACCCTTTGATCACTATTTATATGAAAATAAAGGGGAAGACTTTACATTAAACACAACAACCCTAAACTACTCTAATTATGGTAAAAGTAGAAATCCACTTGTAATAGGATTACTTGTTCTCCAAGTCAGGAAGTTAGACTTGTGTTGTGCCCATGCCTTATTTCGTGAGTGCTACTATTTTTTCATGAAGGATATCCCAATGACGCCAAAATGGTGCTAAATTGGGCTTTTACGTATGAAACGCGTTTAAGGCCTAAAAACACCTGCAAAACCAAATAGGAACCGAATTAAGGGCTTTAAGATAGATTAATGTGATAAAACATAGGATTTAATATATGAAAAATATGCAAATTAATGACTTATTAAATTCTTCCTTAATATCACATGCAACATCAGTATTGCATGCATTAACTATCCTGGAGAGATTGTCAACAACCTGGTTTTTAGTTTATTTTCTATCGACTACCTCAATATCAAATTCTTGCAATAGTAATATCCATCTAATGAGTCTAGGTTTAGCGTTTTTCTTAGATATCGGGTATTTAATAGTAGAATGATCGGTGTGCACAATAACCTTATTACCTGTTAAATATGACCTAAATTCATCAAATTCAAAAAGAACAAGTAATTCTTTTTCAGTGGTAGTATAGTTTACTTGTGCCGCATTAAGTGTTCGAATAGCATAGTATATAACATGAAAATCCTTGTTTCGGCACTAACCCAGAACAACACCAACAACATAGTCACTTGCGTCACACATTAGTTCGAATGGCTAGGTTTAGGGCCTTGTTGAGTTTCCTGTAGTTAATATAAACTCGCCATCTGGTTACTATTCTAGTGGGGAGAAGCTTATCAATATCCTTTTTTATCACAGCCAGTCCTCCCTTCTTGGATACGCACTGGATAGGGCTTACCCATGAACTATCGGAGATAGGATAAATGATTCCAGCATGAAGACACTTGATAATTTCTTTCATAACCACCATCTTCATAATGGTATTGAGTCACCGCTATGGTTCTATCGAGCTGCTTTTATCATCTGCAAGCAAAATCTTATGCATGTACAAAGTGGGACTAGTCCCTTTTATGTTAGCAATAGTCCAACCAATGGCTCTTTTATGTCTTGACAGAACACTCAATAATTTAGCTTCTTGGTCAGGGTTTAAACAAGCAGATATGACAACATGCCGGGTGTCATTTTTCCCCAAGTATGCATACTTTAGTTGATGGGAAAGGGGTTTAAGTTCAAGTACTGATGGATATTCAAGTGAAGGTTTTGGAGATTTGAACTCAGCGTGATCCAAGGGTTCAAAAGTTCTTCTTTACCGTAAAAGTACACCATTTGTTTGTTCAACCTCTTCCTCAGCTTCATTCATCTTCATGGTGAAATTGCCATCCTCACAGTCAATCACGATCCTTTCAGTGGCAAGAAAAGGTCATTCCAAAATGATGAGAGCATTCTCATCAGCTTCACAGTCAAGGATGATAAAGTCTGCAGAAAAGACAGACTTTTCTACCCTAACTAGAACATCTTCAATTATGCCCTCGAGTCGAATCTAAGATCAATCGACCAACTAAAAGATTATATATGTATGCCTTGCTTTTTCTATCCCTAATTGTTTAACCATATATTTTGGCATTAAGTTCACACTTGCACCAAGCTTACATAAGGCACGGTCGGAGTAGTTATAGCTGATAGAGCATGGAATGGTGCAGCTGCCAGGATCCTTCATCGTGGGTGGAAAATCACTCAGCACAACCACAAACTCGCTGATGATGGTGATAGTTCAACATCGCTCACCCTCATCTTCTTTGTCACTATCTCCTTTAGAAACTTTGCATGTATAGGCATCTGATCAAGGCCTCTAGAAGTGGGACACTGATGTGTAGCTGTTTAAGCATCTCCAGAAATTTATGGTACTGTACATCTTGTTTCTGAGCTTTCAATCTCTGTGGGAAAGGAGGTGGAGGTCTGGGCTCATCTTGTGGCTTATGTGATGCAGGTGCTATAACACCCCCTTCCTGGCCTGGTCAGAACTTAGTCGGAGTATGTTACTGGTAGATAAAACGATGATTGGTGCAATAATTTGTAATCAATGATCGATAAATTAACGATGTCATGCTTTACAAACAATACAGTAGCAATACTATAAGTCCAATAATCTGATACGATGCGATACATATCAATTCGAGACCAATTTTAATCTTTTATAAATATTAGGGACTAATTTGTAAATTTAGCATTTTAGAGGTCCTTTAATGAATCAAACAATTTCACAATAAATTTTGGCCTACATTTAGCAAGCATGCAAATTTTCAGAACAACCAGAAATTATTTACTCATTTAATTAGACCAATCGACAATCAATGACCATTGTGCAAAACTTCAAACTAATTTAATAACTTTTAACTGATTTATCTGTATCAATACTGATACTTGTGAGACCGTACCGATACGCCCATATCATGATCGTTAAAATGGTTAAGACTCAATGAGCTCGTATCGATACTGTGTTTGTCCGTATTGATACGCAATGCATGATTTATGATGTAACAACAGTCCCCTCTTGTGGTGGTGCTTGACGCATTTTTATGAAAATATTTGGGATAGAGTAACCACCAATCTTTTTAATTTAGGTGAGATTGGAACACCTGAAAACTCGACTATTTTAATAAAACCTGTTTTTGTGTCATTTTATTAAAACAACGAGTTTTGTTCTGCGAAACTAGAAAAACAGGTTTGAGAGTCAGTTACGTGTGGGGAAGGGTGAGCACCCCCACAACAACCAAAATTGGTACCCGGTCGATTACGTATTGTCTAAATATTGGGAATTAAGAATTCGAACTTAATTTACTAATGTGATCCTTTAAAATATTTAAAAGAATGTTTGTGCGTATGAAAGGAATTTATACCCCTACACCCAAGGCATATTTTCCGTTAGATTCCCGAATGAAGGAAATCTATTTTCAAAATTATAATTTAATATTAAAAATGATATTTCGTAATAGAGACTAATAGAAAGCGGCACCCCTTACGTTCGAGGTACGTTTTTTGACAATAATCTCAAATAAAAAGAGGGTTAGAACAATTAATACGTAATATATACGAATGTATATACTAATACATATATTAAACTATAAATAAATAAATAATAATATTAGTAATTAGTAATAATATATATGTATGATAATAATTATAATGATATAACATATAGTACTAGTAATAAAGATAATAAGCATTAAGAATAGTAATTATAATGATAATAAGCATTATAATGATATAAAATATTTGGGATAGAGTCACCACCAATATTTTTAATTTAGGTGAGATCGGATCACCTGAAAACCCAACTATTTTAATAAAACCTGTTTTTGTGTCATTTTATTAAAATAACGAATTTTGGTCTGCGAAACTAGAAAAACAGGTTCGAGAGTCAGTTACATGTGGGGAAGGGTGAGCACCCAAAACACCCAAAATTGGTACCCGGTCGATTATGTATTTTCTAAATATTGGGAATTAAGAATTCGAACTTAATTTACTATTGTGATCCTTTAAAATATTAAAAATAATGCTTGTGTGTATGAAAGGAATTTACACCCCTACACCCAGGGCATATTTTCTGTTATATTCCCGAATGAAGGAAATCTATTTTGAAAATTATAATTTAAGATTAAAAATGATATTTTGTAATAGAGACTAATGGAAAGCGACATCCCTTACGTTCGAGGTACGTTTTTTACAATAATCTCAAATAAAAATAAGGTTGTTTTAAAAGGGTTAAAACGATTAGTACGTAATATATACGGATATATATACTAATACATATATTAAATGATAAATAAATAAATAATAATATTAGTAATTTGTAATAATAATATATAAGTATGATAGTAATTATAATGATATAACATATAGTAATAATAATAAAGATAATAAGCATTACTAATAGTAATAGAAACAAATAATAATATAATAGAATAATACTTATAGTAATGATTAATAATATTCAAACTAAAATAAGAAATTTTAGTTAACATGTATATGCACAGAACATATATATACATAATATATATATAAGGTAAAAAATACAAAGTAAATGTGAAAACAAATATTAAAGGAAAATAATTAATTAATATCATATATATAGAAAATAAAAGCTATTAATATTAATATTAATATATATATGGAAAATATCAACATGATATAATATATGTACTATGGTAGTTACGTATAATATATATGTATATATGAAACTTTAAATAATAATAATAATAATAATAATAATAATAATATGACTAAAAAAGGAAAAATAGTGACTAAGATGAAACAAAACGAAAGTTAAAATGCATAATTATAAGGATATAAAGGGGAGGGACTAAATTTGTAATTTTCCTATTCATTAGAAACACGCGGATCCTTCATCCGGATCAGGTCACCGCTTGGGTTACACTAAAGCCAAAACGGCGTTGTTTTGGAAAGAGTTTAAATATCCCTTTCCCGCCCCAAAAAAATCATTTATCCATCTGATATAACAAAAAAAGCCCAAAATGCTCTCAACCACTCTTCCCTTCACCCAGAAGCCAGTCGCCATCTCCACCGTAGGCCACCGAACCGCCATGAACAATGGTCAGAGTTCATGCAAAAGGGTCGATTTTGTTTGGTTTTAGCCCCTAAGTTTAGATTTAAGGTCGATTTTTAAATCCTTTCCTATCTTCTTAGATCTAACAAAAACTGAATGGTTTTTTACATATTTTTTACCATTTTCCTATTTTTTTATAGTTCGGTGTTCTTTTTGTATTTTTATGTTTTTTGTTCTAATCTCCCATTTCTGTCCATTTTTCCCGATTTTCCACTCTCTAATCTCTCTTTTTTTTTTGCAGATCAACCGGATTTAAAAGGTTTTGGGTATGGGTTACATGGAAAGTGGAGGGGACAAGTGGAGGTTCGATATAGTAGGGTTTTAATGGTGGGGGCGGTGGTAAGGATGAGTGGCGGAAGATGATAGGTTTAAAAGGGGGATTAGGGTAGTGCAGTGATAATTATCTGGGTGTGGGAAGTGGCACGACTTGGACGGTAGCGAGTTTGGGCGAGCAGCAGCGACGACGACTTGGATGGAAGCGGCAGAAGCAGATGCAAAGGTGGATGGTGGCTAGGGTTTTCACTTAGGGTTAGGTTAATTTAGGTTTAGAGCTTTTTGGTAATATGGGTTTAATGGGTAATGGGTTTAATATATGGGTATTTGGTTATTGGGCATTGCATAATATATGTAATAGGCTTTAAGGCCCAAACAGAATTGGTAATTACAGTTGCCCCTTTTTGTTCATTATTGTGTAACGACAATAGAGCAAAGATCAAAAGAACCAATTCTGTCCGGCTTGGTTTTGCTGTACTTCGTATGAAGTCTTCTGTCTCTGATATTCTTCTCTGATCTTGAAAAGAAGAACCAGGTGATCCTTTCCATTGCTTTTTCAAGGAGACATGATCGGTTGTTGTGTTTATTCCACTGCAATTTCAAGGAGATAAACTTGCTGGTGTGTTCATTCCACTACATCCTCATGGAGATGAAATTATTTTTATACTTATTCTGCTACAATTTCAGGGAGATGAGTCTATCGTGCCTTTTTCTGTTCCACCGCAAATTCCTGGAGACGACTCTCTGTGTCCATTTCACTGCATCCTTAGGGAGATGAACTCACAGGTTTGTTCATTCCACTACATCCTCAGGGAGATGAATTTGTAACCATGCTCATTCCTCTACATTTTCAGGGAGATAAGGTTGTTGTGGCCTTATCTGTTCCATTACAAATTTAGGGAGACCAGTTTGTCGCCGTGTTCATTCCACTGTAATTTCAGGGAAATGAATCATATTATCTATTCCATTTCAATTTCAAGGATATAAGACGGTTCTGTCGAGATTTGTTCCACTACAACTCTAGGGAGACAAACTTGTTGTTGAGTTGATCAGTTCCACCAGTTGCTGGAGAGATAGAATCTGTAAAATTTGTTTTGCAGACACATTTAGGATGCTATGAGTCAAATGATCCTATGTTAAACATGTCTAATGAATACATGGATGACTCTAGTATGAATGCAAAATATGATTAAAAAATGTTCAGATTTTGGAGTCGGCTTGAGCATATGTATCTGTCCTGAAGCTGACATCATTGGTTGTTCGAGCTCTGTTTAGTTTGAATCATCATAACTTTTTTTATTCAAATATGATAAGACAAAAAAGATTATTTGCCCCACATTTCCTATTCATCTATTCGATGTATGACTAAAGGCGATGCCTCTCTTCTCTCGAGCCCTTTTACCCATGGAAATGTCCTTTTTCAGTTAGGATTGCCTTTGGTCCCTGTACTTTTAGGAATCTTTCAAAAGCAATGTAAAACGATCTTTTCATATTTGTAAAATTGTTAGCTTATCGATCGTTATGTCAGTGTATAATACTCGTATAAACAAAGGCATAAGATGGAATAAAGAATTTGTTGAAAGCAAGGTTGATATTTAGATGGAAAATATTAAAAGAGAATAAAGCAAAAACAAAATTAGGTGCCTCAAACATCAAGCGAACGAGCCTTGCCGGACCAGCTTGCCGAGAACCTTTATTGTGTCGGATATGTGTTTAGGAGACCTTGAGGGATTTGTCGATATCCGAAGATGAAAACTCCCCTTGCAACCAAGTGTTTTAGGGAACTAGTCGTCGTATGCATTTTTCCCTTTTGATCAAAATTTGAGCCGCCCTTTTTGGGTTTTCAACTTAAAACCTCCTTTGGTCTCAAGACGCCCTTTGCGGGTTTTCATCTTGAACCCTATTTTTTCTTTTCTTCTCGTTTTCTAAAAAAGCCCTTTTAGGTTTTCACTTTTTGTTGTTTTTTTCTTTTTTCTTTCTTCTTTTTTTTGTTGTTATTTTATTCCTTTTTCTTTCTTTTTTTCATGTAAAATACTTCTTGGCTGAATAAGAATTTACAGGGCTTGGTAGATCTTCACCATCCATCTCAACCAATATCAAAGTTCCTCCGAAAAAGGCCTTTTTCACCACGTAAGGTCCTTCCCACTTTGGCATCCATTTCCCTTGAGAATCTCTCTAAGTTAGTAGGATATTTTTCAGCACTAGATCCCTTTCCTAGAATTCCCTTGGGCGAACCTTCTTGTTATAAGATTGCATCATCCTTTTCTAGTACATTTGAACATGTTGGATGGCTTTCAATCTTTTTTCCTCAACCAAGGCAAGTTATTCATATATGGCTTGGATCCATTATGCTTCATCTAATTTCAATTCCGACAAAATTCAAAGGGAAGGAATCTAGTCCTCGATGGGTAGTACTGTTTCCATCCCAAAAACCAATGAAAAAGGTGTTACCCGATAGAGGTTCTGACTGATGTACGATAAGCATATAGAGCAAATGGTAGCTTCTCATGCCTATCTTTGTAAGTTTATGCACACTTCGTATATGGTCTTATTATTCAGATTCAATGCATTGTCAGACATGATACTCTCTGGCATCCCATACCAACATATGATCTCTTTCTTCAAGAATCTGCTAACTACAAATTTGGTGACATTATCATAAGTGGTTGCTTCTAGCCTTTGGTGAAGTAGTCAATAACCACAAAGATAAACCGATACCCTTTGGAAGGTTTCGGTGATATAGGCCCGATGAAATCCATGCCCCATGTAGAAAATGGCCATGGGGAATTCATGATATGTAACGAGGATGGAAGAGCATGAATCTTATCTGCGTAAATTTGAAACTTGGTGTAGTTGATACAGTCCTCTTCCATTGTGGACCAGTAGTAGTCGAATCTCATAATTTGCCTCGCTAGAGTAAAACCATTGGCGTGTGTCCCACATACACCCTTATGGACCTCTTCAAGTATCTTTTTGGTCTCAGCAACATCCATACATCACAACAACACATGATATTTTCTTCTTTTGTACAAGATCTATCCGTCTAGGACATACTCGCTTGCTAGCCTTCGTAGTGTCCTCTTTTCATTTTTACTAGCATGCTTTGGGTATTTGCGACTTTTTATGTACTGCAAAATGTCGTGATGCCAAGGATGTTCATCTTTCTCACATTCCTTAATGTTGTAGCAATAGGCTGAAGACTGGTATATATTCATTTGTATGGGCCTCAAATCAGACTGCTTGTTGACTTTAATCAACAAAGACAAAGTAGCCATGGCGTCTGCCATTTGGTTGTCTTATCGTGGGAGATAGTGGAAGGTTATCTCATAGAACTCTTTAATCAAGTCTAGGGTGAGATTTCGATAATCCATTAACTTGGAACCTCTAGTCTCCCATTCTCCTCGGAGTTGATAAATCACAAGCATAGAGTCCCCATATACTTTTAACAATTTAATCTCACAATCAATGGTAGCTCGAATCCCCGTGATGCATGCTTTATGTTCTACTATGTTTGTGCAACCAAAATCAAGCTTACTGGAAAAATGGTAGTGATCTCCTTCTAGAGAGACCAATACTACTCAAACTCATTTTCCTACGACATTGAATGCACCATCAAAGTTCAGTCTCCAATACCTATTTTCTGAGGTAGCTTCCTCGACACACATCAGATCTTCATTTGGGAAGTCAAAGTTGAGAGTTTCATAGTCCTCTAGGGCTTGGCTGTCTAGAAAGTCTACTATTGCACCCCCTTTCACAGCTTTTGGCTCACGTAAACCAAGTCAAATTCGAACAACAGAATCTGCCATCTAGCCATTCTTCCTATCAGTGCAGTCAACTCCACCAAGTATTTAAGAGGATCAAACCTTGAGATTAACCAGGTCGTATGGTACAACATGAATTGCCTTAGTATTCTAGTAGTCCAGATCAAGGCACAACACAACTTTTCGATTATCGAATATCTCGCTTCGCATATTGTAAATTTATTGCTGAGATAATAAATTGCCCTTTCTTTCTTTTTTCGAGTCATCTTGTTGACCCAATACACATCCCATAGAATCCTTGGAAACTATTAAGTATAGTATTAACATCTTATTTGGGATAGGTGGCATTAAAACTGGGGCATTTGTCAAGTAGTGATTGATTTTGTCAAAAGCTTCCCTGCATTCGTCATCTCATTCCCCTGGGTTGTGCTTTTTGAGAAGTCGAAAGATAGGATCACATTTTTTAGTTAATTGTGAGATAAACCGAGCAATGTAATTTAATCTTCCCAAGAAGCATGTTACTTCCTTCTGAGTATGCGAGGGTAGTAAGTCTTGAATGGCTTTGACCTTGTTTGGATCAACTTCAATGCCTTTTTCACTAACTATGAAATCTAGTAGCTTTCTTGATGCAACACCGAAAGTGCATTTAGCAGGATTTAGCTTCAACTGGTATTTCCTTAGTCTCAAGAATAATTTTCTCTAGACCTCCACATGATCTTCTTCAATTTGAGACTTAGCAATCATGTCTTCAAAATACACCTTAATTTCTTTGTGCATCAGATCATGGAACAGGGTGACCATGGCCTGTTGATATGTTGCCCCTGCATTTTTAAGTCCAAAAGGCATCACCTTGTAACAGAAAGTTCCCCATTGCATTACAAATGTTGTTTTTTCCATGTCATCAGGGTACATCCTTATTTGGTTGTAGCCTGAAAAACTATCCATGAAGTAGAACAAAGAATGTTTTGTTGTATTATCAACCAGGGTGTCGATATGAGGCAACGAAAGATTATCCTTTAGACTGGCTTTATTCAAATCTCGCCAAGTGACCAATATACATCCCTCCTATTATCGCCTATTAGGGACCACTGTCTTGGACCTTAGTCCTCCCCGACTCTAAGCTCTATGGACTCTATTTCATGCTAACTATATCCAAGACTGAATCGAAACCAAGGCTTACTTTGTTTATCATTCTTTAATCATTTTGAGCATAGCTCCTTATACATTGCACATCAAAGTGCCATTATCCTATTCGTATTTGGGGTTTTTCACATACATTTTGAGACCACTGTCCCAAGTCATTAACATCATTGGCCCATGGCTGAATCATTTATCCATACATGCTTGATTTCTTTCAAAGAATCATTAAACTTTCATAGTTCACATATATGCTTATTCTTTACATAATTCATTTGTTTTCTTCTTCAAATTTTTCACATAGCATAACTTTAACATTTCGATAAATCAAGCATTCTCATTACTAACCATTCAAAAGTAGTCATGCATCTCAATCAATCAATATACTACAAGTATCCCATAAGGAAATACTTACCTTGTTCTCCAAGCAACATAGCCACAAGCATTATCTCCACATACAATGCTACTTTTTAAATATAAAAAGTAAAAACTATGCTTGAAAAGGTTGCTATCCTTATTTCTAGTCTTTAAAACCACACTCACAAGTTATTTCCAAGCTATCGATGATCCCGGATGATAATTCCCTTTTGTCTTTTAGTGTTTCGATCTACACTAGTCCTTCTTTCTTCAATGTCCTCTCGGTCTATCATAGAACAATATATGTACAATTATTAATCATGGTAGGTTAACATTGATTCACACTTTATAACAACTTTCATGTTTGCTAGTCAATTTTCTATATTCGACAGTCCTCAAGTCACACGTGTACATTCATAACAATAAAAATTCCAATTTATTTCTTTATAAGTCAAACAGGGCAGATTTCATTAACCTTAGACTTCATTAAACTAGACAAATATCAAATATCAATTATACTCAATCATGTAGTCCAATTTCTTATATATTTTACTTTATCACTTGAACCTTCCACACTCTAACGATTTAGTTTACTAATTACACAAAACAGTTTTGAACTTACTTTTTTTAAACTGGACAGTTTCACTCATACGAATTATATCTGGGACATATCAATGAGTCCTTTAATTACCACATTAGAACCCCCCTTAGCTAACAATTTCTTCATTTAAATCACATTTTATAGAAGTAATCCAGTTTGTTTTACCGAAACAGAACCGCCCCCTGCTTTGATCCATCATCCGATTCAATTAACAAATTAAAGAGACCAATCTTAATCTAATCTATTTCTACTAGAATAATCAAGACCAAAAGCCTTCAATCACATGCTCAATCTATACTTTCAATTGCATCAACCAAACAATTTAGGCTCTCTTTATATATAATCACCGTAGCTCTCAATTTTCTTCACAAACCACAATCAAACATAGTATTCAAGAATTTCATGACTAGCATTCGATATGAATTAAGTTTGTACATTTCAATTGTCAAAGCAAGCTCAAACATATGGCATCACTTATAGTTGATACCATCTAATCAATTCATTTCACTAGTTCAATTATCAAACTAGAATCCGCAATTCTAACATGGAAATCATCCAAATTTCATCGAATCATCTAATTCCTCATCTAACTAACTTAATCATTCATGCAAGAAAGCAAAAATTCACACCTTTAAAACATTGAATAAAATCAAAACACTAGGATTCAATACAATCACCAAAGGATTCTCCTTAACCTTTCAAATTCTATGTGTTTCGGTTCAAGACAATGAAGAAGACACTCTCTCTAATTCTATGTGTTTCGGTTCAAGACAATGAAGAAGGAAGATGATGATGCTAATTAATTTTCCTACACTTGGACCGAAACCTCCTTAGGACACCTATCCATGTCCACCTATCTTTTAAAGATCGGCATGCAAACCAATAGTTTTGTTTCCTATACAAAGCGGTCCTTTCACAATGGCCACTTAATTAGGCCTCAATTCAATTTAGCCCTAATACTTCCTTTAAAAAAACCAGTCATTTGATCTATTAGAACTATTCTAATTAATTCAATCATGCTTCTAAGTTTGGAATATTACACATGATTTCCTTCACCATGGTATAAATAGTGGTCTTCAGAAGTTTCCTTCTTGTCTTTTGAGCCTTATTGCAACAAGCCCCTTTTGACCATCTTCTACCAAACCCACTTTAATGGGGACTTCTCCTCCTCAATACGGGTTTTGATTCTCCTACTCCCGTTGCTGACGATTGCATTTACTCCTGGCTCGACATGATTGGGTAGTGGGTTCCAATTATACCTTGTCCCTCAGAGTCATCGAATCTTACAACCCCTATTTTTATAATTTTTTCAACAAGCTTCCTGAAAGCAATACAGTTTTCAATAGAGTGTCCCACGATCCCTTCGTGATTATCACACTGAGCATTGGGATCGTACCAAGAGGGTTGTATTGGTTTTGTATAAAATGGAGCACCACATGTGCATTATACAAATTCTTGTATAACTCCCCGTATGTTACTGGGATAGGAGTAAATTCCATATCTTCCACCTTTTCTCTCTGATTGAATCCTTGCTTCGAGGAAGTTTGGGCATTTGAGGTCACAACTTTGGGTTGTTCGACTATCAGGGGTTTTGAATAGCAGACGTTATAAGCACTTGTATTGCTTGCCTCACCCTATTTCTTTTTATAGTTTGTTTTCTTCAAGTTTTCCTCGTCATCAATCTTTCCACTTCGGATTGCATTCTCAAACATTTCTCCATTCATTATTATGTCAGAGAAGTCTTTCGTATCCCCTCCTATCATACATCCGAGGAATGGTTTCTTCCGTGTATCGATGAAAAGCATTACTGTCACTTTTTCTAACAGTAGCAGCTGCACTTGGGCTGCTACATCTCTCCATTATTGGGCATATTGCTTGAAACTCTCGTTAGGTTTCTTTTCCACGTGTTGCAATATAACCTGATCAAGAGTTATATGGATAACATGGTTGTATTGTTTAACGAATGCATGTGCTAGATCTTTCCAAGAGTTAATTTTGGCACGACTCAACTGGTTGTACCATCTTGCTGTAGATCTCGTCAAACTATCTTGAAAGCAATGAATTAAAATGGGGCCATTGTCAATGTACCCCATCATTCTCTTGACAAACATTGTAATGTGAACTTCGGGACAAGTGGTCCCATTATACTTTTCGAAATCAGGCATCTTGAGCTTCAAAGGTAGCACCATACCGGAAATCAAACTTAACTCTCTTGCATCCACTCCCGAAACTTGGTCAACATTTTCCATAGCCTTGAATTTATCTTCTAACTGTTTCTATCGATCCTTAAATTGTTTGGGTAGCTCGACCTTTAGTTTATCGATTTCATTGAAATATGAACAAGGTATTCACTAGGGTCGTCCTAAACTACCACTCCTCCTCACAGGGAAATTCGGCCTGACTAACCTGTGGCTTTGCTATATGAGTCTCTACTAGTGTATGGGTCATGCTGAAAGGATTACCCGAGTCTTCTGTCATTGCATTGGGATTTATAACCACTCATTTCTTCTTTTCAAAATCCATTCTAGCCAACATCTCAGCTATTTTTGCTAACAAATCTTCTTGTGACTGTGAAATATGGGCACGAGTCTCCTATTGTGTTTTCTCTAACTTGCTCTTAGTATCCTTCTTGATATCTTCACATGCTTTCTCAACTTTTTCCAATCTCTCTTTCATGCCTTTAGCTTTGCTTCTAGTGAAGTAAGGTTGTTGAATATGTGGGTTTGTATGTCCCAGAATTGTTGCGATAATAATTCTTTAATAAATTAAAATCATAGTAAAAATGATGTAGTATGATGCAGCATGATGCGAATGCAAATGAGAAAATATGATGTACATGCAAAACACATATTATATTAGTACCACAACATATACAACAAAAGGTGTTGATTTAGTACATCTTTGAAAAGAAAATTTGCATTAGAACAAGTTTCTTTACATAAGGTGGGCCTATTTCACATATACTGCTTGGCTTTAACACCCAAACTCTTGATCTACCTGAAGAGCCATGCCAGTTTCTTTCCGCGATTAGATTCTGACTCAGTTTGCAAACTTAGAATATTGGATTTAATGGATAGAGTCTGTAGGTGCTCTGCTACTTCTCGTACTTAGAAGAGGGCTTTTGCCATAACATGGTCCTTATCCCGGACTTGATCCTGAGATTGTTATAGCTGTGCCTCCCAACTATGATCATTCTACTTTTGAACTTTTTTGAAATTGTTAATTTTCCCCTGGCAAGTATGCAAAGCCATTTCTAATTCCTCGACTTGTTTCGTCAGAGTTTCATTCTTCTCTCTACTTGCTTTTAATTCAGCTACGGAGTCTCGGCTACGGTACCTCTATAGAGAGTCTTCTAGCTCAATAATTCGGCCTCTCAAATTCATATTCTCGGTTTTGCTTCTAGAAAATTCTTCTTGCATGGCTATTTCCTGTGTTTGAACGTCTTTGAACCTTCTTTCCCAAAGGTCAGCTCGCTCTTTTTTCTCTTAGATTTCAAGCTTCCATTTGGTAGATGTCTTTCTGAGACTGGCATATTTTGCTGATCCACAAAGCTTTTTCTAATCACCCTATAGACTGCTCAAATCTTCTTCAGCTTTGCTTTTCCCCTTTTCAACCTTTCAATCTCTTGTTCTTGAGACTGCATACCGAACTTCAACTAGTTCCTTTCATTTTCTAGTCTTGATAGCTGGCTTTCCATCACAAAGTACTTCTTTTCAAAATCATGCTTCACGATTTCCATTTCTGAGGGATCCACCTGCAGATGTTCCTACACCAATACATATTTTCTAGATTTGGTAAAGGGATATCGTCATTAATTCTTTTGCTTCTCCACCATTGATATTCTAGCGTAACCCTAGGTTTTTCATCGAATGAATCCATCTTGCAAATATACTTCTATTCCTTAGTGATCATGGAAATAGTTTTCTTGTATTCTTTACCCTTGTATGAAAATTCACAGGTAGCAAGCCCTCTTGTCACCGGGATGAACTGCCTCGACCTGTATTGCCTGGATACTATTAACAGAGCATATCCAGCTCCACCCCATATTCCAAGTAGAGGGACCCAATCATAGTCGCCACATTTGTATACAATATTGTCAGGGAAGAACTAGCATTCTTTCCAGATGATATCTTTCTCCTTGAGGTTTCAAAAAATAGCCATCCATTTGTCATGAGATATGTTCTCCTACCTTTTGTGGATGCCAGATCTTTTAGCGGTGAATAATTTTCAAAGCATGCTCGATAAGAAAATTTCTCCAGTATCATGAAACTAGACTAACAAAAGCTGACCACAATCGATAAACCTCCCATCGCCGCTTCTTCTACAAGCACTGAGAGACCTGAAAGTTTCGACTAAGATTGCTGGAACAGGGGTGATCCCTTTGTTAAGGTGATTGAACAGTTCCAGACAACGTCATCAATATATCCCAATAATTTGGGAAAGATGCACTTGCTGTAGATGGCTAGGGCAAACATTTCGACCTGTTTTTCTCGCTTGGATTGAACTTGGAGAAGGTCTCGTATGAATCTCCTGGAGATGCACTTGGTTTCCTCTTTTTCTTTAATCCTGGCTTTAGCCCATTGTTCGTCCATGCCAGTCTTTTTTAGCAGCTTTTTCTGAAATGCTGGAGAATTAGGACACTTGAAGTAGGCTTTATCAACCTAGATTTTTGGGCAACGAATCAAAGTAGTGTATTCTTCAATGGTTGGTACCAAATCAACATCTCCTAGGAAGAAACTGTAGGCAGGATTCTTGAACTGGATAAAGGCTCGAAATAAAACTTTGTTGATACTGACATCCAGCAGATAAGGTAAATCACCGTAGTTGCTGTACAATAACTTTCTAGCAGACTGTCCCCTTTTTGGTGCCAGGTCTCTTTTGACTACCTCCACACACCTAGGTTTCCTTCCACCCTATCAAGAAATCGGTTCTCCATAGCAGATCCTTTATAACGGTTGAACTTGCCTCAACACCCTTTTTAGTAATAAAAAAAGCAATGCATGGGCAAAGAAAATTAAAGACAAAATAAAACATGTTAGTCTCAGTATAAATAATATTAAAATAATAAAGGAGCTTAATTAAAATATTCCTAGAACATGCTTTTCTACCTGACATACTTCCGAAGAATAAAATAAAATCCTACCCCATCATGTTATCTACCCGCATTCTTGTTTTGCATAAAAATAGACATGGTATCTAATTATTGCGAAATAAACCAATAAATAAACAATATTAAAATTAAAGGGCATAATTGAAAGAAATTAAAACCCCCATCATTCTCTATTATGCACTTATAGGGTGACTCTCTAAACAGGCAGAGGTTTGGTATGGCTCTAAACAAGGTAGACTACTATGGTTCACTACATGTGGTTTGGTTCTGAAAAAGGTACCCAAATTGTACTTACTATCATACTAAGGCTAGTAAGCACAATTCAGGGGGATACATTCCCCTAGGTTTGCCCAGAGATTAAAATCTCACAAAGACAAAGGGACATATATCTCAGAAACGATCCGCTATCCTACACGGAGGCGGTACCTCATGAAGGTGTAACTTCTCACTCCCACTTAAAAGGGACAAAGCTCGGGTGCAAAGCTCATGATATGTAAAACTACGGAAACAAAAATTTTAAAAACCTTTTATTATAAAATGTTTGGAAGAAAAAGGGATCACAAAATAAATTAAATCGAATTTATAGTTTTCACTCATTAAGACAAAAAGCAATCGACTAGTGGCTCGAATCTCAAAAAAAAAGAAAGGTACTCCCAGCGGAGTCGCCAAGCTATAACAACAGTCCCCTCAAGCGGTGGTGCTTGATGCTTTTTACGAAAATATTTGGGATAGAGTCGTCACCCATCTCTTTAATTTATGTGAGATTGGATCACCTGAAAACCCGACTATTTTAATAAAACTTGTTTTTGTGTGATTTTATTAAAACAACGAGTTAAATTCTGTGAAACCAGAAAAATAGGTTCAGGAGTCAGTTACGTGTGGGGAACGGTGAGCACCCCCACAATGCCCAAAATTGGTACCTGGTCGATTACGTATTGTCTAAATAATGGGAATTAAGAATTCTAACTTAATTTAATATTGTGATCCTTTAAAATATTTAAAAGAATGTTTGTGTGTATGAAAGGAATTTACACCACTACACCTGGGTCATAATTTTCGTTAGATTCCCGAATGAAGGAAATCTATTTTGAAAATTATAATTTAGAATTAAAAATGATATTTTGTAATAGATACTAATGGAAAGCGAAACCCCTTACGTTCGAGGTACATTTTTCACAATAATCTCTAATAAAAAGAGGGTTATTTTAAAAGGGTTAAAACGATTAATTGGTAACATATACAAATATATATACTAATACATATATTAAACTATAAATAAATAAATAACAATATTAGTAATTAGTAATAATAATGTATAAGTATGATAGTAATTATAATGATATAACATATAGTAATAATAATAAAGATAATAAGCATTAATAATAGTAATAGTACCATAGAATAATATAATAGAATAATAAAATAATGATTAATAATATTCAAACTAAAATAAGAAATTTTAGTTAACATGCACGTAACATATATATACATAATATATATATATATGAGGCAAAAAATAAAAAGTAAATGAGAAAAGAAATATGAAAGGAAAAGAAGTAATTAATATTATATACATATATAAAAAACAACAACTATTAATATTAATATATATATATGGAAAATGTCAACATGATATAATATATGTACTATAGTAGTTACGTATAATATATATGTATATATGAAACATTAAATATGTTTATAAATAATAATAATAATAAGACTAAAAAAATGAAAAATAATGACTAAGATGAAACAAAACAAAACTTAAAATGCATATTTATAAGGATAAAAAGGTGGAGGGGCTAAATATGTAATTTGCCCATTCATTAGAAATGCGCTGATCCTTCATCTGGGTCGGGTCACCGCGTGGGTTACACCAAAGCCAAAACTGCGTCGTTTTGGAAAGGTTTTAAATATCTATTTACCCAAAAAAAATCATTTATCAATCTAATATAACAAAAAAAGACTGAAATGCTCTCAACCACTCTTCCCTTCACCCAGAAGCCAGTCACCATCTCTGTCGTAGGCCACCGTTCGCTGGCAACAAAGAATTGCCGCGAACGGTGGTCGAAGTTAATGCAAAAGGGTCGGTGTTGTTCGATTTTAACCCCTAATTTTGTATCTAAGGTCGGTTTATTTTAAATCCCTTCCTATCTTCTTAGATCTAACAAAAACATATTACTTTTTTATATATTTGTTTTACATTTTTCATCTTTTTTTCGGTTCAACATTTTTTTTATGCTTTTTTTGGTTCTAATCTCCCATTTCTGTCTATTTTCCCGATTTTCCACTCTCTAATGTCTTTTTTTTCTGCAGACTGGCCGGATTTAGGGTTTTTGCCACGGGCTACGTGGAAAGTGGAGGAGACAGGTAGAGGTTCGATATGGCAGGGTTTGGGTGGTAGGGGTGGTGGTAAGGATGAGTGGCAGAAGATGAAAGGTTTAAAAGGGGGATTAGGGCGGTGGAGTGATAATTATCTGGGTGTCAGCAGAGGCTTGGGGACGAAGAGGCGGCAGCGGCGCAGCTTGGATGGTAGCGGCGATGGTGGCTTGGATGGGAGCGGCAGTAGCAGCTGCAAAGGTGGCTGGCGGTTAGGGTTTTCACTGAGGTTAGGTTAATTTAGGTTTAGGGTTTTTTGGTAATGGGTCAAATATGGGTTTAATATTTGGGTATTTGGTTATTGGGCATTCTATAATATATGTAATGGGATCTAAGGCCTAGACATAATTGGTAATTACATATGAATTATCAGATTCCAGTGACCAAAACTTGTATCGATATTGCTCCAGCCGTATCGATACATGTTTACCTATTTTGGTACACCTTACAGCCATATCGATGCAATTTTTACAACAGATTATAATGTTGACTTTTTGTATCAATACGCCCTTTTACGTATCAATACGCCATGTTGACCAGGTTTGAACACGCCCAAAAATGCATACCCGTATCGATACGCCATTGCCCGTATCGATACGCCATTTCCCGTATCGATACGCGCTGCACTATAATTACAGAATTTGTCTGATTTTTAATCATTTTAACCTATCAAACAATATTCAAAACTAATGAAATTTTACCAACATGTTTACAATATGATGACCTTCCAGCATGCCAAATTTCATGTCAAAATGAATCTATTTACTAGGTTTTCAATTTATTAAGCTAAGTATGCCAATTTAGCCACTTTTAGCCAAACTTAAAAGGTCATTTAGGGCCCTTGAGGCTTATACATGCCACAAGCAATATATACACATCAAAAGAACTAAAAGTGACTATTCTAACTACTTTACCACCATTCTAGGAGTTTATAAGGGTAATATGCATTACTTTAGCCTTGTAGTGACTTGCCACAACTTCCAACTAGCTCTGATCTCGTGCTGATTACTTTATTAACCTAAAATGCATGAAATGAAATGCATTAGGCATGCTTTTCCTAGTGAGGTAGTCAAAACAATATCAATGTCAATAGCAATGGAATGTATATCAACTCATTCTTTAACTATATCAATGCAATGATTCATGTTCAATATCAAGTATATCATATTTCATTATTAATCCTTGGATCAATTCAAGATAGTAGTTACGTGAATTCCTCCGCCTCGCCAAATCAATGAATGGACTAGTCCCTCCGCCTCGCCAAGTAACCAATATCACTACATCCCTCCGCCTCGCCACAATAAAGGTTGTAACCAAGGATCCTAGTCCACCGGTACCAATGAGCTCATGAATTTTATGGCATGCCAATTGTATCCAACGTCCATTCAAATCCAAGGTTCGATAACAATATTAATATCAATGGTCAATGGTCCGATATCTATGTTTTGATGACAATAATAATACCAATTTCCATGTTCAATGACAATAACTACGACAACGGCAATGTTGATGTTTGATGGAAATAACAATAGCAATATCTGATGCTCAATAACTCTATATTTTGATGCTTTGATATAGTCAATGACAATGACAATGACAATGACTCTATGATCAATATTTCAATGCAACAACTTACCTGAACTTACCAATATATCTCCTAAGAGATTCGATGCAAAAATCCCTAAGCACGATGTTAGCTAGACAATAATTGATATCAATGAAATTGGGAAAATGCCTAGCTTACTCCCAAGACTACGACTACACTCAACTTAAATCTGGAGCTCTTATGGCTCTCGGATAACAATCCCCTTGCTCCTAGCTTTAGTTGGAGACAATGGACTTGCTTTCTCCAATTCTTGTGTGTAATCACTAATTTTGTCTGGGGTGGACCCGTTTTATTTTTTTATAATAATGGGCTTTTTATATACATATGTTACTATTATCTATAATTATTTTATATAGATGTGACCTTCTTTAAAAACCAAAAATGTATATATCTAGCATTATTGGTTAGGATATTAGTATGTGATCTATATACTTAGTACATATTGATTAGCATAGTATATTATTCCCTTCCTATTATCTTAATTATCATCTGTGTTACTATTCTTATAACTTTATTATCTTATTATTACTATTATTGTCATTATAGGAAAATTTTAAAGTCAAAAAATATTATTATTATGTTTTGTTACTATTACTATTATGGTCGTATTATTACTTTTGTAATTATTATTAAACTAAACTAAAATCAAAAAGAGATTAAAAAAATAAAAGCCCAACTTCAAATTATATCAATCCAAGATTTTATAAACATAAATAATATAACAGGCCAATAAATAATTTCAAATAAAGAGCCCAAGTTTATCAAATATACCAATCCAGTTACAATTAAAATGGGCCTAATACATAATACATGGCCCAATAAGGCCCTAAATAACAAAAAAACCTAAGCTAAAAATCCTCTTTTGTTTGCAACCGCCTCATCAGCAACCCTCAGATTCAGACCGCATCCGACGGCTCAGATCACTCCCATCGCGCGTGCGAACCACGCACGTCCCTTCAGCTCCTACAAAGCACAACACACGTGACCTTTAGTGTTACTCACGCACGTCACACGCTCGACCCCTCAACTCCTCCAGTGCAAGGTTCACCACCACGTCAGCTGAAAGAGCAAGTAGCCCAATGCCATGTCACCATCGCCACGCCAACAACTTCTAGTCCCCTCTTCTCCTTGCGTTTGGCCACCATGCACAAGAAAATAAAGTTTTCAGAAGAGCAGACGCGCAACAAAAATACTTCCAATAGATTTCAGGGAGGCAAGCAAACATTTTTAGTGTTGGTAGATGAATACAAACGAAAATGCAAGAAGGCAGCCAATAGGGAATTTTTTATTACATTTTCATCTTTCTAAAATACCATTAAATCAAGGCTATATAACAAAGAGCCCTAAAAACATTGTAAGGAATTATGGAATTCAAAAAGGCAATAGAGCATTAAAACGAAAAGCCTCAAGTTTTTGAGCTATACCTCTTCTTCGCTTTCAATTTGAGTTTTTTTACCTTTGTTTTTGGGTCCCTTCGGTTTCGGTTTGCCTTCGATGTGCCCAGTCGTTGCCCTTCTCCTTCGATAACAAGCCTCACGACCTTTCTTGTGGTTGTGCATTGTGAATCAGAGGAAAGGAGTGGCCAGAAAAGGGAGTTTCGGTCCTAGTTTTAAAAAAAATGAAGTTTTCGAATCGTTTTTGGTTCTTTTGCGGTGAGCGGCGGTGCTCACCAGAGCTTAGGAGCGCATTTCAGAGCTTAGGACCGGTGTTTTTTTTTTGCCAAAAGGGGCAAAGATGGTCTAAAACATGGCTTATATATGTTTTGACCATTTTAAAAATGGTTTATTAGCCATTTAAGGACATATGTGTCTTCTTAATCATGCCTGAAGGGCTTCCGCACCCCTTAACCACCTTAACGGTCCCTCTGCATAAGTAAATTACACTCGAAAAGGGTTTTCGCCTTTTCTAACTCCATCCTTGATCCTTTAAACTTCACAAATATTTTCAATTTGGCCCTTTTTTACTCAATTCCGTTCTTTTCTTTTGATTCAGTTCTCAGATTTATTTTCTTTGCATTCTGGTCCAAATTCCAGTCCCTTTTTGCTTCATGTTGCATTTTTTCCAGCCTATTATATTGTGGTTATTGTTTTATTTTGTTATATATGCTTATGGTTGATATAAAAAATGCATCTTGTGGTTATGGTTGATGTTGTGTGTATAATATATGTTTATAATATAATTTTTATATCATATAATATTTGTAGTTTAATAAAGTTTATAATATATAATGTAGTTTTTAAAATACATAATATATATAGTTTTATGAAAGTTATAATATACATATAGTTTTCTTTAAAAACATTACCTTTTTTTAAAAAATTATAATATATATAATTTTATAAAAATTCTAATATATATATAGCTTTCTTCCAATATATAATATGGTTTTTAAAGTATATAGTATAATTTTGTAAAATGTATAATGTATACGATTATTAAAGTATATGATATAATTTTGTAAAGTTTATAGTACATGTTTTTTTAAGTATTTAATATGCATAGTTTTGTAAAGTTATATAATATAGTTTTTAAAGTATTTAATATAGTTATATAAAGTTTATAATTTCATAATATATAATATAGTTGTAACACATTTGTAATATATATGTTTTTTCTTCGGCCTAGGTGTCCTAGTTTAGGTAGTTTAGCCCATGTTGTGTTTTATGCTTTGGGCTTAGTTTAGGTGTGCTTTGGGCTTATTAAGTTTTTAGGTTAGAATTAGGCAAAATTAATTTAATTAGTTTAAAATCATGTGCGCATCTCATAGGGGCACGATCTTTAAATTAATTTAGGATTAGTCGCTTTAGAGCCTTAGTTAGATTAAAGTTTGAATTGATTCAGTGAATTTAAGCTTACCTTTGGCTTATTAAGATAAGTGTTAAATTCATCAAATCAATTGAATACTCCCTAATTACCTTTAAGATAAAATCAATATGGAGATTAGATTGACATTTTATTTAAAATCATGATTGATTAACTTGATTTGTTTTAAATATTATCATTGCTTATTAGAATACTAGTTTAAAACCGATCAAATTAATTATCATGGTGTAAGATAATTCATAATTTGTTAGGGTTTTTTCATAATTTGAGCCTTTTATGTTAGGGCTTTGGTGGTTTTTTTGTGTGTTTAATTTTAAGACTTTTTTTGTCATCCCTATTAATTTTCATTCATAAGGCTCATATATTTTGAATCGATTAATTTAAATCATGAAAAAGGAGATACTTATTAATTATGGTGTTTGTGTCATAACTGTCTGAGCTTAAACGATGTTGAACAAGTACTTGAGTTAATCCTTATCGTCCCAAGGTAAAATTAAAAGTCGATAAAATCATTACATCATATCTTAACTACTTGCAGCATCCATAAAGGTAACGTGCGACATTCGAACCATAAATTAACACAACAATCAGACTTATATGATATTCGTTTAATCTATGGTCCGATGTATTGTCAACCTTATTAATTAAATGTCCAATCAATTTAAGTCCACCAATTTGATAAATCCCATTCAATTAGTGTTAATTTTCAAATAAGGTCACTGAATCAAATTCAATTCAAATTTTGACAATTTCTTTCTATTAAAAGCAATAAATATTTTGGTATCAGTTTCCGGGCGTGATGGGGGTGCTAATCCTTCTCCACACATAACCAACTCCCAAACCCTTTCAAAATGAGGTGTCTAACCTACCTTATCCAAGTGGCTGGTGGTGACTCCAAGTCATTATTATTTTGTAAAGGAAAAACAAATTTTCAAAAGAAATCCCTATAAAATTGATTATTTTCCAAAAATATGGGGATACCCCGTAGTTGAGCTTATTTTTAGTCGCTACAGTTTGGCGACTCCACTAGGGATTGAACTTGTTTTTACAAAAATGAAAAGAGAGTTAGGCCAAGAAAATATTTGTTGCTTTTAATGATGGAAAAATGTTGAAATTTCAATCGATTCTAGTGAGGTTGATCCTTTCTTGAAAATGTAACCAAGATTGCACAACCTTTGATAATTGGTGATCTTCGAATTAATTCTTCATTTAATTTCTAAGGAACATTTGTTGCATCATGTTCATCAAGCTCTATACTTGAGCTTTGCACCTTAAATGGGAGTAAAATGCCACATACCCACGTGAACAGCCCTCCAAGGGTCATAATTCACTTCTGGAATCCACGCCTTTTGACATGTGAGCAGCTCTCCACGTCATTAGGACATGCTTTCCCTCGAACCGAAACCAATTCGCAAGCTTGTAATGGACACAATTGGGGTTCTTGTTGCCTTAGTAGGTAATGAGATAGGTTTGGGTACCCTCGATTAGAACCCAAACAATGTGTATGAATTTAAGAATATCACCCCAATAGAGCCATGCAGATAACCATAGAGAACTAGAATTCATGTGGTTAGGTTAGGTTTGATTTCTTGTTTTCTTGCCTTTTGCTTATTTCGTTTGCTTTTATCTTTTCTCGCTTCTGTTTTTCTGTTTATCTTATAACTCACGCTCCTTTTTGTTTTCTTCCTTTCCCCTTTTTACCATTTTGTTTTGCATATCTTGTCATATCATGAAGAACACATTGAGTTGGAAATAGTTTGAAGTTAATGACTAGATCAATGGGAGACTTGGTTCGTAGCAATGATGAAAAGAATTCTGAGGTGCATATATGGTCGGAAGGGGAGCAACTGCACGAGGGGTACAATATTGCCACTGGGTTCAAATCAACCATGTCAACTATGACATTCATGAATACGGAGTTCAATGATGTATTCGAGTTAAGACCGGTTTGGAATAGTTGGGATCTTGAGACGAGAAATAATTTCAAGAAAGAGAATAGTGACATCTCCTATTTCCTAGATGTCTCAGTCGACCGATCGCTACTGCAAGCTTTGGTAGGGTTTTGGAACTCAGCTTACAGTTGTTTTCACAATCGGCAACCTTGATTTAACCCCTACCATCAAAGAATATCAAGACCTTTAAATTGTAAGAAGATCGACGAGAATCGGGTGTACTCTAAGCCTAATAAGAACAAAGCTTTTCAAGGAAATCTTGGTAGAATATCGGAAATATTATTATCTTCGGTAGAGCATCAAGTCATCACTTGGAACAAGAAATAATACCTTAAGTGGGAGGGGATCCTAGCCTTAGCTTCTGTACATCCCGTGGGTCGAGTTCAACGGGACCTCTTTACAGTGTTGTTCTATGGGTTGGTACTTTTTCATCGAGCATTAGGGCTTATCGACCCGTCTGTTTTGGACTTGTTCGATCGTTTGAGCGGCAGAACCAATCTCGTACCCGTAATTCTGACCAAAACTTTTTGATCATTAAGATTTTATAGGCAGAACGATGGAGGTCACTTCTAAAGATGCTCACAGCTTTTGACCGTTTGGTTAGACAGTCACCTTTGGTCAAATGTCATTTTCTCAAGGCCTCTCTATGATGGCAAGTTCTCACCGTTGGAGGAATTTTTGCAAAAAAAAGTTTGGCCAACACAAAGATCTGAACAGGTTTGACTAGATGTTCTCCAAAATCTAAGAGAAGAAGACAATCTGGAGAACTCCGTGGTTATTGGCAAGGAATATCCTTTATAGATGTGGGGTTCACTCTTTGGTACCACTACTTGGTCTTTGGGGGCATATGACTTATGTACCTCTTCTAGTCTCGAGAGAGTATGGGTCAAAGCAATTCATGCCTGCCACCAAAGGTTTAAACGAATTCAACATGAATTATGAGAAGGAGAATGGCTACAAGATGGTGGTATATAATGCTTCCTTAACTTGGAACTACGCATGACGGGTTCGGATCGTAAATGCTTCGTACATGGTTACTCCCAAGTACGAAGTGTGGCGATTTAATTGTGTCAATGACAATGTTCCATATTTAAATCCTGATGGAAAGAGATCTATAGAGGAGAGATTGACCACGCTTCCTACCGAGGCCGATTTGACGAGGAAACAACTTGAAGAAGAGCAAAAGAGGTACCTCAAGCTCGAGAAGAAATCCCATCAAGAACAGTTTGACTTCAAATTAGAGAAGACATAGTTTGAATGATTGATTAAAGTTCTACAAAGGAAAAGAGATGAGTTGGAAATCAAACTCAAGATGGAGAAGAAAGAGTTTCAGAAGCTTAAAAGGTTACATAAGAGCAAAAGAGTCGCAGAAGGTGGACCAAGCGAAAGGTTAGAGCTTCGATTAAAGAAAGAGAAAGCGAGAGCTAAGAATTACAAAAGGATGTTTTACAGGCAAAAAGAACTAGTGCTCGTTTTAACCGAAGAAGTGAAGAATCTATGAATCTCCCGCTTAAGACAGATCGAGAAGGAACAACACCAAAATGAAACCTTGAAAAATCAAGTGAAGTGTTTGGAAAAGTCTGTTTTCAAGCATAAGGGTTCAACTAGAAATCTAAAGGCTAGTAACTTGGAGAATCAAGTTTTGACCACTCGCTTCGATGAGTTGGAAACCGAGGTTCAACAGCTCAAGGATCATGTGGCAAGCCTTGGGGGAGCGATTCAAGTACGCCTGATGCTGAGTTTGGAGCAACTACACTTCACCGCCTACACAATTGGAGGCAAGAACAAGAGTTGGCACAGTGGACAACTCAGATGCAAGAGGTTTCCCCAAAAGTATAGATTTTGGTGGAAGACGCTACCGAACTCCCTAACTGTGTGGATGATGAATTCGAAGAAGGAGAAAGGATTATTTGGATCCTAAGAGAGTTATTGTAACAAGACAACATTTCCATTAATGAAAGTCGTTTAATGATGATATTTGCAAACTCAGTGTTGCTTTTTGCATTCAAGCATGATTCTTTCATTTGCATTCTATGTTTAAATGCTAATAATCATTTAATTGGTGCATTTGTTTGCATTTTTGATTAATTGCCATTTATTAGTTACAAAGCTTTATATTTCAAAAATATTGTGTTTTGCTTGTTAAAATTATCATCATTCTGCACCCATATCGCACTCACTCACAAACAAAGAAATAGAGGAGAGCTTTGCCAAGTTGGAAGCTGACCTACGTGGACAGATGGAACGAACCTAACAGGAATTAAGGGACACCATCATCTAGTCTTAGTAGGATGTGGTGAAGGAAATATCCCAGTTCCTGCAAGCTCGGCTTGGACAATAGCCGAGGGACAAGAATACCGTCGTGAATCTTGCCTAAAACTTGGGGGATCGCCCTTATGCCCAAATCGTCCAGAACCCTCTGCTTGTTGATCCCTCTCTAAATCCTCCACAAGGTGCATCTTCCTCTCATATCGGTGTAGCTACTCAAACTCAACTGGGGGTGACCTTCGGGAATCCCGAGATTATCGTGGACAGTATCCCAGACTTTGATAAGTTAGAGAAGTTGAACCAAATAAAAGCGGAGGTCACTAAGCAATTGAAGGATACTCGGATAGACCTAGAGGAAAAGTTTAGAGTGAAGGAAGACGAGGATGGCTCCTATGGGTTAAATACTAGGGAACTTAGTTTGGTCCTAGACATGGAAATCTCGCACAAGTTCAAGACCCCAGAATTTGAAAAATTTGACGGAACAATGTGTCCCACTGCACATGTGGTCATGTTTTGTCGAAAGATGGTCATGTTCACTGACAACGAGAAACTGTTGATTCACTGTTTCCAAGACAGTATAGTGGGATCTGCTTCAAGATGGTACAATCAGCTAACGAGGGATCAAATCAAGTAATGGAAGGATTTAGCAAAAGCCTTCACGGATTAATACAAGCATATAACCGACATGGTTCCTAATCAACTTTTGTTGCAAGGCATGGAACAAATGCGCAACGAGACTCTCCGTGAGTATGCCCAAAGATGGCATGATGTGGCGGCGTAGGTTCAACCACCGCTTCATGAGCATGATATTTCTCTAATGTTCATAGATACGCTAAAAGGGATGCTCTACGATCGACTGATCAGCAACCCTATTAGATACTTTACAGAGATGGTTATGACTGGCGAGCGCATTGAAGCAGCCCTTAAAAGCAGATGATTCTTGACATTCTTGAAATACAACGAATATAACATCGTACATCCACTTTAGAAACAACCAGCCTAGATTTTGGTACTTGATCTTCTGTTGAACTCAGAAAAGCATCGTGAGGCACTGTTGAAGGTTTTGAATGAGACTTTTGTTACAAAAGATATTTTGGTCGGGAAGCTAGATTGAATCATCAACCATATCACCGCAAATAATCACATCAGTTTCAGTGATGATAAAATACTAGATGAGGGTACAAGATCCATCAAGGCCCTTAACATCACCACCCATTGCAAGGGATATGTGCTACCAGGTGTGCTAATTGATAATGGCTCCATAATGAACGTTATTCCACTAGCTACATTGCAACGGTTGCCAATCAAAATTTCACATATGAAGCCTTGTCATAATACAGTGCGAGCCTTTGATGGGACACAGAGGGATGTGGTTGGGAAAATAGAAGTACCTTTGCTCATCGACCCTATCGAATATATGATCGATTTTGTGGTCATGGACATTCGGCCATCATATATTTATCTGTTAGGGAGGCCATGGATACACTCGGTCGGCGTCGTCCCGTCTTCGCTCCACCAAAAATTAAAGTTTTTATTGAAGGAAAATTGGTCACGGTGAATGCCGAGGAGGACATCGTTGCTTCGGTGACTTTGGATACACCATATATCTATACCGATGAAGAAGCAATGGAATGTGCTCTAGGGCCTTGGAATTTTTCAATGCTACCTTTGTTGCCGAGGGGAGTAAGATTCCATGCCCTAAACTATCAAATTACATTAAAATGGTGGTATTTGAGACCATTGGAAAAGGAGCGAGGAAGAAAAGACACTTGGGAAATAATCTAGAAGGACGTCTTCATCTTGTCAGTGTGATTTATAAGATCGACCGCTTCAGACTCGGTTATAAACCCAATTTCCTATAGAAGAGACAAGAGTGGATGAAGAGACAAGAACAAAGGAAGGACAGGCTCAGAGGGGAGCATATTCCTTGAGCCCCCGTAACCTATACGGCTTTTGCTGGCATTTTCATATTCTGTAGGATCCGAAACCCTGAGGTGGATGTTCAAGAAGCAAACCGAGAAGGCGAGAGATGCTTCCAAGAGGAGTTGGTTCGTGAAGCTTTAGAGGAGATGAACGTGAATATGATCAGTGATGATGGCAAGACCGGCCTGCTCTTGGCCGAGATTCACCCATGCCTTTCAGGGGAAAAGCTTAGTAATTGGACCTCTATGGATACGCCCGTGGTTTTTAGGAATAAATCAAAGTAATACCAAGAACAATCCCGTTACTTTTGCCTAAAAGTAATGAGTATCTTTTGTAAAAAGGCAACTATGATACTTTATCTACTTCCAATGAAATAGAATTTGTCAACTTTTCTTTCCCAAATGGCAAACATAGCATTTATTTCATTTCATTTTATTTCATTCATTCATTCTTTCTTTCTTTATTTATTCATTTATTTATTTATTTATATCATAAGCAATTCCCTTCCATTCCCAATGCATAATTTCGCAATCTTGCAGGCCTCTTAATATAAATTGTATGAATGATGCGAAACCTAATCCCGAAGTAGATTTTGAGTGACTCACGCGCTTGGCGGAGATAAAAGAGGAGGATGATGGGATTCCCGAGGACTTATTAAGAATGATGGCAAGTGAAGAAAAGCAAATCCTTCAACATCAAGAGAAGGTAGAGATTTTGAACTTGGGGACTGAAAGAAAGATGTGAAGATCTACAACACTCTATCATCAAAAGTTAAGCAACAATTGGTGGAACTGCTTCTAGAATTTAAAGATGTATTCGCATGGACATATCAAGACATGCTGGGTTTAAACACAGATATTGTGATGCACAAGCTCCCAATTAGTCCAGAATGCAAGCCCGTTCAACAAAAACTTCAAAGAATGAGGACGAACATGTTATTAAAAAGTAGAGAAGTGGTAAAGAAACAGCATCAGGTCGGGTTCTTGAATGTTTCTAAATATCCAGAATGGGTAGCCAACACAGTGTCGGTGCCGAAAAAGGATGGAAAGGTATGTATGTGCGTGGATTATAGGGACCTCAACAAGGCAAGCCCCAAAGATAACTTCCCTTTTCCCCATATTGGTACTCTAGTTGACAATACTGCGAGACATGCTTGGTTCTCGTTTATGGATGGCTTTTCGGGGTATAATAGATCAAAATGCATCCTGAAGATATGGAAAAAACCACTTTTGTGACCCTATGTGGGACATTTTGCTACAATGTGATGTCCTTCGGGTTAAAGAATGCTGGGGCAACTTATGAAAGAGCCATGGTGACCTTGTTTCATGATATGATGCATAAAGAAATTGAGGTGTACGTGGATGACATGATAGCTAAGTCTCAGACCGAGGAGGAACACATACAAAATCTGTAAAAACTCTTTTGGAGGCTAAAAAAGTATCAGTTGAAGTTGAACCCGGTCAAATGTACCTTTGCAATTACATCAAGGAAGCTTTTGGGCTTTGTTGTGAGTTAGAAAGGCATAGAGATCGACCCCGATAAGGTTAAAGCAATTCAAGATCTCCTACCACCTCAAACACAAAGGGAAGTCTGAGGATTTTTGGGAAGGTTGAACTACATCTCTTGGTTTATCTCCCAATTGACCGATAAATGCGACCCCATCTTCAAATTACTCTGAAATAATAACCTGGGAATTTGGGATAAAGATTGTCGAGAAGCGCTAGAAAAGATCAAGAAATATTTGACTAATCTTCTGATTCTAGTGGCACCAGTACCAGGTAGGCCGTTGATCCTTTACTTGGCAATTTTTGAGAATTCTATGGGTTGTGTATTGGGGTAACAAGATGACTCAGTCAAAAAAGAAAGGGAAATTTATTACTTAAGCAAGAAGTTCACCGAGTGTGAAACATGGTACCTGTTGATCCAAAGGTTTTGTTGTGCCTTGGTATGGGCTACTAAACGGCTTCGACAATACATGTTGTATCACATCACTTGCTTAATTTCTTGATTGATCCATTGAAATTCTAATAGAAGCGCCAGCACTAACCGAGAAAATAGCTTGTTGGCAAATGTTAGTGTTAGAACTCGAAATTGTTTATGTGAGTCAAAAAGCGGTGATGGGAAGTGTGGTGGCAGATCTCTTGGCAAGCCGTGCTTCAAATGATTATGAACCATTGGACTTCAGTTTCCCGGATGAAGGTTTGATCTATGATCTATCCGAAGAGATGTATACTGTCGAGAATGAGTGATGGAGGCTTTATTTTTATGGGGCATCGAATGCCTTAGACCATGGACTAGGGGCAGTTTTGGTCTCCCCCGAAAATACCTACTACCCTTTCACAAGTAGGTTGCAATTCTTTTGCACCAATAATATGGCTGAATATGAGGCTTGTGACTCTGAGCAACCATAGAAAAGAGGATTAAGGTGGTCCGAGTATTTGGAGATTCTTCTCTAGTGATCTACTAGCTTCGAAAAGAATGAGAGACTAGAGATTCGAAGTTGATCAAGTACTACAAATTGATCCAAGATTTGGTCAAAAATTTTAAAGAAGTCAGTTTCACCTACTTACCAAGAAAGGATACTCAGATGGTCGACGCTCTGGCAATATTGGCTGCTGTATTCGAAGTAAGTCGAACAACCGAGATGAAATCGGTCGAGATGTAAACTTTTGAAATATCGGCCCATTGATATAGTTTGGAAGAGCAAGAGGATGGCAATCCATGGTATTATGACATACTTCAGTACATCACGTTCCAGACTTACCCAAAAGAGGCCAATGATAATGACGAAAGAACTATTAGAAGATTAACATCAAGGTATATCCTTAATGGATAGGTTTTGTACAAAAGAAGCAAGGATTAGGTATTGTTTAGGTGTGTCAATACCCGAGAGGCCAAAACCATTTTGGCGAAGGCCCACGGCAGTTTTTGTGGAACCCACGCTAGTAGATTCTCGATGGCAAGAAAAATCATGAGATATGACTACTTCTGGTCAACCATGGAGGGAGATTGCATCAGTTACGTGAAGAAATGTCACAAATGTCAAATCTATGTTGATAAGATACAATCCCCATCAATGCCTCTCCACACCATGAATTCATCGTGGCCCTTTGCTACTTGGAGAATGGATGCCATTAGTCAGATACACCTGAAGACTTCCAATGGGCATCGTTTCATCCTAGTGGCTATTGATTACTTCACCAAGTGGGTAGAAGCTGTCTCATATGCTAACATCACAAGAACGACGGTTTGCAAGTTTCTCAAGAAATAAATATTATGTCGCTATGGTTTTCCCGAAAGAATTATTACCGACAATGCTTCCAACTTGAACAACAAGGTGATGAATGAGGTGTGTGAGCAATTCAAAATTTCCCATTAGAATTCTACTGTTTATCACCCCAAGATGACTGTAGAAGAGGCAAATAAGAATCTTAAGAAGATCATAGCAAAAACCACAAAGACATTTAAGGATTTGCATGAGAGGCTCCTTTTTGCTTTGTTTGCTTATCGGATATCTGTGAGAAAATCCACCAGGGCAACAATGTACTATTTGGTGTACGGCACAAAATTAGTATTACCCATCGAGGTAGAGATCCCATCGCTTTGAATTTTGAATGAGGTGAAGTTGGATGAAGCCGAGTGGATGCAAGCCAAATTTGATCAATTGAATCTCATCGTAGAAAAAAGGTTGAAAGCTGTCTCTCATAACCAAATGTATCAAAAAAGAATGATGTGAGCTTACAACAATAAAGTTCACCCCAGGGAGTTTCAAGAGGGGGATCTGGTGCTAAAGAAGATCTTGCTAAACCAAAGAGACTTAAGAGGAAAATGGATGCCCAATTGGGAAGGGCCCTATGTTGCAAAAAATGCCTTCTCCAGGGGAGTGTTAATTCTAACGGAGATGGATGAGAAAGAATTGAGCAAACCAAAAAACTCAGACTCCATCAAGAAGTATTACGCGTAAGAAGAAAAAACAAGAAAAAGAAAAGAAAAAGAAAAGAAAAAGAAAAAAAAAGAAAAGAAAAAAGAAAAAAAGAAAAGGAGGGTTTAAGGTTAAAACCTAAAAATGGGTGCCTTAAAACCAAATGAGGGCCTGAATTGAAAATCCGAAAAGGACAGTTCAGATAGACTTGAATTTTTGGCATCCAACTGACGAGCTTTGGTTCGATTGAGAGTCTATGCTTCGGTCTTCATAGAATCGGGGAAAATGACCAAGGGTAGCTAGCGAGAAATCAACCAAGGTCGATGGGTTCTCATCATTCACAAAGTTGACATCTTTCACATATTTTTCCTTGTTCTCATGTTTGCCATAACTTTCAAAATTATCCTAATATTCCATCAAGTATTAATAAAGTTTTTTCTATTTTATATTGTCTATTTTATATGCAGTCCGCAGATAGATTGTCATAGAATGACAAAAAGCAAAGGATTTCTTAGCATTACTATAATTTAATCTATTAAGCACAAGTTTGTTCTTGGTTTTGAGGGGAGCCCGCCAAAGGTAGGGTATAATACCCCAAAATTTACTAAGTTGATCAAGGGACATTTAGTACTAAGATAATAGCTTGAAAGCTAACTTAGTGACTAAAATGACAAAAATGTAAAAGTTAGGATTTCTTTAATTATGGGTTTTGGAAAGGAAATTTCTAAGGTTTAAAGGTATCATGTGATAGATAGTGAATTGAATAAGGTATTTTTAAAGTTTGGTTGAATACCAAGGAAAATTGGAATGGAAATTGAAGTTTAAAAGTTTAGTGACCAAAATGTAAATTTTGAAAATTTTATGGCTAAAGTATAAACTTTGGAAAAGTTTGGGGACTAAGTTTGTAATTTCCCAAAAGTTAAGGGTTTTTATTTCATAAATAAATAGATCACCTAAGGCTGTGAATCGAATGCAGAATTTTTGGTTCGATCTGATACTTCGATTATTAGGAAAATCGCAGTTAAAGTTTAAGTGGAATTCAGATACACGGATCGAACTGAAAATTTTATTGATATATGTTATAATATGAATGTTAAATGTTGATATATATTGATATATGTTGCCATTGCTGACTAAGTGATGAAATAAAGCCCAATGTATGATATAAAGGTTTAAAGGTATAGTTGGCTAGCCATGGAGTCATAAACAGTTGTATAAATATTCTAAGCACTTCGGTGCAATATTCATAAATACTCATTGAGGGTATACTCATGCATGGTTTGGGTATACAGAAACACTTAGGGTGTTAAGCACTATGGTGCAATTTTATTAATACTCAATGAGGGTATACTCATGCAAGGTTTGGGTATACGGAAGCACTTAGGGTGCTAAGCACTACGGTGCAAATAATATACATACTCAAGAAAGGTTGGGTAATTGGGGATGACTCGTGTACATAGAATCTCTTAATTCGATACCTTGGACTAAGTAAACTGAATTGAAATAAAAAAAATAGAATGATAAGCTTGAAAGCTTGCAGACAGAGTTGGAAAAATGTATTGGTAAGCATTGAAAGCTTACGGATGGAAATGACACCAATATTTGTAAGATCTAATCTTATCACATTGATATACATATATGCTATTACATATTTAATTATGTTAATGAGCATGTAATGGTAAGGTGATCATATGCATTATTAATAATTAATATTGATATTGATATTATGACAATTGCACTTAAATTTGAATTATTGCCTCACTAAGTAAATACTTAGCGTGTAACTATTTTACACGTTGGAAAGAAGAAATGGTTGGAGTAAGGAGCATATACGAACATCATCAATCAATAACAGGTACATCAGTATCAATAAGATATCTTTTGATATTGTTTGATATTTACTAGTTGGCATGTATATTAAAAGGGTATGCCTGCTCTGATAGAATTTGTATTTTATTTGGTATCTGGATGAATTTTAAATCAAGCATTTGTAGGCAGTTTTATTAATTATATAAAGATAAATTAAATTGATAAGTTGCTGGATGAAAATAAATTCGATTTAAAGATGAAAATATTATTTTTAAACTTTACGTGAATAACTAGATTTGTAAATAAAAACTAAATAGATTGTAACATTTTTAAAGGAACAAAATTTTACCGAGTTACAAATGTAGAAGGTTTTACAAATGTTTTGTGATATCTCAGACTCGTATTCAGCTATGAATATGGGAAAAGGGTATTACATAGGGCCAGAGGACATTGGAGGAGAAATTGACAATAATCCACCAAGAAGAGACACTAAGTACCAATCGTGTGAAAATCCAAGGGAACAGGGGTGAAAACCCGCAAGGCCGCCCATGAAAAAAGAAAGAAAAAGAAAGAAAAAAAGAAAGAAGGAAGAAGGAAAAAAGAAAGAAACGAAAGAAAAAAGAAATAAAAAAGGAAAAAGAATCTCTAAAGTGAAAACCTGAAAATGCGCTTTAGAGAAAAAGGTTCAAAGAGCTCAAAAAGGAGGGCATAAAGGGTGAACCCGAGTAAGGGAGGAGATACCACCGTAGTAAAGAAGCGAAAAGCACACGAAGGTCCAAGTCAAGGGGCAAGAAGAGAAAGTGCTCGAGGAAGTTTAAAGATTGGTATCATTCATGCATTATTTCTAGTTAGTCATCCCTAAGTTAGTAGCATGCTAACTCATACCATCATAGCATTTCATCTATTTTCAAAGATATTTGAAAGATAGATTTGGTACCTCGTAAGATGAGGAATAAACGATAGAGTGAAAACTAAAAAGGATTTCAGAGCGAAGGAAGCATATACTAAAAGCTCAAAGATTTCAGCCGAAGGATTTCAAGCTCCCTACTATAGGATTTTAGAGCAAAGAAGAAAGATACTCGAGGCTCAGGGATTTCAGGCGAAGGATTTCACACTCGCCGCATTAGGCTTTCGGGGCAAAGGAGGCGGATACTCATAGCTCCAGGTTTCAAGAGAAAAAAAGAGTAAATGACAAAGTGAGGACCTAGAAGGGATTGACAAGCAAAGAATTTCAAAAGCGTTACCTAGTTTGTTTTTGTCGCTTTGGGAAAACAAGTTATTTGGATTTGTTCCCTGCCGTTTCAGAGAAATAAGTCGTTTGCTAACTGGTTCGTCCATTGCCATTTCGGAATGACATGCTAGCGTTACCCAGTTTGTGTTTCGCTGTTTCGGGAAAACAAGTCATTTGGATTTGTTCAATGACATTTCGGAGGAATAAGTCGTTCGCTATCTGGTTCATCCATTGTCATTTCGGGAGGACAGGCCAACGTTACCCAGTTTGTTTTTGCCATTTCGGGAAAATAAGTTATTTAGATTTGTTCGCTACCACTTCTGAGGAATGAGTAGTTTGCGATTTGGTTCGTCCATTTCCGTTTGGAGAGGACATGCTAGCATTACCCAGTTTGTTTTCACTATTTCGAGAAAACAAGTTATTTGGATTTGTTCACTACCACTTCAGAGGAATGAGTCATTTGTTATCTTATTCATCCATTACTGTTTTGAGAGGACAGGCCAGCGTTACCCAGTTTGTTTTCGCCATTTCGGGAAAACAAGTTATTTGGATTTGTTTGCTGTCACTTCAGAGGAATGATCGTTTGCTTTCTATTTCGTCCATTGTCGTTTCAAAGGGATATGCCCGTGACACCTAGTTGTTTTCACCGCTCTGGGAAAACAAGTTATTTTGATTTGCTTGCTACCGTTTCGAAGAGCAAATCGTCCAACAGGGAAGTAGGACAAAATTAGTGCTTATGGTCTTTGCTTTATTCTTGTTCCACAAGGATAAGCAAAGAGGGGCAGCTGTAATCACTAATTTTGTCTAGGGTGGACCCATTTTACTTTTGTTTTTATAATAAGGGGCTTTTTATATACATATGTTACCATTATCTATAAAGAATATATATTAAGGGCTTTACTTACTTTAATTATTTTATATAGATGTGACCTTCTTTAAAACCCAAAAATGTATATATCTAGCATTATTGGTTAGGTTATTAGTATGTGATCCATATACTTAGTACATATTGATTAGCATAGTATATTATTCCCTTCATATTATCTTAATTATCATTTGTGTTACTATTCTTATTATCTTTATTATCTTATTATTACTATTATTGTTATTATAGGAAAATTTTAAAGTCAAAAAACATTATTATTATTATTATGTTTTGTTACTATTGCTATTATGGTCATATTATTAATTTTGTTATTATTATTAAACTAAACTAAAACCATAAAGAGATTGAAAAAATAAAAGCCTAGCATCAAATTATATCGGTCCAAGATTTTACAAACATAAATAATATAACAGCCCAATAAATAATTTCAAATAAAGAGCCCAAGTTTATCATATATACCAGTCCAGTTACAATTACAATGAGCCTAAAACATAATATATGACCCAATAAGGCCCTAATTTAGAAAAAAAAAACCTAATCTAAAAATCCTCTTTGTTTGCAGCCGCCTCATCAGTAACCCTCAGATTTAGACCGCATCTGACAGCTCTCATCGCTCTCATCGCGTGTGCGAACCACGATATCCCTTCAGCTCCTACAACGCGCCACACGCGCAGATCTCCATCTCCCTAATGCGATGCACGCATGACCTTTAGTGTTTCTCACGCTCGTTACACGCTCGACCCCTCAACTCCTCTAGTGCCACGTTCGCCGCCACGTCAGGTGGAGGAGCCAGTAACCCAACGTCATGTCACCATCGCCTCGCCATGCCAGCAGCTTCCGGTGCCCTCCTCTCCTTGCATTTGGCCACCATGCACAAGAAAACAAAGTTGTCAGAAGGGCTGACGCACAATAAAAATATTCCAACGGATTTCAGGGAGGCAGGCAAATCTTTCTAGAGTTTGCACATGAATACAAACGAAAATGCAATAAGGCAGCCAATAGGGGATTTTTTATTACATTTTCATCTTTCTAAAATACATGTAAATTAAGGCTATATAAAAAAGAGCCCTAAAAACATTGTAAGGAATTCTGGAATTCAAAAAGGCAATAGAGCAGCAAAACAAAAAGCATAAATTTTTTAGGTAGACCTCTTATTCTCTTTCAATTCACAGCATAAACATAAGCATAGAATAGAGTTTTGAGCTTTTTACCTTTGTTTTTGGGTCCCTTCAGTGTCGGTTCACCTTCGATGTGCCTGGTTATTGCCCTTCTTCTTCGATAACAAGCCTCTCGGCCTTTCTTGTTATTATGCATGATGAATCGGAGGAAAAAGGGTGATAAGAAAAGCAGGGTTTCGGTCCCAATTTTCTAAAAAAGGGAATTTTTTGAATCATTTTTAGGGCTTTCAAAAGGGAAAAGGACTCAGTTTCAAAAACTAAATGGCAGATCGGTTTTTAGAATGGAAAAAGGGTTTTTCAAGGTTTTTTAATCGAAAAACAGTTTTAAAAATAGGGAGCGGCGTTTCAGAGCTCAGACTGGTGGTTTTTGCCAAAAGAGGCAAAGATGGTCTAAAACTTGGCTTATATATGTTTTGACCGTTTCAAAAATGGTTTATTAGCCATTTAAGATCCTCCGTGTCCTCTTAATCACACCCGAAGGGCTTCCGCACCGCTTAATCACCTTATCGGTCCCTTTACATAGGTAAATTACGCCCGAAAAGGGCTTATGCCTTTTGTAATTTCGTCCTTGATCCTTTAAACTTCACAAATGTTTTCAATTTGACCCCTTTTTAATCAAATCCATTATTTTCTTTTGATTCGGTTCTCATATTTATTTTCTTTTCATTTTGGTCCAAATTCCAGTCCCTTTTTGCTTCATGTTGCATTTTTCTAGCCTATTATATTGTGGTTATTGTTTTATTTTCTAATATATGCTTATTATGGTTGATATAAAAAATGCATATTGTGGTTATGGTTGATGTTTTTGCGTATAATATATGTTTATAGTATAATTTTTATATCATATAATATTTGTAGTATTATAAAGTTTATAATATATAATGTAGTTTTTTAAAATACATAATATATATAGTTTTCTTCAAAAATTATAATATATATAATTTTATAAAGATTCTAATATGTATATATATATATATAGCTTTCTTCCAGTATATAATATGATTTTTTAAAGAATATAATATAATTTTATAAAATATATAATATATAGGATTCTTAAAGTATATGATATAATCTTGTAAAGTTTATAGTACATGTTTTTTTAAGTATAATACATAGTTTTGTAAACTTTATATAATATAGTTTTTAAAGTATTTAATATGGTTATATAAAGTTTATAATTTCATAGTATATAATATAGTTGTAACACGTTTGTAATATATATGTTTGCTTTTTTTTGGGCCTAGGTTGCCTAGTTTAGGTAGTTTCTTAGTTTAGGTGTGCTTTGGGTTTATTAAGTTTTTAGGTTAGAATTAGGCAAAATTAATTTAATTAGTTTAAAATCGTGTGTTCGTCTCATAGGGACACGATCTTTAAATTAATTAAATTAATTTAGGATTAGACCTTTTAGAGTCTTACTTAGATTAAAGTTCGAATTGATTCAGTGAATTTAAACTTACCCTTGGATTATTGAGATAAGTGTTCAGTTCATTAAATCAAGTGAATACTCCCTAATTACCTTTAAGATAAAATCAATATGAAAACTAGATTGACATTTTATTTAAAATCATGATTGATTAAGTTGATTTGTTTTATATAGTATCATTGGCTTATTAGAATACTAGTTTAAAACCGATCAAATTAATTATCATGGTGTAAGATAATTCATAATTTGTTAGGGTTTTCTAGTTTTTAGGTTAATCAATTCAGGGTTAATATTAGATTCACCTAGTTATTAATTAGATCACTAATTGGTTTTTCATAATTTGAGCCTTTTAGGTTAGGGCTTTGGTGGGGTTTTTTTGTGTTTTAATTTTAAGCATTTTTTTGTCATCCCTATCAATTGTCATTCATGAGGCCCATATATTTTGAATCAATTAATTTAAATCATGAAAAAGGAGGTACTTATTAATTCTGGTATTTGTGTCGTAACAGTCTGAGCTTAAAGGATGTTGACCAAATACTTGAGTTAATCCTTACCGACCCAAGGTAAAATTAAAAGTCGATAAAATCATTACATCATATCTTAACTGCTTCCAGCATCCATAAAGGTGACGTACGAGGTTCAAACCATAAATTAACACGGCAGTCAGACTTATATGATGTCAGTTTAATCTGTGGTCTGATGTATTATCAACCTTATTAATTAAATGTCAAATTAATTTAAATCCACCAATCTGATAAATCCCGTTCAATTAAAGTTAATTTTCAAATAAGGTTACTGAATCAAATTCAATTCAAATTTCAACAATTTCTTTCAATTAAAAGCAATAAATATTTTGGTACCAATTTTCGGGTGTGACGGGGGTGCTAATCCTTCTCCACACATAAACAACTCTCGAACCCTTTCAAAACTAATCTATGGTTTTGCGGTGTCTGGCCTACCTTATCAAAGTGGCTTTTGGCACCCCAAGTCATTATTATTTTCTAAAGGAAAAACAATTTTTCAAAAGAAATCCCCCTAAAATTCATTATTTTCCAAAAATATGGGGATACCCCGTAGTCGAGCTTATTTTTAGTCGCTACATTGTGCTAGGAAAAACAATAGGAATTGTTAGAATCGATACAACGATATCAAAATCGATATTCAAATTTAAAATAGCTATTAGCTATTGAGTTTCCATGGATTAAAACCTTAAAGGAATAAACTTAGTTCAAGAACATCATAACCCTATATTAAAATTAAACATAATCCTTGCATGCAATTTGAGAAATTGTTTGGGGGGTTTTTGCTTACCCAATCGATAACTACACAATAGGATCAAGAAATCCAATACATCCTAAGCTTGAAATCAAGCTCCAATGGTGGTGCTTGCTTGTGGAAAAAAAAAGATTGAGGTGCTTGCTTACCTAAGCATCCAATAAGTTTTATATCTTATCATATATTTTCCTTCTTCTTATTATAGCCATCAATAGTTTAGAATTTCCTTTGGATGGAGGAATTCTATTCCTTCCATCCACATGGGAGACAATTAAGCTTGGGGAGGGGCTAATCGCAAGGTTAGTCCCTCAATTCCCATACCTTCACACTATTACCCCTAGACTTCCAATTTTCACAAATTAGTCACTTCTTGATTTTCAATAAATTCAATAAGGTCCTTAATCAATAAATTAACTCAATTAGGGTCCATTATCAATGTAATTGACTACATAGTCAATACAATATTTGGACTTTTACGGTATAAGATTTTTATTTAGCGGGACCTAATTTCAACTATACCGATTTTTAGGGTGTTACAACTCTCCCCCTTAAGAAAAATTTGTCCTCGAATTTTTACCTGAACCGAAGAGATGAGGGTATTGCTTATTCATTGTTACCACTGATTCCCAGGTTGTTTCTTTAATGGTATGGATCCTCTATAGTACTTTGACCAATGTGACAAATTTGTTGTGAGGTCTCTTGACTTCTCTTGCAACAATCTGAACTGGTTCCTCTTCATAGGAAAAGTTAGGTTGAATCTCAACAGACTTGGGCTCAATGATATGCGAAGGATGGGAATAATATTTCTAGAACATCGATACATGGAACACATCATGAATCTTGCTCAATTCCGAGGGCAACAATAATCAATAAGCCACGGGGCCAACTATTTCAATAACCTAAAAGGGTCCAATGAAACGGGGACTCAACTTCCCCTTTTTGCCAAATCTCAGAACCTTTTTCCACGGTGAAACCTTGAGAAAGGCTCTCTCGCCAATTTCATACTGGATGTCCCTTCTCTTTAGGTCAACATAAGCCTTTTGTCGATCGAAGGTAGCTTTCAAGCGATCATGGATGATGGTAACCTGTTCTTCAGTTTCCCTAAGTAGGTCAGGACCCAACATTTTTCCTTCACCGAGTTCATCCCAACATAATGGAGTTGTTGTAGGGAAACTCAATGAGAGGTAGGGATCTCTCCCAAGATCTACTGAAATCAATGACACATGCATGTAGCATGCCTTCCAAAATGTGTACGAAAGATTTCAATATCGATACACATTCTCGATGGTTTAATGGAAGGAGTTTTTCGATGATTACATGAATTACCATTTCTGATTGATCGTCAGATTGAGGGTGAAACCCGATATTAAGTTTAACTCTGGTGCCTAGAGCTCCTTGCAATGTCCTCTAGAATCGAGAAACAAAGAGTGGATCTCGATCGAAGATGATAGGTTGTGGTACTCCTTACAATAGAATAACTTCCTTGATGTACAAGTCAGCTAACTTAGGAAGTCCATAGTCTATCCTAACTAGTAAAAAATGTGCTGACTTTGTGAAACGGTCCACAATGAACCAAATTGTATCGTGCTTAGCAGGAGTGAAAGGTAGACCACTAACAAATTCCTTCGTGATCTTTTCCCACTTCCACTGGTTAATTCGATGGTTGCAATAATATGGTAGGGACACGATGCTCAGCCTTGACATGTTGGCACGTGAGACATTTGGGCACAAAGTCAATTATGGCTTTGCTTTATTCCTGGCCACCAATAAAGTTCTCGAAGATCCTTATACATCTTCACTAAGCCATGGTTAATAGAGAATGAACACGAATAAGCTTCTTTAAGAATATCAATACGAAGATATTCATCATTGGGTACACAGACCCAATCACGAAAATAAAGGAGTCATTCAGAATTAATTTTGAAGTCAAGATTATCTTGCAATTTTGCAACAATAGATTGGAATTAAGTGTCTCGATCTTGCAATACTTTGATTCTTGAAACAATACTAGACTGAACAAAAGTTCAGCTATAAAACAACAATGCTTCTGAAGTCAAAAGTGAGCATTAGTAGCTTAAGGAGCTACAATACAATAAAATTACAATGAGTCGATGCACTATGCAATGTGTAGAAATCAATGATCATTAACAACACTTAGCAAGCAGAGGTTTGCAACTGAGAGCATCAACTACAACATTGGCCTTGCCCAGATGATAGTCAATTTCAAGATCATAATCTTTAAGGAGTTCAATCCATCCTTATTGCAGAAGGTTCAAATCCTTTTGACTTAATAGATACTTGAGGCTCTTATGATCAGTGAAAATATAACATTTCTCCTTGTAGAGATAATATCTCTAGATTTTCAATGCAAATACAACTAAACCCAAATTCATCTCATATGGTTTCAGTTTCCTTGATGCATAAGCAATGACCTTTCATTCTTGCATCAATACACATCCTAACCCAAAATGTGAAGCATCACTATAGACTGTGTAGTCCCTTCTAGACTCGGGTTGGGTTAGGACTGGTGCGTGAGTCAAAATATGCTTCAATTGGTCAAAACTTCATTGTTGATCCTCGGCCCAAACAAATGGAGCTTATTTCCTCAATAACTTAGTCAATATAGCTGCTATCATAGAGAATCCTTTGACGAATCTTCTATAATAACCAGCAAGACCAAGAAAACTTCTCACTTCACTAATATTCTTCGGTGGATGCCAATCAATAATGGCTTGAATATTATTCGGATCTACTTGAATGCTCGAAGCTGATACAATGTGCCCAAGGAAGGAAAATTCAGTGAGCCAAACCTCACACTTTGAAAACTTGGCAAACAACTACTTCTCTCGAAGAGTGGAACCACAATGCGGAGATGATCACGATGTTTAGAAGCATTCTTGGAATAGATCAAGATGTCATCAATGAATACCACTACGAATTTTTCAAGATATGGCCTAAAAACCTGATTCATTAAATCTATAAAGGTTGTCGGTGCATTGGTTAGGCCGGAGGGCATCACCAATAATTCGTAGAGACTATACCTTGTTTGAAAAGTAATTTCAGGTACATCACATTCTTTAACTCTCATTTGATAATACTTAGACCTTAAATCAATCTTGGAAAATGCAGAAGTATCCTTTGAGTGATCGAATAGGTCATCTATCCTTGGCAATGGATAATTATTTTTGATGGTCATCTTATTCAACTATCGGTAATCGATGCAAAATCTCATAGAACCATGTTTCTTCTTTACAAAAAGGACCGAAGCTCCCCATAGTGAAGAACCCAGTTAGATAAAGCCTTTATCAAGTAGATCTCAAATCTGAGCTTTAAATTTTTTCTGCTCAACAACTGCCATTCGATATGGTGCAATGGAAACTAGGGCAGTCTCGGGTTGTACATCACGGGTTGGAGGTAAACCTAGAAGCTCATTAGGGAAAACATCAAGAAATTCACAAACGGTGTCGATGTTTGACAATCGAGGTTCATCATTGGATTCCAATTTCAAAGCATACAATGAAGAGTTTCAAGAATTCATCAAAGCAATACTCTCCTTGCCAAGACCTCGAAGATTCAAATTCCTCTTACTACAATCTACCCAGGCTTGATGTGTACTAAGCCAATCCAAAACTCGTATGACATCAAACTCATGGATCGGTAGGGCCAATTGGCCAACCAGAAATGGAATCCCTTGAATCACTAAGGGATAATTCTTATATACAAAGCTTATAGCGACATAATCATCCAATGGATTAGTTATAGAAATTCTCGATTCTATAGGTTCAGAAGACATTCTATGCTCTTTAACCGACATAATTCTTATAAAGAAATCGGTGGAACTAGGATCAATCAGTGCATATAAGGAATATGAATACAATTCAACGGTACCTGCAATGACATTAGGTTCATCCACTTCCTCCCTACTTCTTACATGGTACATCTGGGTAGGTGCCTTTAATTCTTGTCTATTCATTGGTTTTCTCGAGCAACTTGGTCTCCCTACAGCTCTCGATAATCCTTGCCTTAGAAAGATTGAGCAGGGGAGGCAACAGTAGATGCTGTAGCAGTAGTTTTACTAGCATTGAGTGTGAATCACGAATAAAATAGCCTTTCTTGTCACAATAGAAACAAGCTTTCAACTGAGGTCGTCTTAGTAAAAGACCGTGTCACATTCTGAGGCCTCTCAATGTTCCTAAACGAGAAGGTTGTGGGTACACATTTTGTTTAGGGCCTTAATACTTGCCTTTCTTGTTCCACTTGGGAGGTCATGAATCGTCTCATAACCTCTTTTTAGATTTGCCAGACCCACCTGTCCTTTGGGCTTTCTGTGCTGCTTTAGTAGCTTTTACTCGGTTCACGAGATCTTGAAAATCAGTGATGCCCAATGCAGTGAACATAAGGCGTAGCTCATCACTAAGTCTGGAAATGAACATCCTACACTTCTCTTCCGACTTCTTGATATACTCAACACCATATCTGCAGTACTTGCAGAAATCATGAATATATTGTTCAATAGGTTGTCCACCTTGCTTAAGATGGAGGAAGATGCTGCACCTTTTTGCGAGATAAAACTCGTTGATATACTTCTTTCGGAATTCCTTAAGAAAGAACTCTCATGTAATAGTTTCTTTAGAACTTGTGAGGGTAATGGTTTCCCACCACTAAAGTCAATTGTTAACAAGCAATGCGAGAGCACACTCCAGCTTATGCTCGTTCAAGCACTGCAAGAGCTTATTTACAATCCATAGTGTGTTGTCCAACCAATATTCGACAGTTTCAGGATTGTCATCATCCTGACCAGTGAAGGCATAGGCTCGGTGTTGCGACAGCTTTTCAATAAGGGCTTGAGCATACTTGAAAACAGGTGGAGTAGGTTGCGCCACTTGCTCAGCTCTCATCGATGTCATGAATTGTTTGAACATGTTGGCCATGCTCTAGGCTCATCTTGTGGCTTATAGGATGCAGGTGCTATAACACCCCTTCCCAGCCTGGTCGGGACTAGGTCAGAGTTTGTTATCGGTAGATAAAATGATGATTGGTGCAATAATTTGTAATCAATAATCAATAAATTAACGATTCCATGCTTTACAAACAATAAAGTAGCAATACAATAAGTTCAATAATCAGGTACGAGGCGGTACGTATCAATTCGGGACCAATTTTAATCTTTTATCAGTATTAGGGACTAATTTGTAAATTTAGTATTTTAGAGGTCCTTTAATGAAGCAAACAATTCCACAATGAAATTCGTCCTACATTTAGCGAGCATGCAAATTTTCATAACAACCAGAAATTATTTACTAGTTCAATTAGACCAATCGACAATCAATGTCCAATGTGCAAAACTTCAAACTCATTTTAATGAGTTCTAACTGATTTACCTGTATCAGTACTCATAAGGCTGTGCCGATATGCCCATGTCATAATTGTTAAAACACTTAAGAGTCAATGAGCCCATACAAATATTGTGTCTGTCCCTACCGCTACGCAATGCATTATTTATGAATTATCAGATTCTAGTGGTCAAATCTCATATCGATATTAGACCAGTCAACCTACATTTAGTGAGCATGCAAATTTTCATAACAATCAGAAATCATTTACTCGTTCAAATAGACCAATCAACAATCAATGACCAATGTGCAAAACTTCAAACTCATTTCAATAACTTTTAACTGATTTACTTGTATTCGTATCGGTACTCGCGAGGCCGTATCGATACGCCCATGTCATGACTGTTAAAACGATTAAGAATCAATGAGCCTGTGCAGATATTGTGTATGTCCCTATCGCTACACAATGAATTATTTATGAATTATCAAATTCCAGTGACCAAATCTGATATCGATATTGCTTCAGTCGTATCGATACGTGTTTACCTGTTTTGGTATGCCTTACAGCCGTATCGATGCAAATTTTACAACAGATTACGATGTTGACTTTTCATATCGATATGCCATGTTAACTAGGTTTGACCACGCCTAAAAATGCATGCCCGTATCGATACGCCATTGCCCGTATCCATACGCCTTGCACTATAATGACAAATTTTGTCTAGTTTTTAAGCATTTTAACCTATCAAACAATATCTAAATCTAATTAAATTTTACCAGCATGTTTACAATATGATGATATACTAGCATGCCAAATTTCATGTCAAAAAGAATCCGTTTACTAGGTTTTCACTTTCTTAAGCTAAGTATGCCAATTTTGCCACTTTTAGCCAAACTTAAAAGGTCATTTAGGGCCCTTAAGGCTTATACATGCCACAAAAATTATATACACATCAAAAGAACTAAAAGTGACTAGTCTAACTACTTTGCCACCATTCTAGTAGTTTATAAGGGCAATATACATTACTTTAGCCTTGTAGTGAGTTGCCACAACTTCCAACTAGCTTCGATCTCGTACTGATGACTTTATTAACCTAAAATGCATGAAATGAAATGCATTAGCATACTTTGCCTAGTGAGGTAGTCAAAACAATATCAACAGAAATCGAATATATATCAACTCATGCTTTAACTATATCAATGCAATGATTCATGTTCAATATCAATCATATATTATTTCATTATTAATCTCCTAAACTTACATGAACTTACCAATATAATCTCTTAAGAGATTCGATGCAAAAATCCCCAAGCATGATGTTAGCTAGACAATAATCGATATCAATGAAATCTAGAAAACACCTAGCTTACTCCTGAGACTTTGACTACACTCACCTTAAATCTGGAACTCGTATGGCTATTGGATAACAATCCCCTTGCTCCTAGCTTTAGTTGTAGAATATGGACTTGCTTTCTCTAATTCTTGTGCTAGGAAAAACAATAGGAATTGTTAGAATCAGTGCAATGATATCGAAATTCATATTCAAATTTAAAATAGCTATTAGCTATTGAATTTCCATGGATTAAAACCTTAAAGGAATAAACTTAGTTCAAGAACATCATAACCCTATCTTGAAATTAAACATAATCCTTCCATGGAATTTAAGAAATCGTTTGGGGTTTTTTGCTTACCCAATCAATAGCTACACAATAGGATCAAGAAAACCAAGAAATCCTAAGCTTGAAATCAAGCTCGAATGGTGGTGCTTGCTTATGGGAAGAAGAAGAAGAAGAAGATTGAGGTGTTTGCTTACTTAAGCAACCGATAAGTTTTCTATCCTATCTTTTCATTCTTCTTATTATAGCTATCAATAGTTTAGAATTTCCTTTGGATGAAGGAATTCAATTCCTTCCATCCATGTGGGAGACAATTAAGCTTGGTGAGGGGCTAATCCTAAGGTTAGTCCCCCAACTCCTATACCTTCACACTATTACCCTCAAACTTCCAATTTTCACAAATTAGGCATTTCTTGATTTTTAATAAACTCAATAAGGTCCTTAATCAATTAATATACTTAATTAGAGTCCAGTATCAATGTAATTGACTACATAGTCAATGTTAATGTAATATTTGGACTTTTACGGTATAGGATTTTTGATTGCCGAAACCCAATTTTGACTAGACTGATTTTTGGGGTGTTACAGGTGCATCCTAAGCTTTGTCTTCATTGCCTTCAGTGGCAAGGTTACTCATTGTATCAGACACAAGAGCTGGTTCCTTTGGTACATGAGCGTCGATGGATAGCTTGCTTGGAGTAGGATCTACTGGAGAGCTTCCCCCAAACTTGGCTTCTATCCTCAATTGCGTACCACTACGAAGAGTAATGACATTACATTGCTCCACATTAAAGGCCTTAGTGACTTCAATATCACTAGGTAGTCTGCCAGGTGGTCTCGTCTTCATCATCTGGGTGATCTATCCTACTTGAGTCCCAAGGGGCCTTATAGAGTTGGTGTTTTTGCATGATCGATTACTGGTTTTGCAACATAGAAGCTTGCGTTGTGAGCAAATCACTATGATTCTTTAGATGGACTGCTTGATCTTGCATAATGACACTTATAGTTTCTATAAATGTTTGATAAGAGTTATCAAAAGATTTAGAACTGGATTTAGAAGCTCCTTGGTTCTGCCTCTGAATCTTTTGTTGAAATCTATGAGGGTCATTAAATGTAGCTGGTTGCACTCCTGAATTTCCCTTGTTGCCTCCACCCTGGGTTGTAGGTTCCTTGTATGTTCTTTAGCAGATTGACGATGGTCGAGAGTTAAGATGGTACAGTTTGAGAATCGTCTAATTAGAGGATTCCAACTGCTTTGGGTCTAGGCCTCAATCTCCCTCGAGGGAACTAGTAGTCAGTATTAGCTAACCTTTCAAGTACTCGAAAAGCATCGTCAAGTTCTCTGTCGAGAAAAGTACCAATAGGTGACGAGTCAATCATCATCCTTGTTGGTGCATTGACGCCATTATAGAACATCGTGACTTGTAACCAATTTGTAAATCCAATAATTGAACACTTCCGAAGCATATCTTTGTATCTATCCCCATGCTTCATACATGGATTCATCATCGTATTGTCGGAACGATATGATATCACTTCGACTTTGATTGTGCATGTTCAGTGGATAATATCGATGTAGAAACTTGTTGCACAAGTCATCCCAGTATGTATTAGATCCTGCAAAACAAGTTTTCAACCATGCTTGGGCTTTATCACATAGCGAGAAAGGGAATAGCTTAAGTCGTAAAGCATCAATAGGTATATCTCATTGCCTGAAACAATCACAGACTTCCAAGAAGGCTTGAATGTGCTCACAAGCATCTTCTCTTGCTGATCCTCCAAACTGTCCAATATTATTGAACATGTTGAACATCACGGGCTTTAGCTCAAAATAGGTCGTCCCTAGATTAGGTACCACAATCGGTGGATTGAGATTATTGATGATAGGCTCAATAATATCTCTAATGAATCTTCTTGGCTTGGCAGGCGGCGGATCCTCTTGTTGAATTTGGCCATCAATTTAAAATTTGATCCCAACCCCTCATCCATTGACTGAAAATATGTCTTTTGGATAACGCACATTTGCAGGGTCATTCCTTGGTGTAATCTCTTCAGTGCTCACCATCATCTTTTTCTCCAGTCGTAGTTTCCTCAAAGTTTTTTCAGGCTCTAGATCGTACGGAAGAATAGGGTCTTTGGTGGACCTTCTGGTCATGCATTGGAACGCACCTAAATATAAAAACAAAAAAAATAAATGCAATAAAAACCCTAAGCGTAATTACAACGTAATTATCAATTGCCAATACCTGATAATGGTGTCAAAAACTTGATGCTTGTCGAATAGTGATGCACTTTAGAGCAAGTATACTTGTCATATTAAGTAATGAAGTGAAAGTAGAGTGCTGAACCCACGAGGATTAGATTAATAAATACGAAGTTATCGTACTTAGGAACGTGTTTGCAAGTATAGGTGGAGGTTGAATTAAGTAAACTAAAATTGACTAATCTATAGATAACTATGATAAAGACAAACAACTACAACGACTTAACAATTAATTATGGAGGTTGGGATAATTGCTAAAGATACGTTCTTGATTATCTGCTTCAATGCTTCAGTGATGAGCAACACATGTCTGCGTAAACGCTTAAGTTATTCATCTACTCAACAGGATTTTCTAAAGAACTTATGACTCTCTCGATGCCTAGAAGTTAATAAATTTGTAATGAAGGTGATACATGTCTGCGTAAACCCTAACTACTCTATTATTTGTTAAGAAGTCCATTTTAGTTGTTGAAACCCTAAACTTATGTCTAAGCTAGATTAAGACTAAGTTAATAATTTAGCCCCACTGTTCATGTTTGTTTAACTTAACTCTCTCGAATATTAAGCCACTCATCAATAGTTAACAGACCTCTCTTGAATAGCTCTTACAATTAACTACGCATTAAGCACATGAACTGAATAGATGAAGATAAAAATAACTAAAGCATTGAAATAAAATAATCAAAAAATAAAATCTTGGGACGCAATAATCCAAACTAAAATAGTTTAGCTCATGTCTAAGTCTAAAGCAACCATAATTAAAGTATAAAGTACAACAGTTTATCAAGCAAAAGAAAAAAAGGGTCGAGCGTCCTCGACAAGACTCCCTCCAAGCTATCCAACTGTGTTGCAATACCCTTCTCCGTTAGTCTCTCTCGATGGTGTCGTTCGTTGAGGAGAATCATCTATCTTCGCCCTGGTGGTTCTCTGTAAGCTCAGACTAGGACTATCGTTTGAATCATACTCTCTATCGATCATCGCCCTTTGAGTAGTGTCCAAGTCTTCTTAAATAGGCGGTGAAACTAGGGCTTCAGTAAGTTGTGCGGCTTCATTAAAGAAAGCCAATTGTTTCCCGCTTCATTTAATGTTGCGTATCTAGGAGAAAGTCCACATAGGCAAATATATGTTCATCTTCAACTCTTCATGCCTCATCAGCTCTAACCATGCAATCTACTCTTCTCCTACTCCAGCTTTCCTCCAGCATCCACAAGCATCCTACACATACACCACAAAGCACCACCTTCTCGTGAAAAGCACCAATATATATGACAATTTAAGCATAGACCATGTAACTCCCTATCTATATGCAAATATATACATCCTAACCTAAATCCAAGCTAAATAGGATAAAAATCATGCAAAAGACAAGGATTAAGGGCAATAAAATAGAACATTTATGCACTCGTCAAGCATATCTCTAGAGGAAAGGGAGGTCACCTACCAAAGGGAGTTCAACTATGTCAAAGGTTGTGAGGTTTTGGGTGATCCATTCAAAGGGGTAACCATTAGATCCTCTCTTAGAAATACATGTAATTATGTTGCATTTATCTCATGCATAGAACCTAAAAATATCAAACAAGTATTAAACAATGATTATTGGATATTAACTATGTAGGAATAGTTAAAATCAATTTGAGAGGAGCTAAGTTTTGACATTAGTTGATAAGCTTAGTAATAAATCTACAATAGATACTAAATGAGTTTTTAGAAACAAACTAGATGGGAGTGGTAACATAGTGAGAAACAATGCTATACTTGTTGCTCAATGTTACACTCTAGAAGAAGGAATTAATTTCGATGAAACCTATGCACCCGTAGCTAGAATGAAAGCTAATAGGATGTTCTTTGCATTTGCATGTTTTCATGTATTCAAGCTTTTCCAAATGGATGTTAAAAGTGTTTTCCTAAATTGTTTTATAAATAAGGAAGTGCATGTGGGACAACTCCCAATTTTGAAGATCCAAAATATTCAAACCATTTTTCAAACTTTCAAAAGCTTTATATGGTTTGAAACAAGCTCCTAGAGCTTGGTATGAAAGATTGTCAAATTTTCTAGTTGAAAAAGGTTTTGACAAATGGAAGGTTGATACTACACTTTTTATTAAAAGAAAATGAAAGGATATTTTAGTAGTTCAAATTTATGTTGATGATACTATTTTTGGTTCCACTAATAAATCTTTTGCCAAGAATTTGCTAAGTTAATGCAAGGTGAGTTCGAAATGAGCATGATAGGGGATCTCTCATTCTTCTTGGGACTCAAAATCAAAAAAACGAATGAAGAAATGTTCATCAATCAAGCAAAGTACATCAAGTATATGCTAAAGAAGTTTGGCTTAGAGAATGTGAAGCTTCAAGCCACTCCAATGAGCTCATCTACAAAGATTGACAAAGATATCATGTTTAGTGTTTGCTTGTGTTCTTGATTTCAAGCTAGTCCTAGAGAATCCCATTTACAAGCCGTTAAGAGAATCTTTAAATACCTTAGAGATAAACCCACTTTAGGTATTTGGTATCTTAAACACTCATCCTTTAGTTTGCATACTTATTCGAATGCGGATTATAGAGGTTGTAAAATAGATAGAAAGAGTATCTTCGGTAGTTATCAATTCCTAGGTAACATGCTCATATCATGGTTTTTTAAGAAACAAAATAGCGTTGCGCTATCTACCACCGAGGCATAATATATTTTTCCTCATAGTTATTGTGCTCAAGTCTTATGGATGAAACAAAAACTCTTAGATTATGGAATTGATGTAGGTACCATTCCCATAAAAGTGTGACAATATTAGTGCTATTTGTCTCACTAAAAATCTCATCCAACCTTCTAGAGCCAAGCTTATAGAGATAAGACATAATGTCATTAGAGATCATGTCTTAAAAGATGGTGTAGTTCTAGAGTATGTAGATACCTTGCATCAAGTAGTGGATATCTTTATCAAACCTTTATATAATAAGCGCTTTTGGACTCTTAGGAGAAAGTTAAGGCTTACAAGCCTTTCTTGAACCTTATAGCCTATGTTTGTTCTAAAATTTTGTTTGAATTTGTGTGAATCTCATGTTTATGTGAACTTCTCCTTGAATGCATCTATTCATATTGTTAGGGGGAGTATGTATCATTGTTTGCTTGTACATGTTGCTCATTCATCATTTTCATGCATTTCGATTAGAGTAAAATTGAATTTTTGGGGTCCTTTGTAGCCAAAATTAAACATTCTGGACAAAAGGTATCGGTACAGGGGTTACCGTACCGATACGAGTTCTTGGGGCAGTGTTTCCATACAGAAGCTTAGTACCGGTAGGCATCGAGTTTTGGTACGGGCTTGTTCTGTAACAGTATACGGGTGTAACACCTTGAAAACTGGTCTAGTTGAAATTAGATTTCGACGATAAGAAATTCAACATCAAGAAGTCAAACCATTGTATTGACCTTTGACCAAGTGGTTAACTACCCAATTATCGAACAATAATTTAGCATTAGAGTTGACTAAGGACTACGTTGGAAACATTGAAACCTAGTTTGGTGACTAGATTGTAAGAAATGAAACTATGAGGTTAAATGTTAGAGAAACATAGAATTCAATGGCTACGACCATGATTAGGCCGAAAAGGGGGTATTACAGTGGGTGTTTGAAGCATTTAAAGGGGCTTTCCTAATCAGTTTTAAAGTCTAACTCTTTTCATCAAAAATCATAGTCGAGTTTTCTATAAATACCTCTAAATATATCATATTTTCATAAAAATACTCAAATATTTTTTGGGGTTTTTGTTTTCAACATCAAACCCAAGTGATCTTCAACAAGTTTTGTGTGAATCATCTCGCCATTCATCCATTCATCCATATCTCAAGGTAAAAATCTTATTTTCTATATTTTTTGAATTTCTCTATACTTGTATAGTTTTTAGGTTTAAATTTAGTATTTTAATGATATAAAAATCCATGGTTTCAAAAGTTTTACAAAATCTTTTTCAAAATTGAATTTTTTTCATTTGAATATATATTTATACTCGTATAATTTTTTTACAGATTTCAAGTTTTAAACTTATGAAAATTGTTATTTATACTTGTATATGATTTTAAACTACAAATTATAGATTTTTACAATGCCTTGATTATTGGTTGATTTATTGGATTGAATTTAATGTATTACATACATATGCTTTGTGGTTTAAATTTGGTAGGTTTTATATCCAAACCCTTTAACCATACTTCCTAGAAAACATCATAGAAACGATCCTAATTCTAGTTCTTCAAATTTTAGTAACGCTACCAAACCAAACCTTGCCCATCTTTATACCCATAGTTTTAATGAGCCGGGTAATCCTCATCAGATGGAATTTTACAAACTATTTCAAAATTTTACTATCTGTCGTGAGCAAATCGCTGATTATGCTTATATGTGCTCCAATGAATTTCGTTTTAAATATCTTGATCTGATGAGGGAATAGAAATTCATGTATTTTCTTCAAGTTCTGGGTTTTGTTTACGAAAATTTTATCCATAGCTTTTCCATGGATGGGAGATTGCCTATTGTTGAACATCGTGTTTCTTCTATGGACATCTCCCTTACCACCTTTCATCATGAGTGGTGTGGTCACGTTCATGGAGATAACGATGACAATGATGCCCCTTAGGCTTAATCTTTTGCATATCATATCATCTCATCTCATCTCGTATCATATCATATCATATAGACTTACTTGAATTTTATGCACCTATGTTCCTTTGCTATTTCCTATGACTTATTGTTTGGTTTATGTTTTTTGGATATTGTTGGATTTTATGCTTTGGATTTTATAATAAAATGAATTTTATATTATGTTTTGCAGCTATTTTGAATATTGTTATGTTTTTTACCCTATTGATTTTTATGCTTGTCGAACAGTGATGCAATTTAGAGAAAGTATACTCGTCGAATCAAGTAATAAAGTGATAAGTAGAGTGTCAAACCCACAAGGATTGGATCAATAAATACGAAGTTATGAAGCTTAAGAATGAGTTTGTAAGTAATGCTGGTTGTTGATTTAATAAACTAAAACAATTAAACTAAAGATAGCAATGATTAAGATTAACAACGGCGACAAATAACACATAATTATGGAAGCTGGGATTATTGCTAGAATATATTTTTGAGTACTTATTACAATGCTATAGCAACAAGCAATACATGTCTGTGTAACCCATTAAGATCTTTACCTACTGGATAGGATTTTCTAAGGAACTTCTGACTCTCTCGATGTCTATAAGTTAATAATATTGAAGCTAAGGTAAAAGTTGTCTACGTGAACCCTAACAACTCTATTATTTGTTTAAGAACTATTTTTTATTCGTTGAAACCCTAAACTTATGTCTAAGCCAGATTAAGACTAAGTTATCAGCTTATCCCCACTGTTCACGTTTGTATAACCTAACTCTCTCAATATTAAGCCACAGATCAATAGTCCCAATAGCTATTACAATAACTATGCATGAAGAATGATGAACATAATAGATAAAGGGAAAAAACTATAGCATTATAATAAAGTAATCAAAACATAAAATCCTAGGAAGCAATAATCCCAACTAAAGCATTTAGCTCATATCAAAGCCTAAAACATCCATAACAAAAATATTGAAGTACATCAGTTTATCAAGCAAGGAAAAGAAAAGAGTCAAGCGTCCTTGACAAACTCCCTCCATGCTGTCCAACTGTTGTTGCAGGTCTCTCACTTCTTCAACCTCTCTCAATGGCGTCTGTCGTAAGGAGATTTCTCTAGCTTTCACTCTGGTGGTTCTCCGCAAACATCAGACTAGGATTGTTGTCTATAATTGTGCTCCCTTGAATTGGAGTTCATGTCTCTATTATATAGGTTGTGAAACTATGGTTTTTAGTACCCTAAAATGCGCGCACATCATAAAAGAAGGCCATTGATTTCTCACTATATTTAATGTTACGTATCAAGGAGAAAGTCCACGTAGGAAAAGTGGATTCATCTCCAACTCTTTATCCCTCGTCAGCTCCAGCCATGAGATCTGCTACTCATTCGCTCCAGCATTCCTCCAGCAACTACAAGCATCCTGCACATGCACGACAAAACACCACTTTTCCCTTAAAAAGCACCAATATATAAGACATTAAAGCACAAGCGGTGTAACTCCCTATCTGCATGCAAACTATATGGTATCTAACCTAAATGCAACTATATGAACTTGAAAACATGCAAAAGACAAGTAAAAAAGGCATATAAAATAGATCATTTACACACTCGTCAAATACCCCCAAACTTGAACTGTTGCTTGTCCTCAAGCGATGCAAAATGGAAGTAAGAAAAACACAACCCATAAATCATGAGGTTCCTCTAAACTATGATTACAAAGATTCAAAGTCATGCTGCTATAGTAATTCATTCATGGGCTATATTAGTGAGATGCAATGTATTAGAGCTTACAGTTATGTTCTAAGGATTGATTCTGTTGTAAGAGTAGTGTGTGCTAAGTTACATGCATTCGTTACTTAATAGCCTTAGAGAAACATAAGGATTTCTTTCTATTGTTGTTTCTTCATGTTCTTTTCTTTTTTTAGCACTTTGTTTTACTCCTTTTTTTTCTTTTTAGGTTCGAAAACTACACCCTTGGGGCTTCAGCTTATCACACTTACTCTTCAGATATGAATATGGAGTGTAGCAAACAGCCCATCCCCAGCTGTAATACCTTAAAAACCAGTCTAGAATTATGTTATTAAATCGAATGGTAATAAATTGTTTTTAATTTGCTTTTTGAGGATGTTAAATTTAAAACTAAGGAACTTTAGGACCAGATTGAAGAATTGAAAAGTGAGTTACCAATTTTCAAGAGGACTAAATCGAAAGCTCTACGAAACACTAGAGTTGTATGGTAAAGAAATTAAGTTTGGAGCCTTGTACACATGGCATTCATTGATGAAGCCATGTAAAGAGAAAGTTTAACACATGGAAAAAATTCTTTGTGTCATCTTCTTTCCTTAATCACCCGAAACAAATGAAGAGAGGAAAATGTGGGAGAAACAGTAACGGGAGGATAAATATTTTCTAGTTGAACATCATCTTCATCCTCTTGGTAAAACCGAACCTAATTGTAAAGTGAGAATTGAGAGACGGATGGTATGATGCCTTGTTTATCCAATAATTTGGCTTAAATTCTTGTCCGCTTCAGCTTGGAAGGTAAATATCTAGTCTCTTCTCCTTGTTCAAGTTAAGATTAGAATTTAATCATGGATATGTATATAGATTATGAGATTTGTTAGAAATGTTAAAGTTTTGGAATGAGGATTATGGTATTCTTTGGTGCATGTCAAAATAGTAAGGTTTTGGTGTTTATAAAGAACTCGGACAAGTATTCAAAAGGAATTTTTGCATGATACTTGTTATGGAGATTCTATGTGCTTGAAATTGAGTCTTAAGGACGTATCACAGTATATAGGATTTCAGTTAGACCCTTAATGCTTGCTTGGCTGTTTAGGAACGCAATAGGTTAACATTGCTTGATATATTTATGATGAGGATTGTTTTGGTGTTTGCAAAAAGGTCTATATCTATAAATTTATACTTGATTGATCACATGAACATTGCTTGAAAACTGATTTGGGTATGAAGGTATGAATGAATTTGAAAATAGGGCAGTTTTGTGGGTTCTAAAAGCTTTGTGGACAGTTTTATAATTTTTCTATAGATATTGAAGGATTGACTTGTAAGAACAAATGGAAAAATAGGTATACTTGGGACTGTTCTGCTTGAAAATAAATATATCGGGGACTGTTTTGATGAATTAGGGACTGCTCGACATAATTATATTAAGGGGCCGTTTTAGTTGGAATTACATGAATACATATAGATCGAGTTATTTGCAAATGAACGATTGATAGATGTTTTAAGGTTAAATATATAACAAATGTATTTGATTTGTTTAATTTGATGGGATACAATTCGAATATGAAATTGAAACTCTTGATATGTTTAGATCAAGAAGAAATTGATGGGATTGTGGGCTAAAGTAGATCAAGGGTAGATAAAGCAAATGCAGATTTTATTTCGGGGGAGAAGCTAGCATGATACGAATAGTGAGTGTAGTTTTAAGACTCGGGCTAGGCTTATAACCTTTCCGAGTATCAGTTGCTGAGTTTTCTAAATTTTGTTGCTTTACTTTAAAGTTAAGCTATGCTTTTGAAAGCTTAGACTTGAGGTAAGTGCTCATGCTAAATTTCTATGATACAAAGTGAAATGCTTGAGATGTTGGTGTGTTTTGGTGAATTCCATACGTGTTTTTATATGCTTGATGGGTAACATTGATTAAACTATTGGTTAAATTGAGATATGTATGATTTAAGAATCATCTATGAATGTTATATAATAGCTAACTTATATTTGAAGTTAGAATGAAGTGAATTAGTCCTGGATGATCTTACTTGTGTAAAAAGTAAAATCATATTAAGTTAATATTGATATGAGAATCCAAATGTGGAAAGTGTTTCTTGAAAATAATCGAATAGGTATATATATATAAGTAAACTTGACAAAGTATAATTTGTGTCTTGATAAGAGTACATGAGTTTCGATCCATGCCTAATCAATAGTGTATTAAATTATGCAAAATTGAACTATGAACATTCTGATTTTAATGAAGTTACTTGCAAGGTTCGAGAACCTTATAAGAAAAGAAATGCTTGTTTGGTAATGAAATACATATCTTGATTTCGCTAAGCCATGTTTGAATTAATGAAATATGATCTTAGACATGTTGACATATGAACAAGAGAATCTTGATATTGAAATTCACCTGTGGTGAAAGTATATCCCCAAAGTGAAAAGGTGGCATTGATACATTGATATGATTTAGTGACATGGAGCTATGCTCACCTTGTATAAATAAAGATGATAACATTAAAGCCTTGGTCTCAAGTCAATCGTAGGTAAAGTTGGCATGCCTTACAGTTCATAGAGCTCGGTGTCGGGGTGGACTACGGTCCTTATTTGGCGACAGTAGGAGGGAAGTTGTGTGGTCACTTGGCGATAGTAGGAAGGATTGACTGGTACTGCAAGTACCATTTTGTTTGGCGACAGTTTGGTTGGGGATTCGTATACCTAGGTTGTATTCGATTCTCAAGGCTATGATAAATATATGATAATCGAATTTCAATGTAAACTAAGATAAGTAAGTCATAACTTGAGAAGCTAGGTGGAAAAGGAAATCAGGAATGATATGATTAAATTGAGAATCAAAAACAATAACTTGTTTATAAATAGTTTGTACATAAATCGTGACTTATTCTTATTTATATATTAACAACTTAAACAATCTTGATTTAAATGGGTTTGAAAATACATGTGAATGGTGGAAAATGAATGTTATATAAGTTTATTAGAATTACATTAAACATCTAGAATCCTATAATTCATATAGATTGATCGAATACTTTATACGTAGGCATGAGTAGTTACTTAATATCATTAGCCTAAATTGAATGCTCACCCTAAAATAGTTATCACCTTACATGTGAACTCAGGAAGATCAATTAGATTAATTTGATATGAATATAATAAGTGGTACTTGATTGGATAGGCCACGATTGATATGAATGTATTATGTTGTACACGTTTGGATTGCTAAGGCCGATAAATTGTGAAATGAATAGTATATGCTTAGATATGTTATGGTTGATACATATGTGATAAGCAATATGGATTTGGATATACTAAAGTCGATAGCTATTGATTTGAGGTATCTGATTTGATATGTATATTTTGATAACCTAAGTGATAAGTAACACCGTTTAGGTGACGAAAGGTAGACGATTAAACTCTAAGTAGTTATGAGATGACACGGCATGATTGATAACTTAATGGGCAGTATCTATATGCTTGAAATGCAATAGTTTAAAAGTTCAGGTGATAAATCTTTTGGTTAATAGGATGTATTATCCAAGAAGAATCCTAAATTACGTAGTTAAATTAAAGAGTTACCTTAATATCCTGCATTATAAGTGACTATCGATTTAGTGATATTGATATAAGTTGGACCCAAGAAGGAACTTAGTTCAAATCCTTTTTGTATGGTGGACTGCCTTGAGATAGATCGAAATTTACCCAAGTCCATAAAGGCTGTAGAAAGAAT